>OU860794.2:10224058-12628117 GCA_917862395.2 Heliconius sara
TGTGGGTTAGATCCACATTTGAGGAAATTAAATTTATTTATATTTTCATTTCTCCACTCTGGTGTCGAGGCAAAGCGCGGCGTTGAGTTCCGCTACTCAACGCACTTATGTCCACTTAAAAGTAACCGTAAAATCATGTATATCATCGTGATTCTACTATATGAACAAAATATATTACTTTTATTGATTGAAAGTTGTTCTTTAATTAACTTTCATTCTTTTCAGACAGAAATAAATTGTATTTACCTATATCAAAATAGAAGAAGGCTAAACGTTACACAAACTAACTAAATGTTATAGAATCTGGCTCCATCATAATTCTTTGGGAAGAAATGTAGTTTTGGAATACCATCAATTTTGAACTAAATCAATTTCCAAATGAAAATATGATTTACTATGAAAATTATAGATTGCACATCGCTTCATCGGATGTTTAATCTGACTTTCATTACAGACACAGTGTCTTCAGCGATGGAGACTTCAGAGAAGAAGTGATGGAGTTCATACCGCAGTAGAGAAAAACATCTCATTTTTTTATTTTAAGCGTGAGATGTGTAATAACTTGTACAAAGAGATTCATAAAAATGTAGTGCAATAATAAATCCACAATTTATGCCCAAATTCCATCATTTTCACAGACCTCCCGACCACATAAAGCGTCATTTTTAATAGTGTCCTCTTTCGATAGTTCTATTAACTTATTTTACGTATTTCAAAAGTATCTTTTTATAAAGCAAAGAGGTTGATTTACATTTTTATAATAAATTATCGCGAATATTAAAACTTATAAATATAAAATCATTACACAGGTAACAAACACTGTTTGTTATAGATAGAAAAAATATTTGTTAATATATATTAAAGGTTTTGTCGAATTAGTTAATATCGATATTGACAATATCAGAAAATGTATCTGTAAGATATACGAATACCTTAGAGAAGACAACTAGGCTATATAAGGCTATGGCTGTATCTACTCAGCCTGCTGATAAATCCGCCACTATAAGTAATCGTAAAATCTCCAAATTTTTACGTCTCTTCTACACTCAACAATCGATAATTTTTGATTTCAATTAGGTACGTTGTTTTTCATAAACAAGTTAGAAAAGAATGCAGAATCTAAAAAGTCACGTTCTCAGTTGCTAACAGTCCTTACCATGAGAAAATAAAAAAAAATATATCGATTGAATCTTACCGTTAAAAGTCGATTGTGTATTTATGTATTGGTGAATTAAAAACTTAGAACACTTATATTATATTTAATTAAATCTTAAGGCCGAGTAGAAAAAAAACGGCATAATAAAAAATCAATTGTGATATAAATAGAATTAATTACTTAACTTTTACTTGAGGCCGTCGTGGCGCAGGGGCACAATGGTGAGACTGTAACGCGACGGCTGTGGGTTCGATCCCCATTTGAGGGAATGAATTATTAAATATTATTATCTGGCACCAGGTCCGACGTTCAGTTCCGCCACTCAAAACGAAATGCCTCAAAAAATTTAACGGATTGAACTGGAGAGTCTTAACATTAGATTCCCTCTGCCTACCCTGTTAAATGTAAGATACAGCGTAAATCAAAGAAAAAAATGTTTAAACAAAAAGTATTCAATGACTAAAAGTAAAAATAGATTCCATAATCTTTTTAATTAAATAGATATAGCCAGCAAAAACATCTTATGGCGCCTGTAACAATTTTTATTACAAACAAATAAAAGAATCTTGATAATATAAATAGAATCGATCAATAATATTATTTATAATTATAGATTCCGTAAATTAATAATTCAACGTCTATTACACATCGACTCTTACTGCGTACAGTCCAAACCACAACTTGTTTCGTCGAATAACAAACCAGCCATGCAAAATTAGTTTATATACAGGAATTATTGTAATTGAAAACGGCATCCAGCGTGAAATAAAGTAGTTTGATATATAAAGTCGTTAGTATTCTCTTTAAAGGCCTATGACACGAACCCCGGTTCATTATCTCTCACGGTTCGATTGCCACTCTCAATGCATGCTCGTCGTTCGTTACTTTCAAGCAATGCGTACAGTAATACAGATAAAAATATGCATTCTGACATTTTTTGATCGTTTTTCAATTATTTTATATTATCTTTTTTATTATATACACTTTTAATGATATAAATACATATATTATGTATGAAGAATTTAACTTAACATGCAATGTGTCGAAAGATTCGGTGGTAAGTGGGAAACGGAAAGACTTAAGAAACGGAAAGACTTAAGACCACTAGGTTCCATCTGTCTACCTTGCTGTATGTTTAATACAGCGTGAAGCCACCGTGAGAGCTAGGAAAAATATTATAAATATCCACACGAGTAAAACGTTTTAAATATAAAGATTTTGAATTACTATGTAAATATATTTTCTAAATAAAAAAATATATATTATCGCAAATGAGATAGAAAGTAACGGTGATGAACATTTTTATATTGCTGTGTATTTTGTAAACTGTGCAAAAAGTAGGCGGGACGCCATTATTTTGTAAAAGTAAATCGTAAAAAAGACGAACGACTTTAATTAATATTTGACACTTTAATTTGAAACTAGTCTGCATAAATTAGTTTAATAAGTTTGACGAAGCGAGAAGACAAAACAATTTTAGATACAAAATATGCCCCGGTAACCCACTTTGACGGATCGATGACATTGACATTAGAAGTAGGCGAACTTAATCCTTAATATTAAATTTATATTTTTTTACGACTGTACGTATGTGCAATGACGCATTGCGCTACAGCTTTTAAATGATACGATTAAAATGGCGGTGATTTAAAAAATGAAAAAAAAAAATCTGTCCAGCGAATTGAAACATTATTTACACCGTCACTTTTGTAAAATGAAATATCGTAAATGTAAAACACCGTTAATATAATAATTTAAATAAAAATGTCTATATGGATTTTTGAACGAGGTGTGTTCATAAAATAAAATGAACACAAGTTATTTATGTGAACTGTTGTTTTTATTGACAGTAATAAAGTTTTGCTATTTTATATTTATAGTAGGTATTATATTTTTAGGAAAAAAATCTATCTATTCTTAATTTCTCGCCAATTGTAAACACTTTCTAGAAACGAATCATTATGAATTCTGTTCCAGGTCTTTTTTTTTTTAATTATAAATTTACAAAATAATATTTTTGCGAATCATTTAAAAAAAATACTATGTTATTTTACTGTCATGTACTCGTAAAAATTATATAATTAATTTTAATTTACAACGACGATTTTTGTATTGATTTTAGTATAGCTTAACTTAACTTCACGCTTCATCCCTAGCGGGGTAGTCAGAGAGAACTGCGCGCCAAACTCTACGGTTTTTGCATATCTCTTTCGCCTCGTCCACTATCATCAACCTCTCCATACATGCACTCCGAGGGAACCTCATGCTCTTTACGTGACCTTCCTCCACAGTATCTTTGATGCTGTGTTTTCGAAGGTCAACCGAGGTCTCCCCCTACCTCTCTTACCATCACTTTTCCATCATAAATCTTTTTTTTGCCATTCTTTCATCACTCATTTGTTCGACGTGCCTAAACCAGCAGAGCACGTTAAAGCTCATTTAAATATATTCCACGTATTTGCTTAAAGTTATATAAACCGTACTTGAAGTATATTTGGTCTAAAAAAAGTAGTATGGCAATACAAGTTTTTATAGCAATTCTGCAGTTTTAGTGCATTTAATGTAAAAAATTTGTTTTATTTAATCATTCCTCTCTTGTAGCCGTTTTTATTCGAAACGGACACGCAAGTATCAATATCACTATACGATTGATCACGTTTCGAGTTATTTATTTATATACAATTTTAAGCTTTACAATTGAGTTAATAAAAGCTACAAAAGTTCTGAGCGTTTCATACAAAAAGCTCCAATATTAACAAAAAGCTGTCGAGGCTTAAACAGATACAGCAATCAGCAGCGATTCGTCGCGCACATGAATCTTTATAGGCTTATATCGATTTTATTTCATATTTAAAATAAAATATCGATTTTACATCAGTATTATGTACGTCCATCTCATATTTATATTACGTGAGGAGATTTCAGCAGATTATATTTCTTTTTATTTAAATGGCTATTTAAATTGTATTAAATTGATTTTTCACCTTAAAATGTTTACAAACTCAAATATTTATCGCCAAATATTTACACTAACACAAAGTGGGGAGCGGTGTGTCTTAACACTAGGTTCCCTCTGCCTACCCTGCTGTGTGCGGGATACAGCGTGAAGCTGATTTATTTATTCTCAAAAGTGTATATTCCCCATATATCTTATTTTTTATTCTACAAACATTTTTAAAAGTAAATTAAAAAATATATATATTGAATATATGCTTGACATATTAATTTTAACACTATAGTACATACAAGTTATAATGAATATCTTAATATTTGCGTCTTAGCGATAAAATATGCATTAACTAAATAACTCGGTCACATTGATATGCTAACAGCTTTTTCTCATATTAAAATACTTAAAGCAATAGCACTTATACTTGCACTATATACATACCTTGAACATATGTATTATAACGAAGCAAAAACTAGCATAATCAGTGCCACTCTTCTAAATTTAGCAATATTTTTTCGTTATATGACACAATTTTACTTTTAAAAAAATATTCATATGTTATATATTTTTTTAGCTCAACGCTGTTTCCCGCAAATAGCAGGGTAGCCAGAAGGAGCCTAGTGCCACATCGTTCCGACTCTCCGCCGAATTTTGGAGGCAATGAGTGTTGAATGGCGGAACTCAACGCCGCGCTTTGCATCGGTACCAGAGCGAGGAAATAAAAATATTACATATTTTATTCGAGTAGGAGTCGAACTTACAAGGAATGTATATATAATAATGTTTTATAATTTTCGAAATAACTTTTTTGGATGATGACCGTATAATAAGATTATCGCTATTGATAAGCAGTATAGATGTTGCTTAATATAGGTTTGTATTATTACATAATTGGTATGCGCCGAGCATTGGAGAGTATATAAGAGTGAATTAGTTAATAGTTCACTTCCCAAAGAATTTCGATGGAAAAAACGTAACGGTAGCCCCTCGACTAGCGACGTTTTTAGAGATACTGCTATTTTGCCTGTTTGGATATGCAATGTAAGTAATAGACTGGTTTTTGAGTGTTTACTCTATTCTCGGTAAATATCTACTAATAACGAAATCGTTAAAGATCGTGATTATGTCTTGGTTAAAACGCGGGGCTTAGTAGTAAGCTATTCAATTTAAAAATCACTTATTGAAAATTATTTTTAAGTGGATATATATAATATTGAAAATGTTTATTTTATTTTCCCAATTTATTATATATATTTTTCAGCTTTACGTTGTATCCCCCATGTAGCAGGGTAAACGAAGGGATCCCAGTGTTAGGCTCCTCCATTTCTAAGTGGGGCTCGAACTCACAACCATCGTGTTTACACTCACACGCTTGTGCCACTGCACTAAGAATTATAAATTTAAAATTATTGCTTAAAACAACTTTCCATTATTACGGCCTTTCCTGGCATAAATTTTATAAGCGTTTTCTAAAATTAATCTCCAAGAAATAGATATTTTCTTTACAATTATAAAAACAAATGTGAACATGTTTCACAAGTCATTATCAATGTTGCCATGTTTCTTCAATTATCTCGTAAATACTTTTCTTTTCGACTTAACTACTTATATAAAAGTATTTATAGTTTCTACAAGTTTTCTCGAAACACGATTTATAATATAGATTAAGCTTTTCGCATAATATTTTTATAGTGAGTATGGTGCATTTGGTAATTTCAAAAGGCGGGTATTTCTCTTGACCAATACTACCAATACCCACAATATACGTAGATAACTTATGAAAATACTTCACGCTTCACGCTGTATGCCGCACACACAGCAGTGTAGGCAGACGGAACGGACGACGGAAGTAAAGTTCCCTATTTTCCCACGAATTCTGAAGTCATTGAGTATTGGAACTCAACGCCACGCTTTTACCTCGATACCAGCGCGAAGAAATGAAAATATAAATTAAAATAAATATAACATTTCCTCGAGTGGGGATCGAATGCACAACTAGTCGAGTTTACAGTCACACCCCCATAAAAATAATATATTCCGTATTATAATTGAGAACTGACGGATTAGCTAACTATAAATCACATTTTCTCATCTATTTAATACTTTAAAATATGGAGAAGGGCACGAAAGTCAAGTTTTTCGCCTTCCCTGCGCCGGATATCATTAGGCACGAATGTAAACTTTCATCTTTTTCAATCAACATGTTTCTATTACTTGCTCTCATTAGAGTGATTTGTTGTATCTAGGGTCTACCGCGCTGATATATATATATATATATATATTATTGTTAAAACAGTTCGTTCTCCTCTTTCCGCCGAACTTTTAGTCACAGCTTTTTGCCTTGGTGCCAGAACGAAGTAATAAACATATTAAGAAATAATAATTTATTCGCTCGAGTGGGGATTGAACTCACAACAAATCTCTTGTGCCGCTGTGCCACGCCGGCCTCCAGTTATATATTATTTATATATGTATTATCTAAATGGACTTTGTAATTTCCTTACACCGCTCTTACTGCAAACCGAAGCAACCGGTACTGAACATCTCAATAGTCTATAAAAACAGGAATGCATTGCCAATATGGAACCTGCGACCTACAGCGGAGATAAAGTCAATCACGTGTCATAAGTGAGCAGTACAGCATTCATCGTTACATCACTTCCATATTGATAAGTAAGCGTCGTTTTCTTTTTTGGATAAGGCACGATAATTTTATTTATATGACGCATTCCTATAAACTTATACAGGCGTGTATTTTTTGTTGTTGGCGAAAAATTGGTGGTATTATTCTTGTATGTGTACTAAGTATTGAAGCGCTATTTATTTTAAAGAAACCAGTGAGGCCAGTCGTGGCGCATAGACCCTAGTATGTGGCTGTAAACGTGACTGGTTCTGAGTTCGATCTTCACTCAAGGAAATGAAATATTTATTTAAATTTATAATTTAATTTCTTCGCTCTGGTGTCGACACAAAGCGCGGCATTCTGTTCTGCCATTTAACACTCAATGCCTCCAGAAATCTGCGGAATGTGGGGAACGGAGTGTCTTAACACTAGGTTCCTAATTTTAAAGAGTTATATCAAACGTCTTCGCTATTAAAAATGAAAACTGTAGACGTGACAGATACAAGAAAATTAAATAGAGTAAATTTAACTTTACACAATTTATTAAGTTGCTAAAATATCTAATTACTTTCAGAACACAATGAAACTCTTCACGAGAAATTAATAGGTGTTTTTTTTTAATTAATAAAATCACTATAAATTGAGATGGAAATAGGTTTTAGTGACTTTTGTTCTAAATAAAAAAAGCGTTTGAAAGCTACACTTTTCCTTTCCATTTAAACATTTTAAACTGTGCTAATGTTCATATAATAGCCGAAATAAATAGTTTACCTTAAATATCATGATGGCTACTCGTAGTATACATTTTTATTAAATTGCTATAATTTTCTGTAACGCTAATGCTGTTGGTCAAATTGTTTTAATACCTATGAATTATATAATGTTTTATAACACTCTATCTTAAATGGGAATTGTTATAAGACCTTTATAAATAATATAAATGATGTATGAATTTACAATTTATGGTTTATTTTCTGCTACAGAACTGCCTAATCTAGTTGGTGTAATATAAATATTAAATATAATTATAAAGCCCACTGATAAAAAAAAACTACTTGTTATATATACTACATAAAATCTTACTAATTACTTTACATCAAATTGCTAGACGTGTTCAGACACGTTTTTCTATAAATTAAATTTCTAGATGTATTTAGACTCGTCTAGAAATTTTATTTACAAAAAATGGTAAGATTTTGTATAGTATAATATGGTAGTTTTGGTGGGCTATATAATTATATTTAAATAAAAAAAAATTAAATTAGCTTCACGCTATATCCCGCACTCAGCAGGGTAGGCAGAGGGAGCCTTGTGTTAAGACACTCCGTTCCCCACTTTCTGCCGAATTTTGAAGGCCTTGCGTGTTGAGTGGCAGAACTCAACGCCGCGCTTTGCCTTGACACCAGAGCGAAGAAATGGAAATATAAATTTAAGTAAATATTTCATCTCCTCGAGTGGGGATCGAACCCACAACCAGTCGGTTTTACAGTCACACTTCGTGCCACTGCGCCACGGCCGGCCTCATTTAATCTTCTCTTATTAATTATATTTAATATCTATTATATAACAGCTAGATTAATCTGTCTGATTAATATATATACAGATAGATTATTCTTAGAAACAATTCATATACTGCAAAAGCTAGAAGTAGCATTTATTTCCAGCCAAGGAAATTTTCACTTTATTTTAAATAATTTATTCAATGTGTGTATAATTAATATGGCTATTAACATGTGGAGGTCACGACCACCAGTTCTAACTATTAGTGAGAGTATGTGAGATGAAGGGTGACTAATTAGTTAGGGTAACACATTAGAATGTAAACAAATTTTAAAATATTTAAATAATAATATTCAAATAAATAAATAAAAACTGTTTATTTCACACCAAAATAACAATACAAATATACTATTTACAGGAGCTTATAGAATGATAAAATGTGAAAATATTCAATATCTTATAAAATATATTGAACTTATAATATCGTATATTTTTTCCCCACAAGTGTTGCCAGTGGTAATTTTTAACTTAAGGTGCGTCAAATACCTTTGACCTAAATACCGATGCGTCGCTGATTATGAACCGGTGAAGTACTTCATTGTAGAGGCTAAGGATGGATGCATATTTAAAAATATTTATTGACAAAATGTTTATAGTATTTACCACAAATTGTTATATTTTTGATATAATAAGTACGGTGTCGATAATAAAGGCTGTTTTTAGCTATACATATTATAATTTAATTGATATTAATAAATCCAGACTAAATAGTAAACAAAACTTTAAGCTTATGCTTTGGAGAAAAAAATTCTAAACCTTATTCACTACCCATTCTATTTTTTCTAACTTGTCTTACTTGCAAGGAAGAAAAATACGATTCAAGCTGAACTTGTTCAAATAAAACCACCCCGAATAATCCTGACCAGCGTTCAGTCCGGTCCGATGCACTAATGAGAACATTCATTTAATTGCATCACAAATAAAAGCTAGCACCGCACACGCTAAATTGTACTACTGTGTTTTATTTCAAAGGATCTCGAACGTGACACGCTATACGCTTTCCCTGGATAATAATAATTTTTAGATGAACCACCGCGTCCCTCTCCAATTTTAGACTTCCAGGCGTCAGAGGGGAAGTACTGTGACATAAGGTAGGTTCCGTTTGGTTCTGTTCTGTCGAAAATGCAACGGCGCGCTGGCCAATGCAACCTGTCAAGACTCAAGTCACAAGTTCAAGAGCAGCCGCGCGAGCCGGCGACTATCAGAAATACCGCAGCTTTCGTGCAGAACGCACGCCAACGGTAGACGCGACCGGGTCCGTGTGGAAACGTAATTTTTAATTTAAATTTTTAGTGCTTCTTCACTACGCTATAGGGTTTTTTGCTCAATCGTAGAATCAACGATGCAGAACTTTATAAGGTCAGTTTCTCACATAATATTTTATACAGCGCGTTAAAGAAATAATTTATTACAATAAGCTTGAGTTTTTAAAGGCAATTGTAGCATGCTATATATTGTGGCAAGAATAATAAAATGGTATTATATTTTGCCACGAACTGTGGTCAACCGCGCCAAAACAATAGCCTCACGACGTTCATTTCTCATATTAATATACGAAGTGTGGGAAAACAAAAGCATAAGTACAACATACATTCTTCAAAGAAAGTTAAAAAAAATACTTAATATTTTATAAAATATATTTTTTAGTTATATTTTAATTATATAATAAAATAAATTAATTTAATTAATCACATAAAAAATATAGTCGTATAAAAATTTATTTGGTGTTACATTCTCTCTGTCTCTGTAATAATTATCTGTTTTTATTTTCTAATCAATTTTAATATCTAATATAAATATATATCGATAGAGATATATTTAAGCAGTATTTTTTTTAATTGAAATAATATTTTTTGAAATGTTTAGATATAATTAATTTATTCGAGTTAACAAGCGATAACAAAAAATCAAGAAAAATATTTTTGGAACAAGTATGGACTTAGCACATAATATGTACAAACATGTACCGGAGAGGAAAAAATCAACCATCACTAAAATGATAATAAAAATGTATTTTTATTACATCTCTTACTCGAAATCCCGTTGTAATAATTTATGAAAGGATAAAGTCCACCAAACAGCTTTTTTGCGAAAAGACGAACGCAGTTTTTATACATGTATACACTAATAATTCAAATCCGCTTATCAATGATCATAATTAAATAATTACAACAGAATCTGAATTTTTGGTCATTTGCCTTACTCTAAATAGACAGGAAGTAAAAAATAAATAGCCGCTATTAAGCATTTATTTTATATGGCAATTAAAAAATAATCATTATTGACATATAGAAAAACGATACATAATTTCAGATATTTCTGTAAGTCGCGATATCTATATATTTTACATATAAGTGTGATATCTGAAAAACTCAAGGCATAATTTTTTACGATTTTTTTTTCAATAAAACAAAAGCAGATACTTCGCTAACCTAAAATTATATCAAGTGAAAAACCAAACCTTCCATTTCCGTTCCACTTACAACTAAGATTGATGGTCGTACGTAATTAAAGTTTTAATGTAAATGGAAAACATAATTACACTACATAGTAATTTAAATAATATACGACAGTTATAATTTTTAAGGCCCTCAAAATTGATTGGGCGAAGGTGTGAAGGGAACAGCTTGTAATGATACGTCAAAGTGATTTATTAAGAAGAACAGTACAGTAATACTGTGTTACACGGATTAAGTGATAATTCCTATGAAAATTGTTTATTAAGGTTAGCGTATGTTGAAGATTATCACAGAGTTTACGGCTTTAAATTTAATATTTCAATGTTAATATACGAAATAATTAACGTTTGTATTTCGCGTATAAATTATGAATAATTTACCTTCGTTATGTACATCTGTATTTAAAATATTTTTCTATGTACATATTATGTAGTATTATAAGGTCTATCCAAGGTCTATCTACCAACAATGGTCGTGGCGCAGCGGCATAAACTTGTGACTGTAAAAATTAAAGTATTGTGAGTTCGATTCCCATTCGAGGAAAAGAAATATTTAATATTTTTGTTTTTTCGCTCTGGTGTCGAGGCGAAGTGTTGTGTGGTGGTTGTGTGTGATGAGGTCCACCACTTAACACGTCTCCAGAACTCGGTAGAAAATGGGGAAAGGAAGTGCCTTAATGGGAACAATGTTTCAACATTAGGTTCCCAGGTTCTCTCTGTCTACTCTGCTACCCTGCGGGATATTGTAAAGACAAAGAAAGAAGAAAGAATGTAATAATGTATAGTATAAAATATTTCTTAAGGTTCAAGTATTTTTCGTATTTGGCGAGGTGGCCGGGTTGTGAGCGGCGAGATCAAATGCCTCAATTTTTCCGCATATATGAGTGAAGTATTATATTTTCACAAATATCTTGTCACTCAAGTGTGATTTGAAGTTGCAATCATCACATATTAGTGTATTCAGAGGCCAGTCGTGGCGCAGGTGGACAAAGTGTGACTATAAAACCGGCGGGTTGTGGGTTCGATCCCCACTCGAGCAGACCAAATAATTACTTAAATTTATATTTCCATTTCTTTGCTCTGGTGTCGAGGACAAGCGCGGCGTTGAGTTCTGCCACTCAACACGCAATGCCCCCAGAATTTGGCAGAAAGTGGGGACGGTGTCTAACACTAGGTTCCTTCTGCGGGATACAGCGTGAATACAGCGTGAAGCTGATTTATTTATTTATTTTGGTACAGGTTGCAAGTTGCACTTCTTGAAAAAATATTATTATAAAGGAATACCATCCTATGAAAAAATGATTAAAAGAAGTTTTCGAATAAACAAGGCAAGCATTGCTTTTATAGATCTTTTTCTTTCCAACCAAGTATATACTTGTTCTTAGAGTGGTCTCGCCAATAGCCCCCGGGCATAGCGTCTCATATTACTGTGACGTTTTGAGTTGAAATGCATAGGGTATTTAACTATTGAGGTGTAATGGCTTCTTCGGTCATATACCGGAATATATTTTTATATCTTTTTAAAATTATTTTTTTAACTTCACGCTGTATCCCGCAGCCCAGTCCCGCTGTATTCAGCGGAATAGGCAGAGGAACCTAGTGTACTGCTAATGCTAAGTTTCCCACTTTTCCGCCTATTTTTCGTGAGTGACGGAAACCAGTTACCAGAACGAGGAAATGAAAATATTAAATAATTCATTTACCCAAGTGAAAATCGAACCCAAAACCGCCACATACTGCGCTACGAAGGCTTCATTTTCTTTTTATGTATGGCTTTATTTTAACTCTTCTGCAAAGCGTATAATATAAACTAGTCGTAGCATCGATTAGAGTTCGCTGATTTGCTTGAATCCTTCATAGTCGCAGTTCATTTGAACCAGGTTTGAAAATAAGAACAAAAACCAATATACAAAACATTTTGTATATTGCTTTTCGTTCGTTTATTCAGAATTTTCCCCCGAAACAAAGTACCGTATAAGGTCTGAAAATAAAAAAAAGAGATTAATAGTTGAATTTAAACGCACAACCCTCGTACAGCCAGTTATGTCTTAAATGCACCATGAAGATGTTAAAGTAAAAATCGATTACTATTGAAAATTCTAGTATAACAAAGTCATATAAACAAAACAATTTTTTTAACTTCTGGTTTTAAAGAACTTGATCTAAAAGTTTGATTGCATTCGTCGACTCTACTATGCAAGTTGTTCTTACGAGTCCTACCCACTTACAGCTCCACGCCTGAACGAGTTCGTTCTAAAACTTGAAAGAGAAATAACGTATTAATAATTAATTTACTAGTTTCCCTTTTACCTGCGTTTATTAATACCACATTCTAACAAATGTACTTTAAATAAACTATTGATAATATATTGTAAACGTAATAGTGAAATTATTTTATTGCATTTTTTTAAATTTCTATTCCTATAGGCCAGTCGTAGCTCAGGGGCTAGGTGACTGTAAAATCGACTGGTAGTGGGTTCGATCCCCACTCGAGGAAGTGAAATATTTATTTACATTTATATTTTTTATTTCTTCCGCTCCGCCACTAAGCATGCAATGCCTCCAGAACTCGGCGGAAAGTGGGGAATGGAGTGTCTTAACACTCCATTCCCTCTGCCTACCTTGCTGTGTGCGGGATACCCGGATAACCTAGTGAGAGAGTAGAGGTAGAGAGTAGAGAAGTAGAGAGAGGGAACCTAGTAGAACCCGCAGCGTGAAGCTGAAAAAAAAATTATTTGAAAGCTTCTCGTCCTCTTTTATTAAAAATCTGTATATAAACTATGTACTTGTAACGAATCAGAAGTTATAATATATTTTACCATCAGCCATTTGTGAATAAAATGATACAGTCTACAATAGTAATTTACCACCACTTCGAATAATTAAGAAAAGGTTAAAATTGAAAAATTACAACCAACTATTCCTTACAAACAATTTTGTCTTGTATTACCATAAAACAAAGGCTATTTTTCCATAAAAAATAATGTTATGCAATTAGATTCAGATTATTATCAGTCTGGAACCCTTTCAGCGTATTAAATTTCCTTTTAACTTAATATAAATAGCCATTTTGAAATTAAAATGTAATTTTCTTATAATCTTTGTATGGGCCGCGGCATTTGACGGCCCTTTGTGAAGATCCGATTACTGAAAACGATAAGGTCTAACGACGTAAGGATTTTCATATCAATCATGGTAATTTTGTTTCCGAAGAAACAAATGTTTGTTTTATTTTCACGATGTGTTACAGAATGACTCGTATAAGTGGGTAGGCATTGTGGTGTCGAGTGAAAGGGCGGCGTTGAGTTCCGCCACTCACCACGTAATGGCTCTGGAATTCGGCAGAAAATGGAATCTTAACACTAGGTTTCCTCTACCTACTCTATTATATACGTTACACAGCGTGCTGTGTGCGTGATACAGCGTGAAGCTGTTTTTTTCCTCATCAGCTACTATGAAATTAATTTTGGAGTTTATTTCGAAATTGTTATTTAGAAATAAATATTTTTTTGATAAGATATTACTTTAACTGTAAGTCATATTCTACAGGGCACTTACTAAAATTTTAAGACTATTATTTGTTCGACGTGAGTAAATGTGATTAACTACGTTATGCTAAACGCTATAAAACTTTAATGTACATTATCGGTAGTAATTCAATTTAATTATAATTAATTATAAATGCGTAATTCACGGTTTGTTCACCGATTACCGACGAGTTCTTTGGAAATGTCTGCGTTTGATATTTTTTTTGTACTTTTTCTACGTGTTTCGCTTTCCATCCAATTATAGGATAAAATCGCGATGGTCAATTCAATAGCATAGGGTTGCGTTGGATTGGCTTTTATTTTTAGGAAAGTTTTTAATTTTTCTTTTTTAACACTTAGCTAAGGCTATTTTTTATATAAAATTATCTATTATTTTTTACATTCATACATGTTATTGTAAATATTAAATTATACTTATTTACTAAGATCCTTAGGGCCCCCAGACCAACGTTATTTTAATAATAAGCAGGTCGTCTACCCATCCATTTCCCAAGTAAGACGCTCGTATGTATATTTTTGTATATGTTATATGAGTTTAAGATTAATGTAATTATTTAAGGACTATTTAAACAAACTGACTTACTATTAAACCCAGACCAATCCGATGGCTCAATCATCCTCACAGCAGAGATACTACTTCTATTTGGCACTACCTCTTAAAGGACCCCTTACTTTCTTTAGTTAGTCGTCTTTAGTTAGTGAGTATGCATACTGTCTTAAATACATATTAGAGTAATAATCTTCAAAATTTCAGCTTTGCTAAAATGACGTAGGTCTAGGGGCCTAGGGATCTTGGCCTATTACAAGAATATTAATATATTTTATTAATAAACTAAAAGAAAAAAATTAAATTTAACTAAAAATCGGAAAAGAAAGTGTCTGAATAGGAACGCTCATTAAGACATTTTCCTTCCTTTAAATTCTAGAGGTATTGCTTGTAGAGTGGTCTTGTTACCAGAAGGAGAAAATAAAAAAAAATATAATATTACATTTCCTCGAGAGCGAATCAAACCCACAACCTGTAGCAAGCTTTTGAGCGCCGCGACTGGCCACTGGTATCTACAAAAAACATTATTCCAAGTATATATTTGCCAAAAATGCAATTTGCGTTTACAGTGGCCCTACAAAGGCTATGTAATATTTTATGAGTCGTCCTGTCCTGGATTTAAGCCAAACGCCAGCGCCGACGCGAATTGCAGGCATTAAGTTTACGCTACCGAATAATAGAAGCGGATAATTATCTTTATTTCTGTACTCTTGAGAACTCGTTTGTGTACTATTAATTTGATATAGTATTATTTTATAAAGATATTGTTAGTCTTTGGCGTATTTTCCATGAAATTGTGTATAAGTGTGTTAAAGAGTGGTTAGTAATGTTTGATTGTGAACGCGATGGGTGTGGGGTTCGGTTCACATGAAAGGAAGATTTATAAATTTAGGGCGCAAAACGGATTTTTGAATTCCTCTGGTCGACAAAACGCGGTGTTAGGTTCCATTACTCACTCTGCAATGTCGCAAAAGCTGGGCGGTATGTGGGAAACGGATTGCTTATTTTTCCTGCTATATGCGGGATATAGCGTGATATTTTTTTATATAAGATGATTGTATTGTAAGAAATTAAAACCACACGAACCAGATACATACCTACCCATTGGAAAAAAAAATAACTTTTACAAATCCTACAATGTCAAATTTGTCAAATCTTTCGTATGATTGATTAATTTTAATTGTTCTTGTTAACAAAAATAATTAAATAATAAGAGGGTACATCGTGCATGAGAACTGCTTAATAGATTCGCGTGTGGGCTTGCTTCTACGAATCCCGGGATTCAATTGCGCGATTTATACAGGATGTGCTGACACGCATCATTTAATGACGATATTGCAACTTGCTTAGTATATAATGTTCTTTTTTGTTATCCTGCTGTATAATTACACTATTGAATAAATCAGAAATAAAATAGTTTATAAGGCAAAGATATTGAGGCTAATATCTTTGCCTTATAAACCGTGGCGCAGGGTAACAAGCTTGTGATTGTGATTTTGATTTAATTATTTTTTTGAAATAAATTATCGTATAAGTCAAGGCATATTGTATTATTTTAAATATCAATCATTCTATGATTTTCCGCTGGAAAAATAATTCCTAATCAAGAGCTTGACTCACGCGCGATACGAATGCTCGCCACCACTTTTTCTATATTTCCTTCCTTCCTTTCTTTAAATTCCCCAGGTATCTTTCGACAGACATATTTTTTTAGCTCCACGCTGCATTACGTAGGATATAGGGTAGGCTGAGTACCTTGTGGTAAGACACTCCGTTTCCATTTAGGCACTTCTGTGTTAAGTGGCGGAGCTCAACGCCGCGTTTTTTATTGTTGTCAGTGCAAAGAAATGAACACAATAAATATTTAATTTCCTCGAGTAGGAATTGAACCCACAGGTTCACAATAAAAAAAACTTTTCGCGTTAACTCATGTCGCAGTATTAAAGCCGTTAGTTCAAGTGAGGTATCAAAATGAAAGGACTTTAGCTAAGCTAAGCCTGAATTTCAGAAAAACCTTAAGATCTTTATTTTTTTGCGGAACCCTCGTTCTTCTTGGTTCTTGTTCAGTTTTTTCCCTGAATTTATACTACCTGTAGATGCTAGCTGCTAAATTTCATGATTTTAGGTCAACCGGAAGTATCCTATTAATTGTGCTTCCCTTTATAGAGGCGGATTACGCGTTATTTGCGATATAAACGTTCATTTTCAGGAAATCAAGGGACCGTAGACTTGAGTTCTTATATGGTTTGAATTTTAACTGGATATCTCGTATTTTTGAGTAAAGACTCTTGACAAGGTCAGACAGACCGCGGTCGGAAAACAAAGTGTTCTAATAACCGTTCCTTTTATCCTTAAAATGTACTGAACCCTAATCATCCATAAGTGCCACATTTTAAAATATTTTGAAATACAGATTATAATGAAACTCTCAGTTTAATTTAATTTTTATACTTATAAATATATTTAAAATTTAATAGAAAAAAATATAAACTTAAAGAAAATATCACTGTCGCTACGCTATTATGGTGCAGTGGAGTAACATTTGACAGTAAACGCGTGTAGTCGATGGTTCATAATTTTTTAGTTTTCCACGTTTTCATTGGTTGAATAAAACGTAGTTTCCGTAGCTGACTAAATTGTACACAGAATAATGAATAGCAAATGTTTCTAAGACTTTTACGCATTCAAGATAATTATATACTTATTTGAAATTTGCGGTTTGCACCAAAAATCCCAGCATTATTTCCTTATATAAGTTCAGCCGTGGCGCAGGGGCAAAGTCGTGTATGTGACTGTAAATGCGACAGGTTGGGGTTCCCATCCCGGTTCCCACTTTAGGGAATTAAATATTTATTATTATTATTTCTTCTCTCTGCTTACGAACAATTTTTTTTTTACAATAGGTACTCAGGCTCCCTCTATCTTGATATATACCGTATACAGAGTGAAGCTATAAAATATAATATCCTTATATTTTTTTGAGTATATGATTTTTTTTTACAAAGTGATCGATTTCAGTATTTGAAACTGGATTTAATTTAATATTACTGCAATTAAATAAGTTAAATAAGTAGATACTTTACTAAACTTTTAACGTACTTTTAAGTACTTTTTTCGTCTAGATCTATGCTAAATTATACACACAGACTAAATGTAAGCTTAGGTGAACTGAAAGACAAAGTTTTAAATCACCACAAATAATTAATAATACTTAGTCACGCTATTTTACTGCAATCATTTCCTGCTTTATTTGCTACAAAATTGAAAACATGTTTGAATCTGTGACAATACATTGTTTACATAGTATGAACATGATGTCCGCACAAGAAAGACTAGGATAACAAGAATATACTTTTAAGCGAGTATTCCTAATTATTTTGTTTTAAATATCAATTAAAAAGGGAAGTGTTATAAATTTAACATATATGTCTGTCTGTCATTCTGTGGCACCGTAGCACCTAAATTAATGAACCGATTTGAGTGCGCTCTTTTTAAATCTAAAGTCTTGTTTTAAAGTAGGAGCTACAAATACTTTGTCAATTTGTTTTGGTCAGGGTTTTTATTTTTAAATATATTTTGCTATTACAGTGGCCCATCGAAATTCGTGAGCACATCTGCTGCGGATTTTCGCAATTATTTATTTACTTGAAAATTATATTATTATTTTAGTATAGTTATCCATACAGTAAGTTAATCTTTATTAAAACCTTTTGGATTTTTTTTACTCATACTGGCAAAAAAAGAAAGTAAAAGGATTGGTTCTTTTATATCTATCCGGGCGGTAGGTACTCACATACGACAAAGGTGGTTATTCCCGCTTAAAGAATTATAATCTCGCGGGAATTTCGGTATGAAAAGTAATATTTATATTACTCACAAACTTCATCTATCTTCCAGTGAAAGTAACATAAAAAATGATTCGGCAATTCCAAAGATTAGCCCGGACAAACAGAAAGACCGACAGACTTTTAAACACTATATTGCTTGTTATATTGAGATTACAGACAGGCACTTATATTTTGCGTATTTGTATATATCGTATTTATATTGATATATATCTAATGTAGGTATAAATACCTATATTGAAAAGTAGACTTTCAACGAATTCAATAAAAAAATTATTTATTCCATTTTATCGAATAATAGTCTTTAAAATGATATTTAACTTTTTTATATATAAACTGATTTAAAAAAAAACTATAAATGTTAGGTGAAACTTGCCGAAATACAATAATGATAACTACATTCAAATCGCTTAAGCCTTTTCTGAGATCAACTTAACAACTTCACTTATATTTCAAACGTTCAGACAAAGAGACAAATTTTAAAAATCATTGTTTCATACTTAATTAGAAATACTTAATTAGAAGTAAGTGTGGATTAACACTTTAAAAATGTTTAAAAAATCATTGTTTCAGTTTCTATTATACAAAAAATCCAATAAGAGAATTTTTTCATGTATAGTATTATAAGTATGGATAATATTAATAAAATACGAAAATTTACAAAGCAAGCCGTAGAAGAGATAAAAGTCCCGTTTTACACCGTAACCGTTTTATCTTGAAGTAGGTACCTACATATTAATATAATTTATATCAAACTCGAATTCTATGTAAATGACTCTATTAGTCTTAGTATCAATTAGTACTGTATTGAGTATGTTCTTAGAGCCCTAATTGTTTTTCTCGACATAAAACCGTCGCATTTCTGTTTTGCAAAGCTTTGTGGCTTTATTCAGATTGTAAGACTCAAGACAGATCTTGTGCTTATTTAGTCGGGATTTATCGTCGTAAGGCTCTTAGACTTTTACAATGAATGATTATAATGGAATGCAATAAATAAAGATATAAAATATACCTAAAAATAAATACAATCTTTTTTTTTTTTTTATGGAAAAGACACGGCAAACGAGCGTGCGGGTCACCTGATGGTAAGTGACTACCGCCACCCACGACCCCGTGCAACACCAGAGGAGTTACAGGTGCGTTGCCGGCCTTTACGATGGGTTGGGCGCCGGGGCCCGGCATTACCTGATGCGAAACGCAGTGACATAAAGCCACTACTTCACGCCGGTTTTAAATGCCGGGGGTGGTTAATGATCCGGTCGAGTCTGCCCATGCGTGTTGCCATTGCTGGCGACGTGACTCTACCACACGTACTTTAGTCGCCTCTTACGACACCACCAGTACCAGGATGATCCTATTCTAGGCCGGGATCACACGGCAAGAAATCTCAACCAAACTTTTAAAATATAGGGACGAATCGTCTCTACATACACTAACGTGCACTTATTTTACACTTGACGACAAAATTACCAAATTGCGTTAAATAGTCGCGACAAGTTGTAGGTTTGATTCCCACTCGAGGAACTGAATTATTTAATATTTTCATTTCTTACTTTGGTAACGAGGCAAAGCGCGGCATTGAGTTCTTCCCTTTCCACCACCAGAATTCAGTGGAAATGACTAAATAAAACGGAGTGTTTTAACGATATATTTCCAGGTTCCCTCAGCCTACCCTGCTACGTTCTGGATACGGCTTGAACCTAAAAACAATATTCTTTAGTACGAACCAAAAATACCGAATTCCACAGATTGAGGGTATCATTAAACTATAAAAAATCAAAAACAAATATAGTTAATTACTCACCCATAAATCGAGAACGGTTTTAGTAAAGGGGACCAATAAATAGCCCTACCATTATTACCGGTATAAACGTAAGCATTGTTTATTACTATTGCGTTCCAAAGGTTATTACGATTGAGCTGTAACAGTTGTTACATACACATAAGATACAATACAAGTATTTTAATACCGGGTAGGAATTTGATCAAAATTAAGATAAGCATAAAATATCAGAATTTATTGAGGCCGTCGTGGCTCAGAGGCACACAAGGACGTGACTGTATCACGACGGTTGTGGGTTCGACTACGATCTCAACTCGAGGAAATTATTATTTATATTTCTTTTTCATTTCTTGGCTCCGGCTCTAAGGCAAATTTCGGCGTTGAGTTCCGCCATCCCCCGAAATTGGTGGAAAGAGGGGAATGCAGTGTCTACTTTTTTTTATTATTTTTTATTTGAATTTATATTACATTTTAAATACATATTAAAGTAAGATGTCCATGTAATTGATATTTTAATATAGCACAATGACAATATATTTTATGACCACTTGGCGTCCAACGACGCACCGGTACGATATTGCGAGAAGTCCAAGACCGGGATGGTTTGCGCTCGATGAGGATGCCTACGTTCAGCAGTGGACGGCGATAGGCTGATTAAAAGTCTGAATTGATGAAGCAATCGGCTTATTAACGACAACATTTTATGAATATTTATAAAAAGTAAAGATATGGTTTTAAGGGCTAAATAAGATTGAAATTAAGCATATATTTTAATCATGGAACAATAAATGCCAATGCTTATTTAGTGCAGCGTTGAGTTTCGACACACGTCACACAATATCTGGAAAATCGGGAGAAAAATGCAAAACATGTTGAATAAAAATAATTTAATTATTTATTGAAAGCATATAATATATTTTATTACGATCACCATATCTTGCACAATTGGTAAAAACCATTTGGTGATAAATTTCTCCGTCTTTTATCTAAATATTTAGGGATGTGGTTACTTGGCTATTAATAATGGATTTTATTTTAATATAATAAGAAACATATAGCCACATAATATACTCATATAATACGCTTAAGAAGAAAATAGAGTTAGATATATTTATATAAAATCTGACAGCAATAGAAAAAGCGCTAAGCATGATCGATTACCAGTCACAGGCAGCCCACGCGCATGCGGAGGTTCACGTCGTGATAAATCATTGATAACACACTTAGCTGCTGGAATTAATGTTGATAATTCTACTAGGTATATGTCCTATTTATCACTAGATAGGCGAAGAAAAGGAGAACCTTTATACTAATAAAGGTTTCCTTTTTCTTCGCCCTGGTGTCAAGGCACAACTGCGGCGTTCAGTTCCGTCAATCAATACACAATGCCTACAGAATTCTGCAGACGGTAGGCATATAAGCATGAAGTAGAAAAAAAATAGTTTCGTGGAATGGTTGATAAGTATAGGTATTCGTTCATATAATGAATTTAATGATTTTTTTACCTAAATCGTCAGAAAGGGTTGCGTTGGATTCCATGATTCTAAATAGAGTGTCTCTAAAATAAAGAGAAATGCGGAGATTCGAGTGTCTTATTACTAGGTTCTTCATGTCTAAAGTTGTAAAAATAAAACAATTTGAAAGTCTTTAAAAATGCATTGCTAAATTAAATATAATAAAAGTCTTTATATTTGATTAGAAAAAAAATTATTTGGGTTGTTAGATTTCGCAACCATTAAACAATATCTTAAAATTGTCTGAGAATGGAGAGCGGAGCTTGTCACAACTACAAATTTTACTACTATTATTAAAAAAAATACTACATATTTAATTTTTATGTGTATACGTATATTCATGAACTAATATTTAGATATAAGCAACATATGCATATTTAATATTTTTGTTTTTTCGTTCTGGTGTCGATGCAAAGCGCGGCGTTGAGTTCCGCCACTTAACACGCAATGCCTCCAGAATTCGGCGGAAAGTGGCGGAACACTAGGTTCCCTCTGCCTAACCTACTACATGCGGGATACAGCGTGAAGTTAAAAAATGCACCTAGCATTCCTTTTATTAATTAAAGAATGATTTATTGCCATCATCAACCATTATAAATCAGACTATATGTATAGGTCACGAACAGTGACATTTTTGACTCACATTCGGCTTATGCGGATCGTATCAAATATATAATATCTAACAAATGTCAGTTGGTTGGTTCTATCCAATGTATTATTCTATCTAATCTATATTAAAATAATTTTTCAATATTGTTGTTGAACTGTTTTAAAACGCGTTCTAATATTTTTAATTTATTATAATATAATACACTTTAAATAATATATTATGTGCATATTGTGTAATTTATTTATAAGGTCAATAATGAAATAACTAAAAATAATAAAAATTTTAAATCTATTAAATAAATAATTAATACTAGTGATATAAAAAATAACTACCTGTTACAAAAAAAACTATTTAGTTAAACAAAAGTAAATCGAATCGAACGTCTTGAGAAATTTGAAAGCTTGAACACGTTAGTATCAATATTTATTGGACAGGTATCAAATGGCGACGTATAAGGCGAACACCGTGTCAACTGTAATGGCAGAACTAGGTAGAATATTATTATCGTTATTCGTCTTGTTTCTAGATTTGCTGTTCTTTTGCAAAAAATAAAAATTCTTAAAATGCAAGTGACATTTAACTGTAACAGATTAAATAAAAATAATACATTATATATAAATGGTACAGTTAAATAATTCAAATTTACAGATAATCTATAAATATATATTTTTTTAAGGTTTACATTTGGTAAAATTATAAAAGCGATGTGACTGAACTGACTCAAATACATATTATATTTATTATTAGATTAGAATTTTTATGTTCATTCAGTAAGTTGTTATTTATTTACCATTATAAGTAAAGTGACTATACTACAATTGATGACAAAGTCACTCAGGTATGTTATTTATAACTCAGGTCATTGAGCTTCACTATAAAATTGAATACATTATTTCTATGAACCTAGTCTCGTCAACCATTAATAATTGGTTATAAATATAGGCTTTCTTAGAATAAGTTGTTTAAAAAATATCGTTTGTTCAAAATATCCTCATATTATTTGTATATGTAAGAGGTTAGTAGAAAACTGAAACCAAAATTATATTTTTTTACCTAGGTAATATATACATTAAAAATAAAAGTAATTTAATATAACTAAGAAGCAAATTTATCGTTTCTGTAAAAAACCCATTAGTATACTTATGAATTTTAAATGAACTAAATAATAAAAAGATAAATATTTATTTTGAGGCCAGCCGTGGCGCAATGGCACAAAGTGCCACTGTAAAATCGACTGGTTGTGGGTACGATCCCCACTCGAGGAAATCAAATATTTATTTTCATTTATCTATCTCTGGTATCAAGGCAAAGCGCGGCGTTGAGTTCCGCCACTCAACACGCAATCCAAATATTCATACACATTATAGATTTTGTTTTCAACTGTTAATCGTTGGAACTTACCTAAAATCTAACCACAAGGTTACCGTTACTCAAATATTTATTGCCAAGTTTGAAAACAGCTAGGAATTTGCTGGCTGAATATTTTATGGTAATGTGCAATATATAGTGATGTGCTCCTTTATTAAAATAGGTATGTATTGGTACCAAAGAAAAGTTTCAATTATTTTCATAGTTGCAAAAAATTATGAACGATTCAGATACATATTCCATGTTACTAAAACCAAAATATGTTACAACACCTACCTGATTTTATTTTTTAACTCTGGAATGTAAGAAGTTAGTCAACTGAAAGTCTGAACTGAAATTCAGAATAACAAAACGACTAAATTTACTACGCTTAATAATAGACTGAGATCCCAGAGCATTCAGACATACGTCATATTAGCAAATCTAAAATTTTGGAGATTAATAGTCTAATATATAGTTAAGACGGTATGCGTACTTACTTGAAAGTAGGGAACTTTCAGAAGTAGCGCGAACTAAAGGAACACGCTCACCTACAGTTAAGTAGAAGCGTTCATATTTAAATATGTTTTTAAGAATAATATAAGAAGTGTATATTTTTTATTGCCCTTTATGTGGGCCTTTACTCCCGCCAGACATCCTAAAGGTTGTTTAAAATTGAAGAAAAGTACGTTATACTAGCAAGCCTCAATCTTACACATATTATTTATGGGACTATTTCAAGACCCCTTATAAGCACCCTGACCAGTCCATCATCCATGATGGCTCAATCATCCTCCCAGATAGAGACGGCCATCATGGCGCAGGGGTATAAGCGTGTGACTATAAACACACGCAACGCGGTAGTGGATTCGATACTCGACTACTCGAGGGAATGAAATTTCGGCGAAAAATGGGGAACGGTAGTGTCCTAATGGGAACTCAGTGTCTTAACACTAGGTTCGCAGGTTCCCTCTGCTTACTGTGCTACGTTCGATAACATTAACTTCATTTAGAATTTGCAAATGTCATCAACCTATTAAACTGTAAAATAACCATTTTCTATTATTGTACGTACATAGTCGTAAGTACATAATTATATAAGATAAAAAAGATTGTCCTAGTTTCAAACTGATTGTGAGAATTCAGAAGAATAATGTGACTAATTGCCTTCCACAAGTATTAAAAGCAGATGTTCCCACAAATTATACCGTTTCCGTTCCGTTTGGACGTGATCTTGTATTCACGCAATACATATTATACTTAGTGAAGGCGGCCTTTTAAATAGTAGCTTCTGTTCTGGAGAAGTAAAATAGGTGCTGCTATGTTATTAGTTAGTTTTTATATAAGGATCAGTATTCTGAGCTTATAGGAAAAGATTTTTTTTTCTCTTTTACGCTGTATTCTGTATATAGCAGGGCAGGCAGAGAAAACTGAGTGTTAAGATTTAACACGTTTTTTTTTTAATTGCGTTTTGAGTGGAGGAACTCAACGCTTCTCTCGCTTTATATTCGTTTCGAAAGCGAAGAAATGAAAATATTAATAAATGTTAATTCATTTCTCCGAGTGGGGATCGAACCCACAACCGCGTCAGTATCGTTTGCGTGACGCTTGTGTCCCTGAGTCACGACGGTTTCAATTGGTAAAGTGTTAATTTAATGATACACTTTGTCTGTAATAAAAAGTTACCACCTTTTTTAACGTTAAAAATTAATCAACTTTACGCTCTATCCCGCACACAAAAGGGTAGACAGAGGGAACCTAAATTAAGTTAAGACACTTCCTTCCCCACTTTCCGCCGAATTTTGGAGCCATGTATATACAATTAAATAAATATACAAAATTTTATTATAACAATAAAAACCTATGATTTTATTATTATTTTGAATTACAATATTAAACGTTTTTGCGCCATATACTCGTATAACATGAATAACTCATATAAAAATTTGCTCTCAATATGATCACAATATAGAGCAAACGGATTATAAATTCCCCAGTCGATCCGAGTTCCTTGAAATTGATCACGTGCTACAGTATTCACCTACATATATTTTCCTAAAAGGCATTCACAAGAAAGAGCGGATAGACGGACGGATGGAAAACAACTTAATCGACCTTGAAAAACTAGGGAAATCGCTCACATTCCAATACAAGTAATGTTAACAGTTCTTCATACTTTTTACAATATGATAAAGTTATTTACATATTGTAAATAATCGATAGTATAATAGTAATATGAGGTTAATCGATAGTTCGGTTATGGGTTCGATTCCCAATCAACGTAATGAAATATTATATATTTTCATTTTTTCGCTCTGAGTGTTCTGTTGAGGCAAAAGACAGACAGACAACTCAGACAAGTTGAGTTTCGTTGAAGTTGAGAATTGGGGAGCGGAGTGTCTTAACACTAAGTTGCTCTGCCTACTCTGCCACGCGGGATACTGCGTGAAACAAAACAAAATCGCTACGTTAACCAATACATTATATTAAACGGTACTCATCTCGTAAAAAGTTGATTGTCCTTAAACCATCCTTATATATCTTTATTATTTATTTCATACCACGACTTCCACGGTATATAAGACAGTTATAATTACTTCGCATTACACACGTGACCCAATATGATGGAACTTATTTCTACTTCTCCTGAATAGGTACATGAAGAATGCATGACATTTTGTTTTTTATTTTTATATTTTCCTCTTGGAAAAATAAAATATAGGTACCTAGTTAGGAACTCGGCGAAATCGATCACTTTATATTACGCATAACGGGAAAATACTCGATAAACCTTATATTAAGTGTGTCAGTCAGCATTTGTCTAAATTCATTCAATTCTAGTTTAGGTAAAATAAGATTTGTTTATTTAAAATTTAAATCATAATACTTCATTGAGGCTAGTGGTGGAGCAGGAGCACAAATGTGTGACTATAAACGGCACTGGTTGTCAGTCCGATTCCCCACCTGAGAAATTAAATATTTGTTTAATTTAATTATTATATTTTCATTTCTTTGTTCTGGTATGGAGGTAAAAGAGCGGCGTTGAGTTCCGCCACTTAACACGCAATGCAGCCAGAATTCAGCGAAAATGGAGAACATAATGTCTTAACTGTTGTGTGCGGGACATATCAGCTTCACGGGCTGATTTAGATAATATTTCATTTTGTATATCATATCCTTATATTTCTATAATCGTGCAAACTTTCAAGAAAGAAATAAATACAAAAGAAAGAAACAAAAATAAGAAATCAGAACAAAAATTTTAATAGGCATATGCAAAAATACAAGAACGTTACTCCTAGCCAAATTCGATATGGTCAAGAAACTCTTTACACACTCATCTGTTGATTTTTGATGGTCCGGGAGTTATTTAAAAAAAAATCATTAAATCAAAGAAGCAATCTATTTTGAATGGATTTTGCAACATTAGTTAGTTCTGCAATAGATACTGCGTTAAATTGTTAAACAAGGCGTAACATCAAACAATAGCGATTTAAAAATAGAATAGAATAAAAATTTAAATATTAATAATATATAATATTGAATGTAAATTTGAAATATTCACAATGATAGAAATAAAGAAATAGTTCAGTTTTTTCTCTAGTTGTCAAAAATGGTCTACAAAACATTCAAAAACAAGCTCAGGTGAGTTTATATCACTAAATAGCATATAATATTTAAATTAAAAGTATATTTAGAATGTATTTTTGTGTTTCATTATTCTACTTAGATATACATATAATCAATCATCTTTATGTCAGATATGACGAGATAAAATATAATATGCATTGCAAAAATTATTCAAATTATTATTACTTAACGGTAATACCAAACATTACTAGATATATCTAGCAGCTATTAAAAGCATATTATATTCGTATTAATAATCTGTCCAAAATGTATTTATTTTTTCTTGTAGTCCTTCCGTCCGCTAAAAAAAACAAAAAAAATATTTAATTATTATGGGATAAATAACAAAATAATTATACAACATTTAAAAATACAATAAAACTTATGTAATAAAGAAAAAAAAAGAAAAAGATAAAAAAAACATTCAATTGTTTTACAAACAAATATAACAAAATACACATGTAAAAAAATGACATTGCGTTCTAAATTTTCAGTGTGAAAGTGACCTAAATAAAATAAATTATTGATATCTTAGAATTATTGCAATCTTATCTTCGTATAGTGTCAAATAACATAAAATTAAAACAGTAAAAATATCTAAAATCTTGAATAATATCAGAGCTTATGATTTTAAAAAGTATATCTAGGTTAAGTAGCAATCGAAGTTATGAGTATAAATTATGTATAAATAGATATATGCGACTATTTATTGATGCAGACAGTTAGACATTTTTAATCTGTTATTTAAACGTGTATAAATTACCTGACACACCAATATTAGGCACAACTTTCATTTCTTTGAAAAAGACTACCCATTGATTTGTTATTACCCTTATGCTACTTGCTCTGATTTTTTTCATGTGTTATATATTATTATATGGATTTATTTCTTAAAATGTAACCTAATATTTTTATCCATTACAAATGTATTTTTTAAAAACGATAAGAAATTCAAAAATTGAGGATTTATTGTACGAATGGATGATTTTCTAGAGTATATATAATGTAACAGTATTTAAATGGACGACGTAATAAAATAAAGTCAAATAAATCAGCTTCACGCTGTATCCCGCACAAAACAGGGTAGGCAGAGGGAATCTATTGTTAAGACCCTCCCTTCCTGCATTCTGGAGGCATTTTATGTTACAGTCGCGTTTACAGTCACACTTTGTGCCCCTGCGCCACGTCTGGCCTCGACGACTTAATTATACGAATTTGGTTATTTGGGTGCTGCATTATCACTTGGAAAAAGTAACAAATATGTGATAATGTAGTTACTTCAATTGAATGAGAACCTCCTCTTTTGATTGAAGTCGGTTAAAAATTATAGGCGAATAGAGATAGAGAGAAAAAAATATATTTCCGTTAAGTTACGAATAAGTTATTTAAAACTATATAAGTAATAAAATTTAAGAAATGCACTGAAGCAAAATACAGGGCTTTGTTCGAGTATTGTCTAAGTAGAAAAACAAAGTTGAATGACCACACATGGCGTGGGTGACCCTACTCCGGTTACTCACATTTTTCTCGCGTTGTGACGTGCGTATGAGTCAATATTTGCTTGTATTTTGTGGTACAATTTTGGAATTAAATTATTAAGCAAATAAAGTATTAAATATTTATTATTTTAAGTTTGAGAAATTATAATTTGGTTTCTTAAGCTATATTATAAGTAGTTATAAGAAAATCAAAATCAAATCAAAAGCTTCACGCTGTATCCTGCACACAGCAGGGTAGGCAGAGGGAACCTAGCGTTAAGTCACTCCGTTCCCCAATTTCTGCCAAGCTCTGGAGGCAGAGGGAACCTAGCGTTAAGACTGTAGGCAGAGGGAACCTAGCGTTAAGACATTCCGTTCCCCACGATCCGCTAAGTTCTAGAGGCACTACGTGTCGAGTGGCGGAACTCAACACCGCGCTTTGCCTCGATACAAGAGCGAAAGAAATTAAAATATAAATGTAAATAAGTATTTCATATCCTCGAGTGGGGATCGAACCCACAACTAGTCGATTTTACAGTCACTGAGGTTGATTTAATTTTTATATTTACTTTACTCATGGTGCTATAAAAAAAAACTATCGATAACGACGACGACGAACAATAATCACAATCGACGGTATTTATACAAAATCTTTTACTCTCGCGTGTTTTATTAATGAAAGTCAGGTGCGCTATTATACGCTATTTAAATTGCATCGATTTAAGTAGAATAATAGAAAAGGAATGAATATCGATTTCTTTTAAAAATATAGAGTGAATTTTTACCATGTATAATTGATTTTAAGCAATTTTTTGTTCAAAACGTTGTACAACCACCGAATAAACATTAAAAACACGTAACATACAAATTTCATGGAACTAAAACTAATATTTTTTGTTTATTTGAAATCTTATCGATTCAACAGTCATTGAACCTTACATTTTACTCGTAATTTCTTTTACGATTTCACTTTTCCAAAAGTTTCTCTAAACAGTTTTTGGTATTTGAAAAATTATTAGGTAGTATTGTTTCCTTTATATTTGAATTTATTATTGTTTGATAGAATATTAAAACATTTCCGAATAGAGAACGTCAACTTATAAAGTCATAATTTTAATACAATTATAAAATAAATTTATTTTAGATAGATAAATTTATTTTAGATAGAAGAGGCCAGTCGTGGCGCAATGGCACGAAGTGCGACTGTAAAATCGACTGGTTGTGGGTTCAATCTCCACTCGAGAAGATGAAATATTTACTTAAATTTATATTTCCATTTCTACGCTCTGGTGTCGAAGTTAAGCGCGGCGTTAAGTTCTGCCATTTAACACGCAATGCCTCCAGAATTCGGCAGAAAGTGGGGAACGGAGTGTCTTAACATTAGGTTCCTTCTGCCTACCCTGCTGTATGCGGGATTAGTATGATTTATTTATTTATTTTAGATTTTTCTAAAAATATATCTAATATCAGTACTTACACAAATTTATTTTTTGTTATTAATTTAAAATATCAATGACCGAGGCGAGAACTAGTGTGTATTTAAAGAGAGCTATTTTCTTACTTTGTTAATAATTGATCGAGCTAAAAAATGATTCTTGTTAGTTTATACTGTTGAATTAAATACATGTTTTATTTGATTATACACTAATATGTAGATCAATACATTAACTACCGACTAACTACGGAAATCATAATATTACCTTATAATATGCAATTAGAAAAACTTAATGTCCATCTCTACATCTTAAATTATTGCATCTAAATTGGAACAACCCAAATGACTTACCGGTTAAATCAATTTTACGTCTTATTTTTTTATGAATACGAAAATACATGGTGCTTATAATAAAATTAATTTAAAAAAATCTTTCAAAAAAAACTAAACATCAAAAACATGTTATGTTATGTTATTAACTTAAACTTTATAAATTTTGAGTCGATGCCCGTTTAATATCTACAGCATTAATTTTATCGAAGCAATTTGTTTATCGAAATGTACATTTTAAAAAAGGAACGTACAGGTGGAAACGAATTAAATATTTAAAATAAAACGAATTAAACAGCTAACTGATTGAAACAAAAAAAGCCTGGTATATAAATACAACTATTAAAGGAACATGACATATCTTTGGAACACCGACAGACTATATACGCGATGAGTGTGGGTTCAATCCGCACTCGAAAGACAAAACGCGGTGTTGAGTTTCGTCACACACCACGCAATCCTTCGAATTCGGGCAGTATAGACGAGAAAGCTCTTATTAGTAGCTATAAAAGTAGTAATATTGCCTGTCCTAACATAATAGAAATATCGATCGTGGGAGAGAAATTGAATTTACAACCTTCGACCGTGCAAGTTTCTATCATACTTATACCGTTATTAGAGATAATAATAATTCACCAACGTTCAAAGAAACATATTACTTTGTAATATATTTGCTACTAATTAAAAGAAGATAGTCAGTCGTGGCGCAGGTGCACGAAGTGTGATTGTAAAACCGACTGGTTGTGGGTTCGATCCCCACTCGAAGAGATGAAATATTTACTTAAATTTATAATTCCATTTCTTCGCTCTGGTGCCGAGGCAGACCGCGGCGGAAAATGGGGAACGTGTCTTAACACTAGGTTCACTCTGTCTACTGTTAAACAGCACTACCAAGACCATATGGAATATTTCTATCTATATTATCTTACACTTACTTTAGTACATTAAAAGAGTATGTTATTATCAATTTGATTATACATAATAGTATTGGCACTTTACTTTATATATTTTATAAGTTTAACATATAAAAAGTACTGTTAAATATCACTAGCAACACTGTATAGAATTATTCAATTTCCTGTGTGTAACTTTTATTTTAAGACCTATAAAAAATATGTTATCCACAATTCAATTATAGCTAATAATTAATCACACATTGAATTTATATAATATTGATTATACATGGATAAATATAAAAGACACAAGACAGGTCATTATATAAAAGAGCAACTGTTGAGTTTCTTGCCGGTTCTTCTCAGCAGAACTGCCTTCCGAACCCGGTGGTAGCTTCTTTTTTGGTTATATGTTCATTCGACGATTCAAATGTGCTCATAAGAGATTATTTGAATAAATAATATTTAGAATGAATGGATGAATTATAAATTTAAGTAATGACTGTATAAATATAACATATAAAAGTCGCTCATTTGACAGTATGTCCAAATATTTATAAATAGACAGTTTCGTTGGCCATGATCAGTCGAATAAACTAAACAGAATGTGACGCTGCTCGTTTTATTACTCCCATATTCAAACCACTACTGGAACACTACCTACACCACACTACCTACATACAGCATCAAGCTGATTTTTTTTTAATTAAAAGAAATTTCTATTAATAAGAAACATTTGACATATTTATTTATATAATATAATTTTCTTTCCAGGTAACAAAACTGACAAGCATTTCTACTGCGCCTCGTAAGAATGACTAGCCCTTATAACGTCTAAGTTCTGGATTATTAATTGGAATAAAATACCTGATGCTCGTCGGTTAGCTATCTGTAAACTAGTTTAATAAGGGTGAAGTGAAGCTACTTGAGAACGTGATTTTATTACATTCTTACAACGTTTCATACATGCTTTTATTTTAGATAAATATCTGATATGACTTTGTTTTGTAAACCCTACTTGGGTGTCAATGATAATAACTTTTTAATACTTAGTGTTGGCATAAATTCTTTTTTTTTATTGTACGTAACATTTATTACTAGATATTACAATGTGTTAGTTGTGAGGCCGTCGTGTCGTAGAGGTATAAGGCTGTGACTGTAACGCGACGATTGTGGGTGTAAATCCCACAGTTTTCACTGGGGGAAATGAATTATTATTTATTAATATTTCCTTTTCTTCGCTCTGCTCCCAAGGCCAAAAGCTCCGCATTAAGTTCGGCTCGGTCTCGAAAAATTCGAACGTGGGGAACGTAGTGTCTTAACATTAGGTTCCTCTACCTATCCAACTGTGATACAATGTGAAGCTGGCTTTATTTTTATTTTTTTTTAAACCAATAGACTATTATAGCAATAAATGTTACGTACAGGAAAAAAAAAGCTTTTCTTTTTAACAATATTTATGGCAAGACTAAGTATTTGTCGGCCAGATCAGTATACTATGATAAAAATATCTTTAATAAACCACCGTAGTAAAATTACGATGTGCCTGACTGAGCACGATGGCTACAGTTTCAAATTTCATTTGGGGGAACCATTGATACTTATAATGTAGATGTTTCACCTGTTTGACGGTGTTAATGAAGGAAGACTAATGAATTAGAAACTAATATATGACTAAATTTAAAGAGGGCAAGAACAATGAAATAAAAAATTAAAAAAAACGATTTTTTTAAAAATATGACAGACAATAAATTACATAAATTTGCATTAATTTAAATATCTAGTAGTTTGTCTTTATTTGTAATCATCTATAAACATATCAAAGTGAATTCAAAGATTAGTTTTCGTATATTACATTTATTATATCATCTGTTCATATTGATGACTCTTAAAGATTTTGTGCGTTTTATTATTACTATTATTTTGAGGCCAGTCGTGGCGCAGGGGCACAAAGAGTGACTGTAAAATCGACTCGTTGTAGGTTCGATCCCACTCGAGGAAATGAAATATTTATTTACATTTCTTCGTTATGGTGTCAAGGCAAACTCAACTCAACACGAAATGCCTTCAGAACTCGGCGGAAATTGGGAAACGGAGTGTCGTAACACTAGGTTCCCTCTCCCTACCCTAGTGTGTGCGGGATACAGCGTGAAGCTTGTATGTGGTACAAGTATTAAGTAAATTAAATATTAACCAACGTATAAAAAAGAGAACTGCAAAACATGCCATCCTTCACTATTAGTCATACATCATTTGTAAAAGACAGTATATTTATGTGAGAACATTTTTTAATACCACAGGCTGAAAATAAAGCTAAAAAATTTAAAATGTCCAACATTTCATTCAACTTTAATGAATCATTCGCGGCCCTTAAATACTATTTACATTATTCATGGCTGGAGTCCCACAGCAAGAAGGACTACGTCTGCATAATATGGCTGTAGACCTATTCTTAGACTTTAGAAATAAAGCCTTTGCTGTTTTGTTTTGTAAAACAAAAGAAGAGGTTAATTAATCGACTGTTTATATTAAATATGTAGTGTAGTGGTCGTAGTGGCCCAGGGGCACAAGGATATGACTGTAACGCGACGGCTGTGGGTTCTGTGAAATTAATTATTATCAATTAATATTTTGATTTCGTCACTCTGGTATCCAAGGAAAAGCGCGGCGTTGAGTTCTACCACTTAACATAATGCCTTGAAAATTTGAGGGCAGGAGTTTGGGGAACAGAGTGTCATAACACTCTCTTTGACTACTAATATATTCTCTAGTCATCTTCTTACATAGAAAACCAAAAAAATATATCACAATTTATTATATAAGAGAACGTATTTATTATGTAATAAATTTAACAAATGTAACTCATCTTACAAAGTCAAACAAGCAAAAGTAAAGGTCAAACAACGACGTTTTATAAAGCATTCCGTTGGGTACCTATCATTACAAAGGCAAACGTTCACATACGGATCCTCCATTAAAGTCCACTCTAATTTTATACTTAATCCATCTCTACCGCCTTTGTGCAAACCCTATACTATTATCTCTTATCCTACAGACATCAAGACAGGCGCATAATAAGCTAGACTTCATAAAACAGCCATATCTCCACTACTATCGCATTTCACTTCAACTTCACTTAAAAGTTAACCTGTAGACGCTCATATTTTTAGTTCTTTTGACTTTCGACGTTAAGAGACGGCGGAAAGTGGATTTTAAAATGGAAATACGAAAACTTTTATGCTTGAATCGGCATTTTATATTTGTTTCTCGTTTGTTTTAAAACGTAAGCTGTAATAATCTAGATAATTATAAAGTGGTTGCTAAGTTAACGAATTCAACACCACAGATGTATTGAATTTAGTATATAAAATATATTGTAATTAGTTCAGAAATTTAACTATAGAAGAAGGACACGAAACAGCGATTTTTAGAATTCTCTTCTCCTATTATGCAAAATATATATAGTAGATTAGGTTTTTTTTAATAATACTAGAAAAAATCGCCGTCTATTCGTTTCGCTCGTCAAACCCAACTCGCTCCACTCACTATAATTATAAAGAAATCTTTGAAATATAACATTTTTATATGGTACTTTTGAGTACAGTGTAATTTTTTTTTATATTGCAGAAGTATATTTTTTTAATGGAAAAAACTTATGATTTTTAATAAATTCATGAAGTTGGTGGAGAATTGACATAAAATTAATATAATAATCAGCTTCACGCTGTGTTCCGCACACAGCAGGGTAGGCGGAGGGAATCTAGTGTTAAGACACTCCGTTCCCTACTTTGCGCCAAGTTCTGGAGGCATTGCGTGTTAAGTGGCGGAACTCAACGCCACGCTTTGCCTAGAAACCAGAGTGAACAACTTAAAATATAAAGTACAATTAATATCATTCACAAATTATACAAAATTAAAAATATAACAGGATATTTAAGAAATATCGATAAGAATAACATTTATTCGATTAAAGAGTAAATAACAAGACTGGTGAACGGCCTAGCAGCAGTATAAAATAGCTAGTAGTTTTACCCAAATCGATTTTTATTTTTATTTTTTCCTCATCTCCTGAATACTACATGAAGTCGTGATGACTTGAATTCTAAAACATGTTCCCATGGTTTATATATAGAACTAACAAGAAATTCAAACGAGTATTCAAACAAACGTATGGGTTTTTATCGGATACACTAGAAATATATCTAGGATATTTTTTTTTATTTTACTGTATTTAAAAAGGAATAATTGCTATAACGAGTTTATGAACACAATTTGTCTCGCCAGTCAGCTTGTAGACTCTTTTATTTTTAATAGTGAAAATCAACATAAATATTTTTTATAGCTCTTAATTTGATATTTGTTTTGTTATTTGGTTTTAAAATTATAGTTTTAGGAGGAATACTTGAAAACCCCCTAACCTAACTTCGAAGACGCACTCTTAGATAGTATTGTTAAAAATCTCTTTGACATATTGAGGATGAGACTCTACCATAGAGATAAGGAACAGAACTGGAGTGAATTGACGCTGTAATTTCACTAAATAGAAATGGAAAATAGTATCTTTAGTAAGAACATTTTGTTTCAAAAGGGAATCGAACCCATAATTCCCAACCAATATATTTTTTTTTCACAAATACGTTAAATATAAAAAGATTGTTAATAATTCATTTCACGCACATCAGTTAACGATACTATAAATTTGCAGTAAATCTCCTAGCAACGCGCACTTTTCAATCTGAATTCGATCAGACTGCCTGTATGGAAAGTAAATTGGGTGTTTGCGACACTTAGCACGTATGTTGCGATAACGAAATCATATGAATTCCCGGGTCATATGAGGTCTTAAAAGCTCATTGTGTTCAGCTTTCTTGATAGCTATGGATAAATTATTAAATTTCAGCATATAATAACAAAGCTATACATAAAATATTTTAGAATATGTATAATTTACACGTAGCGGGATTTGAACCCGCGTCTTTTGGAATTCGTCCAAGCGCTGTGACCACTAGGCCATACGTTCTTGCTCCTGCGCTACGACTGACCGGCCTCAATTTATTTTTTAAATCCTTTATTTCCAGAAAGATTTAATTTATATATAAAGTTGAATGTTTTTAAAACACGATCTAATATCATTAGCGACATTTCTTACACTACAATGTAGGCGTGCTGGAGCGCGTCCATGCTCGATAACCTCCATTAAGGCGTAGACACATACAATAGCCAATACAGACTTTATTTTATCCTCTGACATCTTCCGCATCTAGTGGAAAAAGGAAATAAGACTTAGATATTTTTTTTAACCTTCACGCTAACAATAGATTCCCTCTGCCCACTCTGCTGTGTGCGGGATACAATTTAAAGCTGATTTATTTTCAAATTTCTTCATTCCGGTTTCAAAGCAAAGCGCGGCGTTGAATTCTGTCCCTCACGCAATACCTGTGAGATTCATCGAAAATGGGGAGCGGAGTATCTTAACTCTACGCCCTCTCTGAATAACCTGCTACATGCGGGATACAGCGTGAAACTGAAAAAAAAAAGAACGTGTGTAACATAAATTTAAATAAACCTGCCACAGTATATAAATACAATGTAAATGGCGCCTTAAGTAATCTGTTCCTACTCGACAAGTCGAACAAGCATTATTGACGTCAGGAGCCCTATCTCTGACATCTCGGTTAGATAGACACTTCAATTTCTAATAAAATTAAATTAATATCGTTCAGCGTACAGCTATTGAAATAGCAATGGTATTTCTTCAAAACTAAACATTAAAATAGACAGTGGCACGACGGTTGTGGGTTCAATTCCCACAGGTAAGAGCTAAAAGTTTGCTCTTAGACAAACCTCTTAGACAAACCTGTGTTTAAATTTTTAATTTGTTAAATTAATTATAATCAAAAATGTGATTATATCGAAGTTATCCAATTTATATTACGGCATTTTTAATTTCAACGGCAATAGAAGTGCTTGTTTATAGTACTTTTAACAAAAAAAAATTAACACTTCGGCTTCGGTATTAAATATAAATAAATAAAAATAGCCTTAATGATTATATAATATTTTTCTTAAAGACCACAACTGCTGATATTTACTATTATAATAAAAAAATATTGTATGACAGTAATATAACGGAAGTGAATAAATAAATTGAAACAGAATAAAATGCATTAAATAAATATTCTAAGCAATCTGCTGTTCATGATCGGTTCAAAGAACGAATGAGGCTGTATCTCCAACATCTTGGCAAGATAGTAATTTACCAGACAATGAATGGATTGCAATAAAATATTATAGTCACCGCGAAGTCGTAGTGGTTTTAAAAAAAACATTTTTTTGTAAATTTTACAATAATATTTTTTAAACCCTTTAATATTTTTTTCTTTTTGTTTTTATGAGATTAATTTTGAAATTACATGTTGAGTGATGGGACTCAATACGACGCTTAACCTCGTTACCAGTAAATGCATGAAAATATTAAACATTTCATGTACCCACTAGAGGTAATGGGAATCGAACCCACAACCTGACGCATTTACAAGCGCTGAATATTAAATTCTTATAAATAAAATATCAAAAATGTCTTCCTTAGTCCCTAACCAAGTAAGCCTAAGGCTAGATTAATGTAAAATATCCTTATTGAGGCCGGCCGTGGCGCAGTGGCACGAAGTGTGACTGTAAAACCGACTGGTTGTGGGTTCGATCCCCACTCGAGGAGATGAAATATTTACTTAAATTTATATTTCCATTTCTTCGCTCTGGTGTCAAGGCAAAGCGCGGCGTTGAGTTCTGCCACTCAACACGCAATGCTTCCAAAATTCGGCAGAAAGTGGGGAACGGAGTGTCTTAACACTAGGTTCCCTCTGCCTATCCTGCTGTGTGCGGGATATAGCGTGAAGCTAATTTAATTTAATTTAATTTAATTTTAATTTATCCTTATTGGTTCTCTTGACGACGAGACGTAGCGAATAGCCTCCAGATGAACACCGTAACATATGATTTCCTTCATTACCTAAGTCATTTTGTGTTAGACTCATACTCGTTTGGTCCTTACAGTCAATTATTCAAAATAAAGTGTAATAGTCAGCTATTAACATACTAGCGCACGCTACAGGATTGTGTTAAGAAAATTAAGAGAATTTTAAATGTAAGTTTTTCATATTTATTAATAATGTTTTTATAGCTTCAAAATCAAAAATTATCTTTTAGTTAAACTTATAATAAATGCCAAAAACTAGGGTAAATTGGCTTGGACGGTTTCCAAAGAGGCGCGGGTTCAAATCCCGCTTCGTTAAATTTTTTATACGTTTTTTTTAATAAGATTTTTCTTTCCTAAGTGTGGAATAACACGTTAAAAATAAAAAAAAAAATGATAATTTCAGTTAAAAGCTACAGAAACGTCAATGGCTTTTCGTTTTTTCCCTGAACAGTAATTTTTATTTTAAGCTTTATGCTGTATCCTACATGTAGCAGTGTAAGCAGAGGAAGCCTAGTGTTAAGATACTTCGCTCTCCATTTTCCACCGAATTCTAGAGCCACTTTGCCTCGACACCAGAGCGAAGAAATGAAAATATAAATGTAAATAAATATTTCATTTCCTCGAGTGGGGATCGAACCCAGAACCAGTTGATTTAACAGTCACACTTTGTGCCCCTGCGCCACGACCGTATTCGACAGTGATAAGAAGATATTATTTACCCCATAACACCAAAAATATACAATAAATATGGATAAATATCCACATTACAAAACAAGAAAACCGACATCAATAATCTTTTCATGTAGTTTTCAAGCGACATGACACTATTTGGTCGATAAGCTTTAAATAGTAGGTAAGGCCATTTAGCATTTCCCGCTAGCCTCCGGCTTAGGGTCAATGACTTAACCATTGTATGTTCGTATGTGACAAATATCGGTTGCACCTAACATTTCCTAGTAACGGAAACGGCGAGTAAAGCACACAAGTATTTCCAGTTAGAACGTTTAAAGGGTTATTTTGTTGTATGCGGTTATAAAAAATAGTATACAAAATAAATTAATTCTTAACTAAAAACAAACCGACGACGTCAAATAAACTAAAACGTATACAATAAACTTACTTAACATAAAGCACTTTGATTTTGTTAAAAAAAAATTAAGGAAAGATTTTATAATTTTGAAGTTGGTGCCAAGTAAAACAAACAGGCTTAGTAGTTCGATATTATAGTAAGGTTGTTGTAGCATAAGCTTGACACCTTACTTGACTTATTAAATTAAGAAATTATTTCTTTTACATTTATACTTTTATTTCTTGGCTCTGGTGTCGAGGCGCGGCGTTGAATTCCGCCACTCAACACACAATTCCTCCAAAATTCCGCAGAAACTAGGGAACGGAGTGTCTTAACACTATTTTGCCTCTGCCTACCGTGTTGTAGGCGGAGAATATTTATATAAATAAAACTAAATATTGTGTTTTAAATTACACAAAATCGCTATTAATATACATATGTCTATAGATTATACATTTTAATTGTAAGAGCTTTTTAATGCCATAATAAAAAATATATGCTAATATTAGTACAATCATGAAACAATAAAATTAACAAAGTATTATTTTATTGAGGCCACTCGTGGCGCAGGGGCACACGCATGTGAGACAGGTTGTGGGTTCGATTTCCACTCTAGGAAATTAATATTTAATATTTTCATTTCTTCACTCTAGTGTTAAGGTAAAGCGTGGCGTTGAGTTCCGTCACTCAGCACATAATGCTTACATAATTCGGCGGAAAAGGGTTCGGGTAGCGGAGTGTCTTAATACTAGGTTCCCTGTGCCTAACCAAATCCTCTGCCTAAACCGTCACATACGGAACAGCAGAGCTAGAAATCAACAAAAATATATATTATAACATTATATAAAAACGTATAAAGATACGAAACGTATTAAAACGCAGCCGTCTAAACGTTCAAGTCCCGCTACTTTTATATATTAACAAAATTGAGTTATATTCTCTCTAAGAGTTAAAATCTATTAGTCTTTTCGTTACGTCGTAACATATTAATTAAAGCCCTTGTGATCCGTTAGCGACCCACTAACTAGTAATTACTATGACAACTACTAAAAGCTAATAGAAGCGCTTTCACGACAGCATCAATACGTTTGTGCTATTTCTCCACTTTTTTTAACTTCACGCTGTAACTGCATACGGCAGAGTAGGCTGGGGAAACCTTGTGTTAAGTATCCGTTCTCCATTTTCCGCTGAATTTTGAAGACATTGCTTGTTGAGTCATGAGTGGAGGAACTCAACGTCGCGCTTTGCCTTGACACCAGAGCGAAGAAAATGGACATATTAGATATATCATTTTCTCAAATGGGAATCAAACCCACTTGTCGCGTTTACAGTGTCATTTTTTTTATGGAAAAGACACGGCAAACGAGCGTGCGGGTCACCTGATGGTAAGTGATTACCGCCGCCCACGACCCCGTGCAACCCCAGAGGAGCTACAGGTGCGTTGCGGGCCTCTAAGATGGGTTGGGCGCCGGGGCCCGGCATTACCTGATGCGAAACGCAGTGGTATAAAGCCACTACTTCACGCCGGTTTTAAATGCCCGGGGGTGGTAATTATCCGGTCGAGTCTGCCCATGCGTGTTGCCATTGCTGGCGACGTGACTCTACCACACGTACTTTAGTCGCCTCTTACGACACCACCAGTACCAGGATGATCCTATTCTAGGCCGGGATCACACGGCACAAAAATAGTTTGTGCTCCTGCACCACGTGTCACCTCATACCACATGTTTGTACTTGTGTAAAAAAATGTAATGTTCAAAGCATGTAAATTTTTCTATGAAGTGCAGTCAATTGCAGGTAATTGTGGTTTAATAACGAATTTAAATATTTAAAAGTTTAATTAGAAAACTAGTATCGGAAATTAAAATCAATTAAAAACTTTCTGACGGCAATATTCTTTATGGCGGACCACGAAAGGGCTTCGTATAAACATAAATATTTTTATATATGTTATAAAATATCAAATTCACCTAGAAAATTTAAATGACTTAATTGTAACCGTTATAGTCTCGGGCTCAATTTTCCAATATATCATAGGAAACATATGTTCTTCATTGACATTACTAAAATTCTAACTAAAACGCTCATTTTGGCAAGTTACAAAGCTGGAGAGACAGAGCTTTAGAGTGACTTTTATAAAATATTTTTACATAAGTGACTTTTATAAAATATTTTTACATAAGTCACTTTTACATAACTCAACTTATTAAGTTATAAGTTAAATATTTGCAAAATAATGTTTTCAATACAAATAAATATAGCTAAAATATATAAGTAACAACACATATTCAATGGTTATAAATTTATAATATATACAATAATAAAGTATATCAGCATACTTTTCAACATACTTGTCAAATACAATCTAAACTCTCAACATTAAATGCCTCCAAATTACGGTGAAAAGTAGAATGGAGCGGAAATGTTCTAATAGGACCGGATTTTCCTAACACTAGGTTCCCAGGTTCCTTCTTCCCACCCTACTATGTGATGCATGCACAGCGTGAGCTTATCAATTAATGAAAGCTTTCATAAAACATCGTAATAAAGCAAACGTAATAACATAAAATATGACACGACAATACATTTAAAACCGTTGTTAAGTATTGCATCATTCCATTTTGATTGCTGACTAAGATTAAAGGTTAAACTAAAGTAGTCATTTCGTTGACGTGATGCCTTGTAAATTGACCGTTAGTCGTCGGTCTTAATAAACATTCCAGCAGCAGTCAGTGGGCAAACCGCAAACATATGATGATTACCTGCATTACCTGTATTACCTGATTACCTAGTAATATACTTGGTTCGCCCTTAACGGGCTTCGAAGGTCAGATACCTGATACAGCAGCAAATGGTAAATGGCTGATGAAGCCTATATTACAATTAGTTATTTTTGATTTGTTATTATTTTGTTTGATTAGTTTTGGGATGGTATTCTCTGGTGGTTTATATTGACCCGTACATGGGAAGCTCTTTTTGTATTTTATGTTTAACTTTAAAAGCCAGTAAGTAGAATAGTAAACTATAAATTTGGAATCGAAACATATAATATTAGCTTTCCGGTGAAAACATGGGTAGGTGATTTACACCTATATATTTTATTTATTTGTTTAATTTCACATAACAGGGTAGGCAGAGGGAACCTAATGTTAACCACTTCCTCGAGTGGTAATCAAACCATAACTTGTCGTCTTTATAGTCACAGACTAGGGCCCCTACTCTACAACTGACCTCAATATAAGAGCTATAAAAATAATAAAGAAAAAACATATTATTTTTGTTTAGGTTTATACTTAAATCAGGCTTAAGTTGGACAGTCCCATTAACTTTTTCATAACCGTTTCATTAAACTCACATAACCGAGTTTTTCAATTAGTAAGCACGACTATAAAATAGTAAAAAGTGAACCTGTAACATAAATAAATAAATTATTGCAAAAAAGTACTATGCTCTCTATAATTTCGAGTCCATTTACAGTGTCTATAAAAGTCAGTGCCAGTCAATCATATACATAATTGCGGCAGCCATTTTTTAAAATGGCAAGAGAAGTTTATTATTATTTTATGTAAGCCAGGTGACGAGACAAGTTCGACATTTTGTTTCATGGAGGACGTTTCGCCTGTCTAATAATAATTAATAGATTAAAAAATATATATTGGCTTCACGCTTCATATAGTATGGTAGGCAGAGGGTACCATAGTGTTAAGACACTCCGTTTTCCCACTTTCCGCCGAGTTCTGGAGGCATTGCATTGTTGAGTGGTGAAACTCAACGCCGAGATTTTTGCCTTGGTGCCATAGAAATGAAGAAATGAAAATATTAATAAATAATAATTAATAGGATATATAACAAGGACGATAGACAATAGTAAGTAAATGGCATAAAGCTTTTTTTTGTACATTGAGGGTTCTATTCCCGCTCGAGGCAAAGAAATATTTAATATTTACAATCGCTCTGGTAACGAACCAAAGCGCAAACTAGTTCCGCAACTCACCACTCAAAACAACGCCTTTACAATTCCGCCTAAGTTGGGAACCAAAGTGGCTTAATGAGAAAAGATCGTCTTAACACAAGGTTCCCAGTTCCCCTCTACCTACTTAATTAAGTGCAGGACACAGCGTAAAGCTAAAGATAAAAAACAAAAAATAATAAAACTGTAGTTATTCAATTAATAATAAAACGTCTGTATAATCAAAGATAACGTTAATAATATGACATCGAAATAATAGTATGATATTAAGTGACATGAAGTCAACCGGTGGTTCTGTCTTTATTTTACTCTAAATATAAACTTAATAGCTCGTGACAGTTACTGTAAGTAGCGTCAGCAAATAATATGAATATTTAAAAATATTTCGCATTTTTTTTCTCTTTTGAATTATTTAACATTTGGATCCAAAGTTTTTACAAGGATAATTAATTGTTTAATGTTACTTTTAATATAGATATTTTGTTAATAAATAAATAAACGCGATAGATAAATGGAAAAACGAGAGCTGTGTAACTTCGGTTTTAATCCAACATACCTGCAAAATGTAGTTAGTACAAAAATATACTACGCAAAATAGTCAAATACGAACGGAGTGTCTTAACTGCTACCCACGGGATAAAGCGTGAAACTTAATAAAATCCATATTTAAAAAAAATACTTCAATTGCTGTAAAATAAGTAATAGGCTATTAAGAATTTGTTCATATAGAGATACTACTATTAGTTATATAAAAGCTCATATAAGTGATTGTATTATTGTCTTTTTTTAGAAATAAATATCTTTGAACTTAACGTCAACAAGTGCCGATGTGTGTCGGTGATGTCTCACATGATGTCGCTTAAAAGGAATTTCGTGTAAATTATATTTTCAACAAAAGAAAATATAATCGTCACGAGAAATCCGTAGCAGACAAACACTTAAAAATATTAATTTTAATAACATTAGACCTTATTATTAAACTTTAAAATCGGAAGCAATTAATTTGGATATAGATTAGAAATAATACTAAGATGTGTTTACGTTATATTTGTTGTGTTGCGATACTTAGTAAATATGTTCCAAATAAATACTAACAACTTTTTTTTATAACTTCACTCTTTATCACGCATATAGCAGGGTAAATTCAGTGTTAAGATACTCCGTTCCCATTTTTCCGCCCGAACTCAACACGCTGCGTGTTGAGTTGTGGAACTTATTTTCACCACGATGACTTAAATAACAAAATTTACTCATTTCATGCCAATCAAGACCTTAAATATTACATATATTTTTTTAAATGCAAAATACACGGCAAACGAGCGTGCGGGTCACCTGGTGGTAAGTGACTACCACCACCCACGGCCCCGTGCAACACCAGGGGAGTTACAGGTGCATTTCCAGCCTTTAAGGTGGATTTACGCCGGAGCCCGGCATTACCTGATGCGAAACGCAGTGGCATAAAGCCACTACTTCACGCCGGTTATGATCCGGTCAAGTCTGCCCATGCGTGTTGCCATTTGCTGGTGATGTGACTCTACCACACAAATATATTTTTATTATATAATAAATATTTTTTTATTTTGGTTTTATAATAATTGTAAAACACTGTAGGGAGCTAAGTGTCTCAACACTATCCTCCCTCTATTATCATTACATTTACATATACAGCGAGAAGCTGAAAAAAAAAAAAAAACATTAAACGCTCTCATCTGTAATTTTTTTATATAATGTGACTTAAAGTTATTTTTTGCATTCATTATAGGACCAAACTAAACGTGAAATAGTAAAAAAGAAACAAACCGAGCACGCGAGATCTTCAATATTTACTCAGGCATAAAGAAGAAGCGTTTTATAATGGCATTACGTTTTAGTTATTAATATATAATTGCAGTATCGTTTTGTGCTAACGTTTTAATCTTGTTTATATGAATATTCAATATGCGAGTTAATGACTCTATAGCCTTTACTGTTAATGCGCTGGAGAAATAAGAATTGATGAGATAAATAGCATTGAAGAGTTGCGAACATTTTTTTGTTCATGTGACTGTAAACGCAACTGGTTATGGATTCGATCCTATCTCGAAGAAGTGAAATATTTATTTAAGCTTATATTTTCCTTTCTTCGTTTTGGTAGAAGAAAAGCGCAGCGTTGAGTTTCGCAACTTAACACGCAATGTCTCCATAATTGGGGTCTCTACAATTTTGTCTTTTTGTGTTCGGTATGAAGTTCACTCAAATCTCCCCGCTTTTTATAGTATATTTTTTACTAACAATATTACAAAGTTTCAAATATAATATAGCAATAGATCTTTCTATATGTTTGCCACATATCCTAAAAAAAAAAATTATTTACATATTTATTGATTTTTTTTCATATCGTATATATTAGTACAGACCCGTATAAGTTGTATTGACTGTTCCTCAAAACATAAAAATCATTATATATTAACTCTTTTTCCAATATACACATATGTATAGAAATCTCATCAAGTACTTGAAAAGATCGTATTGTTAATTGCCCGTGAATCCGAATGCAGAAATCGGAACAAGAAAAGTGAAAAGTGAAAGTTGATTTGTTTAATTGATCGTAAATCGCAATAAATCTTTGTCTGAAAGTCTATTAACATGAAATAAAAAAAAATGATTATATTGCTAATATTTAGAAAAGCCATATTTAAAAAATAACAACTTTGGATACTAGATTCTATTAGTTAGTAGTGGAGTAACAGGGTAGGCAGAAGGGAACCTAGTGTTAAGACACTCCATTCCCCACTTTTCGCCCAATTCTGGAGCCATTGCATGTTGAGTGGGAGAACTCAACGCTGCGCTTCGCTTCGACACCAGAGCGAAGAAATGAAAATATGAAATATTTCATTTACCCGCGTGGGAATCGAACCCATACCACAACCTCTCGCTTTAACCTACGCACACCTATATATAATATACTATAACTTTGAAAGAGTATAATGAGAAAAACTATGTAACATTCTTTCACTGGTTAGGTACTTACGTTGAACTATTCGAGGATAGCAAATTAAGAAGCTGCGGTTGTGCGACGAACGTTGACCGACGTTGCGGAATAAAAAATAGTAGTAAAAACATCTATTCTATAAATAAAGACGTAAAACGTAAACAAAATGCAATTGCAAAATGATGGTGGGCATATTTTTTCATTATGCATTATAGTAGGGTTGGTTGAGACAACTTAATATTAGATTCTGAAGATTTTTTTTTCAGTTTTCGTTTAAAGTGATATTGTATAAAGCGCGGTGAAACATACCTAATTGGTGGAATTTAACGCCGCTTTACCAAAGAAAAAAAGAAATTAAATTAATTTATAATAAATAGATCATTCTGTTAGTGGTAAATCAAATCCACCAAATTTATTTAACTGTCTAAAATAAATTGATTTTGTCTTTTGGAAATATTTTTTTTTTGATAATGGAAGCAGGCACAAAGAGATCAACTCTGTATTTTTTAATAGAGCGCTTTATATCGCCAATAAACAAGACATCGCGAAATTGCAGTAAGTCGCGATGTATCCATATACTTCCATTCCTTTATATATGTTAGTTTAATTTTATATCGTTTTTCTAAAAATAATGAATATTCCTTGAATTATTTACTTTGTTAATTCTAAACAACAAACCTCGTCTTGAGGCAAACAACCCGCGACATTTCACGCAAGTGCGTTGACCGCAATCTGACCTGCGAGGAGGTCACGCGGTCACTGCAGCGCCCACGCGTGGGTCCCCAACTCACAAATACGTGGACATAAATAACTATTTACTTAGCTTACTTTAATAATCACACTCGAGATGTCAATTAGTGTTTATATAACTGATATTGAGTTGATACAAACGAATGAATATGAATAAATATAAATAACCAAATGACCTAAAAGATATAGGAGAACAGCGTCTGGCTATAAAGGCGATGGTTGTGGGTTCGATTCGATTTTGAGTGTCTTGGAAACTGAGAGATACGAATATTTGTTCGCTTTTCCAATTAAAATTTATCTATTTATTCTTTAAAACTATAAACAACGATAGCCTCATTTAACTACTTAATATACTGTGGGAATGACTCAACGGAACGGGACTTTCCATACAATTGATGCCAGATTAGTCAACGGATCCCGCCCTCCAGCTAAAAGAGGTACATACTGAGTGATTAACGCGTCGATACTCGACATTATGTGCTATATAACATATAAAGATGGATAAAATTGTTACTTCGAACAACATTATTGTGTTTATGGCTGTGCTAATCACATGTGAAGTTCGATAGTTAATGATTAATTGTACCGTCCGAGGTGCGTGGTGTTGCCAGATTATGATTTTTTATTTACTGTTTTTTATTTTCTTTTAGTTTCACGTTGTATCCTACACAGCAGAATAGAAAGGGGGAACCTAGTGTTACGACACTCCGTTCCTAATATTACAGTTTTCATTTGAAATCTTGCTAGTTCATTTAATTTTTACGTACGAAATATTTAGATTATTGCACACATAACCCCGAAAAGCTTCGTAAAGAATACAAGAGACATCAAAATATTTTTTTTAATTAAAAATATCCTATATCCTTTCTAATAAGTCTAAGGATATGTGTAAAAAAAATCATGATAATCTGTTGAGTAGTTTTGGTGTGAAAGCGTAACAAACAATTTACATTTACATTTATAATATTAATATGATGATATCAAAGTGCTTTCGCCTCATTTACAATAAGCTTTTTAATATAAATTCATCATGTGAATAAAACTTAAAAATATAAACTCATTAAGTAACGCAAATCTAGAAGTAAAAAAATCTACACCGAAACTGACAACGTAGTAGATCCTGTAAAAATTTTACAAGGAAAAATTGAGAATTTATGTAGGTACATAGCACATATGATTTTATCTAAATCCCACAATCAGGAGAGACAGTAGGAACCTAATGTAAAGACACTCTCCCTACTTTCTACCAAATTTTTCGAGGCATTGTGTGATGAATGGTGGAGCTCAACGCCGCGCGCTTCCACGTTATATTACTTTATCCCTTTTATATTTTGAATAAATAGTACACACTACATTGTATATCTGCAACAAAGCAACGTAAAGAAATCATAAAATCAGTTACATACTCTACAATGAAAAAAGACAAAGTCAATTTAACATGCCTTCCATATCTTGTAACACTTAAACCGGCTCTTATTATTAAACAAAAAAACTAAGTAAATAGTTAAAAAGGAATTTCTTTTTGCTCATAAAAAATTTATTATATCTTTAAATGCTGACTTTGTAATTAACATAGATTAAAAGAGGTTATTACATCTAAGCACGCGAACTTATCGATTCCCAGCCACACACTATACTCTTATAAACTGTTGTATCTTACGGAACTCTTTACGTTTTTGCTGTGTTTATTCTGACAGGTAATTTTTTTAGGGTGCGGTATCTAAAAAGGAGAACGGTGTGTCTTAACGCTAGGTTCCCTCTGCCCACACTGCTCTAACTGCGAGAGGCAGCGTGAATTTAAAAATTAAAAAAACAACTAAAAAATGTCATATAATAAAATGAGGCCAGTCGTAGCGCAGCGGCGCAATGTGTGACTGTAAAACCGACTGATTGTGGGTTCGATCCCCACTCAGGGAGATGAAATATTTACTTAAATTTATATTTCCATTTCTTTGCTCTGGTGTAGAGGCAAAGCATTGAGTTCTGCCACTTAACACGCAATGCCTCTAGAATTCGGCAGAAAGTGGGGAACGGAGTGTTTTACACTAGATTCCCTCTGCCTACCCTGCTGTGTGCGGGATACAGCAATAATTATATTCAACCCATGCAAGGAAGTCGTGGCTTGTATTTTTGATTAATATCTATAAATAATTTATTGCATTTTACATATTATGTGAAAACCACTTAACCTCATTCCATTGATGAATCGCGTAAAAGCTTTTCTTTTACTTAATAATTCGGGTTAAAGAATTTTCTCACGTTCCAAATATTGCTTGCATGTTCGTCTGATCTACAACAATTAAGCGGCCTAATAAGATTTAAAATGAACACACATATACATAGTATCTTTAAATTCAACAAATGAAATTAAAATTTGATTTGTTGCCTGGAAAAGATCACTACTAACGATAGTGCCATTTATATGCGTCTGTCTGTATGATATACTAGTGACACAATGTCAAGGCTTCGAACGCACTAGTTTGTTGTTATAACATAGACAGTTGTTATATTTAGCTCTGTCGTCGAGGCAAAGCGCGGAGTTAAGTTTCGCCACTCAGCACTCAATGCCACAATAATTGCACTGGAAAATATTCATAAATTGCATTTGAAAATAGGGAACAAAGTGACTAAAACTGACCCGCTCCCTATCCTGCTGTGTGCGGGATAAAGCGTAAAACTGATTTGATTTTAAAAAACTAACTTATAAAAAATTGGAAGAAAACTATTTAAGATTAAAATATTAAATCTATTAAATTGTAAACTACATAGGTTAGTCGTAGAACGTGTATAAACTATAATTATAAAGCCATAATAGATTATGCACGGAGATTCTTAACTGGTATAGCATAATCTTTTAGCAGAATCGTCCCGCGTTTAACGCGGTAATTGATCAGGTTACTTCGGTTTATCAAGAGATTTAAAATAATACTTCATTTATCTAATGTTTTTATGAATAAATTTGTGCAGAAATGTGCAACGTAAAATATATGTTATTATATTTTTAATATTATTATTCGACACTTAGCGTTATTCCACACTTAGGAAGAAAAATACTTATTTAAAAAAAAATCGACCAGGTCGGTTTCGAGTCCTGCTACGTTCATATTTTTATATGTTTTCTAAATAGGTATATTATTTTATTTACTCCGTGTTCTTACCAATTTCGGGACGTGACATGTAGTGTAGATATAGTAGAGTCGGATTTATATGACTGTTCTCTTCTTTGGGCCTGGTGCTCTTCAGCATCAGCTTGAACAATTTCATCACATATAAAGTAGAGTCATAGGAATCGTTGAGGATCCAGTAACCTGTGAAAGGCTTGACCATTAGGCCTTGCGTAAAGACTAGCGTACGGGTCAAATAATCACACATCATTAGGTGACCCGTACGCTCGTTTACCTTGATTCCATTAAATGATATTTTTAGATAAGAGGCCAGTCGCGGCGCATAAGCACAAAGTGTGACTGTAAATCGATTGGTTGTGGGTTCGATTCCCACTCGAGCAAGTGAAATATTTATTTAGATTTATATTTTTATTTCTTCGGTCTGGTGTCGGGACAATTCCTCCGGAACGTGGCGGAAAAAGAGGAACGGTGTGTCTTGACACTAGGTTCCGAGTGCCTACCCTGCTGTGTGCGGGATACAGCGTGAAGTGAAAAAAAAGATATTTTTTTCTATTATATTATGATATAAAAACCAATAGCTTTTGCAGCTAAGTCCATACGCCTTAGAAATTACCAAGCTTTAATAAGTCAAAACGAAAAATAAAAGACATTTAGTGGTGGAACTTGCTCCATAAAAAATTTATAAATCTAAAAATAGCTTTAAATGTACATTAATTTATACTCTATACATACAATTATTTTCGTTTCACGACTGCCTTATATTATTTTTTATTAAGTTACTAACTAAGCGTCGTCGCGACAAACTATCTCTGATATATTATAGTGTAAATTGTTTTTAAATTGTAGTAGAGTATAACTTAAAGCATTTCACAAACAAGGGAAAAAGAATTAATGCTATAATAAAATGTAGAAAAACAAGCCGTTTAGTCAGCAATTTACCACATTTCTACTGTGTAAAGGTATTTATTAGGTACTATTTGTATTCTCGAGTAGAGAATTTAAAATATTTTTATCTTTTAATAGTCAGCAGTCTGGGGCTCGCAGGAAGCAATTATAATAAGAGAGGAAGGAAAATAAAAGACCGTGCTAATATTAAAATAATATTTATTAGGAACCTGAAATGAAACTGTCTCATAAAATCCATAAAAATGCATGGCTTGTTTTAGTATTTTGTTTTGATTATTGCTACAGGTATATTTAATATTTTGAGTGGGTATATGCGATTTCATAATCATTTTCTTCGAGGCCGTCGTGGCGCAGGGGCACAAGTGTGCGATTGTAACGTGACGGTAGTGAGTTCAATCCCTATTCGGCTGAATGAAATATTTCCACATAGAAAATAAATAAAAGATAGTCATACTAACACGTAAATATACGACATCAGACAATAATAATGCGTGACTTTTTTTTTACGCAGTTTTCCGCATGTAGCAGGGTAGGTAGAGGAAGCCTATTGTAAGACACTCCGCTTCTCACTTATCGCCAAATCCTATGGGCATGTTATTCGTGTTGCGTGGCAGTGCTCAACGCCGCGCTTTGCTTCGACACTCCGGTGTCGGTGCGAAGAAAAAAATATCTAATATTAACTTTCATTGAGTGGAAATCGAACCCACAACCTTTAGCGTTCACAGTCATGTGCATATGCCCCTGCGCCACGTCTGGGCTCTAATTCTTGACATTACGTTGATCGATAAAAGAATAATAAGCTTTGTTTACTATTAAATTCTCTTTCTTGGTGTTTTCTCCAAGTGATGCATTATAGAAAGTTATTTTTTTCGTTCTGAACGCAACAATAATATTATTTAATGCACCCTACATTCGTGTTTCGTAACTTATCTCCAATAAAATTTATCATAATTTCGTGCGTGATAACGAAGAGAACAACAAATGTATTCAAATCCATTTTAAATATGTATTATTACATAGAATTTTCAATTATATTCATCATATCAGCTCAGTCATACATGTTAGGAATGACTAAATAGTAAAAGATATAGTACGTAATTGAATCCTTAACGCAAATAATAAATTAACAGTAGTGGCGCAGGGGCACAAGAGGGAATTAAATATTTATTTAAATTTATATTTTTATTTTTTCGCTCTAGTGTCGAAGCAAAGCGGCACTGAGCCTTCCGCCACTCAAAACGCAATGCCGCCAGAAGTCGGCGGAAAGTGAAAAACGGAGTGTCTTATCACTATGTTCTCTCGCCGATACTTAGATACTTATATTTCGTTAAGTAAAATATTAAACTAAAATAAAAAAAAATATTATAGTTAAACCTTTATCAACATAACTTCATAGAGTATGCTAATTGCTTTGAAGACATGAGAACGGGCATACAACGGGGACACGACTTAGCTGAGAGTATTCTCTAAGAGAACATTGTAAACAACTTGAAAAGATAGTCAATGTATGAGAACTCACACTGTAGGTACACAACACAAGCATAGTTCCTATGTCATTAAGCAAAAAAGGTGAAAATACAGTAAATATATCGTAAAGTGACCCATTGTTCTTGTTACTAAAATAAAAGCTTCTAACAGCGCCTTGTTTACTCTTCAACCCGTTCAATATTTACCTACGCGTAGATGTAGTATTTATATATATATATATGTATTGATTTTGTGGATATCCATATATTTTATATTTGAAATTTAAACAAATTAAAATTAATCAGCTTCACGCTGTATTGCAAAATAGGACTTAATGTTAAAACTTAGACACTCCTCACTTTTCGCTGAATTTTTCGAGGCATTGCGTGTTGAGTAGCGGAATTCAACGCCAGGCTGTATGTACCTCGACACCAGGGCAAAGCAATGAAAATATAAATTTTAATTAAATGCTTAATTGCTTGAGGGGTAATCGAACCCACAACCAGTCGCGTTTACAGTCACACTTTGTGCCCCTGCGCCATGACTGGCTTCATTATATATATATTATTATATTTATATTTAGAACCTATACAAAAATATTAATTTAAAACTTTATTTGTTACAGATCGGCAACACTGCTACTCGCAGTAGTAGTGACTTACGCCGCAACAGCGTCGTCCAACACCGAGAATCTCACATTAGATAAGAAAGACCCAACGACGCATGAGCTCCTCAGTTCCCTGGGTCTCAGAAAATTGAGAGTTCCAGCTGCACACCATAGGAAACGGCTCGCTGAACAGGGCCGACGGCATGCCACCGGTGACTCCAGAATGTACGTCATAAAGCTACCACCGAACACAAGTTACTATAGCCACGTCGACCCAGCCCCAGCCTCCGCAAGAACTTTACCTTTACAAATGACCAGCAACGGGAAACCAGCTCGTGTTTACCATTGGAATTTACCAGTTTTACAAAAACTCGCCAAAAATCGCCCTCAGGCAAGATTTGATGATGATGTGGTAAATGTTGAAAGTACACCAACATGGCCTAAAATCAATCATCCTAACTCTTTAGAGGCCCTGGCATATTACGTGCCTTCTAAGAAGACTTCCTTTAGAAAATATTTTTCTGGTAACGGAAAGCCGAAATCCTTTTACGTGATTGACAAGGACAAGCACTCCGCTGAGTATCATAGGTTACTGCCTTAATTATTCTAATATTTAAATATATTCGATTATTATATGTAGATAGAAGTAATGTTATTGCATTTTTTAGATAAGCCTCTTTTTTAGTTATTTTAATTAAAAGTAAACAACGCAAATAATAATTATTACAAAGCTAGAAGTCAATACAAAATCTATATTATAATATTTAATAATTATAAAATAGAAAAATTGTCCAAACACAAAAGTCTTTAACATTTTTGGTAAGATACTAACTATATAATGGTACTATTATGTATAATTGAACAAGGGCCACAAATAACTAATGCAATAACATTTAAATAACAATCAATTTTGCATTTAATCAATATCTATTCTATATACTTCAACAAATAATTAAGTATTTGTGCTTAAGACGAGCTTATTTCACACTAACATTGTATAACTATTGTGTTATACTTTAGATGTAATTTAAAAAAAATAGTAATATTGAAAGTATAAACAAGGCCAGCTTAATACATATTCGATTTAATTTTAATCATGTAGAATTTTTACGTATAAATCGTTTAAAAATTGAATAACTTATCTTAACTTTTACCTTTTTATATAGAAAAAAGGAAACTAAAATTGATATTTTATAATTTCATTGTAAACTATATACCTATTGTATCTTAGAGGATTTACTCCTGTAAATAGACGTATGCTAGAAAAATAAGTAACGGATAGGTGCTCAGGTGTTTTATTAAGACTGCGACACGAATTTAAATTATTATAGTTTAAGAATACGATGCCACAAATAGGTTATATGTATACGAAAGTTGTGTGCTTCTAAATAGAGACAATTTTATAAAAAACACTTTTGTGTAGCCATAAAAAATTTGTTAAAGTACCTACTATAAAAAAAAAAAATTGTCTCTGTTTTGTGTCGATATGAGACTAACGCTCATTTTTTTTCATTTAAGATATAAGTTTCGGTGCTTAAAACAACTCACGAACGAATTGTAATTCATAGTCATTAAAATTGTACTTTAAATAAGTATAATGTAACTCATATAATTTTAAATATCAAAATATGTAACGTACGAATTAATAAAATTTTAAAAGTACACTATTGGTTTTATTTGTCTGATACAGCAGCGCCATCTATTTATTTGTAATGAGACTACTACAGAGAGATAATTGCTACAACTCTACTACGGCTTGTTTAGAAATCTATCAACAGATGTCGCTGTATTGTATGTCATACTGCTTTATCGACATAAAATTTCAGGACGTGCGCGGCGAGCTGCGCGATTTATAAAATTCGCAACAAATGTTAGTGAACACAAATCTATAATCGTGACTTCAAGTAAAAATGTCACACGGTGTAACAACAAATCCGAAAGACATGGTAGAACTTAAAGACGTTAATAAAAAAAAAGAAAAAGAAAGCGTGAGCAATAAAACAAATAGTTTCAGTGATAGAATGAAAAATAGTGCTGAAGGAAGTGACACTGTTATCAAAGTTAAAAGTGCAATTCCTAGGCGAAGGTTGGTTATTTCTTAAATGAATATCATAATCAATAAACATTATTATACACAAATATCTTAAAAAATTAAATATGTATTGGCAAATATTATTTGGTTAATACGAGGGAAGTAACGTGCATGTTATTTAATTACTAACATCCGATGCCGGGTGACCTGTCCCAGTTTTCAGGATATAATTAACTGGGCGCTCTTCTAAAAATACCAAGTGTTTAATAGTAGAACAAATAATGCTAGAAGCGTTATATCAAATACAAACGTTGATCCATTTTCCCGCCAAACATAATTTGCTATAATGAAGGAATACCTAATTTATATTGCTTGTGTTACATGTGCTTGATGTCTGCTTTTATATAATTTATTTAGAGATAAATACGGCGCAAAGTATACCTGAAAACTTTTTTACTTTATCGCTCAATAAATAATAGATTTTTTATTGTATTTATCACAAATGTTCTCAAAGAATTGATTTCTTCATCGTAATACATGATCGACATATAACGTAGATAACATTTTTTATATATATCTTATCATATGCCACATGAAGAAAAAGCATTAGTAATTATAGCAGAAATTATTTGAAATACCAATATTTTTTTATTTTTGATTTTTTTTTTTCATAAATAAAAAATAATATTTATTTACCTAGAGAAAAAACATTTATGAATATAATTAAAACGAAAGTCCCGAACAAAAAAGTATTTTTTTAAATTAAACCATGTCAATTATAAAGGTGCGTACTCTCCTTTTTAAATGTACATAATGGTCACTGGGGTTTTTTTTTTATGGAAAAGACACAGCAAACGAGCGTGCGGGTCACCTGATGGTAAGTGACTACCGCCGCCCACGACCCCGTGCAACCCCAGAGGAGTTACAGGTGCGTTGCCGGCCTTTACGATGGGTTGGGCGCCGGGGCCCGGCATTACCTGATGCGAAACGCAGTGGCATAAAGCCACTACTTCACGCCGGTTTTAAATGCTGGGGGTGGTAATGATCCGGTCGAATCTGCCCATGCGTGTTGCCATTGCTGGCGACGTGACTCTACCACACGTACTTTAGTCGCCTCTTACGACACCACCAGTACCAGGATGATCCTATTCTAGGCCGGGATCACACGGCACGGTATTTTGCCAAAGATGAAAAACATTCAATCTACTGAAGAAAGAAAAATGGCTATGAACATACGTACATCTTTGCTTTTCTTGAATAAGATAATTATTTGTATACGGACGGACGTGTGTTATATGAATGTTTCAATCGTACTTATTAAGAAAACGTAAAATAAATTGGACAAAAAATATATTGCAATCGATTAAATCCAACACTCTTTCAAGATTATAAAAAAATACTAATTTTTAAAAACGGCCGCACGTACTTGACTGGGGTTGTGTAATATTGATAGGGTCGGTCTCCCCTTTCATTACATATCCAACCCACCTGGCGGGACGGCACGGACGAAAACAGTATAACAAAAATATCGAACCACAGTATGATTTCTTAGCAAAAAATATATTTAATTACTTACATGAAGATCTACAGATATACCTATGTAGGTATATCTAAAGAAAGACTTTATTTTAAAAATTGAGTAGCTTCTCGCAGGGGCCAAGCCTGCGACTGTTAAAGCGGCGGTTGTGAGTTTGATTCCTGTTTGGTGGAATGAAATATTTAATAAATACATTTCCTCCTTAGTCAAAGAGGCAAAACGCAGCTTAAATTCTGCCACTCAACATGCAATGCCTCGAGAATTCGGCAGAAAATGGTAAAGGGAAGTGTCTTAATGGAAACAGGAACGGAGTGTCTTAACAAGATCATTTTTAACAACAGTGATAATGCCATCTAGGCTTAACAGCACAATGTCTGACTGTAAATGCGATGGTGGGTTCGAGTTCAACTTAGGAGATTTAGTTATTTTCATTTCCTTGCTCTGGTAACGCGGAAAGCGGGTCGTTGAGTCCCGCCACGCAATGTCTCGATAATAAAGCGAAAAATGCCTTCTGCACACCAAAATGAAGAAAACAGTCGAAGCTTAAAAAAAATAACCTGAAAAAAATTGGACACTTGATATTAATTGGTTTATTTACACCTTTTTAAATTTCGTTTAGAGCAGTTTACGAGTATACATACCTTCACCATTCATCCAATTTATGTCCTTTTAGCTTCACGCTATATTCCCCATATAGTAGGGCCATTTGGCAACCATTTTTGGCCTATTCTTGAGACATTGCATGTGAAGTGGCGGAACTCAACGCTGCGCTGTCTCGTTACCAAAGCGAAAAAATATAAATATTAAATATTTAATTTCCTGTAAGAATCGAACTCACAACGTGTCACGTTTATAGTCTCACACCTATGCCCCTACGCGAGAATTGTCATTGTACCTTCCTTCCCTTTATAGGGGATCCCCCCTTCTTCATATTGAACCAAACTTAACGCTACATTTTATTTTACTTAAGTATTCTTATTATATAGTCAAGTAATAGGTGCTAAATGAGGTTGTAAGAGACGCCCTAATTGCATTACGAAGGTGTCAGTCAGACTATGTTAATATGTTAGTATTATCTAATAAAGTTACCTCAATAACTTTTATAATCGGTTTGTATTTTCATATTTTAAATTTATATCTATTATAAACATGCCCATTTGATAAATAATTAGCCAGATTAGATTTAGCTGTGGCCCATAGATTGAGGCCAGTCGTGGCGCACGGGTACAAAGTGTTAATGTAAACGCGACTGGTTATGGGTTCGTTCCCCACTCGAGGATATGAAATATTTATTTAAATTTATATTTTCATTACTTGGCTCTGGTGGCGAGGCAAACCACTTCACTCTCAACGTCTCCAGAATTCAGCGGAAAGTGGGGAACGGAGTGTCTTAATACTAGATTCCTTCTGAAGTGTCAGCTTTACGCTTTATTTATTTTATTTTGATTAATTTTATTATTTAGATTCTGTATCCCGCGTACAGCAGGATACAGAGGGAATCTAGTATAAAGACACTCCGTTCTCCACTTTCCGCCGAATTTTTCGATGCATTGCGTTTTAGTGGCACACTCCAGGTTTGGTGCCTTGGTGCCAGAGCGAAGAAATAAAAGTAATTATCCCTCAAGTGGAGATCGAACTCGCAACCATCGCATTACAATCACACCCTTGTTAGGCACAAAGAAGTATATTTTTTTTACATGTTAAATTATGTAATTGAAATAATTATATTACTATACATAATTTAAAAAAAAAAATAATATAGTTTATGTATAATATAATTTGGCAAAACTTGCATAGGTGCTAAAAACATGCTAATGTAAATCTACGAGTATGTCTGAGAAACAAAACGTAGAGTATGTAAATCACAGCGGTAGTGTGCGTATACATAATCTTACGTTGGCTGTTTATTTCAGCTTCACGCTGTATCCCGCACACTGCAGGGTAGGCAGAGGGAACGTAGTGAAAGACACTCCGTTCCCCACTTTCTGCCGATTTTCGGAGGCATTGCGTGTTAAGTGGCAGAACTCAACGCCGCGCTTTGCCTCAACACCAGAGCGAAGAAAATGGAAATATAAATTTAAGTAAATATTTCATCTCCTCGAGTGGGGATCGAACCCACAACCAGTCGGCTTACAGTCACACCTTGTGCCGCTGCGCCACGACCGGCCTCAAAGGCCTGTTTATCTCGATTTGTAATATACGCCATCTGGTTTAGTTAATTAGGTGTAGTAAGAGTAATTATTATTTAAATTTAATCACTTTATTTGGTTTTCTTCACTCTATCCCGCACATGGCAGAAAAGGCCTAGTGTTAAGTAAGACACTCCGTTCTCCACATTCCGCCGAATATTCACAGTCACATGTTTGTGCCACTGGAACGACGGCGTCAATATATAATTGTTGATAATTTACATTGCCTCTACATATCATTGTTCTCTAATACATATTATTGTTTTAATAATTGTATATTTTACTCATGCATTGTGTTGTGTGAGAGTAGAAGGGAGAATGTAACAAATTCGTTTTAAATATTTAAAACGTTAAGATTCCACTAGCCTTATCTTTATATTTCCCACTCAGGGTTTTCAATTCACAACCAACAAGTACAACAACCTACCAAGTTTGCTAAACTAGACTACTAAGAGAGGACGGAGCGCCAAACGCTACGGTCTCTACATGCCTCTTTCGCCTCGTCCACGGACATCAACCTCTTCCTACATGCCTTTCGGGGCGTCCTCATGCTTTTCACATGATCTTCCTCCAGTATCTTTGATACTGTCTTTTCGAAGGTCAACGAAAGTCTTACTCTACCTGTCTAACCACTCACTTTTCCATCATGAAATCTTTTTTATCATTCTTTCATCACTCATTCGTTCGACGTGCCCAAACCAGCTGCGCACGTTCTTCTTTATTCTCACCTTGACATCCTCGATAGTACGGCAGGTACTCACGAGGATGTCACGGTGAGAATGTGTATCTTCTGTGTATCTTTTCATTGCCTAATCGATCAGCTAAGCTAAAGCAGCTTAGCTGCTTGTAGCTCGGTCTTCCGCCTCCCGCCATTCCGAACATGATGTGCTGGATTGCGGTCCCCAACGCCGCAATCGTCTGCACTTGACACACTAGCGCATCGCCTTGGAAGGACTTAGGATCAGTGCTTTGTCACGAATTGTACGTGTCGGATGAAACGCTGTTGAACCCTGTTAAGGGCTGGCAAGGGTAGCTGCGGGCAAGCCTTTCATCGTGGACTCCCATGAAAATATTGAATATACATAAACATAGCCATAATTTAGATTAATAAAAATAGTAATAAAAACTAAATATACTATTATATACTTTTTTATTACCTTGGCAAATTTTATCAGCGATGTGATACATTTGCCCGAATATTCACAGAAATATGGGTCACGGTAGATATTGCGATAAGGAAGTGTGTAAGTGACTGATAGCCCTTCTATTTGTTACGATAACAAATGCTATCTAAAACGAGCTTAAGTATAATATTAAAATTACTAATTTACAAAAAAAATAAAATAAAAAAAAAACATAAGAGGAGTATTCTAAAAAAAATACTGTTGAATATGCTTAGTGTTAAGAACGTATAGACGATTTCCAAGAGACGCGGGTCCAAATCCTGCTTTTTTAAATTTTTTATACGTTATCATTAAAAAAGAATCTAAGTAAGTATTACTGTTAATCCACAGTAACTATATACTTTGAATGCCTCACTTCGAAGTCATAAATGTATTCGGGAGAAGTTAGCAATTAAACAATAATATTTACTTCGCACGTCCGTCGTGTATAAATAAACATATGTTCATTGCAATACGAGATGTTTGTAAAATATTTTGTTGTATGTTATATTCAGATATGGTTTTATAAATATAAACATATTAGAAAGCGTAGTTGTTAAGATTGAGTAAGTACTCTTAAAAATGTATAGCATTGCATCCTCATATGATCCATGCACATTTCCTTATAATTGATTGTTAAAATCTCTTATTAACTGACTACATCTGCATTCTACACACGATAACAGTAAAAAGATGAAAAATGGAGAATAAACAGAGTGACTTGCTACTGACGAATCGAAAAAATGTAAAATGAAACCTCTTCATTTTATTTTTGATTTGAGTTATCTAAGCGTAAACGGTGTTTTGAAGATGAGATCGTCGATCGCCGATCGTCGTGAAGATCCTAGAGATAGCGACATATTTTCAACGGTGGATGTCATATAATAATAATTTAAATAACTAAAATAAATGGCATCTATGTATAATTACAGTCGTTGCGCAGGGGTACAAGCGTGCGACTTTAAACGTAACGTGTTTTGGATTCTATTCCCACTCGAGGAAATGAAATATTTAATATTTTGCTAACGAGGTAAACTGAACAGGTAATGACACCAGAATTTGTCAAAAAGTAAGATATAGAAGTGTCTTAATGGGAGTAAAATGTAGTATAGTAACATTAGATTCCCAGGTTCCCTCTGCCTAACTCTGCTCTTTATGAAGGGGTAACGCGTGAAACTAAAAAAAGAGGAATAGTTCAGTGTCATCTTACTCTTTGAAATATTTCATCTCCTCGAGTGAAGATCGAACCCACAACCAGTCGGTTTTACAGTCACACTTTGTGCCCATGCGCTACGACCGGCCTCAAAAGTAATATAGTATAATATATAAACTATATCATAAAATAATATAGTTTAATTTCCCTTGCTCTTACGCCAATTTTTCGAATGATTTAGTCTACTACTAAAATCTCAGACATAATTTTTAGGGTGTAATATCTCTAGTCTTTAAATACAATAAAATCGTCAATTGATTTGTCAGAAATTTAAATAATATTGCTCTACACATGAACCTAGTTCGCCTATTATTAAGTCGTGCATAATTGAGAACCTGTTATTGATTTTTACAGGCAAGAACTGCTCAAATGGTATGGATGGGGCTACAAGGACTCTATGTTTAGAAATATAGACAACAAAATTAGCTTTACAGGAGATAGGTAAGTAAATTTTAAATACATATAGAATATTAAGATATATTTAGAAATAGATCGTTAAGGAAATGTAACGTGGTACGAAATAAGATCAGATAATAGAAAATGTGAATTTGCTTAATATTAGTCTGTAGCGTGACGGTTGTAGATTCGATTCCTAATCGGGAAAGTCAATTTTAATATTCTCTCTCTGCGTAGCGTTCAGTGACGCCACTTAACACGCAATGTCTCGAAAATTGAGCGTTCCATCTGCCTGCCCTGCTAGGTGACATTAAAATAATCATCAAATTAATCTAGACTTAGCCGTATAATGTCTTATTCCTTACCGATGTCACTATCATATATATTAATTACATTCTACACTATACAATCTTGACTGATTTTAAATAACAAGATAAGTAGGTACAACTTATCAAAGAATAGTTATAAATATTGATAAGATAAAACTGTCGCATTGTATTTTTTTTTAATTTCTTTTCTAATAATTTACAAGTATTCAATGTATAAATTGATAAATTGTCTATAAAAATTAAAAATATTTGTTAAAAAAATTCATTGTTAGCATGCAAAAAAGCACATAATTAAAAATAAAAAAGTAGTCAAGTGGAAGTAGGATTTGTCACAGGATCGTAGGTCAAGGCCAACTTTATAAAAGCCAACCTAATTTTGCGAGCGTTGTCACTAATTTTGTACGAAATGAATTCTTAATTGTTTTTATTCCACTTCTGTAAGAAAAGGAAGTTATTAATTCGACTGTTTTTTTTATGTTACCTCAGGTCTTTTGACTAGGTGAACCGACTTTGACGATTTTTTTTATTTGAAAGCTATTGCTTTCCGTGTTGTCCCATTTTAATTTGGTCCATTTCTGACAATGTCATCTTGTGCGAAAATCACGTAAATCTTAAATTTGCATTATATTTCTGCGCGACAGATGGATGAATAGCTAACCGATTCCAATGATTCATTTTTTTTTCGTAGGAAAGGATACGCTTCCAGGATAGTTTAGTGGTGAAAGTATGGTTAGATTACTGATTCGGTTAAAATAAAACAAGTTGTTTTTTTTTCTGGTAAAATATTTATTTATTTATTTATTTAATACTTTATTACACCAACTTAATAATAAAAACATACAAAGAAAACAATGGAAAAGTATGGTGTAAAGGCGGCCTTATCACCACAGGTGATCTCTCCCAGGCAACCCTTACCATTAAAAAGATCAAAGAATGTGTGGATATTGGCTGGTGTACAAATGATAAAATATGTTATTCTAATATGATAAACCTACATAAAGAAAAAATTACATTCTATATATTACAAACTAGTTACATAGATACCTAAATAAAATAAAATAATATGAAATACATACATCTATTAATCAGTAAATATATAATTTAATTTATATATAACTTTACTGTAATAATAAAGGAAAAACATTTTTAAAACGGGCGAATTACGGTTTACTTTTCGTCAGAAGAGAGATTCCTCATCGTTACATTTCTTGTCAACCAAATTCAAAAAAGAGGCTTCAAAATTCTCATTTTCAACCGACTGTAAAAAAAAGAGAGAGGTTCCCAATTCGCCAGAATATTTTTTTATGCATGTTCTTGTTAATACGCCAAAATGTTAGCTGGCACACAAATAATACCTAATTGAGATTGAAGTTTTACATACGACTACCACCACCTACTCCCTTGAGAAGTATCCTTTTAAGGTCTACCCATCACTTAAAATCGTAAAATAAATTCAACTCCTTAAGAGTCCGTACCCGAAAAAAAAACGAAATACTCATAGGATTACTTAGTTGTCTGTCTATCAAGACCATTTATCTCGAGATCTATGATGGCTGTCGCAATGAGTCTCTAGTTCTAATTCTAATCTAAAAACCCGCACACAGCAGGTAGACAGAGGAAACCTAGTGTTAATAAACTCCCTTTCTCACATTTTTTGCCTGAATTCACACCAGAGTGAAGAAAATAAAAATATTAAATATGTAATTTCCTCGAATGGGAATCGAACCCAAACAGTTTACGCACTTTAAATTCGCCATATTATTGTGATAATCTGTCTATTCACGACCAATTTGCGAGGCAACAATCAGGCGGGTCACAAGAAAGTGGAGTCAACGAGATATGACTGGATCTCCACACGGGTCGTGGGCGGTCGAACTAAGTAGCAACTTCCTCTCCGAACCAACGCTCTGGATGGAATTTACTTAAAATATATACATATTAAACTGAAATACTTTTTTATTTAGATCTATTTCTAGCACTTAAATTTTAGGTCTTTTGGAGTGTGTGCGCGGGGGCAAAAGCGTAAGACTGTAACGCGGTAGGTTGTGGGTTTGATCCCCATTAAAGAATTTAAGAAATTATTATTTTTTGTCTATGGTAAGGAGGCAAAATCGCGGCGTTTTGACACCCAATATGCAATGTCTCCAGTATTCGGCGGAAAGTGGGAACGGATGTTCCCCACTTTCCCCATGTGGAAGTGGGGAATGGAAACGAAGTACCTTAACACTACTTTTTCGGCTTACCCTGTTATGTGCGGGATATAACGTAGAGCTAAAAAAATATAACATTCAATTTATTTATTTAAATGTTACCATTAAGATTTAAATATACAACATTAAAATTATCATAGGTTGCGAGAGCACCACTCGGAAAAATATTTTATACATAAATATTTAAATCGATCGAATCGAACAACGCTATCTGAACTAATCCTCCGTTCAGAAAGTATTGTTAAGCGAAAATAGTAAACAAAATTGTTTTTCTTCAATTTTTAAAACGTAGAGAAAAATTCCCATAATACTTTAAATCAAAAAAAAGAAAATATTTTAATCAACTTCACGCTGTATCCCACACACAGGGTAGGTAGAGGGAAAATAGTGTTAGGACACTCAATAACAACACAATATTTCATTTCCTCGAGTGGTGATTGAACCCACAACCAGTTAATTTTACAGTCACACTTAGTGCCCCTGCGCCACGACTGGCCTCAATACTTTAAACTGATTATTATATAAATCATGCGTCACAAAAATAATTCAAAAATGTATCATAGTATCTTAATTATTCAATAATTTTAACAATTTATTATTTTATAATATGTTCAATAAAAGATAAGAAAAATTTAAAATTAAAAGGAAGTTTCGTTTTCATAAAACTCTTATTTTTTATTTATATTATTCTTGTAGCATTCCTTCTTTATTGATTACACTTATGTAGCACAGTTTAGACTGAATAATAGATGTATTATTAACGGTAAAGACACGGGGTCTTTACCGTTAATAATTGTAAAATTTTTTTTGCTTAACATCGTATCTCGCACGTAGGGCAGAGGAATCTAGAGTTAACTCTCCGTTCTCAATAAGACACTTTCATTCTCCACTTTCCGCCGAATTATCGAAGCATTGCATGTTGAGTAACGGAACTCACTTCACCTCATACATATTTTATTCCCCTGGATGAGAACCGAACCCACAACATGTGCACCTGCGCCGCGATGGCCTCTATTTTACAACATATAGTTACAAATGTTTTAAGCTATTATTATTTAAATATTACTTTAGGTCAGGCGTGTTAAATTAAGAGAGAAACGGTAACCTAGTTTAGATTTTACAAAATATGAAAGAAAATTTAAGCTGTCTATGGAATAACTTGTTTACTATCGATGTTTTAGCCTATAAAAATTTCATCAATTCATGTTTTTTTAAATCGCGTATAGATTTTTGGTTAAAGAAAATGTTAATAAACTATTATTTTTAATTTTTTAATATGACGCTGAATCTTCTCTTGAAATCTTGAAAACTGATCGAAAATAGTACAAAAAATCTATGCCATTTTTCTCTTTATGCGTATGAAATTACGAAGTAATACGATGCAAATTATTCCTAAACACACACTTGTGGAATTTACAGTTCATCTTTTATGTAAAAATAAAATGCAGCGTCCTTTTCGAATTCGAAAGAAAAGCGGAGAACGAAGGGGTTTAACTAGATTTTCTCTGTCTAGCTTTTAGTGATGTACTGGAAACAGCGTGAATCTAAAAAAAAAGAATTTTAAAAAAATTTTTAATTTAATGTGTTTTTAAAAATGATGTCACAATTATTTCAGATATTTACTATCAGGCAAATTCTTGCCGCACGCTCAAGAATGGATAAAGGAACATTTCGACGTAGAAATAGGGAGAGAGCCAAAAATACCCAAGTTACCGACAACGTTCCCGGAGAGTCAATTGCCAAATAATATTAAACTAGAACTCGAAAGTATAGCACCGGTCAGCACTGATGGTATGGACAGACTGATACGAGCGCACGGACAAACCTTAAAAGATATCTATCATTTGCGGCAGAACAGCTTCCCTAGAATACCTGATGGTGTTATCTGGCCAACGAGCCATGAGGAGGTGGGTGTTGATATTTGTATTCTTTTTATATAATTATATTTTGTAAGTTGGAAAAATTAATTAGTAGCGACTTTGTCCGCTTAAAGTTATTGGTATATTAAAACCATATTACACAAAATCTTTACATAAATTGGGGCCTATGTCTTATTCGGATGTGTAAATTAAATTAATGTAAGGTTTCATCTAGATCCGTTTAGTAGTTTTTACGTGAACATGGAACAAACATCCATCCTCAAAACTTTGTACTTTTATAACATTAATAGGACACACATGGGACATATGCACGGTGGGTAAAATAGGTTGATGTAACATTTAGTTAAAAATGGCACGTTACTAGGTTCCCTCTGCCTATCCTGCTGTGTGCGGGATACAGCGTGAAACATTTAATTAAATAAATATAACACTCGGCGTTTATTTGTGGTACTACCTACAATTGACAAGAGAAGTTAATATTAAAAAATCCCAATCATTAATTATCAGGATATTAAATTGTCATATAAATTTCATCAATAATTCAAATTATGTAATAATGGCCATTCGTGGCGCAGGGGACAGTGTTCCGTAAACCCGACTGGTTGACTTGACCCCAGAGAAATGAAATATTTATTTAATTTATATTCCATTTCTTCATCTGGTGTCAGCAAAGCTGGCCTAAATTCGGCGGGAATTAGGGACTTCCTTGGAATTCTAGAACGAAATGTTTTAACACTAGGTCCCTACTAACTGCCGTTGCGGAATACACGTGAAGCTGATGATATAACTTTTGTTTCAAATTCTCCCAATATACTTAAAAACGATCAATCTTTTCTAGGTAGAACAAATAGTGAAATGTGCATCAAAATATAATTTCGTGATTATTCCATTCGGAGGCGGGACTTCCGTGTCAGGCGCAGTGACTTGCCCAGAGAACGAGCCGCGACCCATTCTAGTGTTGGACACTAGCGATATGAATTCTATCTTGTGGCTGGATAAAGGTCAATTGTTGGCGAAAGTACAGGTATTTAAAAAAACCTTTACGCATAACTAACTGTTTTTTCGTTAATTTATTTTAACTAAACACTACAGACACGTGATCCGTACTTTTTTTTAACATTTTTCTTAATTATCACCTAATCATCAGTTTTATATTTATATGCTACTTGAACTAGGCTTATAACTAGAGATAGTTATCTATATATTACAGACTTTTTTAGTATTTCTAAAAAAGTCCCATGAATGATTTGAGAACCTTGTTAGTTAATACACTTTGTTTTCCGTTCTCCGACGAATAGTCGAGGCATTGCGTGTTAAGTGTCAATTCAACGCTGTGTTTTGCCTTCTTACCTACCAGGGTAAAAAAATAAAATATTTCATTCCCCTGTGTGGTAATTGAACCCTCAACTAACTGTTGCGTTTATGCACACACTTGTGCCACTGCGACACGACGGCTTTAATATAGTAGAGGTGATATGATGAGGAAAATGTGTGCTTATAAAAGTACAACCGAGATTTTCCGACAAAAATGGAATCAATAAACGTTCCATAGGCTACGTTGTGGTTTTTTTTATGATTTAGAAATGCCTCATATATATAATATACTTTATTAATTTCAGTCCGGCATAGTAGGCCAAGATTTGGAAAGAGAGATGAGAGCTCGAGGGTTCACGGTCGGCCATGAGCCCGATTCCTTTGAGTTCTCGACCTTAGGTGGCTGGGTCGCGACCAGGGCCAGTGGGATGAAGAAAAACACGTATGGCAATATTGAAGATCTCGTTGTACAGACTAAAGTGAGTACTTCGTAGTGCAGCCACGCTACGTCTGAATATAAACACGCCTGTTGTGGGTTCGATTCCCACTCAGGAGAATGCGTTATTGTAGCTCTTGTAACAAGATAAGGCGCAACGCTGAGTTTCGATCTCGAAACTTCGATCCTCAATGCCTCCAGAAATCAGCAGAAAGTGAGAACTGAAAACTTTTCTTTAAAAACGTATTACAATTTTTTGAAGATAAATGTTTTAAAGAATAATTGCAAGGAGCTCAACTCCGCACTTTGCTTCGACACCAGAGCAAGGAAATGAAAACATAAAATTTCATAAATATTTAATTTTCTCCAGTCGATCCTATCGAACCCACAACCAGTCGCGTTGACAGTCACACTTCGTGTCTCTGCACACCGACTGTCCGTCCTCATCTTCATTGTTAATGTTATAACTAATAATAAATTTATATGAACATTATAAATAAAACTGTGTTTTTCTTATTAACCAGTGACCATGAGCTACAAAATGTATAAAATTATGGGTTCTTGAAAAGTAAAAAACTTACTCCAGCTTAACAATTTCATGTTAAAATTTATAAAAATCGCGAGAATCAAACATATTTTTATATATGAACATATTTTATTTTCAGGTAGTTACTCCCCGTGGTGTAATAGAGAAAAGTTGTCGCGTACCTCGAATATCCTGCGGGCCCGAGTGGGAGCACGTGGTGATGGGGTCCGAGGGGTGTCTAGGTGTTGTGACTGAGGTAATGTTCATTCATTTGAACTTTGATTCACGCTGTATCCCGCACAGAGTAGAATAGGCCATTGGAACCTGGGAACCTAGAGTTACGACTCTCCGTTCCCCACTTCGCCGAATTCTTGAGGCATAGCGTGCTGAACGCCGCGCTCTCTTTGCCTCTTTGCCAAAGATTTTCATTCTCCCGAGTGGGAATCGAACTCACAAACGTGCGACGTTTGTGAGTTCGATTCCAAGTCGATTACACACTTGTTTGCGCCTTCAGTTAATTATTAATAATTTTAGAAAAATTTTAAAATTAATATTTCTTGAAATTCAATTAACATAAATGTACATAAACCAAGAATATAACCTGTATTATTTGATACAAATGCGGCGAAACATTTAATTTTCTTTTTCTATGTTGCCCACTTTGTTTTCCGTCTTTCAAGACCATTTTACTTGAGATCGCGTTGAGGTATCAAGGTGAAATTAATTTCAGATATTCAGGTATACCGTAACGAGGCCAGTCGCAGCGCAGGCACAAACGTGACAGTTGTGGAATTTGATTTATTCATTTTCAACTTGGGGAATGAAACATTTATTATTTTCATTTCTTCCAACAATAAAAGGACCTGCATTTAATTCCATCACTTAACACAAAATTTCTCTTAAATTTTACTGACAATGACGAATAGAATGTCATAACACTTCCCAGGGAAACTTCCTAGGTTCCCTGTGGCTGCCCCTGCTAAATATGGAATACAATGTGAAGCTCATTGATTGATTGATTTAATTGATGTAATTTCAGGTAACATTAAAAATCCGTCCATTGCCGCCACTAGTGCGTTACGGGTCGCTGGTGTTCCCCAACTGGGAGTCCGGCTTTCATTTTGAAAGGGAAGTAGCGAGGCAGAGGCTACAGCCTTCCAGCATACGCCTTATGGATAATGAACAGGTATTTATTTTTGTGTGTTTTTGTAGATTTTATCTTTGTACAGACAAATGTTGAATATTATGTAATATATATAAAACGATGTTATCGGGAAATATGACCTTCTCAGGTCATATAAGAATAGTATACACCTGTGAGACCATACTGTTTTTGGAGATTTTAAAACTAAATAAAAAACAATTTCAAGCTCTATCCCGCACACAGTAAGGTAGGCAGACGGAACCTAGTTTTAAGAAACCCCGGTTCCCACTAATACTGAAGGCTTTGCGTTTTGGATGGCGGAACTTAACGCCGCGCTCTGCGGTGGCACCAGAGTGGAGAAATAAAATGTGTAATTAATTGTAAATAAATAAAACGACAATATATAATTTTCTATTAATAATAAACAAATATAATTTGTAAATAAATAAAGACATAAAACTAAATATACTAAGTCACTAATTTGTAAATAATCTACCTAATAAGATATCCATCTATTAATTTAATTATTTTACAGTTTCGATTCGGACACGCCCTTAAAATGGAACAATCGTGGGGCGGAGTGCTCCTAGACGGCTTGAAACGCTTTTATATCACTAAAATCAAGGGCTTCGACCCTCTAAAACTGTGTGTTGTGACACTCCTGATGGAGGGTACTGTGGCCAGTGTCAGTGACAGTGAAAGAAAACTTAATGCGATAGCTGCATTGTATGGGGGAGTGCCCGGCGGAGCTAAGAACGGCGAAATCGGTTACACGTTGACGTTCGTCATCGCTTATGTCAGGGTGAGTGTTTTGCTTATTAGCTTTTTACATAAATAAATCAGCTTCACGCTGTATCCCGCACACTACCCTGCGGCAGGCAGAGGGAACCTAGTGTTAAGACACTCCGTTCCCCATTTTCTGTCGAATTCGCGCATCGCCGCAGCTTTGTATACAGATTGTGGAAAATATTTTTATTTTTATTTAAAAAAAAGTGTAATGTGTTGAGTTTAAGTTAAATTGAATTGAATTTAGGATTAAGTGCCCAACCAAGTAAGACCTTCATTACGTAAATGAGGTGTAAAACGTGCAAATGTATGTATATAATATTCTTTATTACCTCATATCTCCAGAACCGCTGAACGGAATTACACAATTGAATCGTTAGATTCATCTTTAAAGCCCAACTGTTCTTAGATAGATGATCGTTAAAAAAAATCATGGGCACCATTGGACTAAGTAAAAAAAATCGAATACCACAATATCAAAAAAAATCGAATACCACAATATCAAATTCAAGAGCTCAAAAAGTTGAAAAATATAGACTTTGCCCTTTTACTTTCTTAAATCGCTGGGAGTTCCAATGCGACCGGATAAGCGAAAAAGGGACCGAATATTTACATGTCCTAACTAACCATCCTAATGAATCCTTACAAGTTTCCTTTTTAGTTTGACGCAGTCGGGGTTTTTGTTTTTATATTCTATTCTTGGGAATAATATTAGAAATGCAGTTATCCATTATTGTAGAATGGTTATGACCCTCTGCCAGACACCCCTAAATTCCAATAAACTAAGCCTACGGACGTATTAGGAGCAAATACAGGTTTTCGTTATCATAAATTATTATTTATAATTTATAGATTGTTGTTGTTGTAACTCTGCTATATTATATTCGTAGGCGCTTGTAATTTATTAGGATTCATATACACGTCTACGGTCTACGTTATAAAACATGTAAGTTCATTCCTGCTTTCGGCTCCTGTTTTTGTACTATATAATGCTTTTTTTTATTATATTATATATTGTTGTTTGCATTGCAGGATTTGGCACTGGAATGCGACGTGGTGGCAGAGTCGTTCGAGACGTCGGTGTCGTGGGAGCGCGCGCTGGCGTTGTGCGCCGCCACCAAGGCGCGCGTGCGCCTCGAGTGCCGCGCCAGAGATATACGGCACTATCTCATATCTTGTAGACTCACGCAGACGTATGCTTATTTTTTTTATTGTTTTGTATGTTTGTTTGTTTATTGTACAAATCATAGTTGTGGCATAGCACAGAAGAGCGGGGCTCGAATCAGTGCCTCTTAGAAACCACGCAAGCACTCTGTCCACTGAGCTATACTTTCTTATCTATATAGGTACGCCTAAATACTTATTCGCTCGATTTAGAAAAAAATCAACTTACCTGTATATCCAAGAGAAGTAGATTCATGTTCTGGACTCCGCTGTCTTCATACAAGCCAGGTGAAAATCTCTGCTATTTCGCTCATTTAGCGGAGAAACCTTATTAGGTGGCCCCCAATCCGTTTGACGGCAGCAAGCCTAGGTGCGAGTCCCGCAGGAGACGCCTTATCACCGCCGGCATCCTCTCAAGCAGCCACGTGGTGTTTGCAAATGTTTAAGGGTTTCTTCCTTCCCTACCTACCCGGTGCCGCTGTAAAACCCAGCAGAAATAACAGCATTGCCTTTAAATTCGAAAAAAAAGATTCAAGTCTCGGCATATTCTGATTTTTATAAGTTTTTTTACAGGATTTTTTCTATTCTTATGTGGAATAAAACAATTATTTATATTTATAAAATAATGAATATTTAACAGATACGACGCGGGCTGCTGTATATACTTCTACTTCGGCTTCAAGACGGTGGGGTTCAGTGACCCCGTGCACGTGTACGAGCAGATCGAGGAGGCGGCGCGCGACGAGATCATAGCTTGTGGTGGTTAGTTGGCTTTATTTTTTTGTTTTATTATGTTAAGGAAAAAGCTAGCGACATATAGATGTTTTGTTTGTGTTTTCAAACAAAGTACTAAAAACCATACTTTTATGCACATATTTTACCTAAGCACGTGGCCCATACCTTTTTTAACTTTTTTCAAAATTATAAAAATAGTATCATAAAATAAACATAACTTCAGGAGGAATTTCGAAACACAACGCCGCGCTTTTCCTCGACACCAGAGTGAAGAAATAAAAATATAAATTTAAATAAATATGTCATTTCCACCGAGTCTGCGCTGAGCCACTGCGCCACGAAGACCTTAAAAGAGTCGAGTTGTGTAATTCATTTGTCAATAATAAAATTTCAGGTTCAATATCCCACCACCACGGCGTAGGTAAACTCCGCAAGAAATGGTACAAGGATACTGTGAGTACGGTCGGAGCGAGCCTTCTGATGGCGGCCAAGCAGGCCCTCGACCCCGATAATATATTCGCACTATCCAATATGGCCTTCGATGAATATACTCCGGTTAAAAGTAAATTGTGAATGTATTATTTTAATTTTATAATTTTAAACTGGCAACGGTTCCTACATATAAACGGACATGTCAAACAAGTGGTTTTCAATTAAAAAATCAAATCAAATAAATCAAATTATGCCCCTGTGCCACGACTGGCCTCAAAATTTTATTTTATTTTTATGGTTGAAAAAATACAATAAAATTATAAATATACACTTACTTCCTTACTTACTTACTTCTTTAATTTTATTTTATGTTTTTAAAAGCAATATGAACTCCTTTAAAATTCCGTTGCTCTGTAAATATTCACTTTTGAAATGTCTGTTTGTTTATACACAGAGACCGCTGATAGTGCTAAAACTCTATGGTCTTCATATTTGGAACATTCCGTTTTGAGTGACGGGGCCCAACGCTGCCTTTTGTTTTACCAGAACAAAGAAATTAAAATAATTTAGTTATAAATATTCCCCTAATTATGAATTAAACCTACTACAGTGTAAGCACTGCCACTGAGTCACAATGTGGGTCGAGAAAATATCTGTATTAGACGTTGTTTAATTTATTAACGGAAACAGAACATAATTTTGAGTATTTAAAGTTTCAATTGGCTTCACATTTTATATCGCATAGAGCAGGCAGAGGAAACCTAGTGTAAAAACACTCCACATTCCGCCCAATTATGGAGACATTGCGTGTTGAGTGGAGGAAATGAAAATACCTCGTACATTACTAGAAATCGAACCTATAATCGCGTCCCGTATAGAGTCAAATTTTATGCCACTGCACCACGACGACACAAATTTTATATGTATATCCAAAACTTTTCATTTAACAAGTTCAAGAACACGTTAAAAAAAACTAAAGACTTGTTTATTTATTAAGTTTTAACTACTTAAGCAAGATAAGACTAATTAATCTACATTCCGATGTGTTTCTACTAATTTAATGACGAATTAGTACATTAATTTATCACAAAATAATGTGATATATGCAATTATTAATAAATAGTTAATGTTATTTATAATGATATAATGATAATATTATAATTACAATACCAAAAAATATTAGTAAAAAAGTATGTTTTTATTTATAAGTTTTATATTGTAATAATCGTATGGAAGTCTTTATTATCAAATATATAAATATATATATATAAGGAAATCAGCAACCAAATGCCCCCCTTTTCAATAAATTAATAACAGCTTCAACAGAACATAGTGTTAAGACACTCCGTGCCCCACTTTTTGCCTTATTCTCAACAAAATTGCTAGTTGAGTTGCTGTAATTAACGCTGTCTTATCTCTTCTATAGCAGGGAACTTAAAAATAATTTTAAAAAAATACAGTCGAATAACCTCCTTCTTTTTGAAGTCGGTTAATAATTTTTTAAATATAAAATTATAAGTAGGATTGACCAGACCAGACCATATGTTGTGCCACTACTGCTCTACAATGACTTAAAAAGTTTATTAATGTATATTTATGTACTAATATAGTGTCTTTCTTTAAAACCCATAGTGATGTTGCTAGCGCATCTCGTATTTGCATGAGTCAATAGTTGTAAGCCTTTTATTCTATGGCAATGGTTGCTAGTTCGATTTTCTAACTTTGTCAATATTTATAAAATATTTTTTTGTTTTATTGCATTAGATAACGAGATGAGGCTTAAATATCTAGTCCTAATAGTAATGTCTAGATAAATTAATTTAAGCTATAATAATAAAATGTTTTGTACACTGTTTTGTATTTGTAAGTAGGCTTCGAAGTCCTAATAAGTAATTTTATATGAGACATGAAATAATTATTAAATAAATTTTCTTAATTGTGATATTGCTTTTATTTTCTCCTTATATATTCCTTAGTCTATACAATAAATATATCGCACCTTTAGAATAATAGTGACCTAATCCAAAAATCATGATTTTGAGTTTTTGTCAAAAATTGACTTTGTTTCCCACATGCCGCCTCCAAAGGTCGGCGGAAAGCGGGGAACCAAGTGTCTTAATTCTAAATGCTCTCTGCCTACCCTGCTGTATACAGCGTCGTTTTAGATCAATTTCTGACAAAAATTCAAAATCATGGTTTTTTTGAATAGGTCACTATAATTCTAAAGGTGCAATATAGTATATTATGTCTAAATTAAGTTATTATGCGTATTTTCTAGCGGCCGCTAGCATCTAGCTTAGGAAAAAATCTATAAACTATACATTTCTGATTTAATCCTAAAAAATAATAGCCTTATAAGTTAAAGTAAAGTATCAGATGAAAGGGTTCAGGCTAAGCTAAGCTGGAATTTCAGAAAAAGCTAGAAACCTCCAATTTTTTACGAAACCCTCGGTGGACGAATCCCACTCACGTTTATCCGTTTGTTTTAATGATACCAAAAAAAATCGATATTATGTGACATCGATGTTTTTCTAACATCGGGCATCCCTAGCATAAAGCCGATTAATAGTAAATAAATAAATTTCTAGCGGGCGAAGCATCCTGTAAATCACTTGTCATTTGTAAGAAGTAAGAAAGTTAGTTTGAGGCCGGTCGTGGCGCAGCGGTACGAAGTGTGACTGTAAAACCGACTGGTAGTGGGTTCGATCCCCACTCGAGGAGATGAAATATTTACTTAAATTTATATTTCCATTTCTTCGCTCTGGTGTCGAGGCTAAGCGCGGCGATGAGTTCTGCCACTCAACACACAATGCCTCCAGTATTCGGCAGAAAGTGGGGAACGGAGTGTCTTAACACTAGATTCCCTCTGCCTACGCTGCTGCGTGCGGATACAGCGTGAAGCTGATTTTAAGATACTTTAATTATGAATCAAAATGATTTTGTACTTTAACATACAAAATCACACCAAAAATACGAGATATCAAGCTGAAATTAACTTGAATTGTCTTGTCTGTCACCTAACCACGCTTGTTCCATTAAAAATATTCAACTCTATAGAACCAAACCATAGCGCGATTCAGGACGGTACAATGCCATCTAGTTTTGCAGACGGAAACTTTGTATAACAGTTCAAACCTACCAACCTAACCAAGCAGGTCAAAAAGGTTGAATGTATGCCAATGTATCTTCTGGTTTTCAATGATTCTCAAAATACAATTCTTTGGCTGCATTGTAATGATAAACATAGAAGTGATCCGTGTGATCCCGGCCTAGAATAGGATCATCCTGGTACTGCTGGTGTCGTAAGAGGCGACTAAAGTACGTGTGGTAGAGTCACGTCGCCAGCAATGGCAACACGCATGGACAGACTCGACCGGATCAGTACCACCCCCGGCATTTAAAACCGGCGTGAAGTAGTGGCTTTATGCCACTGCGTTTCGCAGCAGGTAATGCCGGGCCCCGGCGCCCAACCCACCTTAAAGGTCGGCAACGCACCTGTAGCTCCTCTGGGGTTGCACGGGGCCGTGGGCGGCGGTAGTCACTTACCATCAGGTGACCCGCACGCTCGTTTGCCGTGACTTATCCATAAAAAAAAAATATATGCTTTGGTTTACCTTTTGTCAACCAAAATTGTATAATTGACATCTATGTATAACTTTTACTGAATAAACTTGTTATCCTTTCAATTGCATTATTAATACATTTTATAAATATGTTTAATTCTTCATTTATTAGTTCCTATCCAACTGAGATTCCTTTTCTGTTCTATTATCTTCTTATTTATTATTAATTTTGTATTTAAATTAATATCTTATATGATCTATTTCCTTAACTTATATGTTATATATCTTTTTTATATATACAGTAGATAATTGTAGCGTTTCTTTTTGTTATCAAATTATTAATTCCTAAAATTTTATTTTTTTATTTATCTTTATATAATTATAATTTAGCACTTTGGGTTAAGAGCTTTTTAAGTAAGAAGTAACTACCCACATTTATGTATTTATTACATATTAATCTGTAAATCAAGACCAAAAACCATGATCACTACTAACAAATAATTCAATCTATTAAATCAAAGTATAAAAACGACCGCATACGGTATAACGTCAGCCTAAAGTCTAAACAAAGCACTAGTCGCTACCTGAATTCATCAATCGAATGATCGAATTAGAATTTAATTGTGTCGATCGTGATTGATCGAAACAAATTATTGCAATCACGAGAAGCGCGTTGATTGTGAATGATTCTATCACTAATAATGACCATGATGACCAGATCTAATGATCGGTGATAACATATACAACCAATCACTATTAAATGATTTCAATGACCGAATTCAAACAAATGATCGAGATTCAATACGAGACCGATGATTGACCGCTATGGCTTCTCGATCTCGATCTCGAGGATTGACATTGACGCTAGTCAAAACTAGCGTTCACAACTCGCGTTTTTGCTAACCGTTCGTGCCCCTAAACTAAACATAACAACGACTATGTACTCATAGTCGTATTATAAAATAAATAAATAACTAACTATTATGACATATTTTTAATTCAAAATTTAGAAAGTTTATAAATCATTAGTAATTAATTAATTATTTAATTCGAGTAATTTTCTCAACTGATCGAGAATCAATCTCGAATCTCGTTGATCACGGTGATTGTGCCTGTACAATATTTTAAGAATATAATAAAATAACTGCAACTCGAAAGTCCAAAGAGTAATATTGTACAATCACGTACAAGATTACATAAAAAAATACATAGGATTTGAACCCGCAACCTTTAAGGCGCGTCAAATTAGATTTTTCTATTCGCTGTTAGTTTACGCTTCACAATGGAACCAAATGATAGCTTGAATTATTTCATTGTAACGCCATCTACAATTAAATTTTGTAACTAACATATCAAATTAAAAACTGAATACTTTTGTAATTTAAGATTAAAATCTTACAAAAAAATTATATATATAAATTATTATTCCGATTGAACATAATTACTATTTTCATTTTTATTTTCATAATTACTATATTGATTTCATTTGAATGCCCAAATTGATTTTTATTACTCGTAGTGTTTTTTCAAACAATTTGATTGAGTTATTAAAATGTCTTTCAATAACATAATTAATTATTTATTAAGCACAAATAAATTAAAACATTTATTCTTCTATGGTTATTTGCAATGTTCGTGGCCGTAACTATTAGTACTGTGAGTCTGTTAATCACGCATTATAAATAAATAGCGAATCCGATGGCGTTATTATTATTGCTATTTTGTTATTTAAGGTTAACTAAGACTTACATCATATTCTTGTATATATCACTGTATAGCGATAGCACACCTGAAGAACGTAGCTTTTATACAAAACCAAAAATAAGTAAATCGGACCAGTAGATCCATACATCTTAGCGTTTAAGCAAACAAACGAATAAACTCTTCTGCTTTATTATATTAGTATATATTATATATTTTAAATGGTATGTATTACCACTATTACTGAGGCATCAATTAAACACAATTAGTAGTAATATTTCTGAGTATATCTAGTATCAGATATTTATTAAATAACATTAACGATTTATCATATTCATATAAATACTTGATATTAAGGTTACACAGGGAAATAGAAAATAAAAATATAAAATAAAAATAAGATCGTTTTAAATTCGCCCGCTAGACCGTTGGCATGAACTTGTGACATTATCCATTGAATTTTAATAGAAAGTGGAGAAAGAATATAACATTTATTTAAATTCTGAGTTATGTAATAACAAAATACAACACACACATATGTAGTATGTGTGCTTAATAATTCCAGTCAAAGTATAAAATCAAAAAGCGTCTTATTTACATTCGTTGTGAATTTTAATTTAATTTATTTTTTATATTACATAACAATATCCTAGAAAATCTTTTAATTCGTTTAAGAAATCAAGCGAAAAGTACCTTAGTGAAGACCGGTGATCGTTTTTGTTTTTGTATCTTAAGTTAACGACAAACAAAAACGTTGCGTATTGATAATTTTGTAGTTATTTAACATTATACTAACTTTTAATGAAAAAAATATTTTCACTTAGCCCCCGAGCTCATAAAACAGTACTGATTATTATTGTCATTAATTACTCAGTTTTATTTCATTACTAATATATTGAATAGAAAAATAAATATTTTACATAAAAAAAATATTATTGATTTCCGTTTTGCCGCCTTTAATTTTTTTTTAAGTGTGGCGTTTTGGCTTCTTCGAACTAGTTTTAATTATTTTAGTTTTTTAAGTTAAGGTTGTTTCGCTTTTGCAGATTGTGGGTAGAAGTATATAATTCACTTAAAACTTTACTTTTTAGCAGTTTCTTTGTCCCTTTATAGTTTATATTATATAATTTCATTTCAAAATGATTGACTTGCTACTGCCCTTACAACCTTTTATAAAATTCAATAATGTTTACACCGATAACAATATATTTCGGTTGCATTACAAGTTGACTGTATTAATGTTACTAATATTCACTGTGCTAGTAACGTGTAAGCAATTTTTTGGTGAACCCATACATTGTATGGGCGAGGGCGGCAATAAAAATGCGATTAATAGTTATTGCTGGATCTATGGAACCTATACGTTGAAAAGTAGACTGCGTGGTAAGCTTACATTTAATTTATAAACTTATTTCTTTACAAAATTCTTTGTTTAATTTTGTTTTCTAAAGTTCTAATAAGGACGTAAATCAAATTGAATTAAATCATCTTCACAATGTATCCCGCACACAGCAGGGTAGGCAGAGGGAACCTAGTATTAAGATTTTATCACTTATCGTTTATCACTATCTGCCGAATTCTGAACGCATTGAGTGTTTAGTGACTAAACTCAACGCCGCGTTTCTTTCGACACTATGGACCTACAATCCAAGTGATTCTTTTGACCTACGAACGAACTAATATATATAAATTAACAGAATAAATAAAGTTTTAGTATTTCTCTAATTATATATACCTTGCTGTGGAGCTGGTTATTTGACATTTATTGTTCATAAAATTTTATATTTCAGGTGTAGAAGGGAAACACAACATATATGCTGGAGTTGGACCTCACGATTCTGAAAACGATGAACAAATAAAACATACTTATTACCAATGGGTATGCTTCATGCTTTTGGGTCAAGCCATTATGTTTTACATTCCACATTACCTGTGGAAAATTTGGGAAGGTGGCCGACTGAAGGCACTAGTATCAGATTTAGGTATATATTTTGTTGTTTCTGTTTCTATAAGTCTGTTTTTAATATAACTGTGATGTGTGGAAACTTAATTAATTTTGAACTATGTTTTATACTTTAATAATTTATTATATTTTCTGTTTGAGTCATTTAAAAATAAACTTTTTATTCTAGTTTTATAAAAAAAAATCACAATGAATATTAAGATAACTAATTATCTTATTTCACAGCTAGTCCAATAGTCGCAAAAGATTGGCTGGAGGTCAGACGCGAAGAACTGATTTCCTATCTCAAATACACAAATTTTCACACACACAAAATGTATGCCTTACATTATGCTCTTTGTGAGCTACTCAATTTAATTAATGTGGTAAGAAATGTTAAACAATTAATAAATTTATAATATTTTTGTATTCATAAGTGACAACTTGAGCATTAAGTTTAAAAATGCACTTGAAATAGATTAAAAAAATTTTTTTTTCCCTTGAATATAATTTATATGTAACAAAAATTTTGAAAAAACAATTGTTTTAAGTTTTTGTTTGTGATTGTGACATTGTTAAAAAAACAAAACTTAATTTTTTTGCAGGCTGGCCAAATATTTCTTCTAGATATATTCTTAGGTGGTGCATTCCGCAACTACGGTGCAGCGGTAGCTGCATTCTCTTACATTCCAAAAGTTCCATCAGATGATTTAAGCTATAACTCTGTCAACCCTATGGACCAATTCTTTCCGAAGCTCACAAAATGTTGGTACAGATCCTATGGCCCTTCTGGTTCAGTACAACTCCAAGACAAACTTTGTATACTGTCTTTAAACATAGTTAATGAAAAAATATTTGTTATTTTATGGTTTTGGCTTATTTTTCTAGCATTTTTATCTGCATTGGCCGTTTTCTTTAGAATTCTAGTGTTTTCAATACCTGCACTCCGCACTTATATGATTATGGGACATCTTAGATATGTGAAAAGAAGCGTTGTTAAGAAGATAACAAAACATTTTGGTATTGGCGGTTGGTTCATTTTACACTTGCTGGGCAAGAATATAAATCCATTGATTTATAAAGACCTCATAGTAGAACTATCTAAAGATATATGTGAAAAGCCTTATGCTGTTTGATTTTGTGCTAAAAAATATAACTTGTTTTTTAAATCTTGATTGTTACTATTAAAATTTAAAATAAATATTAAGAAAAAAATTGATTTGTATTCTACAGAAGAGTAGTTTTGTTTATTTTTTTTAAATAACTATTGTTAGATAATTGACAAGTCTTTGTTGATTTTATAATCATTTTGTTACTATATACATTTAAAATATCATATCACAATAATTCCTAATAATAAAAAGGAAAACTTAAGAGAAAAAAAATGTCACTGTAGCTTTTTGTATTCTTGTATGTTTCAAAATGTTACTAGATATCAAAATTTATTTTGCCTCATTACATTTTAATTTGAAGATCCTATTTACTTTATAATTGGCAAATAATGTTGATTTTATAAACAGTAAAAACAAATAAAAGTATATAAGAAATAGGCTTATCTACTGAAAATAAAGACATTATAAAAAACTATTACAAACTTTTATTTTATGGAACCTTATTAGTTTTAATACAGTCATCAATTGCACAAGAACAATTTGTAATTTAAACAGTGTAGATTTCTATCTTTTAAATATATGTAAGACATTGGACTGCATCTTTACTGAATTGTTGTATGATCTTATATTGACTCAACAGTGGTTTTCCATTGACCACTATCCAGAACATCCTCGGCAACCACAATGGACACATTCAACAATCCTCCCTTCTTCCAATTTACTTTTAGGTACTCTACAAATACAGTTAGTAGCAAAATTTGTATCTCTTGTCTGTATACATCTCAAACAGCACAAATTTTCATATCCTGTTTTTTTCCACTTTGCTATAAGATTGGCATCTGCTATTTTTTCATTTAAACAATATTGATACAATTCCCTACTGATTGCTTTTCTTCTATAAAATAAATCATATATGTACCGAGATTTTTGATGATGTATCTTGAATATTGGCCATAAAGATTCTTGTTTTCTTTTTCCTTCATGTGGCTCTGTTTCAGCTGGAATAAATCCAAATTATCTTTAGCATGCTGAAGAGTACTTAATTAGATATAAGTGGCTAAATAAAATTAAAAAATTAAATTAGCTTCACGCTATATCCCGCACACAGCAGGGTAGGCAGAGGGAACCTAGTGTTAAGACACTCCGTTCCCCACTTTCTGCCGATTTTTGAAGGCCTTGCGTGTTGAGTGGCAGAATTCAACGCCGCGCTTTGCCTTGACACCAGAGCGAAGAAATGGAAATATAAATTTAAATAAATATTTCATCTCCTCGAGTGGGGATCGAACCCACAACCAGTCGGTTTTACAGTCACACTTCGTGCCACTGCTCCACGGCCGGCCTAGTGCCGGCCGTGGCGGCCCGGCATATAAGTGGCTAGATAGTAAGAATGTTTATTAAAGTATAGCAAGACTACTATTATAAACTATATTCAAGCCCAACCTTACCATTCAAATTCTTTCAGTCCCTATATTGCCATTCTATATCTTATTAAGCATTTTCATCTATTAAAGTGTAGATTAAATTAGTTACAATATGATAGTATGTATTATTTGCTAGTAGAATGTGTGTGGTGTTTTTAATTATTTTTTCGGCAGTCTAAACTAGAATGGTGATAAACAATTTATGTTAGGTTATATACCTTCTCGCATTTTTTGTTCCAATTCCTCAAGTGTTGGTTCAATCAATTCCCATCCATCTGGCGGTGGCTTACGGCTACGGCGTACTTTAGGCATGGTTTTAGCACTTGTTTACTGAAAAGAGGAAATATAATCGTTACAATATACTATACAAGTCACCATTTTTTTAAAAGAGTTACTGTTTATCATTTATACACACCTTAGTGAAATAAATCTTGATAACTTATGATACACAATACACTTTTTGTTAGATTATAGAAAAAACGCACAAGTCTATGTTATTTAAACAATTTAAAAACATCTACAATACATCACAGTCAAAGCAACCACAAAATAGTGATACAGATTAACTAAACTAAATATTGTCAACTGTCACATTCATGTGTCAAATACAATTGCAAACTTCATAGATAAATTATTTACTTCTTTTATTTCTTTTAATTTAATTTTGCTTGTATAATATGCAATAAATCTATAATCGATAATAACTTTTTCTCAAACAATACAAAAGTTTTTATATAAATTAAGAATTCTTCGTTGAGTCCCACCACTAATTACGCCACTTTTTAGATTTTTGCAAAGAGGTTTTGATATCATATAGTAGATGTTTAATTTTAGTAGATTAGGGATAAATCTTATTCAAAGATATTGTAAATGCTCTAATTTGTTAATTAGATTAGTTTTAGCTAGCTTACTTATAGTATAATATCTAAAATGATAACAGCAGTGACTGAGGTAGAGTAGTTTTCATTTTAGAAAATAGGATATATTTAGTTGAATTATTTAAAAAATATTTTGGAAAAATACAAGTAAGATGTATTCATCTAATTTCCGAAAATTTTTCTAATAGAAACGAACTAAGGCCCGTATTCATAAACCGTCTTCAATACTGAGATCGATTTTGTGCTTTGCCAACATTTTCGTATTAAAAAAGTACATTTACACCAATATATCTGTTCAACTTGTCGTATATTTATTTATTACATGTCAAACTGTGAGCTTAGAATATGAACATTACAAAATGTAATGTCAATATTCTAAACACATTAATCATATGTTTAAAAAAATATATGTACATTTACACATAATACAACGGCCTCATAGAGGCGCAAGAACACAAATGTAATGCGACGGTTGTGAGTTCGATCGCCACTCGAGGGAATGGATTATGATTTCTTTTCTCCTTGCTTAGTATCAACTAATTGCTGGATATAGCGTGAAGCTGGTTTGATTGGATTTTCTATTTAATTAACTTAATGAAATAGTTTTTTATATGACGTGGGTTAAAGCCGCTACGCTGAAATGAGACTAGGCCGGACAATTACGCCGCATGCCTGAAGAGTATTGGGCGAAATCCTCTATCGGGTGGATTTCAAACTTTAAAAGGAGAATTGGCAGACCGGAACAGCGATAGCGAGACCAGTTGGACCATTACTGACCTGACTGGTCTTCAATAGCACAAAATAGACCCGAGTAGACAAAAAGTAGAGAGACCTTTGTCGAACAATTGAACAGTACAGGCTAGGGAAGAAAATTAAAAATCTTTTTAATGATACAGAAGAAGTAAGTTTCAATTTAAATTTATAGCAGGTCACTAAGTCTAACCTACATTAATTACAAATGCATTTTAATTTCACATATTTTTAAAAAGCGTACGCAGCTCAGGGAAAGTGCAGCGTATTTGTAGTAAATCGTATATATGTAGTATGGTAGCATATTGTATTAAGATTAAGGAGATAGCTCTACGGTTATTGACGCAACAAACCAAAATATTCAGTATTAAAATAAAAAAATAAAGAAAACATTCTCGACAATAATCGACATTCCATAATTTTGACTCAATCGATTGGCGAATATTAAACTATAGTTTTCAATGACCGTCACAACATTTTACCTGTAGTGTGTATGAATAACGGGGCTACCTACCTATAGCGACGTGTGGTACGTCTCTTTCTAACTTCAAATTATGACTTACGTGCGAAAGAGACAGATATAGTAACAGAACAACATCAACTTCAACTGGTGGAACTTGGAATGCGGTGCGTTCGCGCAACCTCAACACAACCAGTCTCTCGTTCGCCCGCGACCGCGTCGAGTCAAATAAAGAAATCAAACAAATAAAATTACGAAAATATGTGTGGAAATTAGTTACAACAGTGCCTGTTGATAAGTGATCAAGTGACGATAGTGTCTCAAGTGTTTGTTATGAAGCTTAGCTGACGGAGGGAGGAGCGACACCGGTTTATTTACCTGTAAGTTTTGCTGCGTGTTGGTGACGTTGCTTCTTACTCCTGGAGGTCCTTGAGTTTTTAATTTGCAGATTCTATTGAGAAGTTAGCAATGTTCGTAACTTGATGATTTTTATTTATCTAATTCTTTACCTGAGTCGGTTGCTGACAGTGAAACATAGTGAAACATTAGTATTACTATATGTGAACTTGGTATACAATAAAAATGTATTTAAGTATTTATTGCTAAATACTTGTTTATAAATTACAGCACGTTCTTTAGTTCTACATGACATATTATTGTGAAAAATTACTAAAAACACTAAAGAAATCAAATAACTCCATTGTAATAACGATATGATATGTGTTCACATTGACCTACATAATAATATGTAATAGCATTTTAATTATAACTTACCCGCATCACTGCTAGAACAAAATCAATTGCGAGTCTGCATAAACATCACAAAAAGCCGCAACTACTGTAATATGAACTTTAATCATTGTATTTTATTTATTTAGTTGAATATAGTGAGGTCGGAGTGAAGTATAAAAAATATATCATAATACTTACTGATTATTAAAGCAAATCAGTTGTTTTTATGTACTTTTTTGTCTGTTGATTATCTATCTCATAATAACAATTTTGAAGGTTATATATAAAAAAATATATAACATTGCATACTTTTTTTAGCGACAGAATATAGAGTAAATATAAACATGACGTCCGCTCACGATTTTCTTCATTGTTTATTTTAAATAATTCGTGTCTCAGTGTAGCAATTTATTATTTATTATTTCGTTGAACTAAATTGTAATTCGAAATTATTTTACTTTGTAAATACAAATAGAATTTTAAAATGACTTAAAATATAAATGTATACAATTTATATGCTGGTCCTGGTAAAACGATGTACGGAGGTCAACGTATAAAGTAAAAGCTAATTTTAGAAAAAAAAAACTTGTAACGTCAGTATTCAACCTGTGTCAAAAATTATCAAATTAAATATATTTAATTAACCTAATTCACTTTCCTGTAATTAATGACTGCTAATCGACATCTAATCATTACTCTAAATCTTTCATCAGTTCCTATAAAAGAATTCAACGACATTTTATAATTGTTCAAAAGAAATAGGCCAGTCGTGGCGCAGCGGCACGAAGTGTGACTGTAAAACCGACTGGTTGTGGGTTCGATATCCACTCGAGGAGATGAAATATTTACTTAAATTTATATTTTCCTTTCTTCGCTCTGGTGTCGAGGCTAAGCGCGGCGTTGAGTTCTGCCACACAACACTTAATGCCTCCAGAATTTTGCAGAAAGTGGGGAACGGAGTGTCTTAACACTAGGTTCCCTCTACCTACCCGGCTGTGTGCGGGATACAGCGTGACGCTGATTAAATATGATTGCTATATAAAACCTTAAATTTTAATTTTACATGAATTTTCTACATTATAGCATTCTTACCTTTAAATTATTTTTACACATCTATTATTTTATTTCACCTTAAAAAATATATCTAAAGATTTTTATTTATACTAAAGGAACTTCCGGTTTTTTCGGCTATATTTTGATTAATGAGGTTTTATATATCATATAAAATACACTACATCTATACGCCTTATACATTTAAACGCGGCTTCACTCGCTCATACGTATTTTTTATCATAGCCAAAGGACAAAAATTTCACCGTAGCGTTTGGCGCTCCGTTCTCTTTGACTACCCCGCTAAGGATAAAGCGTGAAGCTAGTAGTAGTAGTAGATAAATATTTCTTTCTATGAAAATCGCGTGAAAGCGTAACAAACAAACTTACATTCACATTTATAACATTAATATGATGTACTTTCTTTAAAAGAAACATTAATAATATTACAAATAGAAATAGGCTAGGGATACATTGTTTTTTATAAGTAAAAACGTCTTGGAAGTATAGATAATGAATCATCTTCTGTGACCTTTCCTGACGGCCACGCAAAGGTCACGGCTCGCACGCCAAACAGATGAGCTGTGAATGATGTTGATGAACATCTATTATTTATTTAAGAATCATAAAATTAAATTGCTCGTAGAAAATAACTGTTGGCCTCCATTTTTGTTTAAACAATAGATTTTTTTTTAATATTTTCTGTGTTCGTAAGGCCTAGTAGTTTTTGATCTTAATTATTTTTAGTATAATATGATAAATTTGAGGTAAGTCGTAGCGCAGGGGCATAAAGTGTGACTGGAAAATCACTGGTTGTGGGTGTCCCCGCTCGAGAAAATGAAATATTTGTTGACTTTTATATTTTTATTTATTCGCTCTGGTGGCGCGAGGTAAAAGCGCAGCTTTGAGTTCCGCCACTCAACACGCAATGCTTCCAGCACTCGGTGGTAGGTGGGGAACGGAGTTTCTTAACTCTATGACCCAAGAGCCTACACTGCTGTGTGCAGAATACAGCGTGAAGCTAATATAATAAATTTAAATAAAATTAATGAACAAAAATTTAAAGTGATAGAAAGTGGTTTATTGTAAAAATTTTCTGAACAAGTACAAGCAACACACCAAATTATGTATGTACAGTATTATTTATAAATAATAATTTAAACTGCTTATAGTTAGAAAAAAAAATCATTTTCCGATTTAGAAATCAACTTTCGTCATAGAAACCACGACTTTTCTAAATTCACAGAGTTTACAGGTTAAAACAATAACAAAGACGAACCATCAATATTACGTTAAATTAAAGAAATAAAAAAAAGTATATATAATGTATTTTATTAGTTGAAGAAATGAAAACTGACAATGTTAGCATGATGAATTTAGTAGAAAGCCGCGATATAGTCGATAATGGAAAAGTGTTTTTAACGAATTCCTCCACAGCATTGCAAAACTGTTGCGTACACGCATTCGTTGTAAATCGCTTTTTGATAACACCGTTACCGTTTTTTTTCAATAGAAATTCATACTTTTCCCTCACTTTATATAAATAAAAAGAATTGTGTATGTGAAAATATAAAAAAATATAAACTAAATCTTTGCTTTAACATCATCATCTTAATCCATATTTTTATGGTTCCGTACCTCGAAAGGAAAAACGGAAACCTTATAGAACCACTTTGTTATCAAAAGATACAGCCGCTTATTACCGCAAATTTTAGAAACTGGTAAGGGAGTCAAAATCTATAGTGTGCTCAGAACCTTTAACCTCTAATAGCCGAGATAAAGGAAAATTGCGAAAAGTAAACATTTATAGGCATAGAAGAAAAAAATACTACAAACTTACATTTCATTTAATTTCATAAAAATTGAGTGTCCACGTATGCCCACAAACTTAAGCTTGTCAGCTTTTATTAGGTTTACAGTGTACTTCCCTTTAGGGATATCCGATGTTAGAAAAACATCGATGAGCGAGTGCGACTCGCACTTAACCGATTTATTTGTTATGGTTATGTTGCTCTTTAGGTCCGAGTTACTGGGGATTGTAGTAACAACAACTTAATGGAGTTTGCAGTTTCACCGATGAGAGTTTTGTTTAATTTACATAAACCGTAACTTCACGCTGTATCCCGCACACAGCAGGGTAGGCCGAGGGAACCTAGTGTTAAACCTTTTAATTAAATGAGCCGTAGTAAATATTTCAGTAAATAAAACAAATCTTAAGTTTCTCTAATACTGTGTCTTTGCTTAGTAAACTAAAGTCAAAGTTAACATACTTATTTAATTACTAAAACAAATATTATATTTGAAGACGTTCAGAATGAAGGTTCGCTATCTGAAATTGCTTTCTTTTCATTTACTTTTTGGCTATGACGTACTCGTATATATATGGGGATCGGAAGTTGGCGTTTTGTGTTTATTAAGTGTTGTTTTCATTACAATTGTAATAAAACCATCTAAACTTACTTAGCTACAAATCGTCGATATTAAATTACTTTTATCGTATGATCTTTCTCGCGAAGGATCTGTATGATGTCATGTTTACTGCCGATCGCAACGAGTTAGTAAGTATTCATTGTTAAATGAATGCGGATTTAAAATAAAATATTTATTTTTATTTAACACTAAGATTTAGGATTGTTAAGGTGACATTTATTTTATTAAATAATAAAACTTTTAGTATCATAATGAGTTCCAAGGTGATTTATTGCAATGTATATTTTTTTTATTTGGACAGCATTATTTGACAGGATGGAAGTGTGCTCAATTTTCATATACGAAAACATGACTAATAGAGTGTACTATACTTAAGTTTACTTAAATAAAGAAAAGATAAATAATCATAAAAATAAAATGAATCTCACTCAACATGCAATACCTCTAGAATTTGGCGGAAAATGGGGCCAGAAGCGTCCTACAGGGGACAGAGTGTCTCAACACTATGTTCCCAGGTGCCCTCTGCCTATCCTGCTGTGTAAGATATAGCGTGAAGCTAAGAAAAGAAATATTGGTATAATAAATTCAGTTACTATATACGAGTACTACACGTATACTTACAAAGATTTAGAAATTATAATGGATTTGATAGAAAAACTTATACTATAATAAAATTATATTATACTTAAAGTTTTGCTCATTTACTTTCATTTTGAATAACAACTAGAAAGGCACCATTCATCTTGAAGTTGTTGAAATAAAATGATTTAAATATCTTCTTCAATCGTATGTTCATTATGACCTATGGAGGATTTATTATAGAGCTGTCAGTAGTTTAAGATTTCGCAATGGCAATGGTTGCAAAATAACTTAAAGTTGTCCATATGTTACAGTCCATATAAATGTTAATATTACTTTAATAGGATGAGAAATGGAAACTAGGATTTACGAAGCCAAAACATATAAATAACTTGTTTACAAAATGCTATTTTTAGATTACATTGGAACAGAGTGTTTTAACACTAGGTTCCCTCTGCCTACCCTGCTGTGTGCGGAATACAGCGTGAAGCTGATTTAATTTTAATTTTATTTTTAGATTAATTTGGAAAAATATACATAAATACAAGTAAACTGTACAGTTTTAAAAAGTATACATTATAGAATGGACTTGATGATATCCAATTCTTTAAATGATAATGAAAAAATATATATACCACCTGTGTGTGTATAGTGAAGATAAAAAAACAACAATGTTTTTCGTTTCTATTTTATAATAAGGATTCACATTATCTTATAAAGTATTTTATTTTAAATCCTAGTTTGAGGCCGGCCGTGGCGCAGTGGCACGAAGTGTGACTGTAAAAACGACTGGTTATGGGTTCGATCCCCACTCGAGGAGATGAAATATTTACTTAAATTTATATTTCCATTTCTTCGCTCTGGTGTCAAGGCAAAACGCGGCGTTGAGTTCTGCCACTCAACACGCAATGCCTCCAAAATTCGGCAGAAAGTGGGGAACGGAGTGTCTTAACACTAGGTTCCCTCTGCCTACCCTGCTGTGTGCGGGATATAGCGTGAAGCTAATTTAATTTAATTTTTTTTTATAAAGTATTTTACCCTACATACTAAATTCTAACTATAATATGCTTTTTAGGCCGCCGTTGATTTACGCTTCCAACGCATAGATTTTTTTTTAATATACGTTCAAATGGTTAAGCTAGATTTGCAGATTCTTCCATGATATATATTATTTAATGATATTAAAATATTTTAAAGTATATTTCAAGCATATTACAAACAAAATAAAATTAATGAATGAAAATGATTTTTTTTTTAAATTAAAAAAACTTAATAATTGTAATCATAATCTTTCACGTTCACGTTTTAAATGAATTTTGGTGTTATGATTTAATTGACACTAAGTAGTTATATAATACGTAATAAAAATGATTAATGAAGTATAAAGTATTTTCAATTAAATGGGTGCAAAGTGTGACAACAGATTCCTTCACGTTTAAATTCAAATGAAGTGGATAAAAGTAGGCCCGCACACGTCGGAAGTGACCGCCATTGTACTCGTATAAGTACGGTTTGCATCTATTTATTATCTGTGCGAATATCTTTATAATGATATTGAAATAATATAGATTAAATTCTTATGATTATATTCAAATATGGTTTTTTGGCTTGGTTACGAATAGAAATAAATAACAATTTTATATTTTTTTTTATATAAAAAAAAATCTAATCACAAAAATAAAATTGGAACCTGGCAATACTGGCCTATAGTATCCAGTATTTAAACTTCAAAGTGAAAAATTATAATACACGATAGCTCTGCATTTGCGATATTTTGTTGAAAAGTAAGCAAATGCAATTGCCCCAGAATAGTTTGGTTATTGTTTTACTTTCTCCTCTCTCTTATTGTGTTTAATTGGTAATTTTTGAATTTATTAACGACAATTTACTTATATTTAAACAAAATACATACGAGTATACCTTCATGATGCATCGGGACTGCAATTCGTTCTTGAGAGACAAAACGCGGAGTTGAGTTCCGCCACGCAACACGCAATGTTTCAAATTTGAGTTGAAAGCGCCGAAATTAATGTCTTGTCATAGTTTCCCTAGATTTTTATTTGTGAATTTCGGTGTTATAATTTAATTGACTTTAAGTTTTTATATAATATGTAATAGCTCCAGTCACGTGGCTGGCTTAAAAGAGTGAAGTTACAAATATATATAGCTAATAACATACACATACTTATACGACAGGATTTGACAGTTATACTTTGTTAGATAAACAACTCTAGAAGTAAAGAAATAATAAAATGAACCAAAAGACCTATGACTAACGTTACAGTCATTGATATTCGATATATGGATTGCCGTTTAGTAGTCTACACTTTCTCGGATGGATTGGTTGAATCGTAATGCGTTTCTTCTGTTCCTGCTCCGTAGCCTAGATTGCTAACTACTTACATATCCTTCTGCTGCATGTTTGTATGGCAAATTGCAAACGGAGATATACATAATTGTCTCTAGATAAACTAATGATGATGATAATCGTGATATTGCATTTCTCTGGCAAATTTGATCTTCAACTAGTAATTTTAAGGCCGTCGTGGCGAAGCGGCAACAACGGTGTGATTGTAACGCGGCGGTTGTGGGCTCGACCTCCACTTTGGGGAAAGAATTATTATTAATTATTATTATTATTTTCGTTTCTTCGCTCTGCCACCAAGGAGGACTTGGGATACATCGTGAAGTTGATAAAAAAGCAACTAGTAATCTAAGTTCAAGGTCTTAGTCTCAAGTTTTCTCATGTCAAATTGTATTTTTTGGTACATTCAAATTTTATCCACAAAAATATATCTTGCATCCGTATCGTTTAAAAAATATACTTTTGATATACTCTTATATAGTATAATCTGCTTTTTCACACACATACACGTTAATTAAGTAATTAATTAAATGAATATTTTATGATAAACAGAGAAATTCTTGTTTAAAATTTTCTTATATACAATATTGTAAGTATTACATTAGATATAGACAAGAATTTGATACCTTTAAGTGTAGTTTTTAAATGCTAACTAATAATAAAAACCACAAAAATATAAGGAATTGGGTAAATGAAGTAAAAAAAAAACATGGTTAGACACAAAATTCGGGCCAACAAACAACTTTTCCCTTTAACGCGAAGCCGCACCTACTTCGTCACATACGAAATGTCAGACGAAAGCCGGCTTTCTCGTGGAGCGGCCCAGATGCGCTGGGCGTGGGCCACATTGTAATGAGATAGGATGTCGTTTATGTGTGTGTGTGACACAAGACGAATCTATGATGAATTATATGTTTAAAAATCAAAGAAAAAAACTATTAAAATGTCCGTATTTTGTAATCTTTATTTCTATATGCTATTAATGTAGTGTGTTTAATATATATTATTTAGCATCTCGCTATATCTCACATGTAGGGTAGGTATATGGAGACTAGTGTGAAGACATCCCGGTTCCTACTTTCCGCCGAATTATGGAGACAAATCCGAAAAAGCTGTTACTAAGCCCATTTTTAGTGGTGTTATAAAAAATCGTATAACCTCAAATATTAAAATAGGCCAATAGAGAAAAAGTAGACATTTTAGTAACTTTAATATTCATTGCTAACTATTACAATAGGGGCACCTATACACTTAACCAAATGCATAACTGCTGCGTAGACTTCAATATAATATCCTGAGACTATATAAAATAAATTTAGTGTATATAAGAATGTATGTATGATATTTAAAACATGAGATAAAATGATCTATAAAAGGGCTAATTTAATATAGTATTGATATGCTAGGGCTATGTCTTAGTTCCTCATTCACACGTCACGGTAGGGTAGTGGGCAGTGATACGAAACAGGTGACCGCAAGAGCGGTCAAGGTGCTGCTTTCGTAATCTCGATACATTTTTATATAGATACATATGTCGTAAATTATTAAATATTGTTGGAAATTAATTTAATTATACTATATTTTCTAGTTTATTTGCTTTACTAAAGTAAAACGAGGTTACAAGATCTTAAATATGTTTTTTATTTATATTATCATAAATTTTTAGATAATTTTTGAATCATGTCATCAATCAATCATCTATAGCGACTTATATTAAATCGTCTTTGGCAAAATAGAGTTTTAAGAAAAAAAAAAAACAAAATGTGTCAAGTAAGAAAAGGGTCTTGTGTTGGTTCTTCCCATTATTAATGTATGACACAGAAAAATCCTATCACATTTGAAGAAAAAAGAAATAATGAGATGCAGAGACGACTACTTGAGAGTCTCGAAAAGTTGGTAATGTTTAGAAACATCAAGGGAAAAATTCAAGTTTTCCGACACGCCTAAATTCCACACTGTCGCTAATTTTAGAACCGAAAGTTGGCGTATGAGGCAATTTGTCTGTTCCAACATATCCTACAATCGACCAAAATGACAGATTGACAAAATATAAAAAACCGAAAAATAAGTTAAAACAAGGAAGTAAAACGAATTCACAAGATTTTAAATTTCTTTTTTTATATACATATTTTAAAGCAATTTAATCGTGAAGACTCATAATTTTGTACGTAAAAGGTCAAATATTTACAGACCACTTTCATTCGATTAAAGGGCCACTTTTTGGAATTGAAATTGCTGTTTAATGCAACACTCTAAAAGTAAACCAGTTTTGTTTGTGTGATTTATTAACGATTAATATACCGCTTCGTGTATAAAATTGACGTAAAATATAAATACAATTTTCATTTTTACTTATATATTTATATTGTAAAGGTTCGGCTTCTGAGAAGATATATATAATATTCATATATTTTTTTAGCTCCACGCTGTATCTTGCCTGTGCAAGTAGGTAGAGGGAACCCATGTTCCTTATTTTAATTTTAAATACATTTGTGTCTATCTGATAAAATCTGCTTCATTTTGTGCCTCCTGTAGACATTGCGTGCTTAGTAGCTCAATTTAACACATTAAGAAGCTCCAAGGAAGACTTGTACTTTAAAGATTTAATATTAAGCATTCCTATATTATTCCATTTGAGGCCAGTCGTAGCGCAGCAGCACGAAGTGTGACTGCAAAACCGACTGGTTGTGGGTTCGATCCCCACTCGAGGAGATGAAATATTTACTTAAATATATATTTCCATTTCTTCGCTCTGGTGTCAAGGCAAAGCGCGGCGTGAGTTCTGCCACTCAACACGCAATGCCTCCAGAATTCGGCAGAAAATGGGGAACGGAGTGTCTAAAAAAAGGTTGACAGAGCTACAAGTATGTTAGACATATCAAGAAATATAATGTATAGTATAGGAGATAGAAATCCACCTTCAAACTACAAAATAATATTATAAATAGTAACTTACGTAAAATAATAAAGGAAAAAATATTACGTTTAGAAAATATTTTTAAATCTTAAAGAAAGCATAACTGAATAATTTGAGTTCGCGTTCCGCAGACACAAAACGGAGGACGCTTCTAATGGTTGGTACACATTATGTTTTTTTTTTTAAAAAAATAATACTTATTATGTGGTCATAACACTGTGGAATCTCTGAAAATGGTGTCTTCATAAAATACATAATTCAAATAAATTAAATTAAAACAAAACGATTAAATTGTAATTTTTATATTGAATAATTATTTTTAAAATGCTGCGTTTAAACGCAGCGGTTAACCGCTTAATAGAGAATTTTAAAATATTGCAATTGCACTATTTTTTACAAATTTAATCTAGGTAAAAGATAAAGAAATATCATTAATATTTTTAATCCGTTCGATACTAACATATAATAGACAAGAAAAATGTATCTGCCTCATCACTAAGTAGTCGCTTCTACCAGTTGTTATTGAACGCCATAATAAAAGAACAGAACAGAATAGAACAGTTTTTATTGCTTCATTGAACATTTTTGTATCAACTTAGAGGTTAAAAGGAAAATAATTATTAATGTATAGTAAAGATATGTTCCAAGACTAATATCTGTTCGGAAACGATCGCGTGCCGAGAGTTCCTATCGATAATTGTATTGCGCACGCACCGAGCTGGTTGGCGGATTGTTAGAAAACTGATAATAACCTTAAAATATAGAAAATATGTTATATATATGCTTTAAAATAAATCAGCGCTGTACATTGTAGAAAACAAATTACACGTGAAAAGCATAAGGTGTTCCCTCCGGAGGGCTTGTATGATTGATTGTGGATGGGTGGTTCAGGTGAGATAGCAGACAAGGTGAAAGAGGTACGTGGAACCGTGCTTTTGTCACTCCAATAACACTGACTACTCCTCTAAAGTCTAAAAAATATTTGAAATATTCATACATTCTTAGCAGCATAACCATAAAAAATATGGAACTTTTACTTTTCTCACATTATATTTAACCATTGTAATACGAGGTGTTACAGCATATTCGAGATGTTTGTCCATACATGCGATGGTTGTAGGCTCTAATCTCAATTATGGTTATATCAGATCCTGCAAATATACTTCTGGCTTTACAATGTGCGACATTGGCTAACACTATCAAGCACTCTATTGCCTCGAAACATTACAAAAAGAGTGATGTCATTTTTTACATTATCTCAAAATGGTTTGTGTTAGTTAAGATTTTTTTTTATTTAAGAACTTTGTACAGAACGTGTTCGACGTTCCAAAATGAACATTATATATCTATAGATTATAAATATGTTCGCTCTTAATTATTTCATGTTACTAATAATTGACCAGTCGTGGGGCAGGGGCACCAAGTGTGATTGTAACCCGACTGGTCGTGGGTTCGATCGCCACTCGAGGAGATGACATATTTAGGTGTCGAGGCAAAGAGCGGCGTTGAATTTTGCCACTCAACACGCAATGCCTCTAGAATTTGGCAAACAGTGGGGAACATAGTGGGGAATATCGCGATTAATGTCGGAAACTACATAACGCCCAGATACATATGAAATAACCAAATATCTTTCTGCTTTATTGCAAGCAAAAAGAAATTCCAATCCAATCCATTCCAAAATGTTCAAATTACAATTTATTTGGAATATACTAGTATAGATATCCACACGAAAATAACCATCAAAGGTTCCGTAAATACTTTAATAAAAGTAGATAAATAAATTTGTCGTGCAAACGTGCGAAGCCGCGGGGGAGCCGCTAGCTATGAATAAACATTCAATATATTTATGAAAGCCAGCCAGTAAGTACACTTCTTGTAGGGCTCAATACAAAGTTAAATAATAATAACACAACACAAACATACGGACATTTAAAGCTGATCAACTAACTATCTATGTTTGCAACTTTCATTAAAATTGTGCACCTTTACGGTTTCTTTGACGAACGTTTCAATTATATAACTTAATAATAATGTTCACACACCGTAGTCTTGTTGTGTGACTGTAATCGCGGCTGGTTCTCGGTTTGATTCCTACTCGAGGAAATGTTATATTTATTTAAATTTACATTTCCATTTCCTCGCTCTAGGATCAACTTGTCGAGGCAAACCGCGGTGTTGAGTTCCGTCTCTTACGCAATGCCTCTATAATTCGTGCGAACGGAATATCTTAATGCTAGGTTCAATCTGCTTACCCTGCTGAGTGCGGGGTACAGCGCGAAGCTGATATAATTTAATTATATATACTGCCACGTAATGAAGTCGTTATAATATAATAGAAAAAAATGTTACGCTATAACGACACTGTAGAAAGTGCGAGAACATCGCCAATTTTCTAATTTTAACGCAGTATTTTGGAACAATAATAATTTCTTTGACAAAGTAATGATCATTGCGTACTTTAATGTAATATAATGATATAATATGGTTTTATTAGGTTATTGTGTGGTTTGTGTGACAGGAAGGCTTTTTTTATCTTCTTTTCAAAAGTGTAACGATAACTTGTTATGCATTTATCTATCTATAGCGTTTAACATTTTGCTTTTAATGAAATATTTTGTCAAAATGTAAATGTATCGGTTGTGGGTTCGAGTCCCAATTAAGGGATTGAATTATTATTTATTAATATTTATATTTCCTCGCTCTGGTAACAAGACAATACGAGGCATTGAGTTCCGTCTTCAATTCGTCCGGTAAAAGTGTAAAAAGTACACAAGGCGTAAATAAAATATGATAAACTATTAATTCAATGTACAAATCATAAAACAGATATCTATAATTCATCAGTAATATTGCACTGCAATAAGAAGGTACTATTGAAGGTGTGTGATGAAAGACGAAGAAACTTTCTTTCACTTGCATATATGTATGTCAACATACTAGTGCGTGCGTACGTTGTTCGCGGAAATCTTAGAAATTGTCTCTCATGTAACTACGTATCTACTATGACGTAGTAAGTTCTACTACAGGACTTATATACCGTATAGTGGTCATTGATTTATAGCTATATCTAGTATAGTATAGAAGAACTAAACGTTTAAAACTATTTGAATATTGTCGAATAAATGTCAAATGATTCATTTCCATTATTTTATCCATCCAACACTCAATAATAAATTTTAATATCGATTAAATACTTATATTCCGATGCTAGGATACTAGTTAATGTAAGTTCGTATAGTAGTCAGTTTTGGGCGTTGACGTTATAATTTAACGTATAATTTAATTGATTGATTTCTTTCTTCTTTTTTGATATTTTTTTGAGGTGAAGATAAAAATACGTTATTCTCAAAATTATAAATATATTTTGTTTCTGTTATATTGCTATATGTGTTATTACAAATCTAAAGGTAATTGAGAAACATGAAATTTAAAGAAACAATACCTAATAGATGATTGTCCCATTGACATATAATTTTCACTCAATATAATAATGACTCCTATGGAAGCCAATAATGAATACGGCATTGTAAAATAAGACAAAAGCGCTACGTGAATAGATTTTGTACACTAACATTTAGTAGTTGGTCATAAAAGTTACCATCTCTAAAAATATTACACACGTGTGTCAACTTTTCTAAGGGAACTTTCGACGTGAACAATAAGATCTTATTATGTGTACGTTTTGTATTCTTTACGCAACTGTCTTTCTGGATATATATTTATTTATTTATATATACAGTATACAATATAACAGTTTTGGTGTGGTTATGGGTTCATTTCCAAATCGACGGGTTAGATTACCTCTACAACCCTGCTGTTTACGGGGTTAAGCGTGAAATTTAAAATACCTGTAGATATTTTTCGAATGTATTATAAAGCTTGACAGGGTTTTATTACTTAACACAAATTGTTTTAAACGTGAAATACGCTTACAGGATCTTCAATCGAGGGAAATGTGTGAAGTTAAGTATTTATATATATAAGTATGTACAGTTCAAAGGTTATTACAGATATCTGATTTTTACTTTTTAAATAATTTATACTGTATAGATAAAAGAAACATAATGTAGTTTTAGATTCGATATTTATTCATAATCTATTTATTAATAATATATTTATTAATAATATATATAAAAGGACATGTACCTGACTGACTGAGGTAAGACGCACGCACAGCCGTCACCGCTGATGCTAGCAACGTGAAATTTGGACATATGTTTATTTTTGTAATCTGGACATCCACTAAGAAAGGATTTTGAAAAATCTTAACTCTAAAGGGATGAAATATGGGTTGAAAGTTGGTATGGAAAAAAAATTAAATCGGCACTGATTTTTATAAAATTTGAAATTCAGAGTTTTAAAAATATTTAATTGAACACGTATTTCATGGTTTTTTAAAAATCACCCTCTAAGCGTTCAAATAAGGGGTTGAAAGTTTATATGGAAAAATATTTAAATCGCCATCGATTTTTATAAAAATTAAGAATCTGACTATTAAAAATATTTTATGCACACGTGTTTCCTGGTTTTTAGAATTCACCCCTAAGGGTGCAAATAAGGGGGCGAAGCCGCGCGCGCCCACTAGTATAGTATATATGAGTCATATAATTTCAATTTCACTTTTGCAATATGAAACAAATAAATTATAGTTATTTTTTACATCGATACATTAATTTAAACTTTTTAAAAATATAGAATTATTAACTTAACTTAGCTTCACGCTTTATCCCTAGCGGGGTAGTCAGAGAGAACGGAGCGCCAAACGCTACGGTATAGCGGTATAGAATTATTAATATGTACAACATATATTCGACTGAATTGATTAGGCAAAAGGCAAATCTTGAAATCGATATCAAAACTCGAAAGTGATTAATTAATATGGTTCGTATAATTGTCGGTTACAATAGATTTTAATTTCGACATTTCTGTAAAATGCAATGGATACTATTATAGTATTTATCCTTTACTTAATGTTATATTCCAAAAATTGACATTTATAAAATAAGTTTTACTATATGTGTAGCCAGTCGTGGGTTCGGTTCTTACTCGAGGAAATTAAATATAGTTGTTGAGTTCTGCCACTCAAAACGCAACGCCTCTAGAATTCAGTAGAAAATGTAGAACGAAGTGTCTTTACACTAGGTTCCCTCTACCTTTATGTGCGTGGGATACAGCGTGAACTTTTAAAATAAAAATGTAAATACAGTATAGCTGAAGTGAAGTAAATGGCTTAAAGGAAAGCAATATTATCAAAGTCACGTCAGTTATCGCGGTCCGCCAAGTTAACTTTTACTGGGCATTGTACAACCACACTCAAGGTTTATGGTTGCCAAGATCGAATTGGTTAACCTTTGAATTTTTGTATTATCATGTTCTCACACTTTTGACCGTGTCCCATATAATGATTTTTTTCTAACAAAGTGTTAAAGCGTTTACTATTTGCATTTTTCACTTGTTTTAGGTGTTTGTATTTATACTTAAAAATGTTTCTGGAATTAATTAAATCGGCATCGTAATATATTAACCCTAAAATACTGTATATCTAAGTAAAAAAAATGTTTTATATTTTACTCTACATAATCAGCTTCACGCTGGATCCCGCACACAGCAGGGTAGGCTGAGGGAACCTAGTGTTGTTTTATTTATTATTAGTAAATTAATAAAAGTCACCTCACGTCACAATGCTAGTATCCAATTGCTGATGGACTATTGTTGTCACGGACGACGGTGTAAATGAATATGTCTCCCACGACCATTGTTCGAAAAACCTCGAACCTACGCTACCTAGTTAGTGGAAAACCGAAAATAATTAAACGTTTTGTCTCATTGAAAATTTATTACAAAAGTTACTTATGTTTGAATAGAATGGATAGATAGATAAATGATCGAGATAAGACACAAAAGGAAATTTTGACAGATCATTCGTTTCCATTAAAATTATTATTGTTTTGGTTTTTTTTTTGGATGTAGGGTTGTTTACTGTTTAACTAATTAAAATCAGGATGACACTAAAATATAATTAATAGAAACCAATTGCATACTGTGTTTTAATTTAAAAAATACATTACGTTGAGTTGAATTCCGCTTTAACACGCCATGTCTTGAAAATTGGATTGGGCAAGTGCATAAAGAAGTCTCAATACATATTAAGTTTCCTCTGCATGCGGAGGAAACCGTGAAGCTGTTTTCATGACAAAAAAATAGTTTAATGTGTTGTACATTTCATACAACTTTCAAGCAGTAAGTTATTTTTTTTGTGTTGAGTGGCAAAACTCAACCCAAAAAAAGCTTTTGCCTTGAAATTAGAGCGATGAATTTAAAATATTAAATATTTTGTTTCCTCGAGCGAGAATCGAATCCACAACCTGTCGCGCTCACAGTCACTCGCTTGTGCCACCGCGCCACGACATTATTATTACTAATGACTGGATTAATTATTTATAGTTATAGTTCCATTTCTTCGCTCTGGTGTCAAGGCAAAGCGCGGCGTTGAGTTCTGCCACTCAACACGCAATGCTTCCAAAATTCGGCAGAAAGTGGAGAACGGAGTGTCTTAACACTAGGTTCCCTCTGCCTACCCTGCTGTGTGCGGGATATAGCGTGAAGCTAATTTAGTTTAATGACTGGATTAAAAAAAAGTTCGCACGCATTCGTGGCCTAGCCACTCGCAATCACATAGTAAAATGATTAATTTACATCATTTCGCAATGCTCTTGCAACAGATGCGGGCGCGGACTGGTTGTATCATTGACATTACTGACGTGTTATGAAACGTGACTACAATTAGGTAGAGTCAGCATAAAAATTTAAAACATCTTTTTTGTTACTATTTCATACCGTAAATTACATTGAAATATTTTTTTTGTATATTTTCATCACAGAACTCTATTGAATTCGATATATTTAATCAAAATTTTTAATATATATTCTTTATTTTATTATAATGGCGCCACATCACGAACGTCGTTGTAAAAAATGATTCTCCTACTAAGTTTTTTATGTTCATTATATTTGGACGCTTGGGACAACGGCAGTGACAGCTTTTGTATTACTTTTTATACAATGAAAGTAAAACGAATCTGATTTATTAGACGTTCAGAGCTGTCAATCTTCTTACTTCGACATCGAAATTTCAAGGTGAATCTTTTTTTTATTAGGAACTATTTAGGTAATAATAATGTCTTTCTAGGTACAACCACATTATTTTTCATCGTGTTACCCAATACTAATATATGTATTATTAAATACTGCATATACGATATTAGTTACATATTGCTTTTAATAATTACACAAATAACTGGCCACCTATAAACTTTGTCTTTTCCCTTTTCGAATTATAATTAAAATTTAGAACTGTTGTGGGTTTTGTACGATGAGGTGTTGAGAAAAGATATAAAACTATAAATTGTGACGAATGCAAAATTTAATAAAACATATATTGTTAGTGAAGCGAATTATTTATTACTAATATAGTATAAAAATAATACTGACTGTCTTTGGTTTATGGCTGTACATTTCTGTGCATTCGTCTAATAATGTAACGGAGCGGCTCAGCCTTGCCCGGCAGCTCACAAAAACTTCAATTTGTCGTCAGAAAAATTGAATTTGACTTAGACAACGGGATGAAGTCTAAAATTTTTTGCCTCAAAGCAAAAACGGATACTCAGTTAGATTTAATTCCTTTAATGAAATGCCTATGATTTTTTTCTGTCAAAATATTTAAGAGAGCCGCGGCGGTAATAAAAAGATGCTTAACATTAGTTTTTTACTTTAAAATTCTTAAATCAGTTTTTAATTATAATTATTTTTATTTTACATTTATGACTTAATTTCAATTCAATTTAACACTAGGATCCCTCTGCCTACTTAGTAGTAACTCTAGGTTCTCTCAGTCTAGTCCAGAGTACGGGTTACAGCGAATATTTTAATCAATAATATTAAAAAGGGTTTGATTAAATAGATTACATTACCCTTTTATACCATAAATAATAAGCGATTAGATCGTGTAATTTAGCATAAATCTATACATATAATGAAACTCTAACTCATTGCTGTCTGTACATAGAAGATTTATAAGAAAATCTATTAATTCGTTCATTAATGTAACAGAACCCCGACAAAAATGATACTTAAAAAAAATATCTGTTCGTTCATTTATTCAAACTAATCTCGGAAACGGCTTATCCGATTTCAATACAGTTTTCAATAATGTAACTCAGTAAGAGAAATTAAATAATAACGCGATACATGCGGGCGAAGCCGCGAGCACGTCGCTAGTTAAAACTAAATCTGTTACATTTACCCGATGGCATATTGAGGTAACGGTGCGGAAAGCAGCCACTTTCCTGTTTGTGACTACCCATTGTTCACCAGGCGATGATTTTATGCCGCTTTAACCTCTGTCATTGTTATAAATTAGTTTATTAATTGAATATATTAAAATTATCATTTCATTTACTGCAATGGTTCAGCGCTTGACTGTAAACGAAAATGGATAGGGTCCTCACTCGGAAAATTCTTTATTTTATTTATTTATTCTTTATTGTGCATATTTCAAATACGGGACGGGTATAACACTAAATAGCATTTTTCATTACCTAACCTCGTCATGAGAGAAATCATGTGGTGGGTGTACAAAAGAATCTTTATATGCTATACACATATGTGAGGCCAGTCGTAGCGCAGGGGCACAAAGTGTGACTGTAAAATGGACTGGTTGTGGGTTCGATCACCACTCGAGGAAAGTAAATATTCATTAACATTGATATTTTCATTTCTTCGCCCTGGTTTCGGGGCAAAGCACGGCGTTGAGTTACGCCATTCAACACTCAGTGCCTCCAGAACTCGGCGGAAACTGGGGAACGGAGTGCCGTAATATTAGGTTCCCTCTGCCTATCATGCTGTGTGCGGTATACAGCGTGAAGCTGACATATATATGCTTACACACATACCAATTATGCATACATAAGATAAAAATTGGGACATTTTGGAACAATGAGAACAAAGGTTAGTGGGCAGGAAAAGACACTTTTTTCTGCCCAATCTATTATAAAATAATTGTGTAAGTTAAATCGTAAACCTTAAGAAAACCATTTCGTATCAAAATTGTTACAGTTTTTCATATATTTATTATAGTATATTACACACGTCTTAATTAGGTTTTGAAATTAAATTTTAATAACAAAATGAATGCTGTAACAGTCGTAAGCAAAATTTAAGTATGATATAATATTTAATGGTCATTGACCAATAAGTTCAAGCTTGACTGAACCTCGTAACTTCCGAAATAAACGATTGCAATTGGAACCTATAGGTATATATAACTGTAAATATTATATATACATATTTCTTAGGATTACTTTAATTAGTTTTATTATTATAATTTTTTAGTTATAATTTCATTTTTTATAATGAAAATATAGTAAAAATAAGTGAAGAGGCTTAAGAAAATAAAAATAGATGTCTTTGGGTATCTAAAGATGAACATAAAATTAAGTTGGTTACTTTTGTCAGTTATTTTCATTTATCAGTTATCATATTAATCAAGATGAAACATAGATACGTACGCGATACCTATGCAAATATAAATAATATAATTAAAAATATTGTCTACTTGAGTATTCTATAATCCGATAACAGTTATTTTACTGTATTTCAAACTGGTTATACATATTGAGGTCCGCGTAAAAGTTTTAATTTATTTATAATATTTAAGGTTACGATTGTACCAAACCCGATTTGAAAATATGAACGGAGCATCCTAACAGTTGGTTCCCTACACTCTACTGTATGCGAAATAAATACAAAAAATATTATTATAAAAAACTATAGTTATTCAAATTCTGCTGACTGCTGGTCTTCATGAATTATAAATATGTAACAATTTATATATAACCAACTATATATATAAATAATATACGAACTATGAATATGAATATAATTTTACAATCACCTAAAGTCAAGGTTTGGTCGTAACTGTGTTTGCGCAAAAATATTACCTTACATAACTCCAAGCGTAAATTACGTTACCTAATACTGCTCAAAAGTGGACGTGACGTAAAAATTGCGTATATCTATATCCAAAAATTTTTTTTTGGACGAAATTCGTAAGATTCAATTGGTTTCGAAATGAGTTTGAAATGTTGTTGTTTGTAAATAGTAATATTGAGTCAAATCGTGGCGCAGGGGGGTGTGACAGTGAAATCGACTGGTTGTGAGTTCGATCCCCACTCGAGGAAGTGAAATGTTTATTTACATTTATATTCTCATTTCTTCGCTCTGGTGTAGAGGTAAAGCGCGGTGTTGAGTTCTTCCACTCAACACGTAATGCATCCAGACCTTAGCGGAAAATAGGGAACGGAGTGTCTTAACACTAGGTTCCCTCTGCCTACCCTGCTATGAGCGGGATACAGCGTGAAGCTGATTTATGTATATTATATATAAATACGTATACAGGCATATTGTGAGTTGGCAAGCATAACCAACAACCTTGATAACGTGTGAAAAGATGCTTGATATACCTACATAGGTGCAAATGCTTTATTTATCCTCAGAGCTAAGAAATAATATATTTATAAAATATATAAAGAATCATTTTTTTTATATATTTAGGAAAAAGTTGTTGGTTTAAATTCTTTTCAGTAAAAATGTTATACGTCGTCGTTACATATTTTGGTCAACTTAACAAAATACGGTCTTAGGTTCTGCGTCGTTTACAAAGTAATGTAATAAAAAGCTTTTTCTTATCTTCACTCTGTATCCCTCCCTATATAGCAGAATAGGCGACGAAACCCCAGGGCACCCTGAAGGCGAGGGTGGCCCGCAAAAGGCGGGCCTTCCACTGAGGCGTCGTAGTAGTAGGCGCGAGCGATCCTGCGGCGTCTCATTTTGGTGGAGAGGGTTTCCACTGGGTTTTAGTGGGTAGGATCGGTTTCACTGGTGAGTCCCACTCATCCGTAAGGCTCTCTAGCTTTCCGTATGAGCGGTCTGCGTAAATGCAGTTCCCAGCGATATATATATAAAACTAGCGACCCGCTCGCGGCTTCGCCCGCTTTAACCACAGAATTATTTACTTAAAACACTAAAATTATATTCATGTTTCAATATACCTATAATGTATATTTGCAACGCGCTTAAGATTTCTAATGTGAAAACTATTAAAACCTTAGGTCGCATTTTCGTACCTCCCATAAGAGAGATGCATCTCTACTCATACAGTTGCAACTGTCAATATATTAATTTCTTTAAACTTTTGCCTTAAGGAGACTTTAGGGCCTAAGTTATGGTTATAGCTACATATATAGTTATAGTTATATCAATACTTACAATAAAATCCTAACTCATCGGTGTCTGGACATGGAAGATATATTAGAAAAATTGTTATTACGGATATTTAAAAATGTAATCTTTGCGTTCACGATAATCTCAGAAAGGGCTTAACCGATTCAAGTGCAGTTTTGTAATTTGCCTAACTTTCTTTAAATATTTAGTATTAGTTTTATTTTAATCGGTTCACACAAAATTAAAACCAGATTCACGCTGTATCCAGCCTATAGCATGGTAGGTACAGGGAACTTAACAGTTAAGATACTGCGTATGATATATGTCTGACGTGCGAAATGAAAATATGATCAAATTGCAATTCAATCCTCCAAGTGGGAATCGAACCCATAACGTCACGTTACAGGCACAATTTTGTGCCCCTACGCCACGATGGCCTTTAATATTTACACAGACTGGAAGCGTCAGCGCTTCTTTTACGGGGACAGTATAGAGGATAAAATATTTTAAACCCATACCTAAAGAAATTAATCAACATACCTGAACAGTTTAGGGTAGGATTTTTACGTATAGATACCAATAACGTTAACACATACTACTACAAAATATTACTAAAGGCTAAGCAACTTTGAACTTTACAGCCAATAACTACGACTCGAATGCGGCGGTTTCCCTTTGATAGGCCTATGTCTGTTTGCGTCTTTAATGACAAATAGCGTTTTATTTTAATATCAACGATAATATATAATTTATTTTGCGTAAAAAAATAACTTTTTCATTTTTGGGATTTTTTAAATTGTATTAGGCTTTTATAGAGTAGTTAAAACTGTGGTTTCATTTAAAGTGGTGCTGACATAAATACTATATAATTGAGTATATTTAATATCTTTAGTGATTTTTTAGTGAATAAAACCAACAGTTATTACAACACTTGCAAAGAAAGTATATTTCAGGATTTTTTTAAATTCTTATACCTTCTTTTTTTCATACTTGAAATGTATTAACAAATTTACATACAATTCATTTGTTTTGAATATAACATTAAGGTTGATTCATAAAATATATTTGATACTTCCTTAACATGATTATTTCATGTATTTTTTTTATATACAAAGTTTTGATTAAGGTCTCTTGAGAGATATATGTACTGTAAATGAATGTAACGTACCTACGTGCCAATGATTAAAATGTATTGATATCCCCACGTGATCCATCTAAACCCAATATAAACTTTTATAAACTATAGCAACCAGCTCGCGGCTTCACCCGCTTAAATTTGTAAATTATTTGTTTCTTTCGGTACAGGGAATTACGTTCCTGTTTTAATAAATAATGTATGCTTGCAGCGCACTTAAGATTTCTAATGTGAAAATTATTAAAACCATGGTGGCATTTTAGATTTTCATTAGAAAAATTATTATTGGGGGCAGTTAACAAAGTTATAGAACCAGAAACAATAATATTTGTAAATTTTGTTTGTTGGTTGGTTTTTGTGTTAGTCGACGATTATCTCAGAAACGATTTAAGCGATTTAAAGAGCTAAGACGTGAGCGCAGTGCGGGAGCGGTAAAATCGGTTTAATTGTTTTTATTGTAACATTCGTCATGTATGAATGGTGGAATGATTAATAAACTTACCTTTATAACTATTTATTTATATCCTCAGAGAAATGATAGCCTTTTTGGGCACTGTTAATTTTTTAAGAAAATAAATATGATCAAAATACACTTATTTATCTATTTATCTATATATATAAAACTGACTGACTGAGGTAAGACACACGCAGAGCCGTAACCGCTGATGGGAAAAACGTGAAGTTTGGACAGATGTTTATTTTAATAATTTGGACATCCACTAATAAGGGATTTTGAAAATTTTTTACCCTAAACGGATGAAATAGGGGTTGAAAGTTTGTATGGATTTTTTTCAAAACAGCACCGATTTTCATAAAATTTGAAAGTCAGCAGACTCTTTAAAATATTTCATTGAACACGTGTTTCATGGTTTTTAGAATTTATCCCCTTAGGAATGAATTCTAAAAACCATGGACGGGGTTGAAAGTTTATATGAAAAAATCTTTAAATCGCCACCGATTTTTATAAAACATTAAATTCAGACTGTTAAAAATATTTTATTGAACACGATTTTCGTGGTTTTTTTAGAATTCACCCCTAAGGGTGCTAATAAGCAGGCGAAGTTGCGCGCGCCCGCTAGTTTTAAGATAAAAATTAAAATAATATATAATATCTTATATATTATATTGTTATACTGTAATAACATATAATATATTTATAAAAATGAGAATGTATTGTTTTGTTTAATAGCTCCTGATAGTTATTACAACACATGCAAGGAAAGATCATTTTAGAAAGTTGTTTAATTATATTAGAATTATAAAAACTACTAACAGTTTTATGGTGAATAAAATATTTTATCAAATAAAATATTGTCTGTGTTTTCCACCTGAAAAACACTAAGGGGAGAAAAAGTATTAAATATATATATAAAAATATAGATACCACATTAGTATCGATACTGTTGTACTGGTAATAATAAATAAAAAAATGATATACTACGTACGGGATACCTTTGTAAGCAAAGTTTAAAGCTATTCATTATGACAGAATATAAAATATATATATTTTAGATGCCCCTCTGTACTACGATGGCGGCTCTGTTCTAGTTTGCACTGCTTCCTTTGAAAATTAGTTGTTGTAACATAACTCTAACAGTTACACATAGCATCGTCAACTTTTTGTAGATATTGATGTCTTCTATGAAATTGTAGTACATCGCTTTGCTCTATTGTCAGTAATTTCCACAGCGTTCGCGATATAAGGTTCTTTTTGTTATTTTTTTACACCTTAATAGTCTAATTGTAAAAGAATTTTTCAAATCGGTCTCGTAGTTTCGGGGCCTATTCAAAACAAATAAAGAAAAAAAAAATCGAATCGATTGCCTTAATAATTTTAGTGATATCGATGCACCTCCCCCTCAGCCCCGCAGAGTTACTCGCCACGGTGCGCGAGGCCACACGACACACACTCCGCATTTTTTATTATTACATGATTTTCTTTAGATTGATATTTTTAAATTCGTTATATCTTTTGAATGGGATGTCCGATTTTATTAATTTAAAAAGTATTTTACAGGTATTGAAATTATCTTTAAGAAAATATCATTTAATAGGATAAGGATTAATGCAGAGGTATGAATAATATGGTTTGATTATTGTCGGCACTTTTGTTAACTTATAAAATATAAAAAAATGGTTATATTGTCATAACTACAGTAGTTGGACATATGCTATCGCGGACTTTTATATAGATATTGATGCGCTCTATAATACTGTAGAACATTGTTTTGTTCTATCATCAATAGTTTTCGCAGCGCACGCGATGATAGAATTGTTAAGATCCATTTCTTCTCACCTTGGGTTACATTATTGCATTTTTATTAGGGATCTCTATTTTTTTTGAAAATGTAATATAGCCTATGCTGGTCAGTGAAGATGCAGCTTTCTAATAGTGAAAAAAATATTGAAATCGGTCCAGTAGTTTTTGCGTGAAAACTCTACAAACATACACACATACATACATATATACAAAAATACAAATCTTACTTCTTTATATTATTAGTATAGAAAAAGGGTAGGCAAAGGGACTAGTGGTTTAGTGTTAAGACATGCCGTTTCCATAAAGATTTCCGCTGAATTGCATTGCGTGTTCAGTGGCGGTACTTAACGCCGCGTTATACTTTTTTCTAATGCAATAAGAATTAGAACAGTCCTGAACAGGTATATTATATATCTATAAAATAATAAACGATTTTTATTACTTGAGAAATCTAACACAAAATCATAAGAAACATTCGATTACAGAAACTGCATTATATTTGCAAAACCTAAGTTAATTATCGAACGGAACCTAAAAAACTCGAAGCTTACACTTACGCGTAATAAAGGTCAAATTAGACACACAAATATCATCCTTATTATCAATAAAATAAAGGCGACAATAGTAAAATAGGTTACTTGAATGATTCGCCTACAGTACAGGCATTGTTCCGCTGACACGGATTCAAACTCTAACCTCGATCCCACACTGAAGATTCACTTATGCAACCATTATTCTCGTATAGACTTAGATATGTTTAATAATTCAGCCATTACGATATACTAAATAAAATCAGTTGCACGCTGTATCCCGCATACAGCAGGGTAGGCAGAGGTAACCTAATGTCTTATAAGCTAAGACACTCCGTTCCCCAATTTCCGCCGAATATTGAACGCCGCCGCCGCTTTGCCTGACACCAAAGCGAAGAAATATGAATATAAATTTAAATAAATATTTAATTTCCTCGAGCGGGGAACGAACCCACAACTGTCGCGTTACAGTCTTGATACCTACGATATACTAGTTATCTCTAAATATAATACTTATATTATATTTTAAATTTTGTAATATTATCATAATTATACAAAAGTATATACATATTATACAAAGTGAAAAATATTAAAGTGTTTTATTTTGATTTGTATTACAATATTTAGATTACAACGTAGTGAAGATCAGGATTAAAATTTTGGATATTTAAAATAAAATTATATGAAGTTCACATTTTATTGCGATACATATTTACATGGTCGTTGTGGCCTGCAACTGTAAAAGCGAGGCTTGTGGGTTCGATTTGAATTGAGGCAGTGAAATATTTAATTTTCTCGCTCTGGTAATGAGGTAGGTTCCCTTCGTACGTCTTCTTTCGTCCACATATAGCGACACGGCGTGAAGCTAATTAAAACAAAATAAAGACAATACTTATATTATAAAACGGAAGAGTTTGTCTGTTTGTAATTCTTTTATTTTTTTTTTGAGAAAATGTAAATTAAAAATAATTGAACGCTCCGTTTACGCCCGCAATCATAACAACAGCCATGTAGTGCTTGCACAATATCAAAATTATGTCGATTTTCTTATGGCAAATGCAGCATAATAAAAGAATTATATATTATATATTAATTATATAATTATAACTGCTATATGCGGGATACAGCGTGAAGCTAAAATAAAGTATGCGGGCAAAGCCGCGAGTGGATCGCTAGTTACCTCTAAAAGGATATACATACGCTAACTACAAAATAAATTATACAAATAAATATTATGATGAACTTATGAAATTAAATAAATCACTTAAGCTTGATCTTTGATCAAATGACTTTTACTGACCTCTCTAGTTGATATTAAGGTCAAAATTGTCATTTCCTTAAATATTCTGGTGTTCTATCGAGAATTATTTTATACTTAACACTGCATCCCGCATATGTTAGGGTAGACAGAGGGAGAGGAGAGGAGGAGTTTCTTAAAACTAGGTAGTGTTAAGACACTTCGTTTCTCTCTTTTCGTTGAATTTTGGAGGCATTGAAAATGAAAATATTTATAAGTATTAAATAATTCATTATTCCCCCGAGGGATAATCGGTCCCACAACCTTCGCGCTTACAGTCACACGCTTGTGCCACTGTGCCACGACGGGCTTTGTCTCTTTGAAATTTGAGTATAGTAGCTTGTAAAATATTTTTTTTATTTTATAAGATTGTAGGAGATTGAGGCCATTTGTGGCGCAGGAGCACAAGCGTATGACTGTAAACGCGACAGGTTGTGGGTTCGATTTCCTCTCGTCGAAATGAAATATTTAATATTTTCATTTCCCCACTCTGGTGTCGAGTCAAAGCACAGAGTTGCGTTGTACAACGAACGGGAACGGAAGTTTCTTAATGGGAACGGAGTCTTGCTCGCTCTGTCTACTCTACCTGAGCGATACAGCGTGAAGCTGTAGGACATTATTTCACTCTATTTCATAAAAAAAAATATAGAAACATATATGATTACATTTTAATATAATTTACATTTAAAATAAAAGAAACAACTTGAGCGAAAACATTCTGAACGCTGCGTACGTGCGTTTAGAAAGCCTTTTTTTTCTACTCGCGTCGCATACAAATGCAATTATAACCCGTCCAAACTAAAACTACACACAGTTGTATTAAAACTAAAGTAAATATACAACAATTGTATGTGACGTGTAATAGTTATTGGTATTCATCAAAAGTGCGGTCAGTTCCACTTGTCCGGACGGAAGCGTCTCCGTACGACTGTTTACCGGATTCAATGAACTCTTTTTGGGTCGTTTTAGAGTTAAGAACGGAGATCATTTTTTTAATATATATATTATTAACGATGCTAAGGTCAACGGGGCGGGCCTTTGAATATACTAAAATATGGCTTGCATTTTAAAATAGTACGTGAAGTTGAAAGTGGTGTATGTTTTTTAAATATTTACATTTAATTCTATTATGGAATGGACTACCGTAAATTAGGATTTATCTAATATTAATTAAATCCTAATCGACGTCTTTGAGTGCTGGTTAGATTCTATTTAAACTGAAATACACGAATACACTGTATAAATGGCATAAGCCAAGCATTACATTGCAGATTTCACTTTCGGTGCTTATATTTTTCTTAATTACTCGAGTAATTATAAAATACTGAAAATATATGATTAAGTTTTATATTTGAAGCCAGTCGTGACGCTGGGGCATAAGCGTGCAATTGTACACACAACAGGTTGTGGGTTCGATTTGCACATATAACGTAATTACTTAATATTTTCATTTCCTCACTCTGGTAACTAGGTAAATTGCGGAGTTGAGTTCCGCCACTCAACACGCGATATCCCCAGACGGTCTTCGAAAAGTGGGGAAGAGAAGTGACTTAGTGGGAATGGAGTACCTTAAGTGCTATATGCGGGATACAGCGTGAAGCTAAAATAAAGTTATATGTATAAGAATCGAATCATTTTGATGTTAAGCATAATTTCTGCATAATATTTAGATAGGTATATGTCAAAGTCGATTTAATATATAATTATTTTATTATGCATTTATACGATCTAATAATAATCTTATAATTAATTATGTAAACATATTCAAAATCATTCTTCAAACTGGTTAAACATTAATATATTGAGGCCAGTCGTGGCGCAGGGGCACAAAGTGTGACTGTAAGCGCGACTGGTTCTGGGTTTGATCGCCACTTAATAAAATTTTAAATTTAAATTTATATTTCCATTTCTTCTGCTGGCGGCAAAGCGCGGCGTTGAGACCACTCAACACGCGATGCCTCCAGAATTCGACGGAAAGTAGGTAACGGAGTATCTTAACACTAGGTTGCAGGATACAGGTGAAGGTGATTTAATTTAATTATAGCTTTCAACTATGAATCAAAAGATGATCTCATTGAGCTGTCAGTCTAATGTCAGTTAAACCTGTATTATAAGCTATATTACAGAAGATTTGATAAATATTCACTTTTAATTTACGAAACTCACATAATGCGAATTTTTGATAGAATCTTAATATTTGCTAATCCTTTTATTATTTCCGACTTATTTTTTACTTAATGATTATGTTATTATTATTAATATCATTTGAATTATATATATACGTATATATGTATAGTTTTTTTCTTCTAATTTTTTTTGTTAGCATGTTACCATAATTTTTTTTATTATAATTTTTGACGTTTTCATAATTTTTTAAAATTTAAATTCAAAATACGAATTATATATAGTGTTATCATAGTTCTCTTCACTGCAAGCACTATCACAATACAACAGCTTTACCTACGTGATTTATCTTGTTTAGCTTTATTGCAATTTCGATAAAGTATGCAACATTAAACTGATCTACAGTTTTCCGATAATTATTTCTAAAGCATTGTGTCGTGTTTCATACGAAACAATGCACCGTGTCTGTATATAATAATCATTTGCTAAGAATTCAATAAGTAATTGGTCACCAATGGAGGTGGCGAGAGTTATATTTGTAGCGGCTCTCATTTGCGTAAGTATATTTTTAAATAAATAATTTAACTTAGATTCACGCTTTATCCCTAGCAGGGTAGTCAGAGAGAACGGAGCGCCAAACGCTACGGTTTAATAAATACCATATTATAAGAAAAGCCAATTTTAATAAACAAAATTACGGTTCAGTACATCATATCGTTTGGGTATATTGATGAAATAGCTATTGATTAATAAGGTTAACATTTTTTTACTCGCAGTCGTCGACAGTTACGAGCCAGTACTATGTTTCTCCGTATTCGTCATCGCTGGTCGTCGCTCCATCCTGTGGCTGTTCTTCACCACCGATAGCACTTACGGCACCACCCTGCCCACCCATTTATGTATCCCTACCGTCGCCTCCTCCAATGTATGTTACACCGCCGCCTCTACCGCCATTATTTATAGAGGTGCCGATACCACCACCGATCACTGTCTCTCCACCAGCCTTGCCACCATTATGTATCACTCCGCCACCGTTACCTCCGATGACAATAACACCACCCCCACCTCCGCCAATTTGTGTTAATCCTCCGCCTCTACCTCCCATGTGTGTAACGCCGCCTCCGCCGCCTCCTATGTACGTCAATCCGCCTCCGCCATCCCCTATTTTGATAGAACTCCCACCCCCTCCTCCTATTATGATTGAACTGCCTCCGATTATGGTTCAGCCGCCTCCATTTCCTCCTGTGATGGTGCAACCGCCTGCTTTGCCGCCACTGCCGATACAGCCGCCTCCGCTGCCTCCGCTAATGATACAGCCACCTACACCGCCCCCGATGTATATACAACCACCTCCACCGTGCCCTATGACCATCCAGCCTCCATGTCCCGAGCCTATATTTGTCCAACCGCCTCCACCTATGCCTCTAAGTATACAGCCGCCGCCGTTACCTCCTATTTGTGTTCAACCCCCTCCCCCGCCTCCACTCTGCATCCAGCCCCCGGCTCCGGAGCCGTTCTGTCTGCAACCCCCACCCCCACCGCCTATTTGTTTCTCCCCGATACCGGCATCTTCTTGTTGTGCAGCTGCTCCTACATGTGGGTGTGGTTTACCACCAACAGCGCTCGCTGCACCTATATATTTATAGTTTTATAAAACATGTTTTCGAAATTCGACACTTATTTTAGTGAATATTTATGTTATCAATACATAATTAATAACATTGTAAAAACATTAAAACATTTGTTATTGATATTTTGTGTTTTTTTATTTTGCTTTAATATTTTTTATCTGCTTATTATTCACCTCTTTATTAGGTATAAAGTATCGACTTAACACCATAAAATGAGTAAAGTAACGTTATATGGAGTGTAAGAAAAAAAGGAAAAAAAAACTTATTTAATCTGCGTGTAAATAAAAAGAAACTTATTAATAAACACATATTTACTCGATAATGCCTTCATAAATATATTTATCGATATATCCACATGTTGTCATGCAATAAATTAATCATCTTACCGTGATTACGTTCCTTGCATACTTCTAGTTACGTAACCAATACCTTTATTGTTACGATCACGATCGCAAATACTGACTCACATATTACACATGTAATGGAAATAGGTAAATGAAACATAAATATAATATTTTAAAATAGATTTTGTTATTTACAAGCCAACCGCTCGCGGCTTCGCCCGCTTGAATGAACTACAACAATTTTGTTTTTTCATCTGAATTACTTTGGTGGTCTAATAACATTATTTTAAAGTTTCAAACATATTAATAAAACACTTATTATATAACTCTTTTATTTGTTTATTTGAAATAAAGCAAACACTAAAAATACAATAGTTATATTTAATTCGGTTAAGCCGTTTCTGAGATTGACATGAACTAACGCACAGACGAACAGCCAAATTTAAAAAAAAATGTTTTGAATCCTATTTATTGTTTTCATATATGTTTCATGTACAGACACCGATCAGTTACGATTTTATAATAATATATATCTAATAGATTGAGAATTTAATTCGTGTTATAATAACAATTGCCACCTTTATAAATGTAAATTTATTTATTTTATATCTATAAGTTATCGTTTTATAATGTAAATCCTTATAAAAAATGTAAAACCTTAATTGCGTTTTGAACAATAGCGACTAACAGTATAACGATTATCGGTATTAACATTTTAAGTGGTAAAATATTGTTTTTAAAACTTTTATAGGTGATTAAATCATTGAATTTGTCTAGATATATTTTTTAAACCAATGGTTATTAGTATAATTAAAATCTATAAAAATGTAACATTCAATGCACTAATCAAAATGTATATTCTAATAATAAAACCGTTTCACCTCACGGTTTTTTCTCGGTTGGGAGAGAAGGCAGAAGAGAGTCTAGTAGTAGTATTAAGACACTATGGTTCCCTTCGTTTCGATCAATTTTAAATATATCGGAGAACTTAACGCGGTGCTTGGATTACTAGAACAGGGAAATGAAAATAATTTAAATATAATTGTTCTCCTGAACGGAGTATGAACCGACAAACATCGCATCATATAAAATATATTTTTCTTTATTTACAAATTTTTATATTTATTTATTTATTTAATGCTGTATTACACCAACAAGATGATATATCTAATGAAAATAATAATAAAAAAAATGGTGTAAAGGTGGCCTTATCACCACAGGTGATATCTACTACCAAAAACAAAACAAACCAACCAATCGAAAACCTTTACCATCAAAAATTAGAAGACGCAAAGAAAGTGGTTGGTGTAAAAATTATACGAGAACAGACAATTGGAGAATACATGTATGTTCTCAAAATTTAACAAATTAAGTAAAAACATAACAATAACTTAAATATCTTTATAAATACCAAATATTGTTATTAATATATATTATTATATAATATTTTATTTCTTCTGCTCAGCATGGCGGGTTCCGGGGGGCTCGCGGAGTGGTCGGAGGGCGCGTCGGTGTGGTTCCAGCCGACCGGCGCCCCCGCACCGCTGCCCGGCGAGCTGGTCGAGGTGCATCGGGCTGCAAGAGTGTTGCTTGTCAGCGCTGTGGTCAATGGACAGGTAAATTGATTTACATAAAGTTTTTTTAACATAACATTTGGCATCTACGTTTTTCTTTACGTTTTTTATCGTGTTTTTATTTGGGCAAGCAAAGAAAATCTGGTACATTAGTGGAGTTGTTTTTTTTATTATAATAAGAATTTATTTATGTTTCATATATCTCATTGAATTTGCTTTTTGGTTGGCCGAATCACACCCTGAAAAATAATGTAGTATTATGCAATGCAAATAAAAAATATTGTTAGTTTTCTTCTTGAATTTTAAAATATTTGTAAATGAAAATGTCTTGACACATTCTTTGCCTCATATTATAAAAGATTTGAAATAAAATATAAATTAAATTAGCTTCACGCTGTATCTCGCATACTGCAGGATAAGCCGAGGGAACCTACTTTCCGCCGAGTTCTGGAGCTATTGCGTGTTGATTGGCGGAAATCAACGCCGCGTTTAACCTCGGCACCAGAGCGAAGAAATGAAAATATAAATGTAAATAAATATTTCATTTCCTCGAGTGGGGATCGAACCCACAAACAGTAAATTTTACAGTCACACTTTGTGCCCCTGCGCCACGGCTGGCCTCATGAAATAAAAGTAAAAATATATAATATATATAAGTATAAGATAAGTAAGTATGTTATGTTATAACATAACATTTAAACGTGTAACACATATAAATAAAATACATTAGAAGGCAAATCTAGCGCGCTCACTTCTTATACAATGTACGTAGTATAGTGAGTCGAGAAGTCAATGAATCGACCAATTACAAGCGTTGGCTATGCAACTACAATCTTGATCATTTAACTTAACTTGATTTCGCGCTTTATCCCTAGCGGGGTAGTCAGAGAGAACGGAACAGCCAAACGCTACGGTAACTTGTTTATTTCATAATAATATTTTATTTAAAATAGTGTTAATCAAAAAACATAGGTGAATTAAAAGTTTGTTGTGTGATAATTGATTGTAAGAATAGATATAAAATTACTACTTTCTACTGAAACCTTTGCCAAGGAGAAGAAAAATATATTTAGTTTTTTTTATCAGCTTCACGCTGTATCTCACTCACAGCAGGATAGGCGGAGGGAACCTAGTGTTACTTTCCGCCAAGTTCTGGAGGCATTGCGTGTCGAGCGGCGGAACTCAACGCTGCGCTTTGCCTATAGGTTTTTAGTACATAATATATTGAATTAGGTATTCATTTTTGTTACTATATCATATACAATAATTATCCAACTATTAAGAGAGCCATCTCCATATTAAAAAATGATATAACATCAGTAAAATTTATTAGTCCAAAAAAGAAAACACATAATTATATATTCTAAGCCAATTGAAATTTTAAAAAGTTTATTAATTAAATTATTTAATACTTAAATATTTTTTTATAAGTATTTACATTCATAATAACAAAAACTACCTTTAATAACATATTTTAGTGTAATTTTCAAATCAATATCATTTAAAATGACCATAAATTGGTCATTTGCTTGACTCTATATTCCATAAAAATTGTTTTAATGTCCAAAGCAAGATCGGCCTAAGCAGGCATTCGGGCTCGTAACGCAAGGCCGTCCATCGGAATGTCGATAGAGAGTTGACTGACATATTCTACGCGTTGGAACAGCTTGTCTCTACTTTTTTCTAGTTCTGTGACTGTAGCAATCTAGTGCTGGACGAAGATTGTTACACTGACAGTTCCTTTTATGGGATTTTTTATATAGATATCACTATGTTTATTTTTTAAAAGAGTCGGTTATTTATATTTCAAGCTAACCCAGCTTGTTGTTGTTTTTTTTTATTTTAACTGATTTTAAGATATGTACATTTTACTAGATTTTTAGGAAAAAAATATTATTTAGTAAAATTGCATACCAAATATGCATCAAAAATTTGTATTCAACGGTTTGGTATTTAGAATACAACTTACATTTTCATTTATATAACTTTTTTTAGTGAAACAAAGCGAAAGATTACTAATACTAAAATAAATTAAATTGGCTTCACGCTGTATCCCGCACACAGCTGGGTAGGCAGAGGGAACCTAGTGTTAAGACACTCCGTTCCTCACTATCTGCCGAATTTTGGAGGCATTGCGTGTTGAGTGGCAGAACTCAACGCCGTGCTTTGCCTCTACACCAGAGCGAAGAAATGGAAATATAAATTTAAGTAAATATTTCATCTCCTCGAGTGGGGATCGAACCCACAACCAGTCGGTTTTACAGTCACACTTTGGAATAATACTAAAAAGTTGCTAAAAAAATCATATAAGCTATCACATTTTTATGTTTAATCAACATTTACTTTACTAAATTCTAGTTAAACTTACATAATTCCAGCGTATACACTGTTAGCAACCAGCACATGTATATTTTACATAAGTTAGTACGGTGCATGACGTTCGAATTGAACTCCGCTAACATACACTAATTATTTCGACTCCATAATTCAAGTCTCGTAACACTTAAACCCTGGTCTGCGGTGCCGTTATCCTGATCCCGTAACCGTCTCAACTAGCTGGTGGTTCAGTTAGCGAGAAGCTCTTCGTTAAGTTCCTAGAACATGTGGTTTTATATATTTCTTTAAAGTTTATTCGTAATTTCAAGTGATTGTAGATTACTTTCTAGTGATAACTATAATAAAAAAAATGTATCATTTTGAAATAACACGGCTATATAATGGTGATGAATAATGTATTTAACAGTGAAATGGTCTAGTAAATTGCAGAACATATTAACGTAAGTTGCTGGCTTGTATGAAAAAGTGACAGTTTTAATAACGAGAGAAACAAAAGGAAAGCAATGAGTTACAGCGTATCGAAATTGGCATTCTGTGAAATAGAGTCTCTAGTCGATTACCGAATACCTAGTCGATGCGTGTTCGCTTCGCTCCTACACCGAATGGTTCGCCGGAGCCTTGGATATTTGAACCACCTTCAGATTATGTTTTGCCATGTGAAGTGAAACGGCAGAAAGGTGAAATCATGTTGAATCCAATATTGAAGAAGCCTTCGAGTGTAAAATATGCAACCAAAAATAGGCGGCCTGCGACGGTTCCATTATTGCGAAATTTGTGTATGGACGTTCTTATTAGAAATGTATGTTGATGTTGTTTAGTTGTGTTTTTTTTTACTATGTATATTTGTACTAGTTCTAGTTGCATCACCATTTTTATATATTGAAAAAAAAATCTTTTATACTTAAGTTAAATTGCTTAGAAAAATTTGCAAACAATATTTAAATGTAATAGTATACATCTTATGAAAAGACAAAATTTTATAGCACGCATATTGCTTTTGAACATTTATTCAATAAAAACTGAATAAATTTAGCAATTATTTTCTATTGTTTTTTAATATAGTATAATGTCATTTATCGGTCGTTATGGCTTTTTTTTTATAAAATATACCTATTCTTCTATCTTGTATTCGACTCCATCCAGGATCAAATTTAAATTTTTAATTTAGCTTCCCGTTTTATCCGGCACATAGCAGGGTAGGCAGAGGGAACCTGGCAACCTAGTGTTAAGGCACTCCGTTCTCTTTAAGACACCCCCGTTCCCCACTTTCCGTCGAATGACGGAATGAACGAAAATGTTCAGTGGCGGAAATCAACGCTATAATAAATATAATACAAAATATTATTATTTATAGATAAAAGTACAATATTTATTCAATTGGCATACTAAATTTGCTTAGGAAGGATATGATTATGAATCACACGCATTTATTATACTTTATTTGGCGTTCGCTATATAACTAAAGTACGGTCAACAAGTTGTGGCGGCCCAAGTAAGCGTTATAGGTGGCTGCGTAGATTTAATTATAGGTCTTTTTCTCACAATTACGTTTTTCCTTCCAGTGAACAATACGCAAAAGTTCATAAAACCTAAATGCAGCGCGGCCACGACTAGTTGACCGTACTGTACTCTACAATCAAATGCAACAAATAAGGGTCACTTAACAGTATAGATAATGAACTAGCATTGCATACTGAATCACTTCACTCGGTATCACGCGATGTCTGCCAATTATATATGGCCGCGTTTGTTTGTAATATATCCATTACTTTTTGGGATTCCGTATCTCAAAACGAAAAAACGGAACCATTCTTGGATCCGTCCGTCTGTTGAGACTATTTATATCGAGATCGCGTAGATCTCAATATAAATAATGAACAATCTGAGCTAAATGTCAAATATTCTAGACCACGGTCCCTTGGAATACTGAACAAAAATCAAGCTTCTACACAATTAAAAATATAAAGTACAAATAAAGGAAAATAATTCAACAAGTGAAAATTTATAGATATATCACAGAAAAAAAACATATAATTCACACGTCCTCAATTTTAAGTTTGTCAACTTTTATAATTTGTATTTCCCGTTGGCATACAACCCTGAAATTCGTACGGCACCCTCGGCAAGCGATTCCGACTCGCATTTGACCGGTTTTTTATTATAAAAATCATGTTATCGAGGAAGATAGTGAGCGTTGGATTGTAAAATTAGAATGGTTTCGAGGCTGAAAGCTTGATGGTCTGATACTATTGTAGTCATTATATTATGTCATACAGGTAAGGAGCGTAGTAATTTTCCATCTGGCTGAAGTTCCGTGCTAGTATTTCGTTATTGCTAGTAAGTCAGTCGTCATATAATATTCTTTTTATACAAGATGATAACAATTTGCATGAGGCAGTGAGGTCAGTTGTTGCGCAAAAGGAAGTAGTAAGTTCGAACTCCACTCGAGATAATAAAATATTTTTAAGAGATCCACCACTCAATACGCAGTGCCTTCAAAATTCAAAACGTAGTGATGTAACACTAGGTTCACCACGTTCCTATATGCAGTTGCACTATAAAGCTAAAAAAAATAATTTGCTATATAAATAGGTAAAACTAGGTGGTTCTAAAAAAAGTAAATGAATTTGTAACAACCAAATGCTATTTAAATTAGCTTCACGCTATATCCCGCACACAGCAGGGTAGGCAGAGGGAACCTAGTGTTAAGACACTCCGTTCCCCAATGCTATTTGATTCTCTCGCTCATCATTCTCGACTTCACCGTTAAAAGAATGGAAAATCTTTATATTATCGAGTTCTGTGTTCACTCTGGGTAAAATACAAGCTCTAACGACTTAGCCAGTTTTTAACATTTCTAAAGTATTATTCCAGACTTAGGAAATAAGTATATGGGTTCGAGTCCCGATACGTTCAATTTTTTATATGTTTTCTAAATAAGTACTTGGCCAGTTTTTGACATTCAATGACCAGAAGTTAAATCAAATATCAACTTCATAGGCCAGAACAAGCTGAAAGAATACTAGCCTGCAAATATAATAAAGCATGTACGAAAAAAAATGTTAAGTGAAATTTAGAGAACAGAAAACGCAGCACCCATATAGATCTTCCGATCGGTAAGATCGAGAACGATGCATTACTTATCTTTTAAACTTGGCTCTGGGATTATTATTAAATAATATATTAAAAAGCTAGGAATTCATCATAACATATAATAAAATCTTTGATTGTCGCTATTATTATACAGTTAGTCGGGTTTCCAAAATGTATAATACTTAATGTATAATATGTTTAACAGCCCCAGTTGTGGCACAGGAGCATAAGCGTCCGACTGTATACGCGACAGGTTTATGAGTTCGATTCCCACTTGAGGAAATGAAATATATAATATTTTCATTTTTCAATTTATCGCTAGCTTCTCTTTGCGAAGCTCCTAAAGTACGTAAAAATACTATAAGTAACTCAAAACGTTATAATATATTTTTTTATTTATTTTGTTTTTAGCCTCAAACCTTCGCCCTCCAAATGGGCAATGGTGAGGAAGAAGGGGATCCAGTATGGCCGCGCGAGGAGCTCGGACCCACCGGTGTGGAGGACATGACGCGTCTTCACGATTTGCATGAGGCGGCTTTACTGTGGAATCTGAAACTTAGATACGAACAGGGCCTCATTTACACGTATGCTGGGTCAATATTAGTCGCCGTTAACCCGTACAGACCTGTGGATTCCTTGTACGGACTGCAAACTGCTAGAAGGTGTATATATTTACATAAAACATATTACGTTCATTGCTTTTAAAGACTACTTCTAAAGAAGGGAAGTGCTTCCGATTAAATTTTGTTAATTATTAAGTACGTATATTTAAAAGAAAATTATGTGGATTCTTTATTAAATCCAAGATTATTATGTCTGAAAGTTGTTTAATTAACGCATAGTTTTTATCTCTCACAGGTACCATGCGGCAGAAGCTTTAGGGGACCTCCCACCTCATTTATTTGCAATAGCAGCAGCTGCTCGCTCATCTCTACCTCACCCTCAAGCCATTCTTATTTCTGGAGAGTCAGGTGCTGGGAAAACAGAATCAACCAAATTAGCAGTTCAATTCTTAGCTGCAGTGGCTCCCACACCGCCAGGTCGAGCTCCCGTTTCAGAACAAATCCTTGAAGCAGCGCCGTTGCTTGAAGCATTCGGCAATGCACGAACACCAAAAAATCATAACTCTAGTCGTTTTGGTAAATTATTGGAATTATATTTTAAAGACGGCGCGTTGGCCGGTGCAAGAGTTGCTCATTATTTGTTAGAGAAATCGAGAATTGTTACGCAGTCACCGGGCGAGAGAAACTATCACGTTTTCTATGAATTACTGGCCGGTCTTGATGAAGAACAAAGGAAGTCAAGGGGTCTGTTGACAGCAGAACATTATTTTTATTTAAATCAAGGAGGCGATTCAGGGAGGTGCAGGCGCAGGGTGCTGACTGGACAGCATTATGTGGAGCGATGCAAGTGCTCGGGATCGGTGATTCTGAAAGAGAAGATATAATAAAAGTTTTAGCCGCAGTCCTGCATTTGGGAAACGTTTATTTTCATAGACGTCAATTAAGGCATGGACAAGAGGGCGTCCAATTAGGTGGCGGGGCAGAAGTCCGCTGGGCAGCCCATTTGCTTAAGGTACCAGCTGAGGAATTAGCTAGAGCCCTCACGACAAGAGTCACAGCAGCTCGTGCAGAGCGTATGCGATCACCTCTACCTATAGACCAGGCGTTAGACGCTAGAGATGCTTTTGCAAAAGCACTTTATTCATCATTATTTAGCTGGCTTGTGCTCCGAATAAACTCGATAGTCCACCGCGCTGGATTACACGATGCTCACAGGATATCTCTCCTCGATATCTTCGGATTCGAAGACTTGGAAGAGAATTCCTTCGAACAACTTTGTATAAACTTCGCTAACGAAACTTTACAACATTATTTCAATAAACATATATTTAAACTTGAACAGCAAGAATACCAAAAAGAAAGGTTGGAATGGTCGAACCTTACGTGGAATGATAACTCACCAGGTATAAATCATTTGTGTATTTTTGTTGATATTTAACTTTCATACTGTATCTCGCATATAGCAGGATCGGCATAGGGAACCTGGGAACGTAGTGTGAAGACGCGTTCCTTACTACTATTTTCAATAATTATACACAGTAAAAATGTATTTTATGTTTTAGTAATACAATTACTTAGCAAGAAGCCTGTGGGTATACTGCATTTGTTAGACGATGAAAGCAACTTCCCGCGAGCTTCAGACGCCTCGTTCCTGGAAAAGTGCCATTATAATCATGCTTTAAACGAGCTGTACTCTAGACCCAGGCTAGGGGCGAATGAGTTTGGAGTGAGTATAAATAGATGGATCTCTCAAAAATATAAAATTTTACAGTATAATTATACCTTATATAAAATTTTACAGTTTGTGTTCGAATATTATATTGTTTATACAAAATTAGTAACGCTTAGGTTTTTTCTTGTGTTTGTTTCTAGGAATAAATGATAAAACAATATTATAATTCTACGAACAAAAAATATATTTACAAAAAAACTTATAAATTGATATACTATGCAAAAAATGTGATACTATAGTCATTTTTTTTGTAGTAAATGCACACTACAAAAAAATACTACCATGCCAGTAACAAAAAACCAACTTTTTTATACCACCACTTAAACTTCCAGATCAAACACTACGCGGGTCAAGTGTGGTATAACGTAGAAGGCTTCTTGGATAAGAACCGAGACGCTTTAAGAGGTGATGTCTTAGAACTACTGTGCAGCAGTGAAGTGCCTCTCGTGGCGGAAATGTCGACGCAATTACGCGCACAGCACGACGCTAACAAAACATTGCCGAGAGGAGCGAATGGACGCTTCGTTACTATGAAACCGAGGACGCCGACTGTTGCGGCTCGGTAAGAATGACTTCCATGTTTAGTATTTTTTTTATCTTTACAACCAGGTAATGCAGGGGGAACCTAGTGTTAAGACACTCCGTTCTCCAATTTCCGCTGAATTCTGAAGGCACTGAGTGTTGAGTTGCGGAATTCAAAGCCGCTCTTTGCCTTGTTAACACATTAAACATATTGTAAACATAATAAACAAATATAATAATAAAAGTTCATAAATATATTATGAATATTTAATTAATTTGTGAATCGAACCCACAACCTGTCGTCCTTATGCTTTACGAGTGACCTCAACTATTTAATTTATACATTTTAAATGAAACTTATACGTTTTTGAAAATCCAACTCTTCAAACATTTTGCAGTTGTCCGTGCTCACGAGTCACGGGTATACAATCTATCCGTAAAATCGCGAAAAACTAAGATCTTAGTATTAAAAAACAAATCTAACAGTATTTTTCATTCATTCATATTAATATTTATTTTATCTGTGGCTATCATTCCTTAATGTAACCGTTAACAAAAAAACATGCTCAAACTCTAAAAAAAAACTATATAAAAAATAATATAATATATCTATAATAATTGAAAATTTGAGGCCAGTCGTGGCGCAGCGGCACGAAGTGTTACTGTAAAACCGACTGGTTGTGGGTTCGATCCCCACTCGAGGAGATGAAATATTTAAAGTTATATTTCCATTTCTTCGGTCTGATGTCGGGGCTAAGCGCGGCATTGAATTCCGTAACTCAACACGCAATGCCTCCAGAATTCGGCAGAAAGTGGGGAACGGAGTGTCTTAACACTAGGTTCCCTCTGCCTACCCTACTGTGTGCGGGATACAGCGTGAAGCTGATTTTATTTATAATAATTTAAAGAAAATTCTTCACTTAAAACGTAACAATTTAAATACTACTAATCCATAGTTACGAGGAGTTCTTTTTGAAAGGCTTCATTTAATATCAATATATTTGCATTTCTAATAAGACTTATACCAGAGGCGAATAAACACGTGTGCCTTTTTTTTTCAAAGAATTTATATTTAGAGCAAGAAAAATATTTGTAAGTGGACGTGAGTGTTTTTTTGTTAATATTTATTTTGATAAAGACCAGAATGACACGAGTTATTCTCATTTCCTCAGTCTGTTAACAAGACGAAGCGCCGCGTTGAGATCCGCCACTGGATATCCAATATTTTGAAAATTGGGGAACCTGAAAGTGTCTTAACAAATATATTTTCTCTGCGTCAACAGCATGAAAATTACATGCAAAAGTTAGAAAAAAATTCCTTCCTTTTAAATTTTCTCTGATGATGCTATTAAAACATATCATGATTAATTAAATTAACTTTTATTTCACAGTTTCTCGGACAGTCTACACCAGCTTCTCGAATCCATGTCGCGCTGTAACCCGTGGTTCGTGCGCTGTATAAAGCCCAATACGGATAAATCACCAATGAAGTTCGACATGCCGTGCGTTCTCGCGCAGCTCCGGTACACCGGCATGTTAGACACTATCAAGATCAGACAAATGGGATACCCTATACGAATACCGTTCCAGGGCTTCGTGGATAGGTATAGGTGAGGGAAATTTACATTGTAAATTTTTATCGTAGTATTTTAAATTTTAATTTTATTGCACTGTATTAACGTTTTTCTGTTTTGGTTGTGATTTTAGTGGCGCTTGATCGACGGCTATGGGTTCGATTCCCACTAGGGGGAATTAATTGTTTCCTCTCTCTTGTTTTTATATGTTTTTATTTTTAAAAACGCTTTCCAAGTGTTAGGTTAAACGAACGCTGCGTTACTTCTAAAATTTATGAAATATAGAGAGCGAGGAGTCTTTTAAGTACTAAGTTTTTATGTCTTGTATTAAAACACATTTCAAGTTTCTATAAATTAAATGACAAATTATTTTTTTTAAAATATGATAAAAATATTTTAATATAAATTAAAATTGGAAATGATTCCAGGTATTTATTGAAAGCGTTGCCTGCCCGCTCGACGCCGTATAGGGAGATATGCAATTCTATTCTCGCAGAAATGCCGCCTACTGGAGCTGGTATGTATCATTGTATATTGAATGTTTTATAGAATTGGTATAAGTAATCGATTTTAACTATTTTATATATACATACATATATTATATAAAATAACCTTAACTAAACCGGTAAAGTGAAGTATTTGATATTTTCGCTTCCTCTCTCTGACAACGAGACAAAGCGCGGCGTTGAGTTTCGCCTTTCAACACGCAATTTCTCTATAATTCAGCGGAACGGAGAGAGAAGGAAGTTTTTTAATGTAAAGCTCCCAGGTTCGTGCTACCTATCCAGCTATGTAAAAAGGTTTTTTATATATTTTCTTTTAATTTTTTTCCTTTTATAAATAAAAAAATAATATTATGTGTGTAAACTATGGCAAATGTACTGACGATATAGATATGGGTTATGGTAATTAAGTTGTTTGTACAATTGCCTAACCCACGTACGACTATTGCATATTTGTATAGTCGTTTAGTGTTGTAGAAAGCGAAGGGGTATGACGCCTACTGTTTACTATGGGAGCCGAAAAACCAGTGAAGTATGAGTTGGACTCGCGCGGCTAGGATTCCGTACTAATTTAAGGATATTAGGCCGGAGAACAATTTATAAAAGTTGACAAACGTAAGCTTGCATTTGCAAATGTCATGTTTGCAATCATGTTGTATGTAAACAATACAAATATAAGTTTGTTATTATACTTTTTTCTTTATTCGTATTGTAAGTCTTCACTTTCTGCGAAATTTCATGCTAATATAGGTTTTGATTACACAGTAAATTTCATACAAAATGCAGAAATGCAAAAATGCTCGTATCTTTTTATTACGTTGCATTAGAAGTGCTGAGGCCGGTCGTGGCGCAGTGGCACAAAGTGTGACTGTAAACCGACTGGTTGTGGGTTCGATCCCCACTCGAGGAGATGAAATATTTACTTAAATTTATATTTCCATTTCTTCGCTCTGGTGTCGAGGTGAAGCGCGGCGTTGAGTTCTGCCACTTAACACGCAATGCCTCCCTAATTCGGCAGAAAGTGGGGAACGGAGTGTCTTTCACTACGTTCCCTCTGCCTACCCTGCAGTGTGCGGGATACAACGTGAAGCATTAGAAGTTTGATTTTCTGAGCTATAAGGGACCGCGTAGATCTGAATATTTTAAATGTAAATTCCATCTAGATACGTCCACGCAATCTCGAGATAGATGGTCTCGACAGACGGACAACGAAGTGTTCTTATAAGCCATAAGAATTCCGTTTGTTCCTTTTGCGGTACGGAACCCTAAAAAACGTTAATTTCAATTAGTTTTACCTTAGATCATACCCACGTGACATTTTAGTTGAGTAAGCAGATAAATAATATAACGGAGCATTCTTTTTTCAATAACTGTAGGTGGCAATGTATTTGTTACCATCTAAAATTACAATTATAACTCGAAGTATAAAAGAACTTACAAACATTACGGACAAATCAAGTTCATGCGAAGTACAGACTATAGTAAAAAGAATTACCATTTTTTTATCAGTAGTACCAGTAATATAATAACCATTGAACTCCAAAAATTTAAGTTTATTGATTGACGTTATTACCTTTATGGTTGCTAGTGCGGCCATTATTTGTTTACGTTAAATTTTATATTCGTAAAGTGATTGTTACGTATTGTAGTTTATAGTAGTTAATTTTGTAACAAAAAAGAACTTATTTCAAAAGTATTCATATTTTGGAATAAAAAAATAGTTTGCTTAGTTATAAATATAACTTAAATTTTAATCAAATTGGTTGTTTGTGTTAAAATATTTTTTTAGTAGTACTTTTATAATTGTATAACAAATTAAAATTCAATAAAGAAATATTGAAATAATTAAACAAAAATAGGCATTAAACGGGTAACGGCGTTCTCAGATGAAACATTTTAGTCCCACACGTTTATGTTCCGTCACAGTGAAATGAGTAAATAATCAGTAAGTAATTGTTTTCGTTTTAAATAAAACCTATATTCGTTATCTCATCCCCCGTTATTTTAAATAGTCACTTGTGATATCTTAATATTTAATGACAATAACAATTAGTATAGTCACCTTTCCCGAGATAGAGTTTATCAAATCTTTTATCGAAAGTCATTATCGTGCCACAAGCCTCAGTCGAGGAACAAACTCCATACAAACATGTGGACAATAGGAAAGAAAATTAATTGGAAAAGCGTTAAGAAACGAAGTTATGGGATCAAAGCCATGGTTTTATGTAAGTTCTTTTTTTGGTGAACCGTTGTTCTTTTGCTTATTAAAATTTTACTCATCGTTCTTTTAATATAAATAACTTATTTGAAATAATATTATTAATTTATTTGTTTATAGCGTAATTTCAAAAATTAGATAATTTCTTAATATTGCATTTTTTTTTGTTTTATAGCAAGTAGTGCGTTTCGTAGTATTAAACGTTATATAAACTGTATCTGTAAAATTATATTTTTTTTCTGTACTTTGAACATGTAATAAAAGTAGCTTTTAGTAGTAGACGTCGTAGTCGAGTGGAAACAAGTAAAGTGACATAAATGGAGCGCTCAGAGTAAGTTTGACCACCGACAAAGAAAAGATTAAAACCTGACGTAACATAGCGCATAGGCCTTGTCAAATTAATACAAAAAAAGCAATTCATACCAGTAGTTGCTGAGATTTGCGTGTTCAACCAAACAAATAAAAAATGGGTAGTGGAGTCTATGGATAGATAGTCAGTAGACTGCTTTATCCATTTAAAATATTAAAGACTCAATATAATACAAAATCGATGTCAAATTATGTACTTATATACAAAACCACTTTCACCGCCACAACTATTATTAAACAACAATGAATCACTTATTACTTCATATATGTATATGTATAACTGATAAGTAGGTATGTATGGTAATAGTATAATTATACAATCAATTATTCATATTATCGAGGCCGTTGTAGCGCAGCGGCTGATGTAAACGCGACGTTTATGGGTTCAATTTGTATCCTAAGGCATTATCTATTTTTAGTTCCTAGCTCTAGTAACAAGTGAAAACGCAGCGTTAAGTTCCGCCACTCCATACACAATGTCTCTAAAATCGGACTGAAAGTCGTAGTGTCTTAACATTAAGTTTCCTGCTGTATACAGGATGAAGCATAAAGTTAAAAATAAAAAATATATAAAAGAACCAAACCAATTATTTGTTAATTCATATACAAGTATTGCAATAGTGTAATTATTCAATAAATAATTCATTTTCAGTGGGCGCCGACTTCCAGCTGGGCGCGGCGCGGGTGTTCCTCCGCGAGGCCTTACACCGCGCCTTGGAGCGCGCGCGCGCGGACAAGCTGAGAGCGGCCGCCACGCTGCTGCAGGCCAGGATCCGAGGATATTTGGCTAGGTGAAACTTTTTATTTTTGTTTGTTAGTGCTAGTGACGAATGTTCTTGGTGAAACTTAGTTAATTTAAAAGTTATTACAAAATATTTACTGTCAAATATGTGTAATGTGTGTTAAAGATTCTCTTTTATCGGAAACTTGTGTGAATACCTTCATAATATTTTTTAAGAAAGAGTTTTCTTGCAAATTAATTTATTAAATCGTATTTAGCATTTATGTAACTTACATATGTAACTTATTGGCTTCTGAAACAGCATTTACCTTAGCGTTTGGCGCACCATTCTCTCCGACTAACCCGCTAGGGATATAGCGTGGAATATTTCTTATTAGTATTTCCTTAGCTTGTGTATACTAAATACAGCATTAGTTCGAGGTGAACCAAACGCTGTGTACCTGTAATGGGCATAAAGTAAACAACGAGGAGATCGTTAACTTCTCTGTCTATCCTATAAAATGACATAGTTAAAACATAATATTATAATTGATTAAGGCTGTCGTGGCGCAAATGCACAAGGGTGACAGTAATGTGTGGGTTGTGGGTTCGATCCCCCACTCGAATGATTTATTATTTATTAATACTTTAATTTCTTTACTCTAGCATCAAGGCAAAAGGCCCGGTGTTGAGTTTCGCAACTTAACACGCAATGCCTTGAAAAACTCGGTGGAAAGTGGGGAACGGAGTGTTTTAACACTAGGTACCCTAGGTTCCGTCCTACCGTAAAAAAATAAGTAAATAATAGTTTATTTTTTTTATAGGAAACATTATGACCAAATGCGATACTCGGCTGTAAAAATCCAATCGTGGTGGAAAGCATCTCGAGAACGTCGCAGATACGTTATCATCAGGCGTGGAGTGGTTCGAGCGCAGGCGTTAGTAAGAGGAAAACGTGCTCGAGCGCGAACTAAGGCGCTCAAGGAACAAATGAGACGGAGACAGGAAGCTCAACAGGCTGCTGCCAAGTAAGATGCATCTATCATTCCTTAATCCATCTATTTGTCTTAATATATCGACAGGTAAATGCTGTCGTATCACAATAAATAGCCTGTAGCCACGATGATTATGGATTCGATTATCATTAATAAAGGAAATATATCAGATAAATTCGTTTCTCCGCTCTGGTAAAAAAACCGCGGCCGTATAGGCTCTGAAATTTGGCGGTGTGTTGACCAGGGAGTGCCTTCATAATAGGTTCCCTTTGGCTACCCTGTTATACAGCAACTTTAACTTTGACGTTTCCAATTAAATAATATAATAAAAATATCTTCTTGGAAAACAATAACAATATATTTATTAATATATAGCAATTGCAGTAAAGTAAACAAGATAAATTGTAAATAATAAAATTATTTGATAATTTGTGTATATATGTACTTAAGTATAAATGAAATGTTTTGTACATATACAGTATATGACCAGTATGTTATTTATATTTGTATTTGGTTTTAAATAGTTTAGTGCCTTATTGACATTTAGACTGTAGTTCGTATATTCTACTATTACCTTTTATGAATGTAACTATTAATATGATTCTTGCACAATCATGCAAACTGCCTAACCGATTTGAATATAATTGACGCATGAGATAACTTATAATTTAAATTAACAAATACGTAAATAAATTAATGAATAATATGTAAAATTCTACTATAATTTGATATGCGGCTGTAAACGCGACAGGTTTTGAATTCGATTCCTGCTAGAGGAAATTAAATATTTAATTTTTTTACAATTCCTTGCTCTGGTAACGAGACAAAAGGGCGGCGTTGAGTTCCACCACTTAACATGCCTCCTAATACCTTTAAAATTCGGCGAAAAGTGGGACACGGAAGTGTTTAAATTGGAACGGAGTGGCTTAACACTATGTTCCTAGAACGGACTCTAAATCGAATACAATTAGTGTATACCAAAATAATTTATATTAAAAAGAAAATCGAAATTTACATAATCATTTATTTACAGACGACGAGCTGCGGAACAAAAAGCGAAAGCAGAAAGCTTACAAGTATTGGAAGTCCCCGCAGAGCTCGCGTTTATACTGTCCAAAGTTGACGACTGGCAGCCCCCGCATACAGAAAGAAATATATCTAAAGTAAGTGAATTCGAATTAAATCTACTATTATTATATTCTTTATTATACTTAAAACATATAAGAAATACTAAATTTAAAATTTACTTAACAAAGGTTAACTATTATTTGTTATATTTCTATATAGAAATCTCTTCCAGCCAACATCATGATGGAAGTTGATGACTGTCAAACAATATTCTTGTTAAGTATTCTCGTATGTTAAATACATATACGAGTACACAATATTTCTATATGGTGTATATGTATTTTATTATTCTTAATGCATAAAATCGATTTTATCCCAGAAAGTGACAGCAGCAGCAGTTGCATTTATACAACTAATGTGTTAGTACTAGGGCTAAAAATGTTCTCTAATTTCGATCTAGAAGTAAGGGCTCTCTTGGTTTTGTATCATTTTTCAAAGTTAATCCATCCATATATTTTACATATATATGTTAAATAAAATATTCAATATCCAACATAAAAATAATTTGTCAATATAAGGGCATTGAACAAACGGAGAACTAGTGATTTACAACCAAGTCCTATTGACTTTCTTAAGTGTGTGGGTCATAATTTTATTGATAGTATATTTTCAATTTTATTTCAGGTACCCGGTGAAGTATACGCAGAAGAGGAGCGGGTTCAATTACCTCGGGATCTACAACAATTTGCCTTCTCCAAGTTCAGCTCTGTATATTTTGCAGATGGCGGACAATTGAGTCCTAAGAAACATCCTATTACTAAGCCTTTCTTGTCTAAAGCGGCTGTTAGGTGCGTATTGACATTTTTTTATTATTTTAACTGAACTGTATCCAAAATTGAACTGCACTGAACTGAACTGTGCCTCTGCACCATGACTTTATTTTATAATTTTGCAAGTAGATGATTTTCTTGACTTATGAAAGTTAATGTGATGTAATGTGTTTGTGGTTTCGATTCCCATTCAGGGGATGGAATTATTTTATTTTTATGCTCTGCCTCGATACTAGATTGTCTTTTCCTATTATTATATAGAATACAGTCTTAAGCTCAGAATAATAAATTCAATCTTCTTTTTGATGTTTTTATAAGTTAACTATTATCATATTTCTTTTTCAGGGACCAAGATTTTAATGATGCTGTGGCAATTTTTAAGCTCATCTTACGTTGGTGCGACGAATCTGCTGCTGGAAATGAAACAAGACAGAAGGCAAATAAATACTTTTTAAAAAATTGTATAATAAAAAAAAATCATTTTAAATTCAAAATACAGCATCTGAATGGTTTTCGTTAACTCCAGAAGATTCCATTTCCGTTTTCCGTCCGGACTTTTATGAAAGGGGAAACGCTTCTTAATAAAAAAATCAAAGCCCCAAGTTGAATTGAATCGTGGTTTCACTATTAGACGCTTACCACCTTATATATTAAACACCTTATATACATTCTAATACAAAGGTAATAAGTATAATAACAAGACTCCTTATTGTATTATACAGGTGCTGGCAGACTATGTAGCGGCGCGGGGTTTAGCATCGCGAGGTCTACGGGATGAAATCCTCGTACAATTATGCAACCAAGTGGGTGGTGCTCCAGCAAGAGTATTACGATTGCTTGCACATTGCCTCGCTGCGTTTCAACCTGGTCCAGCTTTGCATAAGTATGTTTATGTTTGTTTGTTTATATGATTTATAACTTCTTATTTAGACAGAGTCGGAGAAGACTTAGTATTAAGACACGTTTTTATAAATTGCTCTCAACTCCGAGATCGATCTTGTGATGCTGTTTTAATTAATGGATGGAACTTAGGTACAATTTTGATCTTAGCAAATCAACCGACGACGGTAACTGAGAGCTCATATGTTATCTCAAGTGTTGTCACACTATGACTTAGGATAGAGATGTGTGGTGGAATCTGTGTCGTTTTTGTGAACAATAATGGACTTTAAGAATATTTCGGGGTAAATTAATAACTACGACAGGTTAGATCACTATGATAATCTTATAGCAAAATAGCTGAAGCATACAACAAATTTACTAAAAAAAAATGTGAAAAATCTGTTCAAATAGTATTATGTATATGGTCTTTGATCGAAAAGCCAAAATACACATTTTAGTTTTAGGACATGTTCCTGCGTATCCTTATATATATGCAGGATACAAAGAAAAAAGAAAATATATTAATTAATGAACATTTCCCTAGATATCTAATCCGTCTAATATCCGAGCGTGCTTCCGGAGCCGAACGCGCTCGCCTCCTGCGTCTGGCGTGCGGGGCCGAGGCCGCGGCGGCGCGCGCCACCGGCGTCCCGCGGCGCGCGCCGCCCACCCTGCTGGAGTGGAAGGCGGCGGCTGATAACGCTAGGCCTGCTTTACCACTCACTTTGTATGATGGTAAGTTTGTAGGACTTAATTTTTTTTGGTGTATTCGTCATCGATTTATCCTTGCCCACAGCTGATAATAGGCGTCTGCAGACGCAGACGCCTATTATCGCTGTGACGCTGAATTTAGATGTAATTTTAAATTTTTAAACGTGCGGAAAGTTTGGAAAACCTAACTTAAGATGGCTATTCGTCAGGGACTGTATGGTATATTATTTCGTTTTCCATTAAGAGACAGAATTGAACGCACTTTTATCCTATATCTTATAGTAGGTAATTGTTAATAGTTAAATCGCTCGAGTGGGAATCGAACCCACAACCATTGCGTTCACAGTTCACAAATTTAGGAGTAGTAGTATTTAAGCTGTAAAAATATATAACTGAATGCAAATTAAAATTTGATCCTTATTTGTCAGACACGGTCCACACAATCGGAGTCGAGTCGTGGACGACGTGCGAGCGCGCGGCGGCCAACGCGCTGTCCGCGGCCGGCGTCACGCGCGGCACGTCCGGCTGGTCACTCACTTTGGAACACAATGGACAACTTACTGGTTTGTAGTTTTATTTATTGTATTTTTTTTTCTCCTTTGGCCTTATTGCTGTTGACCTGGGTTGGTCTTGACAGCGTCATCGGGCCGGTCTTTATTATAGGTGGTGTGTGCGCTTATAAACTCGGACTTCATTCATTCGCTCATGTCATACAGTCACTAAATCATACTTTCTGTAGTAGATAATTTATATTATTTTTCCGCATATAAAATAAAAATGTAGTAATATACGTCATTTAAGACACTTCACTTTAATTAACGGTGGATGCAAAATGGAAGAAAGTTATTTTAAAATGTTGTACAATGTAAAAAGAAAATTAAGCTTAGACTTAACTTATCGGACAATTCATAGCTAAATAAAAGGTTGCAGAAAATTTGAGCTCAAGTTATAATACTTTTTCAATCTAAATAAACTTAAATGATAAAATCATTCAAAATAGAAAGTAACTTGCCTAATTTATTGAACGTCAAATAATAATTTACCAACAGTTCAATTGCCTCAGACCTCAAAAGGAGAAACTTACCGGCGCAAGAAACTCAACAAGACTTGTTTGTCATAAAAAATTATGTATTTTTGTAAATTATGTCCATTTAATTCTTTCCCAACTTCTCTAATACAGAATGGGCAGGCTGTGAATATGCCTTAGACACAGTAGGTGAAGTAGAAACATGGTCTGCTCTAGCGAGTGCTAGAAGTGAACCTTTACGTGCATCTGGTTCCCGTTTAGCACCACCCGCGCCGCCTCCACGCGCTTCTTCTGTAGATAGTGAGAGAGCTGCGAGGCCACAGGTACTTGTTAATTCTTTGTAATAAATTATTTGAGGCCAGCGTCTAAATATAAACGCGACGATTGTGAGTCCGATGCCACTCGGGGGAGTCAATTATTTTCATTAACTTCACAACTCAACGCACTCAAACAACTCACTCAACACACAAAATCTCGGAAATTTAGGAGCAAAGTGAGAGGTGTCTTAACTTGATAGGTTTCCTCTGTCTATATACAGCGTGAAGCCTAAAAAAATATTTGATGATAATCTTTTGAAGATAAAGACAATCTAATCATGAGATGGGGTAGTCAAAAGCAGTTATAGTTCAAATAAACTTAATTCTTTACTGTTTACCATATTAGAAACATTATGTAATTTGTTCTTACTATACCTAAATATCTCCGAGCAGGGCCCAAATCCGCAACCAACAAGTGCATTTATAAATGTCTCAACTACGTCGCCATGGTTATATGGTCGCAAATCTACTGTTAATATATTAAAGAAATGATTCTTTAGTAGCGTAATTCCTTTTCAGGTTCCACCACCAGAGCCACCGAAGTCAAGGTCGCCGAGCATCCAACGTATGTTACAAGAATCTATAGATGAAAACATATCAGAATACAATTGGAAAATGGAACAGGAAGAATCGCGTACTTTACCAAAAATAAGTGCCGACTACTCCAAAAATTCTGGGGAATATTCTAGAAAGAATAGCGAATATTCGAAAGATGCAGTTGATTACTCGAGAAATTCAAATGAATATTCTAAAAACAATGCCGATTATTCCAGAAATACCAATGAATATACTAAAAATAATGCGGAATATTCTAGAAATACGAACGAATATTCTAAGAATAATGTTGAATATTCTAGAAATACGATTGAATACACCAAAAATAATGCAGAATATTCTAGAAATACAAACGAATATCCAAAGAAGACATCCGAATATTCTAGAAATACAAACGAATATCCCAAAAAGACATCCGAATATTCTAGAAACACCACAGATTATTCCAGGAAAATATCTCATGATATTTTATCAAGAGAATCAGCATTAAATGAACGCTACTTTGAACAACAATCGGATAAAGTACGAAGTCGGTCCCTCGACAACTTGTTAGGTGACAACCCTGTGCCTCAACCAACCAAATTAACAGACCTAGGGTTGTCACAATCAAGACTGAATGATAGATATCATTCAGTGGAACGGCTCGGAGGGGCTCCAAGTGTGACAAGCAGTAAGGGAATGGAGCCGGAGTATGGCGCTAGTCGTGCTGGAGCCTCAAGGTATATTAAATCACAATATGCGGGTAAAAGAGCACCAGCCGGATCACAATCTAGTCGTGCTTATATTGAAAAAAGTTCTGAATTTAGTGGTGTTAGGTATGTATTTATATATATATTATATTTGTAAGGGATCATCCATGAATTCGTCATGTTTTAAGAGGAAGGAAACTGACGGACGAAGTCGTTAATTTTATATTCATTTATGTATATAAAATTAATTTGCTAACTGTTGTCTTTATTTAATAATTCTTGGTGTAAAACTGCAAAATATGTTACTTCACACTAAGTGTCACAAATGTTACCAGCTGTGACGAGAACGGGGCGGAGGTCAAAAAATCTTATACGCATATGGATAAAACGTTTATGGATGGTCCCTAATTATATGTGAAATTAATAAAGCAAATTAAATTAAACTTTTGTTTACAGATCGTCGGCAATGTCAGATACTTCTGAAGCTCCGAGTTTAGCATCACATGTACGGCGCGTTCGCGTTCCTAGTCAAGCATCGGATGTGGATCAATTTTTAGATGACCTTTTCTCCCCCGTATTAGATCCTAATATCGACGAACTATCTGACGCCCGATCCCTTGCAGCTAGTATTAAAGGCGGCAAAGATTATAATAAATTTATTGATAGCATTTTGAGCTGTTCTTATAACGAACAAATAGATACTTTAAATAACTCAGAATCTATAGCACGTCTTATCAAAGGCGGTGGACAAGAAGAAAATGGTAAAGTAAGCAGAAAAGAATCAACTGTAGATTCTGTGGATGATTATATTACTAATCTGTTTGACCCCATCTTTATGAACGACAGTCTGAAAAGATTGACCGATGGAGAAGGACTATCAGAGGCTATTAAAGGAGGTGGATCAACTCCAAGAAATGCTGGTGCTAATACATCTGCTCTTAGCTTTGGTGCTATTTCTTTGCCACCATCGATGCCCGCGATGCCAGCAACGCCTGAAGCATTAGCAGCCGCCTTAGGATTACACTTACCCCCTCCGGGAACTGTCGACATCAATGCATACCATCAAAACTTACAAAGAGCGTTCTTACAAAACGCGATGGCACAAAATCTACAAATTCAACAGCAGCTGTTGGCTCAAAATCAAGCTTTACAAACGTTACTTGCTGGTCAAGTTGTAGAATCGACTGACTCAGCACCTACATCACCGGTTCGCGCTTCAACCGTAGTACATGCACAGATACACTCACCTCCAAGGAATTCAGTTAAATCACGGAGAGAATCTAATGAAAGCATGTCAACAGGTGCTCCCCCACCTCCCCCTCCACCGATGCCACCGCCACTTCACGACATGGATCCCTCAGAAGCCCGGCCGTTTATTGATCTCTATGGCCGAGCAAAAACTGTCAGAATAGGAAAATGGAGGTGGCCCCCACCTAAAGATGCCGTAGGTCAAGAAACACCGCAAGATTTCACGAAATTTAAAATGCGTCAAATACAAAGAAGGATAACACCTCAAGCTCAACCAAATGGTGTGGAACATGAAGCTCCGAGAGGACGATCACGGTCCGAAGCCTCTCCAGCTATAGACTGGGAAGAATTTGAAGTGGACGGTCATCCTTCGTCAGCCCGGGAACCACCTTCACAGAGAACTGCACGACGTAGTTTTGAAATCGGAGCGCAAAGACCTTCTCCAGGAAGTGTTGGTAAATTGAAATTGAGCTCAGAAATGCGGCAAAGATTAGAAAGAGTTACGGCAAATCATTCTGTTCGAAGTTCGTCATCAGCAGCGGAAACTCCTCGCACGATTAATAAATTAGAAGATACTAGAAAACTAATGTTAGAGAGGCAGCTTGGAGGGGGTATGAGATTTGATGCGCCACCACCTCCATTACCTCCGGCACCTCCCGGGCCAGCTCCTCCACCACCTATGTCTCCACCATCACCCCCAGACAAACCTGCTCCACCTCCACCTACTGATTTGTCTTCTACATTTGCTCAACTTCGACGTGATCGAGACACATTTGGTGTACATCAAAATAGAGAAGCTGATGATCGTCATGCATTCTTAGCTAATTGGAGTTCAAGAAGAAAAGAAGAAACTGACTCCACTCAAGGTGATGATTTAGCATCACGATTCTTAACAGCTGATCGCCGTGAACATAGAGTTAAAGAAGACTGGGGTGATGAGTCTGATGGTAGGAGTTACGATGAGAAAGCTGGCAGAGATGAGTGGGATTCAGAATCTACATTAGACAACAGACGTGACATACGTGATAACTTCTCTGGTCGTGCTGCATCAGAAATATATGAAATACATCCTATTAGAACAGAACGACGGAAAGAAGAGAATGAAATGGAAGAACACTTTGAACGTAAACGGTCATCAACTATGTTTGATGATTTTGAAAGATACGACGGAAGAAAGAATTCGCGAGATATGTTAGTAGGTAGGGCGAGGGACAGTCCGCGATCTGATATAATGTTCCCGCCAGACACTAATGACACTTTGAAAAAAACTGAACGTCCAACATTTAAGACCCATATGGCTCAAAAAGAAAGAGACAAGAAATTAGAAGCCGAGAGACGTCAATCAGTTTCTACTCACGTGACAGATAAAACAGAGCACATTGAACGTAAGTGTATTATTGTTATATTTGAAATCTGTACAAACATATAATAATATTGTAACTGATCACTGTCTGTTCATACAAGATATATAATAAAAAAATTATGGAACCCAAAACAATGATATAAAAAAAATCTGTGTAAGTGCACGCTAATCTCAGAAAATTTTAGACTTTTCTAATATTTATATAGATATGTAAAAAGAATCAGTTTCAAAATATTTTCTTTGGTACAATAATGTATTTTAATGATTAAACACATGTAAACAGGTGACGTGCCAGCCCCAGCGGCATTGCTCCCATCAGAGCGATCGTATATAACGTATTCTCGCGTGCCGTGGAAGCTGCGCGTGCGCAAGGAAGTGTTCACGCCTTTAGAAACGTATAATGAACCTGCTATACTTGATCTGCTGTACGCTCAAGTGAGTATTAACTTCTTTGCTATATTTTAATGTATAAATAATTGAGAATTAAAAATAGAATTTATAGAATATGGTTAAATAGGGATAAAAATAAAAAAAGATTTTTTTAACAACCAAAACAACCACAGAAATAATGATAATTGTAAAGTACTGATTTATAATAAGAATATTAACACCGTCTATTTTAACAAAGTCACGTATTAGGTTTCGTCAGTTAGTATGTCTTTCAGAGCGGAAGAACATATAATGTATATACCTTCTATTTGATTTTCTTTACTTACTTTTTTAGAAACTAAACTAACTAAAAATGACCTGAAAATACTGAACATTTATCTTCTCAAATAAAATTATAATATAGTCTACATTCAAATTAAGATTAAATTAAAAAAAAATGTTCAAGCAATTATAAAAATCTAACGACATTTACTTATTTTCACTAATTTAGATCGTCCATGACATAACATCAAACACACCATCACTACGCATAAGCACTACAGAAAGACGAGCAGGATCAGCGTGGCTACGTTCACAAAATGGACCACCACGGGTCAATACTAAACGGCAAGCTGTGGAAATGGCGAGAGAATGGCCGTTTTATTTCGCTAGATTGTTCTCAGCGAGAATGCCGCCCGGGGAAAACGCTGTGCTGGCGGTCTCGCATAATGCTGTCACTATTGGAGTTAAAGGTAAATTAGTATGTGTGTATAAATATATTGTAAATGGTAAATGTATATGTTAGCTGTGTTTTTTATTATCTGTTTGTCTAAATTTTGTGAGGTTTTTTAAAAGTTATCAATTATTATTTTTTGTATTCTATATTCCGTAGGTAGCAGGGTAGGCAAAGGGAACGTGGGAACGTTGTTCTAAAACGATTCCCACTCTAAAAAGTTCAATATTTATTTTTTTTGTTTTTTCGCTCTAGAAGCGAAGCAAAACGCGGCGTTGAGTTCCGCCACTCTTGACGCTATGACTCTAGAATTTGGCGGAAAGTGGGGAACGGAAGTATCGTAACATTAGGTTTTCACTGCCTACTCTGCTATATGCATTATACAATGTTTAGGCAAGAAGAAAAAAGATACTGTTTCTTTACATCACATAACTTTAAAAAAAAACAGGTCCCAACGGCCTAACAACACGTCGCTCGATACCTCTACAAGGACTGCGCGCGGCGTCGCCCGCGCCCGCCACGCTACAACTAACGCCGAGTCGCGACCCGCCACTCACGTTGCACGTACCGCTCGCGCATCACGCCCATGCTATTATAGTGGAGTTTGCTTTGCAGTATTCACAGGTAAGATGGCTTGATGATTATTATTTTTTGTTTTTTTAGCATCACGCTTTATCCCACACACAGCAGCTTAGGCAGGAAAACTTAGTATTAAGACACTTCGTTCTCTATTTGCTGCCGAATTCTGGATGTATTGCGTGTTGAGGGAAGAAACTCAGCACCGCGTTTTGCCTCGACACCAGAGCGACAAAAAATAAAAAATATTTTCATAAAAACTAGTACTCGAACCTACAACCTGTCGCACTTACAGTCACATTTTGTGCCCCTACGCCACTCCAGTTTGTTTCTTTTCTTATATTGTGAGTATAATTAACGGCGAGTCGCGATCCGCCTATCAAACCAGTCACCGGGCGGGATCCCCCGATTGACACAATTCCACTGCTTTTATAGTCTTTTTCACCTACATAAACCCTCTTTTACACGAGTTCACTAACAATATATTAATTATGTATTATATTATAGATCTTAGATCATAAACAATTTTTTATTTATTAAAATCCTAAATTTCATAATTAAAAAAAAATATCTTCACGCTATATCCCGCACACAGCAGGGTAGGCAGAGGGAACCTAGTGTTAAGACACTCCGTTCCCCACTTTCTGCCGAATTTTGGAGGCATTGCGTGTTGAGTGGCAGAACTCAACGCCGCATAATTAAATTTTCATAATTAAAAGAGAAAAAATAGAAATTAATAAAAAAAATCGTTCTGTAAAATATATCAAAGTTAATTGATAAAGTTGGGTTAGAATATAATACTTTCTGAAAAAAAAGAAACAATTTATGTAAACACATTCACCGTATTTATAATGTGAAGAACGTTATATCATAGAAAATTATGTGAATATATGACAAAGTGATAAAGAATGACTCGGCCGAAAGTCTGGTGATATTTAAAATTAAACGATTCGAGCGGTCCAAAATGAATATTTCCTTACGTCCGAAATTGCTTAACCTCAACATATTGCATAATAAACAATCTTCATTTTGACATCATTTTTGTTTTTACTATATGATAGATGATAGAATGATGCAAAGTTCAAAAATTACATAAATGTCTACACTAAAATATGTAATTTACATTTCATTCAAATAAAAAAAATTTAAAAGCGAAAAAATATGCGGTTACTATAGCAGCACAGTAAAACGTGTTTAACACTAATCATACCAACACTTATTAGATACCTAGTTTACCACAGCGGGTCAAATGACCCGAAATTTACGTTTCCTACTTTTATGTATGAAATATGAATGTTGGAAAGGAAATAAAAATATAATGATAATAAAATATGTATTATAATTATATGAAATAGTATTTTTACAATTTCTATTTCAAACGCAAAAAATAACAGTTGTTTTATACAACACATTTTTTACACATAAGTGTTTCCGTCGCACATTTCCCGCAAACAAATTTTTTACAATTGGAGCAAATTTTATTAGTTTTATTTTCTTTGCAGTATCCTATTTGACACCTCTTACGTTTATTACAATCTGTAGCAGGGTTAGGCCACGATCGTTTAGTATTTGCTTTTTCTTTTGGTTGTTCACGGGCAACTCGAAAATCTTCGGCAAGTTCTATTGCTAGCTTGAGTAAAAAATCTTGTCTTGAGATATTATCTCCTGTCGTTTGCTTGTATAAAATCCATCCAATTTATACCAGCTAAATCAAGGATATCGAAAAAAACTTGGAGTGGCCATCTGCAAGACTTAGCCTTTGTAGTGAATTTCTTCGCCATTTGATCGGTCATGTCTACACCAAATTTGGTTTTATTGTATTATGAAACAGTTTCAGGTAAACGCTTATTTTCTATTAATACAAATTTATGTTTAGAACTAAGTAAAAGTACCTTTTTATTTGGCTTGCTTTTATAAATTGTAAGAGTACAATTATCAGAAGTAAAAATTTTCGAAGAAAATCTTACCATATCATATTTTTTTTGCTTTGCAATTAGTGGTCATTATATGACGTTTAGAATATCCTGTTGGGCCTACTTCTTGCCTGAAAATGTTATGAAGTGGTAGTCTTCCAGGTGTGCCACCTATTTGTATTTCTTCCCAAACAGATCCATCAATTGCAACATGTTGTTCATTTATTTCTGCTTCACTTTCTTCAGAACTTGAGAGTAATCTTCTTCTTTTTCGTCCACAATATTTTCCTCTTCATTGTCAGTATCTGTAGACTCATTTTCGTTTGTAACCAATATATCTTCGTTTTCAGAAAATTCATCTTCACCGATTTCCGAAAACTCTTCTCCAATATCATTTATATCTTCTAAGAATTTGGACTGTCTCGTTCGTTTCAAAATTTTATGGGTAAATAGTTACCTGTGTCACTAATAAAGCTATCAAAATGAAATAAAAACTATGCACCAAACTTTTCTTTTTTTGCTAACTTTTTTACACAAAAATCTAGTTTCAATCTATTTTTTTTATATTTTCTTTAATTATTCTCAGTTATTTTGATTGAACTACTTTACTTAACAGTCTTTGCATACATTTGCAGTTTACTGAATACAATAAGATAAGCAATATGTATCGATAAGCTTATAAAACAAAAAAAATGTTCTCCGGGTCAAATGACCCGATGTGGTAAACAACAGTATACGACAGTTATTACTCAAGATAAAGAAAACAAAAAAATATAAAAATAGTATAAAAACAGTATACTTAATTAGTTCGAAAAAGTCAGTAAGTTAAATTTGGAAAAGTAATAAGATAATACGCGCATTATCAATGCAAAAGTTCAAAATGGGTCATTTGACCCGTTATGGTATGATTAGTGTTAAATAATTTTTAATTCGAAAGAGATTTGAGAACGTTTCCTCAGTTTGTTTCTTTGGAGAACAAGGATTGTCATTGATTTCTTATATATCTCATGGTTTCTATATTATGCCTAATATGTATAAGAACCGAAACTCCCTGCATCGTAAGTCACATAAATACGTAAAAAATATATGATACCTTTTTTAGCTTCACACTGTATCCCGCGGCCTCTTACCAGAAGTAAGGTACATAGCAGGGTAGGCAAAGTTAGCCTGGAAATGTTAGGACACTCCGTTCCCATGAAGCCACTGCCGATAAGCCATTTTCCGCCAATTTCTGGAAGCACGCACGTAACATTAAGTGGCAGAACTCAACGCCGCGTTCTGTCTCGTTGCCTCCCAGAGCGTGTCCGTACCAGATTATAGTAAGAAATAAGAAAAAAAAACCAATTCACTGTGATGCAATGTTATGTCTTATTTACTATATAAGGTATCAACAATATTTGCTTATTAACAATAAACGAGTTATAATCGCTTTCTTTTACAAGTCTGGTAACCCGTATATTATTAAGCACTTTCGAATAATACTTATTTAGTATTTGTTTATTATTCAATCGATTCCATATTTTTCTTTTAAACTACATATTTTATATAACAAAAATATTTCTAGTTAGGTGTCATTTTTGTTTTAATTGGTGACATTTTTAAAATATTTAGCCTAATTATGACATTGTTCCAAACAAGAATACATATGGGATTTATTAATTTTCTTACACTTATACAAAATACGACTAGCGATATTTAAAGCCAAATTATGCAAAATCATTACATAAAATGTAGCTTTTGTGATATTCTCATAGATAAATTTTACTACTGTAAAAAATCATCAAAATCTGTTCAGTAGTTTTTGCGTGAAACTGGAACGAATATACATCATTACAAATTTTCACATTAATTAAATAATATCAGGGGCCAGTCGTGGCGTAGAGGCCCATGGTGTGTGTGTAAACGCGACTGGTTGTGGGTTCGATCGCCACTCGTAGAAATGAATAATTTAATAAAATTTTTATTTTTCTTTTTTCTCCATGCGAAGTATTAAAAAAAATAAGAAAAATCAGTTTCCCGCTGTATCCCGCACACAGCAGGATAGGCAGAGGGAACATAGTGTTAAGACACTCCATTCCTCACTTTCCGAGTTCTGGAGGCATTGCGTGTTGAGTGGCGGAGGGAAAACATTCATTTGACACCAGAGCGAAGAAATGAAAATATAAATATAAATGAAAAAGAAAAACAAAACAGGTTTTACGTAATAAATGAATTCTAACAAAGCTGGACTTAAATAAAGTTATTTTACAAAAGCTCGTTCCTGCTCCATAATTAGCCATTCCATTGTAGCCAATTAAACGATGATTGTACGTAATTGATACAGTTACCTTAACGAGGTACCAGATGCTCACTGGCCGTTGAAGATCATATACATATACATACACATAACGCAATACGATAGTTATAAGATATAAAAAAAAATTAAAAATAAAGTTTGTAGTTACTTATAAGATATAAATATATTTGCTTTTACATTTTCTGATATTGAGTTCTAAAAACGCACTGAATTATTATTTTAATAATAATACATTCGTATTGATTATTTATTTGTTAGCTAGTTCATTATAATTATTTAAATTAAACAAAAATTCAAAATGGTCCCTGGTCCCCTCCGCCTATATTTTTCATAAATTTTATAACACAAATAACGTTTCTTATATTGTTAAAAAATATAAACTCCATTCTATATCTATATAAATAAATCTATAAGATAAATTCAATTAATTCTTGAAAGTACATATTAGATTTGATTCGCCAATTTACTCCAGAATGAGCGTCCGTTACAACCCGTTACAGTCGTTAGCTGACCAAACACATGTGGCAGAAAATGACGCTATTATATAAAAATAAAAGAATATTTTATGTTGAAATTCGTAATAATGAACATACACGTACATAGATCTGATCTAAAACAAAATGAACAGCTTCAGGCTGTATGCGGTAATACAGCAGGATAGGTAGACGGTACCTAGTGTTAAGACACTCCGTTCCTCGCTTACGTCGAATTTTTCGAGGCATTTCGAGTGGCGGAACTTAACGCTGAGCTTATAAAATAAAATAAAATAAAATAATAATTATTGTTTAGCATTTCATTTTTATTAGAGATTAAAAGCTAAACGCTATAAACAGCTTTTACGATCACAGTTTTCACTTGTGCCCTACTCGTTTAAAAGTTCCCACCATTAAAATATGCTGTAAAAGTATATATGTGCGAGATTAGGTCCTATATGCTGTAAAAGTATATATGTGCGAGATTAGGTGCCTACTCTGTTACGTGCGAGACGCGGACGCGTGCCTATAAATTTTGAAATGAGATTAAAAAAATAATATTATATACTTATACTAAAAAGTCGACTATACAAAATTAATTCAAGTTAATAATTAGCATAAATATCTTAACAGTTTCCTCTCCAACTGTGTGCATATTTTGATTTGTTTTCATAGTTTCACTGTGAAGACGAGATATAAAAAGTTATTAGACCAACTAATATATTCATCTACACAATACACTTAAGCTATATTTTAGGTATGCGTGGCTTATGATCAGGAATTACTTCCTACGTAATTATTAGAAATAATATAATTATTAGAAATAATAAGCTTCACGCTGTATCCCGCACACAGCAGGGTAGGCAGAGGGAACCTAGTGTTAAGACACTCCATTCCCCACCTTCTGCCCAATTCTGGAGGCATTTGCATTGAGTGGCAGAACTCAACGTCACGCTTAGTCTCGACACCAGAGCGAAGATGTGGAAATATAAAGTTTAGTAAATATTTCATCTCCTCGAGTGGGAATCGAACCCACAACCATTCAATTTACAGTCGCACTTTGTGCCCCTGCGCCACGACTGGCCTCATTATTATTTTTATAGATATTATGAAATTTATTAAATATATAGGACATAAATTTCATAATTATTGTATTACTTATATATAATTCACAATCTAAATAATTACCAAAAAAAGTTCCTCACAAGTACATTTTCACAATACGACTAATTCCGTTCATATCGAACCATAAAATTTAATACAATTCTATTATCAATACAAATACAACAAAGTCATATAAAATATGTACTGACAATGGACCAGCACAACCTTCGACAACCTCTAATTGAGATAACAACCTGACATCCCGTGTCAAAACGACAACAGAGCCCCCCATGCCCCATAGCGCCAGTGTCCGCGATCGCGCAGTCGAACCGTGACCGCGCACTCGCGCGCACCATGCAGCGCCCGCGCCTCTCCGCCGCGATGCGCGACAACTGGCGCCACCTTCAAAGAGTGTACGGCTTGGAGGTCGACGATGACTTCCCACCTCCCCGACGAGCACCAAGTCTGGATTCCCTCATAAACTCCTCAGAAGGCGCCGCCTCTAGTGAAAATGCCTCCGCCCCCGAAGACTCCGATTCGGGGGCGGACACTCGCGATCCCGAGCCGATTGCGTCGTAAAAACAAAAAGTGCCCACAAAGTTTCTCGTCCTCGTCCAGTGGTCATATGGAGACGATCCACGAAGAAACCACCGAGCCCAAAGTGTCTGTTAAGGAGATCCTCGCTAGATTTGAGAATTTGAAGGAGAAAAGTGACATTACTCAGGTAGTGTTGTGCAGTGTATTAAGTTTCATTGAAATTATCGATTTCTTTATATAATTATCAAATTCTGAACAGATCATTCGATATATAGAATGTTCGTTTAATCGATTTTTTTCTTTGTAAACACACATAAACACAAATAAATATACGTAGTTGAATAAAACATACTTAGTTAACAAATGAAACTCGTCATTCCAATGTGAATAAGTATTGTTTTCTTAGCTAAGACGCATTTATGCGTTTTGATACGTACATACGTATGCCATCACATATTATTATTTCTTTCAAACTCTACACGACATTTATATTGTTTAACTATAATAAAATATTACAATAATTTAATTAAAGATGGAAGAAGGTATGTATATCAATAATGATATCAAATTCAGCAATAGAGTTTTGTGTCTTAATAATTGGTCACAAAACTATTTCTATTTTCTAATATACGAAATTCTTCACCATCTTACATTGAAGGTATATAAAAAATATTCTAATATATCAGAGAATAATATACAAAATACAAAAATATAAACTTGCAACTTTGTATAGAATTGAAATAGCCACAGATGTCATTCCCTAACCATTATTTAACGATTAACGCACCTGTCGCACACAACCGAACATGACCCTTCACTGGTCAAGGCACACCGCTTTTTATTTCACGTTTATTGTGATTTACACTCGCATACCATATTATTTCTTTCAAATGTTTTTTAAATAGAATAGATACAAGTAAAAGTTGAGGCCAGTCGTGGCGCACAGGAACCAACGTGTGACTATAACAGGTATGTTATGGGTTTGACTCTCAGGAAACTCCGAGGAAATGAAATATTTAATATTTTCATTTCTTCACTCTAGTGTCGAAGTTAAACGTCGCTGTGACTTCCGCCCCTCAACTCGCTATACGTCCCGAATGACAGTGTCTTAATACTAGGTTCCCTCTGCTTACCCTGCTATGCACGAGATACAGCGTGATGCTATAAAAAAAACCAGTACTAACAGTAGACTACAGCATAATACGATTTTCGTTGATACACTGTTACGTTGAAACCGTTCTAAGAAATTTGATTACCTAGTAATTTAAGATTAAAATTTTGGTAATCCAACCGTAATCGGCTTTACGAGATCGTACATGAATATTAAAGTGAACTTTCTCTAACGCACTCGAACATTGTAATAACTTTTTTTTTTCACTTTCCGCGCGTGTTATTATTGAGAAATGATTTCCTCTAACCATTGTTGGTAAAGACGAGTGTTTACACGTTTCAAATAATAGTAGTGACACAATCTTGCGTCAGAGTTGATTTAAAAAAAACCTGGAAATTGGTTTCAGAAATGGAGCGACGCTCACACGATAATTAATAAATCAGCTTCACGCTGTATCCCGCACACAGCAGGGTAGGCAGAGATGATCTAGTGTTAAGACACTCCGTTCTCCACTCAATTAATATTAACTGCTATATATAGGAAATTAATATTATAACTGCGCCACGACTGGCCTGAAATATATTGTATCATATTTTAAATTTTATTTTATTTTATAATATTTAGAAGAGAATTGTAAACTTTTGATTTTGTGAAAGATGTTAAAGAGACAAATTTTAGACAATGACCTTCTTGAATGCCATCACATACGTTGGAATTAATTGTTGTTTTATTTTCTTGATCATATTTTCCACCAAAAAATCACAATAACTATTTTTAATCATAAAATCTTCTTTTCTATTTAAACATAACATTCTAATCGCTCATAATATGTATATATATCAGATTTTCAATCGATGCTAATATGTGAGACAATATACATATATTAGCTTCAAGCTGTATCCCACCCATTCCACAGGGCAGCTGGGAATGTTAAGACACTCTGTTCTCATTAAGACTATTCCTTTGCTGTTTTTGTATCTATATGTATGTGAGGCCAGTCGTGGCGCACCGGCACGAGGTGTGACTGTAAAACCGACTGGTTGTGGGTTCGATCACCACTCCAGGAGATGAAATATTTTAAATTTATATTTCCGTTTCTTCGCTCTGGTGTCGAAGTTAAGCGCGGCGTTGAGTTCTGCCACTCAACATGCAATGCCTCCAGAATTCGGCAGAAAGTGGGGAACGGAGTGTCATAACACTAGGTTCCCTCTGCCTACCCTGCTGTGTGCGGGATACAGCGTGAAGCTGATGATGTATTTAAAAAAATACAAGTTAGGTAAAAACTTTTCCCCACTCAACTTTTGTGATGCTATCAATGTTTAACAACAACGCAAAACTAATAAAATCCGTCACGTCGCGCGTCGGCGGGTGACAATTGCGCGGGAACCCGACCGTACTTCCGTTTCCTAATGTTACATTACACGTGGAACCGTGTGAACATTCGGTTTGTTTGTAAAAACAGCGATGGCAGTTTCTTGTTCTAAATAGGTTTTCATCTACTCATATATGATTAGATTAATTGCAAGAGCATTAAAATAATGTATAATATTAGATTGTAAGGCAACAAAATAGAAAGTAAATAGTAAAAGTTAAAAAATATAAAATTTTTAATGAACAAGATACATACGTACCATATTTTTTAGAACGATTTATATAAAAGAATAATTTTATAATCTGTACCGTACACTATGTAGATAAGATTTAGCGGGAATCTTGACATACAAATTAACCTTTAGCACTAACGAACCTATTAAATAATATATTAATATTCTATGTTAAAAAATTTAAATAAATTATATAAATAGAATAAATTTTAAAGGAAACGGCCTCGTATTATACTAATTTGAAATGTCATTCATATCCAAATAGATTTTTAAATGATATGAGTTTCGATGTATTCATGAAGGTAATTATTTCAAGCTATAAATTCCTCCTATACATATCTTCTGTAGTGTGTGTATTGTAGGAACAAAACAGAATCATTAAACAGAACACACCGTTACATCGATTAAGAACAAAACGAGATATCGATTTGCCACAATACAACTAATATGTTAACAAATATTGCGATAGTCGATCTGTCTCGTATGTGCGTGCGTGACCAATTCTGTTGGAGATGACTTCTGATATTGCATTCATTTTTCATCTACTTTCAATCACTGACGTTTCTGGTGGTGGTGGTGACATTTTGTTGCCCACTAACAAATATTGTTGTCTATATAGCAAGAGGTAATAGTCTTCTAATTTCTTGGACTTTTTGTATAAAGAGGGGTTTTAATGTTAAGACAATTCGTTCCCCACTTTCTCGAGATATTTCGTTTTAAGTTTCAGAAGTCAACGCTGCGCTTTGCCTTGTTACCAGAGCGAAGAAATATTAAATATTTCATTCCCCCAAGTAGAAATTGAATCCACAACTATCGTGTCTACAGTCACACGCTTGTACCGCTGCACCACGTCGGCCCCGTCATAACATTAATCCCTCTGCCTACCCTGTTACATGAGGGATCCAGCGTGAAGGGAAATAAAAAGAAAGAATGTCATTCCATTTTCCACATTTCATCAATTGAAGGACTCAAAACGTACGTACCACATCCTCGCGTCGCTAAGACTGTTCTTTCTCATTAAAGATATAAAAGATCTCCATATAACGCAACATAGACTAAGTAAGTGATTGGTGCTCAATAGGCACGCTAAGAAAGCTATAATCTAAGAACTGAAATTAACATAAACGAAAATAAAAATAGAACAAATATTATGTGCATTCGGTAGATATTGCACTATGTAAATTTTAATGTTAAACACAATTTAGTACAAGGTGCCCGGCCGCCATGGCTCAACGCAGCGAGCGGTGCGCTGGTCCGTGCTTCCTGTCCATATAGTAACTACCTAAATGGAGACTCTTCTGCATTATGCTTATTATTCAACTGGTTTAGTTATTAATATGGTATGTTAATTAATACTATTTTGTTAAAAAAATCATATTGTACAAAATTATTTTTCTTAAATACTTTGGTTTTGAAAGTGGGAAACGGAGTGTCTTAACACTCCTCCCTCTGCCAACCCTGTAAAAACAGATACTTTTCTTATTAAACCTCTTCTAAATAATGAATTGTATAATATAAGAAATGTCATTTCACATGTTTATATACGGAGTGGTGTACCAGTATGTAATTGATAATTTCATTCGGCTAATAGCTGCTCCAATGAGAGCGTGACAGTTCACTTTCGTCCATTTACAAATTTTTTGAATCACCTACCATATCAATTATGAACGAAGCTCGTAAAATTGTTTTGATTTCATAAATTTTGTTTTTACTTTTAAAATTTTTTCGAATCCACAACCAATCGCTTTTACAGCCCACAGGCTGTAAAAGCGATTGGTTTTGGCACACGCAAGCGCCACGACTGGCTTAGATTTTATGATTTTTCAACAATTTAATAAGAAATTTAGAGAAAAATTGTGAAAATAATATACTAATCTATGTTTAGAGCTAGATCGCGTGCAACAAGGCCAACTACAATAAAGGCAACAGATGCTAAAAATTATGTATAGACACCTTCCGCTCGTCAAACAATGTAACAATGATACTACTACATAGGTAACGATGTCAGCGATAGCCACATATTACAGATTTATACTTTTTTTAGTGAATTACTTTTTTTTTTGTTAGTTTTTTTAGGGATTTTAGTTAGTATGGATTTTAGTAGTTCAGTTTTACTATGGAACATTTAAAAAAAACTGCGAGTAATTAATGTAAAAATTATATATATTGAATACGTCACGCTTTTAACTACATAAAAAGCTGCTAGGAAGTACATTGTTTTCTTTTTATCTATCATAATATTATACAATATTATTACAAATATAAGCCGCGATGAGAAACGTGCGACTGTCAATGCGACGGTTGTGGGTTCAATACGAGAAAGTGAAATAAAATATTCAATATTTTAATTTCTTCTGGAAGTAGTTCTTCTAGAAGTTTTAATGGAACGGACTGTCTGAACATTAGGTTTCTAGTTACCCTTTGCGTACCCTACCATGTGACGAGATTCAGCAGCAAAAAAATATATATATAAAAGGTATATGTACATATGTATAGTGTATGTAATGTACAAAAACTAAATGTGGAATTGCATGGCTCGCGTCAAAATATATTTTAGTGTTAGAAACTTCTAAATCTTACGTAAAAACAATTTTAATTAAGTTAACTGTATAGGAATTTAATATGAAGTAAGATTCTAAATGTGATATATTATTTATATTATAAGTGCATACAACTACATAGAATAATAATTCAGCATATAAACCTTCAAGACGATGGTAATTGGAGCGCCTTTCTAAGTTGGTTTAGAGAACCTTTATTTCCGTATTGTAATGTTATTTTTTGTAAAGACATACTTTGTTTAAATAAAAGTTGTTATGTTTACATTAATATTTAACTATAGTTAAAGTTCACAGTAACATTTATTTCGCGATAAAATTATACATAATTATGTTTAATAATCAATTTATTTAAAAAAAAGAGCTAGCCAATCGTGACATAGGGGTACAAACGTGTAACTGTAAACGCAACAGGCTATGGACTCGGCTCCCACTCGAGGCAAATAAATATTTAGTATTTTCTTTTCTTCGCTCTGGTGGCAAAGCTTGAGTTGAGTTCCTTCACCCAACACGCAAGTCTCCAGAATTCGCCGGAGAGTGAGGAATGGAAGTGTAAAACCGCATACTTCCCTAATTTAAAAAAAAATGCGGTCTTGTTCGTTTTGTGTTTAATAAGTAAATTCTAAATGAACATATTTAAATAATACTTTCAAAAAGAAAAAAACTTTCTCTTGTATTGGATGATTAATAATGTTACGAATTGATATGGATGTATCTTATACAGGATCTAGAGCTTAAATTATGTCAAAGAAATTAATTAAAAGAGTCGCGTTGATAAAATATCTTTACCTGATGCTATCTGTCGCGCTTCCGTATCCCGCACATGGTAGGGTAGGCAGAGGGAACCTGAGAACCTCGTTTTAAGACACTCCGTTCTCATTAAGACGCTTTCGTTTCCCACTTTCCGCCGAATTCTAAAGTCATTATGTGTTATATGGTAAAATTCAACGCTGGGCTTTGCCTCATTACCAAAGCGAAGATATTAAATTAATATTTTCTTTTCCTCGAGTGGAATTGAACCCACAATCTGTGTTAATACGACGGGACTCGACTTTGTAGTTGTGTAGCTGTTCTACGTATAGCATTTCTACTTGTGTAATGCAATATCGCGTTCCATACATTAATTAATTTTCTTTTAAACGAAACGACAACTTTTATTTTCTACTATAACAGTCCGCTATAACAATATAAGAACGACATATGAAAGTAACATAGTATATATTAAATCAGCTTGATGTAGCTGTATTCCGCACACAGTAGAATAGGCAAAGGGAACCTTGTGTTAACACTTCGAACCCAACTTCTCCGTCAAATTTATTATTACGTGTTGACTATGCAAGACAACGTCGCGCTTTGCCTTGGCACCACAGCGAAGAAATTAAAATATTAAATATTTATTTTCCTCCAGTGTGGTCGAACCCACAACCAGTCTCGTTTACACTCACACACTTCCACCCCTGCACCACTATTGGAATCAAGTGCATACATGTTAGATAATACAATTATCGATTTCCACAAAGAGATGGTGTGAACATACCACATATAATTTTTAATGGTGCCTCCATACTACAGTTGTAACGGTCAGTAACCACCGACGCGCGTGCCAGTGGCATGCCACCGAGAAAACTGTTTAATATCATAGAAAAGCCAGTCATTGGAGGAAGTCGGTCATTGTTATACAAATTATTCAATGCTATGAGTTATATTAGCATTATGTTCATAATTTATATATTGATCTAATTTTCTTTCGTGTTGGCGCAGCGGCACAAAGTGTGACTGTAAACCGACTGGTTGTGGGTTCGATCCCCACTCGAGGAGATGAAATATTTACTTAAATTTATATTTCCATTTCTTCGCTCTGGTGTCGAGGCAAAGCCCGGCGTTGAGTTCTGCCACTTAACACGCAATGCTAGACAGAGGGAACCTAGCGTTAAGGCCCTCCGTTCCTCACTCTCTGCCGAATTCTGGAGTATATAAAATGTTACTTACATTCAGATTTTTTATTATTCGTTCTATATTTAAGTAACAGGAAAAGAATTGATAATAACCATTTAAAATTTAAATACAGTAGTATTTTATTTATTGAAATAATGCAATAATTATTAAGTATGCGGAACTATGACCAATTTTATAGATATATCACGACGTTCAAAAAGATAATATTTTACATTTTATAGCTTCATACTGTATCTCGTACAGAAGTCCTAGTAAAGAGGGAACCTAGTGATAAGACACTCCGTCCCCCATTTTCCATCGAATCCTAGAGGCATTGCGTGTTCATTAGCGGGACCTAACACCACGCTGTGCTTCGACAGCACAGTGAACAAATGGAATATTAAATATTTTATTTCCTCGAGTAGGAATCGAACCCACAACCAGTCGAAACCTTACGCCACGACTGGCCTCAATTTTTCTTTACTTTAAATAAATGACATCCCTATACGTCCCTGCGGTTATTACTACCAACGTATGATATTATCAACCAAGCGTAAAGCTATAATATGCGAGTGCACATCAGTCCGGTCAATGAAAGGATAGGTAACGCCATGGCAGCTCTAATCGTTTAGAAAGTGTGGAAGCCGCCGTGGACGGAAACGATGGATTTAATGATATGAACAATCTTGGAAATCTTGGAAACCACTAAACCAATAGCCGCGGACGTGTGGATGTTTTTATTAGTATAATTACAAAGGCAAATTGGTTTTGTAACTTGCGCAATATATATACATTTTCAAAGCTTATAAATTTAATGTATTAGGGATCGAACCTAAAACAGTCGCTTACAGTCACATTTTTGTGCCCCTGCGCCATGACGGCAAGAATGTAATATGTGACACTAAAATATACACAATTTTGTATATAAAAAAAAAAAAAAATTGCGAAAGATACTTCTCTAGTGCACAGTATTTTTAAAATATATCTTGAAAATCTAGTTACCGCCAAATAGCTAAATTTTACAATTATGATTTAAAATTTATGATAGCTTAATTTATTTTAATTACATAATTAAAATGAAAGTCAAATATATATAATACGTAATTACAATAACTTTTAATAAAAAAATAAACTATTTTGAAATGTTCTTTAAAGCGCTTGGACAAGCGGGGGTCGGAATCACTTTTTTCTGAAATTCGAGCTTAGCACGAGCCTTCCATCTGGTACCGCACTTGAACTAGGGGCTTTAATACCAAATTTTGCCCCCTTTTAAGGCTATTATTTTTTAGGATATTTTTTCCTGATTTAAGGCTATGTGAAAATATTGCTGCCAAATTTCATAATTTTAAGTCAACCGGAAGCACTCTATTAGTTTTGATTCCCTTAATAATGTAGAAATACGCGTTTTTTTGTGATATGCGCTTTTTTAAGTAAATGTAGAATTACATTTTTTTAACGTAATCAATCATCATCATCAAATTATCTAATATATACTCATCAACTAATAGAAACTAGAAAGCCTCTGATAATAAAGACAGAAATAGATCTGATCTGATAGAAAGAAATTAAGGCTCTTAGCAGACAAGACAGACGAACAACAAAGTGATCTTATAAGGGTTCCGTTTTTTCCTTAAAAGGTAGGGAACCCTAAAAAGTAGTTTTTTTAAATAAACGCGACGACCGAAAACTATTTTGTATGATAGGTATACAAAAAGCTATGAAATTTAATGGTAAATACTTTATATATTGTAAAATGACCTGAATATGTAAACTCGTATGCGGGACGACACTTATTATCACTTTATTAACACTCCAATGACATACTTGCTGTAGCCTAGAGACTAAACATACAAAAAATTTATAAACTTTTAACATTGCTTTTAGATTTTTATTTATATTTATAATTATATTGTACAGTAAGAACAAAAAATAAAAAAAGATTTAACTAACCTTTTTTGATTTTTTTCCTACTGTACAATTTTTGTTTTTCTGTCGTTGCCCATGCATAAATCCTTAATGCCTCCAAAAAATACTTAAAGTTAGCACCATACTCTCATTAAACACCCCTTTTTCATACTTTCCTGTACCTATTCACCCCTCGTCACTTCTAACTACTTTGCCGGAAGCTGCTACAGCTTAAGTAGAAGTACATTCAAGGAGAGATTATCTACTCTGACCGTATCTATGACGTATCCATTTATGGCTTAAAATCGATGTTAATATTGTTACCCAATTAAATAACTTAAAAAACAAATGTAATCATCCATTGAAAGTAACTTACTTAATTTGTTTACCAAATTACAGTTCAGATATTCTCTTTAACTCTATGGTTGCTGAATTCTCTGATTTGGTTAACCAAATTAGAAAAAATATTAATATCAATATTTGAAGCCAGCCAAGGCAGGGGCACAAGCATACGACTGTAAACGCGACAGATTGTGGGTTCGATTCCCACTCGAGGAAATGAAATCTTAAATATTTATAATTCCTCGCTATGTTCAAAAGAAATATAATTCATATATTTTTTTCTATTATTCAAAATCTTACGACAACAGCTCATTTCATAAAATGTAAATATTAATATCGTTTACTCGTGACGATATTATCATTTACACTTGTTGATTTAATTGATGCTGGCAAAGGTCACTATAAACAACTTGACATGCAACTGCTTTTATTATTAGGCATTACTTCATCTGGAAAACCTTGATGCTGCATAACATACTCCTTTCGGCATTAATCAAAGCTATTCTAAGTTAAAAAAAATTAAAATTAAAAAATCAGCTTCACGCTGTATCCCGGACATAGCAGAGTAGGCAGAGGGAACCTAGTATTAATACACTCTGTTGCCCACTTTCCACGCCATCAGCGTCGATACCAGAGCAAAGAAATGAAAATATAAATTTAAATACTTAATTAGAAAACGTATAAAAATCTTGAACGTAGCGGGACTCGAACCCGCGCCTCCTGGAAACCGACCAGGCGCTCTGACCACTGAGCCATACGTTCTCGCCAAGCTACGTCGAAATTCATATACGCTTGTTACAACTTATTTATATTGTTAGCATCTCTGTATCTGTTTAAATAAATATTCCATTTCCTCGAGTGGGGATCGAACCCACAAACACTCCATTTTACAGTCACACTCTGTGCCCATGCGCTACGTCTGCCTTTTGAAAAAATATATATGTATAAATAAGATGTAGCTGTACAAGGAATTAATTTGCTAAAACTAAACACAATTTATCGGAGCGAAAACATAGAAAAACATTAATATTTATAAAAATGTAAAATTCTTGGTTCACTGATGCGCAACAGGCGGGCGCATACCGCTGCACTCCGCGACTGCAGCGCGCCGCGGTCTATAGACAATTATTTAATTTCTATATAATCTACGTATATTTTATTAAATAATTGTAAATTTCGTCTATATCTTGTTTAATCTGTTGTACCCGTTTGACACTGAAGTCATTTCGTGCATAAATGTAATGTTTTCGGGAAAATGGAAAATATATATGGTGTTATACGTACGTTGAGCAGAAAAACTTTGAAACGTAATAAGAAGGTATATTATTAGACTATATATTCATTTAATTTAAAAAATAATTATTTTAAAAATATTATATATATATGTGACCATAGTAATATGTAACTCGTAATTTCGTTTGTTTTAATTGTAATTTTATGCTATATTTAAACATTTAAATAAACGAAATTTTTAGAATGCTAAATATTATTGTGTATCTAAATCTTACATTAGTCACATTACGTATTATTTTATTATATAAATTTTATATTAAAACATTTATTTTATAACACTTTCTTAAACAATTTTTTTTTGTATATAAATATTACTGTAAAATGATAAAAATATGTACAATATTTTTTAGCCCAGTTGTGACGTTTATAATATATTAATTTAATAAAAAAATTGCGTACCCTAATTATTTTTCTTGGAAAAAATTTTGAAATGTCCAGTAAGGCCAGTCGTGGCGCATACTCAAAAGCGTATTACTGTAAACGCGACAGGTTGTGAGTTCGATCGCCACTCGAAACAATAACATTTTTAATATTTTCATTTCTTCGCTCTGGTTTCGAGGCAAAGCTTTGAATTTCGCCACAACACACAATACCTCCAGAATTCGACAAAAAATGGGAACCGGAGTGTCTCAACACTAAGTTCCCTCTGCCTACCCTGCTAAGTACGGAATAAAATAAAGAAACCGCCATTTCTGAAAGCAATCGCGTAGTGAAAATATGTAGGTTGATGAACAAACGAAGAAATTATGATGGATATATTTTAACAACATCATCACGCTTTCATGAGCTGCACGCGCCTCCCAATGGCGAAATGTCAGAGCAATGTTAGTTAGAAAAGCCTTTTTATATAATATTTAACGATTTATAGCACCAGTAGCATGACCCTCCAAAATAATAGAAACTTCGTTCTTATTGCCTCGCTTTTCTTAAAAACTAAAACTCTACCCTACAACAATTTTATAACAAATAGTAGAGAAAAATTTAAGCATATGTATACCTAAGAAAGAAAATAATGAAAATGTTATAATTTGTTTCAGGTACAACCAAAACCAACGACTAATGGCATATCCAGCACGAAAGAGAAGATCACTGAACGGGAATCGAGGGAAACTCGTGATTCTAGGGAAACGAGAGAATCTCGAGAATCAAGAGAGTCCAGAGAATCTAGAGATTCCAGAGAGATAAGAGAGCTACGAGAATCTCGAGATGAGTCCGAGATGGAAATACGAGATAGAAGAGCTGCAACATCTTCCCCAGTACCGAGAGATAGAGATCGTGAAAGAGATAGAGATCGTGAACGTGATAGAGATAGGGAGCGTGAAAGGGATATGCGGGATGAAAGGAGAGATCAGTCGACACCACAACATGATGGCAGACACCCGCTTCTTCAGTTTGCCGTGGATCACTTTAGGCAAAGCCCAGAGTAAGTACTTAACTAACTTTATTTAATTTAGATTTTTTTTAATTCCACGCTATAAATCAGAGCAGGCAGAGGAAACCTAGTGTTAAGACACTCCGTTTCTGACTTTCTGCCGAATTTTCATGAAATATTACATTTCAAGTTTTTTGCCTTGTCACTAGAGCGAAAAATGAAAATATTAAATATATCGTTTCCTTGATTCAAAATCGAACTCACGAACGAACTTGTCGCGTTTACAGTCACACTCTGTGCCACTGCTCCATGACGGCCTATTTACAATAATACCAATGCTATAATAATATTTATAAAGGCAATAGTAATAAATAGTAAATTATTTAATATATATATATTTGCTTTAGTTCGAGAAAATTAAATATATTATTGATTACCACGCCCCTGAATACAATTGACACGCAAATTAGGAATGTTAATATAAAAAATATTTTACGGTTTCATTCACATCACGCATTATTCAAATAGTAACGTATACGGGTAAGTAAAAAAAAGGCCAGTCGTAGCGCAGCGGCACAAAATGTGATTGTACGTGTTACTGGTACGAATCGACTGGTTGTGGGTTCGATCTTCACTCGAGGAAAATAAATATTTATATACATTTATATTTTCATTTCTTCACTCTGGTGTCGAGATAAGCGCGGCGTTGATTTCTACCACTTAACACGCAATGCCTCCAGCACTTGGCCTAAAGTGGGGAACGGGGTGTCTTAACACTAGGTTCCCCCTGCCTACCCTGCTGTATGCGGGATACAGCGTGAAGCTGATTTGACATGAATGAATTTGATATATATTTTCTTATTATCTCTTACAAATACTACAAAATGTAACATTTTGCAATAGAGAAGAACAGCTTACTAACATAATCCATTGTTATATCACGTTCACATATGTATATCGTGGCTGGTTTCATGTTATTTGGGCTGTTTCATATTGCGTGCTCAATCTTATGCGGAATTATGTGTGTGTGTGTGTGTGAAGGCAGTTTTTGTATTTTTTTATAACTTCTAGTTCTAGTTACTTTGATTTTGTGAATATTAGTGTAAATATGAATATTGAAAATCCACAAATGTATACATAGTTTAGGGTTCCTTACCTTTTCAGTAGGAACCCCTATAAGATCACTTTGTTGTCTGTCCATCTGTCTTGCCTGTCTGTCAAGAGTCTTTATCTCGAGAACGCTTGTAGATATCGAGAAGATAAAATTCATATCTACGGCCTCATAATTTCCTGAAAAAGTTGTATTTCTTTATGTGCTTAAAAAATATATGTTGATATCGCAAATAACGCCTAGGGCGCCATGACGGCCTTTATACATGTAATGCATAATATTACAATCATGTATTAAATCCAGTATCTTTAATTTTGTATACGGGTACGACAATACTATTCGTAAAATGACAGTAGTCAGTAATACCTATACGATCACCGGTCCACGATCACAAATTATTTTATTATTCTCGCATTTAACTAGAAAACTTAAAACATAACTATATCTGCTATATTTTACGATTAATGAGCTTTACTAATTTTAAAATCCAATACCATATAGAATAGTCCAGAAAGTAAGAATATTGTGAATTACATTTACCCGAGTAGGAATTGAAATCACGACTTTCACATTATCATATAATATTCAATAGTGTATACTAACCTCATTGAAACAAAAAATCCTCAACAATATCAGAGATGATGAGGCCAGTCGTGGCGCATTGGCACAAAGTGTGACTGTAAACGCGACTGGTTGTGGGTTCGATCCCCACTCGAGTAAATGAATTAAATGAAATATTTATTTAAATTTATGTTTACATTTCTTCTCTCTGGTAATGAGGCAGGATGCGGCGTTGAAATTCGCCACTGACCATGGAAGGCCCCTAGAATTCGGCAAAAAATGGTGAATGAAGTGTCTTAACACTAGGTTTCCTCTGTTTATCCTGCTAAGTGCGGGAAAGCGTAAAGCGGATATAATTGCTTGTGATATTTGACTTTAATTAAAAATTAAATATTAACAACACAAACGACAACACAAGTTGAATTAACTTAATTTCAAAATATTGTTGTAAGAGTCAGCCAATTTAATGAACATCTTATCATATGCAATGAAATAAACATTCTTCACTTTTCTTTTTATTATTGCAATTCTTAAAAAAAAATACTAATTAATCAATACATTTAAAAAAGTTGAACTGCCTTTAAATAGTTTCTCATAGTGATTGAAAATTTTCTAAAATTTACATATTATCGTCAGAGAGTAAGTACTTAACATAGAATCATTGGAATTGCTTTTCATTTAGATGTATGTTTAGACATACTTTATTGCATTTCGTCGTGTTTTCTCTTGACTTCACGTTGTCACGATTTCTTTAAAGTAGACAAAATTTTCTGTGTCTTCCTCTATAATTGCAAGAGATACTTGAATACGGATATTATCTATAACTCGACATACATATCTGTATGTGTACAATGTACATATGTATAGAGGTCACGGCGCAGGGTTCGATTCCCACTCAAAGGAATAAAATATGTAATATTTTCATCCCCTTGCTTTGGTAATGAGGTAAAGCGCGGCGTTGAGTTCCACCACCCAATACCTGTAGCATTCGGCGCAAAGTGAGGTACGCACGCAATTATCTTGATAAATAAGTGTATATACAGTTAAATATAAAAACGTAAAATTATAATATTGTATATAATATAACTTATTAGAAATCTTAAATAATTAAATACCTATGATTATTATTTATAACCAATTTAATATAAATTTTAATATTTAACATTTATTTCAATAATACAGTATGTTGCTAGCGTAGAGCAAGAGATCCACTGTTTCTTAACATTGTTCTTCAACGACAAAAACCGTGTGGGTTCCTGTATTTGCATTCAATGTACACTTGGAATCCGAACTACTTTTGTGCCTGTATTTCTGTAATTATACCTTATAGGGCTGTCTCTATAGCTTTCCAGTTTTTGAAAATAAAATAAATATCAGATTGCCCCACTTTCCTAGCAAGAAAAATTACAGATTATCGAGAGACAATATAAAATTGAAATGAAATAATGATCTATTGATTTTTTGAAAATATTTATATTTTTAAGCATCTTATATAATATGTTCTACTCCTTACTGTTTACATTTTTTTATTAGGATATTTGAAGAAACCGGTTCATAATACTACGTTTTATAGATTATATTATTGTATGTATGTATGTGTTCCAATTTCCACGTTGTAATGTCTATTCACTTTCATTGTTTTCTCTGTGACTGGACAACAAAAGGTTAATTTGAAAAAAAATATTTAAGCATATATTCTGTATTGAGGTCAAGTATCAAATGGTTCAGTAATATCATAAAATATATCTTTTCTTAATTATAATAAAAATATATTTCCCTATGTTCCATGTTTGCCGTCCTTTGCATTAAAATTATTCATAATATTATTGTTTAATTAAATATTATGACAATTTTACATTTTTCATTAAATAACAGATTTTTATAAAAATTACAAAAAAAGATATTCATAGGTATATTAAGAGCTAATAATATAATTACTGTACAGGGAACCCTAAAAATGACGAATTATTGTAGAGTATATTGGGCAACAGTTTCAGTTCGCGGGCTCGCAAAAACAATGGGTCGTAAAAAGTTCTTTTAAAAAGTGTACAGCCCTAGTCAGTCTTCTGGAGTACACCGTTCGCACGGAACGCGTTGAGAGTTGACTTGAGACGACAAGAGCTAGCGGCGATGCCGTGTGCAGCCGCGGCGCGTCTTACTTACCGAATGCAAGTATCTCTCATTTGATCGATATATATATAAATTTATATCTATTAATTAGAATTTAAAGTGTTTTTACTTAAATTTCATAAATTTTGGCTTTGCTTGACATTTACGTTTTTTAATTTGAACGTAATTTACGTGTTAACGGCACTGTCACAAGCCACGGATAAGGGCTGTTTGATTGAAATTATTTTAAAAGTGATGACGAACAGTATGTAAACAAAGATTTATGTTTTCTTTATAATAATAATACATTCATTATTTACATTTTAATGATAAGAGTTGAAATAGATAACCTTTTTACATTATGGTTATTGGTTTCTTTTTATAGCTTCAGTGTTATTGTGTCTCCATTTATTACTATCAACTTATCAAGTACAGTAAGTAACAGTAACTGATAATGGAAAGTGACATTTTTTTTAATATCAGATATGTTATTTTAATTTAACAAAATAAAATTAAATCAGCTTGTCTGAATCCCGCATACAGCAAGGTAGACACAGACAGAGGAAACCTAGTGTGAAAATCCTCTGGTCCCCACTTTACGCCGAATTTTTCGAGCATTGCGTTTTGAGTGGTAGAACGGAGCCTTTGTGCCAGAGCAAAAAACTTGAAATATTGATAATTAATAATGAATTTTCGCGAGTGGTAATCGAACACATTACCGTCGCGTTACAGTCACACTCTTGTTCATCTGCATAACGACGGCCCTCTATACATATATATATATATATATATATATATATATATATATATATATTATTTCAACTCTGATTATTTAGAAACTTAATGAATGACTTAAGAATTTCGGTTGATTTGATTCCGCGCTTTCTTGAATGACACGTCTAAAGTATTCTATTGTAGAGTTAAATACGTTTTTTCACATCTCACTACAATAAATCTTGATACATTTGTTACAACTTTTTTTCATATCATTGTAGTCTGCCAGTTCTAGAGCAAATTGGATTAAAATTTACTTTTTGAAAATGAGATTGTCGTGGTACTGCCGCATAGTCTTTGATAAACGACGGTTGTAGGTTCGATTTCCACTCTGGTCTCTATAATTGGGCGGAGAGTGGGGACTGGATCATTTAACACAAAGTTTCCTCTGCCTTGCTAGAAATGTTCAAACATCATTTCCTAATGTATAATTCTGACTCAACTACGACTCAAGGCGGCGCTTTGCCTGGACACCCAAAAGAAAAATGAAAATATTAAAATATTTAATTTTGGTCGTAGTAGGAATCGAATCTGTAATCTGTCACATTTACATTAGCACGCTTATGCCCCTGCGCCACGGTTGGCCTCACGATACATAGTACAAGTACGTAAAATGTCCTGTACGATTAAGGTATACAGATTATAAGAAAACATCCGTTTTTCAATGAAATATGCAAAATCTATTGAATTCAAATAGTTTAAATGTGCAATATGTTACGCGAGTTATAAAAAAACCACGTAATAGTGCCTTTACAAGTGTCAGAGAAACCAAATATTAGGTTAATAGAAATTGAAGTGAATTCTAATACTAAATAGTTGGTACTTTTATCTGATGACTTAAATCACTAAAGGATAAAAAAAATATTCTAATCAGCTTCATACTGTATCACGCACATAACAGGGTAGGCAGAGGGAACCTAGTGCTACTACACTACGTTCCCAACTTTCTACCGAATTCTGGAGGTATTGCGTGTTGAAAGGCACAAATCTACACCAGAGCGAAAAAATTAAAATATAAATGTAAATAAATATTTAATTTCCTCGAGTACAAATCGAACCCACGACCCGTCACGTTTACAGGCACGCTTCGTGCCCCTGCACACATTTGTAAACAAAGATTTATTATGAATATACTTCTTTATTATTCGACATTATAAAATTAAACTCATGGCCTCATCTGTTATAAAAAAATAAGGTATAAAATATTATAGCATAATTAAACTTAAACAAAAACTAATAAACGCTATTACACCATCCAATATAAACTCTTATAGCGATTATAACAAATTGGCCTCGTGTTTTTACGTCTAAATGCAAAGTTGTTCAGTATCGATCACTCAGTTACTTTCGCTGATCGCGTCCAGCGGTCAGTATCGTATTGGCGCGCGCGCGTAATGGCCACCGACGGTGATATTTCGGGGGACAGCTTGTCCGAAGCGGAACCCGACGTAAACAATGATACCTACACATGTGAGCACGTCAACAAACAACTGTGAGATATTTTTTTGTGTTACTCTCTCTCTCTGTGCTTCTCTCTCTCTCTGTGTGCTCTCTCTCTCTCTCTGTGTGTGTTTCTTCTCGTTGTGTTTAATAATGATTATTATAGTGTTGAATGACTTCGAGGATTTGCAACTCTTGTTAAGAAATGTTTTGTTTGTAAATTTAATAAAGAAATTTACTATTTTAAATATTACTTAAATGATTTCTATTCTTTTTATTGACTGATTCTTATTATATATATTGATTTGCGAAAATACATAAAGGAATTAGGTAAGGGCACACCTAGTAAAATAACTACGGATGCCTTTCTAAATACGTGGTACATTTAAATTTCATGTTGTTTCTTAATATTAAATTGAATGTAATCTTTAGTCAATAATTAAATGTTATATTATTTTTGTGTAATGTTATATAATTTAAAGTGAACTTTGACAGAGCAAGTTTAAATTTTTTACTGACATTTTCATTAATCTGAAATAAAAATAAAACTTTCTTAAAATCTCATTATTATGTATCCATTGTTAATTTAATAATTTAAAAATTAAAACACTCTACAAAACAGTAAAGATTACCTTAATTTCTCTTACAATTTACGAGCTGCATAGTCGTTGAAGTCTTTTGCGAACTTTGTATCAAATTTGAAGACTTCCTTTTAAGTATAATTTATTAAAGTACTTAAAATGACTGACTTTTTCTCATACTTAAACTTACTAAAGTAAAAAAAATCAACTGAAATATAAATTTAAGTAAATACTTTCATTTCGTCGAGTGGGGATCGAACCCACAACCAGTCGATTTTACAGTCACACCTTGAGCTGCTGCGCCACGATTGGCCTCTATTATTAAATAATAAAGAATTCCTTCGAGTCAAAATCGAACCGCAACCGTCACGTTACAGTGACAATCTAATACCCCTATGCCACGACGGCCTCGAATATTATAAAGTAAATCAGTATATATGATTATCGTATAGAGAACGTATCTATCTAATCTCAAAGCAATTATAACAAGCACATTAATACGCAATATTTTCTTCACTACCGGTATAATATACAATTTCTTAATGTAATATTTCATCAGCGTACTTTGCATCCCCACTGGAGATACTTCAATGTTTGTAATAAACACCATTCTGGAAGTAGAGGCTTATTATAATTATATTTTTTATCAATTTTCTTGTATGAATATTTTTCTTTTTGCTTAAAACTTGTTTTGGTGGCATTTTTGTGTAATATTACTGTTTTTTTCCTTCAGCTTTCACGCTGTATCCCGTATATAGCAGGCTAGGCAGCGGGAATCTAATAATAAGACATTTCGTACCCCACCTTCCGCTTTATTTTCAAGGCACTGCGTATTGAGTGGTGGAACTCAACGCCGTACTTTTTGCCTTGTTACCAGAACGAGGAAATAAAAATATTAAGTAATAATAATTCTTTCTCTCGAATGGGAATCAAACTCACAACCGTCGCGTTAGAGTCACACGCTCATCCCCCTGTTCCACGAACAGTCTCGAAAGACGATTTTTCTTATTTCATATTTAGTATTTATATAATACTTTCACAAACTAACAAATAAAGTTTCCTTAATTCTAAATAAGCACTACAAGTAACACACTTCCACCATTAAAACAATTATATAAACGACAATCGGTCACGCCTTGTAAACGCTAAACGCACGCAAATGCACACAAAAGAATAAATTAAATATTCATACGCTATAAAAACGATATCTTACTTACATATGAGACCTATCTAATATATACATATGTTACGAAACCTCATAGTGTAATGCGAAAGGAATATTTTATTTTTAATATTGAAAGAAAATTAAGAGAATTTCTTTTTTCATATTTTATTATTTTTTAACTTAATAATATGAGGCCATTTTCTTATATAGTAAAATTTTTAAAATGTACAAAAATATATATTAAAACATATGTATGTTCGAAGCTGAAAGAATATTTTATCTTTGATCTCTGCTTCTAATCTATTTATTTATTATTTCTAATATTGTTTTTTTTTTACCCTTTTTATAACCCGATGACGTTAAAAATATTAAATTTCTATATTCTATAACTTTTTCATTTTAATTTTGATTTTAATGTTTTATACCGCATTCGTCAACACGATTTGTGTAAACGCGTATCGTGGCTCGCCGTAACCTGTAATCACGACTGTGCAACACGAAGTGAACATAATAGATATGTTGAAATACGGAATTAGCATTTTTAGCCTGGTTTGAACGCAAATCAATAGAGAATTGACGTTTTAATGACAAAGTATTTACTAAGAATATTTAACAGAACAGTCCAATTATACACGCTAGTAAGCGTCGATGTCGATACAAGTGGTCTTCTTTACGCTTGATCGACTCGTACGGAACTTTCGACAACGTTCAATACTATAAGTAGATATATTTGCAAATGATAATTAAATATTAATAATGAATTTAAATTATTTGATAGAATTAATGGTAAATTTGAGCGGTTCTGGCACAGTGGCACTAGCGTGTGAGTAAACGCAACGGTCTCTTCGGTTCTCTTCTCACTCGTGGGAATAAACTATTATTTATTAATATTTGAATTTTTTCACTCTGGTAACAAGGCAAAGTGTAGCGTTGAATCCGGTTTTTTTTGTTGAAAAAAAATATTAAATCAGCTTCACGCTGTATCCTGCACATAGCAGGATAAGCTAGTGCTGAGACACTCCAGTCCCTACTCTATAAAAATCAATATAATAGTCACCATAGATAAATGATACAAGTATGTTTAATAGCTTTACACTACTTGGGGCCAGTTTTACGACTGCTTAATAAGTCCCGGACACCCTTATCTGCCAGATACGCTATAATTTTTGTTTTCACAGGTCTCGAACAGCAATATCTAGTAGATACACATTTGATACATGCATTTCATTTTAACATACTTATTTGCAATTTAAGAATGTAACCAATCGTGTAAGTTACCTGCTGTTATTGTTATTTATTGAGAGAATTATTTTCGAAATATAAGAAATAGTTATTTTATATTTTCATCCTCTGTCTGTTAGATAGCGTTAATTTAATATTAGATTACTATCTTTATTCGTAACCGGTGAAACTGGCCCTTAATGTACTAAATTCGTCTAATCTTGAACAAATTTCTATTTATTATATGAATATTAATAACCACACATAGCCAAATAACATGTTTTACATAAAATTCATGTTACATAACTTTTTTAGACTTTGTTTTAAAGAAAATAATGAAATGCCTAAATGTAAATTTTGTAATTCATTCATATTGAATAAACTTATCTCTATTTATAAAAAAATCTATTAAAATACATGATTAAATTTTAATAAAATTGATAAGGTCAAGTGAAAACTAGCCGACATCGATTTCTTAATATCGGTATGTGTTTAGTATCGATACTCACGTAGAAGTATAAAACGCTTATGTCGTTTAATCTTACATTTTTAATTAGGGAGGTACAATTTATTTTTATAAAAGAAAGAAAATACACTCGAAAGGCCGTAATGGCGCAAGCACGTGGTCTCAAACGTGTTACTGTAACGCGACGGTTGTAGGCTCGATTCCCATTCGGGGCAATAAATAATTATTATATGTTTGTTTATATTTTATAATTCTTTGCTCTGATACCAAGGCAAAAATCGCGGCGTGGAATTCTGACACTCAACACGCAATGACTCTAAAATTTGGCAGAAAGAGTGGAGCGGAATGTCGTAAGCTTGTAACTAGGTTCCCTCTGCTTACCCTGCTATGTGCGGGATACAGCGTGAAGCTGAAATATTTAACAAACGTGCCAACTAATTTTAGAAATTAGAAGCTAAAAAAAAGAAAAACGTCTTATACAATTCTACAAAAAATATATTTATCATTCTGTAATTGATGAAAAGGTTGTTGAGCTTTCATCGATCATCGCGGTTCACGATGATAGTGCGAAACGTTACATATGAAATCGATTATTTAACTCGTTGAGTAATCTCTTATATGCTTTGATTATATTATAGGAATCATTTTTTTTTCTCTTTACGATTTCTAATTGATTTATGATTTATGATTCTCTTGAGTATCCTTATTTATATAAGGATAAACTAGTTTTTGTTAGTGGCTCACGTTGTAATGACATGTTTTGTTTTGATAAAATTGTGTGTTTGTTTGTTTTTTTATCTGGTTAGTAACTTAATAATAATTATTTGTTAATTATGATTTGATGCATAATCAAAAGAAAAAATATATGTTTTAACCTAACGGTATATGCTACATTTATATATAGAGGCCAATCGTGGCGCAGGGGCACAAGCGTATGACTGTAAACGCGACAGGTTGTTGTTTCGATTCCCATTCGAGGAAATGAAATACTTAATAATTTTACTTCTTCGCTCTGGTGTTGGGACAAAGCGCGGCGTTGAGTTCCGCCACTCAACACGCAATACCTGGAGAATTTGGTGGAAAGTGGAGAACTCTGTGTCTTAACAGTTTCTCTCTGCCTGAATGCGGGACACCGCGTGAAGCTGAAAAAAAAATGAAAATACATCTTCATACATAATTATCGGTCACTACAAAAATAAATATAACAATACTATATGAAATTATTACTTTTTGATACTTATCTCAAAGATTGCACTCGAAATTTACTATCTAATAAGCGATTCAATGCGAATATTCTCACGCGCTCTTTCTCTATTCTAACGAACTTTCAAGAGAAGGTGTGAATTAAAAACTTCTTCCGTTTATCGCTGATATTTTTTATTATATTCTTTTGATTTTGTGTAAGTCATAATAAATGGTTACTTGTTTTTTTTATAATGTAGTACCTATCATTACTTTATATGAAATTTTTATCTTATCAACAACGACGATATTTTTTTAAGTTTCACGCTGTATCCTGCATGTAGCAGGCTCGAAGGCGAGGAACCAATTGTTAAGACACTCCGTTCTTCATTTTTTACCCAAATCCTGGAGGCATTGCGTGTTAAGTGACGGAATGCTGCGCTTTCTCTTATTACGAGAGTAATATTAAATAATAAATTTCGCCGAGTGGGATTCGAATCCATCCTCGTCGCGCTGTCCCTACGCTGCATCACTCGTCATCAAGATAACATAAACATTAAACACAATAATTATATTCTCATTTTCAGATTAGAAATTCTGAAAGCGGACTCCTCACTGAAAAGCAAGGCCAAACGCAACGAGTGGACGTGGAAAGCTCAAACCGACGTCGTGAAATGGCAGGCCACACCTCTCCGAGCACCCCTCCTACGACTTCCAGCGGCACTGGCGCCACCAGCCTTGGAGTGCTTCACGTGCGTGAGGGCCTACTGTGGGGACCTGCAGCCAGCTGAACGGGCGATACATCAGGATTTGACTGAAGTTAAATGTGTTTATACTGTGCTTATGGTGAGTATATCGAAATTCGACTTTTTTGTGGGTTTTTTATATATCAACATATCCGAAGATCAATGACCTATTACCAAAAATGCTTCTTTGCTATTAATGACAAAGTATTTACTAAGAATATCATTTCAAGAAGGACATTGTTCTTCGGATGAGTCGATATTTAGTTTTCATTTACTATTATTATCATGATATTAACGAAATTAAGTTAATTGTAATGTTGTATATTTTTTGGCAGACGTGATTCGAATCTCACTCGGGGAAATTATTTATTAAATATTTGAATTATCTTTGCTCTGGTAACAAGATAAAGCGCAGTGTTGAGTTACACCTCTCAAAACGCAACGTTTAAAAAAAAAGCGGGGAACCGAGTGTCTAGGAAAGTGAGGAAGCGATAAATTAATTTTATTTTTAGTCTTATATTTTTATTAAAAAAATTAATCTGTTTTTTTTTAATGAATATTTTTTATACTAACTGAAATAGTCTAAAATAATACTTCCGATACTTCATACCGTTACATTATACTGTTATTTTTCATATATTTCAGCACTGCCACTCAGTGCCGGAGCTGCGTGACGAAGTTTACTGTCAACTAATGAAACAGACCACCTCGAACAGGTCTCCCTCTCAGGACTCTTGTCAACGAGCGTGGAGGCTCATGTCCATACTCGCTTCGTACTTCACCTGCTCTGAGACACTCAGGTAACGTTTATCTATATCTATTTATAATTATATTAAAAACGCATCGGTGTCGGTAAATACAAAATATAATCTCGTCTCTTGACATTTAGTGATTGTTTTATTTCCATCGGTTTATAAATTAAAAAAAATTAAGGAATGTATATTTTATTTAATAAGATTTGTTTATGAACTAGCTGAAACTTTACTTTTTAATATATTTTACTTAATAAAGTCAAAATGTATCTTATTTGAAAATATGAATTTTCATATTACGTATTAATAATTACCGTTGTCTTCTATAGATTATATAATTTTTTTTATATAATTTTTTATTAATATTATAAAGTTATAAAAATAATTTTAAAAATAAATCACCTTCACGCTGTATTCCCCACACCGCCGGGTAGGCAGAAGGAACCCAGTTTTCAAACACTCCGTTCCCCACTTTCCGGAAGGAAGCTGTTCTGACGGAACTCAGCGCCGCGCTTTGCCTCTACATAATAAAATGATTGATTAAAATATAATTTGTACTGGTTTCTTCCAGGCCATTCCTAATAGAATACCTGTCGGCGGCGGCGGCGGACCGGCGGCGGCCCTGCCAGGGCACGGCGGCCGTCTGCCTCGCCAACTTCAGGAAGACGCTACGCTGCGGAGGCAGAAAGAACGTCCCCAGCGTGGAAGAGGTAAGACTTACAAAGATATATCCTTTTAGTTTCATACTTAGTAACCCGCCCATAGTAGGGTAGGCAGAGGGAACCTGGGAACCTAATGCTATGACACTTCCATTAAGTCTCTTTCGTTTCCCACTTTTTACCGTGTTCTAGAGATACTGCGTGCTTAGTGGTGGAATTCAACAGCGCTTTGAACTTTCTCTCATGGGAGGTAATGAACATATTAAAATGTTTAATTTCCTCTTTACACATAGTCTTAATAAAATGTCATACATATATATGTGTATGTGTGGTTATTGCGCGTTCGTTTTAATAGTAAACCATCCATACTAAAATCTTTCAGCATTTTATCACCTATCTCATAAAAAAACAATATTTCCTTTAGAAATACTAATTTATCTGTTATAATATTGTATATTTTCTATCGTCGTCGCGTAGTGCTAGTGTCTGACTGATTGTGAGTTCAATCCCCACTCGAAGTTGAATAATTTTTGGAATTGGTCTCGCTCTGGAAAGGTTAACAGTAGGTTTTCTTTGCCTAACCTGTGTAAATTCAAGATAAAAAAATAATAAAACATATGTTTGCCGCAGGTGACAGCGGTGTCGGCGGGGCGGTCGGCGCGGCGGCAGCTGTACCGCCTGCCGGGCGGCGCCGAGCGCGTCGTCAACACGCGCTGCGCCACCGTCGTGCAGGACATTGTTAATGAATTGTGCGAATTGGTGAGCTTATTTTCTGTATATTTAATATAAGTAATAATCAGGAGTTATTTTAACATTGAATAATAATAATATTTTTTATGCATCTGTTTGTATTGGTTATTTACAAGGTGACTACAGTAAACTATTAGTAACACTTAAGTCAAAATTATATTTTTTATAAATCGAACATTTAAAAGTTTTACTTTTGCTAAAATCAAAAATTAATCAAATGTACATATAAATACATAAAATAATAATCTTTTTCTAATATTTCTTAATATTATCTGTAACATAACAAAATTAAAACAGTTCTATATAAAATATAAAACAAAAAAATACATTCCCAGATCGGTGTAACAACGACAGCGGAACGAGCGGAGTTCTCTCTCTACTGTATAGTAGCGGGAGACGCTCTCACGATGCCGCTGTCGGGAGACGAATACGTACTCGACGTCACCACGGAACTGCAGAGAGCCCACCACCCCTTCTACTTGATATTCTGTAGGTCTGTGTGGCATCATCCCCTGCGACAGGACGCCCCTGCCTTGTACACTGAAGTACTGTTTAATCAGGTATGCATTTATTTGTTAGCCTATGAATATTGTAAAATAGTACAATATCAACCTTTTTTTGTTGTTATTATAATAATCATTTAGTTATATATAAAAAGATGATCTAAATATCTAGAAAATTAAATCTTAGTTTCCAGGCCGCGTTTAAGTAGCAAAAGAAAATTAAATAAAAATTAACAATATACTTTTTAAGCGGTATATTAAGAGATGTATGTGTTGTTGAAAAACGAATTGTCACTTCTCACAACTTTACATATATCTCACGGACCAACAACTACTCAAAATTAAATATCAAAATAAACAAAAATATCACTAAACTAATTAACTTTCACCTACAGGTAGCACCAGACTACCTGGAAGGTCTCCTCCTGGTCCTCCCCGGCGGCGGAGCGCCCGGAGCACCAATACTACGAGACGCGGCCCTCGTCGCGGCCCTACTCCACCGAGCTGCAGGCCTCCCAGATGCCCCCCATCCAAGGGATTTGAAGTTCCTCTTACCGAAACCTTTGTTGGCCTTGAGGGAACCGAAACCTAATAAATGGGCATCGTGGGTGTCCGCGGAGTGGCCTACTGTGCGTACTTTAACGCCGGCCGCTGCTAAATCTAAAGTATTGCAGGTACATATTTTTTTATTTTTTCAAACATATACGACAACAATTACAGCTATAAGTTTTAATGTGTAACAAAAAAAAATATATATTTGTCTGCTATTTTCATATTAACGTCTTAAACACAAAAATAACACATAAATAAGGAATAGTGTATGTGGCACAAAATTATTGTGAAAAAAAACTTAATAGGCCCATAATTGACTTAATAATTCATATAATTTCTATATTATATGTCACATTTTTAATAAAAAATAATGATTTAGAATAAAACTTAATTTTGCTCGCTTACATGCTCTTTTTCATTTACATCACAATACTTACTTACTTACTTTTTATCAAAATACGTAGTCCTACCATTAATATTGTTGGATATATAAAATATAACAAGATAATTCTTAAATAATAATTAAGTTAAAATATATATATTTATATATTCAAACCGGATGTCTATTCTAGACCAGGTCATGCGCCTCATAACTGTATCGCTTTTGTTAATGATGATGATATGAATGTTTTCAACTAATTGTAAATGCAACAGTTGTGGGTTCGAATCCCACACAGGCATTAACACACAAAATTAATTTCAATACCTTACCCTGGTAAGATAGTAAGAAAAACAACATATCATTATTATTATTATTTATGTTATTCTAAACCCTAGTATTTTTGCCATACAGGTGTTATCACGCTGGCCCTTATTCGGCTCATCGTTCTTCGCGGTGCGGCGCGTGGGCGGCGGCGGAGAGTGGAGAGAGTACGTGCTGGCGCTGAACCGGCGCGGCGTGCACCTGCTGCAGCCCGCCACGCACGACGCCGACGCGCACTGGCCCTACGCCGACCTCATATCCACCAGGAAGGTCAGTGCTGATTTGTCTATAGCATATGTTAAGGAGTAATGTATTTGACTCAAAATTATTCTGAAAAAAAAAATATTACAAAATCATTTTTATGTTATATGCCAATTTTTTTATGAAAAATAATCTTTTAGAACAAAACTTAATTTCAATCGCTTACATGCACTTTTTCCGTTAATACACCCCAATCCTTTGTCTTAGTATAAATATTGTTATGAAAACGACATTTATTACTATTACAAAATGTGATAGTTTGATACGTTAATATAATGCCATTAAAATATATAAAACTTAAAAATAAGTATCTGCTTCGCGCTGTATCCCCGCACACAGCAGGCAGGAGAAACCTAGTGTTAAGCCACTCCGTTCCCTATTGTCCGCCGAATTCTGGATTGGCTTGACATTGCGTGTTGAATGGCGGAACTCAACATCGCGCTTTTTGCCTCGACACCAGAGCGAAGAAATGAAAATATAATTTAAAATAAATACTTCATTTCCTCGCATGGGGATCGAATTCATAACCAATCGCGTTTATAGCTACACTTTGTACCCCTGTGCCATGACTGGCCTCGATGTGAAACTATGATATACTATATAAAACTTTATCGCATAAAATCTTTTGCTTCATTACCTTACATATAATTCGTCCCCCAGGTCCGCTCCGAAGACGGAACCCTCTTCCTAGACGTGAAGTGCGGCTCGCTGCTCCAGCAGCGCGTGACGCGGCTGCAGGCGGAGCAGGCGCACGAGGTGGCGCGCCTCATACGGCAGTACATAGCGCTGCAACGGGAGCGGGACCCGAGGGAGCTCGAACACGACATCAATGATCGTGATTCCGGTGAGGAAAGATGGATTTTTCTTTTTACATTTTAATTTTTTTTATGTAAAATTATGTATATAGGGTATGCTCAATCTTGTAGGCAGAGCGCAGCGTTAGATTCTGAAACTTAAAACGCAATATCACAAAAATTCGGCGGAGAATGGTGGAACAAAGTATTTTAAGACTAGGTACCCACTACCTATTCTCCTCCGATTGGGTACCTGGAAACCTAGGACTATAGTGTTAAGACACTCTGATTCCAATTAGACACTTTCGTTCCTCATTTTCCACTGAATCCTGGAGACATTGCGTGCTGAAAGGCGGAAATCAACGCTGCGCTTTGCCTCGATACCAGAGCAAAGAAATGAAATTATAAAATTTTCCATTCCCTCGAGTGGGAATCGAACCCACAACCTGTCTCGTTTATTGTCACATGCTTTTGCCTCTGTACCACGACTAGCCTCCTTTATCATGAACATTTAGTTTTTTTAATCTTAGATCATTCTCTCCGGCTTTATGACGTAAAAAATTTACCTATCTCTATTTTTCTAACTTATATTTTCTTTTGTTTCTAGTTTTCAACAGCCAGTGATTAACTGATGAAGAATTGGATTCAAACAAAAGTCGAAAATCCGTCCATTTAGATCTAAATAAAATTAAATGTACTTAATATATTCGAAACAAATGATTAAAATGAGAATAGGATCGTAAAATCATTTTGTAATAATTGAAATTGTTTAATTTGTTTTCTATTTTCATTTTAGTCAAACGTCTAACTTAGGAACTTAGAATGGACAATAAAGTATATAAGATCAATAAAATAAAAAAGTAATATTGTAATAAATATTGTATAACTGTATTAATTAACTTTTTCCCTGTTTATGTTATATCATATATGGCAGTGTTGCCATCCTAAAAATATACTTTGTAATAAAAATTGAAATATATAGCAACATCATATTTTTTTTAAAACAATATTTTTTATTACTTAAACGTACCTAAGTTATAGCCTAGCTTTATTCTCTATTCAAATATAGTTTTTAAGTAGGAATAATAAATAAAATGTTTATGGAATTCATATTATGTTATTAATAGTATTGTCATTTCCGTCGATAAAGTAATGATTGTAATGTAACTTTTGGTTTAGTACCATCGTCTTATTCTAGTGTCTTCCTCTGTATTTGGAAAAAGGGTGCTATATCTAGTTACAATGTACTGTGGGGCTTAAAAAAACCATATTATAAAAATGTTTCTTTTTTTTTTAGAAGACGTATAGATAAAATTTCTAACCTAGCAATAATTGATTTCGAATAGTAATAGTAAATATACAATAATTAAAAATGTTAAAATCCTCAAATTCAATTTTTTTTTATAAAATATTATGAAAGTTTTAGAAAAAATTGTTTATTTATGTTTTAATGTACATATGAAATATTTCTTCGATCGGGCTAGGCAAGTTTTACGCCACTCGCCAAGCTGAAAGAAAGATGAATGGACTGATTCGTCTCTATATTACTTTAAAATGTTAGAATGATGAATTAAATAAAAAAAATGTTCAAATAGAAGTTCATTGTCTTTTAAAACATTCACATAATTTAATGTTAAAACTGTTATTTAATTGAATGCAAATTGATTACTTATAAAAAACTAAGCCCCCAGTTTTATAATAAATAAATAATGATAAAATTTGTAATAATAAGTATTTTATAAAAAAAATCCAAAGACCAGAAACGGTCGAGTCATAATTTTTGCATAAAATGATAATTGTACTTATCATGTAATATATTTAATGAAACACTGTACGAATATATTGTAGATACCAATAAAGATATATTTTCAGAACAATTATGTTTTATTGCTATGATTATTTAAAACCAAAATATAAATATAACTTTATCAGCTTTACGTTGTATCCCGCACACAGCAAGGTAGGTAAAGGGAACCTAGTGCTAAGACACTCCGTTCCCCACTTTCTGCCGACACCAGAGCGAAGAAATGGAAATATAAATTTAAATATTTGATCTCCTCGAGTGTGGATCGAGCCCACAACCAGTCGGTTTGGCAATCGTACTTTATGCCCCTGCGCCACGACTAGCTTCTCTAATATAACTTTGTTATTACATAATTTTTCTTTTTAAGTTAATTTCTGTACTAATATATTTTTATTCAACTTCCCGCTGTTTTTTATCCTAGCGCACACACAACATTACCAACTTTTCTCCCAAATTTTGACACATTGAGTGGCTTCCCTCGCCGTCTTTTCGTCTTAGTCTTCAACGATGGAGCTAACTTACAATCAGACGCTGCTGCACTGTTAATATCACATCTATATGAAAGTTTATTATTAATAGAAAAATTTCAATTGCAAATACAAAAATCTAGGCGTTAAGCAAAGTATTATTCCATTATTTGTTTTCGTCGAGATACACTAAAGCTGAATGAATTTATTATCGTAATTTAAAACAATATACCTAACTAGGTATAGTTAGGTTAGGATTTCATATACTAACAAGCAAAAAATCAAAATCAGTGTCACGCTTCGCACGCCGTATGGTAGGCAGAGAGAACCTAGTGCTATGACACTCCGCCTACCACTTTCCACCGAATTCTCGAGGCATTGCGTGTTGAGTGCCGGAGCTCAACGCCGCGCTTATCCCCGACACTAACCATTCATTTCTTAAACCTCACCTTAATTTAAAAATAGTGGCAATTAATTCTTAACCGGCGTGAAGTAGTGGCTTTATGCAACTGCGTTTCGCATCAGGTAATGCCGGGCCCCGGCGCCCAACCCATCTTAAGGCCGGCAACGCACCTGTAGCTCCTCTGGGGTTGCACGGGGTCGTGGGCGGCGGTAATCACTTACCATCAGGTGACCCGCACGCTCGTTTGCCGTGTCTTTTCCATAAAAAAAAAAAATCTTTTGCGAGTGACAAAGTCAGCTTAAATTGCTGTATATATTCTAAGAAAACGTATACATTATGACGTAAGTACTTTTAAGTTGGTAGTAGTTAGTACTTTTAAAGAAGTAGCATTTCTTATAAAAAAAAACAATAATACTCAACGTAATAACTTAATTTTTGTCATATAAGGAAGTTTGATAAAATATATATTTATTTACAAATACAATATCACTTAATATTCAATGTAGTGAACTTACGAGAAGTGCATTGTAAAAAAGACAAAACCCCCAGTTACTGAGTTTTTCACATGAATTTAATTTAGGCATTTCCTAATTAGGGTTGGTGACTAACAATGAATTATATATATATATATATATATATATATGTTTTTTTTTATAGTGTATCCCGCACATAGACTGTTAGAGGGAGTATGGGACCTAGTGTTAAGACCCTGCGTTCCCATTAAGACACTTTAGTTCCCCATTTTCCGCCGCATTGAATTGAAGTTGAAAGACGGAACATAACGCCAAACTTTGCCTCCTTACCAGAGAGAGAAAATTAAAATATTTAGTATAATTTTCACTGCCTCGAGTGGGAATAGAAACCATAACCATTACGTCAGTTCCTTTACTAGAGGAAATAAAATATTTCGAATTTTTATTTTATTCCCTCTGATAACGAGGCAAGGCCCAACGTAGAATTCCGCAACTCAACACACTATTCCAGAATTCGGCGGAAAGTGGAGAAGGACGTGTCTTAACATTAGATTCCCTCTGAATACTCTGCTATTTGCGGGATGCGGCGTGAAGCTAAACAAAAACATAATAGGCTAAGAATAATATTAAACAAATACTCAAGTACATATATAATTATAATATATACAAAAGACACAAAAAACATACATTGACATATTTAAAACAGTACTACTTATCTATGAATAGAAGCAACTAAATTAAAATCTTTTATATACGAAAAGGCGAGGTCACCCATTCAATCCTGAAAGTGGGCTGTAGCAACCCTACAAAAGGAAGTACCAGGCGATGCGCGAAGGTTGCTGCTCGCGGACGCGACAGTGGTTCTCACGAGTAAAAACTGTCCTTTGTATAGTGTTGCCTACGGTCGACGTCCGCAAGGCTTCTTGTTAAAATTCTGACCCCGTTCAGTTATATTTTTAGTTAATAAATTCTATGAAAAATTCTCATTCGTAGTCATTTCGTGCATCTCACGCATGTATGTATCTATACTATAATAGATATATCTATGTATGAGCGTTACAGAACCAAGTTATAAGTCATAAGCTGGACGTCAACTTTGAACAGATAAGTTTGCGTAAATGTTATTGCGTAAATGAAATAAAAAAATTCTGGGGTAGGCACCAGCCTATTCTGGGGTGGGCACGGACAACGGACGGACGGGCCTTCCTAAGCCCATGGTTATAAGTAAAATAAATCAGTTCCATTACGTCCGCGGTCCGTCATTGAAAAAAAATTATCTCATTTTTGACTTGATCTGTTTATACCACGAAGATTTACTGTACCTAATTATAATAGATTAGTTGACTAAAGAATTGATTTGGGGGAAATTGAGGCCAGTTGTGGCGTAGAGGGACAAGCATGCGACTGTACACGCGATAGGCTGTGGGTTCGGTTTCAACTTGAGGATATAGAATATTTAACACCCAATGCACCCAGGATTCGGCGGAAAATGGGAAAAGAGCAAAAAAATTGTTCGGAGAAAAGAATTATTTTCTCTGAACTCACCTGATCAACTATATTGCTACTACTCCAAAGATTAATCTTTTTTTATTTTCTTGTATTAATACAATAAAAATTTACAAGTAGCAGGCATTGAGGACACGCTGAGGAGTTTCTTCTCGTTAATAATATTAACTATATAATAATATAATAGTCAAGCACCATATTAATTTTGTCAAAAACAATTCAATATAAAAATTTACACGTGGAAAAACTAAACTTAATTAGCTCCATAGATTCTTATACATTCCCACAGTGACTCCTACTATACCTATCTACCTACATAGACGATCAATTTATTCAACCAAACATAAAAACAATAAAGTTATAAAGCATCAACATTTGCGCACAACAACAACAAATCACTCCAAACGTCATCTTAAATAGCAGCTCTAACAGAGTGTCACTAGATACGACGTATGAGACATACATACAACCAAGGCAAGGCTGCATGCGTCGGTGAGAACATTACAGGACTACCGGCGCGCGACGTCTCACGCAAAGAATGTCATATTCAGATTTACACTATAATGTTTATTTTATCTCTTCCTTAGTATTCATCTTATTTTTATATTGTTATATATGTTCAGGTCTTCGTGGCGTAGTGGCACAAGCATGTGACTTTAAACGCGACGGTTGTGAGTTTGATTTCTAGCCAATGAATTATTATCTATCTATTTATTAATTAGAGGCCGGTCGTGGCGCAGTGGCACAAAGTGTGACTGTAAACCGACTGGTTGTGGGCTCGATCCCCACTCGAGGAGATGAAATATTTACTTAAATTTATATTTCCATTTCTTCGCTCTGGTGTCGAGGTAAAGCGCGGCGTTGAGTTCTGCCACTTAACACGCAATACCTCCGGAGTTCGGCAGAAAGTGGGGAATGAAGTGTCTTTCACTACGTTCCCTCTGCCTACCCTGCAGTATGCAAGATACAGCGTGAAGCTGATTTTTATTTATTTATTAATATCGGCGTTGACCACGACACAAGCAGAGCCCGGATAATTCGGCAAAAATCGGGAAAGGAGTACTTTAGTACTAAGTATACCAAGTATCTGTGTACTCTCGGAATATTATTGTTTTTTTCAGTTTAAATAATACTCAAATGTTAAAGGGTAGTTAGTCGAATTATGAAGCTTTATGATAAGACTTATCCTTTGGATCTCTTATCTAATGTATTTAGATTATCACAGATATATTTCTTATTTTATAAATAGAAAAAATACTGATTTGGTTAAATATTAGGTATAGTAATCAAATTAATGACAGAGTATGGTACATTCACCATATAATGTGACATTTTAAATCAGCTCCACGCAGCTATATATAGTTTGCTGTGTGCGCACAGCAGTGTATGCAGAGGGAACCTAGTGTTAAGACACTCCTTTCCTCACTCTGCGCCGGTATCTGTAGTCATTGCGTGTTGAGTGGCGGAACTCAATGCCGCCCTTTGCCTCGACACCATAGCCAAGAAATGAAATTATAAATGTAAATAAATATTTCATTTCCTCGAATGGGGATCGAACCCACAACTAGTCGATTTTACAGTCACACCTTGTGCCCCTGCGCCACGACTGGTCCCATGACGTGATATTTTATGAAACCGAACAAAAATTGCACCAACGGTTTTAAAGCCACTACAGTGTAAAGGTTAACCCTAAAACATGATAATTGTCCAACAGCTACGTGAACCCATCCATTGAACTTGACGGCCCAATTGATTAGCGCTAGTTGAAAGACATGTGTATTGTTCTTGCGAAATTCACTCATACATCACCTCGTAGCGGTTCTTGTGGTGTTAGTATTTAAGATATGAATAATTAAATATCGACATTAATATTAAAACACATAGTAAATTTCTTATATTATTTTAGATGCGCTTCACATATACATGGCCGTACGAATATAGTGGGTGGCAGCGGTTGGTTGAGCCGTGTCGATTCCAGAAATTCCTCTATCATTTACTGAGCATATCTGGAAAAGCTACGTAAGTCATCACATGACAGAACAGGCAGAGTAGAAGTAGTGGTAGTATTTCCAAGTAGTTAATTATAGAAGCAAAACATTTCATTGGAAAATTTTACGTCATAATGCTTAGCTTAAAAAAGCCAGAGAAATTAATATATATATATATATATATATATATATATATATATATATATATATATATATATATATATATATATATATATATATATATATATATATATATATATATATATATATATATTCTCAGTTTTTTTTCGCACGCCGAATTGAAAATTCATTGCGTATCGACTGGCGGAATTCAACGCCGCACTTTGCCTCGACTCCCAATTAAATGAATATATTAATATTTCATATCCTCGAGTGGGAATCGAACTCACTCAAAAATATCTATCTTATCTTAAAGAATTTTCTTTCCTTTTAAAAAAAAATTCAAGTTTCACACTGTATCACCCACACAGTAGGGTGGGCAGAGGGAGCCTAGTGTTAAGACACTCCGCACCCCACTGCCCGACGAATACTGTAGGCATTGCGTGTTGAGTAGCCGAACTCAATGCCGCGCTTTATCTTGACACCAGAGCGAAAAAATTAAAATATTAAATATTTGATAAATTTCACTGAATATTATGTTAAATAACATATGAAATCAAAAGTAAAATGAAAGTTCCAAGGTGGAATGGTGTACAGATTACTATAAACGTCCCCACTGCCGCAGATATGGGAAGAACAATAAGTAACGAGAAAGGCAAATTATTATCGTTAACTTAATTACTACTACGTGAGACGATTAACACGAATTGTTAAATGCTTTACTATATAAAGCACAGTTACACAGTTACAAAAAAATTGAAAAAAAAATAATTAGAAGGCAGTTGTCAGGGCAAGTGTGTGAATGTAAACGTCAGGTTGTGGGTTCGATTCCCAGTCGAAGAAATGAAAAGTTGTATATTTTCCTCTGCGATCTCGTAGCGAGACACGCAATGCCTCTAGAATTCGGCGGAATATGAGAATCGCAAGTTTGTTAATGGAAGCGGAATATTTTAACACTTAGTCCCCAGGTTCGCTCTACCTACCCTGCTATATGCTTAAAATATAGCATGAAGCTAATTACAACAATAATAAATTATTTAATAGCTTATTGAAGTATATTAGGCCAGTCGTAGCGCAGGTGCACAAAGTGTGACTGTAAAAGCGAGTGGTTGTGGGTTCGATCCCACTCGAGAAATTAAATATTAATTAATTTTCATTTCTTCGCTCTGGTTTCGAGGCAAGGCACGGCGTTAAGTGCCGCCAATCAACACGTAATGCCTCCAGAATTCGGACGGGAAGTAGGGGTACAGAATGTCTTAACACCAGGATCCCTCTGCCTACCCTGCTGTGTGCGGGATACTGCGTGAAGCTGAAGCTGATAAATATCCAAATAAAAATTGAAAGAAGTACTCGTACAAGGATAAACAAAAATAATTATAATTAAACAACAAATATCTTTGTTTCTAGTCCAACATGGCCATACACATATACCTACTTCGTACTAAGTGTGTGACATTCATTATTTTCAAATTAACTTTAATCTCCCACTTAAGATCAACGAACTTCCTACTGGCGTTTTGGTTTAAAATCCGTGACTTTTAATTCTTTTGTTTCGAAGGAAAACATTTAAAATTCATTGTATGGTGGTCCGTCGCGAAAAACATTGAAACATGTAATTAATATACGTATATGATATAATTTATTATGAACACAAAAAAATGCAAGATATAAAAATAATTAATTTAATCTTATCCGATCTCATGTATGGGAACTACTTACAAAGAAATCTTAGTCATAGTTGCGTCGTTAAAATTAAAATTTGAGAATACCTACTTAATGTTTCCCAGAATACGTAAATTGTAGAAAAATATAAAAAAGAAAAAACGATGAAGAACTCATCAGAGTTTAGTTACGAGTTGTAAATAAGAAATACTTGAAATTTATATCTTAAAATAAGTTATTTATCAATATAACAATTTTACAATACATGTAATATAATACATAACATACAATCAAAAAAAACAAAAATAATCTACATTTCCAATGAAATAAGAAAACTTCAAATAATTTAACCATATTCAGGGAATCTATTAAAATGTTGATTCCATCACTTCACACGTTCTGTCAAGTAATAAATAAAGCAAAAATATAATTAAATTTCAACGAGGCAACACATAAAAAGTTTACGTACACTATGACACTACATCTATGGCATAAAAATATTTGGTTAACTTTAGATTACACGACAACGACCGGTACAAATTAATTCAAACACATTCTGTTCTGAGTCCGAGTCCGTCATTAATCGAGCAAAGTCATTAATCACGCCACATCAAGTCTGACACGATGACTAATTTGTCATTACGATTAAATCGTTTCAGAGTGATATCCTTTTTCAAGGTGTTTGTGTTTATATTATCTATCCTTGCCAGTTGAGACAATAATTATTGTGATTCAACTAGGAACCGAAGCTGTGATATTATAAATATAATGTGAGCTGTTAGTCAGATCATTATGTGGGACTATGTCGAGGAGTTCTTATCTCTCTTGTCTTATCTGGCCATTTCTTTGCTGTATATTGTACATATCCGGGGTCTGTTGGAGTACCGGAGGCTCTGCCTTCATTATCGGCCAATTCTCTATCTCTTTCTTCTATTGGCTCCATTGGGAAAATGGCTGGTGTCTCCGACCTTCGCGATCTGTTCGAACTACGTAGATAATCCTCAAGTTGTTGGATTGTTGGCGTCGGAACTGTCTTCGCTCGCGTTGGAGATTTTGATTGACGCTTTCGTTCATACGTCGGTGACACATCATCATATAAACCTTTCAACCGTCCAGTTTTTACTTTAGAAAATACTGGCGTCTGTAACTCCGGCAAGTAGTCCTCCCTCACAGGCAGTCTAGACACGTTATCTAGATAATCTCTTAAATATTTCTCATTGAACTTAGCCAGTTCTTGTTCGTAATGCAATCTGTCTGGTATGGTCAATGGTTCAGTAAGTCGTACATAATTTCCTGAATCGTCTACTCCGTTACGCAACGATCCAAATTTGGACTTTTCTAGATCTTTCTCAATAGGAATATCGCCTAATTTATCAAATTTCATCAATTCAAATTTCGGTTCGTCAAATAAGTTGGGTTCGTCTTTTTTAATTACCTTATCTTTATTTTTTTCCAGGTCCAAATCTTTCGGTCTTTCAGGCACGTGTCCATTTTGTTTCCCATTAGGGATGTGGCCATTTTGGCCATTAGTAGGGGGCTGCGTGACGATTGAAACTTTCTTTCCTAATTTAGGGGATGATATGGGATCTGTCTGTGATGGTCTGGTGGAAGTGTATACTCTAGGGCCCATCAAGTCTATCAGAAAAAGTATTGCTACGACGATAGACAATGAGCCGAGTATTGAAGCGTTCACTATTAACTTGTATGGTACTGAGTCTAAAGAAGCTAGCTCTAGACCACCTGTTGACAAAATATAATGTCAGGTTCATAATATTCACCAATATATTACATAAACTCATAATATATCTTTAAGACTTACCCAAAACAAGAAAGAAGAGTGATCCAAAGCCAAGAAGTATTCCTTCTAATATTCTTCGTCCTATAGGAACTTCGTAAAACACCCGTCCTAATATTAGGGCGAAGGTTATTATCACGTAACCTAGAAAAATAAATATATCGTTAAAAATATCTAAAATGCTATTAAAATAATAATTATATTGTAGAGTAATATAATATAGGTACATTCTTTGAATTACTCGTTTTTTAGTAAAAACATCATATCCATAGCATTTGAAAAATGTATGAGCAAATCGATTGAAAGTTAAAAAAAAAAATTCATGCGTTCGGCGGAAAGTGGGGAGCGTAGAGTTTTGCATAGAGCGTAGAGGGGGCTCCCTCTGCCTACCCTGCGACACACGATATTCAGCTTGAACCTGATGAAAATATATATTTTTTATCATTCACCTCCATACACAGCATCCGCAAAAGAGCCCCCAACAGAATCCCAAGTGACGGACGTGAGGAGAGACCACTCCCGCGACAGCTTCTGCAGTAACAAGGCGAGCCGCGCCTCGTCATCTGTAGACACTCGTTTGGCCACCAGGCACGCCACGCAAAACAACTGCGCATACGTAGAAAAAGAAATTATATATCTTAGACTAAAAACTAACATATGTGAGCGCGACAGGTTATAAGTTCAATTTCCACTCGAGGTAATTAAATATCTAATATTTTCATTTCTTCGCTCTGAATTCGAGGCAAAGGCGCGGCGTTGAGCTCCTTCCCTCAACACGCAATGCCTCCAAAATTCGATGAAATGTTGACTATGACCAAAAAATCAATGAAGCTATATGAAACATTGAGGAGTTTCGTAATACAAACACAAATTACATCTAAATGAGGCGAAGGGACATGCTTATAACTATGGGATTGGGAAAGAAACGAGAATAAAGAAGAAAAAAATAATATTATTGCTTTATGCTACCAAATAAATTTAGTTGATTTTTTTATATAAAAATGAAATGAAATGGAATGAAAATTTTAATATAAAAAAATCATAGTTGAAAGTAGTAGAATTGACCGCGAAACAAACCTAATGCATAAAAGCTACAAACTGCCTATTGTGTTTGTATAAAATATAAATTAAAAGATAGATACCTACCTAAGGTACAGTTCGAAGGCCATATTACATGTAGGTACAGACGACAATAAATATATATTCAAGTATTTACACTATATTGCGTAATGTTTACGAACGTGTATTGAATCATTTCTTAATTAATGCCCGCAACGGTCATTCCGCGTGCCAGTTCTTATGTACCTACTATACTCGTAGTGTGTTAGCGTTATGCAACTCAGCGAGCTTTTAATATAGGTTACTATAAAAATTGATTTGAAATCAGCGTCACGCTGTATCCCGCACGCTGCAGGTTAGGCAGAGGGAACCTAGTGCTAACACACTCCGATCCCCGCTTTCCGCCGAATTCTGGGGGCATTGCGTGCTGACTAGCGGAACTCAACGCCATACCTCGACTTGGCACCAGAGCACAGAAATGAATATATATATATGAAGGAATTTATATTTCATAAATTTAAATAGATATTTCATTTTCCCGAGTGAGGATTGAACCCACAACCAGTCGTGCTTATATTCATAATTTGTGCCCCTGCGCCACAAACGAATACCGACCGAACCGAAACCTCTGATAATAAAAATTAAAAAAAAAACATTGTTTAGTATTTTATATTTTATTTTGTTTACTATTTTGTATTTTTTTTGGTTTTATATGTTAAGATACACAAAAATAATCTTATAATCTGTAATAAGTACAGGTTTTTTTTTAGATTCATCTTATATCCCTCACATAGCAGGATAAGCAGCGGGAGTCTGGGAACCTAGTGTTGAGACACTTCGTTCCCATTAAGACACTTCCGTTTGCCACTTTCCACTGAATCTGGAGGAATTGTGTAGAGTGGCGAAAGTAACGACACGCCTTGCCCCATTACCTCAGCGAGGAAATAAGAACATTAAATATTTCCTCGAATGGGAATCGACTCCACAACTTGTTACATGTAGTCGCACAGTTGTGCCCCACAACTGCCCTCGAATCCTGACAGTAGGTATATGTTTAGTATGTACATAATATAACTTTAAAAAAATCATCATCGAAATCTTTGAGGCCACTTTGTAAAAGCGACTGGTTATGGGTTCGATCCCCATTTCATAAAATGAAATATATATTTAAATTTATATTTCCTCTTTGGATATTCTCTGGTGTTGGGGCAAAGCGCATTGAGTTCCGCCACTCAAAAAGCAATGCCTCCAGAAATCGGGCGAAAGTGGGAAACGGAGTGTCTTAACACTAGATTCTCTCTGCCTACCCTGCTGTGCGCGGGATACAGCAGGAAGTTAAAAAATAAAAACATTTAAAAAAAAAGTTTTTTTAAAAGGGACTGTATGGTCACTCAAATGTGAAGTTGCACAAAAACAATACCTCGCGTCGTCTAACAATAGCTGGCGATGTGACAATTAGTCTTGTTTAGAACCTAAAGTACCTGACCTCAACGACTTTGCTCGGTAAGAAAATATATTCGACTTCTTGTTCGGTTTGGCGAATTCTCAAAACTCAAACGAATTCGGCGGCCAATGGCCTTAACACTAGGTTCCCCCTGTTTACCATGCTGTGCGTGGGATACAGCGTGAAGCTGATCAAATTTTAATTTATTAAATTCCTAAACTCAAGCCTAACTAAAATCTGGACATCCATCGACAGCTAATTTCAAGGCAGCCACGACTCGTCTATCGTACTATACGTACTTGCAAACGAAAAATTACGTTTATTATAAATAGAACAAGAAACACCGTAATTGCGCAATATCTAATTGAAGATAATTGTTGTAAATTCATATCTCAGTCGGAATAATATTTTATTTATAATTTTGTCACAACAATTTGTCTCATTGTATGATGGACGATAGAACAAAGAAATAATAAGGGCCTCCCCCCTATCCCATAAAGTTATTAATAGATTTAAATAATTATAGAATAACTTATTAGCAATAAACAACAAAAATATCTACTTTTAAGGTACATTATACATATATTATACAGAGGCCTTCGTGGCGCGGTACACAAACGTGTGAATGTAAGCTGTAGGTTGTGGGTTCGATTCCCACTCGGGAAAATTAATTATTATTTATTAACATGTTCATTATGTTTGCTCTAGTGCCAATGAAAAGAAGCGCGGAGGTCTATTCCGCCACTCACAATGCCCGAAAATTCGGCGTCTACTGTCTACCCTGCCGTATGCAGGGTGAAGATAAATAAAAAGAATAACCAATTAAAAACAAAACAAAGCTATAGGTATATAATATATTAAATAACAGACAAACATCAACAAAGTGATTACTAATTAAATATAATATAGCATAGGTGGTAAGCCCTAAAAGATGATGAGAACAATGACTGCGAATTTGTCAAGCAGGCCCTACCGCCACCTCAGAGCCTTCGGGCTACGACCTCTAGGTGTTACGTCATTGTCCAGCGTGGGATCGGCATTGACATGCAGTAATATGTTAAGGAAATTTTTGTATTTGTATTTGTGAATAATGTGTTAATGGAAAACTGGGTGTAGGAAAACCTACATACTATAGATAGAATCAGCTTAACGCTGTATACCGCAACAGCATGGGTAGGCAGAGAGAGTCAGTGGTAAAACACTCCGTTCCCCATTTTCGGCAGAATTCTAGAGGCATTGCGTGTTGAGTGTCTGAACTCTTCGTCGCGCTTTGCCTCGACGAAGAAATACAAATTTAAATGAATATTTCATATCTTCGAGTGGAGATCGAACCTACAACCAGTCAGGTTTTGTCTCTCTTTGTGCCTCTGCGCCACAACTGACCTCACGTATATATAATGTTGTTTTATACTAAATGACTAGCACACATACACCACAGGAAGTGCACAGGACCTTCGAAATCATTTACAATTTGTTATATGGTTAATCGTCATTGATTCAAGCAACTGATACTTTTTGACTGACTGACTAACTGACTGTAAAACAACAGGTTATGGGTTCGATTTACACTCTCAGAAAAGAAATATTTAATATTTTCATGTTCCGTCGTTAACTTTGGCGGAAATTGCGGAGCGGCACTCCGCTATTAGGTAAGTAGAGATAGCCTAGTGTTACGACACTTCTTAACACTAGGCTTTTACCCTGTAACATGCGGGATATAGCAAGAAGCGTGAAAAAAAGAAAATACCTAAAATTAATCATAGTAGGTACATCTCCGAACTCGGACGTATTAAGTAACCCATCCACCTAACGCGTTGTGAAACCAAACATTTGGTAAGAACCTCGTAATGTCAACACCGGCCCGAGGCTATCATATGGTTATTTTAAAAACATTTTCAACTAATCTTTGAACTTTTTATATTTATATATTGATTAATTTTTAAAATAATATATTGATTATTTTTAAAATTATTTTTAAAAAATCCCCATCTAATCAATTTGAAAATCATTAAACAAATTAAAGGAAAAAATACTTCAATTCAATAAATTATAACTAGAGAATTGAACCCATATTCACTTAACTACAGTAACTAAAAAATATCCCATAACAATAATAACAATAGATAACAAAACCTTAGTTGCAATAGCCTTTGCTAGCAAAAAAAGCACCTATTTAGAAAAAATATTAAAAACACCTTATCACCAATGCCTTATCAGTCTTACAGAATTCGCATACTTACGAACTCCACTATCTTGAGCGCGACCCACTTGTCGCAGAGCGCCATGCCGCCCGCACCGTGACTGTTACACAACACCAGGTACACCAGGGAACTGGTACAGTAATACCTTGAGTTACGCGAAAACTTTTAATTAAAAAAAAATGTAAAATCCTAACTTTAAAAAACTTTTTTTTATTTCTTACAACGCCACCTAGAACAGTCTGTATAACATAACTTCGATTTCTGTCCAAATTAATAAGTTTTGATAGTATTGTAACATGTAAATCACACAAAGTACTAGTAAACTCGGCTAATATTACTAATTACAAACCAAAAACGAAGTTACAGCTCACGTAACTAAATTACGCGGTAATCCCTCCAATAGTATAAGTTCAAGGTATTACTATAACAAATTCGACCGCCGCCTCCTGGACTACACGGCGACGCGCAACACACGGCCGTCCGACGCAAGCGCAAACATTTGTTTGACACTAACTGGTATATTGACGCGCCTCTACATGTGACATTGAATCAAAATAAGCCACAGGTCACCATGCGTGCAAACATGCATTTTATTTTCTATTTTATTCACCTTCACGCTGTATCCCGCATACATCAGGGCAGACAATGTTAAAATACTTAGTTTTCCTCCAATTTTCAGAGCATTAACAACACTCTGCCTTGTTACCAAAACGAATAAATGAAATAAATAGTTCCTTCGAATGGAAATCGAGCCCACAAGCGTCGCCTCTACAGGCAGAAACTGTCACACTACCACTACACACATTTTACAAACAAATAAAACACAAAACCTTCGTTATACTTAAATTTATTAATCGACCAATCGATACATGCAATATCATCTAAAAACCTCACAAACAGAGAGATAAATTCATATTTGCGAACAAAATGTGCTCAGATTTATCCAATTTCATAATATCGCTATTGGGCATGAAAGAAAACTGTTCCAAATTGATTCGCTCTAAGTAATAACCTGATTATATTAATTTCAATATATGTAGACTTAATAATAATAAACTACGATATTAATATGAATATTTCGTTGAAAAAACATCAAAAAATTAATAGAGTAGGGCGAAACGACCATTAGGTGTCCGGTCGCCTAAGTACTTAATTCATACTTAACACAAAAACCTAAGAATGGCGAGTCAAGTTCGAGTCGGGCTCGATGCGTCAATCAATAATAAAACATATATATACTCAGCGTACACACTTAAAATAAAAAATAATAATTGGTTTTAAAAAAAAATGCAAATCTATCTCTCGTAGTGAGTAGCGGCACGCAAGACATGTTTGTAAACAAACATACATACAACTAAATAACTGTATAAATATTATATATATATAGTTCCTAAGTGCATATAAGACTTCATTCCATTACCGAACAAATATAAGAAACCGGCTGCAGTTTTAATTAGAAACGTATGTATTAGGCAAATTGATTTGACACCATTAAAAAATTGACTTTGTAAATTGATAAATAATCATTTAAAGCAAATTGTAAACATTTCTTGCGCCCGCGTCGTTGTTACACCACCACGTATTTTGTGCAAATAAAAAATTATATATATATATATATATATATATATATATATATATATATATATATATATATATATATATATATATATATCACAAACAGAAATGTGACAATCGTTTTGTAATAGCAACAATTAATTTAAAAAATGTGTATTTTATTTATTCTTTAAGTAAAAATAATCTTTTTTTTGTTCGATTCTGCTTTAATAAAATTAAAAAAAAAATCTTATAAAGACAGTACAGTATTAGCTTACAACTTATATATAAATAGAAACTGACAGAACTTTACTGTAATAAAAAACATCGAACCTACAACTGACGACGAAGTTAATGAAGCCAGACAGTAGCGAGTCTTTCATTATAATTATATATAATACAAACTTGATATAAACTTAAATTTATTTATATAGTCGTCTTAATCTGACTTCACGGCGGGATAAAAATAAATATTAGAGATTAATCTCATAAATAAATAATAAATTAAAATAGTTATAACTATTCTGTTTGTGATATGTGCCAACAAGGTTAGTTGGAAAGCGACACAACAGTTAAAATAAGTAATTAAGTAATTAGTGCATTACAATTTCATGCAAAAAAAAAATCACCAATAAAAAAAACAATCAGGAGCTAGGATACCTGCTTTTTTTATACAGACTACACACGTTAATTTATTATCATTAATTAAACATTATTAAAAAAGGGAATATATATATATATATATATATATATATATATATATATATATATATATATATATATTACTATTATTTATTTACCCTTTTTGTTATTTTTAATAAAATGTAAACATTTTCACTTTCAATCCACAAATACGGCATAACTATCGAAAGTCTTCATTTTGTGTAATTTAATAATATTATTAAAAACACCCCCAAAAAAAGTATAGCACTAAGCATTTAGTAATAATATTGGTTAAGATGAAAATAAATAAATATATATTATGGAGGCTGTAAATACAATTAGTGGTATAGTTGATAATAAATTATTACATTAATATTGTGTTTAATAAGTAAAAATATAAAAACAGATTGCAGTAACAGGCTTCATAAGTACATAATACAATTTAAAAAAAATATCAGTACTGTTTTTAATATTGTTATATATAACATAAAGGTTAGATAAATTATTATTAATATTTTGAAAAATTTATCTTAGATAACATTATAAAACAAAATAGTCACCATGCCTATTATTTAAAACTTTTATTTAACATGCATAAATATAAAATAGTACATTAAGTCCCAAATAAAAAAGCCAAACAGGTATCCAAAGCTCATACAATTCATATATTAACTCACTGTTGTCTTGTTGGTGTCATAAATTCCCCAAGTGGATGACGGGTGGTCCATGGGTTGAAGTCGGGAACCCTCGGTGTGGACGGGGCAGGGGCCGTCCACACATTGGGACCAGAAGACATGTTGAGCGACGTCATGGAGGACAGAAGGGACTCCATACCATAAAGTTGGGAGCCCCAGCTGGAATCAAGCTTTAATATTACTGACTGTGATTGTGGGTTCGGTTTCCATTTGGGTGAAATATTACAAGAAAATAATTTTAATTTTTCACACTCTGGTAGGCACAGTGCAATGTTGAGTAGTAGCCAAATTTAGTGATTTCCTTAACATACCCTGCCATGAAGAAAAAAGCATGGACCTGATAATCTTTACTTAAATGTAAATTATATTATAAAGAGATTTTTAACAAGATATAACAACAATCTCACTCTTGAGCCGAAGCAGGTCTTGGAGGAACATTAATCCGACTTGCATTCCTCTGGGCCTCGTGTATCATGCGGAGGCGGCGCGCCTGAGACCAGCGCTCCAACGAGTATGACGCCCCACGTCCCGCGCCAGTTCCTAAGGACGCTAGACCTGCGCTCACCAAGTCACATTCTGGTTCCTCAACTCGACTTTAGTTCCACACCTCGTTCAGGCGACCAGCGGCCAACCTAAGATGCAAGTCATTTAAAAATAGTTCTTTCCAATTGAGACTGTCATGGCACAGCATCACAATATCTCATAGTAAACGCGATGGGTGTGAGTTTGACTCACTCAACTGAATGAATTACTTAATTTTGAGGCTCACCAGAGCCTACCAAACAAGTGTAACACTTGCAATGTCTTGATACATATGTGGAAGATGGGGAAGTCTAGTCTGTTATTTGCGAGAAACATTGAACCTGCAACCATTGTTTACAGTTCAAAGTTGTGCCATTACGATGACTTCATTCAAGTATCGAACATATATGTTATTTACTTCTCTATACTGCCTCAATAATTGCGGGGACTGCGGCATTGACCAGTCAACAGCTGGTCTGGCTCCAGTGCCCCAGGCCGCCGCCGCCGCTGCCACTAGGGCCTTCCTAGCCATGGCTGCACCTCGATGAGACTTGTATTCTACTATAGCAGCACAAGAAGCTGCCCCACGGCGTATACGGACTTCTTGAACTTCGTCGGTCAACGCGTAGAGCAAACGCACTATCTCCGCTGATGGCGTCGTGGGTGGAATACGTGATATAAATATGCGACAGTTGTTGATTGATGGGCACACTCCTATGTACCACAGGAAAAAAATTATGAAATCTGTCAAAATTTTGCATTTCGATTTTTTCAAAAAGCATCCGTGCTACGTTATAAATTTATTAATTTACCACGTAGCACGGATGCCTATTGATGTAAAGATTAAAAGATGCTACATTTACAACAAAAACGAATATTATGGAAGTACTCAGTCTTCTAACGACATTGCGTTCCTTCTGAATAATTATAAATTATATTAAACTCTTTCTTATTTACGTGATAACAGAAAAAAATATTACCTAATTGCCAAGATGGCCTAATCATATAGTTGTTGAAAAGGCGTATTGCGTTTCCCGCCTCCGCCTCCGTTGTGTACATCGCAAAAGCATAGCTAAAATTATTTAAATATTATTATTTTAGAAATGAAGTGAATTTAAATATATGTAATAAGAATATATACCCTCTATTCCAACCGGAAAAATTAATCATTAGACGGAATTCAAACAATTCGCCCGCCTGCCTAAAAAGAGGCACGAGAGTATCTTCGAAACAGTCGTGGGGAATCCGTCCGATGAACACCTATAAAAAAAAAACAAATATTAAGTGTTTTTACAATAAAAAAATAAAACATATAGCTTACGCAATCCTATCTTTTATTCATCAAATTGATACTAAAGAAAAAAAAAACACTACAAAAACAACTTAACCACCATTTGCCTGTAGGTCCGCTCCTTGCTTTAAGAACCAATTTACAAACGAATAAAATATAGAAAAGAACAGCACAGCATTTTTATGTGAGACAAAACCTATAATTAATATCATAATGCCTATAATGAAAAGCTATAAAAATAAGCATGTCTTTAGGACTCCTACAATGTCCTATTTTCTCAACATAACTGGCTTAGTGCTTGAATTGGCGGGTAAATTAAATTTGGCGAAATCAATTATGGTTTGCTGGGCTGTAAAGTTATATAGTTACCTCACAATTCCTCGAAGGTTCAGGACCACTCCATGCATGCGGCGCTTTCCTATAGATTCTTTGACCATTAATTTGAGTAAGTGTATAAGATGTGTTATTCTCTGTTAACGATAATAATCTTGATGATAATTCATACTGATCCACTTCACTAGACGAGTAATGCTTGACGGAAGGCATTTTATATATTTATATTTTATTTTAATCTTACAATAAATATTAATTATTTATTTAATATATTTAACAACTATGCGTGCCCCTCTAAAGAGCAACAAAAAATGAAAGAACTTAATAGAAAGCTGTATACCTAATAAAATGGCGTATTAAAAACAAAATGGTGGTTTTGTATAATAATATGTGACCTTGAAATGATATCAATTGCAAATCTTTTTATGTTTAATTCAATGTTAAATTCATGAAAATGTTTTCTTAAAGGTAAGCCTTTTGTTTGGTCTGTAGGTCATTAATATTTATTTATATATTTTATCACAAAAAAAACAAACTTATCCAATTTTGAAAACAAATACAAAAGTCATTTATAATATACCGGAAATAATAATAAAAGTAATTAATTATGTACTCAAATTATATTACTTTCCTTCTTATTTATTTTCCTTTACTATTTTTTTATTTTACGTAATTTCACGAAATTATTAAAAAATAATTTGTTTATTTTATCACTAAATATTATAAAATATTTTATATACCTTTTCGTCATTGTTTAAAATTTTCGTGTAACCCTTATTTACGTTGCTTACATTATTATGACATTCGCAATCAGTAAAACTATAATAATACACAAATATATTTTATTGAATAACAATATCATATAATTATATTAACTACATTTTTATCTTTCAAAAAGCTGTATTTTCATTAAACAAATTAAATAGAATAAAAATTCCATACATATGTAAAACAGTACTAGATTAGATACGTAGGTATATTTTTTAATATAAAAATTTAATTTACATATTTATGAAATAATTGAAATTTAGAAAGGAGATTAATACTTTTATGGATAACTAATCGAAATTTTATATTTCCATTTTAATTATTTGTGACAAGAAGACTAGGGTAACAATGCTTATTAACATAATTTTGTAGTTTGATTCTAAATCACAGCATCCTTTATTTTTTCTGCTTATTTGTTTAGTATCCAAGCTATTTTTTAATTGCATGCGTAATATATAAATCCTTCGAGTTTTAATATTCATACTTAATATTTGTTGTTTAGTAAAATATTGTAGTTTCTTCTGATTAATAAGTTTCATCACATTGGCTTTAATCGCTCTAATAGCTTCTAATTTTATTGAACTTATTTGCCTTCTAGGTATACCTGGAAATCGATGTTAGAAGCACATTTATTTATTTCTTCTTTATCTATATTTCATCGTTAAGACACTCCGTTCCCCAGTTTTCGCTGAATTCTGGAAATATTTGAGTAGCGTGTTGAGTACCTTAACTAAACGACGCGCATTACGTCGTTACCAGAGAGAACTAATAAAAATATTAAATATTTCATTTCCTCAAGTAGAAATCAAACCCATAACCAGTCGCGTCTCCAGTCGCACGCTTTTGTCACTGCGCCGCTATAGGCATCAACAATCATTTTATATTTTATATAAGTATAAAATTACTGGTAAAAAGTGTATCAAGACGTCCAATTTCATGTGAAGACCACTTATACGGTTCTCCGTAAGCATCATGATGCGTTGCAATATTATACAGAGTCTGTAAAAATATTAAGAATAAATCATTTTTGTTCTTTAATTTGAATGTTGAATTATACATTTTTGGAAACCCGACGTTTCGAACACTTTGCAGTAGTCCATAGTCACGGGTAAACCATTAGACGGTCTAGTCGTGACCACTGTTAAAATAGTTTCATTTAAAATGTGTAATAATAGTTAAAATCAAAGAACTTATTATATAGCTTTTCTATCTAATAATTAAGCTACCCTTTGAACTAGCTTCAACATGATATAATTAATATTACTCTTTTCTGATCCACATTACAACGGTCAAGCTTATTTAAGACTTCATAAGTAAGTTCCTTGAATACTGTAGGTGTTATTCTTTTCAGGTCACTCGCAGGAAAAGCACACAGCAAATAGCCTAATTCATTAATGTGTGCCCCATTTGTATGCCAATCGGTACCGAAATATCTTCTGTACGCAGCAGCTATAACTCCGTACTGTATAAAAATCAACATTTTATGATAATACTTAACAATAAAACAGCAATATTAAATTATAAGCTTTTGTTTTTAAGTTATCACCTTACGATTGCTTAGTTCAATATATTGTTTGGCAAAATACTTGAAAACAGATGGATCGCCGAAGTTGACATAGTATAAATCTTCTTCGGGTACAACATTTAATAGACTATCAAATGCTGAGAGTTCTCTGCCTTGTAAGAATGCTGCAGTCTTCCCGTCTATGCACGGTTGATTAATTATTAACATAATATATATATATATATATATATATATATATATATATATATATATATATATATATATATATATATATATATATATATATATATATATATATATATATATATATATATATATATATATTTAAATTTTTTAGCTTATTAGTGTGAGAACAATTAAAAAACAAAATAATTTATTCGATAAATTTCACGGCATACATGACCGGTACCATTATCTAAACTTACTTCAAATCTGAAATGTATCCAGTATTATTAATAGAACCTAAAAAATTAATATGTCCATGCTCATAATGGTAATATTTCCTAGATTTTTAGGGATAATAATTTACTGTTTACTTTAGTATTGATGTGATGTGAATGTGAGAGGTAAGAGAGGTAGGGGGAGACCTCGGTTGACCTTCGAAAACACAGTATCAAAGATACTGGAGGGAGGTCATGTAAAAGCATGTGGAATATGAATAGCTTGATGACAGTGCATAAGGTGAAAGAGGCAGATTCACGGGAGGGCGGAGTGGTCGTAACGCCCCAAGCCTCTGGTCCTGGGGTAATAGACGTAGGAAGGGAGGGAGCCGGGTGGTCAGTGCCCACCATAGAATAGTCTGTTGACTTCATTAGGTAAATTATTAGTAAATGACACGTATTTTGAAAGTTTCGTGTCTTATTTTTCTATGTTTATGCAAGTCTTATTCAAATGTCAATTACATGATGTAAGCTAATTAATTTATACACTAATTTGTAAATTAAAAAAATTATGAATTGTTAAAATCTCGTTACACGGAGGGACTCATTTAACTACGCCGTCTCAGGCCTCTGACGTTGTTAGTCCGCAATTGCCAAAGAGATATGCAGAGATCATAACGTTTGGCACTCTGTTCTTAGTTGAGTGAGTGTGTGTGTGAGTTATAAAAACTTAAATGTTCACCAGTTATAATGTCCCACGCTAATATAGCCCTAGATATTGGTAGCGAGTGTTTTATTGTATTTGTTAATATATGCAATACAGTTTCTGAATCGAGTCTTAAAAATGTACTGGATGGACCAAAGTATAACATATCCATAGAATTTTCAAATTTGATTCTATTTTCGACTTCGTCATAAAACTCATCATAGATAATGTCATCTGCAAAATAAAATTGAGTTTCATTAGTCCACATACAGTCTGCGACTTCTAAGCAGATCTTTATATTTGTGTGAGTGTACTAATATATAAAGAGACGTCGGCCGCGAACTGCAGACTTCCCGCCGCCGTAAGAGACGGCGAGGCCAGTCATATCTCACGGCACGCCCGCGCCTCGGCGTGGCGGGGCCCAACGGTCGAAATCCTCCATGATTATCGTACGCGGGGTATTCCCCCGCCATCGCCAACACTTCACGAGTGTCCATCAAAGCTCGTAATTTCTTCTTCATGGGCGAGCTACACTCGCCCCTCCTAGCCCGGTGACGCTGTCAAGACCATACCATGTCAACAGCACTAAGTCCATCAGAAAAAAAAAGCGAACTGGTTTATACTGCTTTTTGGCAACCGTTTGACATCTGTTGTACCAAGTATTGTCAGATTTATTCAGTGTTAGGTTTTGTAAAAAAAAGAGGGTTGTTGATAAATAAATAATGGTATAAGATCGACCAGTGTTAGGTCTTGTACGAAAAAAAGGAGGGTAGTTAATAAATAGATAATATATAGAAGCTGTACACATCGTATCGTACTTTTACCCGGGACAGCATCGAGGCTAGATTAAGTACCACTTTGTGAAGTGAAGGAATAAAGTGGAGGAGTTTGTAAGATAAAGTGAGTGTTATTTTATTTTTTTATTTTATATCAGAAGTGGGATGTAACTCTGTAAAAATATTTTCATATTTTTTTTCTATTCTTTGAGTTTTACTTGCATTTTATTAATAGCTGCAAATATAATCGTGATTCATGAAACATTTGGTGGGCCACTCTCTGACAATGTGACATGTAGAATGATTATATATTGATATCATTTTAAGAAAGGAGAAAATAAATACTTATTTAGAAAACGTATAAAAATTTGAACGTAGCGGGACTCGAACCCGCGCCTCCTGGAAACCGACCAGGCGCTCTGACCACTGAGCCATGCGTTCAAATAATTTGCGAAGTAATTTCATAGTAACTTAGCCTGTGAGACGCGTGGTTAGGGCTACTCTCTGACTCTCGTGTAACGCAGGTTAAGCAAATATTGTTTTGTAAATATCGCGTAATTTTTTATATGCACAATTTTGTACCTGCTGATATATTATTAAGCTAAAATATTAAAATACTTAATGATTTGAATAAATCTATTTTAATGTACCCTCGATTAGAAATCATATCGATTTGCAAATTTGATAATTGAATTTATCATGGCGGTATTTATTTTTTGTGTAGTCTAACTGCTGATATATTCTTGATCTATAATATTAAAATACTCAATGATTTAAATAAATCTATTTTAATGTACCCTCAAATAGAAATCATATCGATTTGCAAATTTGATAATGGAATTTATCATGGCGGTATTTATTTTTTGTGTAGTCTACCTACTGATATATTATTAATCTAAAATATTAAAATACTTAATGATTTGAATAAATCTATTTTAATGTACCCTCGATTAGAAATCATATCGATTTGCAAATTTGATAATTGAATTTATCATGGCGATATTTATTTTTTGTGTAATCTACCTGCTGATATATTTATAAATCTAAAATATTAAAATACTAATGATTTGAATAAATCTATTTCTCTATTAGAAATCTCGATTAGAAATCATATCGGTTTGCAAATTTGTTAATTGAATTTATCATGGCGGTATTTATTTTTTGTGTAGTCTACCCAACATTAAAGCATTTCAGAACAATATGTCACTGATACATGTGTTATTTTGTTTTTATGGTCACAACGACGAAACGGTAATGGAGTATGACGACCGTGGGTGGCAGCGCGGCAGCCCATTGCGAGATGCAACGAGATCGGTGTTTGATGTCACCGGAACGCCGAAAGCTGTCGCAGCCGGTAGCTGTCGCGGCCGGGTGCTGTCGCGGCAGGGAGCTGTTGCGGCCGGGTGCTGTTGCGGCCGTATGCTGTCGCGGCAGGAAGCTGTTGCGGCCAGATGCTGTCGCGGCCAGGGTGCTGTCGTGGCCGGGTGCTGTCGTGGCCGGGTGCTGTCGCGGCCGAGTGCTGTCGCGGCCGGGTGCTGTCGCGGCCGGGTGCTGTCGCGGCAGGGAGCTGTTGCGGCTGGTCTGCAGCACTAAGAGCAGACGCAGTTAGTGCTGCAAAGGACACTAGCTTTTGGTGGTGCTGAATATGAAAATTGGAGGGATCGAAGGCTGCTAGGTCAGAAAGTATAACATTCACTTCTAAAAATATTTTGCAAATTTTGAATTTTTCGCCAGTAAGCTTAGCAATTACACTATCTAGTAACCAAAAATATTGTATTAAAACGGTTTGTGAATGTTAAATTTGACATACATTTCCATCTGAATATAATTCTGAACCTGACCAATTATTACAATATCTTATGACTTCTAAAGACGAAACAAACAAATAATTTTTCTTTATGAACAATTCATCCTCCTATTTTCAACATACATAGTTTCTAAAGCTTACAATTAAATTCAAAAAAAAACATTGATAATTCGAGCTTGCTACAAAATAATATATTCTGTTTAAACTATAAGCAGGAGAGTTATTTTCTCTTTATAGTAATTTACTATTTATAGTTAGTTTCTCAAATATCTGAAATCGCTCATTTAATGAAAAATTTGTAATATAATAGGTTAAACAACTGAAAATAAACCTTCCAACACAAATAAATACCTATACCAAAAACAATTTTATATCAAATTCTAGCATTCAATCTAAATTCATTAATAAATAAGTCCCTAGTAAAAATTTTGGATATAATATGTAAGGGGGATTCTGCATCAAATACAAAACTCATTAATTATTGACAGAGTCGACGAGAAATTAGTAATTAGGTTATATACGAATATTTAGATTTGCTAGTGCTAATATCGAAGTATATGAGAGTGCTAAAGAACCTCTTAGTTAATAGTTAGTAGTGGTAGTATTTTAACTAGTTTACTAAGTTTTAGAACACTAAAATAACGAATTCTGTCTTTACATATGGTTCATTTACTTTACGAGTAGTGAAGATCGTGTAATAGAGAAATCTGGACGTCAAATAAGTGTAGTCGGGGGTGTATACTAAATTCAAAATAACATTGTCAATATTTCTAAATTTCCGCGCGTGACATTAGTGTTCTATGAGAGAATATATTAATAGATCGGGGTGTTATAGTTCAATATGGAAAATTGCTGGTGCATAAATTTAAGCAATTGCAGTATTTTCAGAGAAAAATGTGGACAAAAAAATCGGCAGACAGACGGACAGACAAAAAAAAAAAATTGGCTTTCTATTATTCTTTTTAAGTGTCCCTCTATCTATTTCAGTCAAAATTACTAAATTTACAGAAAAAATATTTTTACTGTTTTATAATATAAATTATATAAGAAATTAAAGCTATACTAGAAGTAATAAATGTATGACGACATGGTCACGTTTCATAAACATTTAATGTTAATATTGAGATAATTGTATTAAATAATTGTTTCATAAGTTAATATAATGTGAAAATGCATTAGTGAATAAGTACTTGATTTATAGTATTTAGAATTGATTCAAAGTTAATGAATAAGTGTTAATATATTTATTTATATAAATAACCATTGTAAAATAAGTTAATGTTGCTGTTATACGTGATTGTGAGAATGGATGGGTTCACATATCACTAAAACATAAGAATAAGTTTTGATTGTAATAATTGATGGAATTACAAATGACGATCGAATAAATTTTGATTGTAACAATTGATGGAGTTACAAAGGATCGAATAAATTTTGATTGTAACAACTGATGGAGTTACAAACGCTCGAATAAGTTTTGATTGTAACAATTGATGGAGTTACAAACGATCGAATAAGTTTTGATTGTAACTATTGATGGAGTTACAAACGATCGTAATAAGTTTTGTTTGTAAAGGTGAAGGAATAAAGTGGAGGAGTTTACAAGATAAAGTGAGTGTTATTTTATTGTTTTATTTTAAAAGTTAAGGATAAAGTTGGTACTATCACATATTATCTTATCTACTTACTTATATAAAGAAGAATTTTCGATAGTTATTTAATATAAATGCATTTACCCGGTTCAGTTATAGCAATCATAGAGTTTTTCTCGTCTTCATATTCTAATTCTAATTCTTCTATAGATTTTGTGCGCATTTCTTGAGAAAAAACTCTGTAATGTTTTAAGCATATTTTACTATTATTATTTAAATGACATAACAAATTACATTATGCTTACTCCTCTCATATCGACATTCATTTTGAACCAAAACATACAACGCTCTTAGATAGATTCGTAGATAGACAGCATTTCGTGGAACGAACGTTAAAGAATTTGTACTTTTTTTATAATTATAAACCATTAGTTCATATACATTCCGTGACATCGGATATGTATATATCTTTAAAAAAGAAATAAAAACTAGATGTATTATTAATATGAAAAAGTTGTTCCTTTCACGACTTATTTGGCCACCCTAATAATAAAATGTCGTATAATTTTAAAAACATAATTTTAAGGTAGACTAACATCAAACATTTTATTGCAAATAATACTATTACTGTAATAAGCATATTATATAAATTGTATTCAAATCTAGGTGGTCTAGTATCATTTTTATAATAACTTCAGTAATTTTTTGACTATGATATAGTTATACTTTTTTTATGTTATTAGATTAGTGATGATGATGATGAAAAAAAAGAATCCTCACTTAATTTCTTTTATAATAGCGTTCTGAACGTGCCAATTAGAAAGAATCAAATGATCTTAATATGGTTTAAAAATTAAAATTCAACGAGCTGATATATAGTCTATGCCTTTTTAACTGTCATTTAAGAAATTTAAGTGTTGACATCACTAAAGTCTTTAATCCGAATTGCTAACCTAACTTCTCTGTTTTCAATGCACATAGATACAGCTTCGTAATCATTTAATAAAAATAACCAAAAATAAATGTGTTTTGTGCAATAAAAATTGCATAAGGCACACAGACATGATATTCGTATTATAGCAGAAGTTTCATTAATAATAGCATTGTGATTTGGAAACTAGATTTAGTGTTATTTTTGCATTATTATTAAATTAAGCCATGGGTATTTTAGAGAAAATTTCGGAAATAGAAAAAGAAATAGCAAGGACTCAAAAGAACAAAGGTGAATGCTTCGTATATCGACAATCTATTTATATACGCTTTTTTTTAAAGTTAGATTTTTATTATTTAGTCTACAGTTTTATACTATTCTACTTTAACTACTATTTATATAAACAGCAATCTAATCTTTTACTTTTTTCTATATATTATAGCCACTGAATACCATTTGGGCTTACTCAAAGCTAAATTAGCCAAATATAGGTCCCAATTATTGGAACCTCCAAAAAAGGGTGGAGATAAGACAGCAGGATTTGATGTGTTGAAATCAGGTGATGCCAGAGTCGCTCTTATAGGATTCCCTTCAGTTGGTAAGGTAAGAATATCAAATAAAACTCACTGCATAAATCTAAAAATTGCTGTTATTACTATAATAATAATAATCATATTTACAATAAAATATTTAAAGGTAATCTACCTTAGTATTATATTAGGATTACAAAATTATATGACATTTTTTAATAGAGTGGAAAAAATAATACGCACATCTAATTATATTTATTTAAAACAGCATATAAATATTTAAAAAAAATATTTTTAAAATATTTAAAATAAACATTGTAAAAGTTGTATAAATTGTAAGAGCTTTATAGTTCTGATTGTTTTGTTTCTCCTTTAGTCAACACTTCTATCCACATTAACACATACACATTCTGAAGCGGCCAGCTATGAATTTACAACATTGACTTGTATTCCCGGAGTAATTGAATATCAAGGTGCGAACATACAACTACTCGACTTGCCTGGTATTATAGAAGGTGCTGCGCAAGGCAAGGGTAGAGGAAGACAGGTAATAAGCTGTTATTTTTAATATAAGTAGTAAAGTATATGAATCAATCCATTGTGGTGCAGGGGCACATGTGTGAATGTAACGCAATGGTTGTAAGTTGGATCCCCACTCGGGAGAATGAATTATTATTAATTACTTTTTTCATTTCTTCGATTTGGTGTTGAGGTGAAAGCGCAGCATTGAGTTCTGCTACTCAACACACAATGAAAAGTCAGGAATGAATTATTTCAACACTAGGTTCCTTCTGCCTACCTTACCTGCCTTGTGTGTGGGATACAGGATCAAGCTGAAATAGAAAATAAATAAAAATAATTATTAAAGTAAATTGTTGGGTCCATTGTGGCATAGTAGGACAGCTAGTTAGTAGTAGTAATGCATTTCATTTTTCGTTTTGTGGCAAGATATAGTGCGATATTGACTTGGTTGATGATGAACAATGTATCTTGACACTAGGTATCTCTCTCTCACACAGTCTTAAAATGCTGCCTTAAGCTTACTAGACATGAAATTTGATATAAAGAGAAAATGTAAACAATGAGACTTTGTAAAATCTAGTTTTTAAGATATTGATAGTTCACTTTTTCTCATGTTGTGACCATTTTTTAAGTGTAGTTTTTTTGTAACATTATTTTGTTCCAAAGATAATTTATCTGTAGTGGAATTTGTGCATCTGATTGTAAATGCAGTGGTTGTGGGTTCAATCTTCACTTGGAGAAACAAATTATTTTTATTTTCCATTCAATGATGAAATGAAAATGACAAAATGCAAATGAATTATGTCACTCAACAGTAAATGGAGTGTCTTAACACTAGATTCTTTCTGTGCTCTACCATGTGAGTTTTTTTTACTTTTTATACTTTTAGTATGATTAAATAATTATTTCAGGTCATAGCAGTGGCTAGAACTGCTGACTTGGTGCTAATGATGTTGGATGCTACTAAGCCATATGTTCACCGCCAATTGTTGGAAAAGGAACTTGAGAGTGTAGGCATACGTCTCAATAAAGAAAAACCTAATATATATTTTAAGGTATTTAATTTTTTTATTACTGACACAATTTCGATAACCTTAAGACTGTCCTGGAGTAATGGTACATGATATTACAGTAAAATCAATGGTTTTAGGTTCGACTCCTATTAGAGAAAATGAATTATTTTTATTTCTTCACTGCCATTTGATTCACAATGTCTCAAAAGTAGGGCTGTGTGTTGACCTTGCTCTGTGACAAAAAGTGTGAAGCTGTTTTTTTAATATTGAAAGAATGGTAGATTGGTGGATAACCAAGCTCACAATGATACAGAACTGATAAAAAGGTTTCACTTCACACATTTGTAAAATGTAAAAGTATTAAATTATGTTTCCAATTTGCAGATAAAAAAGGGTGGTGGAATTTCCTTCAACTCCACTTGCCAACTTACAAAGATAGATGAGAAAATGGTACAGATGATACTTCATGAGTATAAAATATTTAATGCCGAGGTGAGTATAGTTAAGTTTTTCTTCACCTATAAAAAATATCTTCCACCTTCTACTGATTTAGGAAAAACTTACTAGCACATCTAAAATATATATACTGGGAAAATTTATGAAAACCTGCAAGAGGATCCAACCCTGAATGATCCATTGTTCTTGTTTATTATAGAGTGATTTTACTGCACTGGAAAGCGCGGTTTGAGTTCCACCAACAACCTATTAGGAAGTCGTGGTGTGAGGGCGTGCTACTTAAATTAAATTTAAATTAATTTCCAGGTTCCCTCTCTTACCCAGTCATGTACAGCGTAAAGCTAAAAAAACATCTAAATTCTTTTAAAAGGAGTTGGATGACGGACAAACATACAAAATTATATATTCATATTAAAAATTCTTAATATATAAGTCTAATTCCAACCTTTTCTTCCCCAACAGTTGCTATTCCGCGAAGACTGTACAGCCGATGAACTGATCGACGTAATAATAGGCAAGCGTGTGTACCTGCCCTGCCTCTACGTGTACAATAAGATAGATCAGATATCCATACAGGAGGTTGATAGGATAGCGCGTCAGCCCAATTCTGTTGTTGTCAGGTTCGGAAAGTTATATGGCTATAGGAAAAGATAATTAAATTAAAAATTGAGTCCAATTGTAAAATTGACAGGTTTCGGGTTCGTCCCCACTCGTTCGAAATATTCATTTAAATTTATATTTCCATTTCTTCGCTCTTGCGTCGGGGCAAAGCGCGTTGAATTCCGCCCTTGAACACTCAATGCTCCAGAATTCAGCGGAAAATGGAGAATGGAGTGTCTTAACACTAGGTTCCCTCTGCGTACCCTGCTGTATACGGAATACAGAGTGAAGCTGATTTATTTATTTTTAAATTAAAAATGTTTCGATGGTCCCTAGGACCTTAAAAAATTGCAAATTTCTGTGTGGTATACAGTCACGCTATGTAAAGCTAAAATCATTATCAATTTAAAACTATAACTGATCAGTCAGATCAGTGTACCAATACCCACAGCGGAAGTGTCATTTATATTATATTATATTAAATAAAAGTATATAATTGTCAAAAGTTATGATATATAAAAACAGTGTTACCTTTGTAAAGAAAACGTAAATACAAAGTGGGCAAATAGTATGCTAAATATATATATATTTTTTTGATATCTTCATTATTTTACAATGATATCAAACAATCTTTTTCACAAAATGGCTAACCTTATTAATTATTTATTACATATTTGATACATTAAAATAAAATTTTAATAAACAGGATCAACAATACATCTTTTTTGAATTTTAATTATATTTTTAATATTGTTTTTCTAGTTGTAACATGAAATTAAACTTGGACTTTTTGCTGGAGACAATATGGGAGTATTTGTCACTCATTCGTGTCTACACCAAGAAACCTGGACAACCACCAGACTTTGATGATGGACTTATTCTTAGAAAAGTATAAATTTTGCTTTAATATTTATAATTATATTTTTTTGTGTATATAGAGGAAACCTGAGAACTTTATGTTAAAACACTCTGTAAAGATATCCGATCGTCAGTTTCCGCCGAACTCTTGAGGTATTTCATGTAGAGTGGCAGAGCTCAGTGCCGCGCTTTGTCTCCTTGCCAGAACGAGGAATGTAAAAAAATAGTCGAGTCGTAGGTATTGGCGGCAAAGTTCAAAGTTGCTTAACCTTTAGTAGTATTTTTATAGAAGTATGTGTTTATATTATTGGTATCTATGCGTAACTGCATCACACGAAATACAGTATGGATAAATATCGTTTAATGAAAAAAAATCCTACATCAAAACTGTTGAGGTATCTTGATCAATTTCTTTAGGTATGAGTTTAAAATATTTTACCCTATATGCTACTCCCGTAAAAGAAGCGCTGACGCTTCCACCCTGTATATTTCACTGTATCCTAATTACTATGATCATCAACAGGGTGTAACGATAGAACACGTGTGTCACTCCATCCACCGCTCCCTCGTGGCCCAGCTCAAGTACGCCCTCGTGTGGGGGACCAGCACCAAGTACTCGCCGCAACGCGTCGGCATTGGCCACTCTGTACACGACCAGGATGTTGTACAGCTTATTAAAAAATAATATGCTTTTTGGATTTTTTTTCTGTTATTAGGGGCCATTCATAAATTATGTCACACGTTTAGTGGTTTTATTCATAGGAGATGTTCTTGTGTAAAGGTTTTTCTTTTAATTCTTTAGGCTTTATATTTTGTAAGTAAACTTCTGAGATTGGCGCCGGATTATTTTGTGGTGAGCACGGTAGATCCGTGGTGTCCACGAGTCACGACTTGTCAATTGTACTATAATATTATGTAACAATAGAAAGTGTGGGGAGGGATCCTAAACGCCCTCATGTCACATATTTAATATGTAACAGTGGCTTTGAATTTTGTATAAATATAAGTTCGGAACTGCTGTTATAATTTAACAATATGTAGATGTAAAATGGCTAAATATGGTTTTCCATCCAGTAAGTAAGATGGGTCTAACAAGTATGACGCGTCAGCTCTGACAAGGAAAGGGCCCTCCCACTTTAAAATTCGTGTGATATAATTTATGATTTGCCCAATTGTCCGATGTACATTGACTAACTGTCGCTATTATTAATACAACGATACTCCTGTTTTATCATATAGAGGATAATAATTTTAATTAAAATTATGGTCCATTTACATATTATTGATGATAACCACAATATGATAGTATGTCTTGTTTTTTTTTTCACTAAATCCGGCACCAGAAACAAAAAAAGTTTTTTTTTTTGTAATTGGATATTTGTTGATCAATATTATTTTATTTGCCAGAGCAATCCTATTGCTTTTCTTTTGTTATATTAAAAGAAATATAAAATTGGTAGTTAATGTATCATTATACACACAATAAATAATACATCTGCATAAAATATGTTAACTTGTAACTATAAGAAGTACTGAAAGTATAAATTTGTTTTTTTTTTGTTTCACGCTGTATCCTGCATACAGTAGGGTAGGGAGAGGTCCGTTCCTCATTGGTTAAGTTTCCTCAAAAAACATTGGTTATTTTAGAACATTATGCATGTATCTTTGTCATACTCTAATTTGCATGAGTTAATAATATAATTCCATTAATTCATATATGTATCTATATTTTACACAAAACAAGTTTTTTTGTCTGAGGTAATATAAAAAAAGTATATTTTTTAAAAAAGCCTGAGTGTTCTATATATTGTGATTTGGAAGTGACGCCCAGTTAAAATCTTTTTTTCTCATTCTGTTTTATACATTCAGTTATAAATTGTTGCAATAAAATTATTTATTAATTTTTATTTTGTTTTATTTTCTTACTTAAACAAGAATAATTTTTTGAATCAAGTACCATGTGTGTACATAATAATATTATATTTTTTAGGGTAGGCAGAGGGAACTCAGTATTAAGGTATTTCTTGTTACCAGATCAAAAAAAATTAGAACCGCTTATTCCTCAAAGTGCAACCACTGGTTATATCGGTCGTAAGTCGTAAATATTAGACGTATAAAAATACGTCCAAATGACAAGCTATAAAAGCCGGAGTTAATCTTCATAAATTTCCTTGATGATGGAATAACTTTCAATAGCCTTCTCGTTTCAATATCCATATCAAAAAAAAACTATAAAATATCCGTATACCTTGTAATTATTTTTTGCCATAAAATGCCTTATTGTGACATTTATAAGAGATAGATATATGCTGTCGCGGTCTTTTAGCTATTTTTGCACGGCACGCGCTTAAAGCAATCCGAGGGCGTGCATCATTATATATTTAAGACTAACTAAGATCAATTCTTACTTAGCCTGGTGTAAACTATAATGTTTTATTGCCAATAGCACTTCTGAAGAATGCAGCTTTTATACAAAACAAAAAAAGTAAATCAGACTAATACAGAGTATGAATGAGATCTTTGAGTATGAACAAATACACAAACTCTTCCGTTGTATTATATGAGTATGGAAATTCTTTAGTGTCACACTATTCCGCACATAGTAGTGTAGGCAAAGGGAACCTAGTCCTAATTTCCTAGTGACACTGTTCCCATTAATTCTTGAGGTGTTGAGTAGCAGAACTTAAGAGCAAGGAAATAAAAATATTTTATTTTCGTCGCATGCTTGCGCTCCTGCGCCATAAGGGTTTTACGATGGTAAGTATAAATTGATAAATTACTATCAAATTATAATTGTATATCCATCTTTTAGTTTCTTACATTTAGTTGAATTATACTTCAATATGATTGGATAAATTCACACGTTAAAGAGTATTAAAAATAGATAAATACGTAATAATATTTATAAACATAATTTACTATATTTTGGTAATTTATTAAACATCCACCACAAAACACATAAATACTTAATTATAAATAGATATAATAAAATGCATTCTCCTAAGGTTTCATTTTATAATACAATCTCTCATGTGTTCTCTATACAACGTCACTTTGATGAAAAGATTAGTGCTAGACTGGCACACTTGAAACATCATAATCAGTGAGAAAAAAGTTTAGGTACAACACCATGAACATCATTTTTTTCTATTTGAAATGCCTCTCGTTCTTACACAATGAAAAGCAGTAGTGGTTGGAGTACTTTACCTAATCTTAAATCTAGTCAATCCTAGTGATATTATGTGTTCAAGTTTTATAAAAAATTCCAAATATTGATCTCAATGGAGATAGCTTCATTTGTTTCTATATGAATGAAATAAAATAAAATTATGGCTTTTCAGCTAATATGTCAGCTTCCACATTGGCCAATGCCCAACGATGCTCCGTTATCTCTAATGCTTCCCATTCAGCTTTGAAAGCAGCTTTAGGGTCCGGGGGCATTGCCATGGCCGCACCTGACATCTGATCCTGCATAACTTTAGATTGATCTGCGGCTGTAATATTAAAATATTTTTAATTGAGACATTGAATGTTAAGTGGGGGAATTCAATGTCACACTTTGTCTTTGTACTAATGGGGAAATGCAAAGAATTCATTCTCTGAGTAGGAATTGAACCCATAACCTGTGTTAACAGTCAATCACTGAATTCTTAGACTACACTGTCTTTATTATAATAATATTAATTAAATAAGTAATATTCAAATCTGTAATATATAATGAGATTACCATCCAAAGAAATAATTATATTTTGATTATTTTAATTCCCCTTAAGAAACCAAATGTCTCAAAATTGTAACAAAAAGATGGTTCACAAGTGCCTCCATGTTAAATTTTTCTCTGCTTACTCTGCAAGTAAGTGTCAACTTGTCTTTTTTTTTAGTTCATCTTAACAAAATATAATATTTAAGAATTTGCAAGGCTATAAAATTCTCCTTTAATATTTTTTTTCTAAATTAATAAGTATATTACATTTGTATTTACCATTATTTTCTCCCAAAACTAGAGTATAAATGGTTCTTAGACCAAACACATTAAGGAAATACCAAGATGCTGAGGATACCCAAGATGCATCTAGATAAGCCAATTCTACACCCCGTTGTAACATAGGCTTGAAACGCAGTGTCAGAGGAAATGGAACTTTTGCTGTAAATGAAGAATGTTTTTATTAAATACAAATGAAGAATATTTTCGTACATATATTTAACATATGTATAGGATATATATATATACATGTGTAAATACTTTGATACGTCAACCACATTTACATAATATTTTTAATTATAACTAGTTCCTTATTGTTTAATAGTTACATTCCACATAGCTATTTGTAGCTCCATCCTCCAACTGCATAGTAGTATCCTGTAGTGTTTGGCACTCTATTCTCTCTGTCTACCCTGCTAGGGACACACCATGATGCTAATTTAAGTCATTTAAAAGTTTCCGAATTTGTCTTACTCAACTGACCTATTGATGTAGCATTTCAAAATCAATCATCATATACATAAAGCAATAATAATGCTTATTCTGATTAAAAATATATGTTGCATACATAGTTGACTTATCAATAATTTAATGCTAGTACAGATAAGTATACATAAAGAATATAAAATTAATTCTCTCACTTGTCAAGAAGCCACTGAACATCCAATTAATCCATCCACCAATCACAATCATGGGAAGAACATTAGTTACATTTCCTTTTAACATATCAGTCATCATGCCAGGATCTGTCATAGGATTCTGTAATAAAAGTTAGTAAGTTTTATAAACCAATAATTTGAATATTATGTTATATATTTTGCTTTAGAGGTAAAGTTAGCTAACACCTTATGTCGCTTTAGAGGCCACTAGGGCCAACAGCCTAAGCGATATATTAGTTAAAATTATATATCAGGATAATGTTACCTGGGAAGCAGCTGCTCGTTTTTGGACCTTAAAATAACCCGTATCTTCGTTATTAAACCAATGTCGTCGCATAGCAAAAGACTGCTTAGGAAGATATTTGCCATTTTCACGAAGTAAACGGGCTCTGATCATTACTTGACTAAAAGTAAGGTTAAGATTTTAGCAAAAAAAATATATTTTTTGAAGTTAAGTAAATAAATTATCACAATAATATATACCTGTCTTGAACTTGTAACAATTCAATTTTCTTTTGAGAAGACAGTATAATTGATACATAATGCCTCACTATTCCAACTAGGAACGTAATGATTACTATGGGTAAAAACACCCATAGTCGTATATTTGGATCCAATAATAATTCTGTCATACTTGCAGCTTCTGAGAAGATAAAAGAGTAATAATTAGGGTACAAAATAAAATATTAATTAGTGATAGTTCTATTTGAAACTTTAATCACCTGTCAAATGTCGACGACTGTATTGCAGACGGACAGACCACAGATAGTTTACAGACAACTGGCCACAGAACACATATACCCAAAGGGCAACTGCAACTGGCAACTATGCATATGCACAAAAGAACAATACCACTAGTATACACTACGGTAAAAGTATACAATAAGTATTCAAGATTTGAATTACATATACTGGAAATATATTTGATTAGATCAATAATAATACGATACTTATAACAATATATTATAATATAGGTACGCTAGGGTAACATACGCATATTTGCGTTTATTATCTGCATGGTGTTTCTATTATATTTGCTGTTCTGTGTACTGATTTTAAAATGCGCGCATCTGCTTCGAATTTCTTAACTTATAAGACAAATTAATATTATTTTGTTTTTGTGTTACAAATATATATAGCAATGTCTCGTAAAAATATAAAAAAGTTATCAGCTGCTTGCAGCATAGTAAACAAAACTTCTAGTGATGCGAAGCAAAGCTTAATCCCCAAATTAGAAGACGAACAAGTTAAAATTAAACAACAACCTGTCATGGACTTAAGCAAGTTCAAATTTGAAAAAAAACCTCATATAAAAATTGAGTATGAAGAAGAAACACCTCCTAAACAGGTAATGTTTTATTTTTATACAAAAAATTAATCGAACGATAATTTATACTATATACGAAATATTATTTTATTGAATATTTTTAGGATGCTAAAGGGCTTTGGGAACCACTTAATTGGAAAGATTTTTTAATTAATTTAAGAATAATGAGAGCTAATAATGATGCACCAGTTGATACAATGGGTTGTCATATGTGCATGGATGAAAGTGCTCCACCAAAGGTAATTAAAGTTTAGTAGTGTTGGATATAAAAGCTCTTAATTAATTAATGATACTAATATACTTTGCGGCGTTGAGTTCTGCCACTCAACATGCAATGCCTCCAGAATTCGGCAGAAAGTGGGGAACACGGTGTCTTAACACTAGGTTCCCTCTGGCTACCCTGCTGTGTGCAGGACACAGCGTGAAGCTGATTTTTTAAATTTTATTTTCTATATAAATGATTTCTTATACAGGTAATAAGATACCAAAGTTTGATATCCCTAATGTTGTCAAGCCAAACAAAAGATCAAGTAACATTTGCTGCTATGGAGCGGTTACGTGAAAAAGGACTTACAGTTGATAATGTTTTAGCTATGAGTGATGAAGAACTGGGGCAGCTTATCTATCCTGTAGGCTTTTGGAAGGTATATTATATAAGTAAATAAAAAATATAGTTTTGCAAATATTTCTTAGATGTTAAAAATGACTTTATTAAATATATCTTATATTTAAATGCTTTAATTTTAACAGACTAAAGTGAAGTACATTAAGAAAACAACACAAACACTAAAAGATCAATATGATGGTGACATACCAGACTCTGTGGAAAAACTTTGTAAGCTCACTGGAGTTGGGCCTAAAATGGCCCATATTTGTATGAAAGTTGCATGGAACAAAGTAACAGGAATAGGTGAGCTGATAGAGTTGTGACACTGTGAGTCGGAGACTATCTGACTGTAACTGTATTGGTTGTGAGTTTAATCCTCACTAAGAGAAATCTTTTTATCTTACCTATCAAGACCAACTTTGGTTTTCAGTTCCTCTCAACACAGTGTTTCTGACTCTATTTAATGTGCAATGAAGTGCTAAATTATTAACAAAAATATCATTGTTTATAATCAAAATATGCTTCCTTACAGGAGTTGATACTCATGTTCATAGAATAAGTAACAGAATAGGATGGGTTAAGAAACCTACTTCCACTCCAGAAGATACTCGTAAATCATTGCAAAATTGGCTGCCTTTTGAATTATGGAGTGAAGTTAACCATTTAATGGTTGGTTTTGGCCAAACATTATGTTTACCAGTAGGCCCCATGTGTCATGAATGCTTAAACAGAGATATCTGTCCCTCAAGTGGTAAAGGACGAAAATCACCTAAGAAGTCACCTATTAAAATGGAGAAAAAAGATGACATATTGTCTGTTAAGTCTCCAAATAAAAAATCTCCTAACAAAAGTACAACAGTTAAGATAGAATATTCTAGTGCAAATACTATACATCTGATTAAATCACCAAACAAAAAACAAACAAATACAAATTTAGGTGATGATGATGCATTATCGAAACAATTATTGAATCAGAAAAAATCTAAGCATATTATAAGCAGCAATGCCACAGAATTTTTAGAAAAAAATAATAAGGTAACAAAAGCTAAAAGAGATCCCGATCAAATAGAAATTAAAGAAAGTGAAAATTTGGAAAATAATGTAGATTCAAAAAAAGATCTGAAAAGGAAATCACCAAGAATAAATAAACAAAATGTCACGGAAGCAAATAAAATTTCAAAAAAGAATTAATGTTCTTAGAGTTACGTATGTAATATAGACATTTCAGAATTGTGTAATGCTTGGCTGTAATTGTAATGGTTGTAGGTTCATTTTCTTTTTCCATACTGGCAATAAATGTGCTGAAAGTAGAAAACAGTGTCTTAACATTACAATTTCTCTGCCTACCTGCTAGACAGGAAAACAATAAAAACAAAAATCTACATATTCCTTTTATCATTTAATTATTAGTATATAAGTATTATTTTATGGGAAATTATGTAACATATGTTTTGAAATCTTTGTAGGACTTAAATAAAATAATCTTCAAGCTAATGCTTCTTTTTATGGTTCTTTTTCTTTGATTTTTCTTTTCGTTGATCACTTTTAGTCTTTTTCTTTTGATTTTTCTTATTTTGTACTCTATCTAATTTTGATTTCATTTGAAAAACTTTACTTTTTTGCAATTTTTTGGTTGCTTGTTGTTTAAGGATTTTTTTTACTTCTTTTTTACTTTTTAATTCATTATCTTGATCAGATGCTTCATGGTCAGATTCCTCTACTTCATGAGAACTCATGCCAGGAATTTCATTATTTAATTTAGAACTTGGTTTTGTACTCTTCTCTTTACTCTTTAATATTTGCTTAGGTTTATTATCACCGATAACTATATCTTTCTTCTGTAAAGTATCAGATGAAAGCTCAACAATTTTTACATTAACATCCTCATCTTCATATTCTTCCTGAAGTAATTGTTCTATGTCTGGAATAGGCCGACTGGATACAACAAGCTTTTTGTAGGATTCTTTATTCTACAACAAACAGATTTTAGATTTGTTTAATGTTTTGGCTTTCGAAAAATATTTTACAAAAATTATAGTTACCTCTTGTTTAATGCGCCGTTTTTCTTCTTTTAACATACGCTGCAATTCCTCCTGAGCTTTCTTTTTCCTTTCCAATTTTCTTTTACGAAATCCGCATAAAAAATCCCTGGTAACAATAAACTAGTCTTATTATTGTATTTTTTGTAATAAAAGAATAATAATTTCAATTTACGGACTTTCTCTTAGCTTCATCAAAAACTAAATTAACCTTCCGCTTTTTCTCTAAATTTTTATTTCGTTTCTTCGCCATTATCTTTAAAAATTGTTAATTTACAAATTAGACAGTTGATTACAATTTGTAAATATCTACACAGCACACTACTAAAACACAAGGCTGATATGACATATGACATAACCTAAAACTCTTCAATTCGTAATTCATATTGCTAATCTGTGCTCCTCAATCTTAAATGAATCTACAGACTAAAAATCATAAATATTATTTAGTAGAATGAAAGTGACAGGGTTCTTGTTGCGTGTCCAGAATACTTCCACCACTTACCAATCCAATTTATTTAATTGAACATTAATGAAATTATAAAACTATACTCTACTACGGCACGACACAAACGAGGGTTGTAAACACGACTTTTATGGGTTTGATTTCCACGCTGGGGAATAGATTGTTTAATATTTTCTTAGGCTATTTTCTGAGAATAAGGCAAAGCGTAGCGTTGAGTTCCCTCACCCAACACGCAATGTTTAAAAAGTTGGCGAAATATGGGGAACGGGATGAATCATGAAATTAAGTTAAATAAATAATTATTATTTTCGAAAATGACTTACACTGCCTTTTTGTGATGGCCATTTTTCACAGTGTTATTATAAAATCTAAACGTAAAACTTTGGAAATTAAAAAAATCTATTATTAATCTTAAAAGTTAATACTAATTTATATTCATAACTATCTGCCTATCGTACAATATTAGCAAATTTTGGCAAGATACCAACAATTAGAAATAGTTGGTAGCGATTGGTGGACAATATCATCTTTTATTTTTTTTATAGTCTGTTTTCCGCCAATCAGCACCCAAGTGCACAATAAAGACGGACTCATCAGCAGCATGGCTGTCAGTATATATTTGAAGCTTGAACGATGCGTTTCCTCTCGTCACGTTGGTTTTTTTTGTTTGTGCATATTGACGAAAATGTTATCGTGTATGAATTTCAGTGGTATAAAGAATGGAGAGATTTCAGTGCAGTGACGTGATATATGACTTATTATGCAAGGTTAGAGCTCATATTATAATCGATTAGATAATATAATATTATTAATATAATTAAAATATCATTATTTAAAAATATCAACTAATGTTGCCAATTGGATCATTTATAATGATTTAACAGTAAAAACTTCCCTCTTTATAGAAAACAATATGAAAAAAATTGTGGTAAAAGTGTTACGTATGATGAGCTGTGTAAGCGGAATAGTTTTGGAAATCAATACTATTATACTTTACAGCCATATGTTAACATGTGTGTCTGTGTGAACGTTCACGTTACACGTACCGTTACAATTCCATTTTATTATGGTAGTCAGTTTTAATTCGGTTATTAAACATAAAATAACAATAAATATGATGCTCCCGAAATATATGATTCGACAGTCCACCAATCTGCAAGCGAATTCGTTGATTAATGAAGTATTGATTTTTAGGAACCTGCGCTTTTGTATTGTTATGCAAAAAGCAGTACCTAATACTGTGAGAATTTAGATCATATCTAGTGACGTAGACAATTAAACTTATAAATCGTTTTGTTTTAATTTTGTAATTTTGTATTTACAAGTTTTATAACATGTAGACAGACTAACAATCAACTGATAATTCATAATGGCATTGGGCTGCTACGTTTTATGATACCATTTCTAATAGTATTCATATTTTAAACACAATTAAAGAGAAAATAGGTATGTTGAAGCATTGTCATTATTTTGGATGTCTTATAATGAATTGTAATTAAATTTTTAGACAAATTCATTAATATCTTTAGGGGATTACTTATCTATATTGAATTTTTAAAATGAAATGTTTATAAATATTTCTATAGCATATTTTTCTCAAACATTGCCCTACAATGTTTTTAAAATATAGATGTTAATTAGTTAATTTCAAAGTTATTACAAATCTGTAAAATAATTGTTTACAATAGAGTTGTATTCAGATCCTTATAATATGTCAGCAGAGGATCAGTGAAGTAAGTTACATCATTTCATTCATTGCATCAATTTAAAATAAATAAACAAAGTAGATCTCTTCTTTTACAGACAGAGCCTAGTGTTAATATACGCTAATCTCTTCTTTTAATCTGCTCTAATTTAAGACATCATATGTCAAGAAATGACAATTATTCACCCCATCTATGTAGGGATTGTACCTGTTACCTTTTGCAGTGGAACCTACCAAGAGGAACTTGGTCATCATTGCTTAAAACTATACAAGATTTTAGAATAAACAAAATTATGACTGTTTTTAGTAGTCACTAAAGATAATTCTGTTAATAACATAAATATTTGTTTAATTTTCAATGTGCGTAAAGTATGTAATGTACATTTATAGAATTATAGGAGTTTAATGTTTTCATAATAAATTTACAAGTATGCCGACATAAAGAGATAAAGTGTTTATTAACCTCATAAAGTGATGTTTTAAGAATAGGTTATCAGTGACATCTGCATGATCTATCATGATATGAGATATTTGAAGTGTCTATTGCAACATTCTTGGAATTAATAAATCTAAAAAAACATACAGCAGGGTAGGCAGAGGGAAACTAGTGTTAATACACTCCGTTTCCCACTTTCTCCCAAATTCTGGAGGCATTGTGTGTTAAGTGGCAGAGATCCACCCTGCACTTTGTGTTGTCACCAGAGCAAAGAAATTGAAATATAAATTTAAGTAAACATTATATTATATCCTCGCGGGGGGATAGAACTCACAACTAGTCGGTTTTACAGTCACACTTTGTGCCCCTGCGCCACAACTGGCCTCAATAATTTTTGTAATTTTTAGACAAACTTTCTACTCAATCTAAATATTAGAATGAATTTGAGTACCTAGTTAATGGAGAAAATTACTGTTACACTTTGACTACCATAGCTGGAAAAAATTAAATTATTTAAGTACATAAAGTATATAAAGTGACAATTGAACCCATAACAACAATGCTTGACAGACCCAATGTGTCACAGTTTAAATTCATATTTTTAAAAAATAACCCATATTGTTCGTAGAAGGACCCCATAAATATTCGTGGTGATATCAGCTGAAGAAAATGACATCACGGTAAGTAAAAAAATTATTACCAACTTTTTATCAACTGCCTTTCAAAACAATATAAATATATTTCTCTAAATATGATGACACTTTTTGCATTAAAAGATAATTCTGTATATGAAATGAAGTATTTCAATATACTTTACATTTGCAACATTGATTGTTTTAATTTATTATTATTACAAACATGAGCTGGACATATCACTTATCACATAGTTAATTTCAGTTAGTATCAACATTTTAAATCTTAACAACATCTTCATATAGCGAATTTGATTTTTTTTAATTTTATTAACAGTTTAATATTTATTGATTGTCACTTAAAAATATTTATGTAACTGAATGTTACAAGAAACTGGTCAAGTTTGAGTCGGACCCATCCTCCGAGGATTCCTAGTCCACCATTAAGTTTGCAAGCGTTTGCACTCATTTTGCTTGAAATGAATTACAAATACAAGTTTGTAAAGTAAATTACCATTTTCAGACTATTTCTTTATTTGTATTGTCAATTCACTTCTTGCCAAATTTCATCATTATAGGTCCCATTAAGTACCTTTTTTTCTGTTTTCCAACTTGTAGACTGTAGATTAAAAAAAATCAGCTTCACACTGTGTCTCACACACAGCAGGGTAGGCAGAGAGAACCTAGTGTTAAGACACTCTGTTCCTCACTAGCCTAGTAGACGTAGATATTATTATACCTTTCACAAACTTAAAAAAGAAATTATCTTGAAGACGGCGAAATTCTTTGGTAGTATGAAACCCTCAAGAAATTCAACGTCATACAAAAGATATTTTAGTAGTGAGATCGTGAAAATGATTTATATAATTTAATTAATTCCAAAAAATGGTGTTCAGACTAGACCGCTTGTTTGTATTGCTGGAGGCGGGCGCGGGTGCCGCCACTCGGCGTGCCGCGGCGCGCCAACTGGGTGAAGTACAGAAGGCCCATCCAGAGGAGTTGCACCGTCTTCTCGGACGTCTCACTAAACATTTACGATCGCCAGCTTGGGAAACTAGGATTGCAGCTACACAGGTTCGTAAGTTATGTTCTTATTAACGTTTTGAGAGGCCGTAGTGGCCCAGGGGTACAAGCGTGTGGATGTAAACGCCATAGTAATGGGATCGTATCGAGTTCGATTCATATTCCGGGGTATTAATGATTATTTGTTAATATTTTAATTTGTTCACCCTGTTCGTAACAAGGCAAAATGCGTCGTCGTGTCGCCACTCACCACGCAATGGTGCTAAAATTCGGCGGAAACTGGGGAACGGAGTGTTTTAATAATAGGTTCCTTCTGCCTCCCTGCTATAAGTGGTATACAGCGTGAAACTGAAAAAAACATTGAGAGCACTTGTTTTTTTTTACGAATAATATGTTAACACTTTTAAATTAAGGCTAATAATATTAATGAGCATTAATCAATAATTCACGTATAAAATCATCACCTACTTGGAAATAATTTGCTCCAAAGAGACAAAGTAAAATATTGTAATATATAATTTTTCGTCCTTGTCATGTTTATATTTCTTATATATTACATGAGGTTATGAATAATAAGTCATTTAATATCATTTAAATCTTGACATTAGATATGAAATAGGTACAATATGATGTCAGTCAGATTCAAGGGTCAAGGCGTATATATCTTGTATATAAATAGCATATTTTTATATTTTCATTGTAAATGACGTCAGGCTTTTCTAAACAGGCTGTGGAGGCGATATTGACCAATGTTCCCGAATGGCATCCCCCACCGCTTACACTAGTCAAAGGTAAATATTAAACTAATTAGTAAAGTTTATAACTAAATATACGAATTCGGCCATCTCCCTGTGGCTGCATCGCTTCTAGACGCGGAGATTGCAGAAACATTTTTATATAGATATTTATATCCAAATGAGGTTCAAAATATGATATTTTATGCCACCAACCAGCAGACATGACGATTTTTTTTAAATGAACAAAAAAGATAACTTTCAATTCATTTTATTTATTGTATTTAAAATTATTTTTATGTCCCCGTTCCGGTTTCCGAGTCTTTAAACGTGGAAAAATTGAAAAAAAGTGGTGGCTCCGCAGAAGCATTTAGCAGACCGAGATCTGCCTACTATAAAAAAAGGATTATCTAAACAAAAAATAGGAATTTTCTTTACAATTATATTGAAAGTTGAAATTGACGATCTTAGGTGTTCCAAATTGAATTTTAATATTATTTACGAATTAAATATCACTGATAAAACGTGCTCGTATTATATTAAACTACCCCGTTCCCCACTTTCTGCCGAATATTGGAGGCATTGCGTGTTGAGTGGCAGAACTCACGCCGCTCTTAGCCTCGACACCAGAGCGAAGAAATGGAGATATAAATTTAAGTAAATATTTCATCTCATTGAGTGAGGATCGAACCCACAACCAGTCGGTTTTACAGTCACACTTCGTGCCACTGCGCCATGACTGGCCTCTACTTAACTTAATAGAACTTTTGTTTTAAAATTAAATAAAAAAAAATCTTTAAGCTTTCAATTTAAATTACATATATTAATATATCCACGAGGCCAGTCGTGGCGCAGGGGCACAAAGTGTGACTGTAAAATCGACTGGTTGTGGGTTTGACCCCACTCTATGAAGTGAAATATTTATTTACATTTATATTTTCATTTCTTCGCTCTGGTGTCGAGGCGCGAAAGCGCGGCGTAGAGTTCCGCTACTCACGCAATGCGTCCAAAACTCGACGGAAAGTGGAGTGCAGAGTGTCTTAAAACACTAGGTTCCATCTGCCTACCCTGCTGTCTGCGGGATACAGCGTGAAGCTAAATCAATTTTAATTTAAAATATCCATACAAATAAATATACCGCTTTAAGTGCCTTTTATGCCTATATGGGCAACTGTTTTTTTCACAATACCTACATCTCAAATTTAAAAGATTGAAATTTGCGATAACGTATCGCCTGTTACTACGTTTTATTGCTACATATATATGTCGTAACATGGCAGTTTAAAATTGATAAGCCAAAATGTTGCTTAAAATATTGTTATATTTTTTAGAATTTTTCCTTTATTTTTTTATAATATTTGGATATATTTTTTTATAAAAATCTGACACGTCTTCCCCTCCTTTTAGAAATGTATATGTAATGTGGTTTTTCTTTTTTTTTTCTTGTCTCGATTGGTCTTGACACGGTCACCGGGCGGGACAATACTGGGGTTTCGTTTTCTCTAGTATTTATAGTCATGTTGTACTGTAATATAAATAAAATTAAAATTATATAACAATTTCAGGAAAAGTAAATTTGTACTCTCGATCCATAATTACAATACGTCCAATCCAAGCCCTAGAGAAGCCAGATTCCATCCAGATCCATCGTAAATCTTTGAAACGTACCATATTAGAGATTTGCAATAAGTTCATTATTAAACCAGCTTCCTTCAGTAGGCAGAGGAAACTTGGTGATAAGACACTCTGCTCCCCACTTTCCGCCGAATTTCCGGGTTAGCGGGTAGAGATATTATTTTAAAACGTTATTTACACAATACTGAGAATGATACATAATATTAATATATTAATACAAAATATTCATAATTGAGGCCGTCTTGGCGTTTTCATTCTTCGCTCTGGCAGGAAGGCAAAAAAGCTACCGCCGTAGTTGAGTACTGCCACTTAACACGCAATACCTCCAGAATTCGACAGAAAGTGGGAAACGGAGTATCTTAACACTAGGTTCCCTTTGCCTACCCTGCTGTGTGCGGGATAGAGCGTGAAGCTGAAATACAAAATAAGATGTATGAAACCAGGATGTATAGCTTATAGCGAGTTGTGACAGTTGGAGCGACCTAGTTCTGCATAAGTCTATACCAGGGGTTCCCAGCCTTTTCTTAATCAAGGGCCACTTTTATATCATTCTTGGTAGCAGGGACCACTATGCATATAGGTATAATAAATCTTTACTGGGATAATTAAACAGAACCTTCGCCTCACCATCTCCAGTCATAAATTTAAAACCGTTCGCGAACTATATTTAGGGTCCTGCGGACCACTGGTTGGCAACCACTGGTCTATACTGTGCGTCGTGTCTCGACCTTGCCACTACAATCGCAACAATCACTTAATGGAGCCAGCTTTAAATTTAGATTATTGTGGGGTTGCAAATAACAAAGATATATATATATATATATATATATATATATATATATAGCTAATATATTTGTATAAAATATGACTTTTTTTTAAATCAATTTGAGGCCAGTCGTGGCGACTGGTTGTGGGTTCGATCCCCACTCGAGGAAGTGAAATATGTATTTACATTTATATTTTTATTTCGTCGATATTTTTATTTCGTCGATTTGGTGTAGGGGAAAAGCGCGGCGTTAAGTTCCGTCACTAATCACGCAATGTGTTCAAAATTCAGTAGAGTTGGGAACGGAACATCTTACCACTAGGCTTGTTGTGACACTTACTGTGTCTCCCGGGTAGGTAGGCTACACGCGGAATAAATCGTGAAACAGAATAAAATCTAATTACTATTATATGTGATTTCTCATTCAGTAAATATTTAAATGTGGAATAGCGGATTTAGCATTCCGTTATCAGATTATACTTGTTACTGTTTTGTTTGTAGATATAAAGTTATCTAAATACTCCAGTGTTAAGTAACAGTTTTGGTAATTAGTTACGATTAAAAATTAAAGATTAATGTGATTTAAGCCCATAATATTTTTTTACAATTTTAATTTTGTACTAGTATTTTGCATTAGATTTTCTTATCTCCCGCATTTGTTAGTGTAGACAGAGAAACACTCCGTTAATATATTTCGTTATTCGTTTTTATATTTTATTGATTTGATTAATATGGTTACTTGTTTGTTAATAGCAGCTGAAAAGTTTATTTTTTCTGTTATTATTTATATTGTATGTAAATAAATTATATACAATTTATGTTTACTAGTTACGTAGGCTGCAATTGGAGGGTTAAGAAAATACGATTTTTATATCTTAAAGTTATATTACCAAAAAATTTAAATTTAAAATACAAATTAATTCTAAAACTAAACTATATCTAAGATTACTGCCTTCAATGTTGTAAAAACAGTAATCTGCTTAAACCTAAATTAATCTAACTTAACCTACGACTTAATTACTCCACGATGGAATAATAAGTGTGGGAAAAGAAGAAATTCCTTCCCCACCGGCGCTGCTCACCCGATCTCTCCTCTGTCAGCATTTTTGTTGCACTCGGCCGCCTGTCAGACGGACACATTATAATATTAAATATTTTAAACAGAAATTATATTTAAATACTACTTTTTGTTTAATCCTTTATTCCTAATTTTACAATACAAGTAAACCTCACGACGCGTCAACAATCAACACACACTTTCACTTTATGATATTTATGAGACATGATTAAATAAACGATATTCAAAAGTTATATTAAGGTAATAGATATATAGAAATGTTACAAAGTCTTTTTTACGCTGTATCCCGCATCCAATCTTTAAACCCTCAGTTTCCATTAAGACATTTCTGTTCTCCACTTTTCTCCGAATTCTGGACAAATTGCGTGTTGAGTAGTGGAACTCAATGCAAAGCTCGAATGAGAAGAAAGAGAGAGAGAAATTGTCTCGAATGGAAATCAGACCCACAAGCTGTAGCGTACAGTCGCACCCTCGTGCCCACGAGTACCCTCAACTTGTCCAGACTTGATCTTGGAAGTTTTAGAAAAAAAATTCGAAATTAATAATTTGTATAGAAGCTGCGTGGCCTAAAAACTATGTATAACTATGTAAAATAAACGATTTAATATTTATTTGGTTTGTTGTTTTGGTTTAAATGAGGTTCTGTTTTTATTTAAATGAGGAATGTAGTAAGGATATTATTCTATCCTTCTTCCTCCTGGAATTAGTCCCGTCTTTTGCCATGGTCTGCCTTTCTAAGTTACTACTCAAACTAAGCCACTTCGCAAGGTTTTTAACTTTGATATTATTCTGTTCGAAACTAAATAATGTCTACATAAAAAAAAAACATCCTCACGCTGTATCCCGCACACAGCAGGGTAGGCAGAGGGAACCTAGTGGTAAGACACTCCGTTCCCCACTTTCTGCTGAATTCTGGAGGCATTGCGTGTTGAGTGGCAGAACTCAACGCCGCACTTTGCCTCGACGGAGCGAAGAAACGGAAATATAAATTTAAGTAAATATTTCATCTCCTCGAGTGGGGATCGAACCCACAACAACATCGGTTTTGATGTTGCACATCTAAAATCATTTATGAGCTATTTAATATTACCAGTATCAATTTATTGTATTTTTATATGGATTTTAATCATTTTTTTTATTTTTATTCCAAACAAATGAAAGAAAAATCCCTTTTTTATATATTTACTAAAAAAAGTATTTTAATATTTTACTGGTTTTATGAATTTTATGCAGTTAACCGTAATTTATTGATAGCACTGACAATTCTTACACTCGTATGGATTTCAACGAATCCACTAAAAAAAGCCGAGGATTTTTCCCCTCTTTTATACTGAAAAAATGACCTGTTGAATGGAGAAAACTTGCATAATTATGAGGATTTCAAGGAAAACAATCTTTTTATAATGATAATTTATGAATAATAATGAAAGTATCAAATATTCACAAAAACTCTTCCCTGTTCTTCTTCTATAAGGATAGAAGTGATTTTAAAGATTGTATAAAATGTAAGCCTGTTATAAATTGATATTTCCAATTAGTCTTAACAAGTTAACACTATTTCCATGTGCGGGATACAGCGTGAAGCCAAAAAAAGTAACTATACTTTTGCTATGCGAATAAACAAAGCATAATTATGACAACATGAAATGAATTTGATAACTATCGAATGTGATATAGTACCTGTCAAATAGATATAATATTACGGCCTCAGTGCCGCTCTCGTTAAAGAAAGTTACTACTAACTTCCTTACAACAAGTACATATTAGATACAATACTTCATTTACGTTAAAAAAATATTATTCTTTTTTATACATGTATATAAAAGATAGATTTACTTTGAAAATTATGACTTGAAATTATTGGTCTACCACAATTTGCACGCGTCTATTCAAATCGTGTAAGATAAAAGACCTAATGCGAAGAAATAGAGATTTCTCCAAGTATAGGACATCACATTGCGTACTGTAAACGCGACAGGTTGTGGATTCCATTCCCTTCAAGGAAAAATCCAATATTGTCATCGCTCTGGTGACTTAGCAAATCCTCCAGAATTCGGCAGCATTTAGGGAACGGTGTTATCTTATTAGAAACGGAGCGTCAATACACTATACATCATTAATAAAATGCATGTTAATATAATTTACTGCGAGTGACGTATCGACTTGTCTGTCACTCACCGCACCGGGAAAAATCTCGTGGCTGGCTGACCTTCGAGAATTTATAATCAGTAATAAATCATGGTTACGTTATCTATTTTTAGTGATACTTACTATTCAACTGTTTTTCAGTCATTATTATATTTTTCTATGGTTGTTTTCTTATTTTTTGTATGTTATTTGAAACTTTATCACAGCATGTAGAAGATACGTATTCTGTATATTTACTTTAATTGAAATACATTTTGTTTAGAAACTAATTTACAATATACAAATAAAGATTATTTATTTCGATGACAAATAAAATAATTTATTAATTTTTATAATAGTAAACTATATAATTTAGGCGTAGAGTAGGAAGTATCTTAATGGGAACGGAGTGTCTTAACACTGAGATAGAGACTTAATGTGCTTTAATTTTATTCTAATTATTAATAATTGTTTGTCCCTATCGACGATTAAAAACTGTAAAACTTGATAATATGTAACATTTTCCTTATATTTTTTATATATTTTTTGCCTCAACTCGAGACATGATATGAGTACATAAGCATTAGCGTAAGAACGTATAATATTATTTTGTCCTTGCACCAAAGATCCATATACAAAGTATAAAGATTGGTAAAGTGATAATTTCTCTACAATTAGATCTAATTCGTAAACAATCTCCTTATTTACTTTAAAAGTTAAGTCAGCTTCACGCTGTATCCTGCACACAACAGGGTAGGCAGAGGGAATTTAGTGTTAAGACACTCCGTTCCCTACTTTTCGCCGAATTCCTGAAGCATTGGATGTTGAGAGACGGAACTCAACTCCGCGCTTTGCCTCGACACCGGAACGAAGAAATGAAAATGTATTTTTAAATAAATATTTCATGTTTTCGATTGTGTATCGAACCTACAATCAGTCGCGCTTACAGTCACACTTTGTGCCCCTGCGCCATGACCGGCCTCATAATCATTTAAATTAAACAAAAAATACTAATAATAACTAAAAAAACTGTTTTTCTAAAGTAGTATCTATTTTAATTGTTGTAGAAGAAGAAATTGAACAAGATGACAATGGACGTCTCCGTTGCGAAACTTTTGATATTCAAAGGGTCTTGGAACATGGGGCCCATCTCATGGGCTCTGAAGGGCACGAATATGACATGGATGAGGAGGCTTTATCAGCGACAGGTGGGAATTATTTAAAATTTCATTTTAATATGTATACAATTTGTTCGTTTGTAACATTTACCTTTTTTCAACATTTATTTATTTATTAATTTTCGTCAGCTTTACGCTGCATCCCGAATATAGCACGGTGGGCAGAGGGAACCTAGTGTTAAGACACTCCGTTTTTCACTTTTCACCGAATATTTGAGACATTGCGTGTTTAGTGATGGCATTCAACGCAGCGCTTTTGCCTTGTTACAAGGGCGAACGTCATTGTCATATCCACGAGTGAGAATCAAATTTACAACCATCGGGTTACAGCCATACGCTTGTGCCCCTGCGCCACGATGGCCTCACTTTATATTTTTGATAACATTATTGGTGTAGAGAAGAATAGTTTTAATATAATTTTTTCCCTTATCATAAGGTACACAGTGTTTTCTTTAACTTTTAGTATATATATTAAGACAGGAAAAACTCGGAATAATTTATCACTAGAATTATTCGTTGCGACTGGAAGCCACATGAGTAGCCATTTATATTTTAGTTAACATAATATACGTGGCCCAGTGGTTTGGATGGGTGAGTTCGATTCCCACTTAGAGGAATGAAACAATATTAAATAATATTTTTTGTACATTTCGCACTGGTAAGGCAAAGGCGTGGCGTTGAATTCAGCCGCTCAACAAGCAATGCCTTGCATTCGTAGAAAGCGTTTGGGAACGGAGTATATTAATACTGGGTTCCCTATACCTACCCTGCTATGTGCAGGTTACGGCGTGAAAGTGAAAAAAAGATAAAAAATATATAATATACAATTTATATATTTATTTCGTTTTATCAGACATAAAAGAACGTATAGCAAAACAACGTCAACAACTCAACGCAAGGCTTGGATTGGATGTGGCGTCGTCTCTCGGCGTGGATATAAGCGGAGTGTATACCAATGAGGATTTGTGTCCCAACAAAGTCATAAAACCGGAGGTTACTAGGGTATGTTGAACTAACAAGACTTTACATTTTATCAATTTAAAGAAATCGATAGTGTAGCCTGCATTTTTTAATTATTGTATAAGACATTTAAATCGTCATCTAGATTTGTACCTTGTAACTTTTATTATGATTATTATTATGTATCCAAAATGACGATGTTGATTGAAGTAAATTTTTAGATGAAAAATATTTTGATTTGCTTAGACCCAACGATCCCTCATCTCAGGATCCTTCGTGTTTGGTGGAATTATATTCGAGCTAGTATAGAAAACTAAAAAATAAATAAACAACAATATTACAGCGTCCAGTACAAGAAATAGTAAAATGCAAACGCCTAAGTTCCCGGGAAATGAACCTCGCGAAGAGACGCGCGCGCGCCGCCTTCAGCAAACAGAGGTCGAGGGACTGCGACGACGCCCCAACCACTCCCCTGACGCCCCTCACCCCCACCACATCTGCACCCCAGTTCCCCGTCGAGCCTGAGAGGAAGAAAATGAAAATGGAAACTGTTGAGGAAACGTCAGGTAAGATTATATCAACTATATTTTTGTTTTTTGGGTTAGTAGCTTTTTGTAATAATAAAGTCTAATCATGTTGTTTGAACGAAAATAGAATCAGCGAAATGATTAAGTTATGATCTTCGTACGAATTATATTTATATAGATGATGACATATTCAATATTGAACTTTCAATATTATCATATCTTATTAGGAGCATTTTATAGTAATACTTATATGATGTAATATTTTTATTAATATTTTTTAAATAGGTACGAACCCCGTGTAGCAGGGTGTGTGATGATTCCATTCCGCTCCCTACCTATGTGGCACTCAACGCCGCGTCTTCTCGTTTTCAAAGCTAAACATAAAAATAACTCATTTCCTCACATACTAATCGAACCTACAACCATCGCACTTGAAGTCAGACTCAGTGCCGCTTCGCAAAAATATTTTTTATAAATATATCACCAGAGTTGTTTGGTGATCCTTTTAATTATTAACCATATTTTAATCTATTCAAAATTTTTATATAAGTAATATATATAATATATAACATAGCAACTCTTCCACTTTTTCGTTTTAGTACCACCGATCATTAGAATTGACGTATTTTTTGTACAGTTTATTTACCGTTTAAATATTTTCAATGCGTCATCGACTAACGTTTTAAGAGAAGTCCTTGAACTGAATTATATCAGCACGTTTTAGATCACGACATGAAATTGCCAGATAATTATCATAAATATTGTATAACAATTCTGATTTATTTATATATGTATGTATTATGATTCGTTAGCGTTGTTGGGTTGTGAGTTGTTATTTAATTTAAAGAAAATTGGTATTTTTTTAGCTTAATGTTGTATTTTGCACATAGCAGGCTAGGCAGGGGTGACCAGTGAATTTAGTGTTCAGACACTTTCTTTCCCCTTAAGATTTTTGTGTCCCACTTTTTGTGTTGAGTGGCGGAACTCAACGCCGTGCTTTGCCTCGTCACCACGCGAGGAAAATAAAAATATTAAGTATTTATCTATTGGAAATACAAAATCTTTATCTCTTTAATATTTAATAGGTGACTTATAAATTCATTATATGTCTACGTAAGTCTACGTGACTATATATCATTTCAGAATATCAAATATATCAAATATAATATATAAATACGTTACATTTTTTACTTAAATGCACAAATAACCTAGTGCTAGGATGGAAACCTAGATCGTAGACTTGTGGGAACGAGGTTTTCCCCCACTAGTAAGACGTGACCCGACATTGAGTACATACTGTGTCCCTGGCAGCGGAGGCGCCGAGCGCGCCGCGCCGCGACGGCTCGTGGGCGGAGGGCGCGCGCTGGCCGCTGGAGGGCTGGTGCGGCGCGCTGCAGGCGCAGCTGTTCAGCGCGGCGTGGGAGGCGCGCCACGGCGCCGCCGGCGCGCTGCGCGAGCTGCTGCGCGCGCGCCCCGCCGCCTCCGCCGGCTGGCGCGCCGGCCTCGGGCCTGCGCAGGTGAGTGGAGCAGATGCTTGTATGTAGAAGGCTAGTACGGAACCAAAATTATTTAAATTTAAATATTAATTAAATGAAATATTAATTATTTTAACTAGCGCAGCGTAGAGTCCCGCCGCCCAACACATAATGTCTCAAGAATTCGGCGGAATACTTGGTGCGGAAATGTCTTAACACTTGGTTCCCAAGTTCTCTCTGCCTACCCTGCTATGTATATGTGCAGGATACAGCGTAAAACTCAGAATAAATATAATGAAATATGTTACCACGCTATACAAATATTAAGTTATACATTAACAACAAAAATAATGTTAAACATACGGCTTATCTATTTATAATTATCAAAAGCGACGCTGGGTTGGTTATCTTTAACGCGAACTGCAATGTAAACCGATCTACGGATGGTGTCATTTCCTCAGTATGAGTAAATACTGCAATCCAGTATCCGCTGTCATTCAAGTTTAACATACCTAATATTCTACTTTATTATTGTAGTATGTACCTTGTTTATTTTTTTCCTTATAAAACACAGGGCTCATTTTTATTCATTGTGAACTCTGTCGCTATACGGCATACGCGTAACTAACTATCCTAATGTCCCAAATACAGCATACCGAGGCCGCTGTCTTTATGGCATGTGGTGAAAGAGTATCCGCCGTATCCGGCATGAGGGCTTTAAAAGAAAAAGATTACAGCATCCGATCCTCGCTGAATGCGTAAATTGAAATCTGCCGCACCCCGAACGTGTGCTGTAACCGTAACCTTTTTTAATGATTTTTTTTATGAAAATGAGCTTTTTTACCTTTAATGATTCACGCTGTATCCCGTACGCAGGTTAAGCAGAGAGAGAAGGTTTTGAGGGCTCTAAGTATAGAATAACATTTAAATATGTTAAAAATATTGTCCTGTTCTTGTCAATAATATTTGCACCTTTTTCTACCAACACTTACGGCTTATTCGATTCAGCAAACCAACTATTGATAATTGAGCAGATAGGGATGAACAGAGTTTCTCAACATTAGGTTTCCTCTATCTACCCTGCTATACGCGGGATAGAGCGTGATACTATTTAATTATTTTTTTTAATTTCAGTTGGAAGATGCTCATCAGGAATGGCTGGAGGATATGGCGTTGAGATTACTGTGCGTTCTGGCATTGGATAGATTTGGTGATTTCGTATCGGACCAGGTAAATGTTATATCTATAAATTAAATAACTTTTACGCTGTATCCCGCACACAGAGTCAAGACACTTCGCTCCCCACTTTCTGCCAGATTCAGAACCAGCGGCAGAACGCCGCGCTTAACCGCGACACCAGAGCGAAGAAATAAAAATATAAATTTAAGTAAATATTTCATCTCCTCGAGTGGGGATCGAACCTACAACCACTCGGTTTCACAGTCACACCTCGTGCCGCTGCGCCAAGACTGGCCTCCCTTTTCCCTTAGTGTAAACTAATACTTTCATAATTTTTGATACTTAAAATTTCTCTCTTGATCATTCTAAGAAATAATGTTTGGGTAGCAGAGGAAAAATGCTAGAGACGTTAACACTATGAAGTTGTAAGAAGCGTGTAATTTGACGTAGTTTTAAACTTTATATTTTATACGTTTAAAGTATAAATATCCTTATATTTTGACAGGTTGTAGCGCCAGTGCGGGAAACGTGCGCGCAGACGCTCGGCGTAGCGCTATCTCAGTTGCGGAGTGAGCGCGTCAGGTTGGTAGGCTTGTTCATAAAGATATGCCGATTTTGATGCTGTATATTGGTATAAAATATCTAATTATAAATATTGTGATTTAATATTTTGGTAATTATTGCCTAATAAAAAAAAATTGATAAAAATATCTCAATTTATATTTAGATATTTGTAAAATTTGAATACTAAATGACTGGTATCGACATAGATATTGATATTTTAAGAAATATTTATATATATATTTATTTTTTTACCTCCAACATCCCTACAGATTAGTAGCAGCGCGCGTGGCGGCGCTGGCGAGGCAGGCGCAGTGGGAGGCGCGGCACGGCGCGCTGCTCGCCTTCAAATATCTGCTGGCTGCGAGACAGGTGAAACATTTTGTATTTATATATTGTGTCTTTTGTGTATGACGACGTATTAAGAACATCAATTTGATATTATATGTTATTATGATACTTTAAAATTATTTTCTAAGCATGTTTCAATGTAAATGATATTTTGTTTGTTATAAAATTCCCTAAAAGATTTTTGATTTTTATCTCTATCTTTACATAGTATGAAACAAAGTCGCTACCACGTACATTCCAGGAGCTAGCAATAGAGTGCGGCGCGCTGGAGTTCCTGACGGCGGGGCTGGAGGACGGCGCGGAGGACGTGTCGGGCGCGGCGGCGGGCGCGCTGGCGCCGGCGGCGGCGGCGCTGGCGGCGGCGCGCCCCGAGCGCCTGGCGCGCCTCGCGGCGCGCCTGTGGCAGCTGCTGCACGAGCAGGACGACCTGGCGGCGCCCGCGCACGCCTACATGGCGCTGCTCGCCAAGCTGATGGCGCTACCCGCTGCTGCTACTAATTTGCAGTACGTTTTGTTTTTTTTTAATATATGTTGTAAATATTGGGCTTATTAATTAAATACACGTGTACATAGCGTTACTCGCTCAAGCAATGACTCTACCCACTGCTATGATAAAATTAATCGGTTTCAATTGAATCAGTTTGAATTTAATTTAAAATTATAAACTTAATAGAAACTATGAATGTTCTGAGGCCAGGGTGGGGTTAATTTTGTATGTGGTGTTTGCTTATGGCAGTGGTTGTAGATTCATATTAGTTCCAGTGATGTTCTATAAGTAAATTTTTTAAATTGTCTTAAAACAATGAAAATTGTTAATAATAATATATTACAATATTATTGCAGTCCGATTGATCTGGCGGACGTACTACCACGTTTGTGGCCGTACCTGGACCACTCCACTAGTTCGGTGCGAAAAGCAACTCTACAAACTCTACGCACCATAACAAGACCGTTGATAACCTCAAAACCACCAAATGGACAAATAAATAGTGAAACAAACCAAAAAGAAAATGAAAGTAGTGATAAAGAAAATGCTGAAGATGAGAATAATCTAAAAATAATTGAACATAAAAATGAAATTGTTAATAGTGAAACTGATCAGTGTCTCAATTGGACACCAGAACTGCTTCAAGAGGCAATGAGACATATATACCAGAGGGTGTTGTTTGAACATGTTCATGACATACAAGAAATAGCTGTACAGGTTGGTCACCTTTCTTTAATATTAAATGATACCAGTCGTGGCGCAGGGGTACAAAGTATGACTGCAGTCGCTACAGGTTGTGAGTTTGATTCCCACTAGAGGAAATAAAATACTTAATATTTCCATTTTCTTTAATCTGCTCAAGAATGTAGCCACGTTGCAAAAGCTAGAGACTGTAGACGCGTCATGACACGCAATGCCTCGAGAATTCGGCGGAATGCAGAGCAGAGAAAGTAGTGTCTTATAAATAGGTTACCTTGTTCCATCTGCCTTGTACGATATACAGCGTGAATCAATAAGTGTGGAATAATAATTTAAAATGTAAAAAAAGAAGTTAAATTTCCATTTTATTAACTAAGGAAATAAGTGTTTATTATTTTTAACATGATACTGCTTAATGAAAAGTGGGAAAATACAATAATATTATATATAACATTTAGTATATCGATAAAAAATTAAAATTTGCCTCTCCAGGTATGGCACAATCTAGTTCGTCACGCGCCTCTTGGTACCATACTGGTGGCTGCGTGTCCTCTGATGGCGCTGTGGCTGTGCCTGGCGATGCAGCCGCCTCGCCTGCCGATAGACCCCGCGTTGGTATTGCAGGCACCGCATAAGGTAAATATAGTTCCAAAATTGCTTTTGTGAAAATACATAAAAATTTGTACCATTCGGGATTCGAACCCCCGCGTCTTAGATTAAACAGTTAAAGCGCTTTGGCTACTAAAGCTTTCTACCATATATTATTTTGCTATTGCTTGTTACAATTAATCTATGGTCACTTCTTTTTTATTTTAAATATTTTTTATTCCTACTAAATTAAAAATATTTTATTGCACCACAAAGAGCTATATTACTCAAGTTAGTGTGTAACACAGAACTGTTTAAAAACGGTCTTATGCCCTTATAATTCCTCTTGTATCTGTTGAACCAGTAACTTCTTTTAATATATCATACGCCATTGGATTTGTTTTGATGGAACAAATGTTTCTCAGTGCATTCATTTAGTTTGTACAGTCATTTTTTTGTTTTGTTTGTAATTTACTTGTTTATGTATTTGCGTTGATATTTATTGGCGTGGTGAATTAGGCTAACTTACTCAACACTTAATGCCTCCATAAATGTCCTAATGGGAACGGAATGTCTTTCCATCAGGTTCACAGGTTCCCTTAGCCCCCTACCCTGCTATATGCTAAACAAAGCGTGAACCTATAAAGTATAAAATAATGTTTCTTTATTTCTTTGTACATTTATCAACAGGAACGTAGAATCCGTGCTGTAAGTGGTAGTGAAAACATCATAGAGAATCCCACAACTGACGGTGAAATTCGACCCGGACAGAAATGGTACATAGGCGGAGGGGAAAATCAGCCGGCGGCGTTAAGAGACGCTAATGTGACCCGCGCTAGATGTCTCGCTTCTGATATGTTAGGTGAGGCGAGTTGGCTTAGTTTATTGAATATTGAGATATAAAAGATAATTTGTGATTGATTATAAGTGTATTAAGAAAAATAAGAGGCCGTCATGGCGGAAGGTTATAAAAGTATGACTAAAGTGACAGTTGCGAATTCGATCCCCAGTCGACAGAATGAATTATTATTTATTAATATGTTCTTCGCTCTGACACAAGCCAGGCGTTGAGTTCTGCGATTCAACGCAATGCCTCGAAAAATTCGGAGGAAAGTGGGGAATGGAGTGCCTTAACACTATATTTCCTCTACCTTCCTTGACGTGTTCTGGTTTTTTTTTTAGAAAAAACAATAGATGTATCTGTAAATTATTAAGTATCTGCAGTTTGTTATAATAAAAATAGAAAAATAATCACTAAAGAATATTAAATTATTTTAAATAATAGTATAATTTTATAAAATTGTTAACCATTTGCTTTTACAATGTTTTTAACTGTATTTTTTTGTTGTTGTTTTAAATACAACAATGTGATTCCCATGGGCTCGAATCACAATATATTTTAACTTGCTACGGTAAAACAAGTACATACTCAATATTTACGGCATCGATTCCAGAAAATACAAAAGAAGACAGTTCACGCTGTATCCCGAACCTAGCCGGGATCTTAGCGTTAACACACTCTACTCCCGAATAACATAAAATACATGACGTTAGAAATTTTATAAATAATAATATTCTAATAACATATTGTGTATTTACAGGTTATCTTTCTTGCTATCTAGTGCAGCCGGCACCCGGCATTGAATACAAGGCGTTAGATGAGAGTCCAATAGACTGTTATGTCAAGGTTAGCAATAGTTACGTTTGACATACTTGTAAATTTAAATATATTTTGGCTTAATATGACTTTGAGCTGCATTGGCGATGTTGTAGACTTGATCTCCAATCGTGGCATTGAGTTATTTTTATTTTCTCGCTCCGAATACGACAAAGTGCAGCGTTGAGTTACGCAACTTGTCGCGAATTGGGGCGAAAAGTGAAAAACAAAATGTCTTAACATTAGATTGACTCTGCCCCCCTGAAGGATATTTAAAAGAAATACAACAAGATTTAATGAACAAGTTTGGAAACTATTCAGTTTCTATTATATATATCTTTATTATTTTTTACAGGTTATGATAGTGTACTTGCGTTCAGGCAGTGCATTACAGAGGCTAGTGGCTAGTCTAGTAATATCATCGTGGGCGAGACACACGGTGGAGCATGGCTTGTATCCACCTAGTATACATACTATTTGTAATGGGAATGAGGTAAAAGCATTTTTGTTGTTAATTTCCTTAAATTCTAATTATAAGTAAAATTTGCAAGATTTTATTATAATATAAAAAAAAATATTATGTTATATTCAAATACGATATTAATAAAAAAAAATCAAAACTTTATGAATATGAATACTTTACTAAATGTATGCACGGAACTGAAGCTTTAGATGAAATACATTTTAGTTTACATAAATATATAAAATTGTAATCCTGTTAAAACATTAATGAAGTAACTGTATATAATATTGAAAATTATGTTTTGTTTAAGGAAAATGACAGCGATAAAAAACTTGAGAATCAAAATGATATATCCGCACTGGCGCCGCCATTATTGATAACGACTCTTCACACGGCACTCAACCAATCACTTTATTACGATGAGGTCGCACTTAACTGTAATAGGTACTGTAGTGCCGAATTGTAATGTATTAATATTAATGATTAGTACTTGTGAGGCCATTGTGCTGCAGCGGCGCAGCGACTGGGTTCGATTCCTATTGGGGGAAATGAACAATTTTTAACACGCAATAAAATCTAACATTCTGAATTACACACACTTCTAAGTTGTAATTGTTGTATCATCATCAAGTTTGGCAATTATATGTAGATTAGATGACAATACAATACAATATAATGGCACCATCGAGCTGGTCTGATGATGGAATTGGAGGATGGCTAATGGGACTTTGGACTGCCTACTATCAAACATGTCGATTTTGTGCTCGTGACGATCACCTTATTAATGTATTCTGTTGAAAAAGGGTTTTTTCTATTTTTGCCCTTTAATTTTACAAATTTTAAATAAATTGTAAAAGTATAAGTAACTTCGTTATGATCGCTTCACTAAAATGACTTATTTCTATTAAATATACTTATTTTTTATGAAATCCATTAATATTTAATTCTTTTTAGAATACTACAAGAGGCGCGAGATCTCCTAGCCATGATGAAACATTACAAATTACCAGTTGACAATGAGTTTAATAATATATTGAGGCTAGAACAGGTTTGTATAATATCTTGTTTTCTTCATATAGTAGTCAATTATCTTCTATATATGTGTATTATAACGAAAATTGTAAGATTTTGGGGGAAAGCAGTTTCACACCCTTAAGGTAGTGGGTACAAATCTTACTTATTTTTTTGATATAATCTTGTACATTATTGTACATCAATACTTATACATAATCTACAAAATTAATTATTTAATAATAAATGTATAAACTCTAAACAATTTTTTTTAAAACTGGTTCATAGAAACCTTGATCTATAACCTTTAATCTAAGTTAAATAGAGTGTATATAATTGGTTAATTAATGTCATATCCTTACTTCCGTACAGTATTCTATATAGTTCTTTACTCCTTTCATTCAAGACAAGCCATCGAAATTGTGTATGTCTAGGTCATTAAAAAAATTACTCAAATTCATTCAAATATTATTAACTAGTAAGAATGATGAAACTAAAAGGACGTTATTAATTTTGTTTATTCACATTTAGGCTTGCTCAGCCGTTTTTATAATGATCAATGTAACATAATTTTTTTATGTATATAAAATATAATTTATATAAAAAACGGTTTTAGCTATATTTTATAACTTGTTTGGATCATCATTATTTTATTTTTCCAGGTATCATCAATGACAACAGCGACAAAGCCACTAGTAGCTGCACTAAAGACAAAGCGCGTGCAAACATCGCTAGAAGAACGTCGTGCGGCGTTACACTCCGCAGTCGCGACATGTGCGCAGGAGCAGGCTACTTTTAATATTTCGTGAGTGTTACGTTCTTATTATATATACTTGGCCGTCGCGGCGGAGCGGGACCGCGATGTCCACTCGGGTTAATGAATTATATTCATTCCCTCGCGTTGATGACAAATGGGGAAGGAAGTGTCTTAACATAAGGTTCCTTTTGCCTGCTATGCGGGATACAGCTACAGCGTAAATAATATTATGGTTAATTTGTGTTGTTTTTTGTTTTTATGTCATTGTTGTTGATTTTTTCTGTGATGGCTTATCTTTAAAGTAGTAGTATTAAAGAAATGATTTTTATGGTATGTGGAAATATGTATTCTATATTGAAGATTTTTAAAAGAATAAACGATTTGTATAATTATATTGGGTTAATTACTTAATTATCATGTGACGCTAGTCGTGGCGCAGGGGCCCAAAGTGTAACTATAAAAGCAATTTTTAATTCTAAATCTGTAAATAATTAAAATTGTCAACTCAATATTGTATATAAATTTGAAATACGCTTTAACATTTTTATTTTTTCTATAATTATAGGGTGCAAGCCGCTCTAAGCGCAGCAGTGGCCTACCTAGCAGCGCTCCCAGAACGCCTCAACCCCGTAGTAAGGCCACTAATGGAGAGCATAAAAAAAGAATGCTCTGAGGAATTACAGAAAAATTCAGCTAGAACGCTAGCGGCGTTACTAGCTCAGCTAGTAAAACGAGAATCATGCCCTAACAACAAAGTGTTGGTCAACTTGAAGGCTTTTTTAAGGTACGAATGATTCATTTTATTAATAAAAACTAAATCAACTAAACTAAAATTAAATCGACAATGATGAAAAGCTTTTTTTTTTTTAATTAACTTTAATTACTTAAGTTGTTAAACTTATACTTCTCTTCCTAATATAAATAGAAAAGGTAACATGTACATAAATTATACATTTTTAATTTTGTTATTATATTTTATTTTTACATACAGATTTTTCATTTAGTCATATTATGTTCTATTTCTTCTAAATCAAATGTTAAAAATACAACAAGGTCGATTTCGGACGTTTTCTATACAACTTACTTATTACTTCCAGATGCGACCCAGAGTTCACGCCGCGTGTAACGTTAGAGAGTTCTGAAGAAAACGCCGACTCTGGCAGTAATGATAGTGGCGGTGAAGGCAAGCTGGAAGTGCATACTGTGTACGGTCCTGCACGTAAGTGTTACATAGCCGTTTACACCTTTATTCTTAATTTACTACCTTCTTCATTTTAGGGTATTTCGACGTTTTTTCAATAAATTTGTTAATAAATTAACATCACTATATTCTACCTTTCTAATTGAATGTGTCTTTTCTTTCTACGATTATTTAATATTTTTTATTTTTATAATAATTAACAATGTAGACAAGTTTACGGGAGCGATTTATAAAATAATAAAAAAATAACTTATTTTAGTTAATGACTGCAGGAGTTCGTGCTTATTTATTATAGCTAATTAAAAAAAATACTATGACCCTCAGTAACAAAATACAACGGCATCCTAACGCTACGCGAGCAACATCGCAGCGCCGAGCGTATAGTGCCGCGACGAGGCCGTCCCCCGTCAGCGCAGAACGCACATGCGCACGCGCACGGAGACTTGATGTCGCTGGAACAGTTGTTGCCTAAGGAGGATGAGGTAATTTAAAAGTCATTTGGAAGGTATACACGGTGTTCTGTTACGTCATTGTCAAATAGAATTGAAAATGAGAAATGGAGTGTCCTAAGACTAGGTTCTCTCAGCCTATGATGCTGTATGCGGGTTTCATCGTGAAGGTAAAAAAAATGGTGTTCTTAGTAATTATTTTGTGTTGTAAAGTAGAATGTTTAAATTTTTGGATCTTATAAATAAGCCTGTTCTGTTTGTGAAAAAAAATATTAAAGAGCTATTCAAAAATATGTCACTTAGAGGAATCTTTTATGAGTATGATCAATAAATATATTAGTTTGTATTTTTTAAGCGACAACATGCTTGTCGCTTAAATCGCATTACATTGTCGCATTTTGTCGCTTAAAAAATATTTAAATTAAAATAATTTTTATTTCTAGGCTCGAAAACTGTTAAGGATCCAAAGGAGAGGAGCAACAATGGCCTTGACAAGCTTAACTGAATACTTTGGTGACGAACTTCCAGACAAATTGCCAAAGCTGTGGGAATTTATAACGGAACCTCTGGAGAAAATATTAACAGATAGTGGTGAGCCTATAATCAAATATACTTAGCTAAGACACCTTTTTTTAAGTGTTTTCCACCTTAACAATGTACATATTCAGTGATGGGATTTAACTATGACCTAATTTTATACATACCTAAGATATAGGAATATTTAAAAAAAAACATACTAATAATATATTCTAAGCTTATTAATAATAAATACCAGTGATGCTAGGGTGCACTAACTTGTAATATAATCACTTAAAATGACTGTGAAAGCGTTACACAAAAAAAACCAATTAAATAATGTTTTTGATCTGTTTATTTAAAAAAAAAACACTTTTTCTAGACCTAGACAATATAGAGGACGAGGCCGTGGACGAGCTGATCTCCCGCCTGCAAGTGATAGAGGCGGTGTCGGGGCACGTGAGCGCGTCGCAGTGGGCGCGCGTGGTGCGCGGCGCGCACGCCTGCGTGGCGCTGGCGCGCGCGCGCCACACCGCGCTGCGCCACATGGCGGCGCGCGCGCTCGCCGCCCTCGCCGCGCGCGACCCGCACTGCGTCATGCGCACTGTCGTCAGCGAGGTACTACAGCGAGGCTGTGCTGAAAGTGACCAATTCACAACAAATTGATTCGATCGATTGTAAATTGTGGCTGAGGCGTGTTGTTGTTGTGTATGGAAATATGGGCTGTTATTGTTGTTGTGTGTGAATATGTTATTTTGTATCGCTTTTTTGGAATGAAAGTGACCACAACATTCACAACAAAATGGATCTCTCATTATGTCATGTGAACTGTTGTTAATGAGATAGTGTTGTGTTGTTGTGTATGGAAATGTTGTTTTTATTGCATTGTTGAATGTGACAAATTTGCAATATAGTGTATCCCACTGTATCATGCGGACTGTTACTCTTACAGTTAATATACTTTTGTATCATATTCTTGGAGTGAAATTGTTATTGTTGTGGAGTTGCTGTGTGTTTAATAGATATCATAATTCACATGTTGCTTTCTCCTTTGTTTTCGCTGTCGTTAATTTTATAATAAAACGATTTTTTTTAATGATTTTATAAATATATGTAACAAATGTGTTTTATATATTTAAAATTTAATCTTTTTTAAAATCGTATAGTAATTGATATAATATGACTAATTGTTTCCCTGTCACAACTTAGCCTTACATAAGAATCCTCTCGATTAAAACTAATAAAATATCAACAAAAAGTGATATTAAACAACAAACTAATATACAACAACACACCAACAGGTAATAGAAGCCCTATCAGACTTATCCAGCGACCGCGTCCGTTGCGGCGCGGCGGAGGCTCTATCGAGGACGGTGGACGCGTTGCAGTTGCAGCTCGTTCCGTATATAGCACTGCTTGTGGTGCCGTTGTTGGGTAATATTGTTATTTTTTTGAGTTAATTTCTTTATAAAAAAACCCAACAGCTGATATTATTAGGCTGTATCAGGTCTATCAAAGCGATCTATAAAACGGTTTCCGCTGTGCCTTTAATTCGGTAATTGTTGTGTTGTAGAGTAAATGTCCTCATGAAATGTTTTTAATGTTTGCTTTGTCAGTTCAGTAATTTTTACATGGAAGTGGAACCAATAGCCTTCTTTATTAGTAAGAATTCTTAGGATTAGGATTTTGAATATAACTGGAGTTTATTAGCTTTTGTCATTTGTAAAATTTTTATTTTTATTTAAATTAAGGGGTGAACAAAATGTTAATATAGGTTTTTTTGCTCAATAATGTATTATTGACCATTTTTTTTTACAAAATAGATTGGCAGTAGAAACATTTATTAATTCGTATTTTTATTTTATTTTTGTGATTTATAATAACTTTTGACGGAGGGCAATCGTGGCGCAAGGGCACAAGTGTGTTGGTTGTGGGATCGATCCCTACTCGAGGGACCTAACCAATATTTATTTAAATTTATATTTTCATTTTTCGCTCTAGTGTCGAAGCATAGCGCGGGGTTGAGTTCCGCCATTCAACGCTGATTTTATAATAATGATTAACCTTATAATACATACTTCAAAACATATAGGTAGAATGAGTGACCACAATGAAGCAGTACGGATGATGTCTACCCGCTGTTTTGCGACTCTCATACAACTGATGCCGCTTGACGGCGCCATACCTGAACCTGAAGGTCTGTCTGAGGAGTTAAGAGAGAGAAGGCAGAAAGATAAACATTTCCTAATGCAACTATTCAATCCGAAGTCCATTAAAGATTATAAAATACCCATAGTAGTGTCCGCTGAATTGAGGAGTTATCAGCAGGTATATTATATGTTGTATTTATAATATAAAGATAGTTGTTAATATATGTATGTAAGTTTTTTGAAATAGCTTAACTTTAAGGCATATATATAAATAAATACTCAATAGTATTAAAGTTAATTAAATTTTATAAAGAAACAAAACTTAAGTTAATTAAATTTTCATGTATGATTTTACAGGCAGGAGTAAATTGGCTGCGATTCTTAAATGAATACAAACTGCATGGTGTTCTATGTGACGACATGGGCTTAGGAAAGACTCTCCAGTCTATTGTGGTGGTAGCGGGTTCACACTATGAGCGTGCTAAAGACAGACGTCCACATATGCCTTCTCTTGTTGTTTGTCCACCTACACTTACTGGTATGAATATAAAATTATAATTCGTTTATACATTTTGTTTACATTATTTTAGAATATAAATTATATTTTAAGTAAATTATATTTAATATTTTTAAGGGGCACTATGTTTTGAATTTATCGCAAAATATAGAGGGTCCGCATCGACCTACACATGGTTCCCTCTTCCTATGTGAAAAAAAAAATGCATTTCTATAAAAACAAATATCAATATTATCTAATAATAATAAAAGTTTAATTATAAGTATATATAACAATTTTCAGGCCACTGGGTATTCGAAGTGAACAAATTCATACCGACCACACATCTAAAGCCGATGCAGTACGTCGGTCCGCCGGCGGAGAGAGAGAGACTTCGGTCACACGTCAAATTCTACAACCTTATAGTCGCCTCGTACGATATAGTTAGAAAAGATATTGATTTCTTCAGCAGTATTAAATGGAACTACTGCATTTTGGACGAAGGCCATGTTATTAAGAATGGCAAGACTAAAGCGTTTCAAGCTATCAAACAACTGGTCGCAAATCATAGGCTGATTTTATCTGGGACGCCTATTCAGGTATTTATTTATTTAGTTTAATTTATAAAGCAGCTTCACGCTGTATTCCGCATACAGCAGGATAGGCAGAGGAAACCTAGCGTTAAGACACTCTGTTCCCCACTTTCCGCCGAATGCATTTCATGTTGAGTGGTTTAACTCCGCGAATGCATTTCATGTTTTCATGTAAAATTAAAATATAAATATAAGTAAATATATAATTTCCTCGAGTGGGGATCGAACCCACAACCAGTAGATTTGACATTCACACTTTGTGTCCCTGCGCCACGACTGGCCTGAAGTTTTTAGGATATATTTTAACTTTACTTATTTTTTTTTAACAGAACAACGTCCTCGAACTGTGGTCGCTTTTCGATTTCCTGATGCCAGGTCTGCTGGGTACTGAGAGACAGTTTACAGCGCGTTATTCTCGTCCTATACTAGCTGCTCGCGATCCTCGGGCGTCTCCTCATCATTTGCAAGCTGGCGCCTTGGCGTGTGAGGCGTTGCATCGACAGGTATAATGTTGTGTTGATTAGTAATTCTATAATTTTGCATCATTTATGTGTGTATACTATATCAAATTGTATGTTTTTATTATATAAATATATGTATGTAATGCTTAAGTAAAGACAATAAAACTCTATTCACATACAGATCTGAATAGATTTCATCATCACCACCATTTTGAGTCACACAAATTATACAGAATTACAGACTTTTCGAAAGTAGTGTTATATAATGTCGACAATATAATTGATTTAATTTGAAACTCCGAACCGGTCTATGGTTCGGTACGGCTCACGGTCTTTTGTTTAAATAATAGTTCTTTACACCTAAATATATATGTATAATATGAAATATTAAACAAATGTATATATTTCAGGTACTTCCCTTCCTCCTGCGTCGTGTGAAAGAAGACGTATTACGAGAGCTGCCTCCGAAGATAACGCAAGACTATTACTGTGAACTCAGTCCTCTCCAGCGGAGACTGTACGAGCACTTCTCTAAGGAGCACATGCCGCAGGATATATCCGCTCACACACATGTGTTCCAGGTATTCGTTATTTTTTGTATTTTTTATAAAGCTATTTATTTTTATTTTATAAAAGAAAAATTATTGAGCACGTCGAGGCATAGTGGCACAAGATTGTGACTACCACGGTTGTAGGTTCGATTCCCACTCAGGGCAATTGAATATTTAATATGAATTGAACTGATCTGAATTCTGAATGTCTCGAATTTGAAAGTGGAGAACGAAGTGTTTTATACAGCGTGAAATTGAAAAAAATATATTTGAATACATTATTATGATATTGGATGCAGTGTATAGTATAAAATATATATTTTTGAAAACATTTAAAGCTTCAAGGCTAAATGTTTTTTCGAAGATTTACAGACGTTTTCCCATGAATATAGTAGAGCTGGTATGGACTTAGAATGCACATTATATGCAGAATTGTTACTACTGTTTTATAAATAGCTGTAAAGTATTACGTATATCCATTTGTTTTTCTCTCTCCAGGCTCTACACTATCTACAGAATGTATGCAATCATCCCAAGTTGGTCCTCGTGCCGGAGCATCCTGAAGCTGTGAGAGTTGCACGACAATTGGCTCAGCAAAACTCGTCATTGGATGACATTGAGCATGGAGCTAAATTACCTGCATTGAAGTGAGTATTTGTGTATTTAGTAAATATATAGAGGCCAGTTGCGGCGCAGGGGCGCAAAGTATAACTGTAAATGTGATTGGGTGCGGGTACAGTCCCTGCTCGAGAAAATGCTATATTTATTTAAAATTATATTTCCATTTCTTTGCTCTGGTGTCGAGGCAAATAAATAATAATTAGTAATAAAATATTTTTAAAAAAAAAGTATGATTTGTGCTCAACTGGCACGTTTGGAACTTTATAGTCAAAAAAACAGAACAAAACAATACTTATAATTGAACAGAATGTCACCTTTGACGTTACATAAAAAATGCAACCTATTTAACAACAAATATTGATTATGATAATACTTTTTTTATCAAATCCCGCACGAAGCAGGGTAGGCAGAGGGAACCCAGTGTTAAGACACTCCGTTCCCCATCTTCCGCCTATTTCTGGAGGCATAGCGTGTTGAGTGTCTGAACTCAACGCCACGCTTTGCCTAAATACCAAATCGAAGAAATGAAAATATAAATTTAAATAACTATTTATTTTCCTTGAGTGGGTATCGAACTCACTACCAGTCAATTTTACAGACACTTTATACCCCTGCGACATCACTAACCTATTTTTTTAATGTTTAATCAATATAATAAATTTTTTTCTTGTTTGCAGACAACTCCTCCTCGACTGCGGTATAGGCACATCCGCTACAGTGGAGTCTGGCGCGGTGGTATCACAACACAGAGCGTTAATATTTTGTCAACTAAAGAAAATGTTGGACATTGTGGAGAAAGATCTGCTACAGAAACACTTACCGTCGGTCACCTATTTGCGTTTGGACGGTAGTGTTCCGCCGCACCAGAGACACTCGATAGTGACTAGATTCAACACTGATGTTTCTATTGATGTACTTTTGCTTACTACCGCTGTGAGTATATGATTTTATCTGTGCTTTAATTTTGTTATTGCATGTATATAAATTGTTTTTCTTAATATTCAATGTATTGTTGTAATTTAGTTACATTTAAATACATTTATTAAAGTATTATAAGTTTATTTTCTATGTATTTCTTTTAACTTTTCAGTTATCTAATCAAAATCTGTTTCCAGGTGGGTGGTCTAGGTTTGAACCTTACCGGCGCCGATACTGTTATATTTGTGGAACACGACTGGAATCCAATGAAAGATTTACAAGCAATGGACCGCGCGCATCGTATAGGACAGAAACGAGTTGTTAACGTGTATAGACTTATTACTAGAGATACGCTTGAAGAGAAGATTATGGGGTAAGAAAATGAAATTATTTTTTTTGTTATAGTTTTAAATTTAAGAAATAAAATTATAATTTTTTGTTTTTTGTAAAATATGTATTTGTATTGAAATAGTTCAACTGAGAATCGTAAATATACAATTATTGAAATGATGTAACTGATAATAGATTAACTTACTATTAGTTTCTCTTACCATTCAAAAAGAAAATTAAAGTGTTACCATAAATTATGTTTGTGGAGCTTTTACTATCTAGCTAATATTGAATTATAATTTTCAGCCTACAAAAATTCAAACTGATGACAGCAAACACAGTAATAAGCAGCGAGAACGCAGCAATGGAGACAATGGGCACCGATCAGTTGCTAGACTTATTCCAATTATCGAGTACATCAGGGCCGTCCACAGCGCAGGCCTCTGCCCCAGGGACGACGGCCCTTATAGAAACCCTACCTGACCTTTGGGACGATAAACAATATGAAGAAGAATACGATATGACTAATTTCGTTAAGTGCCTGAAGAAAATGAAAGCTTGAGCATTCTGAGCATATAAAAATAAATTGACAAAATATGATTCTTGCAAAACCGCTAAGAGAAGTTGAGCATGTTCTAAAACGACAGTCACTACAAAGTCCAAACTGGTCATTTGTTTAATATATAAATTTGTTTTGAATATAGATCTATAGTAATAAATGAATAATAGTAAAGCAAATTTGCCGTTCCAATTAATAAGTGTTCAAGATGTCGGTGTTGTATGCTTAACATAAATGACTTATGAAATGTTCTTAGTTCCCGAACTCATCTCATACATTTACATTTGGTGGTAGCAAAGATAATATTAATAACATTTGACATTTTAATAATTATTAATACTAGTATAAATATAATTACAATAAAGAAATAATTCAATGAATTGGTTAAATAGTTGAAGAAATTTACTCCTTATGACAGTGGGAGCAATACTCGCTTACCGAAAAATAATAAAATAATAAATTATAAAGCCCCCTTTGCATAAATAGATTCAAACACTGAATATTGCAACATTTGTGCTAAAACTTAAAAATAAAATCAGCTTAACGCTGTATCGCACACGAAAAGGGTAGGCAGAGGGAACCTTGTGTTAAAACACTCTGTTCAAGAAAGACGTTTCAGCAAGAAATGAAATATAAATTTTAATAAATATTGAGTAGAGTTGAGTCCTCGAGTGGGATTGAACCCAGAACAGCGACCATAACCAGTCGATTTTACAGTATCACTTGGTGCCCTTTCGCTACAACATGCTGAAACTTTGTAAGTTTAAATAAAATTTTTATATTACTTAGTTGGCTACTCTAATAAAAAAATAAGTATAACGTATATATAAATGAAATATTACACTTTTTAGAATCATCTTTTTATTGTAAAATGTTGTAAAATTATTTTTCTATAATTTTTCAATAGTCATACTCTTGTATATGAGATGTTTCAGTTACATCATTCTTTATATTTGCTATTTTTGTATGTACGTTGATTGAATTACTAAAAAATCATTAAATACGTCGTACGTCTTATAAATGAGCAATAATATGAAGAATTGTTGAAGTTGTGTGAAGTGACATAAGTTCAAAATAATGTAATATTTAGAGGCTGTTGCTGTGATTTCGAAACAGTAGAAAATGAAAATCGTCAATAACTTACTTAAATAAGATCTATAATTACATTAAACATAGTTAATTTTTTTGAAAGGTAGAAATATCGTGTGTTATAATGAAATATACTCTACCATAATTATATTTTTTGTTAATTTTTTTTTCGTAATTATTTTTTGTAAAAATTAAAAAAAAAAAACAAGAGCGTATTCTCAAGACCTTAACATGACGAGAAGCAGGTTTAAAAATAATGTAATTTAAAGAAATTAATAGTCAATTATATATTAAAAATTATTAGTCCTCTTAAATATATAATAGTTGCAGTTCTTATAAAAATGTTAGTATGTTTTAGATATTTATATCTTAGAAACTATAAATAGATTGCTGTATTCTATTCGAACATATTTATTCCTATAAGAATGCGCTTCTTGTGTCAATTACTGCTGACAATGATGAAGAAAAAGAAACCTAGAATTCTCCCTTAAACATTAAAAAATACAAAAATGTAGTTTTATTTTTGAAGTTCTTACCTTAAAAGAAAAAACAATGAAACTCTTGAAATGAAATTTTAGTAAAACTTAATGAATTTATCAAATATGTATTTGTACATTTTTTAAAAATACTATTCTGATCGTTATATATTTTATAGTGACATTTGATTGAAGAGGTTTATATGCTTATTGACACAAAATGTATTTCATTTTTGTCTATTATATATTTTTTATGGGTATTGACTCGAAACTTGGAAAACGTTAAATGTCTTGATAGCTTTTTGTTTTGTTTTCTGCTTAAATACAGTAAAATTTTCCTGTATTCGAGACATTTGTAAATTTATTCAATAAGTAATATAGAAAATTCAATCTTTGTAGAAGGAAATATGTGGAACTTAGTAATTAGTCGAGGTATTTATAGTAACACCAAATTTGCTTGTAGTGTGTACTATTTTATAATGTTGACTGTATACTTAGAGCGTCGGTGTGTTTAAATAATTAATATGTCACAATATATTCTAAAAACTGTATATTTAAATTTGAAGTACTTGTTTTTTTAAAATTTCATGTTATATGCTCTTTAAATGACTTGAAAGACATATTGTATGCTAAAGAAGCAGCTCCATGAAAAGGAATTTATTTAAATGAAAATTGGCTATAAATAATACTTGATTATATATCTTAGATGTAACTTTCTTATAAACTAATAGTAGTTCCTTTATAAGAATTACCTCAGTATATATTTTTTTCATCATTAAATGTAATTTATGTTTTAGGTCCGTATTTATAAGCCGGTCTCAATTCTGACATCGATCTTGAGATGCCGTTTTCATTGATATATTATAATTAAAGAAAGAAAATGGTATCTCAAGATCGATTTCAGACCTTAAGAACGGTTCATAAATTCGGGTTTTAGTAAACTTAAGATGAAGTCACGTCGCTTAGTCATTGTTATAGTTAATTTTGTTTGCTATTTAGTACCTGCTCAATAAATACGACGAACTCATTTAATAATGTATTATCGAAATCTCGTTCATTTATATTCATTTCTTTAACTTTCATAGTTAAAACTTATTTTTATGCAAAAGAAAACTAACCATGAAACCAATTTCTACATTTCAGGAACTCAGCTATTATTATATTATATTATATTAAATGATTATTTTTAAAATGCTTCATGAGCTTTCTTATGTCCATAAGTTTTTGTTTTTGTATGTTGTCAAGTTTTATTTACTTTTATTATTGACTACGTGTGAGGCATGTGAAAATTTTAAATGTAACTGTAATTTGTATTAATAAATATGAAATAGAAAGGGAATGTTTCATTTAAATTTTTGTTAAGATCCTACTGCCCTTTGGCGAGATTATTAAAGATATATATATTTCTCAACGTTTATTTCAAATGTTTATTGAAAAAAAGTAAGGAAAAAAAAATATGTTGGTATCTGACTAAGCACATAGCAGGGTATGCAAAAGTAGCCTGTGAGCTTGTGTATAGTGGCAGTTCTCAGAAACGCACAAATTTCAAGTTCCTTAAGTTTACTCATTAATAGTAAACTTTTTTAAGAAGATGAATATAATACTAAATACTTAACTAAATAATAAACAAGTAGTCTAGACTAAAGAAAATCTTTAGAATTAAATGTTTTTAAAAGTTTTTTCTAGTCTAGACTACTAATTTAAAGAAAAAACTGAAATTTTAAGAAAAAATCTTTCAAAATCTTATATTCTATATGCCTTTTCAGTGTATTGTTAGCTAATTTCGGTTCAAAAATATTCGTAATTAAAGTATATTCATTTTCCTACCACTTTCAATGAAATAAGTTATTAATAATAAAACTTGCTTATTATTTAGGTGCGGCTACACGAATATTGATCGCGGAACTCAACGCCGCGGTTGCCTCTACACTAGAGCGAAGAAATTAAAATATAAATTTAAATAAATGTATCATTTTCTCGAGTGGGGATCGAACCCACAACCAGTCCATTTTACAGTCACACTTTGTGCCGTTGCGCCAAGACTGGCCTAATAAATGTTAACATTTTGAACAAAATCTGTAACCAACTCATTTCATGTAGTTTGTATAAGCTTTTGATAAAGATCTAACATATTTTATATAAATACATCAATGATAGCGACGTTGCTGCCAGCAAAGTGGTAAATAAAAGGCAATGACGCTGGTTGAAGACAATGATTTTATATGAAGATTGACAATGACAATTACGGAGAATAATGATTATTAGCTTTTAGATAATATGAATAGATCTGATCTGAGGCTGTAGTTCTGAATATTAGACATATTTCTAACAGGTTAATTCGCGTATGGTTCGTGTGTTGGAACTATGACAAAAAAATATAAAAATTTTGTCCGTGAAGTCTTCTCGGATTCTGTTCTTTTGAATATTCATGTTATAATTATTATTACAGTTTTTTCCAAGTAGAACCGTACGCTAAGAGCTACTTGAGTTTATATAAATATATATATTCTTTATTGCACATAAATAAATTAATTAATTGAAAAGTACAATTGTAATATAAGTTTAATATAGTATAAGGTATCTAAAATTAAACCATTTCTATGAATATTCTTAACTTATTTTTATTTATTTCACACCATTTTCATTTTAAATTAAAATTAAATCAAATTAAATCGGTTTCCGTTGTGCCCTGCTATGTGCGGGATACAGCGTGAGAAAAATAAACAGAGGAAATACTTTCCGCAGAGTTCTAGAGGCATTGCGTGATGAGTGCCGCCTCGACACCAGAGCGACAAAATGAAAATATAAATGTAAATAAGAGTGGGGATCGAGCCCGCAACCAGCCGATTTTACAGTCACACTTTGTGCCTCTGCGTCACGACTGGCCTCCTTATTTTTTAACATATCGCTTTATCCCTAGCAGGGTAGTCAGAATGCAGCGCCAGAAGCTCTGCTCTTTGTATGTTTCACTTCGTCCATTATCATAAGTCATGTCTTTTTATATATGCCATGCGGGAGTTTCTCATACTTTTTCGTGACCTTTCTCCTATCATCGATATAATATTCCCTAAAGGCAAACGAAGTCTCCTCTTTTCTGGTCGTAAAAAAACTCCCAACCATATTCTCTACTTAAGACATCTTTGTATTTTATTAACATATCAGATCATTCTAGGGATATATATAATCTCCCTAGCGAGGGTTTGTGATTTATAAGACCTAATGGTTGGGTTTATCCGCCCTTTACCTACATACATACAAGTCCATTCTTGACATCGGAGATGTGTTCGTTCCACCAATACCGATGTTTCTCCTTTTTCAAACAATGTATCTTAAGCTACAGTTACTATGTAGTTTGTGTCGGTCTATACACTGAAAAGGAATATTACTTTTCAATGGTCCTAAGAATTGGGTCACCTCTAGCTTCCGCTTGATAATGGTGATGCAGTTCTAGTACTGATCAATTGACCATTGTTTCTTTATTAGCTAGCTTAACATCTTTCAGCCCACAAACAAAATGATAAGAATCCCTGATATATTTAGCCAGTTTATAGCTTGGCGAATCGATTTGGCTAACTATTGAATGTACAGTCCGTACAGTCTTATTGTATTGAAGTTCTGCCAGCATATCTCGATTTCCATTTTCAGTGGTGTCTAGCTTTTTGGAAACTCTTGATATTCCTTTCTTATTGGTGGATCTTGAAGCTTTCAGCTTCTTAATCGGTAATTCGATTCAGAGTTTGGGTACCCCGTGTAGCTGTACCAACCTGCTAACAGACCCCTCGTTCTAGCAGCAACTATGAACAAATCAATCATACTTTTCACTTGCTTTTGCTCCCATGTAAACAACATGTGGGTTCCTTTTCTTGCAAATTTTCAATATAAGGTTTCCAGCCTCATTTATTCTCTTGTCTACTGACCTAGTACCTACTCCCTCGTAACCGCTTCGCACAGTTCCGACCCATCCGTTCTAATCATCACATAATATTATTTTTTCATTCCCTGTCACGCTACCTGGAACATACTTGACACTCTCCCAAAACTCCTCGAGTTTGCCTAATGGAGCAGAAGATACTGGCACATGCCTCTGCCAGCGTGAAGCGAACTTAAATCAGCCTTGGGTTGATCGCCTTGTATTCAACCGTTGCACTGATCAATCGAGAGGACAATAACACACCTACATCTTGGCAGCCCCGCTTGCTCTCTGGTACGCCGGTCCAGAAAGAGACCTGAGTACCCGGTAAATCTGTCGTGTCATTGCCCTTTCGCTTGGTCTCAGTCACACAAACAACATCCAAACCTCTCTCATCCATTATATGTAATATTTATCCATTCATCTTTTCTTCCATCCCTCTTCTTACATTCCACGTACCTACTTGTAGCCGTCTTCCACCTAGTGCCATTCCGGAAATGGCGTGTTGGGTGGCGGTCCCCAACGCCGCATTAGTGGCCAATTGATATACCAGCGTGGACGCACTGGTGCGCGTCGCCTTGAGAGATCGTCGCGCCCTATCAGTGCGCTCTCGCGAGTTGCACCTTGCCAGTTGGAACGTTGTAGCCCACGTAAGGGCTGGCAGACTGGAGGCAACAATTCATCGTGGACCCCCACTACCATCAATAAGAATGATAAAATGTATTATTTGATGGACAATTTTTTTTATGTAGCCAATTTATAATTCGAATATTAATTAAAATATTTACGTGTATAATTACTATAAACTGAATATCACAGCTATTATTTTGTAATATTTTACACAAAAAATATTGTCATGACAAAACTGCGTAAAAAGAAGTTTCAGTTAGTTAATAGTTCCTCCCGCCATCGCTAGATGGTCCCCGTGTGCATCAACACCATGGCGAAAGCGACGTCAACCGTGTGTGGATAATTTTTGTTTTCAACATTAAACTCTTGTTTCATGTTTGTTTATAAGTGAAAGAACATTCGGAAAAGTTATATAAAGTGTTCAATTATAGTTAAGTGTAAAAGTTCTCCATTTTAAGTTCAAAGTTGAGTGTAAAAAGTTATAACGAACTCTGGGATCAGTTGAGAATTCAGGTGTCAACGAGGTAAGAAACCGAAGCTTATTTCCAGATTACGACTTCTAAAATTAACACTTTACGCAATAAAGCATGTTTAACCGCTCTTGAACTTAGTAATTATCTTTATTTGCGCGAGTTACGAGAACGCACGGGCAGGTAATAATTATAAATAATTTTGTGTAAGGTTATGTCTTGTCTACTCAAATATCTACTGAAGGCTTCAAAGCTTGAACGTTTCTGTATACTATACATGTATATTACCTAAATATATAATCATATTTTTAGCCGGATTTCTTAAACTATTATGTTTATGTTTTCTTCTTTGTTTACCTTTGACTTGCAAAAAGTTGGTTCTAGTATTAATGCAAACAAATAATCTGCCTTACTACATATGTCTCAAAATATAGTTTTTTGTTATATTTAATATAAATTTATAAAAACCTATTTAAAATTTGTTTCTTTATAAACATTAATATAAAAAAAGAAAAAATATATATTAGGTAATACTATAATTAATGTATACTTTAAATTATTTTAAATTAGTGAAATTTTACAATCATGGTAATTTAAGAAAATTTTCTTTAATATATTTTTCTATGATAAATTTACTTATTTACTACTGGGCAAGAACTTAATATGGAAATAATATTAAAATTGATACCTTACAAAAAGAACAATTTTATTAATATTTTTCTTGCCTAAATTTTTTGTCATTGAGTTCCTAGTATTTGGTTCATGTAAAAAAAAACAATTTATTTAAATATAAACAATTTTAATAATGAATGTGGATATAATTTTCATTTTGACTATATAAAAAAACTATTTATTAGGTTAAATTAGACAATTTACTTTATTTTCTGTTTTTATTTATTGTTATTTTATCTTCATACTATTTGGGATGTAGTATATAGAAGGGTAGGCATAAGTAACCTATTGTTAAGTTACCACTTTTTGTTAGTTTTCAAGACATTACATATTGTGTAGTAGAATTTAATATCTTAATTTATCCACCATTACTAGAGTAAAAAAATAAAAATAAATCATCCCCCTAAATTCGGAGTACAACCCAGAACTGTCATGCTTTCACTCAGACCTAGTGCCGCTGCACCACAACAGCCTCTATATTATAATTTTTCTTAAACAATGTTTTCTAAAATAAAAAATATATTATAAGTCATTTTACAAATAAACCAGTCATACTGAATGGACCCTGTTTGCTTATTTCATCTGACATTGTGATAGCAAATAATCTTCAACCGCTTCAAACAAATGTAAATAGAAATAACAGTCTGACATAGACTCTTTTGGCCTTTGTACTATTTTATGAAACGCTAGAAATGTTATAAAACTCACTAAAATGTCAAAGAATATTATATTTTAGAATTGGAGCACTTTTAAATTTAATATGTATTGCATTTTAATATTCACTTTTTTTTCATTTCAGACCTCATTACAACTTTATAATATATTTTATATATAAGATTATATGCTGAAAAATCAAATTGTAAGCATTTCCATAAAATCATAATCAATGCTTCAAAGAGAAATGCTAATAAAAAGGCAGATGCCAGATCGATCCTTTCTCTTTATATCTATCTAGTTTTTTCTAAAAAAAAAAAAGAGGTTTGCAACAATCAATTCCCTTTGTGCGCGACATCAATGGGAGCGGTTGCTGTGTACCTCTATCCTTTGATCTCGCCGCCCTCTGAAGATGCGACATTGCGCTAATACCGCCGCCGCGCGCCACAAACGACCTAACCGACATATGACGATAAATATATATATATATATATACAGTAAAATAATATATGTTATTGTTGTGACACCTTCTTGTTTGTTGTTACGTATTTGAATACGTTAATTGAAGGTTAATTTGATTTTTTTTATCATAGATGAGTCGTGTCGTATTTGTTGACATGCGAAATCGTTTCATTCATTTTGATGTGCCTTTTGCAATTTTCTATAAATTCTATTTATTATAATAATATTACACTAGAGCTTAGAGGTCAGTCGTGGCGCAGGATCATTAGCGTGTAACTGTAAACGCGACAGGTTCGATTACCACTCGAAGAAATGAACTGTTTAATATTATCATTTCTACGCTCTGGTGTCGAGTACACTTTGATTACTGTGGTAATTTACGATAAATCGTTAATTTTGAACATTGTGTATTCTTTATAGAATTGGAACTTTATAGCTTTTAATAATTTTGTTTATTATTCTTAATTTTTGCTTCCACCACTTTGCACATTGGCCGTGCTGAAAAATTCTAGTAGCGGCTTATTATCAAACAATAACACTTAAATTTCGAACAATATGCGAGAAAAATAATTAAAGCCCGTAGACAAACAGTTAGGACGTTTCAATAATAAGACAAAAGGAGTCGGATTGCAAAGGGGACGATCACAGAGTAGGACTCATAGCTTTGTCGTCTAAGTGGGACTTACTGTCCTGCCGGCTTTTTTTTTCACAATGCAAGAATTATCGTGTCTGGCTCCTGAGTTCGTGTGTACGAAGTTTTTATATTAACGTTAAAAATATTAGAGAACAATATTTGAAAAATGCCTAACTCCTAAAATTTTTTTTTTAAACTTAATTTAATAAAAATAAAAATTAAATTCGATGTTTGGAAGTGCTTTTAGTTTTAGTAGGTAAAGTTACTATAATTTATATTTTAAATTATGGTCATCTTTAAGTATTTTTAGATATTTGTGAATTATTTTAAATTTATATATAACAAGTAACAGCATATGACAAATATAGTATAACTGCACGACAACCACGACACAAGAAACGTACTGTGCAAATGACATGAATTCAAAATTAATCGTCTTATTTAATAGTTATTTAGTACTAATAAATAAGATCAATCATGGCCAATGGCGTATCTGGAGATATTTTCTGGGGGGGAGGGTCTGGACTTTAGCTTTGGACCGATATGTTCACGTAAATTTTGTATTTTTTTTTGTTGAAATTTTTTTGATAGTAGTAGTAGGACATTTTGGGGTGGGCACAGACCGCCCAGCCTCTTTTTCTACGCCCATGGTCATGGCACTGCCATACGCTAGTTCCGGAACTGCACACAGCGAGCAAGTAATTATCAGATGATTAAATTAACAGCGAACTCAAAATCGTATAGAAATGTTATTTTGGATCCAAAGACCACTCTCGCATTATGCACCAGCGACAAACAAACTCGTTAGCCAAATAGTTTACGTAATGTAGTAGTCGAAAGCTTTTAGTTACACTGGCACAAAAGAATTACGCAGGTAAAAAATGTGTTTTCACATTAATGTTGGTTATTCAAATAAATAAATCAGCTTCACGCCGTATCCCGCATGCAGCAGGGTGGGCAGAAGGAATCTAGTGCTAAGACACTCCGTTCAATACTTTCTGTCGAATTGTACCAGGTATTGCGTGTTGAGTGGCGGAACTCAACGCCGGGCTGTTGCCTTGGTGGCAAAGCGAAGAAATGAAAGTGTTAATAAATGACAATTTATTTCCCTGAGTGGAGATCTAATCCACAACCGTCGCGTTACAATTATGCCCTTCTGCCCCTGCGCCACGACGGCCTCATTTGGTTATTGACTATGAATTTTTCCCAATCCTTTAATATAAAAGTTGGTGAGACTCGATATGCGGGCGGAGGGATCGCGTTCTTCATCAAGTTTTGAACTCTTTCATCGCTGCCGAGGTAAACACGAAAGTTTCTCTAATGTCTCAGAAAAGAGTTTCGTTAATGCATTTAGGTAATCCGTAAATGCGGGCTTTTTGCGAAGTGTTTTATTTATATTAGAAAAGAATAAATATAAAAATATGACTACTTAATTATTATTTTTTTCAGCTTCACGCTCTATCCCGCGCACAGCAGGGTAGGCAGAGAGAACCTAGTGTTAAGACACCCCGCTTCCCATTTACCGCAGAATTCTGAAAACATTGCGTGTCGAGTAGCGAATCTCAACGCCGCGCTTTGTCTCGACACCAGAATGAGGAAATTAAAATATGAAATATATCATTGCTTCCAGTGATAATCGAACCTACAACCTTATACAGTCACACAGTGCCTGAGTCACCACTGGTCTCAATAAATAATAAATACTTATTATATTATAGATATTTATTTAACACGACAATGTTGTACTGACATGTTAATTAAAATAAATCACATATTGTACACATTGTGTATATAATCGACTCACCAGCCATCACGCTACAGTACGGCCAACAAGTCGTGGCCACCCTGAACTTAGCTTAAAAGCTGTGCAAAAGTTCAGAACACCTATCCACACGCCGGCCACGACTCCTCGGCTGCTTTGCAAACGCAATAACATTCGAATACGATCAAACGAAACTTGCGTCGTGACCGCCGCCCAAGCTGGGGCTGGCAAATTGGCTTCACAATTAATGGCCTCCTGCCGCTACTAATCGACCGATGGTATTAAATGAACGGACTGCACTAATTGCCCGGTAAGACAAAGGGGCAAACACTAGCCTTTGAGATCGATGTCTAGTGTCACTTGAGGCGTAGGCACATCTCTATGTTGTAGCTGTAGGATACACTTACACTTGGAGTGGAGGAGGCGAAATGTGGGCAATTGTAGATATGTGATTGTTAAACATGGAGGCACGTGAGGCTTGTTGTTTGTGAGGATTTGCCTTGCGTTATACAGTAAGAAGCGTTTTGTTGTTATTGGTATGTCTTTAAAATTATTTTTAGGGTTTCGAACTTTGTAAGGAACCAAGGAACCCTTATAAGATCACGTTTGTCTGATTGTCTGTCAAGACTCTTTTTATCATCAACGCTTAAAGATATCGAGTTGAAATTTAAACTATATACTCAGATAGTAGGCGCCATGATTTTTTTTCTATATAATAGCCTTCGAAAGGGGGCCAAATCTGGTATTGAAACCGCTAAGCTAAGCCTGAATTTCAGAAAAAGCTCGAGACCTCCAATTTCCCAATCTCAAAGACCCTGCGCGACTCGCGCTTGTCCGGTTTTTTTTAGATATCACAACCCTGGTGACGTGGAGCTTAGGACTTTTCTGATGCAGAGAATAAATAAAATATTTTATATATTTTTTTTTTATATAGAATATTTCGTCTTAGGTCTATTTGTATCTTGTATTTGTTTAATTGTTTTTTTTTTATTTAACAAACATACACTACATCTTTTGCTACAACTTTCTAAGGATATGTTTTTTTATATCATATTGTTTCCCACTCGAGGAAATGAAATATTAGATACTTTAATTTGCTCTGTCGTCAAGGCAACGCGCTGCGTTGATTGCCGCCACTTAACACGCACTGCCTTCCTAGGAGTGAAGTGAGAGAGAGTGAGAGTGCCTTAACACTAGGGCTCCCCCTGACTACTCTGCTACAGCGTGAAGCTGGAAGGAGAAAAAATCTACACTTAATTTATTAAACGCTTCACCACAAATGGCAGTACTACGAAAAAATATTTTTAAAATTACTGAATCAATTCATAAAATTTTTGTTCGTAAACCACATTGCGCACGTAAGCGGTAATGGATATTCCTAATCTGCAAATTGACTCACCTATAATATTGAGTACGTTTGAATAATTACCATTTAATATGAAATAGTAGTTAATTTCTACTTGACAGAAACACGACGTGATGTTATTGATGATATATGTATATAATAGAATTTGAGAGTGTTTTGTATGGAGGCTAGTCGTGGCGCAGGGGCGCAAGCGTGCGGCTGTGTATTCGACACCAACTTTTAAATTAAAAAATTATCACCAAAATCGGTAAACTCAGTCAAAAGGACCTCCTTTTACTCTATGATGTCTATTTTTTTTAAACAATTATTATATTTTATTTTTAGAAAAGTTCGATACAAACCATGCGTGTTCAACGTTCAATGCGTGCATCAAAAAATTGCTAAATACCTGGGCCTAATGAACGATACTATTGACTATATGTTTGATACTGGTTCGATTAATTTCACTTATAATAATATTGATTACACGAAATAAATTTTACAAATAATTAATAAAAAAATAATATACACACAAAAACATACAGTGTCAGCCCGTCATGGCGCAGTGGTACAGCCCTGCGACGGAATCTTCCTTCGACAGAATGAAGCCAGTTAAGCATCACTCCGCCAATATCACGTTGTATCGAGGAAGGAGGATGGGCCTCGTAAAAAAGAGATAGCATAAGACAATAGGAGAAGGCGTGTTAAAAAGAGATCTAGTTTTATATTATAAAATGGCTTTAAACGCAGTGACGAAGTCTATAATTAGGACCCCGGTGTAGCCAAGGGCTGAATAATAACAACTGCCATTCAGTAGAATGCAATTATCTCGTTTACCGACACCAATAAACACGGCTGTTGGTGTTATTTATATCAATAGTTTAATTTTTAGAAGCATCTTAAAAAATCAACTTCATGCCTGTATCATTATCCCGCTTCATGTATCCCGCACACAGCAAGGTAGGGCAGAGGGAATGTAGTGTTAAGACACTCCATTCCCCACTTTCCGCCGATTGCTGGAGGCATTGCTTGTTAAGTGGGGTAACTCAAAACCGTGCTTTGTCTCGATACCTGAGCGAAGAAATGAAAATATGAATGTAAATAAATATTTAATTTCCTCGAGTAGAGATTGAACCCACAACATTTGTACAGACACACTTTGTGTCCCTACGCTACGACTGGCGTTTTCATTGAATAACAATTAAAATGTAGTTTTATTATGCTCTTTTGTTATTGTTTTAGTTATTTTTTATAAATTATTTTAGATATGGGCGTTATTTTTTAAATTGTGTTCTAATAATTGAGAATAAAATTGAGAAAGTGATGAAGGTTGGTGTTTTTTTTATACTAAATTGTTTCAAAAGAGTTGTATGAACTTTCTTTATTAGTCAATAATCTTTGAAAACATATTTATTAAGTTTTAAGATAAAACAACATTATTTTTTTAATTATGATGACGATCTCACCTTGACATGACTACATTATATTAGACAGAATCGAACTAAATAACTCATGTATTGATAATTAGGATTGTCAAGAGATCATAATTGTAATTAATTTGAATAAATAATACATTAGCTATAAATTCGATAACTATACTTTAAATAAGAATACATTTGTTGATAATTTCGTGTATAATTGCCACTTCCTCTGTAAAGAAAAACTATAACTTTAACCGGGACAACATTCCTATCGTGCAGAAGTCGCCTCTTACCAGCACTTGATGACTGCGCGAAACCCGTGTTTCCTCGTATTGGATATCCATCGTGTTGACCTGTTTAATGTCTAACACAGATATTTAATTATTTAGACATCGGCGAATAATGACTTCAGTTTTTTTTGTATATATTTTTAACCGACAGTACAAAAAAATGTTTTAACTGCAATATGAAAATGTAAAACCTATTAGGTGTTATATCACATCCACTGAGGCCGTCGTGGCACGGGGCTTAAGCGTGTGACTATAACGCAACGGTTGGGGGTTCGATTTCCCTTCGGAGAATGAATTATTTTTTGTTAGTATATTCAATTCTTCACTCTGGTGCAAAATGTGGCCTTGAGTTTCGCCATTCAACACACAATTCACACATATACATAAATGTGGAATGCAGGGAACGGGGTGTTATAACACTAGGTTCCCTCTGGCTACTCTAGCGGGATACAGCAGAAAGCTGAAATAAAGTTATATATATATATATATATATATATATATATATATATATATATATATATATATATATATATATATATATATATATATATATATATATATATATATATATATATTAAATCCACATTTCATATAGTAATTAATGAAAAGGAGCCCTTTGTAGGTTTCCACAATAATGGCTATTTTATGACTTCAAGGCTTATCTTAAGTTAACTGTAGAAACCTTTGATCGTAATAATCTTGAAAATTATATAACTTACTTATGATATTATCATATTTCGTATACATTTCCGAACGCCGAAACCTCAATCGTCCGCACTCCGTAGGTAGTGAGATACATAATTATGTTTTGAGCCAATTTACCAACTTTCTAGACAAACGAAATTTCATTATATCAAATGTCGCTTTAAATCTCAATGCCTAGTTACGACTTTGTCATATAATAATAAAAACAAAAATATTTGACTAAAGCAAGTTATGAATTTTAGGATCTTTTGATGATTTGATTCAATTTAATAGATGAAAATCAAGATGTCACATTTATATTTTACTTTTGATTCTAATTTAGTTTTTTATTTATTCTTATATTGTTAATTACACACTTTTAACTTGGATAAGACAAGGTATATTTGTTTAATAAAAGACAATACGATTTGTTTTTTTTTATTATGATTTAGGACGTGGCTTTAAAACGATCGTCTATATACATATATAATATAAAATAGTCAATGCAACACCAAAGCGCATGATGTGATCTTTAAATGCTGTACATTTATTTTTATTACTTTTAAGGTTCCGTACCTCAGATAAAACGGAACCCTTTTAGTTGCTCGTTAGACCATCTGTTAAGAGCATTTATATCAAGATCGCATGAATGTATCAATCTGAAATTAATATCAAATATTTAGATCTACGGCTCTTGCAAACACAGAAAAAAATTAAGCTTCAATCCAACGCAATGAAAAGATACGAGCGTTTATGCATCATTTTTGTTGCGTAGTGTATGAAATTCGCCGTGTAACAAAACTTATAGAGTACTTCCCGAGGACCTACAATTATAAAATTTTCGCAAGAAGTTAGTAATTGCAGTATAAATAAAATAAAAAATGCAAAAAGTTAAAATTTATATATATTTAATAGAAAAAATCATTACAATTGTAGTTAATTTCATACACAATAAGTGAATACGTCCGTAAAATTAAGTTCGTCAACTTTAATAAATTGTATAGAACCCTCGGTATGCGAGTCCGACTCGCACTAGATATTTTTTTTGTATAAACTTGATGCATGAATAAATACATGTACAACTATTGTGTGTCCAAACCAATAAGTTAAATATATTTTTAAAGTGTTATTTCACACTTAGGAAAGAAAAATACTTATTGAAATGCGTATTGAGTAAGTCAAAGTACAGTAGTTTACGACGTTTGAAGTCTGTCACCGGTATCCTAAATTTAATGAGCGCGTACAACTCAACATCAGATGCTATAGTGTCAGATGCGCCACGAGCCGGTCTGTGTCGGAGCGCGATAACGAGCCCCTTAGCCTCGCGACGTCGTGATAATCGAGTTGATTTATCCGATATAGGTACTTGTGAGCTAACTATATATTGTGGACCCGAATTACAATGTCAAATTAGTTATTTCTTTTTTTTTTGTATCCCGCATCGAGCGGAGTGGGGAGGGAAGTCTATAGTGTTAAGACCCCATTTTCCACCGAATTCTGGAGACGTTGCGTGTTGAGTGGTGATAAATGTTAAATACATCGTTTTCGCGAATGGAAATTGAACCCATAACCTGTCGCGTTGTCATGCTTGCGCCACTACGCCACGACTGACTTCATTAGACAGTAAAATTAGTTGTTCGAGTATTACCTACACATTGGTACTTGCGTTTTCAAGTTTCACACTACTTCTACAGAGACATTTTCTTATCAATATTAACAAGTAATGGATTCTTCAATGATTAAGTTTCGAGTCCGTCTAAATATACTAGGATCTTGTAAGATTATTAATTTTAGGAGAATATTATTTTGAAATAAGAAAATTATTTACTTTAATCAATTTATTAACTCACATTCTTAAATTTCGTTGTCTTTACACTTTACATTTATATTAACGTTTACCGTTAAAGTGAACTAACCTAATAGTAATATTTTGTCAACACGTAAAATTTAGTGAAATTTTCGGAGTAACTTTAAAATAGGAAGATCCAATTTGATGAAAAAGCACGCGTGCGGCCCGAAAGCCCGACACTCGAGTGTATCGTTAGAGTGCCAGCTGTATGTGAGAGGAGGTGTCGGAGAGCGCGATAACGAGCCTCTCAGCTTCGCGACATTGGTTACTGCACAAATCCATCACGATGCCCGTAATAAAGCTAAAGATTATTTTATTTTCACTTTTTAGTACATGATATGTTTTTAAAATAACGTTGCTTTTATAAAGATAAATATTATAAATATTTAATTCCCGCACAAGGCAGGGTATGCAGAGAGAACCTTGTGTTAAGTCACTCCGTTACTCAAAACATGAAAAAATATAGTAATTAAAAAAAAAAGGACAATTTAATATAACGTATAAAATATGATTCATCTGTTGACTAGCACATCAAAGGGGCTAATCGGATACGACTTATGCCTTCTTTCAAATGAAACTTTATTAAGCCCCACTAAATCACTATCGCACAAAAACTTACAAAGCGAAGCCCGGAAGGCGCGACGTCGACCAAATACGGGAGTCACTGATTAATTGGTATCACTCTGGGGGTGGGAGCCACGTATGGGGGTATGTACAGGATATGAGCTTGTAAAAAAATCATTATTTTTTTAGTATACCACTTTAGTCTACCAATTTTTCTTATCTTAAATTAATTATATATATAATAAAAAAATATTATAAAAAACTTTTTTTCATGTGTCATTCATATTAATTTTTGATTTTTTTTATGTTACATAACATATAACACTTGCTCATCATCATTTTTAACAGTTTTTATGACATAAGTATAATCACTTTTATCTTTATCCTCGCTGAAAGACTAACATGTCATAATCATGAAAATGTTGTATTTTTAAAAAAATAAAAAACGAACATTTCCATCACTGTGACACACCTTTAGTAGCTCGCGGGGCGTCGCGGGAGGGTAGTGGGAGTGTCGGCTCGGTCAAAGGGCCCTTTGATGTTTGCCGCCGGCTTAATGCACCGCCCGCGGGCCCCCGCTCCTCTCATCATTAGCAATTTCCACGTAATTTGTTATCTTTACCGCTATTTATTTGTACAATTTCACGCTGGGATTGGCGTTTCGCACCTCCGTCGGTCGGTGTGTGCGGGGCGAGTCGTTATGGTCTCCTTGGTTTTTTTTCTCTTTTGGATTCCTCTTACAGGTTACATCACTATAAGGTGAGTAAGGAAACACACCGCTCCAGCGTGTGAACGTTGCAAAATTTGTGTTTTTTTTCGTCTTCCGTAAACAGTTTTGTCGGATTTTCTCTTCTAATTTTTTGCTTCGAAATGAAATTTTAAAAAGGAACTTTCTTCAGAGATTGTTTTGTTTACCTTTCGGCCTACTTTGTGTAGGCATATATTTTGAGAACGAATCTTTTATAAACGATTTAATATTTATGAACAAATATTGTTTAATAGGAATTTGCAGCGTCAGGTTTCAATTATGTTAGTTTAATTACAGCTTCGTGCTGTATCCTGCACATAACAGGGAAGGTGGAGAATACCTGGGAACGTAGTGATAAGATATTTTATTCCCATTAGTACACTTCCGTTCCGAACACTCTGTTCTCCATCTTCTGCCGAATTCTGGAAACATTGCTCCTTAAGTGCTGGAACCTCTGGTGAGGAAATTATACTACAATACTTTTGTATTGTGGTATAATTTCCTCACCAGGAAACAATGTTATTTAGTTATTTGACTTTGATTATATTTAATTAATAACCATAAATTGGATATTCATGAAAAATCATGAAAAATGAAAAATCATAAAAATTATGAATATCCAATTTATGGTTATTAATTAAATATAATCAAAGTCAATAACTAAATAACATTGTTTCCTGTACCATCCCAATATAACCAAAGTTAAAATAAAAATACACACAATTAGAAAGTTTAATTAAATCTGCTCTATTATACAATATTACTATTAAGAAAACGTATAAAAATTTTAACGTAGCGAGGTTTGAACCAGTGCCTATTTGGAAATTGTCCAAGTGCTCTGACCAACTAAGCCATATGTTCATTCATTTAATTTTTATACGTTTTCATAATGAATATTTTTTCTCCCATAACACTTTGAAAATGTTAAAATATGTACTCTATATTGTTATTTTAGAAATTAATTCGTAAATCAATTAATTTCACAAATACTGTCAACGGTATTCAATATGTTGTGCATGTCACCCATTGTGCCATGTCATGTTCCTTCACATTAACTGCGAATGTAGCGAAATCAATCAGGGCCGCGGAAGGCGTGAGAGCGGCGGCAGATCAAAGGCGCGCCGCCAGTGTACAGGGTTGACTGTGTTTCGCGGCTCAATGATTATATTTAAAACTTCGAATTAATATATTATATATAATATTTTTATTTTGATTGAGGTGTAAAGTTAGAATGGTAATAAAAATGAATGAATGAAGGCATTTAGTGTTAACTGGCGGAGCTCAACTCCGCGCTTTCGCCTCGACACCAGAGCAAGGAAATTAAAAATATTTATTTAAATAAATATTTCATTTCCTCGATCGGGGGTCGAGAATGGTAACGATAGTAAATATTTTGTTTAGTTACCTACCTCGTTTTATACTATTTCTGTGAATTTGTAATTATTTGATCTTTATGTTTATAATATACATATATAATTTAATATTTTTTAATCTCTATTCTTTACCTTACTTACTAACGACCTATTCGCAGCTTCGCCTATTTATACAACACTTTTATATATGAAATGTTAAGCCAGATTATGCCAAATTGCCATAATTATGCCAAAGCTAGCTTCGCTTATCATTTCATAGTTAGTATAGCATAGTTGTAATCGAAATTAAATAGTGAAAACAGCATCTAAATTGATAACGTTATTTCTAAGATAAGCGTGAACAAACGCACGGACAAACAGACTTTTTAATTTTTTTTTATTTGAGTTCTATTACGTTAATAAATGCCAATAATAGATTTTCTCACATATCCTCCATGTACCGACAGTAATTAGTTAAAATTTTATTATATGTATGAGATAAAATAAATTTAGTTTATACAATTTTCTACTATTTACTTTCTATTTTTAAAGTATAATTCCACACTTCGGAAAGAAAAATAATTTTTAGAAAACATATAGAAATTTGAACGTAGCGGGATTTGAACCCGCGCCTTGAAAACCGTCCAATACGAAAGGCGTATGTTCAAATGTTTTTTAATAAGTATTTTTAATTTACACTAGCATGCTACCCCGTTTCCGGTTAGCAGCCCTGCGCAGTGATCTCGACACACCACCGCGTCTCTGTATTACCTAAGATCTTGTCTGCTTTGTCGCCGGCGCGATGTTTATGAGATGAATGCTGCAATATTGCGTTTGCTTTGTTACATTATTGCACACTATTTGCATTACTTATATGTTTTTTTGGTCGGTTATTTGGAGTTTGGAGTTTGTTATTAAAAAATTTGATAATTTTGCGTGTATGGCTATGCTTTAGTCTTTTTTCTAAATCGTTTAAAAAAAACAATTATTAGGTTTGATAATAAAAAAATATTTTCAGATTTTTCTTGTTTCAAAACACAAAAAACTCTGCTTAACATCGTGTGTATCTTGGTAAAAAACGTTTCCTTTTTAAATAAATTCAATATGACCAAAACTTTAGATACGTTCATATAAAACAAGAGACAATATGAATAATAAAATCGTTATAGGTATAGAATATAGACCGAGACATCAAATAAATACCTGCGCGTTGAAAATGAACAAACAAAAGTGGCAAAAACGACTTTATCAAGCGCGGATGACGTCAGCGCCCAAAGCGCTTTGAGGTTTCCGTCAAAGGCTGCCTCACGACACACGTTAGATCATAACGCTCGCTCCACACGTTGGCCCAACTAGATTCAAACGTATCGACAAACAAACACCAATACGTGTAAATAGAGAAACGTGAACAACTCTCCGTGTTGGCTGTGCCCGAGCAGTTTGGACCAACGTGTGTGGAGACGGCATTACGATTGTGTTTACACGCGGGCACCGCACGCGATTTATGATGTTTGAGCTGGGACGACACCAAGGAACTTCGCACTTGGATCCCTTTGCGGGTTGTAATGTCAGATTTGATATCGCTGCGCTAGTTTGTTGGTTTGTTTCGTGTGTGGGTGGCACATGTTGATACTGCTTGATGCTTCCATCCATAGTAGGTAGGTATATCTATGACTTACTCGTGCTTAAGATAGTTATGATTAATTTGACATTTCGAAATAATCAAGGAAATGAGTCTTTATAAAAATATTAATGTTTTTTTTATTCATTCATATTTACTCCTTTTCTTAGTATATGCACATACATTTAATAAAATAAAAAATGTTTCAGCATTTAATATAATTCTGGTTTTGAACTCCAAATTTATCCTTTACACGTCACCTTACAAACTTATCTTATAAGGTCTTAATTATCTATAGATCACTCAATTATGTTGACGTAAACGATATTCAAAAACCACTTCCAATATTTACAAAATATTTTCTATACGAATTGTTCACAAAACATAGTGTTTATTTAGTAATTTGAAAATATGAAACGTGTCGCAGTACCGTCAGATAGAAGGCGGGCGGGTAGGCAGTGAAGCTCACCACAATATTTATCGGCGGCTCGGTATCAGCGCCACAAAGCGACTCCGGAAGCCCACCTCACTGTGCGAATACGTGTGAATTTATGTATAAGCGGTAGCGGGATAAAAAAAAATGTCCTAATATTAACATCTTATCTTACAAAACAGTATAGTTTTACTAATGTCCATGGGCGTAGGAGTACAGGGGGCCAGATTGGCCGAGCCCACCCCAGAATAGTCCTGGGCCTAGCCCAAAAATTTTACAAACAAAAAAATACGCGAACGTAACGACCAAAATAGCTAAAGCCCAGACAAACACCAGAAAATAAATATTCCTAGATAAGCCCATGAGAATGTCAATCAGGAAAATTTATTTCGTTTAAGTTTTCAATAAAGAAATTTAAAATAGGCGCCACTATTGTTTACCTTTGTATATTTATTATTCGATTCCCGCTACCGCTTATGAATTGCAAAAAACTCAACCCATTGTCGACTACCTCTATCACTGGATTCCTTTTTACACAGAGGCTTTGACGGCGGTCTTTGTTTGCTACAAGATCAGAACGAGAGCCGGCAGCCGGCAGTCGACCCGACGCGTGCCTCCTTCTGTGGTGTCTGATATCGATTATTGTTATAGATTCTTGTGTCACCGCGGTGCCTACCTCTTGAGAGCGCTGATTGAAATGTCAGACCTTCTTGGATTGGTGTTGTGCTTGGGCAGAATTTCATTCGTTGTATTGCTTTGTGTTCAAAATCGATTTTTTTCATCTGTTAAACATATATATTTTTATCTGGATATTACAAAACTTATACGTAAATTTACTCGATTTAAATAAATATAGAACTCGACTTTTATTCTAATAGGTACGTTACAATTTATTTGATTATTTATCCAAAGTGAACGCAACTCTAGCAACAATTCTCGTTGACAATGCAATTTTAGTTAATTCCATCGCGCGCCGCGTGGCGCGCGCGCGTCCCGAGCTCTCTGTCGGACGAATATTAAACTAATTATGAACAAACCGCCGGCCGCGCAAATTAACCGTTGAACTCCATTAGCGCTGTTGTCCAACTAGGTATAGGTACTCCACCGTGGGGATGTCAGGTGAGCTACGTCAAACTGTGGCTTACAGTGTTCCAAGTTATTGTCATTCGCCGTATGGGAACTTGGGTAACTCCGTCTGAACATGTCAACGCTAACTTTGTATTGGAGCGTTGGTGCAGAAGCTTTTAGAACTTTGTAAAGTTTTATTGGGGTTCCGTATCCAAAGGGTAAAACGGGACCCCATTGTGAAAACTTCGTTATCCGTCCTTACGCTTGTCAGTCCGTCACCAGGCTGTGATCTCATGAAGCTTGGTAGTTAGAAAATTGATTGATTTTTGCAGGTGATGTATTTCTGTTGCCGCTATACTAAAAAGCAGAATAAAATATTTTTTACAGGGTTCCCATACAACAGATATGATTTTTAGAAGACAATGCGGAACCCTTCCTGCGCCAATCCAACTCGCTCTTAACTGGCTTTTTTAAAAACAAAGTTTTTTAAATTCTATGTTAAATATTAATATGGTTTTATAATAATATCATCTGGATAGAGCGAAATTAATAAAGACGCAATGAGGCTTTTGTCTGTGTTCCACAATCAATTCTTTGTATTACGAGGATTTCACCGCCTCTCCGATATCACCAATTTTCAACATTATAGGGCTGTCAAATTAACCTTCGCACTGAAATATATAGGATGTTTCGTGTCCTTAGAAGCCTATTTGCCATATTAAATACTACTTAATATTAACATAAATGATACAATGTGCAATTTTCTTTTGACGATAAAACTAAATATGTTAAACGTTTGATGTTATCTGAATACTACATTTTATTAGTATTCATTTGTAAAATATCGTAATAAACCGTCATCAAATTATACCTATTCTGACTAGAATCTAAATGAGATCCAAGAAAATTGCTATAAAGCGTTTTGTATTATAATATCTGTAATGTAATTTAAAAACTCGCTTTAATTTTTTTTGTAGGAAGATACATATTGAAAACTATTTTAACATCCAACAAACTTTAATTGAACACAAAGAATAATAATATAAACATTATAAATATAACAACGACCGACCAAAGATTTATTGAGCAGTAAATTTTAATTGGCCTCAGTACTTCGTGTAACTTAAAGACAAACCGGTAATGTATTCATTTAAACATCACAACCCTGAACCAGTTCTGTTCGGCTCGTCTCAAAGGAGAATTTATTATTTAAAGTGAAAGTTATTGAGTTTCGCTAAGGTTAAGTGAGCCTTTTGACTTGCTTTGCCTATCAGGAGGAGGGTGTGAGGATTCGGAGGTGGTGTCGGCTTCCTCTTTATATGACTTTTCAGTATCTACAAATTAGCTCGTGTTGACTCTGAGGAATATCTAAATAGATCTAACGTGAATTACATTAATTTCGTTTTTTATTTGGGAAAGAAAGCTTTTTTATTACTCTTTTGTATGTAATTTTATTATCCGTAATTAAGATTAAGTAGAACCGAGAATGTCGTCCGTGGTGCGTGCTGGGTGGTTTGCTTTTTACTGAGCTCTGTTACTGTTTTTAGTGATATAATTGGGTTTCATATGTTTTTTGTTTAAGAATTCATTTAAAACCGAATTAACTTATTTTTTGTTTTAATGTTGAGTCTTACCTAAATATTGGTTATCATGAACGTGGTAATCTATTGTGGTTGTGTTTAATTTTTCATTAAAGGAAAAATTTAAAGTTTTTAAAAGGCCAGTCGTGGTGCAGTGGCACAAGGTGACAGTAAACGGGACAGCTTCCGCCGTTCAACACGCAGTGCCTCCAGAATACGTTGAAAAATCTTAACACTAAGATAGGAAACGCAGTGTCTTAACACTTAGTTCCCTCTGCCTACCCAGCTGTGTAAAAATATTTAAAATCTTAAAACCGTCATAGCATTAAAAGGCCAACACTCAAGTATAAGCAATCGTAAGTACGAATCCTCTAAAATGGTCTAATGTAGGTAACAATGCAATTTAGCGGCCCGCCTCGTGCATTATGTAGATTGCTGCTGGCGCCGCGCCGTCTGCCGCAAACCGAATTTATCGCATTGACTATTCAATCCGCGAGAAACATCTGCCTGCCGATGCTGCTCTATAGAAAAATGTACGCGCCGCCCGTATAACGGTGGAGCTGGAAATTTTTTGAAGATTTGTTGGTTGTACGTTTTAAAATATTGTGGTTTTTTTAGGTTTCTGCTTATAAATTTGCATTTTAGAATATTATGTTATTATTTAGTGAGGAAATGTCTTGTTTAAGTGGTCAAAGAGGTGGTCGTGGTGCATGAGCACTAGTGTGCGACTGTCAACGCGATTGTTGTAGATTGATGTGTGAGGAATGATATATTTTATATTTTAATTGCCTAGCAGCATTAAAGGCATAGCCCGGCGTTGTGTTCCGCTGCTTAAAATTATTTGTTTTATACAGTCTCACTTCGTGCCAAATTTCATTACTGTTGGTCCACAGAAAGTACCCTGTAGATTTTGACTAAGCTGTATATTTCATGCAAATTGCAGCAGTCGTTTGATTGCGTCAACTAAGAAGCTTGTCTTTGCTCGAAAGGACCGTAGATCTGGATATATGATATTAATTTTAGCTTGATACCTTCAAGTAATCTCGAAATATACGGTCTTGACAGACGCCTAACAAAGTGGTACTATTACTGTTCCGTTTTTATCTTTTTAGAAATGGATCCTTGAAAATAAATTAATTATACTAAATACACTTAAGCAAAATCTTTATTTAAGCTCTGAAAATGAAATTTCTCAAAGACTTAGATCGCTCTAGGATTCGTCTCGTTTGTGGTTAACTGATCGGGCTTTTACTTGTGGATAATTACATTTCAAATAAGATTCAAAAGATCTAATCGGAAACTACGTATTTTCCTATTTTTTTATATCAACCAAATGTACTCACAATTATAATTACAGTTACTATCTTATTTTTCTAGTCTTAAATATTAGTTTCCGTGCAATGATAACCAGTTCCTAAGAACTTTATAAAACATTATCTAAAATTATCAGATCCATGACGGTTTTTATTAAAAAACTAAAAAAAAAAAATATCTCAGTAGCGTTATTCTATTTTTCTCGCCAGCCACATAGCGGTGGATCGAAGTGAATTTACTTAACGTCGTGGAGTGCAGTTCCCGCCCAAATTACTATTTCAATCTGAACCGCGACTCCGCACCGAGCCCGGGACAATCAAATGTCGCGCCCATGGAGGCTTTATTACTATTTGAAAAAGAGAAAACGATAAAGAAGTAGATGTATTCATATTTGAGAGTGGTAGTTTTTCTTTTCTTTTGTGGCATTGAGTATGGACATATATTTTTTTACTAGCGAATCGCTCGCGGCTTCGCCCGCTTCTACTATACAATAATTTATTTCCTTCCCTATCATTTTAAATATAATATTGCTAGCTAAAGTTCCAACCAATTTAATAAAATATCTATTTGTAGTTGACTTATTTTTTTTATTTATAAACCGATTTACTTAAACGTTTTATTTTAAAACAAAAGTCGCCGGTTGTTTCTGAGATTGGCGTAAACAAACACAAAGACGAACAATTTTTTTAAAAAATCATTGTTTTGGCTTCTATTAGTATAAGCCCTATTAATAGATATTCCCATATATCTTCCATGTACAGACAGCATTGGGTTACAATTTTATTATATTAGACTTAAACGAATTATGAAAGAATTAAGCTTAGTGACGATCACCTAATTTGTAATACATTGTTATTTCAATCACTCAACGGGCAATTTGCGTTCATTTAATCCATCAGCTAGTTTCACTGTAGCGAGCGATGGTGTGAAGGTGTGTCTAAAGAACCCCCATATGTATGACAAAGGGTTGTTGTCTAAAGGGCGCTTGTAGTGACGTACGTGTATAGCACAGTTGTATCGCGCTTTTGATGGTAAACTTTTTTCACACTTCCACCATCTGAAGAGACGGCGGTGTGGGTGTCGCGATGTGATTTTTGATGCACTTTGTAAGATCAAACGGCTAATAATGTGTGACGTGTTGTTTAATACATATATATTGAACCTTTAAAGAGTTCTTTATTGTTTTTTAAGTAAAGATATATTTAAGTTTTTATATGTTGGTTTTTCAGTTATTTAAATATTTTATCTCGGACAAATAATTAACACTTTATTCCTATATTGTTTATAGCTATTTGCAATGATATTTATGTTATTAGGGCACAGGGTCCCGCCGCAAGAGCCGCTTTTGGTTTAATTCTATTCTAATTTGAGGATGCCGTCGTTACGCAGATCTGTCAACACGATGGATCTGGGTTCAATTCGACGTCTTGGTGGAATAAATTATTTAATATTTTCATTTATTCGCTCTGGTAACCAAGTAAAGCACGATATGGAGATTCAACAGCATTGCATCCAATGAATTCAGCGAACTGGGGAACGGAGTGTCTTAACTTTTTCGAGGTTCCCTCTGCCTACTCTAATGTGTACAAAAAAACTAATCTGGGCAAATTAATTAAATGTTTTTTATACCTACAATATCGTCGACCCTACGAAATGAAGCGTTACATATAGTTTGCACGGGGACTAATAAATAGCCTTTTCCGTAAAATTTGAATTGTAAACAGTAAATTTTGAAAGTTTTTCTAATCAATTTAGTTGTTCGTATTATACGAAATATTTTAAAGTATAACTTGTTATGAAAACTTTTAGAAAATTCTTCTATCGAAAAAAAAAACCGGCAATGAGCCTATCCATGTTTATTGTTTTACGATTTACATATGAATATCTTAATATATCTACTATTATTCATTTGCTGAGGCCATCATTTCCATTTCCTACAATGTGACTGCGTTCGGTCGAGGTCCTCGGCGACTAAGCGACACAAAGGCGCACCGCTGTGTACCGACGAATGTCGCGTTTATTTTACCTACTAATACAAACAGGAATATTCTCTTTTATCCCTCTCTGTGTTCCTCTGAACCCCCAGTTTTTTTTTATTTAAAAACGCGAAGATTCTGTTCTCTTATTACACGTAGTCTGTGATAACTCGACTAGAATTGCCATGCCTTTGTGAGCGCCGCTTCAAGTATGTACGGCGCACACGGTACGGTGTATTTGTTTAGTAATTAATGCCTCTATATAATGATGTCCGCGACTCTTTTGTAGGGTAGTTGTTTTCTTAATTTTTTTATTTCTACACGAAGGTCTGGACCGGACGTGTGTGTGTGTGCTTCGGGAGTTTCCGTGTCCTAACAATCGGAGTGGTCTACGGCAGGTGACCACTTTCCCTAGTATTTTGATAAATTATATTGAGGGCGTCGTGGCGCAGCGGGTGTGTCTGTAAAGCGACGGTTGTTGGTTGGATTCCTACACGAGGGAATGAATTATTATTTATGAATATTTTCATTTCTTCGCTCTAGCACTAAGCCAAAAGTCCGGCGTTGAGTTCCGCTACGCAACACGCAACGCCTTGAAAAATTCGGCGGAAAGGTAGAAAACGGAGTATCTTAACATTAGGTTCCCTTTGCTCACCCTGCTGTGTGCGAGATACAGTTTGAAGCTGATGTTTTTTTTAAAGGTTGCATTTATCTCTTTTATAAAATAACGTATTTTAATTAACGTATTTCGTGCAACACTAATGGCTTTGTTTTTCTGTATCGACGCAGCCAACGTCAAGCTTCAACGGGCGCGCGGCGTGACAAATCGCTGTGTAAAGTTTTAATTCGAGTCGTATGCTCGATGATGATGGCGCGCACAAAGGGCACAAAAGTAATAAAGGGGTGTCGAGTGTTCATCGCGCGCCGCCCTCGCTCGCAAACACTGCACGCGCCGGGGAACTGCGATACATTCGTTGCGAAACACGGTGGCTCCGATTTCAAATTAACAAACTGATTCTAGTCTGTGTTGCTAGCCAGGGGATATCCCCTGGCTAGCAACTCCGTGGTCAGACGGCAGATAGTAGAGTGTAGAGAGTAGAGATCGCGGCCGCTGGTCTCAAAGGAGACAGCTCAAAGTGAGGCGTGCGAATCCGTGGCCGTGCGGTGACAATAAAACTGCAGGTGGACGAACCGTCTCCTCGCCTCACATCAAAGGGGAGCTCGCGATACTGTACAAAAGCCCTAATGAGACAAACCCGTGGCGTAATCGAGGCGACGGAAAAAGATGAGACCCGAGAGGTACGAGGCAAATTTTAATAATTGTCAAAGCGGCGGCGCCGATCAAACGCGAGGCGGCCCTCCCCCGCGTCCTCTCCCTCCCCCGCGCGCGCCTCCCCCTCCCCTTCCCCGCCGCGACGTGTGCTCACCGCGGGCCTCATTAGCGCCGCTGATCTAATGCAACTTCGAACTCCGGCGACGTCTAATTAAACTTAAACAGAATTTCAATTTTACGGCTGAAATTTTAATACGCAAAGCCGTCGCCGCGGAGGCCCCGCAAAGGAGGCGCGCTCAAAGGCGACGCCGCGCACGTTTTCGCAGATATTAAATGTGTTGACAATTTAATTTTTCATTTCCTCCAGGAGGGAGGGCGAGAGGGCGGGCGGCGGCCGGGCGCGGGACGGCGCTCCTTTGACGTCGCGATATTGTCTTTGTGCGGCGCGTGGGTGGGGGGAGGGCCGCCGCCGACGGAGACTTTGTCGCAATACAATGTGTATCAATAAAACTTAGGATTGGCTTTTAGTGGTTGCACTTACGCTTTGTGAGGCGGCGCGCTCACCCTTTGACATTATATGGGGAGCGGCGCGGGCGTGTGTGGCGAGCGCGAGCGGCGGCGGGTTGGGAGAGACCCGCTGACGCCAATATGATACGTGCTCGTGGATCGCATCGCCTCGAGCCTTGCGAATAATAATACAACATGCACACGTTAATGAAACATGACGTATGTATTACATATAAATGTTGCGTTTAATAAAATTCGTAGAACGACAACTGCTTCATACACTTCGTGCACATGAACTTTTACCTGGTTTTGACGAAAAATGAGGGATATTAAAACTTTATACTAGATTATGTTAGAAAATGTTCTTGTTAGAAAATATAAACTGCGTAAGCGCATATATCTAATGAGAATAACTTTTTGTCTTCTAATGACAACCGTTAGAAGAAATAAAAGAACGTCTTCATCAGTACTTGTCAAAGTGACCTCTGTCTGTATATGAAAGTCGTGGGAGAAGGAAGACATGAAATTGCGCAAGATTAATCCACACTTTACTACGAATTGATTGATAAATTATCAAAATATCAAATATAAATGTAATGTAAAAACATGTTATTTTTGAGGAGTGAAATGAATAATTATCATTTGTTTTTTTTATTAGCCAATATCTGCTGTGAACATGAATCCTGAATCTTCTTGTTATCTGTTTTGACTTTAATTTTTATACCTAAGTACAGGCATTCTGTTTTATCGTTTCGATTATATAACTTTACATATTTTGTTTTTTATACAAATAAAAACTATTTATTGAAACCAGTCTTTTTATATACAATGGTATAAAAAGGTACCTACTACTATAGATTACAATAAATGATACCAATTCATTTGTTTTAATTTTCCAAACTTTCAAAAATATATTTTATAATAGCCACCCAAATGCGGCTGCGTCCGCATATGTTATCGTTATATTATAGCCAAAATATACAAAATCTTGACATAAATTGTAGCCTATGTATTTTTATCATGCATAAATGATATAACTGTAAAGATTAAACTAAATCCGTTCAGTAGTTTTTGCAGGAAAGTGGAACAAACATCAATCTTTAAAAACTTTCACATTTATAATATTCGTAGGTTTAATAAGATTATTTTGTTGTAAATATGGGAAGCAATAAGCTTATTTTGGTGTAGGAGATGTCTTAGCTCTGATTACCAGATATTGCTCCAGTCAATATTAACTTTAGCTCGTACATTTGGAACACAGTAACCTATTTCTTTGGCTTCCATGCAATGTCTTTGATGTGCGGCTTTCAAAGGGATGCGTACAATTTTAAAAACGGTTTAGTACGACCAAAAAAGGTTACCTTTTATCCTTTGACCACGGCTGCGTGATACGTTATCGGGATTGCATTCGCCGTTACTTGCGTCCTCGTGCACAGTGGAAACACGGATTTTTGCCTGTTGTTGACTGTGCTCACGCTTGACCATAAAAGTGTCCGAGGTTTTTTTTTTTTAATAAAATTACCTGTTTTAAAAGGACGTTAGTATAGAGATTAAGGCGCACAGACATGTTGTTAGTTGCCGGCGGCCGATCAAAGGAAGATTTCGTCCAATGGTGTCACCGAGTGCTCAGCGGCTCCTCCTCCTTTTGAGACCACGTGCGACGCGCGCACGTTGTCGACGAATTTCTGCCAGTTTCTTCTGTGCTTCGTAGCCGAGTGGTATCGTTGCTGCCATAAAATATTTTCGTGTTAAAAGATACGTAACTCGATTGTTAATCTGAAACTTTTGTTAGTCAACAGTAATTGCTGAATGTTTAACGTAAAAGTGTTTGGTTACAGTGTTGTCTTGTGCTAGTGGTATTTGTGTAATTATATTAAACAGGATTTTCATTAAATTTGGATTGGAACGGGTAAAACATCAGGTATAAACAATATACACTAAATATTAGGAACGATTTATAATTTTGAAGTGACGAGGTTCTCAACCAGGCTCACCTACGGCGTCGGCATCCCTCGACGGTATGCAAGCATTGTATCGTGGGACTTCTAGAGTCCTTATGTCAAATGTTTATTAGAATGACCCTATTGTTTTAGCCCCCTACGATACTTCCCATTGTTTTTGTAGTGCCTGAAGTAATATTTGAATTTATTGTTTATGGCCTCATAGTTTGCTTTATTAACATTTTGAATAACAATGTTGTTATTTGTGTTCAATTACGTTTCATGAATTTTGAATACGTTTGTTGGTTATTGTTGTTTTTTTTTATTAGAGACTATTCATATTGCTTAGAATAAAAATATAACAATCAATAAATGTATGCGTTTCTAGTTGCATATAAATGACGAAGCTTTTAAAACTTTTCGTTGCTATTCAATATCGATTACGTATTTTCAAAGAAAAGACTTCAACGCGGTCGTATATCTTATCTCGTGGGACTTTTTTAATTTCTTAGGTTGTCTAAAGTACAAGACAACCTAAGAAATTAATTTTGACTAAATTAATAATATTTTATTTTGCATGTGTAGGTTCAGTTGATTGGCGCTTTTAAATTATATTTAAATAAACAACAAAATTATTTAATTAATATGATAAATTCTTTGATTTTCACGATTATTATACAATTTAAATGAAACTAACTTATAACGTATATTTAAGATTTTAAGTCTACCTGTGACCACGGACTACTGCAAAGTTTTCGAAACGTCGGGTTTCCAAAATGTAAAATCTTAAATATACGCGATTAATCCGGTTAAATTAGTTTCATTTAAAATACTTAATTAATCTTATATGTTTAATGTTTTTGTACTTAATTATAATTGTGTTGAATGCAAGAAATATCCTCATAATATTATAAATATGAAAGTGTCCACTTTTACGAAAAAACTACTGAACGAAAAACACATGCTAAAAATTATGTAAATATTTCTTGTATAATTTATTATAACAATAAGCTTAAGCGAGCGAAGTCGCGCTTGGGTCGCTAGTGTTATATGTTATTGTCATTCTCAACAATAATACTTTGAATATAGATTTCAATGAATTGTATATTAATTCATCAAAATATCCAAATTATGTTTCTTAAATTAAAATAGTTGAAACGTAGCTTCAAATTACCCAACATAGCGCCCGTGAGTTTAGTTGGTAACCATAAACATTTTCATTTAGTATAGCGAGTTTGTCTAACGTGCAACATCAAAGTGAACCCTTCAAAAATACGTATTAAAATTAAAACATGAAGCAAGGAAGCGGGCGGGAGCGCAGCCAAACCTACATTTCATTAAAAGCCGGCTAAAACTTGAAAAATCATTCGTACAGCACTCCGCTCCGCATAATCCCGACACATTAGCGTTTCGCCTTTGAATTAAGCGAACTCGGCGTTTTAAAGCCTGAATAAAATATGTCATTAGCTACATTATCGCATTACCTCTGTCCGTCTGTACAGAAAAACTTGTCATGAAAAAGTAATGCTGAAAGCGAGTGAAAGGGTGCGCAGGCGTCTTCGACTCCAAGAAACGTATCTTTCTGCTAATTTCCAAAGGCGGTTGACGCAGATAAGGCCAGGGACGGGAGGAAGGTGTCTTTGATGTAGCCGCCCGGCCCTCTGACTTCGGGGATGAGGGCTTTCAATGAAAGGATTTTTTTTCATCTCCTCTTTCCCTTTGTACTTAATTTAAATTTCGTTTATATCAATGCTCCGAGTTTCCTTTTCGGGTGTGTTTTCTCTTTTACTTTGTCGCGTTTATCCTCTCCAATTTGTTGTGTTCGAGTTGGTACTGTAATTAAATTTAGTGTTCTATAATCTGTTTCTAATTTTTTTTCCCTCACTTGGCCGACTGTCGGTGTAATTGCAATTGTATGAATTAGGTGTGCCTTTGATTTCGCTTCCAAACGATCCCTACTTTTATTAAGACTTGATTGTTTTTTTTTTTCCTTTTGGCGCCACTCGCTTTGAAGATGTTTCCTAGAAACACTGTTTTTTTTATCTCTACGACAGTATTAAATATTCTATACAAATACTTCAAAGACATATTATTTTATGTATATAAGGAAGCCTAAGGTATACAATTAAAAAGATTAATTGTATATACCTTTTAAAATAATTTTATTAATTATTATAAGATACTTTAACTACCTTTTTTATATCTAATTACAAAATTAAATGTATATTTTGTAATAACATATAAAGTTAGTGTCATATAAATGTATAGTGTAAACGAAAAAATAAAGTCTTATATTCTCTTTGTTGAGCATATATTTTTTTTCCCAGGACATATGTAACAATATTGAGAGTGTCCACTTTTATGTAATGAGGGAGTTTAGTATGCAAGTGTGCTCGTTAGTTTTTCATCAGATGCCGGGCTGCGTCCTTTGTCCGGGTTCCGACGCGCCAAGAGGCCGGCACAAAGTTACCTCTAACTAAAACACACGACCCATACGAATTTCCACGACAAAGACATCACTCAAGTCTTTTTAGAATTAAACATCAAAGTACCTAAGGGTCTTTGATCTCCAACATCATCGATACAGGCGAACTCACTAACACGTAATATCGTGCCTTCTGATGTTAATTGTACATGTACTGGGTGACTTCAAAGCCGGGTAGCTTCTATTATTTCAATAAAATTTAATCGTTCCATCTTACATTTGAAATTTAATATAATGAATTCGTTGTGAATATATATATAGATAGATATGTATGTTGCTAAACGGTGTTCTTTTACTAGGAACTGCAGCAAATATCGAGAAAGTAAATGTCGCTTGTAAATGTCGATGTCTGTTATTAAGGTACGAAGATGTATTGTGAAGACATCGAAAGACAAAGCGTTTATCGTGCTGGCGAATAGAAACACACGGCGCTTCCCGCGGCGGCGGTGGCGCTCACAAAGGCGCCACTTTGTGGAGTCGTCTTTGACTTTGTGTCTCGAGAGTGTGTGACCCAACATTAATAACCTACTAATAGCTCTTGTTCTCTACTCTTTTACATTCAGAATTAACTTCAATTCTGCTTTATTTGCTTTGCCTAATTAAGTATTGAATAAATTATTTTACGGCCAATCTAGACTCCCGTCAAAGTAAATTTCTTTAATATCCTCCCATCTGTTCGCGTTATTCTCCGATAAATACTATATTACAAGCGAAACGTTCGATTTTTTCGCATAATTATATTAGTGACAGTTTAATTAGCAGAGCTTTCATCGGAGCCGCTTTGAGTTTGAACGTTTCAAATAGATTTCACAAGAAGCACTTTCAAAGAGAGCACCCCTAATAAGTACTGAAGAGTCCTCGCACGTGTTTATCAAAGACAGCCTTTCGTTATTCACCGTCTGAATGGCCTCAAAAGAAACTCGTGTAAAATGCTCCACAAAGTGCTGTATCAAAGGGAGAGGCGGTCGCAAATATCTGTTTCGTAAACTAGTAAAAACGACGCTCTCAAAGGTAGCAGGTAGGCACTGCGTACTCGCGGCAAATTAGGCGGAGTTAAATACGAGCTTGGGAAGTCGCTCGCTTATTATTTATGTAAGTCCTACCTAATCGTCAAAGACTCCCCCGGGATTTATTTTTGACAATATCACCCGTTCGGTCCGAGCGGGGCCGGGGGCAGAGCGCTCGCGTGCGCCTCGCATGTGTATCCATTTGATGCTCAATTCCCATATAATTTAACTTCGCGATCAAAGAGAAATTTTGCGAGCAGCTAGCTACCCGGCGGTAGCGGCGGCGGGCGGCGGGAGCGAGCGAGATCAAATGCTGGGCCAAATTAGTCACTCTCCGTCTCTCTATCTCAAAGATCCGATCCGTAGTAAAGTTTGCGCGAAGATGACATCAAAAGGAAACCACACACCGGGGGGCGCGCCCGACGCCCCCGTCCCCGTACTCGAAGCCGCCGTGTTTCGAGCTGTCTTATTGACACGCCGCTGACGACTTGCCGAGTCGCCAACGTCGTCGTCTGCTTAGGAGACGCGCTCGCTTTGGCAGACTTATTTAGTTAATTAATACGGTATGTCCTATCAACTCGCAAGTCTCTCGACTCCCACAAGGCTGATATACACTTGCACGGCTCAACTCTAACGAAACTAATCGGGCGGGCCCCGTCCCACGAACTAATGTCTTTAATTACCTATTGGGATTGATGGAATTGGTTTTCGAACGAAGAATATTTGTACTCTAGTTTAACTTTGCCGTGCCTTTGAGCCGGTATCACATCTTAATCCAATTTAAGCAAGCCTTTATTTAGATTGCTTAAGGCCGGTCGTGGCGTAAACGTGACTGGTTGTGGGTTCGATCTCCGCCGCTCAACACTCAATGCCTCCAAAATTAAGCGGAAAATGCGGAACGGAGTGTCTTAACACTAGGTTCTCTCTGCCAACCCTGCTGCGTGCGGGATGCAGCGTGAAGCTGGATGTATTTATTTAGTTTATGCATCAATTACTAACTAATAATGAATGTAGCAATTAATTTTCTTATTTATAAAACAATTGATGACCTTGCGTAATAAAATTGGGAGCCGCAAACCAAAACCATTTCGTTCTAAACGTAATTGGAGTTGTATATAAAATTGCGAAAGCCTTCCTTAGGTCTGTCGAAGTTTGGAAACCTTAAAAGAAACACATTTAGAAATTTCTTAAAACAACACTGGGCTAAAGTAATTGTTTTTCTTTTTTCTGAAAAACCATCGTTTATTTTTTTTACGCAACCGAAAAAATATGTATTAATAAAACTTTTTGTACGGTTACGTTGCTAATATTTATTTACGTATTATTAGGACTAAATATTTAATATTTATTTTTATTATTCCTTAACTGTACAAAGTCGCGTATTCCACGTTTCGTATCTTCGTCTTATCGATCGATATTTATAGTCATTATATAGTAATAAAAGCTATTAAGAAATTATTTAATTTATTTTTATCCTAAATTGTATTAATTAAATTAACGTCTCCTTGCTATAAAACAACATGTCTTCTTTATTTATATTATGATATAAGCAATGCCTGGAAAAAAGGAATCTGTTAAGTATTTTTATAAATTAACTCAAAGGAACTTCCCTTTTGAAACCCTTTTTATCTTTTCCCATGTCCATTTCGCTTATTTGCAAAAGTTGCTCGTTGCTTTCAAGATTCATTCGCAGCTTTGTTTCTTTTCGAACATAGACGTTATTTAAGGGTACAAAAGAGTACCAATATGATTAATCTTAGTACACAGACTTGCTACTATATATAATTTATTAACTTATTTTGTTAAAACTACCTAAAATATAAATAAATTAGCTTCACGCTGTATACCGCACACAGCAGGGTATGCAGGGGGAACCTATTATTAAGACACTCCGTTCCCCACATTCCGCTGAATTCTGGAGGCATTGCGTGTTGAGTGTCGGAATTCCATGACGGCATGGCGACAAAGTTAAAATATATATGATTAGATTACTTCTACATTGTTCAAATCTACAAACTCGCTTATAATATGAAAAGAGCCTCAATATAACATTTAAAAAGACACTGAAAAGAAGACAAGGATAAATATAAATAAATTAGAAAGTCAAATTCATGTTAATATTTATTGAACATCCTAAAATAATTCCGTAAAATATAAAAAAAAATAAGAATATCTCACATATCTTTAGGCGTCCGGCGAGGCGAGCCATTGTGCGCAAGAGTTTACGGCTCTCTTCCAGGAACTGCAGGCCTACCTACCTAAATCGGCCTTTTGTGACGTCACTCGGCCTGACCTGCCGTAATTGAACTATGCTGTCTTATTTATTTGATCTATTTAAATCATTTTTAAAACTAGTGTTGTTTTTTTTTTGCTTCTCATTTTATGGATCCGTTCCTAATAAAATCTTTGTTTGTATTTTAAAAATGTTTTATAATGAAAAATATCAATAAAAAGGAATTAAGTATTTACTTGTTTATTAGTTTATATATACTTTGAAAATAGCTGTTGTCTGGCTATAAGGCAGACAAAAACAATCAATTTTATTTATTACCTCAAATTATTATTTGAAGTATTAAATAAACAATTGTTTTTAATATGACTTAACATTAAACGAATATCAATAATTTATAGCAATTATGTAGGAAGAACTTGCTTTTTTAATTTTATAATTAAGGTTTTCCTTTAAAATTGTATTTTATTTATTTTCATAATAAATCTTAATAATTTTAGTTGAAATCTGTAACTGTTATGGTAGCAAAATTACGTAGATATAGTTTTTGTTACAAGACTGGAAACTACATACCAAATTAGTTTTTTTATTAGAGGACCACCGGAGAGGCTATTCTATATAAAGATTTTATTACAAATTCGGTATTAAGTATTTCCTACTATATGGAGCCACCACTCAACACACAATGCCTCGCAAAATTCGGCGAAACGTGGAGCACGGAGTGTCTTGACACTAGATTCCCTTTGCCTGCCCTGCATTATATGGGATACATTGGGATGCTGTTTTTTTTATATACTATATGAATTAAAGATGACAAATAAAAATGCAAGATGCTTTGACGTTGAATATTTTTTGTTCAAATTAAAATTTCTATAGACAACATCAAAAGTTCTTCTTTCCGTTTCACTTTCATTATCATTCCATCAATCAAATCTCCATCGGCTGTACAAGCCGAGTCCAAACGCCCATTTGATATTCTGCGTGGCGGCTGCCATCATTCAACTTTTTGTCCTGTATTGTTCATAATATTCTCATAAATTCCTTACATATGCATTGGTTGCGGGTTCGATTCCCACTCGAGAAAATGTAATATTTTCACCGCTCAACACGCAATGCCTCTAGAAGTCATCGTAAAATGGAGAACAGACTGTTTTAATTTCCCTCGGCATACCCTGCAGTGTGCGGGATACAGCAGAACAAAAAGTAAACAAAAAGATCGTGTTTTACTTGATATATACCTAGAATGGTGTAAATGTTCGCGTCGTCCATTCAGCCGGGACCGGTTCGGTGGCGGAATGCCGCGGCACCAGCGGCTTTTTGCCTTAGATGCGTTCGCCCACGCGGTCGACCCTCGAGCCCGCCGGCGCCGGCGCTGCCTTCATTCGATGCACGATAAGGGGCTCGTTGCAAATATATAATGTAACCTTACACTTTATGGTGGTCTTTCAATATGTTTAGAATTTTTTAAAAATCGTGTTGTTTGTTTTTGTTTTCTATGGTTGTTTAGTATATATTTTTGAATTTTTACTGTAAATACTTAAAATTGATTATTAAAAATATTTTTATAAAATTTATTAATTAGTTTATTATTTTTAATTTAATACGTCTATAACTTATAACATTTTATAGCTTTATTTTAAATACAGCCTGGCGTTGAGATCCGCCACTCAACACAATGCCTTAATAAAATCGGCTAAAAGTGGGGAATAGAGTTTTTTAACACTTAAGTTTAACCCTGTGAATACATTGCAATATGCAGGCTACAGCGTGAAGCTAACAATATTTAATATAACATTTTTAGGGTTATATTTTTAATGTAAACATAAAGAATTATTCTACCACGATAGCCGTGCACCGGAGCGTCGCTGGATAGCTCTGTAAACAAACAGATCATCTGCCATTAGCTGATTGTCATCGTGTCTATTTGTTTGTGTTTCGGGAAGCCTCTTGTTTGGTTAGTTATTTCGCTAGTTTCTTGATTTTTGGACTTGTGATATTATATTTTCTTTTTGTTGGCTGGTACTTTTGAATATTAAGATTTTTTCATCCTCTTGTATTGTATTTACTTTCACACTGTATCCTGAACATAATAGGGTGGGCAGATGGAACCTGGGAACTTACGCTTAAAGCTCAATACATTCCGTTCTCCAGATTCCAGATTCAGATACTTCCGTTTTCCACATTCAACCGAATTCTGGAGGCATTGCGTGTTGTCGGAATTAAATACCGTGCTTTGTCTCACAGCCAGAGCGGGGAATTGAAAATATTAAATATTTCATTTTCTTGAGAGGTAATCGAATTCAAAACCTGTCGCGTTTACAGTCGCATGCCCCTCCGCCACGACTGCCCCTACGTACATGTTAATTTTGTTTTTCCTTATATTGTCTACAATACTTAATCTACGGATTTTGAATAGATCTAGTTGAATAAACTCTGAATTATAACTGGAGAACCTGAAATTGTAACATATATTTGCAAAATAAAATAATATCTCATTGTTAAATATATAGCTATATTCAAATTTTCTTATTACGGTCATAAAAATTATCTTTCCTAACCTATCTTAATGTTAATAATTTACTATGTTTGGTAGGCACAAAATACTGCACGTTTTTATTTTTCATAAATAATTAAAATTAAATTAAATTAGCTTCACACTATATCCTGCACACAGCAGAGTAGGCAGAGGGAACTCGTGTTAAGACACTCTGTTCCCCACGTTCTGTCGAATTCTGGAGACATTGCATTTTAAGTGGCAGAACTCAACGCCGAGCTTTGCCTCGACACCACAGCGAAGAAATGGAAATTTAAATTTAAGTAAATATTTTATCTCCTCGAGTGGGGATCGACCCCACAACGGTTTTGCAGTCACACTTTGTGCCGCTGCGCCACGACTGGCCTCACAAAATACTCAAAATTTTTGTTTCATAATTAATTAACTCAGAGGAATCAACGTGCAATGTCTCTAAAATTGTGGTTTCCAATACTCGTGTGTTAAGATCCAACTACGGCAAAAAAATATCACATCATTATATATTGGATGCATTGCTGTATCAGTAATGTTTATTATATTCAAATATTGATTCAACGACGAATGTTCTTCAATGTATTCTTTATTTTATTTTTACTTGAAGAATACTTCTTCTTCTCCTTTTCTTACTTATTTTTGTATACGTAGAAATTAAAAGTATCATTAGAAAATATATATCTTAAATAGTTTAATTTCTTGCTTTGTTGTTATTTTTTGTTCCTGGTGTTTTTCCTCTATAAATAATAAAATTTTATTTTCTTTGTTTCAGAATGTTATTCTCTTCATACGCGGCACCTTTTAGCTAAAATTTGAAGGTAAGGTCAATTGTTACTTTTCGAATAGTAATTTGAGTATTTAAGTGTAACTGAAAATCCTCGTTGTTTTTTTGAAATTTGTGAGTATTAAATAATAAAATCTTTAAAACTTAATTATTCACTGATTGACTGACTGACTAATAATTATAACAATAGATTTTTGTCTTATCTTTGTTTGTTTACCAGCAATATTAAACAAAAGGAAAGTCTTTACATTAAAGAATCAGAAGTTAAGGGCAAAAGGTCCTAAACTATTCATTTTTACATTGAAATATTAATTAAAGATATCAAAGAGACATTTATATCTTATCTTATCCTTATATTCGATTTCAGCTCTCTCAATTCTTTTCTCTACCATACTAAACCCCTACGTTTCTAATTCACAACCCTAATTCCCGGTTTCCGTGAATATTTTCTCACGTCAGCATTTCATTTAACGTTATCGATACATCGTCGCTTAGATTCGTTAACGGGTATAATAACGACTAAACCCTCTTTTGTGGACCATTTTCCGTCTACCAGTTACGCTGACGTCGGTGTGCTCTTTCAGAATTTTCATTGACGTTTTCGGTCATTTAATTGGAGCAAAACAGTTTTATTGACGACGTATGTGGAATTCTGACAGTATTATTGACCGCGACAGCAACTCGTTTTTTTTTAAATATAAAATATAGTTTATGATGAACAGTTATAAGAAGTAGCATGTGTTACTAACACTATTATTATAGATAAATAACTAAAAAATTATGTAACAATAGTATCATTCCCTTATGAAGTCCAGTTATTTGAGGAGTCGACAATATTATGAGGAGTTTTTAATTAGATTAGGTATAATATTTAAATAAAAAACGTTTCCAATATCAGCAAATAATATAATATATATATAATAATATAATATATATTGTATACATATAAAGTAACGTAATAAAGTTAGTAAATTGAAACTAACGTATAGGCTAAGAAAATACACAATTTAAAAATTACGACTTAGTCACTAATTAGGCCGATAATTTCAAAGAGAATAAAAAATTCCGACTTCAACACTCCACTTTGGAATCGGGCCTGTGAATTTTGATTTCAATTTAGCTCCATATAATTTAATTTCCCTTTAAAACCTTCGTAGCGAAAACCAAAACTACCGATCTCATAATCCCATTACTTCTACGCGTTTACTCTCAAAAGAGGCAACAGTAAAACGTACAAACCCGCGTCGCGGGAGGGAAAAAAAAACGAGCGAATTTTTATATTAAACCAGCTCTCGTAAGCTGCATTCACCTGAGGAGGCTCTAGACGGCAAATTAAGTGACATTAGAGGCATAATGCCGGTCGAGGGAGACGTGAAAGCCGAGTGCTGGGGACAATCACCGCGGTTCACGTCGCCCTGGGTCCCACTACCTTACAAGCTAATATAGTCGTTGTTCCCACCCGGAACTGGCTCAATTTCCCATGCACGAATTTAGCTAGTTTTTTGCAAATTGTTGCAGCCCGTGTACAAGTCGGCAACGCAACGGTAGTCGTAGTAGTGCGTGGTTGGCCCCAGTCCGTAAATCTAGTATGAATATCGCTAGGAATGAGGCTGTAGTCGAAAAGCTCTTTGTTTTGACACAAGTGCGGTTAACTTATACAAAACGTGCGAAGCACCGCGCGCGTGGAATGCGGTTTTTTTTTCAAGAAACTAAGCCAATCCTAACATTTCGTTTTCGTTCCGTAAGGCAGTTTCATTTGTCCAACGACTAAAGTTGCCACAGCTAGTACTGTATGAATTTTGTCAGAATTTATTTTTGTATTTTTTTTTCATGTATCACGCATTGTGTAAATTATTTAACTTTAAAAAAATATATTATTATAATAACAATATATTTATACATAAGTATTCAAGCAAACTTATAAGGAATGTAAATAAAATCAGTTTCACGCTATATTCCGCACACAGCAGGTCAGAGGGAAAGCTATTGTTAAAGCACTCCGTTCTCCACATTCCGCCGAATTTTCAAGGCATTGTGTGCTGAATGGCGGAACTCAACGCTGGGCTTCTGCCTTGGTGCCAGATCGACGAAATGAAAATATTAATAAGTAATAATTCATTTCTAAGGAATGTAATTTTACTAAGTTTTATCCCAGAAAATTGGCATCTTTCATATATTTAAAAAATATGTTTATGTTTAAGTATTCCGAGGCCTATTCTAGAAATGGCAAGCAGATTTGTTTTAAATTGAATATTTTTTAGTTACGTTTTGCAGAATTACAGATAGCGTTCGAAGCAGCTGCGTTTTGCAAAGAAATAGCTTTTATCTAATTTTCATCTCATTCCTTTTCGATTTATTTTTTGCAACCATTTACAGAGTTTTAATATTGTAGCTGTTCTTGTTTGATAAGAAAATGTATCGCTCTTGGTTCTCCTACGTGATTACGTAGGCCCCAAGTCCAATCTCACTTAAGTATTTATGGAAATACCATCAATAGTAATTTCATTAATTTTGTATTTATTCATAGATTTTTTAAATAGGCGTGTCAATTGTCCAAATTTATAATTATTGTGACTTAAAATCATTAATATTAATTCTAGAGTCGGACAAGTGTGGAAATAACTTCATAATTTTTTTTCCGGGAAATGTTTTATACATATTAGTTCAATGATAATTATTTGTTATATTTTGTATATAAAATTTTGCTTAAATCTTGTTTTATTCGCTTAGATAGGATTTGTCTACTCGAATCAAGATATTTTTTTGTGTGTTACGATAAAAGAGGCGGACAGGCTCCTCAACTCTATCCCGGGAGGCTTACTGACAATTATACTGTGTCCACAATGGCTTTTGCAACGTCTTCCCGGTGTAATAACGCGGCAGATTAAAGCATTGTGTCGCCGGCTAGTGGACGACGAACCTTTATATCTGCGTAATAGCTTTCGGACTTCGTATTAATGCGCTGGCTAAGCTTTTACTATGTTATAAAAGAGAATTTTTAAAACACCGTCCGAAAGGAAACATTTTTGTTTTTGATCGTGTATATTTTCTAAGTGTTTTTTTTAGCTATATACGGGCATATAGCATCCCGCATGTAGCAGGATAGACAGAAGGAACCTAGTATTAGGACACTCCAGTCCCCACTTTCTTCCGGTTTCTGGAGGCATTGTGTGTTGACTGTTGAGTGGCGAAATTTGGAATGTCACCAGAGCTAGTGTATGTGTTAGTTTTAATAAACTCACAAATTTTTGTTTCCTAGGTCTCACTCAAAAAAAGCGACTCCTCCTTTTCGAAAATAGGAGTCAATTAATAAAAACTTTACTAGTCATAGTTATATGCCGTTATTATTAGGTTACCGATGATTCCATTTCAAACATGATCATTATGCGATATTGAAGTGATATATATTCTTATAAATATATATTTTTTCCATCTAATTAAAATTTTAATTATTGACATACGCAGCGATCTCCATGACGCCGGAAAAATCACTGGCACAATTAAAGAATTGGGGCATTAGAGTAGTGAGCATAACATAAAATGTTATAAATACCTTTCTTTTAGCTTCACGTTGTATCCTACTCATAGCAGGGTAGGCAAGGGGAACCTGGGAACCTAGTGTCAAGTGTACCTAGACCCTTCACCACTTCCCGCCGCATTGCGTGTGGACTGGCGGAATTGACGCCATAAAAATTCATTTTCCTATTACTTACTACACGTCTCTTTATAAGTTTTGTATAGATATTAGGACTAATTTGCAATAGCTAATCTCGTCGAGTTCTCGTCGAATTACCAATTAGAATAAATACATAGAAGAAGATCCCGCTCTGAACTAATATATTAAAAAAAAATCATAAACTTTTAGCCGGCGTTGAATTTCGCCACTCAAAACGCGATGCCTCGAAACATTCGTCGGAAAGTGTGGAACAAAGCGTCATTACGCTGGGGTTCCCTCTGCTTACCCTGCTATGCATGCATATGCGGGATGCAGAGTGAACTTTTAGTTAATAGATACAAATTATATAGTAAGAAAAATTTTCAACTGAATCTAAGATTAATTAAATTTGCCAGCCTCCTTGTATAATATTGTCTTTTCATACATATATTTTCACAGATAACATAACAAAAATACATTTTTTATCTACAACGGACTTATGATTTGCAATAGTGGATGGCGCCGTACGGTTAATATAAGATGTATGCACTTTATTTCATATCTCGGCAATATGATTACCGCGGCTACGTTGCCTGGAGTCTACAAATGAGATCTGCTGTAACCCCTGAACTTTATATTACATATCAAGTAAGGGTGGGTAGGTACTACTACTATGCAGCTTTTGAATTTCCAATTATTGGAGAAAATTATTACGTTGCCGTGTAGTTCGTTGGATCGCTTCGTATCTTGATATCGTATTGGTTTTTTTTTTTATTTTTACGTTGTACACCGTAAATCAAAGCCTGCCTGGGATCCTAGTGTTAAGTCACTCTGTTCATATTAAATAGGTAACTTCTGTTTCCCACTTTGCATCGATTTTTGAAAGCGTTGCGTGTTGAGGAAATAAAAATTTTAAATATTTCAATTCTTCGAGAGGGAATCGAAGGCACAGCATTAGCGTTTACTATCACACGCATGTGAATGTGCGCCACGTCTGGCTTTATATTTTGCATATTGTTCGATCAAAATTGATTTATTAACAAAGCGAAAAACTTTTATTGATGAATAAGTTGTTGGCAGCTGGGATAAAGTTTAAGAATTAAATCGATCTCATAATACCTTTTGAAAGTAATTTAAGTGTTTATTCATATAATAATATTTTTTATTTATTTTCATTTCTTCTTCCTATATCGAATAGTGGGAACGTAGTGTCTTAACACTAGGTACCCATGTTCCCTTTACCTACCCTGCTGCAATGTGGCCGGGATACAGCATGAAAAAAAAACAATAATAATAACTTTACGTCGTATTTGCAACAGACAACCACTGATTTGCGTGCAAAACAATACATATTTATACCATGACAGTGAGCAGCATAGATGTCAGCGGCAGATGTAACCGGCTGCTTAAGGCGACGGGTGGTCCTCGCCGGGACGTGCCGCGATGCCGGTTTTGTTTTTTATTGATAATATAACTGATTATTTATATATTATAAATAAGTTATGTAATTTATTCGTTTTTTTTTCAGCACGGATTTATATGAAAATTGAAACTGCTGTCATTAGGATTTAAAAGTTTTTTTTGTACTCTTCGTATATTTTTTATGCAATTTTAAATAACAATAAAAGGAATATTGTTACCAAAAAATATTTTATAGTTATAGAAAATATATTCCTTTATTATTTTTATGTATAAATTACAACACATTAAAAAATGTAATCCTAAAAGTAGAATATGTATGGAGATTAAATTTGACATACTTTATAGGACAGCAGTGCCAAAACTTTTTAATACAAAACTTATGACATCGAAAATGGACAAACGTTTAATGAACGGATTTTTATAAAAAGCTAAACTTTACTGTCATTTAGGATTATTATGGTTTTTTTTTGGTAGTTTTCGTATATTTTTATTAAATTTTAACTCTTTCATTGTAAATTATGTTAAACTCGATGTTTATTACATCGTTAAAGAGAATAAACTACATATTTATTTATTTGTTGTAGTATAGTAGTAGGTATGTGTTTAATATTCAACCCTTCGTGGGACAGACACATGTCCAGAGCAATCGAAACGCATGAACGGTCTTAAATTCGTTCAGTTGAATAAAAATGCGTATAGCTAAATTGTCAATTCCAATTAGTGATGCTTCTTCATTTTATTGTCTTTAGCATTCGGCTAATGAATATCGTCTAAACTTGTTAATATTAAATATATACTACCTACATAATTCGGCGCAAAGTGGGCAACGAAAGTGTGTTGATGGGAACATAGTGTCTTGATACTAACGAGATTCCGTCTATCTTCCCTGTTATATACGAGATAAACATACATACATTTGGAATGTTTACTATTTATATGATTCTCCTTTCCTCTTTAATAATGCAATATCATACACTTTTATAAATTGAATATTTGTTGGTATTATTCGAGCCCAGAATAATTGAATGGTGCATAATTGTCCGCTCGCCTTATATTATACAAATTGCCGGATCTTTTATTCATCAATCCAATCATCCGTGCCACAGAGTGCTATCTAGAGGCGTCGCGGACACGAGTGCGATTACTTTTGTTAGGCCCTCTTTACCTCTTAATAATTCCTCGTTAGGCGACAGAGTCAGTCCACAGACGACAAATTATTGGCTTAGTTAACCACAATCTCTTCAAAATTCACGTTTAGACAATTAATCACTGACAGCTGTCAATTATGCTCTGTCTATGTCAAAAGAGGATAAATATTTTAAATATTTTATTTCATCTGTCCGCAATGGGACACTGACACGCCATTCGGTATTTTTTGATATGTTGCGGTCGTAACCTATCGAACATGTCGATTGTGAGGATACAACGAGTTACTTCGAACAGACAAAACCAAATCAACTTTAACCGCGTCATATTGCATTGCTGTAGCGTTTGTTTTTACTGTTACAAATTATTACTGAAGTTTTCATAATTTTTATTAAAGAAGAATCGAATTAAAATAAAAAAAAATATATTAATAACCAAAATATATGTGTAAAAGCAGCAAAAATTTTAAAAGAAGTGCGCTGATTGCTAAGTAGCTGCTTGCAATTTTCATATATATTTCCTTCTAAATGTCGTGACGAGTGCACCTGTCCCAATTTTCAAGACCGCGAACGAGCTGTCACGTTTTCCCCTTCCCGACCCGTTCGCTTGTCACGCCACGGGACATTGTATGCAAAACGTCTCGCGCAAGCCGTGTCCATTGTTCCTCAAGATTAAGGCGAATCCCATTATTCTGAAACCCCCAGGGCCTGGATTCCGCATTTCATTGTTCGGCTGATTGCAAGATTTATTTACCTGGAGACGCTCCACAAGTTTAATCAGGCCTGCAATTGGGGAAACAAATGAGTATTGTCAAATTGGATGGTCCGCTTGCGGGCTCGTTTTCTTTTCACCATATATTCGTCGTATTAGAATAGGTATACCGTTTTCGGTTCCTGCAAGTGAGAGACAAGAACGAATTAAGCTTTAGGACCAGTTAAGTGTGGAAAGCTTCAATCTCTTGTTTTGTGTTTTTTTAACCGACTTCAAATGGGGCACATTATGTATGTGCCTCGAGTTCTCCGTTGATTGTGAAATGATTATTTTACTTTTTTATTAATATCTATAACCAATTGTAGTAGTTTCTACGAGAGGCCGTTTTGACGTAGCGATGTGACTATAACGTGACGGTTGTGGCTTTGATCCCCACTCGGGGGGAATGAATGATTATTTATTAATGTTTTCATTTCTTCGCTCTGACGCCAAAGTGAAAGAACGGCGTTGAGTTCCGCCAAAAGAAATTCCGGCGGAAAGTGAGGAATAGAGTAAAGTTATAAGTACCCTTCGCCTACTTTGCTATACGCGGGATACAGCGTGAGCTGATAAAAAAAATTGTAACTAATTACCATTATTGGACTAATATGATAAATTACCCGATCAATATGTATAATAGTAAAATCGCCTTTAATATATATGTATGTATGTTTATTAAATTATAGCAGGACTAACGGTTGCAACACGTGCGATGCCCAATTTCCTTTTTGTTAAAAGATTCAATCGTCTCGTAACGGAAGGCGTGAACATGCGCGATTGAATCCTTATTGTCGATTATATAGTTTATTTTTACGTGACAAGGGTTGAATGGAGGATATTTTTTTAATTTTATTTTATTTTAAATTTATTTCATTTAAACAGATTAATATATAAAAAAAATGTTATGGTTTTGGATATGCTTACTTAAAACAAATATAAACATTAGGTTTGTCATTTTCTATTTAAATCAATATAAGCAATAATTTTCAACTAGGTTGATATGCCTCATACAGTACAAAAATTTTGTAAACATATATTTTTAACTAGTAGCCCGCTCGCGGCTGCGCCCGCTGAAACTACATGATTATTGCTTTAATAAACAGAATTGATTGACAACTATCATGACTTCTAATGTTATTAATTTACTACATTATCGTAATTTCTATAAGAATTTTTGATTGTTGTGAATTAAAAAATACGACCAATGTTGATATTTGATATTTATAAAATACACATAAAGCTAATTATTTATTATACATATATATTTTTGTAACATTACGTTCTTTTTATCACTGTTATGTAAGTCTCATCGTAATTTTAAAACTCTGTTAAATGTGCTGATATCAGTGAATAATTTAATTTACTGCTTCAGAAACAGCCTTAAATGTTAAATTATTGATTTGGGGAAGAATTCATAATATTATTTGTAAAATAACCGTAATGATTGCATATTAACTCCTGTACAGTTTTTAAATTAGTTACATATATTATTAGATAAATGTACAATTGGTAAATATATAGTTATTACAGAGTACACGTAGATAGGATGCTTTAGGCATTTTTATATAGATTTATTTAAACGAACGAACGAACCCAAAAATCTATGTATGTACTTGATATTTCATTGAAGATCAAATCGTTCTTTATCTCTGTGTTGAATTAATTACGACTTAAACTTAACTGTTATGATTTATGAAGGTAATCTCCATTAACAATTCAATTTTGTTTACTTAATTGCATAATTTTGTTTACTTTATTGTATAAAATATTGTATAATAGTGCTTAAAAAATATATATTTTTATCAACAGTCATATAACCAAGACATTTAGAATGTCATTCTTTGGCCAAGAATCTTACCAGCGCGATTGCTATATAACATTCGCAGGCAAAGTAATGCCGTGAGTTCATTCAAATGACGATATTTTTTTTTAATGAACCGATTTTGATGAACCAAACTTTAGTAGGTTAATTGAGTTAAAACAAAGCAATTGGTAAAATTTTCAAGTAAATCGATTCAGTACTTTCAGAGAAAAATGTGACCATACATCTCGACAGACAGACGAGAAATTCGAAAAAAATATTTTTGCTTTCTATTATTCTTTTTAAGTGCCCCTCTATCCATTTCAATGAAAATTACTAAATATACAGACAAAATATTTTTACAATCTTTTATATATAGAGATAAAAATTGCTTTCAAAATTATACCAGAGTAACTTTATTCATATTTCATTTAAACTTAACTTTCTAATATTCTGTCGTTTCGGTACACTTCAGCAATTTTTGGAAACTTCTTCGCAACAAATGTGACCGACCAGAATACCAAGTGACGGACACAGGAAAGTATTTGATATCTGCGGTATTCCGAATTTCCAACATGTATTATAGAATGCATGCCGTGGTCAAGGCGGCAGTTTTCTCGGCTGACTGACGCTTCTAACCCACCGTCCCTTAAACCGCTAACATTTGAATAAAAATTCTATATTATATGGTACGTATGTGGTAAAAATATTTGGTTTTTCCACTTGTGTTGTTGGTCTATATTGAAATTTTGAAATGAATCAGAATATTAACAAAATATTTTCTAGAAACTTTTTTTTTAAATTAAATTAAATTAAATTAGCTTCACGCTATATCCCGCACACAGCAGGGTAGGCAGAGGGAACCTAGTGTTAAGACACTCCGTTCCCCACTTTCTGCCGAATTTTGGAGGCATTGCGTGTTGAGTGGCAGAACTCAACGCCGCGCTTTTGCCTTGGCACCAGAGCGAAGAAATGGAAATATAAATTTAAGTAAATATTTCATCTCCTCGAGTGGGGATCGAACCCACAACCAGTCGGTTTTACAGTCACACTTCGTGCCACTGCGCCACGGCCGGCCTCGACTTTTTTTTTATATTAATACAATAATATAAAACTCTAATCCAAATTATATCAATAGTTTGAACTATTAACTTATACACATCAGGGTAAGCAGAAGGAACCTAGTGTTAACCTAGTGCATTGCGTGCTGAGTGGCGGAACTCAACGCTGCGCTTTGCCTAGACACCAAAGCGAAGAAACGCATATATAAATTTAAATAAATATTTAATTTCCTCGATAGGGGATCGAACCCACAACAGCCGCTTAGCAAAGTTATTAAACTGTTGGAATAATACATTTAATTCTTATGAAGTACCTATCTATCGTTATACTAAAAACTGTATATTTTACACATGCTTTCCTTATTAAACAAATCATCTGCAAAAATTAATACTAAAACCAATAGTCTCAAGTTTAATTCGTTATTGTTGACTTTTACTTATTTCACACATTCTCTATGTATATTATAGTTACAAATAAAAGTAACTAGAACATTGCACTCGTATTTGTCAATGTTGAAGCACCAAAGGCTTTACCAAAAAGTAGAGCACTCAAGACGTGCAAAAAAGAGTATCAGAAGAGCGTGTCACAAAGTCTCTCAGACGCCGTAAAAGGGTGTGAAGTTTCACTTTTCCTTTTTTCCTATCGACTCGAGCCACAATACATGGACGTGACCTCAACACCAGGGAATCTTAGCGCTTAGTATGTGATTATGTCACGTCATTTCCATATTGTTTATAGGCTTGTATGAGGGCGGTATGATTTTTTTATATGTGCTTTTAAAATATTGTTGAATATATATTTTTTTTATTTTTGGGAATTTACTATTGTTTTGGTAATGATGGACCTTAAATAATAATAAATATTCAACAACTATTTTTCTTCGGTATCCCACAAGTAGTAGAGTAGGCAGAGGGAGCCTAATGTTAAGACACTCCGCTTTTACACTTATTGCAAATTTGTGGAGATTTGCCTTGACAACAGAGCGAAGAAATGAAAACATAAAATATTTCATTATCTCGAGTGGAAATCGAACCCGCACCCTGTCATATTTGTTATACGCGTATGGGGTATATGCCACGATCACAACTAAATAGGCATAATGTACATTTTACATACCATGTTGAACTAGATACCTATTGAATTGTATGTACATATATATTCTACGCTGCCGCTGTCTTTATATTCGCGGAACACTTCATTACAGTAGCGGCTTGCGGTTAACGAAGGTAATTATATCGATATGCGAGTGTCGTACGAAATGGATGTATGTATGTATGCATGTATGTGCCATACAAATTGTATGGGTAATATTGTTACGCGTGATTTAGTTTGCCGCGCCGCGCCGTCGTCGGCTGATTTTATTAGAGAGTGCGTGTTCTGGAGAACTTGGGTTTTGTTTTACGTCATTTTTGGTAAAGTAGTCAATAATATAATTGTATTGTTTGATATTTGTATAAACAATTTGTTTGATATTTGTGGAAATACAAAATTTTACAAGAGAAATATTAATACCAATATAAAATAAACACAAAAATAAAATTAAAAAAAAAAACATTTTGCGCACAGAGGTAGTATGCAAAGGCGACCTTATCACTATTAGTGATCTCTTACAGGTAACCTTGACTAACATAAACTTACAAATACTACAGGATATCGCGGTTGTGCATAAATAAAAAAGAGTAGAATGAATACAAATAAATAACATATATATATGTTATACATACATATATTATACATAGACGATACATATGATACATATACAAATTATAATATATACAAAAGGGTACATTTAAAATTTATATATACAAAGATAATAAATACATAAATATATACATACACTATACAGTTTTTTGTTGTGCCAAATAATAACGCTTAAGAGATTTTTTAAAGATACTAATTGATTCTGAATGTCGAATATGTCGCGGCAAGTCATTCCACAAGATGACGCTTTTCACAGTAAAGGATTCCTTATAACCCACCGTGTTGCAGATAGGTATCTTTAATTTGTTATCGCTTTTGGAGCGAAGATTGAGTTGAAGCGTGGAATCGGTGCCAAGAAAAGTGAAGCGCTCCTTAAGGTAACGAGGAGTATGGGGATGGAAGAGGATAGAATAAAGTGTGCATAGGATGTGGAGATGTCGACGATGCCGGACTGCTAGCCATTGAAGCTTATCACGAAAGGCTGATATATGTTCAAATTTTTTCAGCCCAAATATATATCTGATGCAGAGATTTTGTAGACGCTCAAGCTTATCTAGATGTTCTTGTGATAAGTCAAGGTAACAAATATCGGCATAGTCAATAATAGGAAGAAGGAGGGAAGTGGTTAATAATATTTTTGTTTTGATTGGAAGGAAATTTTTCCATTTCTTGAGAGACCCCATCGTCGCAAATATTTTACGACTAACATGTGTAATTTGAGAACCCCAAGATAAGGTGTTATCCATGATGATACCGAGGTTTTTAATAGTATTACTATAGGCAATAGGAGTACCATCAAAAATAACAGCTGGCAAGTGTGTAATATTGAATTTAGCTATTTGTTTTTGATTACCAATTATAATATACTGAGATTTACTTGTGTTTAAATTTAAATTATTTAAATTGAAATATTTATTTAAATTGATATTTTTATTTTTATTTTTTCGCACTGGTGTCCCGGCAAAGCGCGGCGTTGAGTTTCACCACTCAGCATGCAATGCCTCCTTTATTCGGCGAAAACTGGGGAACGGAGTGTCTTAACACTGGGTTCCCTCTGCTTACCCTGATGTGCGCCGTCACACAGCGTGAAGCTGATTTATTTATTTTTTTAATATATAATTCGATGACTTGAGTCAATAAGTAAAACAAAGAAAGACGTTTAGATAAGACTTTCGCCGCAAAGTAAGATAATGCCCGATCCTTGTAATTTGTAAATAAATTGCTCTTATCGTTGTTAATCTGACAAGCTTTAGTTAGCTAAAGGTCGTTAAATTTGAATACGATTAAGTCAATCGACGGGCGCGCACCCTTTGATAAATTAACCAGAATTTTAATTTAACCAACATTTTTAACCAATAAAGTATTTTATAATATGATAAAATACGTTTGACTTATGAAAGCTATAAATGTGACATGAAATCTTTCTAAAATATACCTATATACGTATTTATATATCTAATATACTTTTTATTAATAATTCTTATCGCATAGAAATTAACAAATTTCAATTGCGTCGTTTGGCTCCTGACCTATATTTGTTATGAAACAGAAGAAAAGAGGAGATTTCAGAGATATTTAAAGGTTTCCATCGCAAGATAACAAGATTATCATTGGCAACAAAATAATAATATATATGAGACAGTAGAAACTTTACAACTAAAACAGAATATCTTAGTAAAGCATTTAATTATGATAAGGAACAAAATCCACTTGCCGGTCCGAAGCTGAGTGAAATGAGAGCGGTCGCTGATTACCATGAGTTGCACAAAGGCAGCCCACCCTTTGACGAATTAGCCATACCAACATTACCTAGTAACCTAGCTGCTGAGGAGTATTGTTTTACTTATGTTTCTTATAATGTTGGATTTACTTCATTTTTTTAAAAAATATCATATTATTATATTTTTTTTATTATGAATATCACTTGCTTGGTCCGTGTAAATTATAGTTGAGATACATAATAAATAAATTTACAGTAATTTAAAAACAAGCTGGTAATTTATTAGAAATTCGCCTAAAAATATTCTTATTTCGCCTAATGACATACATTTTGCATAAAAAATTTTATAAATACTTTCCATTTTTACTTTAACCCTATTGTATTTAAGATAAATTTACACTCCATATATTTTCTTGTCGTCTTTTAGGACTTCAGAATACTTAAAAAAATTTTTTGTTTATTTTCGTCCTCACGTTGTATGCTCCCAAAAAGCTGTATATAGCCCTGACGTTCATATAGAAAATAATGCTTTTTTTTTCGTAAGCTCGTCATTACAGTACTACAAGGGAGCATTAAGCCTTCTGTCAGTCCAAACTGGACTTTGTTTCTTACATTTGAAAGTACTTTATTGTGTACGAAAATAGAAAATTGCTTTCCAAGAACATCCCTCTGTAACGAAGATCTAACTCTTTCAGTTTCTTTTTCACATAAGCTTTCTTTTTGTTTACAAGTTTGATCTTTGTTTGTAATTCTTTCGAAGTAACAAGAGGAGTATCTAGTCCGATAAATTGTCATCATCGTAAGGTACGACACCTTCAGTACTAAGTTGAAAATAAGTCACATCAAATAATCAGTAGATCTAATCGTTTGTCTAATACTTGTGTGTAAATTGAATATTTTCTAATGCTAGCCATCATTGAAAAAAATCTATTATATTAATTCTTTATACTTGCTCTTTATTTTATTACTATAACACAAATAAAAGTACTTTTGCCCAGGACCTGACCAGGGATTAATATATTAAGCATATAATTTTTAATATGTATAATCTCATAAAATCTGTGAAAATAAAATGTTCATTTCTAAGATGTAAGACTTACTTCTTGTCTATAAATGCCTTTTAAAAAATATATAAAAGCCTTTATAATCTATTTTTTTTTTCGCTTCACGCTTTAGCAGTAGCAAGGTAGGCAGAGGGTAACAAGTGTGAAACATTTCGTTCTTCATTTTCCTCCTGCGCCACGACTGGTCTATATTTATTTTTTTAAAGATTATGTTATATTTATCAATGTTCCCTAACTGAGAATTAATGTTGCCGACTAATAGAGGAATTAATGAAAATAAAAACATTTTCTCTTTTATTTATTTTAATTATTATTAATTTCTTATTTATCTTCTCTTATTAATAAAAAAAAAACACTTAATTTTGGGAGCTTATGAGAATCAGTAGACCATTATGTCGGTTTTCCTCTTTGTGTCACTTTTATTATTCCCGTCATTTTCTAGCTTTTGTTGCGGTAAGTCGGTATTCGTAGAAGGAACGTGTGACATTAATATCAAAAATCTAAACAAATTTGAAGTTATTAAATAAAACCTGATGTAACATATTTATTGAAATATGAAAATTTACAGAAATAAGGAAGTCGGCGCGTACTTTGGAGTGTAGAATTTAATACGCAAAGCCAAACACATGATTTAAATTATATCTATTCCCTAGTCCACAAGGAGAGTAAGCTTCTATAAAGGTTGTTCCAGTTATATAGTTATTTCTGGTCTCGAATTAAAATTAATATTATGGTTTTTTTTAAATATATAAACGATTTATTTATCTGTATGATTGTGTTATGCGCTTCTATAAGAATATTTTAAAGGGTTAAATGTTAAGAACTCTAGGTTCCCTCTGCCTACTCAAAACTCAAACTGCAAAATTGGAACATGATAACTAGGTGATTTGGTTAAATTGGTAGAAGATGAAACTTAATCTATTATATAATAATAATTTATTACATCTGTGAAAATTTTCTTTCTTTCAATTAAAAACTGATTATTTTGTTATTTAAGTATACGATAGAATACAGCAATAATATGCAAGTACGTCTACATTAAGCCGACGCTTAAGCAAAAGCCAATGGTAGGGGCGACGGAATTGATTTCGCGATGATCAAAAGAATCAAATTCTCAAAGGAAGGTAATTTATTTGACCGCCCGCCCGCAGACCGCCGCGCCGCCCGTGACACCGCCGCGCGCCTCCCGACAAACGTACGCTTCTTAGTATTGCTTTAAAAATTATAATTGTTCATTCATATATGTAGATTGTTGCGTTTTTTTATTGTATGGAATACAAGATGATATTTAAAAATATTTTATAATTGTGCTATAGATGTTAGTTAGATATAGATGTTAGGGCTTTATACTCGTGGCCAGTCGTGGTGCATGGGCACAAGCGTGTGACTGGTAGCGCGATAGGTTGTGGGTTCGAGGTGGGATCACACTCGAGGAAATTAAATATTCAATATTTTCTTTTCTTCGCTCTAGTGTCGAGGCAAAGTGCGGCGTTGAGTTCCACTACTAAACATGCAATGAATCCAGACTTCAACGGTAGGGAATGATAATGTCTTAATGGGAACAGAGAGTATTCATACTAGGTTCCCTGTGCCTATCCCGCTTTGTGGGGCACGGTACATAAATTTAATCATTATTTGTATTTGCCATTTCCTGAACAATGCGTTTATTGCAATTCTCATAATCAAAAAGCCGTTGTTTATTTTATCAGCAGAATAAATTAAACGTATGCAATAAAATTTCAGCATCACCAAATAATTTTGAGCTGTATTTATTTGTATTCCATCTAATTAAAAATGTTCATAGCGTGAATGAGCTCCACTGATCAAACATTTTTCGCGTACTTTATTGTTTAATCGATGCACAGAGCACAACACTGTGCAGTGCATTCGCACATTACGCATTGTCAATCGTTATTGTTCGCAGTTTAGGTGGTATCAGCGCTCAAAGGACGAGTGCCGACAAAGAGACGCCGCGCGGTGCGGCGCTCACCTAGGGTTGGCTGTGTGCCCTATTTGTGCGCGTGTGTTTGTTAATATTAATTATGTTACACTTGTTGGTTCGTTTAATTTGATTAGGAATGGACTAAGTGTATGTTTGACTGCTCACACATACACTTTGTGTCCAATGTCTCTTTAAATTAAATGTTTTAGGTACTTGTATTAATTTTGACACAGTAAATATCACATTTTTTTATAAATATCACTCTGTATGCCGCACACATCAGGAAAGACAGAGGTAACATAGTGTTAAGACACTTGACGTTATCTACTTTCTGCCAAATTTTTCGAGGCATTCTGTGTTGAGAGGCGGAACTCAGTTCCGGCTTTTGCCAGTGCGAAGAAATTATAGTATTAATAAATAATAATTTATTCGCTCGAGTGGGGATCGAACTCACAACCATCGCGTTAGAGTCGCACCCTTGCGCCCTTGCGCCACGATTACCTTACATTAAATATCACATTTATTCTCTTATCATCGTTTCCAAAAAGATGTAAGTGCGTATCTTAATGCGTAGCGTAGGAGTCCACTAATTTATGATTTAGTGATTCAAAGGAGAATAAGGAATCAAAGGATTGCGGACATATCAAGATAAATAAATAAATTAATAACTAAGTTAATCTATTAAGGCACTAATATTATTAATATACAAATACATTTCACACACAAGATTTTTTTTAGCTTTAAAATTAAATCAACTTAAATAAACTTCACGATGTATCCCGCACACAGCTGGGACCTGTCTGGCTGCTGGGGAGCAGTCAGAGGGACCGTAGTGTTAAGGCATTCTGTTGCCCGTTCTCCGCAGAATACTGGAAGCAAGGCGGGTTAAGTGGCATAAGTTAACACCGCGCTTGGCCTCGACACCAGAGCGACGAAATGAAAATATGATATAAACAATATAGCGTTTACGGTAATACACTTGTGCCCCTGCACAATGACTGGCCTCTAACTCTCACTAAGTACTTAAAAAAGTACAATGTACAGTTATATAGATGCACAACAATTTCTAACATAGAAATCTACCTACTTATGTTGTGGCTAGATTATTTTCATACTCGCGCTTCATTAGGGCGACATTGTTGCCGCGACAGCCCTGACCTCTCAGCCCCAGCTCAAAGTGAGTGTGTTACTCTTTAACCTGAGCGATTCGCGACCGGCTAAACTTACCACTCCGCTAAATAAAGTTAAAAGGCTCCTCTAGCTTTGTCTCGGCCCGCCTTTGATGTTCCGAGGAGCCACCCCCCGCCCTCTCCCTCGCAAACAGTTCACCGCAAGCTGAAACTATTGCCTTTAATACCTTTTCCGATCGGATATACGTACGTACGTACGAGTGATTAGTGTCGAAGGTATTCCTGAGAAGTCCGTTCAAAGTGCTCTTTTGTCTATGGTTACTGCTGAACGATCCTTGTTTTTGATTAGCGCGCTCGTCAAAGGGTTTTGGATGATTGTGATTATTTTCGTCATCCTGCTAACAAATATAATAATATATTGTTTATTTATTCGGAATTAAATATATAAATAACAAGTGGCTTTCGTCTGAATCACTTTCGTGATCTGATGATATTAACATTTAAAGATAAAATTCATACATCGATAGCTAAAATTTTAGCCAATTCAAGAGATCATTTTTTTTGTAGCAATATTGTTGCATGCGATTATTTATATTGATTTTACTTTTTTATTTGTGAACCGATTGTAATAAAACAAACACTAAATGTAAAGGAAAACTTGTCAGATTTCAATAGTGATGCATTTAAATTGGTTAAGCCGTTTCAGAGGTCAGCCTGAACAAACAAACGCACAGACAAAAAAAATCATTACTTTGGATTCTATTACATTAATAAAGACCCCCATAATTTTCTTCTTATATATTTTCCAATTACAGACACCGATCCGTTATGATTTTATTATAGTTATACATTTTTGGATGTCTTATTATATGTTATTTTTTTTATAGGGACGTATTTATTATGACCAAGAGAGCGGATTTAACTCGATATCACCTTTTGTGTCGTAACATTTTTAATGTTTCTAAACAGACTTTCAATAAATATATACTAGAGAATCAAACGTGAAACTATGATAAAATCAATAATTTTTAATCGGGAAACGAACAAATTCCGCCGTTGAAAGGTATCACTGGTAACACTGTCCGAATCCGTCCCATTAGCGCGGCGCGGACTTAGCGAAAATTCAATTAGTGTAATAACATCGCAGCAGCCATTATAGCAATCAAAGGAAAACGGAAAGTTTGTGCACATCAAAGAGTCGCTTAGTGCGTGCCCGGCTAATGAAGCTTCAGTGATGTGGTGGATATGGTAATTTTATAACATCGATAAATGTTATTTGGTTGTGGAGGACGAATTTGATGTCCTTGTTTTGTGTTTACTGTGGTTATTAATTGTTGTTCGAGTGTTTCTAGATATATTATGTATATTGTTTTTCTTTTGTCGTTACGCATATGGTCTACGAGGTATAGAAAAAAAAACTAGGTATGTATCAATAATTAAGCCAAAACAGCCTGTCTCTTATTTTGTATATATTTTAATATAACTATTCCTTGAGAGATTAAAGGAGTACAACAGTACTTAATGTGTTACAAAGTTGTCACTTATATTTACTTGTTTATCCTTAGACGTTATGAATTTACATAATACGTATTGTATTTCTTATAACTTTAACAATAAGATAATATAGACATAAAAAATATATTTTTTTACAATAAGAAGTAATTATGGTTTATGTTCCTATAATAACTGTATTTGTAGCTTCTATTAAATAAGCTTTATAAATCGTATAAAGAATTTGTCTAAGTAAATAAAATGACTTTTAACATCCATTTATCTTATTTCCATTTTGGCTTAGACTATAATTAATATAAAAGTGTTAAAAATTCAAAAAACCATTCGTTTATCCTTCTCATATAAAATCTCTTTGTTACAGATATAATCAACATAAAAATTGGTATGACAAACAAAAAAGATGCAGCGGCAATAAGCTGCTAACAGGCAAGTATTTTATTTGTAAAAATTTTTTACATTTATTTACATAATTCGTTCTAGATTATTTGCTTTAATATAAATCTGAGATTCCCGCCAAAACAATATTTAGCCATAGTGACCTGTCCTGTCATCTACTGGTGACTTTTGGCGGTATGCAAATGATGTCGTCACGGCAACAAGCAGATTTGCGTAGGGATAGAATTCGTAGTACGACGCTAGATGGCGACACATTAGGAAAGTCTAATGTCACCTCGGCTGCGCTTGTCAAGTGACATCTCACTGACAAATGTCAAGCCCCCGTCGCTGTTGTATACAAAACCAGACCGAGCCAAGCTAATCTATTATTTATTTACGTTAACTTTTCTATTTAACGCGTTCTCTATTCTTGTTTCGTATAGATCGTCACGTTTCTGTAAAGAGTGAGCGTGTCCATTTTAATATAGTGTTTCACTCAATATGTTCCATAAATATTGTCCTTCCGGGTTTCTGGGAAGGAATTCGGTGTTTACAACTGCCAGTTCCACGTTATTATACTGTTACAAAGAATTAAACATTGACTTATGACTGAAAGTTGCATACAATTTTCACGCACGCTTCTTCCGTGAACGAGTAATATATGACTTTTTCTTTGTTTGTAACTCGTTAGTCGTTTTATGCTCGTCATTCTCTATAAAAACTACTCTGGTGATCTGTGAATAAACACCCCTGATATACTAACGTATGAATCTCCCAAAGTATTGCCCTTGCATTAAGTAAGTATGTATTTATGTTATAATAAAAATAATATATTTATAAAAAGTTGCACTAAATAGCTACATTATTAACATTATTTCAACAATACACTTTTCTTAGCATAAAATGTTTATTTTATTTAATATAGTAATTTAACACTTAACAGAAAGCATGTTATTTATCACGAGACCAATAATAGAAAAGTGAAACCTTTATTGAACACAAAAACCCCAAAGATTTTTTTGTGTAATATTGATTTTAATATTTGTATAAACCCTATCATAACCATATCTATAACACATTGTACGGGGGTACAAGTAAAGTTCGATCGGAGTCTATTGTATTACAGCATCCGACTTCCACTCGGACCATTGCCATTGCACTGCGCAGTCGTGCTCTTTTGAATAATACTTTAATATTTTGAACAAAAAATATCAATAACTCCACAAGTATATTTATATTAAATTCAAGTTTTTATTAGTGGTTTTAAGTACCTTAATAAATTATTTGTGTTGTCGCTATGAACATGGTAAGGCCCTTTATGTTTTTTGCTTTTGTTGTTTTTTTTTCTTCTACATGCTCATTGAACTGTGAAGTTATGATATAATTTGTTATGACAGCATCCTATTATTAATTATCCCTTTTATTGTATAATATTACTAGGCTTAAAAAAGTTTTGTTTTTTGTTGTGCTCCGCTTAAAATTAAATTATTGAAATATTTTAAGAAATTTGATCTGTAAGCTTATTTTATTGAATCAGTGCCTTAAATAGTATTTGTTAAGATTTTTTTATAAAGCTTAAGTATACAGCAAATTGATTTAAAACTTTTGTAATATTCCTATGGTACGCCGATCGATGATGGAGACTCTTGACTTTGTGGCCGTGGTTTCATCTTTTTTTTAAGCTCTCTCTTTCTAACATACAGAGATTACAGACCAAACATAATGCCATGATCCTTTTTATGTGCCGTATTGATTTCTTTCCCTTGGTTTTTGGTTCGGGCTAACATGTTTTTGGTATGGCTATTATACTTTGATATTATATTTTTTTAAATATATTATTCTTTTTTTCACTTAATTTCACTTAATTTGCCATATGATTTGTTTAAATATTCAAATTTTTGGGTTATAACTTTTAAAACATATTCTACCTAACCTATGTTACTAAATTATTACTTATGAGGATTAATAATACTTTTTGTCTCTACCACATCTTAAGTGAAGTACAAAATTTATATTTATATAGTTTATATAACACAATTATGGACAAATTTACATGAATCTAAATCATGAACTTTTAAAACAAGTTAATGCAAATCATCACAAAAGCATAAAAGTAAATTTTCAGTATACTTTTCAGTATAATAGTAATATACTAATGAATTTAAATTTATCTTACAGGTCGTGTCTCGCCATGCAGCGCGCGGGTGGGAGCAGGGCCTGTGCGCCATGAGCCACACTCCTATAGGCGGCCACCCGCAAGGTAAATTTGAAGTCTGAACAACTTTCACGTGTTTTCGGCTCGCTTCACGTGTTTTCTGGCATGCAAAGAGTACTGCCTCAAAAGTCAACATACTCTTTTTGATTTCTACCCGAATTTAAAATATTTTGTGTTGAAGTTGCGGATCTCAGCGCCGCGCTTTGTCTTGTTAATATTTTGGTTAGAGTCAGCGCGACGCTGGCTGGCTGGCGGCTGCTCCTAACACAATGAAAATCTCCCAGCTATTTATCCAAAGATAAAAGGAATAGATATTTGAAGGATTTTTGATTTCTACCATTAAAGTTTTCTTGCAGTACATTCGATGTTTTGGGGCTTCATCATCTGCGCGACCATCCGAAGCTAATTAAGACCAAGACTCGTCAAACGTACTGTACATGCAATTAAATAATTATTGACTAATTATTAACTGTCCTGTCAGGTTGGGAGCACAAGCTTGCAGACAGGTCGTCGCTGCCGCCGGCGTCGGGGGAGGAGAAAAGCAAATCTCAATCTAGATATGTGTTTACACAGCCACATCTCCCTAAGTATGGCTTATTGCAGGTTTTTTTTTTGGGCTTTACGCTGTATTTCATATATGTTAAGGTGGGCAAAGGCAACCAACCAACCCTAGTGTTCTATAAATCCGTTTCCCATTTTATGTCCATTTTTCGAGATATTGTGTATGATGAGGAAATGAAAACAAAAAAAAAATCCTCTCGAGTGCGAATCGCGACTACAACCATCGCGTTTCTGTAAAACGCTGTGCCGCTGCCCAATATGAGATTATAAGTTTATTACAGCTAATATTTTATTTTTAATGAATGATTACAAGAAAAGGTTGTGATTTAGCGTATATGTTTCCGCAGAACGGGTATGGCGTCGTGGCGCGAGGAGACGGAGGGCTCGTCGGGCAGCTCCGTGCGCTCGCCCGCCTCGCCGCCCTACATACGGTGGGCCAAGACCTTGCACCACTTGCTCGAGGTACTTAGACTTATATACTTTTTTTTATTACTTGTTAAAAGAACTATAGCCTTCCTCTATAAGTTGACTATTCAACACAAATAGATTTTTTTACCAATAGTTCCTGAGATTAACGAGATCAAACAAATAATCTTACATTAGTTTCCTTTGAACAATTTAATTTATTATAGGTAAAAAAATATTTTGATAGATGTACAGGCAAACAGGTATGTATAGGTTTTTTTATAAAGCAATAATTCATAGATTAACCGGGCAGTTAAATTGCAATAAAGTGGTAGTATAAATGAAATGCGCAGTACATAGGAGAATCGTAAGTTGATTTAGCGACGTGTGGCAGGACGCGGAGGGCGTGCGCCTGTTCCGCAAGTTCGTGGGCGGCGCGGGCGGCCTGCACGTGGACCGCCTCAACTTCTACTTCGCCGTGCAGGGCCTGCGCCAGGAGGCCGAGCCCGCCAAGATACGCCAGGTCGTCTCCGCCATATACAAGTCAGTCGCTCTACGTTATTTACTTTTTATTGTATTATGAAAATTGACGCCGCGCTTGATCTTGTTACCAGATACAGGACCCAAAAATAATTGTGTTTCCTGAGCCAAATAATCGAATCCATGACATCCATAGTGTTTATAAACTGCAGCTTCGTTAGTGTGGTCAAATAGAAATAACCTAAGTATTCGAAGTAACTTATTACTAGACTTACCATATCAGACTTTGATGAAATAATTAACTTGATGTTACATAATATATAAAATATAGATAATGTGATAAATGGATTTACCACCACAATAAGAATGTATCAATTTTAATTAGTAGATCCTGAGATTAAAGTGTTCAACCAAACAAACAATTTTTTTTTTCGGATTATATTTATATTTGGGAGTATTACTGAACAACTTTATTACTGAACACTAAACTAGACTGTTGACAACAAAATAATTTGTTTTTATATATTTTTTTTATTAACCTAGTTCTTATTAAACTAAATAAAGTTTTGTTTTAACGTAATGATTCATCATATTTTTTTTGTTATAAATAGATTTTTGCGCAAGTCTCAGCTAGCGATGCCCGAGGAGTTGAAGCAGCGTGTGAAGCAGAGCCTCAAAGATGGCACCAACATCGAGAAGACCATTTTCGATAATATGGAACAGGAGGTCAGTATTTTATAATTCTTTGTAAATTCGGCAGCAATAAGTCAATAAAAAAATGTAAATAGTTGTGGATTCTAATTATTATTATTATTAGGAGAAAGTATAAAATGATTATAATTTCTGGCTATGGTCTAAAAAAAAATGAGGATAGATTATAACACAGTAGGATCAGAGCTCGACAGTGGTCCCGATGGCTTTGATCCACTGATTTTATGGATTGATATTTTTAATATTTTTTCGATCGGTTTGATAAAACGCGACATCGGATTCTATCACTCAACTCGCAATGTCTCGCAATGGGATAGGATGCAAAGTGCATAATGCCATGTCTACAATAGTTGGTACGAAACAGGTGACGCGCGCCATCACGGAGTCGACGTACCAGTCGTTCCTGCGCTCGGACGCGTACGTGTCGTACGTGAGCGCCGCCACGCAGCCGCTGTCGTCGCCCGACGCCGAGCCCGCGCACTGCAAGGAGGTACGCCGAAGAGGCTTCATTCTATCAAATCCTTTACTATTTTTTTTAAAACATTTTTAGGGCTTAAATTATTAAATTTTTCTCAATTTAAGTAAACCTCATCTTTAACTTAAATAATCTGTGTTATATGTGTTTCATCACTACGTCTGACGTAGTAACTTCGTCGTTTTTTTCTAAAGCTTTTCAAGCGTAGCTCATTTGTAAGGTGGCGCAGTTTGTACTGTGTAAACATTTACTACGTCCACCATAGACAATACGTGTCTGCTTCGCTACGAATTAAAAGGCATGCGCGTAACTTTCTCTATGGTAACCGCAGACAGGCGTGTGTAGTACTACACTTTAAACTAATACTTTTTATATGTGTATTTGTTCATATGCGTATATATCAAAAATATTCTATTAGTAGTATTAGTAGTAGTAGTAATAAAGATTAAATGATATTTAGACTTTTGTTAGTTTTATATGTATTGTTTATTTATATAAATTATACCTTAAAAAATAAACACATTAATTATAAGCTAAATATGCATATGACAATGAATAATAATAAATGTAATATTATTTTCATTTTAAAATTAAATGAAAATAATTCTACTCCTGCTATAAATTTTATAAATTTCGTATGTATGGCTAATTATTATAATATATAGGTATATAATATATATTATATAAGAATACAAATTTAATATTATACATTTTTTGAGACATGACGGTCGAATACTTTCCAAGTAAGTCCTTGACGGGAAGACGGTTTACCCATGATGATATTGATAAATGGATAATTTGGTTAAAGAGGTTTAGTATAAATGTATAAAAATCTAAGATTTTATACTATACTAGCGATTCGCTTGCAGCCTCGCTCGCTAGAACTACAAAATTATTTATTTACTAATCTCAATAATTTAATACAATAGAGAAACCATCTGGTCCTGTATTATTATGGTTCCAAATGGGCGTCTCGTTTATCATCCAAGACCTGTATTGCAATCGGCAGGCGGGCGCGGGCGGGCTCGCGACGCTGCACGAGGGGCAGGAGCTGGGCGCGGGCGGCGTGGGCGCGCGCCTCACGCACGACGCGCTGCTGCTCACGCAGACGCGCCGCCTGCACTGCGACGTCGCGCCGTGAGTGCCGGCTTTATCTACTCTGCAGGCTTTACCAGGCTCGGATACGTTGATAAATCTACTTCCATACATTTTTTCTTTTTCATAAATAGCACTATGCCTAAATCGAAAGGTCTATTTTCCAGCACAACTGCAACTTGTGTATTTTGAAATAATTTTTTAATAAAGAACTGAATATAGTAAAAGAGATATGTATGGAAATCGATTTGTTAATTAATCACGTCTGGTATAGATATATTTATATATATATATAGATAGTATCTTCATACACTTATATCCATTTTTGTATAAGTTATATAGAAAAGTATCACTGTTGACGAACAGACTTCTTTAAATCTATATTTTAACCTTAGTTATATTATAAATAGGATAAGTTTATAAATATGTGATACTTTTCTTAAATATTTTATTTTTTGTAAAATTTTAAATATCCATTATCATTTATTGCCATAGTGTGACTGCTACGTTAAAGTGTTAGTTACTATAGAACAGTGCTGCCAGTGTGACCCCCGCAGTGCATGAGTGAACTAGATTTACGCTTCTTTTTAATTTAATTATTATTTCGAGCTTTACTTATTTTGCGTTATTGTTTTTCCCCCATGTTTGTGCCCCGCATGCCCGCTGCCCCGACATTGTGCACCTGCTATGCTGATGACCACTTGACATACAAATCCTTAATCCTTACTCATACACCCTCTAACTGAACTAAAAAATCATTTTATTCAATATTCCTTCCTGTTTAAATTTGAAATTGGATTAAACAATAATTTAATAAATTTTATCCTCAATTCTTCATCTAAATCTTATCATATGTTCAAATAAATCTCTACTTTCACCTGAACCTCGTATTAAAAAAAAACAATCTACCTATCACCATCATGTTTTGAATTGAAATCTTTTTAAAAATTGTAACATATCCCTGGAAATGTTGTACCTTTGCCTCAACCTCGATCCATCCCAATTAAAAAAACCGACCTGTCACTTTGACGTCCCCCGTCACGCGTCGCGCGGCGCGCCGGGCAGTCGCAAGCGGTCGGTGTACAGCGCGCACGTGTCGTACGCGGGCTACACGCCCGCCTCGCGCCAGGACTCGGAGCGCGCCAGCCTCAGCAGCGGCCGCACCGACAGCGACGCCGTGTCGCTGTCCGGAAGCAGTCTGTGAGTAGCCTCCAATTCCTACAGCCGCGGCCACCCTGAAGTTAGCTATACATTTTTATTAACTGATTATTATCTTCCTGAATGAACCAAAGTTTAGAAAGCCTAACTTCAGGGCGGTCACGACTTGTCGGTTGTACTGTAACCAAATTTTAAAAATAATATACTGTACTTCGACATCATCCCAGTACTATGTGGTACCTACCGGACAATTGCAAGTGATCGGTGTGCCTCATGTGTAAGCAGCGTATGGTTTAGCGATTAATTAGATTAGCAAATGAGAGTTACATAGATGTGACGCTTTGTACCAAATATATAAGAGAAGAAGAGAGAACTTAATGTCAAAACAGACAAAGACGATATTGTTCACTTTTACAACGTATAGTCTGGCGGAACTAGAAAGGAAAAATGAAACTTTATCCCATTTCGATTTCTAAATGATAAGTGGAAGTCTTATTACGTAGCTTATAAAGTATAATAAATAGTAAGTAGCTATCTTGTGCTCCAACAATCAACTATACATTTCCTTTACAAGTCGAATGGTAAGTTTAGAAAAAAATGCCGTAGAAAGAACAATAAAAACCGTCAGACACTTGGATATCTTCTCGTGTAAGTAAGTATTACCATAACAGTAGACCTAAACCCCACGGCTGTATCCATATGCTTTATTAGATACACCTACTAATTATTTTCATCGTTTATTAGCATTTTGTGTTCATTTGAGTTCAGTTAAGTTTTATTTTTATTTTTTAAAGCTTATTTGAGTGTTATGAAAAGAATCATATTTAATTATTTAAAAATCTTTTTGTACATAAACATTTTTATTGTAATTAATTGAACATGAAAAAGAACAATAGGAAATGTTAAGGCACTTAAATTTATCACTTTTCGTCTTAATTTTTGAGACATTAGATGTTGAATGGCAGAACTACGTAATTCTTGTAATAGTCATATTATATTTATGTGATGACTTAATAGTTTTATAATATTAATATTAACAGTGATGGCATGTCGGTGCGCAACGCGCGGGAGGGCCGCGAGGCGCGCCACCGGCCGCGGCTGCACGGCCTCGACCGGCACGCCGTCATCAACAAGGACACGGACACCGCTGTGGTGAGCTGCGCTTGTTGTTGCTTAAAATGTGGATGTTACAATAGACATTGTGAATCGTTTTGTTGGATAATGTTTTATTCCCATAACTATACTATTTGTTTATATTTTAGGTTCGATATATTGTGATTTGTTTGTAGATGATACCGCGCACACAGCGCGTGCAGTCGGAGCAGCTGCGCGTGCTGCCCCCCGACGAGTTCGCGCCCATCCTCATTGAAAAGCTGGAGCGCGTCAAGCGCGACCAGGAGAACAAGGAACGCTTGGAGCGGAGACTAGCTGAGGTACAATCACTTTTATTTTTTTCTATAGCTTCACGCTATATCTAGCAGGCGTCTAAGTGGGAACTTGATGTTAACATACTCCAAATGGAGTGTGTTAACATCCACAACTGCAATGGTTACCACTACACAATGATGGATTCTAATAAAGAATATTACATACAAAAAAATTATATGCTTCTTGCCACTCATATATTATTTTGTTTTTCTAATGGTAAAATGTATTTATTATTTTTTAAAAAAAATGTTAATTATTTGACAGGGCGAAGGCGATGACATGTGCGCTCAAGCGCTACCGCCTCAGCTTGTGGCCGCCGCCATACGAGAGAAGTTACAGCTGGACGATGACAACGATCAGGACATACTCGGTGAGTTATTATTTATATTGCTTATAGAAGATTGTATATTTATTTATACTTATTGCCTGGCGCATGCGTTGCAGACCAGCACGTGTCGCGCGTGTGGTCGGAGCGCACGCCGGGCGCGTCGCCGCCGGGCGGGCGCCGCGCGCGGGGGCGCCACGCGCGCCGGGCGCCCTCCGCGCTGTCCGCCGACTCGGGCCACTACGACGCGCCGCCCACGCTGTCCAGGAGGTCAATACTCTCTTTTTCTTTGAGTTCTACCTCACTGTTAAGTGTATAGCCAAATTAATAACACAATAAAGTCATCATTTTTTATACTTTCTCTTTTGAACTAAACCACTTATATATTTTTTATCAATTCCAGATCATTCTCCAAAAAGACCGTAACGGAGCTAACTGACAGTGGAGTGTCAGTGGTCAGCGAAGGCACAACTAGTGCGGCGGGTGTTGAACCCCGTATCCTCCTTTGGATAGCCGAGGGTTCGGAAAGAATGGACAGAAGGAACTATAGAGACATGTCGTCCAGAGGCTCGTCAGCTGATCGAGATGAACATAGGCGAAGGGAAAAGACCCAAAGGAGTCGGTAAGATATTTTTTTTTTGCTTAGTTTCAAGCCGAATCCCGCATACAGAAAGGTAGGCAGATGGAAAATAAGTATTACGACACTCCGTTCCTCACGCATCGCCTAATTTTCGAGACATTGCAAAGCTAACTACAGGGCGGTCACGAGTCATCGACCGTATCGTAAAGTCAATATAAAATACAATACAGTCAGTGCGGTCAATAAAATCTTTCAATGTTATAAATTATAATCCAAATATTTCTCATATTTTATACGATGTCCTTTCATTCCAGTGGCACCGGCGGTAGTACAGGCAGCAAATCAAGCGCAGGCAGCGGTAACGCAGGGGGTGCAACTGTTACCGGGGGTACGCAGGGTACAGATGTTCACACGGTGGTCGTAGTGAGTTTCTTAGATGAGAGTGTACCCTACCGCTTTAAAGTACCCGCGGCACCCCTCACGTTGAAGACTTTCAAGGATTACTTACCTAGGAAGGGAAATTATAGGTAATTTTTGCTATATTAATTACATTATTTCAAATTTACACAAAATTTTTTTGTTGATTCATTTATATATAATAATAGAAGAGAAGATAAGATAATTTCAAAGGTATATTTTTTATAATAATCCTAATATGTTATATCCCTTATTTATGGTAAATAAAAATAATATACATACGTCGTTTCATAACATCATAACAAATTATAATGGAAGTTTCCAATATTATAAGAAAAAATAGATACCAAATATGTTGGCAGTTTCATTTAAAACAAATTCCTAGATTTTATTTTAAAAGCGTGTATTCATATTTGTTGCGTCGTGGCGCAGGTACTCAGAACTGGGACTGTAAACGCCAATTAACACGCAATAGATAACGGTGTTAATAGGTACAGTGTCTTAACGCTAGTTTCCCAGGTTCCTTCTGCCTACACTACTAAGTGCGAGATACAGCCCTTAAGCTACCTAATAAGAGCGCTTAAGGCTCTGTAGTTATACAAACTCTAGTTATACAAAAAAAATAATTATTAAAAATGTTATTAATTTAAACTTATCTATTACAGATACTTCTTTAAAACTGAATGTGCGGACCTCGACAACACCGTCATACAAGAGGAGGTCAGCAACGACGCCGACACGCTGCCTATGTTCGAGGGAAAAGTTATGGCTCGCGTTAAAAGTATAGAATAAATTAATTTGAACTTTCGGTCATATATGATAAAGTTCAATATGTGTTGCATATGTGTAGTTGCCATGGCAACGAAATAACAAGGATTATCTCACATTAAACGTATAGAGGCAATAAGGCCCGATGTGCGTTGCTTGTCGTTGCCATGTCAACGAACTTAAATTTGGACCTTCCGTCTTAGGTAATAATGTTCAATTTATATTGTATACAGTTGTCACGGCAACGAACAAACTATTCGAACGGTATAACGAACCTTCTGTCCTAAGAGATAAGGTTCAAATTACGTAGACAAATAAAATCCTTTTGCTTTATTGTTCTATTTTTTATAAGCGAAGTTGAACTTTTTGTCATTGGCAATATCGGATAATATCCTTTGATAATGCAACGAATACAATCATATTTTTTGTCTTAAGACATGAGGTCCAATGTCCTTATCAAATTAACGCCCTTTCGCAACGAGTAAATTTGAACTATCTGTTATAGATAATAAGGTTGAATATTCATTGCAAGTGCAGTTGCAGTGCAGTCGTCGCCTTGGCTGTTCCCTTCCTTGTATAAGATTCGATGTTAATTGGTTGAGGTCTAGCTATTAATATATTGGTATTTATATGATTTTTTAGTTAAGAGCAAGCTAATTAAGATATTTGCTCTATTCTTAGGTCAATTATTAATTATTTTAAATTTTCTGTTTTCGAAAATTTTGAATAAAATTTATATTATTATAAGAATTTAGTCGATATCAATTATTTCTTTTATGGAAATTATATTTTTTTTATTAGGCTCTACTCAGTCTATATATCTATATTGATTGTCTCTCTTATTTTTTCTGATAATACTTGCTCTGAACTTAGAGCTATTTCTAGTGTAAATAATAATTACTATTATAAATTTGAAGTACTCGAAGATGTGTCGAATTTGAGTGCGTGATGATTTTTTTTACTTGACTGAAAATTTCAAAACAATTATTTTAAAATTAATTATATTATTATAATGTACGATCAGTTGTATTTCTCTAATAGTACTAAATCACAAATTTATAATAAATGACAGTCCTTCCAAAAGTAATGATTAGCGATCCTGTGAAACTACTTGTATATATATATTGTTTATAAAACAAATAATATTATGTATATTTTATACTAATCCAGTGAATACTCTAATGTGGTATAGTCATAAAAATTTAGGTTATTTCTAAATAAATCCGTTCCTTCTATTAAAAAAATAGTAATTTACTATCGATAGTCCATAATTAGGTAAAAGCAGTACTTTCGTACAGATTATATATTTGTTTTTTTTTCTTACTGATGCATGTCCCGGTGCATACAGCCAGGGCGACTTTGAAATATTGTAAATTATTTATTGTATAAATAATAATAATATTAATATGACGTTATCAGCAATTACGATATGAAGTACGGCGGATACAATGTAAAGTGAATTCTGTTCCTCGACATTTTTAGCTTTTTTTTATATATATATATATAAATATATTTTTATTTTTTAATGAGCTAGTTGTTGGGTACGCTTACTACTGTACGATATATTTTAAAAGCGATTTTTCTTTAATGTCGTATGCAATTTTTTTTACTCTTAGCGTTACGTGAATGACTGCTTAGTTTGTACATTTTAAATTAATATAGAATAAAGTGACGCGTTCTGTTCGATTTCTGTCCAGTGGAGATCACTACGTGGCGATTTGACGTTTGCCGTTGGAGATACTGGCTGCTTTGGTTTTTTTTAATTCACTATAACTTTTTATATTATATTCAAGCACTTCATTATGTAAATATGTACCACTCAACACAGACTGTACGAGCACTAGTATCTTTGACGTCAAATTGTAGAATGCAAAGGTTAAATTGAAATGTGTATTCAACATCCTGTATAAAAGATCTCAACTAAATATATTGAATATAATATTCTTTGGAATATCCGAGAAATACAAACAAAAAGATGATTTAGATAAAAAACAATGTCAAAGCGATGAATCATTTTCTTATATTCATCAAAAGAAATAAAATTCGATTGTCTTTTTCTAAGTATAAGAATTCAGATTAAATTGTTTTTGTTTATATTTCTCATTTGATATATGGATAGTTGATGTTATTGAGGTTGCAGCTGTCTTGTAAAGATCGTTTGTTTTGATATGGAAAACCAGTCATTGTACATCAGAGACTGATGTGTTGACTTTGTAAATGTTTATTATAAAATGTCACTTATAACTATAATAAAATGTTGTCAATACAAATAATTTAAATTGTGAATCCTACGCAATTTAAGAAGATTTATAATTAATTGATTGAATGAGCAGGGTTACGGCTCCGCCATATTTTGCTTATGTATAATATCTTTGAAATACATTAAAAAAATAGCATTTACAACGTTTTCATATCGCTCTACAGTGTTTTTAAATCAGTTTCGGATAACCAGTTCCCTAACAATGACTAGTCCGTACGTACAGTCGCCGCCGGCCGAGTGCACCTCACTGCACTATATTGAGAATAGGGTGCGTAATAATGTGCCTTCAATGTTGATAAGTTTTTCATAGTTGATGCTTCTAATTAGACGTAAGTATGTAACGTGTAAATATAGAGGTAACGCCACCGCGATTCGAACTCGTTTATTTTTTAATTATTTAATTAATTAATGTATAATTTATTGGGCGGAGGTCGCGGGTTCCGGCGCGGGTCGTTTCGCTCTGTTCGATGTCTTCCTTCCCTGTACATATTAATCTTACAGTATTAGTTACCTGGACTTGTTTTAACTCCCTCCCCTATTTTCCACCCTAACCCGCGTCAGGTGACCCCCCGGCCCGTCCATAACAGCGCCGATTGTATAAATAGATGACTATATGTTTGTAAAGCGCATCACGTGGCCACTTTCACTCGGTACTGTAGCGTATGAAAGTACCTAATAAAATACATATTGTCCTTGAGGGCTCAAACTATGCGAAAGTTAAAAATTGCTCGTTGAAATTGTAAAGTATAATGTTTTTCAAGTTTAAAAGTGTATACGGATGTGGGAATAATCGATTTGTAATAAAATAATTAATTGTTAGTATTACCGACAGCGATGGCGCGTCGTCGCATCGAAACTTGTCTAATTGTAAAAGAGTTTCACTAATCGGACTGTATTATTTTTTTATCTAGCACATGTAACATTTAAAAAAAATAAACTGGAACTGTGCCATATATATCTTTGACTTTTATTATTGTACAAATAAAATATATTATTATCGAGGACCCTCTTATTTAAAACCTATTTACTTACATGTACAGAGTGCATAGCCATTATTTACAGAAATAAAAAGCGATGGTTTATTTTCAATTAATAGTTTATTTATTGCTTATAAATAATAATACTTACGTAATTATAATACAATAGCAATTGAAAATCTTTATTACACTCAATTGTACGAAAGAAACTGCTTTATATTCGCAAATATTTTCCAGTAAACTTATATTCGCAAATATTTTCCAGTAAGAGAATTAGGAATTACTCATAAACAAAACTCTTATCAACTTCTTTTATTATAATCTCAATATATTTAATTTATTTAAATACGCAGGCAGGTACTCTGTTATATATAATAATATTTGACAGATTAACTTTAATAACTAAATATATCTTTTAATCCTTGCACAAGGTGTTGTACGAGCGGGTCGTCGTCCTCGTAGCCGGCGGAACGCATGTGATGTCGAATACTGGATATGCACTGTAATATGAATTAGTATTAATTAGCAAGAACAGTACGGCCGACGAGTCGTGGCCTCCGTGATGTTGTCTCTAGACGGCTGCGCAGAATTGATTTTGGGATATTTCTTACTTTTGACTCTCTTTCTTCCTGAATGAACAATGTGCAAAAGCTCAAAAAGGCTATGGGTTCAATCCCTAAGATAGAAGGTTATTTTAAAAATAGGATAAAAAATAAATTAAAAATGATAGATTTTGTAATTCATCAGGTCATTTAATGAAACTACATATATAAAGACAATTATCTCATATGTCCAAATATTATCAGTAATATTTCAGCGGCACAAAGTGTCACTGTAAAATCGACTGGCTGTGGGTTCGATCCCCACTCAAGGAAATGAAATATTTATTTACATTTATATATTTATTTCTACGCTCTGGTATCGAAGCGCTGCGTTGAGTTCCGCCACTCAACACGCAATGCCTCTAGAACTCTGCGGAAAATGGGGAATGGAGGTGTCTTAACACGAGGTTCTCCCTGCCTACCCCTGCTGTGTGCGGGATACAGCGTGAAGGTGATAAAATAATATATATATATATATATATACCTTTTCCAAATACGTCAATCCAGCCAAAGGGCACACATCTTCAACCATGTTAACGCTTAAATGATTCCTATCACTAAAGTTCAGTAGTAAGTCTCGTAGGTCGTCGAGTAAAGCGGTCAAAGTGTCGGCTGTGAGATCGGGAACTAGTTTGATATTTAATTGGTAACCCAAAGGTAAGTCGGGGTCCTCTTCATTATCCTCTGTGCGGAAACACCTGTAAATAGATATATTATATCAATATTAAACAAATACTAGCCAACGATGTTCTAAGCCGGAGCTAAACGCTGGGCTTATCTTATCGTTGCGCCGATTAACACAGCGTTTCGAAATTTGACCGGAAAATGAGTCGCGCTGTAATCTCACCTAGCGCAGGTCGCGTGTTGAGGCACCTACCTGACGACCGACGCGCGTCTCCCGGGCGCCCAGCCCTGCGAGGAGATGAGCGCCACGAGCGGGCGGCGCGCGCGCAGCGCCTGCACGGCGCGCTGCGAGCGCAGGTCCTGCGCGGACGGCGCGGGCGGGAAGCGCGGGTGCGAGTGGTGCCAGCCCACCACGGGCGTGCCGCGCGCCGTCAGCCACTCGGACGCCTGCGCCTGGGACACTGTGAAAGGAAGCCTAACTTCAGAGTGGCCACGACTCATCAACCATACTGTAATAAATCATTTATTCATTCCATGTTACCTGGATCCATGTCGCAATGTGTTACTTCGGCGGCTGCGGAAACCCGACGATATATCCTCAGGCGTAGAGATGGAGGAGTCCACACTCCACCTAACAACCCCATGACCTCACCACGCGATGTGTGGGCGTGAACGTCCATTGTTATGAGGGCTGATATTGATAAATGAATTGTGAAGGGAGCCTGATTTAACAAAAAATATGATCAGAATAGTAGAATCCAGTAATGTGACTAAAAAAATAGGAAAACATTATTAGCTTTATTATAAAACACTCAGTATTTTCATTCACTCGAGTGACGATAAAGCATAAGAGCATAAAACAATTTATACCATAAAAAAACAAACAAACTTACAGGTTTCTCTGAATTATAGAAACGACATGGTATTAATTGTACTGCAGTTTTTTTATTCTGTCTTTCTTTTCTAGGTTCTTGACCTATCTCATATAAATCACCTGACTCTGTGTGCATTATTGTATAACCACCACCGCCATCCTGTAAGTTTTTTTTTTTAAACAAATTATTATGTATATGTTAAAATGGCTAGATAAAAAATCCATTTTTACTATTAATAACATATGTACTTACTAAATGTATTTTACGATTTCTTTTAGGCATTGGTTCAAATTTTCTCAAAGGTACTGCAATAGGAGTTTCCTTGGTTGAGTTTTCCATTTTGTTTACGGTTTCTTCAGCATTGGTGATTTCAGAGTCACTATCTATGTCTACTTCAATGTCACTTTCACATTCGGAATTCTTTTTCTTTTCTATTTTTATCTAAAAATAAAAAGATATATTTTTACATAAAAATAAAAAAGAAAATGATTATGTATTAAATGGCAGAACTGAGTGAAGTGCTTTGCTTTATTACCAAAGTAAAAAAATTAAATATAACATATTTCATGTCCCTGAATGGGAATTAAATCCACAACTGTTGCATTTACCAACGGCTTCAATGAAGCTATGTTTTTAAGCAGTATACAGTTATGTTATAAATGTTACTTACTACTTGTTCTCCCTCTGAAACAGGTAAAGCTAGTCCGGAGCCTAAAACAATTTGCATTTTAGGACTTTTCACACTCTCATCAGACACACTGGAGTCTTTTCTTTGCTTTCCTTGAGGTGATTTCACTAAATTATCTTTACTTTTATTCCTAATTTTTCCCTTATCATAATTTCTGGTCACTTTTCTTCTGTGATCACCCATTTTTTTTATAATTTTCATTTTCTCTTTTTGTTGTTTAAAGGATTTTTTTAATATATCCTCTGTAGTATCTATTTCAGAACCAACAGATTCCATAGATCCAACAACTAAATCATCCTCATAAAATATTTCCGAGGAATTTAACAAAATGGCAACATTATCTTTTGGTTTTAAAGGGCTTTTTTTGGACATTTTATTATTATTTTTTGTTTTAAATGGTTTTTTTGGTGTAGGTATTGTTGGAGCACCTGTGGCTACAATACTCAGTACATCATTCATATTGACTAAATCATTGTTAATTATTTCTTGTTTGCTTATTTTTTCATTGTGACTATTTTTATGTGCTGTTCCTGGTGCATCTAAATGTATACCATGTTCAGCCTCTATCAATGCCTGGATTTCAGCTTCTGTTTTAGTTTTTAAAGTTTCTGATATCTTATGAACATTTCTACCATATTTCACCTGCAATAATATTAAGCAATATTTATTATTTTTTAAAATGTATGCAGAATTGAATGTAGCAAGAATGAATTATTGTTTATAGTATATGTTTATAGACATAGGTTTAATATATGTTCAATAATCATAAAAGCATGTAAGCAATAAATAAATCTAGATTTTTACCATTTCTTTTTTAAGTATAAGTCGTTCTTCTTGACTCCAGACAGTCTGATGTACATTGTTACCCCTATTTATTTTACTATTTCCTGAAAGTTTTCTAGATGGACCTTCTTTCAACCTTTAACGGAATATTACATTTAGTAACATAAAAAAAATAATAACCGTTTTGAAAGATTTTTGAGCGTAAAGTAAAGCATGCATGACAAATACTACCTTGCTTAATTTAAAAGTATATTACGATTTACATTATGAGTGGAATTTTTTTTTTTTTCAAAGCTTACCTATTGTTATCTATATTCTGTGTATCATACCAATTGGTTGCTGTTGAGTCTAGGAGCCACTGAGGATGGACTGTGTCTTCTCTGTCTGAACATGAAGGTCTAAAAATAAAGTTGTTTTGTCAACTTAATCATCACTGAGTTATTAAATACTTATAAGAAGACGTTATGACTGACGTTAAGTATTCAGTTATTATAAATATTAACTAATAACTTAATTTTTTGTTTAATAAATGTAGAACGTAAATAAGATAAAAAAAAACGCAATATAAACATTAACATTGTTTTGTATTGGTCTATATGTCAAAATATATAAACATGGAATTTTTATGTATTATCAAGTGTTTAGAAGGGTATAATTGATTATTTATATTAAAAAAAGGTTTTTGCTAATTAATATTCTCACATTACTTACATTCCTTGGTTATTTTGCGCAAAACAAGAATTAAACGAAAAATCTCCAAGAATGTCAATTTCGTCGTCGTCCGCCATTTTAAGAACTAGCCGCAGACAATAGATAAGGTATGGATACTTGGATAGTAATTTAAGCATAGATTTATTTTTTGGGAGCTCCAACTAACTAATAAGTATTACATACGGCACTGTATATATTTCATCGTGGTCATCTATAATTTTATTTGTTATTACTTTTGAAGCGAGCTTCGAACGATAAGTATACTTACAAATTCGTAATTACAATTAACGTAGTATGTACGGTATCAAGATATTCCAAGTTCATATACGTCATCTGTCATTTGACAATGTCAAAAGTCATACATAAATAAAATCAAATTTAGCCGGGATTCAAGTCTCAAGAGGAAATTTGCAATTTGCGAATTGCAGCTGAAGTGAATAGTGATTGGCGTTTAAAGTATCAATATTTCAATATATAGTAGAAAACATATTAACTTGATAACTTAATTTTCCTTGAAAAGGGAGCATTAAAATCAAAACGTTTGGTTATGACACAGTTTAATTTATGTTGAAGTGATATATTCACCGAATTTCACGATAAATATGAATAACATAGTTTGTAGACTCGGTTCGATAAACGGTACGTCTGGAAAATTTCGAAAGTTTTCTGTGTCCGCGATCAATTATGCAAGTTATTCGTAAGTGCTAATTTTTAAATTTATTTTATTAAAACTATAGCTGCTAAAAACCACTACTTTCGTTTCATGAGTAGTATAAAACCATCTACAATTTTATTTTTGATGTATGCCTGAATTTAAAGCTTATTGAAATAAAAAATATTTCTCTGAACTAGCTAGCCTTAGTCGAGGCAAACTACGGCGTTGAGTTCCGTAACTAACACGAAATGCCTTCAGATTTCGGCGTGAAGTAGAGAACAAAAGTGTACTTTATGCTGTATGTGGGATTATACCATTAAGCTGTAAAGGTAGTTAATCACAGTTTTTATTAAAATAACATAGACTCATGTTAATTACATTTATTATAGATGTAAGCTCTTGGTGGTTGGTGGTGGATCAGCAGGATGTACTATGGCTGCTAAATTTGCAAAAAAATTTAAGAAAGACTCTGTCATAGTTTTGGAACCAAGTTCTGTAAGTAAAACTAAACATTTATTTAAGGAATATAGTTATACAGCACGATCTAAATAAATAGTATATCAAACGTTGATACATTTCAAATATTTGCGAAGTCAGTATTTATTGACACAAGGTAGAGTATTATTTATTCAAGTTATTTAAAAGTACAAAGATTACCTTTTTAAATGAAACTTTTATTGTTTATGTGTATAGAACAAAACCTTTCCATTTAATATGGTATATTTAATGAATTAAAGTATTAGAGGCTTCTGTAGTGCAGTAGGATAGGCACTAACCAAGTCGTGGATTCAATCCGCACTCATGAATGCAACATCATTATATTTAAATTATTTTTATTTCCACACTCATGTTGATAAAATGCAGCATTAAGTTCAGTTACTCAACACACACTGACTCAATCAAAAATATAGTTTATTTAGTTATGTAGTAACTAACTAATACTTAACTGGAATACTTCAAGTTTTTATGTTTTTTAAGTAAAATATTTTTTATGGTACTAAGTATTGATTTATATACATATACATACTACACAATATGTCATAAATTGTTTACAATTGCTACTTGTGGTCACTTATTATGAAGGTTATTTTTGTTTACATATAGGTTCTATTTTTATTCTTACTGTGAAAACAGTTATGTTAATGAGAAAAAACAATAAGTTTTAAGATAATGTAGTAAACTATTATGATTTATGATAATTTAAAAAAGTGTAGTTAGTAATTTTATAAATGTTTTTTTTGTTTCTTAATTTCTACATGATAATCTAAAAACTGCTTTATTTTTTGTACATGCAAAAAAGTATGTAGGTTTAAAGTTGTTCAGAAGCACTTGTCGCTTATCTATTGAATATTATCTTTGTTATTTTAATGTTACATATTATTATTATTAACTTGAATTGTTTTTTATATCCAATCTTGATATGATATCTATTTTTTTTATTTGGTTTTATTTCTATTTATGATAGAAATCGAGGCCAGTCTTGAAGAAAATGAAATATTCATTTAAATTAATATTTTCATTTCTTCGCTCTGATGTCGAGGCAAAGCGCGGCATTGAGGTCAGGCCACTCAACACGCAATGCCTCGGCGGAAAGTGGGGAATGGAGTGTCTAAACACTAGGTTCCCCCTGCCTACTGCCCACTGCTGTGTGCGTGATACATCGTGAAGCTGATTTATTTATTTATTTTATTTGTGATAGAATATTTTGTGACTAAACCGAGGTGATCCTTCCTTTTCTTATGAGAAAAATTTAAATTTAATTCATAAAATGTTACAGTACGGTCTACGAGGCGTGCTCGTAGTCAATTTAGGCTTGTCGCGCACTGTTCATTTGGGAAAATATTGATCAAAATTGAAAAAAAAAAATAAAAATCAAAACTGCTCACCCACCTATATAACTAACTTCAGAGTGACCACGACTTGGCGACCGTCAAACACTATAATAAATCTTATCTATAGTTTAAAAACATCTCATAAAGATTATTAACATCTTTAAAGTCCACACAATTATATTTATAAATATATACTTAATTTTATACGTTTTCTAAATAAATACCTTATAAAGATATTTTAAAGCCTCTAGCGTCTATCGTCTCGCATTTTTTGAAATATAATTTGCAGTATTCCAGAACTGGCGTGATATTGCTTGTTGAGTAGCGGAACAACGCTGCGCTTTGTCTTGTGACCAGAGCGAAAAAATTAAAATAATTCAATTTACCCGATTGGGAATCAAACCCACAACCGTCGTGGTTGAAGACGCTGCGCCACGACGGATTCAAAAAAAAATTAGTAATCAAAATCTTATTTACTCAACCAATCATTGTAATTAAATAATAAAAAAACATGTTCTTTTATGACTTGTAGGATCACTACTATCAGCCGCTTTTCACGCTAGTCGGTGCGGGGGTCACGCCCGTGTCGGCCACGCGACGTGACGCGAAACGGGTTTTACCCACTTCAGCGAAATGGTTACAAGACTACGCGGAAAGCATAGACCCGAAGAACAATGTGGTGAAAACGGCGAACGGTGACAGTATAGACTACGAATACTTAATAGTCGCCGTTGGTTTGGTTAATGATTACGAAAAGGTAAAACTTTTACTTTTATCTTATCTTATATCCTGCACATAACAGGGGAGACGGGGGAACATAGGAACCTAAAGTTAATACACTTCCGTTCCCCACTTACCGTCCGATTCTGGAGGCATTGTGTATTTACCACGACGCAAGGGCGAAGAAATGAAAATATTAAATATTTAATTTCCACCCTATACACTTGTACCACTGCGCCATGATGGCCTAAAGAAGTTAAAATTATTTCGTTTTACAAACATACGTAACTATTATTTTGAAAAAGTACGAAACAATACATGTAGACGGTGGTCCGTTCTGTGATTGTTTCAATCGTCTCTATGACTCATGTAAGAGACGGCTATTATTTCAAAAACATAGAATTTGTTTTAGTAATGTTCCACATTAACCTAATATTTACATATCTCTATATATTGAGCGTTTTGATGGTAAGCCCAGCGCCGTGTTTAGTATATTCATATTTTTTCTTCAATAACCAAGTCGAGATAACGAATTTTTTTACCATTAACAATCTTCAGATTTAGCCGAAATTGAACCCACAACTAAGTATAGTATAGTTTAGTAAGACAATAGGAGTGGATAGGAAATAGGCGTGTGGCGTGCGAAGAAACTGTTCAGCTTAATAATTAATTTATTATCAATTATTAAAATTTATTACCAAGAACCACCGCAATGAACTAGGCTTTGGATTTAAAAAAACAGCATTTAAATCGGTTTCACTTCTGTTTGTCTGTGACACTATAGGATGTAACTTTTTGCGTCAGGAATTAACGACAATTACATTACTCCTAAGCAAATGCTTAAATTAATTTAATTAGATTCCAGGTCTGGTCGAGGGGTTAAAAGACAAAAACAGTGGAATTTCCACAATATATTCACACGAGTATTGCGAAAAAACTTGGTCGGATTTTAGAAATTTTAAAGGCGGCGATGCGGTGTTCACTTATCCGGACACGCCTATCAAATGTCCCGGAGCACCGCAGAAAATTGCTTATATGGCGGACTCGTATTTTACGAAGGTATGTAAAGTATTTATAATATGTAAGTTATCAAAATAGAAGTATGAAATAAATCATATGTTGTCATATTTGCGATGATTAAAACATATATGTATATTGATTAACGCTGTATTTTGTCGCTGACTATGTATATGTAAATAAATGTAAATAATATTTACATTTAACTATATATATATATATATATATATATATATATATATATATATATATATATATATATATATATATATATATATATATATATATATATATATATATATATATATATATATATATATGTATGTTTGTATGTATGTATTATGTGTTAGACATAAGCATTCCCCCGAATGAGAACAGAACTCACAGTTATAATATGACAATACTGTTTCAATTTCTTATAACATTTGTTGATAGTAATTGTATTTTTTATATATTCTACTTTATTTTCAGTCAAATGTTCGATCCAAATCGAAACTAACATACAACACATGCCTCCCAGTTATATTTGGTGTAAAAAAGTACGCGGACGCCCTCATGAAGGTCGTCGCTAAGAAAAATATTAACGTCAATTACAAAACTGTATTAAAGGAAATCAATTTGGATACAAAAGAAGCTGTTTTCCTCAATACAGAAGATAAGACTAAAGTAGGTATTTTTTAGCTTCTCCCTTGTATTATTCATTCCGTTTCCCATTTTCCACCGAATTCTGGGGTCATTGCGTTTTGAGTGGCGGAATTCAACACCGCGCTTTGCCTCGATACCAGAGCGAATAAAAGAAAATATTTAATGTCCACACTATGTTCCCCTGCGCTACAACTGTCCTCAATTAATCAACAATTACAATTAATTATTTATCAATTAATAAAGATTATCAATAAAGTGTTATAAAATTAGTTATTTAATCAATAAATCAAATCAGCTTCACGCTGTATCCCTCCTATCAGTGTTAAGACACTGTTCCACACTTTCTGCCGAGTTCTGGAGGCATTGCGTGTTGAGTGGCGGAACTCACCGCCGCACTTTGCCTTGACACCAGAGCGAAGAAATGAGAATATAAATGTAAATAAATATTTTATTTCCTCGAGTGGGAATCTAACCCACAACCAATTGATTTCATTTCCCAGCCACACTTTTTCGTTGCGGCTGCGATCCGCTCTCGCGGTAATGAAATATTCGCTCTGGTGGCGAGGCAGAACGTGGCGTTGAATTCTGCCACTCAACACGCAAAATAGGGAATGGAGTGACTTAACACAAAGTTCCCTCTGCCTACTGTGTGCGAGATACAGCGTGGACCTGATTTAATAATTCTGTTTTTTTTTAGATTTTTTATTTATTTGATTTACCAACAATTATTATATTCTAAGGTAATTATTTTGTCATTATTTACAGTTAACTACACTCCCATACAACTTACTCCACGTGACTCCGCCCATGAAGACACCAGACGTTCTACAAAATAGCACAGATTTGACCGACGACTCTGGTTATTTGACAGTGGACAAACATACACTGCAACATACGAAGTATCCTAATATATATGGTTTGGGAGATTGCACGAACACGCCTAATAGTAAAACGGCGGCTGCTGTCGGTGTGTATAAAAAAAGTATTTTTTCTTGAGCCTTACGCTGTATCCCGCAGAGCCCAGTGTTAAGACACTCCGCATATATTTTATTTTCTCAAGCGGGAATCGAATTATTCGATTTACAGTCATACACTTTTTGTGCTCTCTTTTAGACCTCTTTTAGATTAATATTATTTATTAGATTTTGTTAAGATTGAGATTAATTATTCATTGGTTGTTGATTCAAGCTATATTTGAGAAATAGTGCAAGTATTTTTATTTGTTTAAAAAAGTAACTAAAATTGAGATCTGTATAATATATATTCAACGCAATTTCCCGAACTTATCTCCTATCCCGTATTTTATCTGTCCCACCGAAAGATCTATAATATTCTAAATATTAACATATTTCTTTAGTAAAATTGAACCCACAGCCACCGTAAGTTTTAGAAACTACAATTCTTATTTTTCAGCAAAACAGAGCTACGTGGTGGAACAAAATCTTCTGAAAACCATGAATAATGAGGCTGCGACCGAGAAATACAACGGCTACGGCGCGTGCCCGCTCGTCACGTCGTACAGCACGTGCGTGCTCGCGGAGTTCATCTACGACGGGGTGCCCAGGGAGACCTTGCCTATCAACCAGGTATTTGGGAATACAATGTATTTTATATATTTGATTATTTTTATTCAGCCAACCATTTTTTTTTGTAGAAATTTTGTCGAACTAAATATAATGATAAATCTTTTCTGTTTATTAACCTATTGAAATAAAATAAACATTAAATGTTAAGGGAAGCTTATTAAAATACAACAGTGGAAACTATTTAAATCATATGTTAAGCCATTTCTGAGATTAACATGCAGAAACGCACAAATGAAATAAAAAATTAAAGTCGTTATCTTGGGTACATACATTGATAAGTTCCTTATCATAGTTTTTCTTATCGATTAAGAAGAAATATTAAATCAGCTTCACGCTGTATCCCGCACACGGAAAGGAAGGCAGAGGATTAACACATTCCATTCCCCACTTTTCGTCGAATTTTTCAAGGCGTTGCGTGTTAAGTGGCGTGTTAAGACACATTAGGCTCTCTCCGCCTAAAGCGGAAAAAAATGTATGTACTCCTATAATGTGTATATTTAATTGAATATTATATCCACAGGCTCGGGAAAGCACCATCGCTTACTACATGAAGAGAGACCTGTTCCCCTTCATATACTGGCACTTCATGCTGAAAGGGAACTACAACGGACCGGAGTTTGTTAGGAAAATTATTAATCCTTTTGCAGATTAATATAAGTAAACTAACACAAATATCGTTATTTTTATATAATAATGACTAATTTGTGACATTTTATTAATTGTTGTATATATATTGTAAAATATTATTGAAAGTAAAATAAAATTAGGGGTTGGCCCTTCTTTTATTTTAGAGTAACATATTCATAAATTATTCGGTACAAAATCTTTTATAATTTGATATAAATGATATAATAATACATTTTAAAGTATATATGTAATAAAAATAAATATAATATATAAAGTAAATACGAAAATAAAATGAGAATAGAAATCTAGAAATAAATAAAATTTGTTTTATGTATTTAACCTAAACTAAATTTTATACTAAATCCAATTTTTTTATTATATTTTTATGCAGAATTTGTTTTGTTCATAAAACATTAACAAGTAAACGAGATTTCGAAATCATATAGTACATATTTATATTTAATCCATCATGGCATCCAGTGGAGGCCAGTCGTAGCGCAGCGACACGAAGTGTGACTGCAAAACCGACTGGTTGTGGGTTCGATCCCCACTCGAAGAGATGAAATATTATCCTTTACTTAAATTTATATTTCCATTTCTTCGCTCTGGTGCCGTGGCAAAGCGCGGCGTTGAGTTCTGCCACTCAACACGCAATGCCTCCAGAATTCGGCAGAAAGTGGGGAACGGAGTGTCTAAAACACTAGGTTCCCTGCGCTGTGCGGGATACAGCGTGAAGCTAATTTTTTTTTTGATCATGGCATCGTGGATTCGTTTCCCACTCGGACGAATGATTGATATTAAATTTATACTACGATGCGAGCTGCTTGCGGCTTCGCCCGCTAAATGTTAAAGAAAGGTTAAGTCGTTTCTGAGATACGCGTGAACAAACTTACATATAAACAGACAAAGTTCAAATCATAAGTTTTGGTTCTATTACGTTATTAAATGTCAGCAAAACATTTTTTCTTCTTTAGATAAACAGACAAAGTTCAACTCATTAGTTTTGGTTCTATTACGTTATTAAATGTCAGCAATAACATTTTTTCTTCCATGTACAGACACTGTTACATAAAACGATATATTTTATATGTTTATTTATTTACTTTGAATATCTACGATTAAAATATAAATGCTGATTTATAAATTGTATAAAATTATATAATTTATTTTCTATGTAAATAACTATGGTGACTCAAATATATTTAAGTGTTAACAATTCTATTTTTGTAATTAACAATTCTATTTTGAAAATTAAATAAATGTTAAAAAATATGTTTTTTCTTATTTTTGTTTGGACAAACCCAGAGACAAAGCGCGGCGTTAAGTTCCACCACTCAACATAATTGATACAACAAGGAATTATGAATTTAGCGGAAAGTGGGGAACGGAAGCGTCTTTATAGAAACGGAATGTGAACTCTAGGTTAATAGGTTACAGATGAGGTTAAAAATAAAAGATAAGACAAAGGAAATAAAGAAGTACAGTGTAAATTTTTATCACCAAATTTTGGTTCTGTAGACTTTATATACACTCAGAACGGAAATATCTGAAGAAAATGATGATATAAAATATCACATCACATATGTAATTTAATCTAGTAAGCTTCTTCAATGTCAAAACGGCCATATAACTATACTTTAATAATAAATGACAAAAAATAAATTTTAGTGTATTTTTGTCAAATGGGTATACTTTGCAGATATTTAAAATTATACAATAGCACCTTGTGCAGAGGATATAGTTGCTGCAAAAATGAGTTCAGGTTTGTTTGGTTACTCATTGGTTTCTTATATCATTCAAACAATACTCTATTTATTTAATTTTTATTTTAAGGCCGAGGCCGTCGTGGCGAAGCGGCACAGTGTTTAAGTGTGAACGCGATTGTTGTCGGTTCGATTCCCACTCTGAGGAATAAATGATTAGCATATGCTTACTGTGGTAACCAAATTAAGCTTGACGTTGAGTTGCACGACTCTCTGTATCCTGCTATATGCGGGATAAACCGTGAAGTGCTATACAAATCTTTAAAATTTATCGATATTATTTATTTCCATTCTCCAGTCATTGCCCATATTTTGGTATCAGTTGTTCAAAATGCAAGTAAAATTTCAAATACAGGCTTTTGTTGCGACATTTTCTTTGCAAGACGACATTCCATTAACATTAATATTTTTCATTGGTTAGATGTAAGCTGTTGGTGGTGGGGGGAGGAACTGGAGGTTGTAGTATTGCTTGGAGATTTTCTAGAAAGCTAAACGACAAAGATATCATTGTTTTAGAACCTAAAACGGTAAGTGACACAATGTTTCTAATATTACAATGTAATCACTTATCGAACAAGGTAATGAAAGCCAAGATGACTTTTGAAATTATTGGAAATGTGTTATTCGTTGATGTTCCGTTAGTTGTTTTTTTTACATAATGTATAGTATGGGAATGTCACAAGTATGTGACTGTTACGCGACGGCCGTGGATTCGATCCCCCACTGGAGCGAATGAATTATTATTTATTAGTATTTTCATTTCTTAGCTCTGGCATCAAAGTAAAAACCGGCGTTGAGTTCCGCCACTCTATGCAATTTCTCGAAAAATTCAGCGACACGGAGTGTCTTAACACTACAATAAATATAATAATTACAGGAACACTTCTACCAGCCACTTTTCTCTCTCATTGGAGCTGGTATAAAAGAATATTCGAACTGTCACAGACCTTTAAAGGCCGTTCTGCCTCCTAATGTTATATGGCTGAAGGATAAAGCGGACGACTTCGATCCTTGTGCCAACGTGGTGTACACAGGCTGCGGTTATAGAGTGCGATACGATCACATTGTAGTGGCAGTTGGTTTGAAAAATGACTATGAACAGGTATTTTTTTTTGTTTTGAAATATGATTAATGAGAAATAGTGATACGGAGATAAATCACTTCGTTTTCTGCTTTTTCGAATGAAAAGAATTTGGCATGTTGTCTTATTAAATCGACTTTGTCGCAATCGCTTGTTTTCTTTAGAACTATAAAGCTTTTATAATTAAATTAAATTTATGGCACTGGCCTTCACCGAACTCAAAGCCTGCCTTTAAGACAGGCTGTCAGTTCGATTCCCACTCGACGGAATTAAATATTTCATATTTTCATTTTCTCCCTCTGATAACGAGGCTAAATGCGGTTTAGCCACTCAACACGCAATGCTTCCAATATTCGGCGGAAAGTCAAGAACGGAAGAATCTTAACACTAGGTTCCCCAGGTTCCTCTACCTGCCCTGCTATACGTGATACAGTGTAGCTAAAATAAATAAATACAAAATAATTAAATTTGAGTATAGTTTAAATTCTTTTATTTAGATTTTAGGTTTAAAAGATGCTTTAAATGACTCTACATCTCGAGTATCAACAATCTATGCACCAGAATTTTGTCAAAAATGTTGGTGTTGCATACAAAACTTCAAAGGAGGACACGCCGTCTTCACTTTTCCCAAGCGTGTGGGGAAGTGTTCCGGTGCTGCACAAAAGATTATGTATCTCGCCCAGGATTATTGGAGACAGGTTTGTGTTATGCGTTTGTTTTATACGTCGTCTTAGTAATTTGTATTAGAAATTATAAGATTTTTTTATGGGTAGGATAGTGGTTAAATAATTAATTGAATATGACAATCCCGCACACAGCAGGGAACACAATGTTAAGGCACTTCGTTCCCCATTTTCCCCGTTTCGTCGGCATTGTATGTTGAGTGGCGGTACTCTTGCCCAGACACCACAATTTTTTCTACGAAAGATATTGCTCCGGAAAATATAAACAACATTTATACGAACACGTCTGTTCAAAAGTAAGTTCCAGTCCCCCTACAGGTAATTTCTCTAGATACCCATAATTCTTCATTAACTGTGATTCGCAAATTCCTTTTACATTTTTTCGTTAGAATTCTTTAAACAGCACCCAAGCAAGCATCTATCTTAAACAAACCATATAAACAGATTAGAATTCATAAAAATTTCAAAGCTTGTAAAAATCACGTATCACAACATATTTAATGTTTATAAAGTCATATATTTTAACGTTTTCTTTCGTTCCCATTAGGACACTTTTGTTTACCACTTACCAAACTCAATGTCGCGCTTTGCCTTGAAATTTGGGCCAAGAAATGAATATTGAATCAAACGCTTGTACCTCTAAGCCACGACTGGCCTCCTGAATAAAATTATATATTTAAATTTCAGAATAACATTCTATCATCATGTAACATAACTTATAACACAGCTGGCGATACAATATTCGCAGTACCCAAGTACGCGGCAGCACTCACCAATATAGCCTTCAATAAGACAGTCGTTGTGAACTATCAACAAGAGTTAATTGAAGTGACTCCCAGGAGTGCTATTTTCATGGATTCTAACGAACAGGTTACGAATATGATGTATATAATTCCAGTAAAGTGAATATGGTTAAAATTATTTCATTGAAAAGTCTTCATATTTTCATTTTTCTTAATATACAAATTATTTATTTAATAAAATCGCGGCTTTATTCTATTTATTATTTTTTTAGCTTCAGCGTGAAGCATCGTGTATCCTGCACATAGCAGGGGTAGGCAGAGGGAAATTAGTGTTAAGACACTACATTCCCAACTTTCCGCCGAATTTTGGAGGCATTGCGTGTTGAGTGGCCGAACTGAATGCCGTGCTTGTACCACTACACCACTACAACAGAGCAAAAAAAAATATTTTAAATAAATATTTCGTGTTTCGTTAGTGGATATCGAACCGACATCCAATCGCGTTTACGGTCACACTTTGTGCCCCTGTACCACGACTGGCCTCAGTCTATTTATTTTATGTTTAATGAGAAATAAAAAGTAACGTTATTTAAGGTAACGTTAAAAGAAAAGAATATAATTCCTTATACGATGATAGTCCGTTTGCCTTGTGTGCCGTGCCGTTGCGTATTAAATGGTAATAATTTCAAAAGTACTGTTTCGTTATACAGACCATAGCTCTCCCATATAATTTTCTCCACGTCACACCGCCAATGTCACCACCAGTCTGCCTCTCAAGATGCGATGAACTAACCAACGACGCGGGCTATCTGGATGTAGACCAATACACCTTACAACATAAACGATACAAGAATGTGTACGGAATAGGCGACTGTACCAGCACACCTAATAGCAAGGCAGCTGCTGCGGTTGGTAAGGTCTTGGTGTTACTTTGAAACTATGTTAAAATATATTTTTGCTTCATGTTGTATCCCGCATATACCAGAGTACGCAAAAGGAACCTAATGTTAAAACATTTTTACGCTTCCCATTTGCCGCAGAATGCTGGAGGCATTACGTGTTGAGTGGAGGAATTCAACGTCGGCAACGGTTTTACCTTGGTATCAGACCGAAGATATGAAAATATTAATAATTAGTAATATTTCATTCTTCCGAGTGGGAATCGAACCCACAACTATAAACAATACAGCACGAAGAAATATAAATAATACAAACGAGACAGCGTGAAGCTGAAAAAAAAAACTAAAAACTTATTATTATTTCAGCGGTGCAAAGCCGCGTAGTGGAACTAAATGTATGGGACGCCATGTATGGCAAAGAGCCCACAGCTACATATAACGGTTATTCAGCTTGCCCCATACTTACTTCTTATAAAACCGCCATATTAGCGGAAATTTTATATGACAAAAAGATTTGGGAAACATTTCCATTTGATCAGGTTAGAATTTTTCGAAATATTTTTGTGTTAATATACTAATATTATAAAGAGGAAAGATTTGTATTTTTGTATGTATGTATGTTTGTAGAGGTTTCACACAAAAACTACTGGACCGATTTCAATATTTTTTTCACTATTAGAAAGCTGCATAATCACTGACCAGCATAGGCTATATTACATTTTCAAAAAAAATAGAGATCCCTTATAAAAATGCAATAATGTAACCCAAGGTGAGAAGAAATTGATCTTAAAAATTCTATCATCGCGTGCGCTGCGAAAACTGTTGATGATAGAACAAAACAATGTTCTACAGTATCATAGAATGCATCAATATCTATAAAAAAGTCTGCGATACCATATGTCCAACTACTGTAGTTATGACAGTATAACAATTAACAAAATTGCCTACAATAATCAAACCATATTATTCATACCTCTGTATTAATCCTTATCCCGTTAATGTTAGTAGTTTTTATAATTCTAATATAATTAAAACAACTTTCTAAAATTACTTTCCTTGCATGTGTTGTAATAACTATTAGGAGTTATTAAACAAAACAATACATTCTCATTTTTATAAATATATTATATGTTATTACAATATCTCTATCTCTATATATATTATAAAATAGAAACGCTTTTTTTCTCTGTCTGGCCTTTCCTAGTCTTCTTTACTATTTAAACATTTCGTTTTTTGATTTAATTATGCCACGAAAAAATCGTTCATAGAACAATAAATGCAAATAAAAATCGTTTAAATCGTTTAAATGTAAAAGTACAGGAGACGGAAATTAGATGGTAATTTAAATGTATTTTCTTATTGTAAGGGATGTGTATCCATAATGATATTAAGCCTTATCCTTTTAAGTACGTTAAACACAGATTTCAATATATATATATATATATATATATATATATATATATATATAAGTATATTAGTTACCTTTTCGTCATTTAATGTAGATCAAAATATTGTTTACTGTTTTTCATTTTAATAAGAAGAGTAGTATCACAGATTTAAAATCACGGTACTAAACGGCTCACCGCCCACCACGCGTCCCCCGCGCCCCGCGACCTTGCTTATAAAATTGGATCCGCCGCACCCGCCTGGCTTCTTTCCCCCGGGCATGGAGGAAGGACCTGCTCATCATGCCAATCTATAGCCCTCCTTAGCGCGGTTGCCAAACTGCTCGAGAAGTTATTCCTCTCACTTATCCAGTCGTACATTTACCTACGAAGCGAGCAGTTTGGCGAGCGGGTATACCTCTCTGGTTACACTACGCCACAACAGCGATCAACCGAAAGGAGAGTGCAATAATAGTCTTCTTCGACGTAGCACGCGTATCCGACCGTGTCTGGCATCCGGGCCTACTTCATTAAGTGTTCAGAGCCAGCACCCCCAGCACGTGACGCATGTCTTTGCCTCCCTGCGTCAGTGACAGGACATTCTGTGTGAGAGTTGAGAGTTCGAGGTCTAGCAGCGACTCGATCGCTGCCGTTGTTCCCAGGGCAGCATTTTATCACCTGCTCTCTACGCACTATACACTGATAAATTTCAAAGAACTACTTCCAAGGGACTTTTTATCCTCCTCCAAATCCGAAGAAAGATAATGCTTCCAATTCCATACTGTGTCAACGTCCAGATGTCGTTCCGAGCTACTGCGGAGATGGACGAGAGAATGCTTCAATTCTGCGCCTGGATCTATAGCAAAGTTAATTTAGAAGCGATTGCGCGTATTTTGGTGTTATCCAATAATTATAATGTATTTCAACGCGACTTAGTTGGTTACGTCTTTCGTATTAAGTATTTTTGGGTAAGATAATAGTAAGCAGGCTTTTTTTTAAACAATTGGAACATCCTTATTGGAACTACGAAAATGCGGGTTGCATAGTTAAAGCGGGCGAAGCCGCGAGCGGGGCGCTAGTTAGTAATAAAATAAGAAGTTCACATGGCTTACATTTTTTTTTAATATAACCATGACCCTATGTATATAGGTTCGAATTACAATCTGAAGGAATGAATTATTTTCTCTTTCCCGTTTTGTTAAAGTTAAAAGCGGCGTTGATCTCCGCTTGACTAGTATAGATAGAGTTCTTAGTATAATTAAGATTACTTTGAGCCCCTCATTGCGAAGGGCACCAACGTGCGCCTGTTAACATGATAGGTTCTGGTTTCGATACCCGCTCCAGGAAATTAAATATGTAATATTTTCATTTTCCACGCTCTGGTAACTAGGCAAAGCGCGGGTAGACAGAGAGAGAGTAGGAAGTCTCCACCTGTATCCTGCGCATAGAAAAGTGGATTAAAGCAAAAAGAAAAGTGGAATACGGGGGTAAAACTAAAAAAAAAGATATTGATTTGTGCACCAATAATTGCATTGCATTCAGCAATATATTTAACACAATTTTTATTTTCAGAGTAAGGAACGACGCTTGTTATATTTAATGCATAACGACTTACTTCCATACATTTATTGGAATAAGTTACTAAAAGGTACTTGGAATGGCCCATCTACGTTACGTAAAATTTTAAATCCTCTCGGAAGATAAAGGCAAGGCAACGTAAAAAATTTTTATTTATATCTTAAATTTACAACAATACTGATTTTATTACATTAAGTAAACTAAAAGTTTTTGGCTTAAATTATAAAATTTATATTTTTTATATTTACACATATTAAGATACTCTGAATTGTGACAAAAACGATATAATTTTAGGTGTTCCATTAATAAAATAAATGACTAGTGATAATGATAATTGTTATTATAAAAAATATATAATTCAAAAAGGCTAATAGAAAAAGCAAATTTTTGAAAACATAATTATTGTAAAAACATTATAAATAATAATTACAGTACTTCATTTATTCAAAATTGGCTTCTAAAACAAAAAATGTATTTTATCTATGGGTGGGTTTTATATCATAATAAATATGTCTTAAACTATTTTATCTATATAACTGTATATAAATTAAAAATTCTCAGCTATTGCCATAAAGTATTGTATTAATATTTATTGTTTTCCTATTCTATTAAAGCATAAATCTGACAGCTTGTATTTTTTTTATAAGTGATCTGATCTATGATATTCACTTACAGAAACTCTTCCTTTTTACACTACAAAAAATTTTTTGGCAGTAGTAGCCAATTATAATCTCTCCGAGCCATATTTTAAAAAAATATGGCACTTTTGAATATTCTTTTCATGCTCTGTTTAAAGCAGAAAATTGTTCCTTTTGTATTCCATTTGAACTTTTAAAATCTGATGTTTCCTGTCTTTTTCGATTGAGGGCGTTCTGTCTTACTCTGTGCTTTCTTCTCGTCTTCACGACGTACACAGCCAACGCTATCGCAATAAGCAATGTTACTATAACGACAGCCCCAAGAATCAACGTTAGGGAGTTCACCTTCGGTCCACTCTCTCTAGATTCATCTATCTGAAATGATATAAGATTAATAGTTAGCAACGCTATTTACTACTGTCAACTTTTATATTCTGCATGAAATAATAATTTATTTTTCAGAAATTTTCGTTTACTTCAAACCCAGGCCGGTTCGATGTAGCGGCACAAGCGTGTAACTGTAAACGCGACTGGTTGTAGATGCGATCCCCTACTCGGATACATGAAATATTTTATATTTTCATTTAGTCGTTCTGGTGTCGAGGCAAAGCGCGGCGTTGAGTCCGTCACTAAACACGCAATGTCTCCAGAATTCACCCAAAAATGGGGAAAGGAGTGTCTTAACACTAGGTTCCCTCTGTCTACCTTGCTCTGTGCAGCGTAAAGTTGACTTTAGACCGCGATGTGAAGCTATCGTTTGCTAGGTTTTGAGAAATTATATTAATAACACATACTAAAATAATTTGATTAAGACGATAGGGCCCCATTTTATCATTTTAGCAAAGCTGAAATTTTGAGGACTATTGGTCTAATATATATTTATCTTTCTGTGTGTATTTAGTAACTTGAATGATGGGCCCTTTTAGAGGCCCTGGATTTTGGGGTAATCTCAAAAATCAAAAATAAATTACACTACATTGGAAAACTAATTTCACTTCCCTACCATGTACGTGCCGCTCGGCCCTCCCCTCGTGAACACATCGTTACACATCGCCTGCTCCGTCCAGTTGTACCAGTGCACCAGCCTCAGGCCGGTGTACGCCCGAGGAGAGGCACATCTGGAGATTTTACAATAACAAATACAAATAAAATAACGTACAAATAAAATAACATATGATATACTTACAGTATTTTATCTCAATTCTTATTCCTAGGTTTTAATTCTATCCCGGAACAAGGAAGACAGGAAAAGAGGGAGAATAGTATTATAATGACAATAATAGCGGACATTACAAATTAATGTAACCGTATTTTTTTATGTAAAAGACAAGGCAAACGAGCGATCGGGTTATCTGATGGTATGTGACGATTGAGGGTTTGCTTGTCCTTTGCTCTGGCAACAAGGCAAAAGCCAGGTGTTGAGGTCCACCACTTGCATCACCCGCAATACCTCGATAAATTCGTCGGAAAGTGGGGAATAGAGTGTCATAACACTAGGTTCCCTCTGCCTACCCTGCTGTGTGTGGGATACAGTGTGAAGCTGATTTATTTTCCAAAATTGGGCCCAACCGTGGCGCAGGGGCACAAGAGTATGAAGATTCCTTATCGAAGAAATGAAATATCTATTATTTTCATTTCTTCGCTCTGGAGTCGAGGCAAAGCGCGGCGTTGAGCTTAGTATCTCAATATATATTCTCTCAAGAAATCAGCGTAAAATAGAGAAACGGAATCTCTTTACACTTAGCTTCAGAGGGAACCGAGTATAAAGACATTCTGTTTCTCAGGCCTACGTAAATTAAAACCATAAAACTACCAAAATAATATAAAAATGAAGTACAAATAATGAAATATAATACCTTAATTCAGCAAGTAGATTTGAATTCGTTTTGTATATTTGCGGCACCAAAGTATCCAATATCCATTGTAAGTCGCACGAACAGTGCCAGGGGTTGAACTGCAGGTTGACCCCCTCGGACAAGGAGGACCAGTCGAGCAATGTCTTAGACAGCGAGGACAATTTGTTCTTACTAATGTCCAACTAAAAATAATATAATATAATTTATTCATGAAATTATGTATATTTGTTTCACTTATACATGTCTTAGACAAATTGCGGACCACAACCGCACTAAATGTAAGATTGACTTAAAAAAATAAGTAGTTTGCTATTTTAGCATTTTATTTTTGTCGCTAATGACTAGTAAGAAAAAAATTGTTTAATCAATTTACAAACTTATTTAGATATATTAACATATATTCTTCTGATATCAAGCCGTAGTTCGATGTTCTTTACTAATCTGATTTTCTTAAAATGTAGCCAAGAGCCACACGTGCAAGGCTTTCGATTAAATAAAAACTGTACTCCAAAACGTTCATTATTTGAGGAACTACGGTGTCCCATATAGACAGACATTAGTAAAAATTATAACACCACACTTTTAGCGCCAGGGGTTAAAAAGGAATCCGATGACCATCATCACTTACCGTACACAATGACGTAGCATCAAATGCCCCTTCCTGTATTGTCGTAAGCGATGCACAACTTGACAAATACAGAGAGAAACAATTCTTCTCTTCCGATATTTCATCAACATTTCTGCCGATCACATTACTGAAGGCTTTATCCTCGACCACAGTTAACCTGTTCAAGTCGTTCATGTACAAACTCTTTACAGCTATAATGTTTTTGAAATATATACTTTCTAATGGATTTCCATCCAAGCGCAGTTCTTCAAGGTTAGGCAACAATTGACTGCTTAAACACTTGGGAACGTCCGATATCATATTGTATGATAGGTCTAAGCTGAATAATTTAGGTAATTTTCGTTCAATTTGAAAATCTTTAATTTGGTTACCACCGATACTGAGAACCTGAAAATGCAAAGGATGTACGTATAAATCAGCAGAATTATTATTTATGAAGGATTTGGTTTAATAAACAAAAAAATGGGCAATATCTTACCTCTAAATTATCAAATTCAACATTATTTTCGTCATATAAGGCGGATAACCGGTTGTATGATAAATCTATATATGTAATACTACTCGGGAACTTGGGCCAGTGGTACAATGTGTTTATCTTCAGTATAGCTATCTGCAAAGTGGGTGGGAGCGCGAACGTGAACGTTATATTATTTTGTGCAAGATTTAATTCCCTTAAACGAGTGCACGACAATAAGGAATTCTCTTCGACTACTTCTATAACGTTGTTAGATAAGTCCAATAGCTCTCTGTAACAGGAATAATTAACGATAAATAATAAATAATATATTCTTTTTTAACGTTTTACCTATACAGATTATACAGGCTTGAGATGAAGTCAGTACTAAAGTTAGAGTAGAGTGATGTTAAAGAGAGTCAAGGTAACTCAACATTGAAATTAATTTAACCAGACTGGGTAAAAATAACTATGTTAAGTTTACCTTTAGTAGTACCTTTCACCAAATTGAATTTGTATTTATAATTCTAGCATTAAAACACCGCCACATGGGCAACTTTTCATTTTTTTATTTTTATTTCGCATAAATACACCCAGAATTTAAATAAAAAATCTTTTACACAAACATAGCAATGTTCAAAGCTAACGCCACAAGTTCTGGGCTCAATTCCCACTTGGCAAAATAAAATATTTAATACTTTCATGCATTTTCAGTTTTAATCAGGATTTTGAATAGAAACTAAATTAAAAATTAAAAAATTAAATTAGCTTCACGCTGTATCCCGCACACAGCAGGGTAGGCAGAGGGAACCTAGTGTTAAGACACTCCGTTCCCCACTTTCTGCCGAATTCTGGAGGCATTGCGTGTTGAGTGGCAGAACTCAACGCCGCGCTTAGCCTCGACACCAGAGCGAAGAAATGGAAATATAAATTTAAGTCAATATTTCATCTCCTCGTGTGGGGATCGAACCCACAACCAGTCGGTTTTACAGTCACACTTTGCGCCGCTGCGCCACGACCGGCCTCAGTGGAAACTGTGGATCGGAAATGTCTCTCTGTCTCAGTCATTAAGACATTCATAACTTGTAGCTCAGATCACAGGTTCTCTCCGTCTACCTTGGTATGTATCGGAATAAGTATATCATATTTTCAATACTATACGTACGCATTTATCTGTGCTAGTTTAAAGTAAGTATTGCACACTTCGGTTTTAGATAAGATATTGACTACTATTCATTATTTACGGTAGTGACTTAAGTAACATATTATATTGACGCCGTCGTGACGCAGTAGTACAAGGAGTACTGTAAACTCGCATTGTGGGTTCGATTCCCACTCAGAGGAATTAATAATTATTATTATATTATTTATCGATATATCATTTGTCCGCTCTGGTACCTAGGCAAAGCGCTGCGCTGAACTCCGTCAATTATCACGCAATGCTTCAAAAAATCGGTGAAAAGCGGGCACCGGAGTGTCTTAAAAAGTCTGCCTGCCCTGCGACCATAACAATATAAAACTAAATCATACTCACATACTGTTATCCTCAGGAAATGATTCCTTTGAAATTGATCGAATTCTGTTACCATTCAAACTTAACCGCTTTATTGATTTCAATGTTGTGCTTTCTATTCTCCTTAATAATACATCGAATATACCGTTTTTACTCAAATCTAAATCTTCAAGCATCGTCATTGGTTGTAGAGCATCTACTGGTATTTTTTTCAGCAGATTGCTTTGTAAATTCAGTTTCCTGACGTGATGTAAATACTTAAAGTCCAAAGAATTTAATTGTATTATTTTATTGTAGGACAGATCTAGGTCCTCCAGCCCATCAATTTTTGTAAACAAGTCTGGAGTGATCTCAGCCAGTTCGTTCTGGCTGAAAGACAACTTTTTTAGATTTGGAACATCACTGAGCGGATCAGGCCAGTAGGTTTTAATGCCGTTGCCTACAAACTGTAGAGTTTCTACTTGAAAATTAGGTGGTAATCTGAAATAGAAATTTCAAATACATACATAAACAGTACAGGTAGACAACGATTTTTTTTATTTTCGTTGAATATTATATCATCATATATCGCAATTTAACCTGAAGGATACAACAACTCAATACCATACTTTTGTCCATATAAACCGCAAAAACTCAACTGGACTATAATAACAAAGGTAATTGAATCATATTTTATAAATATAGACTTAAAGTGGTCTTGCGGGAAATAAACCAAGAAGTCCAGATTACGTCAAGTAATCTGTTCTTAATGTCCAGTGATTTACCACTTGAGCTGTGAAGGTTAAACGGCAAACAGGACTTGTGAACCTTGCCTTGTTAAATGGACTTAGTTCTACACCCATACAAAAATTCGACATTTTATTTTTCTCATTAGATAAATATTACATACATAGCAGGGTAGGCGGAAGGAACCTTGGAACCTAGTGTTAAGGCACGCCGTTCCCCACTTTCCTACGATTTTTAAAAACATTACGTCTTAAGTGGTGGAATTCAACGCCGCGCTTTATCTCGTTGCCAGAGCGAGGAAATAAAAATATTAATTAGATATTTGATTAATAATATTGGTAAAAGCGTGCAACTGTGGATGCGAAAAATTGTAGGTTGGATTCCTGCTCGAGGAAATTAAATATACAGTATTTTCATTTTAGAGTCTAAGCGCTACGTTCCTTCTGCCTAACAAAGCGTACCTACAGTGTGACGCTAAAAATAATAAAATTTTTGCATTTTTTTCTCTAAGTATTTATTCATGTTATCTTGGCAAGTTTTTTATATTTAAATTACACTTATCCACTCGAGAGATGACATATTTACTTAAATTTATATTTCCATTTCTTCGCTCTGGTGTCGAGGCAAAGCGCGGCGTTGAGTTCTACCACTTAACACGCAATGTCTCCGAAATTCGGCAGAAAGTGGAGAACGGAGTGTTTTTCACTACGTTCCCTCTGCCTACACTGCAGTGTGCGGGATACAGCGTGAAGCTGATCTTTAATTATCCTATTTACCTCGTGTTTACCTCCATAAACATAAATTAATCAACTTTAAGTTACACACAACATAGCTTGTCATGTAATGTGGAGCTTAAACGCAACAGGTTGTAGGTTCGCTTCCCACTCGAAGAAAAAGAAATGAAAATTTAATATTTTCATTTTTCTCTTTCTCTGGTATAAATGCATGGATTTGAGCCATTACCGTTTGCCGAAACAAATGCATGGAATTGAGCCATTACCGCCACTCAACAGACAATGCCTCCAGAACTAGGCCCGCCTACAAAATATAATAAAAAATATCATATCGCGCAACTTCTCCCGATAGTGATGATGTAAACTAGGAATTAATAGGAATTCTATTAAGATGAATTGATAACGTTCATGATACTGTTAGATATGTTATCTGTAACGACGCGCAATGCGTCAGATTTGTTGAATTTAATGTCACATTTTTATTTACTTCCACCCATATCTAGCAGAAATTACAGAAAAAATTGATAGTGAGACTTATTTATATTACTCTCGATTTTCAACATTATAAATAGCATCGAATTGACTTATCGAACCTAAAACTATCATATTCAGCCAGAAACTTGCAACAAATAACAAACGTGAGCGTGTAACCGGGTTCGATTTCCACTTGATGAAATGAAATATTTCCAATGAATATTTTCACCCCGCAATACCTTCAGAATTCAGCGGAAAGTAGGAAAGGGAAGTGTATTAATGGGAATAGAGGTTGTTAAGAAGCTTAGGTTCCCAGGTTCCATCTATCAACCCTGCTATGTGCGAGAGACACCATGAAGCTAAAAGAAACTTACTTAAAGTCTCTGTGGTGGTGTCTTAAATGAACAATCAGTTTCATGTATGGATTACTATGAAATACCATCATAAGCGTCTTACACATATCATCGACATTCATCTTTTGTAATAGAATAAAGAATAATAATGAAACCTTTTTATTACTTTATTAATAACTAATTAAAAAATAATATTACAGCTTCTTTACCTTCCTTTATCATTTATCATTAATTGTTTAAATGTCAATGACCTCGCCAACACTTTAACTCGGTTTGCGCGAGAGCTATCAATCAGTACGTCGGCTGTGTTTGAGTAGCGAATCGTCGCAGGAAGTGACTGACTTCTTATCGATGTAGAATATCGTAATTAACTTAATTTTTATAATGGATGCAGCCTCTTGTTGTTAAAAATACAGACAATAATTTATTATTTGGAACTTTTTACTTTTTTGTTATGTATCTCCATATATATAATTTTTATTCTCTATTTTTATCTGTAACAGCTTTGTGTGCAATAAAGTTTTTCTATCTATGTATCTATCTAAGATTTAATATGTTATGTTGTGGGACCAGTCGCAACGCAAGGACATAAGCGGGCGGTAAATGTGAATGCAACAAGTTGTGGGCTTGATTCCCATTCGAGATTTTCATTTCCTCGCTCTGGCAACGATGTGAAGCGTTCGGCAGAAGAAGAAGAATAATTCGGCAGAAAGTGGGGAACGGAGTGTTTTAACACTAGGTTCCCTCTGCCTACCCTGCTGTGTGCGGGATACAGCGTGAAGCTGATTTTTTTTTTACTATATAGAATTTTAAATTCTAGATTTTTATTAGTTAAAAAGATCATAAATTTACAGAGATGTTTTATATTTTGCTTCTCAATTTTTTTTTAAATGCATAACAATAAATTCCACTCGATATTATTTAAATTTAATTGTTTTGCGTGTTTGAATACATTTACATTCACAAAATATTTGTAGGCTACTAGCGGTTGTCATTTCATTAGATACTAATTTTATGTCAATTAATTATCTATTACTTATTTAGAAAACCACTAAGCTTAGTGGTCAGAGCGCCTGATCGGTTTCCAGGAGTCGCGGGTCCGAGTCTCGCTACGTTCAATTTTTTATACGTTTTCTAAATAAGTATTTTTCTTTCCTAATTTTGGAATAGCATTTTAAAAATGTTAAAAATGTTCAATTATTTTTAATTATTTATGTGATTTTAATTAGCACTGACGGATGAAATTGCAATAAAATTGCATGAAAATGTCAACTATGGAAAAACTAACTCGCATGTCAAAAATATCTATTAAAAAAAAATTTTTTTGGGGTCTCCTTTTTTATCATTAAATGACATTGTAAATATATATATGGAGGGCCGGGTGGTCTGTGCCCACCCCAGTAATTTTAGAAAGAAAAAAAAATGAAACGCCCATAGTAACATATATCTATTTTATGATATATAAATATTATAAATGTGGCGTAAGAATTACCTACCGTTAACTTATTTTTATAAAGTCATGCATAATTTTACTTTTTTTTAAATAATTGTATATGTTTTATGGTTTTAGTGACGTCATAACTATTTCGAACTGCGTTTGCGAAATATACTACACAATTAATAAAATACAGAAAATTAAATGTTAATAAAATTGACTTAGAACAAAATACTAAATAGTATCAATATCAAATAAATAACTATTTATTTTCTATATAATAACTATTTGACAAATAATTGTTATAAAATATTGTTTCTTATAAGGCGTAACAAACTTAATGCTTTAAATACCGTAATAGACCGACGATCTAAGGAGGACAGCGGGAATACGCTGGATTGGAAAAGTCGCAGGACTGGATGGAGTGGAGAGCATTAGGGGAGGCCTAAGTCCAGCAGTGGACTTTGAAAGGCTGATGAATGGATATATAAGTATTTGAAAATAGAAATTAATTAATAAACGTAGGTATATTAAGTAATTGTCAAATTGTGTTGCCACAATGTTAAAAAAGCCATTAAGTAAATTGTAAAGGGCTATCATTTAATGAAAAGCAAATACAAATTCATCGTTTAAAGTTAGATTTATTTGCCAACAGATAAAGTTGTTAAGATAATCAAGCCATTTAAACCTACGTTCTCAATTGGGCAAGTACCCACCTAATATATGAATAGCTATGACGCAATTTTATCTAGCATTTGTTGTTTAAAACAAGATATTAAGTTTTATAACAAGAAACTATGTATTCTTCATGTGTACATAACCCTGAACATTTCATTTTCTTCGTAGGACCTTTTATTATCTAGATAATGAATCACTTTACACATATATTAATATCTATAGCCCTGAAAAAGTTATAGATATAGATAATATATTGTTTGCATTACTCACTTTCCTAGTGTGGAAAGTCCCAACCCTTCAAACGTTGCAGCAATTTTTAATCCATTCGGATTATCGGGCCATTGAATTTTGTCCAGATCGGCGAGGTTTTCTATTTTATCCAATTCCGAGCACTGTATGTTTAACACTAAATGTGTACCATCCACATCTGGTATTTCACTGCAAATACAATAATCACACACTTTAATCAATCTGATCACTGTAGGCTCAGTCACTTCATCCTGCGCTTCGACAACGTTGGAAATTAAAAAACAAAATGTCAAAACGCAAAGTCTAATGGCGCGCATGTTTTATATTTGAATCTCACGAGTACATCTACGTTCGGCGCGATATCGAAGTGGAATGATAAGATTCTTTTTATCGGTGCGCTATCGCGACATTGGTGATGCGTGTGTGTACTGTGTAGAGCTGAAAATGACGTAGACTAAATAGTAAGGGATTAAAACATTGACGGGACAATTACTACACAACCATATGATGACACAATTTAAATGACCGTTTTGCTACTTTTCAACTCTCCCCTAACAATGTTTGTACCATGTATCTCACAAATACGAAGAATTGGAGTATAGTTGGATTGTAAAATTAAGAGTACCTTAGTTAAAAACAATGAGGCTAAAATTTTCTATTAAAGGGTAGGCTTTTCCGATAATGTAACACGCTATCATAGATTCATTTTTTTTAAATATTTTTTTTAAATAAAAATGCCAATATTTAATGCATCAAGCTTAAATTATATTTTAACTTTTTATTTCTTTTTTATTAACAAGTAATAAAAGTTTATATTTAAAAAGTTTTTTTTTTGCATTTGATTTAATTTTAGATTTTTCAAATAAATCTTAGTCTAATAGTGCAACCGCCTTACGTCATCGCCGCGTCAACGATCTCTATACCTTGAACTCTCGGTGCATCATCTTTTCGCTGCGTTGCAATTTTCCTGTGTGTATTAAATCCAATCAGCTTCACACTGTATCCCGCACACAGCAGGGTAGGCAGAGGGAATCAAGATTTAAGACAATCCGTTTCCCACTTTTCGCCGAATTCTGGAGGCATTGTGTGTTGTGTGGAGGATGTCAATGCTTTGTCTCGACACCAGAGTGAAGAAATGAAAATAAAAATTTAAATAAATATTTTATTTTCTCAAGTCGAGTGAGGGATCGAAACCACAACCAGCCGCGCTTACAGGCACACCTTCTGCTCCTGCGCAACCATCGCCTTGGCCTGGCATCGCCAAGAAGTGAAATGAACTAAAAGAAGAAAGACGAGAAAAAAGAAGTGAACTAAACAATAGATAGTGGGTCAGAATGGACTTGCGCTTTGCGTGTGCTTTAACGTGATGGTGGAATTTGAAGAAGAATTTCTTGTCAACTTCATCAGGATCAACAGCAATTCATACTTATTAGGTCACTTTATAAGACAACAAATTTTCGAATTGAAGAAATTTAGAGTTTAGTTTTACATTTATAAACTCCGAGCTTAATGTTATTTAGAGGTAGGTACAAAAAATTAAAACGTCTATCGACTTTATTAATATAATGAGATAAAAGAACAATTCGGTTTAATTTCTATGGTAAAAGTCTAATGTCCGTTAATAATTTAAGCAGTGACTTGGGCGTTTTAATGTGTTATTCCATTCCATTCCAAGTTAGGCCACGAAAATAATATTAGAGACCAGTGGGCGCGTCGGTGTAGTAATAAAATTTATGGAATTCTTGAGAAATTGAAAAAAAAATTAAATCTTTTCAATATTATTGAACGTGACCACACATTTTTTCCTGGCGTTGTGTTTCCATTTCTGCCACTTAAGACGCAATGTCTGGAATTCGAGCGGAAAACGAAGAACGAAATACCTACCAAGAATCAAGATGACATTTGGTTCTCTATGCTAATCCTGCCATTGAAATTAAATCGTAAAACCGCAAAATTAACTGATTTTGAACTTCAAATTTAAACGTTTTGTCAACATAACCACTTTTTTTTTCATTTCACGATGCTTATCCATACCTGTATTTCGTGTGACGCAGTTACGCATAGATACCAATAATGTAAACACATACTACTACAAAAATACTACTAAGCGTTGCCGGTCTGCCACTTTTAATTCTCAAAAAACATATTAGAACGAGAAAGGTATATCTCTTTTTAGAAAGGTATATCTATTTTACGCAATTCAACATCGCCGCCATTACCTACGACTCGATTTCGTAAATGAGACGTGTGCGGCGTTATCGCGTTGATAGGTTTGTGTTCGTCATTCTTGACAAATGGCGTTTAATTTTCCAACAATAATTTTATAAAATCCTAGCGGACCCGGACCCGGCTTCGTCCGCTTGAAGTATACGAATGCTTATTAAATATATTTATGAAATTGTTTTCAGGTTTTTAATAGGATTGGTAAGAAAATATAAGCCTAAATCATGATAATAATCCATCGTCATATCGTGCGTTTATTTCACATCATTCTAACAAATATCAAGTATTTATTAGAATGATCTATAGTAAAATATAATTATAATCTAGGTGAAATGCTAAAATGCAAATCATTTTGGGCAACTTATTGTTAAAACAACAAAGTTCCTTGTTGCTTAGCGACGGTTGTTATTAATATGGCAGAATAAATGGCTTGTCAAATTGAAATATGATTTATTATATTAGTATATATCGAGAAAATAAAAATCACGAGAAAAATAAAGTAACCTATGTTCATCCCAAAACTCTCAAGTATCTCTATATGAGTATTTTATCACAATTAAAATAGCATGATTGCGTAAAAGACAGACAGACAGATAGAGTTACTTTTGAATTTATAATATAGGTATGGATTATTAAAAAATCTTTTTTTTTGGACTACTACGTATAGTAAAAATAAAAAATAAAAAAAATTACTAGAAAATAAATGTATTTCATATCAAATGCAACAGTTTTATATAATAAACAAAAGATATTATGAACAATAGATTATAAATTTTTAGTACTATTTTGTTTCCATAGCTTAGCATGTTAAAAGGTGTTTTTTTTTAAGTTAATATAATTTATTGTCGATTTCTTTATAATTTCATAATCTATTTTTTTCTTACTTTAAAAGAATAACCAGAAATAACAAAATTAAATAAATATATTAGAGAACTTAAATTTTAAATAACAATGTATTAAGCACCATCTGTTCAAACATATACAATATATTATTTATTATATAGATACATCATAATCAGAAACGTCTATTGAGCCTATATAGGATGAGACAAAAAAAAATCTGTTGCGTCTTATTTACTTTGTGACCATCTTATTTACTGCTTTCTTGAAGAATAAAAAGAAACAATAAAATAAAAACAAATAATAAGCATTTCTACAAAAAAATATAAGTACAAATAGTCCGCGTGGTCTTAGCTGAGCTTTGCATTTGTGTGAGTTCATTTCATACATAGATGTGACGTCACTTGCTTGACTTAAGCCTGAATATCATAGACAAAACGCTGTTCTTGATGATATAAATTATAATGAAAGTAATGAATCTACTTACTAACGACACATCAGATGAGAGTAAAAAAATATTAAGATGCAATATCCAGAATCGTAGAAGAATTGACATATTTTTTTCTATGTTCGAATTTTCGATTGCTATACGATTTCGAATTGCTATATATTCTATGATTTAAAATGACGCACACATATGCAAAGCTCAGCTGCAAGCTTATTCAGTTTATCCTAAGTAAAAATTTCTTTTGTTAAATTCCACTGTTATAAATATAATTTTTTTTATTTGATTTGATTTGATATATTTCTTATTCGATAACAATTAAAGTGCGTCGTTTTCTTTGAGCAGGTAATGTCCAATAAGACGTTTCTGTATGTCCGTCACCCCGCCGTAAATCTGTGTGCCTCGAGCATCCCTGTAAATTGAAATAATAAAATATAATAATTATTGACCGTATTTTAAAAAGCCTATGAATTTAAAAAAATGGAATAAATTCAGTTTTTAAAATATAAAATAACTGAAGACATTATCATGAATATAAGCGTAATGTATAATGTAAATGCGACGATCGTGGGTTCACATCCTACTAGGGGGAATACATACATTGACATTTTTATTTTCGTTCTGATAACAAGGCAAATCTCGGTGATGAGCTCTCCCAATTAATACACAATTTCTCGCTAAATCACAAAATAAAGAACGAAGAGTTGTAACTCTAGCTTCTCTCCGCCTGCAGTAAACAAAAGCCCCACCTGTAATGCCTCTCGGCGCTGTAGTGGGTGCTGAGCCCCCGGCCGCCCATGATCTGCACGGCGTGGTCGGCGACGGCGGCGGCGCTGCGCCCCGCCACGTACTTGGCCATGGAGGAGTGCTTGGTGCTCACGTCCACCGCCGCGCGGTACGTGAGCAGCCGCGCCGACTCCGTCAGTATGCACATGTCGGTCAGCCGGTCCTGGGGATACAAAATATGTTTTTTAACCTCTTTCTTTTATAAATATATTTCTTTAGTATATAATAATAATAATATACATACAGGTTATATACTTTATGATACCTAAGCATCCTTAATGCAGTACACTGGTTAATAATAAATTAATAATGCAATTTTTTTTGTGCTTCACCCTGTATCCCGCACACAGCAGGGTAGGCAGAGGGAACCTCCATTCGGTTCTCCACTTTCTGCCGAATTCTGGAGGCATTGCGTGTTGAGTGGCAGAACACAACGCCGCGCTTTGCCTTGAGACCAGTAAATATTTCATCTCCTAGAGTGGGAATTGAACTCACAACCAATCGGTTTTACAGTCACACTTTGTGCCCTTGTGCCGCGACTGACCTCTATGGCAATTTTATGTAAGTAATAAATATAGTCTTTTAGCGGGTGCCGTCTAATATCTATCCGATATACGTTCTTGAGCATACGTACACATACGTGCTGATTGTGAATATTAACATAAAAAGGATTGAAATTCTTCTCCGTAAATCTATCCGTAAATATAATTAACAAAAAGATATATTACACAATAGCTTGCAAAGTCAAAAAAAAGTTTTAAAAAATAAAAAGTCCATAGAAAATTGAAAATAACGAAATAATCTCTGTTTTATTTGCCATTAAATTACTTGCAAATGAGTAAATTGTAATAAACATTCAATATTCGCCATATAAAGTATGTGGTGAAATTACTCAGAATACTCAACCTACGTATTGTTAAGTGATACTTTGAAAGAAAACATGAATATTTTTATTACCTCGAACCAATGTGTATATTATATTAATAATATAATAAAAATATTTTGTAACTTAGTCTAACAAAGAATTCTTAGTGTAATATTTTTAAACGACTTCAATAAAAAGGAGAAGGTAAAACAATTGGTAGGAATCTTTTTTTTATATATGTTTACCGATTATTCGAAGACTCGATTTTGATATTTTTTGTTTGTTGAAAGAGTATATATACCTCACATGAGATCGCACATGGTGACCATGATGGGATCCTCGAGAAGTAGAGGGAACTCTTAAATTTCATAGCCACATGTATAAAAATTGGGTATTTTTATAATTTTTGCTTTCGGAAAGCATAATGACGTGGAACTGATGAATGGCCAACTACGTAGACCATTTGATGGTTTTTGAAATCAGCGCGAAGTAAAAGAAATAGGCTTAGTAATTTAATATTGCAGTAAGGTTGTTGTAGCATAAGCTTGACACGGACTTCAATATTCTTCGTTTTTATTTTTTACTTTTTAATTTATTGTTTGAAGTTGGGTTTTTTTTGGTTGGGTTAATAATTAATAATTTTAAATTGATAGATTGAAAGACTGACCAATATATAGATACAAATTAACTTACTTTAACTGAAGATAGTCTGGTTAAACTTTTCCCAAACGCAACTCTTTCCTTTGCGTAGTTAAGAGCCGTGTCCAACGCTGCTTGAGCGATTCCTAGAACGTAATATTATATATAACACATACAAATAACAACTAAAGGAAAATAAACATGAACAATGAACAATGAACTTCAATAGATATTATTATTCTATAATATCAATCATAAAGACATACGTATATCGTCATATGTCGAGATCATAGATAGCCAACATTAATTGACTCCTATTAATAGTTTTTGAATGTTTAAAAAAAAATTGTAGTATTTAAATTAAATAATAATAAAAGAAATATTTAAATAATTCAGATAAAAAATATTATTTATTCCGATTTCTTGACAAAGCCCAAGAGCGGCTAAGTTTAGTCACTCAAAACTAAAAATTAACCAAATTCAGGCGGAAAGTGCAGGGAGTGACTTTGACTTAATTTTTTTTCAGGTCAATGAGTCGTGGCCGTACTGAAGTTAAACTTTCTGAGTATTTGGACATTGTTCGTTGGGAAGAAAATAATCAAGAGCATGAATTTTTTTACTCACAACGTATTTACACTTAACTTCAGAGCAGCCACGACTCGTTGACTGTGCTGTATGCTGCTATGATATAGAAAAAATATATATTTACATGATAAAATGGCTAATAGAGCAAAAACTAACCAACAGCGTGCGCGGCTATTCCTATTCTGGCCTGATCTAGCTGCTCCATGGCTATCTTGAAGCCGTCCCCCGCCTCCCCCACGAGGTACCCGCGAGGTACGCGAACCTCGTCCAACGTGAGGTCGCAGGCCGTCGCCGCCCTGATACAAGTGCTTTATATCTGCTTCATTTGTCTCTTTTTGTTACTGTTTTGTTGTATGCTCATTGTTTAAGAGGTAAATTGAAGTGAATATATCATTAAGGCAGTCGTGGCGCAGTGGCACAAGCGACTGTAAACGCAAAGATTGTGGGTTCAATTAATTTGATTAACTTTAAAACGAGCTATTGATTCGTTATTATCGATATATTTTTGTTTTACATGCAAATTATGCATATAAGACCGGAAACAATACATCTGAATTAATTTTTTTTCCTTATAATTCTCAAAATAAAATATAAACAGAAGCAGCATAGAGAAAGAAAAAAGAAAAAAAATAATATCCAACCCACCTCACACCCATCAAGGGCTCTTTTTTGCCGCGGAATACTCCTTCCGCGTCTAAGGGCACGAGGAAACCTGCAAATATACATATTTAATACTAGCGCCACGTTCGCCATTATGTCTGAATACATTTTAAAGACAGTATCCATACATTGATAGTTAAATTTTCAGCCAATTCAATAAATTGATTTGGTAGCAATATTGACGCATGCAATTTTATATATTGACATATTTTTGTTAATTATGGACTAATTGAAATAAAACAAATTGACAACAAACTAAGCCATTTCTGAGATTAGCGTGAACAAAGGAACAGACATTGTCTTTTACATTAATAAATGCTCTCAACATTTTTTCTCATTTACAGGACAGGGCGTAGGAAGAGAGGGGGGCAGGGTGGTAAGTTTTGTGTCCATCCCAGAACTTTAACTAACCAAAAAAATTGCCGCGAAAAATTAAAAAAACAACGTGTACACGAACATCTGTTCAAAGGTAACGTCAACAAGATGTTTAATTTGTTATAGATTTTTGGATTTAACTATCCACTTCCTTTAAAAGGTGTTTTAAATAAAAATAAATAACTGATAGAAAGAGAGCAATTAATGCTACATATATAATTGACATTTAATATACACAGCAATCTTTAATCAATTCGAATGCAAAATGATGACAGCCGTTAAGGCATGTCGTTCACCTGAATCGGCCTTAGTGTTATCATATATCATATATTAAGTTTATTTTTTTATAGTTTCAGATTGTATACTCCCATATAAAAAAGTAGGCCGAGGGAACCTAATATTAAGAACTGAAGATACTCCGTTCCCCAGAATTAGGCGCAAAATGGTCAACGGAGTACCTTTGTGCCAGGGTAGTCAGAGAAAACCTAGTGTAGGTTCCCTCTGACTATCCTGTTTGTGCGGGATAATGCGTTAAGCTGAAGCTTAGTAACAGAACTTGTATACTCTAACATCTCGTTATCAAAACGATGAAATTGAAAATAGTTTATTACCCCCAATGGGAATCGATTCCAAAATCGTCGCGTTTATAGTCAGAGGGCCTCGCTATAAATTATGTTTACTATATAAGTGATTATATAAGAACAATTGTTATATAAAATACAGAGTTTGTAATTTTTTTATTGCAAATTACGTAATTTGAAAAGAGAGTGGTTTCGTTATATTATTATACTTGAATAAACACATATTATCGATAACTTTGTATAGTAAATTTATCAGAATATTGTTCTTTAGATAAAAACATATGAAATAAAATATCTATTTTAAATATATTATCTGCATTATTATCTTTCATTGTGGGTCTGTGACTTATCGAAATGGTATTCAATTCTTGAAAAAATACTTTATTTAAAAAATGTATTGCGGTGTTTTACTTTATTCTATTTTCTTTATATCAATATTTATTATATTTTTGTCCAGTAAAATTTACTGCATTTTTCACTTTCTAAAAATGTTAAAATCGGTAAAATATTTATGTTTAAAGCATGACTGGATTTGAACCAGTCAATTACGATACACTGGCGTCAATGGCGTTATTGTTAAAAAACAATATAAAATTGGAAGGTTTAGTAAAACACATATATGTCTATTTACATGTTTTTTTATTAAACAATAAAAGTATTCTACACTAAATTTTTTTCAGAGAATCTAAATTCTAGGGATGTAGACTCAATTTAAGTATAATATTTTTTTATATAAAATGGTATTACTGTTTATATTTTGAATATTCAAATTTAATTTTGAATTTAATCATCATTATTTTTGTTTTTGACAATTTACTCTTATATTATCCACTTAAAATTAACTATGAATATTATGTATTTGAAATAAAAAAAAACTTACATGCCAATCCTTTGTGTCTTAATTCCGGATCAAAAGTTGCAAAGATGGCGGCGGCGCTGCCTTCCACAGCTGACGTCACCCAACTCTTCTTGCCGTTTAACACCCAGTGATCGCCTTCTAACCGTGCTGTAGTCTTAATGTTGGCCACGTCGCTACCAGCATCTTAATGAAAAATATCATAATGAAATTAATATAAGCATATTTTTTTGTTTTACTGTAGAGTAGCCAGACATTACATAAGCCGTAAGAAGTCGTGGCCCAAGGGTACAAGGGTGGGACTGTAACACGACACTTGTGGGTTCTATCCCCACTCAAGGAGATGAAATATTTACTTAAATTTATATTTCCATCTCTTGGCTCTGGTGTCGAGGCAAAGCGCGGCGTTGAGTTGCCAGCACGCAATGCCTAAGGAATTCGGCAGAGAGTGGGGGACGGAGTCTCTTAACACTACGTTCCCTCTGCCTACTCTGCTGTGTACGCGATACAGCGTGAAGCTGATTTTTATTCTTTTAAATGTATTTGTAATTAAATGTAGAGTATTTAATGTAATTTGAAAATAGGTCCTATTGAAAATAAGAAAATTAGCAATGCGCTTTGTCTCATTAGCCGAATGGGAATCGAACCTACAATTGTCGCATTTAAAATCAAATCGCTATAAAAAATACTAATATCATCAATTTTCTTTATAATAGTAGTTACAGCAGGACAAAAGGAGGAAAATTAATCTACTACTTTTGTTCGAGTATCTGTTCAAGGGCACAAATTATTGAGGTCATTGTTTAACGACATAGCGGCTACTTTGCCAGTTTCACGCATCCTCCTGCAATTTACATTATACAGAAAGTTACTATAACCTTCTAATACATCAGCTTCACGCTGTATCCCGCACACAACGGGGTAGACAGAGGAAAGTAGTGTTAAGACACTCCGTTCCCCACTTTCCGCAGTATTCTGAAGGCATTGCGTGTTGAGTGGCGGAACTCAATGCCACACTTGCCCTGAAACCAGAGCGAAGAAATGTAAATCGAGTGGGGACTCGATGAAATTAAATATTTATTTAAATTTATATCGAATCCACATTCAGTCGCTTTTACACACACACATTTTGTGCCCCTGCGCCACGACTGGCCTCTGCACTAAAAACTGTTTCATTATAGTCGTGTATATACGTTTAGTTGGACCCCAAATAATACAAATAAGATCGTACGGAACCGTTCGTATTCATTTTTAAAACAAAATAAAACAATAAGCATCTAATTTTCTAGTTATTATTTATAATTCCCTGGGCGTTATAAAAAATACCATTACAAATCAGTCAGTCAAGCCATCTATTAATTATTAAACAAATGGTGCCAATCATGGCGCATGTGCTTAAAGTCTGACTACGTAATACGACAAGATGTGAGTTCGATTTCCGCTCAAGGAAATGTTTTTTTTTTTTATATTGCTATTTCTTCGTTGTGTGCTATCGAGGTAAAGCGCGGCGTTGAATTCCGCCACTCAATATTAAATTGGGGATGGGAGTGTCTTCGAACTAGTTTTCTTCCACATACCCTGTTGTGTGCAGGGTATAGCATGATGCTAAAAAAAGTAGAAAATATATTACCTGGTTCACTCAATGCAAAACATCCAATAGATCCTTTCGTGAAATCTCTCAGAAATTGTTCCTTCTGCTCTGGTGTGCCCTTTTCGTTAACCAGATTCGCATAGAGGAAGTTATGTATAGACAAAAGCATGCCAGTACTGGCACATCCACGAGATAACTCCTCCACGGCTACAGCTAGTGATAAATAATCTTTACCTAAGCCACCATACTGCTCTTCAACACATGTGCCCATGAGACCAAGATTTGTTAGGCGTTTAATCTAGAATAAATATAATAATTTATAGTACATTAGTTAATCTATGAACAAGGATATGAGTAATGACCTAAATACATATTATTATTATTTAAACGACAATGATGGATAATTTATTGAAATATTCAATTCTCCACTTTCTGTTATTGTCTGCCTTTTTGGCTAAAATCCAAAACTGCACTTTATGGAATTAGAGAAAATTACCTCAAATAACAATCTAACCCAAATCCTATGTATTTCAAATCAAAAACTTTCCAACTGAGTGTTGAAATGTGGGTGTCAAATGTAACATGGTGATATTTATTACAGTTGAAATTATTTTAAATTAAATATTTTGAAAAAATAGCCATTTTAAGAAATACATACTTAGGCAACACAAGTATACCTATAAAAGGGTTGTAGTGATGTAATTCAATTTGTAGGTGGTTTTTAAGGCATTATGTACCATGAATATAGCAGAGAAGGCAGAGGGAGTCAAGTGTTAAGTAACTCCATTCCCAACTTTACATAGAATTTACGACACAATGTGTATTGAGTAGCAGAACTCAATGTTGTGCTTTGATTAGTTATCAGAGAGAGTAATTGAAAATATTAAATAAATAATTTAGCACAATGGAAATCGAACACACAACCCCCACTTTAACAGTTACATATATGTGCCACTGTGACAAGACAGCCTCTATTTTTAGTAGATTTTTTATATACAATATAAACAAGAGATTCAGATTAAATTTTTACGTGCCATGCAGTACAGATGCTATGGCAATCAAATGCCGTATATGCAATTGCTTAAAGATTATAAGCTCATTACATTAGAAGCAAGACGTAAGCAGCTTGAAGCATTATTTTTATATAGTTTATGCCACAGTAATTATGATTGCCCTAGTCTGATTAATCAAATTTGTTACTGTATACCAACTAGAACACATTACCGCAATCTTGATCTTCGCCGTGTGATCCCGGCTTAGAATAGGATCATCCTGGTACTGGTGGTGTCGTAAGAGGCGACTAAAGTACGTGTGGTAGAGTCACGTCGCCAGCAATGGCAACACGCATGGGCAGACTCGACCGGATCATTACCACCCCCGGCATTTAAAACCGGCGTTAAGTAGTGGCTTTATGCTACTGCGTTTCGCATTAGGTAATGCCGGGCTCCGGAGACCACCCCCACCCCTCCCTGGAATATGATAGCGGCACTCAAAGACAAATTACCCCAGGAGGGTACCAGCTCCTCCGGTGCTGGAGAATCCCTCCCTGAGTCTTCAAACTCAGGCCGCCCTTCGAATTCTGGGGAGGGCAAAGTTCCGCGCTATAGACAGGGCAAACGAGACGTACGCTCCACGGCAACCCCTTCCACGCTCAACGTGGACTTTTGCAATATCAGGGGTCTACATTCCAACCTGAATGCCGTCCACCACCATCTCGAGACGGCACGGCCAGCCTTGTTATTCCTGACGGAAACTCAAATTGCCCGACCGAGCGACACAGCCTATCTCCAATACCCCGGCTACAAAATAGAACATAACTTTATACCTCATGCCGGGGTCGCTGTGTTCGTAAGGGAGGACCTAAGTTTCCGTCGTCTTACTCATTTTGAAGGTCGGGACCTGTCTACCATCTGGCTCCGTGTTGACTCGGACGATCGTGCCCGAGTCTACGCATGCCTTTACAGGTCCCACAGTGGTAATGCAGAAACGGATCGGCTCATGGAGCACATTCAATCGGCTATCGACGATATGCTCTCCCAGGTCCCCTCCGCTGAGGTCGTGATACTTGGCGATTTTAATGCGCACAATGCCAGTTGGCCTGGATCACGCACCACTGACCACGCGGTGAGGGCTGTAATTGACCTTGCTACGGCGAACGGATTGTCCCAATTGGTTGAGTCGCCTACGCGACTCCCGGACGTGGACAATCATAATACCTCTTTATTGGACCTTCTGCTGACTTCACATCCGGAACAGTACCAGGTTGTCGTCGATGCCCCTTTGGCGTCTTCTGACCACTGCCTGGTACGGAGTGTCGTGCCCATTAAGCGCGGCAGCTGCAGATCACCCGCAACTCGTCGCGTCTGGCACTACAAGTCAGCAGATTGGGATGGGATGCGTACTTTTTACTCATCTTATCCCTGGGGGCCGGTTTGCTTCTCTTCTGATGATCCTAGTACCTGTGCCGCCGCCGTTGCCGACGTGGTTCTACAGGGTATGGAACTTTATATTCCTAGCACTGTAGTGCCAATCGGTGGCAAATTACAGCCTTGGTTTAAGTAAGCTTGCTGCCTCTAGCAAACCCGAGGCATATCAAATCTGGGTTGAGGCACTGGTTACTAAGGATCCGGAACGGAGGTGAAGACCTCAAAAAGAAAGTACAACCGAGTCTCTAGGTTCTTTAAGCGGCAAATTGCCAGAGCAAGGTCCGAGCATATCGCCAAAATTGGCGAGAAGCTTGGGAGCTACCCGTCCGGAACTCATCAGTTCTGGGCGCTCTCAAAGGCGGCACTTGGCAACTTTAGCCAGCCTTCGCTTCCGCCATTACGCACGGGAAATGACATCTTGGTCCATACGGCAAAAGAGAAAGCCGATCTCCTGGGCGCTCTCTTTGCCTCAAACTCGACTTTGGATGACCAAGGAACAACGCCGCCGATCATCCCGCGGTGCCAGAGCTCAATGCCTGAGGTTAAGTTTAACCAAACCGCTGTTAGGCGAGCTTTGGACATCCACAAGTCGAGCGGGCCAGATGGCATCTCTCCCTTAGTGCTCCGTTCTTGTGCTCCTGAGCTGACACCGGTGCTAACGCGTTTGTTTCGGCACTCCTACTCAGTCGGCGTAGTCCCAGACTCATGGAAGAGCGCTCTTATCCACCCGATCCCAAAGAAAGGCGATGGGTCCGATCCATCTAACTACAGGCCTATTGCTATCACCTCCCTGCTCTCAAAAGTCATGGAGAGCATTATTAATAGCCAGCTCTTGGTTTATCTAGAGGATCACCGATTGATTAACGACCGGCAATATGGCTTCCGCCATGGTCGCTCAACCGGTGATCTTCTGGTTTACCTAACCCACCGTTGGGCTACGGCTATTGGAAGCAAGGGAGAGGGCCTGGCAATTAGTTTGGACATGGCGAAGGCCTTTGATCGAGTGTGGCATAGGGCGCTCCTGGCTAAACTTCCATCCTATGGGCTTCCCGAGAATTTATGCAAGTGGATCGCCAGCTTTCTCACTGGGCGCAGCATCAGGGTCGCTGTCGACGGTTTTTGCTCCAAACATATGCCCGTGGATGCTGGTGTTCCCCAAGGCTGCGTGCTGTCCCCTACGCTGTTTCTTCTGCATATCAATGACATGTTAGAGGATTCTAGTATTCATTGCTATGCAGATGATAGCACGGTGGACGCTGTTTACTCCGGCCGAGCAAGTCTTTTTCGGGAAAACGCTGAACAATGCCGAAACAAACTTGTGTCTTCTGTTGAGGCGTCCCTCGACAATGTTTCCTCATGGGGTGAAAGGAATTTAGTTCAGTTTAACCCCCTGAAGACACAAGTTTGCGCGTTAACCACAAAAAAAATCCCATTTATCGTATCACCAGTCTTTCAAAACACTCCCCTTACAGCCGCGCCCAGTATCAGTATATTGGGCCTTAATGTTTCGAGTGACTGCCAGTATCGCGATCATCTGGAAAGCAAGGCCAAGTTGGCCTCGAAGAAACTGGGGGTCATCAACAGAGCGAGACGGTACTTCACGCAAAAACACCGATTGGCCTTATATAGGGCCCAGGTTCGGCCTCATATGGAGTACTGTTCTCATCTCTGGGCCGGTGCACCCCAGTATCAGCTTGAACCATTTGATCGCATACAACACCTGTAGCTCCTCTGGTGTTGCACGGGGCCGTGGCCGGCGGTAATCACTTACCATCAGGTGACCCGAACGCTCGTTTGCCTTGTCCTTTTCCATAAAAAAAAAATCCTTGTCGATTATTTGCAACCAATCGATGTCGCACAAATGCCGGTAAACGTCGACCACTACACAGAATGGTCAACTCTTATAATCATCACTTTAATTCTATTGATATTGCGGCAACGCGTCCTAGCAGTTTCAAAAAAGCAATACATTCACTGCTTAAATAATGATGTGTTTGGCGTACCTCCGTATATATTATGTTATATTTATAATAATCTGTGGTAAATGAAGTTAGTGTTACATTTATATATTTTGTTATGCTGTTCTTTTACTTATATGTATGTGCACTGTTTGTTTACCCCAATAAATAGAAAAAAAAAAAAAGAGGATTAACTACCCACTTATAGTTCAGATAAAAATGTGATAACAGTCAAATATCTTATTATTGAAACAACAAGGACCTTGCAAGAAAGTCAAATATGCATAAAGATAGAGGACACATATAGACAAACATACATTAAATATTTTTTACATTTTTAAAGTGTTATTCCACATATAGGAAAGAAAAAATAAATATGATAAAATACATAAGATATGTCTTTAATATATAGGGCAAAATAATATTAATATTTGATATATTATAGTCACTAAGATACAATTAATTAACAAAGTTTTAATGAATTGTCTTTTCTTAAAAGTTATTGTGGTATTAGAACACTATTTGGCTGTAAATGTGGTGTTTTTGGGCAAAACAGAAAACACTATTAAAATCTGATAAACATGCTTATATTATGTCTATAATTTGGACGGGACAGAGAATAGAATGTTAAATCACTAAGTTCTTTTCTTAGTAATAAGATGGCCACTTACCTCATTAAAAGGAAATCTTCCTTCTAAATCAAGCTTTGATGCATTTGGCTTAAGATGTTTATTAGCAAATTCTCTAGTTAACTCTTGTACAGCTAGCTGTTCTTCATTTAGCTTACTAGTGAAAGTTCTAGTTTGTGACACAAGAACTTTAAGGCATTGTGATAAATTAACTGAAATATTTTTGCAAATTGTATTTATTATTGAAACTTTTAAGTATAACAGTTTACACTGTTTGAAACTACAATAACTTTCTTCATTATGATTGACTATAGATTATTTTAATTTTTTTTTTATTAATATAACATAATTAAAATAACAACTATCCAATTTTAAAAAAAACTTACATGAAGATTTTGCTGACGAAACTATCGCGCTTGCAACCATTTTTAATGTTGATATTAAAAAAGTTATCGAAATTATATCACACCACTGAAATGTTGAATTACATCAAAGTTACGACTGATAATAATGATAATAGCCAAGGTCACTTCAGTTTTGGGGTATTAGTTCAATATTCGTTGACCGAAACCCGTTCTTACAGTCGATTATGGTAATTTGTGTAAATTATGCTTATTTAGAGATTACCGTCTAATTTGATATTCTATTCGGCATGTGCCCTCTTATATCTAAGCGGCTAACAAAAGGTAGGTCTACCTTCAATTATGAATAACTGATTGTTCAAAATAGTGAGTAAACAGTATAAACATTTCAAACCGACTTATCACTTATCAGCTAACGCGTACAGCCACAGTCTAACAAAATAACAATACGACTTATAAAACCAAATGTCAACAAATAAATGTCACTGTTATTGTAAAAAACTGACAAATTGTTAAGTAGAATAATGTATTCACTTTTTGTTTTATTGTTGGACACGGTACAAATTGCTTGAAAATTAATTAATAAGCGCACAGAATACTATTTTTCTAGCCAGCTTAAAATTAGGGTCATTGGGAGAAAATATATAACATTTTCTCTTAACGACCCTAATTTTAAGCTGGCTAGCTTTATATAAGTGAAATCTACAGATTGCAGGCGGCCTATCCGCAAGGGATGACATCGGAATTCGGATCGTGAGTCATTACGCTCAAGGGACGAAGAAGGAAGTGAATAAAACAAACATTATTTTTACATTTTTTTTGTTAATATATCTGTTACGTTTATTCCGAACGCAGACGTTGAAAACTATAGAATAATGACAGCTGTTGTGTATTGACTGTCACTGCTGTCAAATTGTAATAAATATATGCCTTTGCGTGTAAATTTATTTTGTGAAATTGGTGTATGTTTTCCTATTTACTAGAAATTTGGCTGTAAAAGTAATGTTTTAATAGTATTAAATTTCAATATAAATATTCTAACTATCAATAGATATAATATTCACATAATTGCTACAGAAAACTAATAAATTGAAAACAATAAAATGACTTCAATTTTTGATCAATATGAGCAAGCATCCCAAGTGTCTCAGCGCACGATGCCAGAGTCTGAACAAATGACTTCATCAGGTTATATCAACATGAAACTTGACGATAATAGTCCTATGTTCTCGAAGCGAAAAATGAATTTCAATCCTTCCGATGTTATCACTCATGTCGCTGTTTCTAGTGATTTTTTAGTCTTAGCGATGGCAAACGGAAAATTATTTAGATTGGATTTGAAAATGCCTGACCAACATGAGGGTAAGACATACATATTCTTATGAAATTTTATGATTTGATTAAACTAAATCAGAACATAAATCAATGGGATAAGTATACACTCGACTGGGTAGAAAATTTCACAATAATCGTGTTATAGTCGTAAAATATAATACTACATTTCATATTTGGAAATAATTGCTAATAATGTCAAATTAATAAGAATTATTAAAAACTCCATTATAAATAACCCTATCCTAAACTTTTTGCTGAAAATCATGATACCCAGTATTGTCTTGCGTAGCAGAGCCCATTATGCTCCTGAGTCAAGAGTGTTCTTCATTCCTCTGAGTAGAACCTGCAATTGCATTTACTGTTGGACAATGTCACACAGCACTCTACACCACAATGCCTCTTTTCTCATATTTTACATGTATATACATGTACATGTATGGCTACATTTTTAGATAATGTATTGAAAATGACCTCATTAATTCATTATCAGAAAGTGATTGTGCTAGCTTATTCCTTATTAAAAAAAATATTTGTACATGATTAATAATTATTTTTTATGTACCAGTATTTCATGTATACTTCATAATGGATGACTAATAAGATAAAAAAAAATGTTTCTCTAAATATATAATTTTGATTATAGTCAAATAACCTAGTGACACTCCATTCATCATCAGAATGGGCATCCTGTGTTGAGTGGCTGAACTCAATATAAAATTTGTCTTGCCAGATCAGAGCAAGGGAAAGAAAAATAATTAATAAGAAACCAAAAAATTATAACATTACACTTATGAAGTACATGTTACGTAAATATTTTCAGAAATACAATACACAAAATTTGTGCAGCCCAATTCAAAATTAACCTCCATATTCCTTGATCCCCTTGGATACCACTTGATCATGGCTTTTGCCGCCAGAAACAAGGAGGGCCATCCTGAACTGGTATATTTACATAGAAAGAGTAGCAAATTGAAAACTGTAACTAAATCCAGAAATTATGAAGTGACAGAAGTTGGGTGGAATTATGAAAATAGATCTACAACTACCACAGGACCAATTTTGTTAGGGACATCCCAAGGTCATATTTTGGAGACTGAACTTGAGGCAGATAATGATAAGATATTTACTGCTAGTCAGCAGTATTGGAGACAGGTACTTCTTACTATTTATATTCTACATGATGAAAACATTAATCCTATTTGTTTTTTATGTGTAATTGTATATATTTCTTGAATTTTTAATTGTTAAAATATAATTTATTTGGCTTTCTTCCACAAGCTGCCTAATTATCTTCCTTTGTATGGAGGCAAGGAAATAGATGGTTTGGTAAATCACTTTTCTTCTAGATTAAATTATGTAATTCAATATTTAAAAATTTTTCTTTAATATTGTAATGTGAATTTCTAATTTTGTGGGCAATAAAAAATCTAATATATAATGTATTTATTAATTATTTTACAGATATTCGACATAGGTAAAGGCAAAGACACTCCAATCACAGGAATTGAATTCCACAGAGTAAATAGCACAAGTAAATACTTTATATTTGTAACTACACCTAAGAGGCTGTACCAGTTCATAGGTCACGCGGTTTTCAATGATGATAAGCCATCGCTTCAGACCATATTCCATTCATATCTTACAACACCTGAAACAGGATTTCAAGATATACCATCTAATTTGAAATATTCAAAGCTTCAGTTCTTCTTTGATAAAACTGATTCACCAAAGACATTCGCTTGGTTGACTGAACCTGGTATATTTTATGGTCAGGTAAGAAACAATCTAGATATACTTATTAGGTAGCATTTTTTTTTCATAGAATTTTTTTTAGAAACATAAAATAATATACCAATATTAAGCTACACTCAAAGCCATGCCTCGTGAAAAGTTCAAGTTGTTTTATATATTTTTTAATTCGATTATTCTTTGATGGCTTTATTAAAATAAAATAAAAATCAATTTATAGGCAACACATTTATTGGTGCTATGTGAAATGTAAATAATTCGCTTACTTAACTTTTCTTTCTTTAAAGTATTAACGTGGCAAATAAAGCTAATGTATAACAAAAAAAAATCCTTAAATTATCACAAAAAAAAATGTATTATATATCATAATACATTTTTTACAACAAGTATTTAAACAAATACTATGTGTATTTCATTTTAACAAGAAATTTATTTATATTCTTTTTTCTATCAACAGTTAGACCCAACATCTCAACAAAACTCAAATTCATTGATCACTCAAAGTGAACTTATCAACTATCCCGCAGATAAACCAGATAGCAAAGAAACCACACCGCTTTCGTTCGTTCTAACCGAATTTCACGCTATTCTCATGTATTCAGACCGCGTCAAGGCAGTGTCTTTATTAAACCAAGAACTGGTATACGAAGACACTTATTCTGAAGTCCATGGAAAACTAAAAAATATTGTAATGGACCCAGTTAAAAGGACAATATGGGCTGTAACCAGCAATGCAGTGTTTCGTTACAAAGTCATCCGAGAAGAACGAAATGTGTGGAGAATTTACTCAGATAAAGAGCAATTTGATTTGGCCAAACAATACTGTCAGAATAATCCGGCTTTTATAGATATAATCAATGTTAAACAAGCTGAACTCCTGTTCAATAAAGGAGAATATGATAAAAGTGCCGAGATTTACGCCGAAACGCAAAGCAGTTTTGAAACGGTTTGCCTCAAATTTCTGGAACTTGATAAAGTAAACGCCTTAAAAGTATATTTAGCCAAAAGGCTGGATACTTTAGACGACGACAAAACTCTAATTTCAATGATCGTAATTTGGATGACTGAGTTGTATTTATCGCAATTGGGTTCATTGAGACGTTCTGGAAAATCCGATTCGCAAGAATATCATCAAATCCAAAGTGACTTTGAAGTGTTTCTTCTCCAACCTAAAGTAGTTAAATGCATGCAACACATAAAATCAGTCGTTTACGATCTGATGTCATCTCACTGGTGATACACAGAATCTTATAAAACTAACGGTACTAAACGAAGACTACGAGAACGTGATCGCCCAGAATATATACAAAAAATCCTTTATCGAAGCTTTGAATATGCTGCAATGATGATGATGATGATGATGATGATGATGATGATGATGATGATGATGATGATGATGATGATGATGATGATGATGATGATGATGATGATGATGATGATGATGATGATGATGATGATGATGATGATGATGATGATGATGATGATGATGATGATGATGATGATGATGATGATGATGATGATGATGATGATGATGATGATGATGATGATGATGATGATGATGATGATGATGATGATGATGATGATGATGATGATGATGATGATGATGATGATGATGATGATGATGATGATGATGATGATGATGATGATGATGATGATGATGATGATGATGATGATGATGATGATGATGATGATGATGATGATGATGATGATGATGATGATGATGATGATGATGATGATGATGATGATGATGATGATGATGATGATGATGATGATGATGATGATGATGATGATGATGATGATGATGATGATGATGATGATGATGATGATGATGATGATGATGATGATGATGATGATGATGATGATGATGATGATGATGATGATGATGATGATGATGATGATGATGATGATGATGATGATGATGATGATGATGATGATGATGATGATGATGATGATGATGATGATGATGATGATGATGATGATGATGATGATGATGATGATGATGATGATGATGATGATGATGATGATGATGATGATGATGATGATGATGATGATGATGATGATGATGATGATGATGATGATGATGATGATGATGATGATGATGATGATGATGATGATGATGATGATGATGATGATGATGATGATGATGATGATGATGATGATGATGATGATGATGATGATGATGATGATGATGATGATGATGATGATGATGATGATGATGATGATGATGATGATGATGATGATGATGATGATGATGATGATGATGATGATGATGATGATGATGATGATGATGATGATGATGATGATGATGATGATGATGATGATGATGATGATGATGATGATGATGATGATGATGATGATGATGATGATGATGATGATGATGATGATGATGATGATGATGATGATGATGATGATGATGATGATGATGATGATGATGATGATGATGATGATGATGATGATGATGATGATGATGATGATGATGATGATGATGATGATGATGATGATGATGATGATGATGATGATGATGATGATGATGATGATGATGATGATGATGATGATGATGATGATGATGATGATGATGATGATGATGATGATGATGATGATGATGATGATGATGATGATGATGATGATGATGATGATGATGATGATGATGATGATGATGATGATGATGATGATGATGATGATGATGATGATGATGATGATGATGATGATGATGATGATGATGATGATGATGATGATGATGATGATGATGATGATGATGATGATGATGATGATGATGATGATGATGATGATGATGATGATGATGATGATGATGATGATGATGATGATGATGATGATGATGCTGCAAACATTAAAAAAACCGGATCTTTTCTATCAATTCGTACCAGCGCTAATGGAGGAGATTCCTAAACAGACTGTAACGGCGTTAATCAAACAAGGAGCGGCGTTGAGCCCTTCGAAGTTGCTGCCGGCATTTCTTTCTTGCGAGAACGACGATACCCACGTGTTGGAAATTATAAGATATTTGGAATTTATGCTTCAGAATTTCAATGTGAAAGATCGTGCGATTCACAATTATTTGTTGACATTGTACGCGGATAGTGATAAGTTGGCGTTAATGAGGTATCTGGACAGACAGGGCCAGGAACTGACGATGGTCCATTATGATGTACATTACGCGTTAAGGTTAGTTTTTTGTTGATATTATAGTAAGTTTTTATTTCTATAGAATTCGATTGCTGATAATTAAAATTACTGATGGAATTAAGATATATCTTATATCAAACTTAAGATATTTTGGTGCACTCAGCGCGAGACAACAAAGCGCGGCATTCTGTTCGCCACTCAACAAACAATGTCGCGAAAATTAAGCGGTGCGTGGGGAACGAAGTGTCTGAACATTAGGTTCCCTCTTGCCTACCTTTCCCATATGCAGTACACAACGTGAAGCTAAAAAATATAATTGCCAATACACCCAGATTAAACCTTTAAAAAAGTATACGTAAAGGTCTATTAAATTTTATTGGCCCTACCTAGCGTTATTTATGCTACAACAAAATCTTAATACTACAAAACAAAACATAATTCCCATAAGGTTATGCCGCGAAAAGGGCTTATCCGAAGCTTGTGTGAAGCTATCAGCACTCCTGGGTCTGTGGGAGGCGGCTGCGGAACTGGCGTTGGACGTGGATATACAACTTGCCAAAACTGTCGCCGATATGCCCGATGATGAAAACTTGCAAAGACGATTGTGGCTTGGCGTTGGTGAGACATCTTGGGAAATTTTATTGGAATATCTTATAAATGTAGCGTATGTGAGACTGCTTACGTGAATGACATAAAACTGTGCGTGATATACCTGATGATGATGATGATGATGACGTAAGATAGGATGACACGGGTTAAAATTTTTATACATGGCGCAGGGGCACAAAGCGTGACTGTAAAACCGACTGGTTGTGGGTACGATCCCCACTCGACGAGATGAAATATTTACTTAAATTGATATTTCCATTATTTCGCTCTGGTGTCGAGGCAAAGCGCGACGATGAGTTCTGTCACTCAACACGCAATGCCTACAGAATTCGGGAGAATGTGGGGAACGGAGTGTTTTAACACTAGGTTCCCTTCGTCTACTCTGTGTGTTGGATACAGCGTGAAGCGTGTTTAATTATTTTATTTTCTATTTTCATTGTTCCGTTTATTTTGTCCCAGTTTGTATAAATAATTCCATATTAAATGAAGAAGTCATATTAAATGAAAAACTTACAACCGATCGCTTTTACAGTCACACGCTTATGCCACTGCACCACTATTTTTTAGTTATTATTTATTTATAGCGGAACACGTTATAACGAAGAATCAAGATATAAAGGAAGCGATGAGCTTGCTTGAAGAGTGTCCGCTCATTAAAATAGAAGACATTTTGCCTTTCTTTAGTGATGTAGTCACTATTGACCACTTTAGAGAACCTATTTGTCAGTCATTACAGGTATTATTATAGTTCTTATTATTATCTTTTGTATTTGTAGGACAGTAAGAAACTTAAACACAAGAACATGTCGCTCATTTGGTGCAATAATAACGTACAGTACGGTCCACGAGTTGTGGCCGCCCTGAAGATAGCCAAAATTTGATTGAAATGGCCATCTCAATCTTCTCTCTCTCTCTCTCTCTCTCTATCTCATCGCAAAGATTTGATTGTAGGATTTTTTTGTTATTTTGTATTGTTTTCTCACAAATAACCTAATTTCAAGGCAGCACCATACTCATCTAAGTGACAATTTTACAATGTCAAGCTGTCTTTTCACATTCACTTACACATTTGTAATTTAAAAAAATGCATTTACGTCATTATTGTACTAAAAGAGCGATATAATATTGTGTATTTTTTTATATATTAACATAATATGTTATTTCAAATATAGTAACAACCTCTGTTTATTTTTTTTTACATTAGGAATATAATAATCAAATAGAAGAACTCAAAGCCGAAATGGAGGATGCTACGAAATCTGCAGAATACGTAAGTATATTTATATTAAAATTAAACTTAATAAATTTTTAAATATTGACAAAAAACTTAATTTAGTTTTACAGTTAAGTTGAGTTTAAGTTGGTTGGTTAGGCCTTAGGCCTTATACCAAATTTTTGTTGTTGTTCTTATACGAATCGGCGAATCGCGAGTCGCTGTTATTCTATACACACCCTGTGGTTCTCTTTGCCTACTCCGATACAATGTGAACCTAAAAAAGTTCAGCCGTTTGAAGATGATTATTAGTTGTTTGCTACTTATTGGTTTAGATTTTAAAGTTTTTTTTTATCTGTAATTATATATTTAATGATAAAATATACAATTTTATCCATTTCACAGGTGCGCAATGAAATTCAGTCGTTTCGCAACCGCAGCGTGCATGTCTCAGTGTCCGATACTTGTAGACTGTGTTCGCTCGCGCTCCTACTCCGCCCCTTTTACTTGTTCCCGTGCGGGCATCGCTTCCACGCGGACTGCCTGCTCGCTGAGGCGAAACCTACATTGGGTAGGGTAGTAGGTTCGATATGCAAAGAGAAGTGCTTCCTTTGAGGCCAGTCGTGGCGCTGAAGCACCCCTGTCGCGTTTATAGTTGCGCGCTGATGCTACTGTAAGCTGTTGCGGGTTCGATTCCCATTAGAGGAAATGAAAGTGTGGCTTTAAGTTTCGCTACTCAACACCCAATGCTTCCAGAATTTGGCCAAAAGTAGGAAACCTAAGTTAGCAGTGTTTTAACACTAAGTTACCTGGTTGCTTGGTGCTTTTATTCTACGTTTTAAATACTTTTTATTGAATGTAGTATTAGGAATTATTTTAACTATTAAGTTTTAGAAACTCAGTTAACGAAAATATGTATATGTATTTATTTACTTGAAAGAGGATCGAAATCCACAATCATTGTATTTACAATGTTCCTATATGTCACAATTACAGATTACGAAAAATAATAGTCTCCTAAATAAGTGTTTGATTTCTTTCTTAATTATGAAATAACATTTTAAAATATATTTAATATTCTAATTTATTATTGCTCAGCTCCAGCTCGTCGCAATAAACTAGCGGATCTCCAGCGCCATCTCTCCGTTCTCTCTAACATAGAGCTCTCCGCCGTTACGTCAAACGGTCTGCCTCTGAGGGAAGTATTGAAGAACGAAATAGACGATATAGTGGCCAGCGAGTGTGTGTTCTGCGGGGAACATATGATAGCTTGTATTGATAAACCGTTCATATCTGATGAAGACTGGGATAAAGTCATGAAGGAATGGGAGTGAGTCATTTATATTTAAGTAAAATGAATGAATGAACTAATTTCTCAAATATTAATTGTGTGTATATCATGTAAAAGAAATATTACATTTGTTATTAAATAAAAAAAATATAGACGAGGATTGAGAAGTTGAGAGTAGGTTATGGAATGTACTGGTACAGAATGGAAATGAATGGATTGTTCATTAATTTTATTATGGCAAATGTTTGAATGTAGCAATTTGTAATATTTTTTTTTCTCAAAGAACCTAGGAATTTAATGTTAAGACAGTCCATTTCACATCATTTGGACACTTCTACTTGAATTAAAATTTTGTTGAATATGAAATTATAGTGGGGAACAGAGTATCTTAACACTAGGTTCCCTCTGCCTACCCTGCTGCTTGCGGGATATAGCGTGAAGCTGACTTAATTTGATTTTATGAAGTTATTAAGTAAAACTTAAATATATTTTAAAATCATTGTCTATTTTAATTTCTATTGTAGCCAAAAACTAAAGTGAGAGAGAAGTTTGAACTTATACATTAAAAAAAAATCGCTTGGTTACTTTAAATTATATTGATTCTATTATTAATATAAATATAATAATAAAAGTTAATAATCACCATGTAAGATTTTTTTAATATTATTAGTCAGTACTGTATATGTTATAAAATATGTAATAATTAAGAACATACTGTGATCTATGTATATTATTAAATGAGTGCTTCAAAACTCTTGTATTTTTAATAACTGACTTCATTAAGAGACTGAGGTAAGTATTACAGTATAAATATATTAACAAAAAAGAAAAACACATTTTGGTAGATTCATAGTTTATTGAGAAAATTGTGTTATCACATAATGATAAACAATAAATTAATTAAATATTAGGATTTTAAATAAAAGGGAGGCCATTTTAAATCCTAAAGGACATCCGTAGCGACGTTGCGATTAAAACTTAAAATGTACAAACATAAACAATATAAGTGGCAACACCAGTGTTAAACAGCACATAATATCGTGTCTATACCACGCGTGAATAAGTTGATAAGTCGACTTGCATACACATTTTTTTGAATAAAATTAGCAATATTGCTGTGATTGAACTACAATTTGAAGTTAGCTAGTCTACAGCTTGGCAACAGCATAGGCTGATTCGATTTAAGGTATTTTACTTACAGTACGATTACGTACAATACAATTGACGAGTCGTGGCCGCCCTGAAGAATTCGACTTTTTGAATTTATGTGCACATTGTTTACTCGCGAAGAAAATAAAAATTATTAAAAATCCTGAAAGCAGATCTGCACAGCTAACTTCAGAGCGGCCACGACTTTACGTATTTTACCTGAGTAAAACAAAGTATATACAAGTCAACTTATCCACTACTCCATGTCTGGTACAGACGTGCACAGGCACAAGTTATGAAGTAGTGGAAGGCCTCGTGCGGACTATCCGTGCTCTACAATTCACTAATCCAAACTATATTTATTGACTAGCAGCACCATCGACCTCCATCACGTCTACTTTCGCGCTCGCATCTGTTTGAATCACGTCTTCTATTTTCTCTTTATTATCTTTTTTATCCGAAACGTCGTCTTTGTTTACATTTTCGTTTGCTATAGTTTTATCTAAATCTTTTTTTTCGTCTTCTTTCTTTGTCTCTTCTTGTTTCTCTACTTCTTCCTTTTTGGTTTCGTTGGCAACGTCCTTCTTATCTTTGCTTTTGTCACGTTTCTTGACGACTTTTTTGGGGCTCTGTTTCTTTTCAGATTTTTCTTCGGGCTTTAATTCCGACTGTTCTGAGGTTTTAGGTTCTTCTGGTCGGGTGTCAGCTACCTCCGGGTTTTCTGGTTCTTTTTCCTGTGGCTTTGGTTCATCTTTCTTTACTTCATCGGGCTTTTCTTTCACTTCTCCACTCTGCGCCGGCGCAGGTGGTTCCTGCGCTTGTACTTCTGGTTGCGATTCTACTTTATCTTCTTTGGTTTCTTTCATCTCTACGTCGCCATTTTGAACGCTATTTTGCTCAGCTGCCTGTTTTGCATTCTCATTCTGCATTTCGACATCTTGTGATTGTGTCGCATTCGCCTTATTGCTCTCCGCCTTTGCTTCAAGAACAGCTATACACTTTTGAATACATTTGATAGCCTCCTTCCTCGCCTGTCGAATATTTTCTTTGCCCTCTGTTTCAATATTATCTAACTTAATCAGATTTCTGGTTAACATTTCGTCTAGGTAAAGGTATCTTTTGTCATTCTTCGTGCCGGTAAAGTTTTCAACGTCTGTCATTAGGTTGAGGACGTCAGTTTGAATGCTAAGAATCAATGTAATGGGGTCGTTGGCCGACGGCTGAGGTTGAGGCGGCGGGGCTTGATTTTGTTGAGATTGATGTTGTTGTTCTTGTTGTTGATAGTGTTGTTGCTGCTGTTGTTTTTGTTGGGGTTGTGGTTGTGGTTGCGGCGGTGCCGGGGGCTGTCTCTGTTGCGGTGATGGTTGCTTCTGCTGTTGTCTGGACGGAGTTTCAGGCCGGGGCGGCTCGTGGTACTGTGGCTTCGGCGATTGAGAACGCTGTGGAGACGCTCCGCGGTTAAACGCCGCCGCCTGTGGATACATTTTTTGCTTAGTGAACGGCTGAGGACCTTGCCTGAAGAAGGGCCTGTCGAAACCTTTCGCGAAGGAAAAGGAACCTGGCCCGTCATCTGCGAAGTACTGCTCTCTATCGATATGCGGCTGCGGCGGCGGGACGTAGGCGGGCTTGGGGTCGGCGAAGTGAGTACCATGGTCAACATTCTTGTTGATCACCGGTTCGTCTCTGCCTTCGACGAAAATGGGTATATGTCTGACGTTGGACGGTTGCTCGTGATGAGACTGCTCCTGATTGGGTCCACTCATTTTGGGAGTATTTGGAGTCACAGTGCGTTGATCGGGAGGTGCTGACATTGACCGGTGTGACCTTTCATCAGCTTCCACACTGGGGTCTGCTGGGCTTTTTTGACCTAAGTCTACTGTATTCCTTAGGCCGTACTGTGGCAACTGTGTCTGTTCGTCGTTTCCCGCGTTTTCCTCGGTCTGTGTAGCCGCGGTCTGCTGCTGCGGGGAGTGGGGCTGTGGAGACTGAGGTGGCTGGAACTGTTCCTCCCTTGACCCGAATCTCCTGTTCCAATGTGATGGGAAGTGTTCTCTAAACTCTGGCGGTATATCGTCAAATGGGAATCTGTCGAAGCCTCCGAAATCGCTTGTATCTGAAATGAAGAAAAGTTTTGTTACAACCCCTGTATAAACCATAAAAATTCTGAGAAACTGCTTCTAAATTAACCTACACATATTGTAATTACAATAAATATCGACTTAAGGGTAGTCGTGGCGTAGGGCACTAGGTTGTAGCTGTAGGTCAAATTAATTAAATATTTAACATTTTCATTCGCTCTGATAACGAGGTCAAACCCGGCGTTGAGTTTCGTACCAATGAGTAGTAATGCCTACAGACCTCAGCGAAATGTCTTAACACTAGGTTCCCAGTTTCTCTCTGCCTACACTGCTATGTGCAAGATACAGCGTGTAACAAAACAAATTACCGTCTACACCGTCCTGGCTGGAAGGGCGTCGCTTCCTGGCCCAGGTGGCGGGGCGTTGCCGCAGCCGCGCCGCTATATCCGGGTGGCGCGCCGCGAGCTCACTCCACGCGCCCGTACCCTCCTCCTCATCAAATGGGAAACCGCGCTTTGGACAACAAACGACTATTAGTTTGCTTATTAAATAAACATCAAACCATCAACTACTAAACTAACAAATTATTATAATCTATATTTATAATAAATAAATAAAACATTATATTCAGTTGAACACTTTTATTGAAACGTATTATTTGTTTACTTAAACTAGTGAGACAGAAATGGAAAATTTCAATAATGAAATTATACTGACACAGAACCACGACAATCTCAAAACTAGATTCCCTCTGTCTACCTTGCCATAGTCGGAATACATAGTAAACCCAAATAAAATGTCGTTAATATTTATGTGTTAGCTTAATTGTTGAAAGTAAAAATTTACCCATAACAAGAACAGCGAATAACTCACGACATAGTAAACAATGTCATTCGAGTGAGGAAGATAGGACCATATAAGATGGGAGGTCGAGTAGCGACCTCACTACCGTCTAGAGTCTAGACTGTTGACTGCTTTATTACAGTGTATCCGATGTCAGCATCTTGCATGACACAAAACGAAAGGTAATTTATTTTTTATTTATAGAATATAAAATTTACTGCAGTAAAATAAACATTATTTTTGAGTCTCCCTGAATAGAATACCGCACATAGAAAGGTAGGCATAGGGAACCTAGTCTTAACACACTTCCATTCTCCAATTTCCGTCAAATTCTGTATAGCGTGTTGAGTGGCAGATATTAAATATTTTAATTTCTCGAGTGGGAATCGAACTAACAGACAGTAGCGTGCATGTGACCCAGCGGCGATTTTATAAATTCCGAATATAAAAATAACAGTATCGATATCGATTAAGAAACAATTAATTAAATCATCAATTCGATTAAATCAACTATCAATATTCGATAAGTTTCATAATGTAATTTCAACTATAAAAGCCCGGACACGTATACTTAAATATTATTTCCATTTTATTGCTCGCGGCGTCCCAGCCAAAGCAACAATTACACGCTCAATTTAATTTTCATATATGCACGACGATAAACGTTGATTAATGTAAAATGTGTTGACCAGATCTGAACTGACGACCTTCGTATTGATTTTGTGAGTTATTGTAACGCTATGATGATATACGATATTAATAAGTAGCTACATTCGAATCTCTATGTCGCCGTGTTCCGTGGCACAACGTGTGACTGTAAGCGCGACGGTAGTGAGTTCGATTCCATAACAGTGGAATTAAATTATTTATTTCCTTGTTCTTATAAGACACAGCGCGGCGTTTAGCCACTAAAGACGCCGACTTCCAAAATTGGGTGAGTAGTGGGAGACGAAGTGTCTTAACAGTCTGTAACATGCAGTAAAAGTGTAAAGTTGCTCACTCTCTACGTTTAATTTATATAACTAACGTATTTTACATAACGAACTTAATGGTATACTTTGATTAAGCCAGCTAAAGAAAAAAAGCATATACCACGAGCAGTAATCGTACTATCGCAACTCATAACTATCGCATGTACAGTCAGATACTTCTTAACAGCCCGATTATGATGTGCAGAATATTTTACGATACATACTATATACCTATTTCGTGTAGGGTTGGTACCCCAAGCGTTCCCTGGTCATTGATCCGGATCCCGGATGCAAGATGACATTTCTCGATTTCAAAAATATCTTCCGCAATCGCAACACATCATTCTTCCAATTTTTTATATACGACATTCTTATAAATAATAAAATAGCTAGAAAGTTGTAAATTCAAATGTATAGTTACTTAAAAAAAACTATGAACGAAAGTTGAAAACAAAAGTGATCGCTATAAAAAAATCCTTAATTTACTGTTATACTCGATTTAATAAGTGAACATTGTAAATTTTATTACTTTAAAACAAAAAGCAATGAAACAGATTTAGATGAAACTTTACACAAACAAAGCTTATACCTCAGGAGAACGCTAAAATTGATGTTAAGATTTTAATATAATTTGTCTGTAACACAACGAAAAATTTAAACGGGCGAAGCCACGGTTGGATCGCTACATTCATTCATTGAATTCATTACGTACATACATACCAATACACGATAGTAGCCGGAGCAAAGATAAGCACATTCATTCACACAGGCGCCATTATTCTGATTCAGCTCCGTAACAGTTCGATTAGCAGTATAATGATGCATTCAATTGTAATCATTACAATTATGCGGTGAAATATTGCGAATTAATTACACGTCATTATAATGATATCATGGATTGGGCACGTTTATAGTATAATGGCTTTTAGCTGTGACTTCACTTGTGAGGTCAAATGGAAATAACTAAGAAACACGAAGAAACGAACGCTTTATAGAGAGCGTAAATGAAGAAAGTATTTCATTTTTAGGTTCGCGTTTTATTCTGTACATAGCAGAGTAAGCAGAGGAAACTGGGAATATATTGTTAGGACACTTCCTTCCTATTGTGACACATCTGTTTGATTCTGATTGTCTATACGAGTGACTGAACACAACGCCGCATTTTGCCTTGTTACCAGAGCGAGGAAATTACAATATTAGATCTTTACTTTCCCCAAGTGGAAATTGTTTTAATCACGCACACGATTGTGTCCACGACAGACCTCAGAAATGATAATAATGGAGAAATAGGATAACTAAAAGCTAATAATAGGCTTAAAATCTATACTGATATTATAAACTATAAAGCTGAGGAGTTTGTTTGTAAATATAACCGAAGGTAACAATTGCATACATTCACTAAGAGACGTTATCTATAAAAAAGAGAAACAGTTAAATACAATATAAGTAAACAAAGTAATAAATTGGTAACCTAATAAGGACTGTACAATAAACGAAGGGCAACTTAATATTTTTATTACTGAATGTACATTTAAATTATTATTAATTGTATAATAAGCCTCGTATTGTATTAAGAAAAGGGATCGATTGATAGTGGGTGGATTCGTCATTTAATTGTTGCTGATATATTAGTCATGTTGAAAATAATGAATAATCTGTGCATTTCAATTTTATGTATTTGGAAAACAAAAATAATTTATATAGTTGATTTATAATAACTATAGGTACATAATTTTCACTAATACTATAAAGCTAAAATGTTTCGTTGGTTGAAAGCGGGAATATTAACTGCCAGACTCAGAAACCACTGTTGGAATTGAAAATATATTATTTTGTCAGATAGTACATTTTTCAGGGAAGGCTATATGCTATGCTATATGCTATATTAGATTATGTTAATTGTGTCGATGTAATTCACGATATTTGAGGTCAGTTACCCCGCACTTATAATGAGTCATGGGTCATCACTATTTATTTGGCCATGCGGGTGAAGCCACAGGTAAAGGCTAGTTAAAAATAAATTATAAGGTCTGGTTAGACAAAATAAAAGTTTAGAATCCGACATTCAATAAGTAATGTGCTAACTGGGATGAAAGTGGATAACTTTGTCTTACATCTTTAATTAATATTAATCAAAAAATGCGTCTAAGAATTTTATATTAAAGATAAAAATGTAAATAAAAATAATGACAACCTTCAGTTTGTCAATGTCGATTAGGGCAAGAATCGTACAATCAACCCAAGACGGGCTAAATCAAATTCAAGAAAACGAAAAAATCTCACATATTTTTTAAAACACTAAACGTAAAAAAACCAATGCTTTACAATGATAAAAAACAACATATTTTAACAGAATAAAAGTTGAAAATTATGGTATAATTTAAGCTGAATCTTGAATTTGTTAAATCTTATAAAAACATAATCTAAGATACACAATAATATACATTATACATAAATTATAAATATGCAAAATATTTTTAAATTTTACGTAACACAAATACATTATGTACCGAAAGAAGATATACAACCAAAAGCAGTTTTAAAGTTAACCCACACGCGAACTTTCACGAAGGTTACCTAACAAGATCGAGTCTCGATGATTATTTAATCGATTGATGACATCAGCGCGTAGGAGACACGAATGATACGTCAGAAAGTTCGGTCGAACCGGCGCGGCGGTCTCGCGGTCAATACATAAATAAATAATAATATTTCTAGATTTGAATTTAACTAAGCAAAAATGTGGCGCTGAATTCCACCATTCATCACAAAATGATCCAGTGGGGAACGGAACGTCTTAACACTAGGTTTTTACGTTTAAACAGTGTGAAGCTATAAGCAAAAATGGACATCTAGATATAATTTTAAAATTACATTACAGATTAAAAAATTTAAAGAGTCTTAAATATTACATACGATGTACATGTTTTTTTTATACTGTTTAAATATCAGTCATTGAACCGTCAAAAAACTTTGCGACCATAAACATGAAATGTGATAAAAAAAGACAACTAGTGGGTTTAAAAAGAAAAATCCTAAGATTAATTGAGAGATGCAAAAAATTAAAAAAATATTTAACTAAAAATCAATATTTTATATCAACACGAACAAGCTAACGAAATATAGCTAAATATAAATTTACATTTCCAATTAAGAAGTAAACACAATTTGCATAACATAAAATAAGTGGTTTCAAGTGATGACTTTATTGCAAGAATTGTGGCCAAGAAAAAAAAAACACTGTACAATCGAATCAAGAGCCAAAAGGAAATTACATCAATTATCATTTATCTCCGTCGTCGTCGCGATAATTAGTTTAATGAAAGATCGACAGGTAGATCTTTATAAGGTAAAAGTGCACATCCGGTGTCCACAGGTAAAGATATAAATAAATGGACGTACTAATAAAGAAATAATCTCGAATGATTTCTCGTCGTCACGCCGTATTTGTATTGTATGTAGGCGAGATGTGACGCACCGCGGACGGTGGACCGTTTGTTGTCGATATTTTACCTTCTAAGCCAAACAACACTGAGATCATCATCTAAACTTAGATTAATATTTACTTGGAACAAGGATTTACTAAGTTGATCTTCGTGGACAAATCCATGAACTTGTCCGACGCCATATCAATCTTTTTGCACCTATTGAGTAAGCATTATGTCAAGAACATTCTGTACCATTACGGTGAACCTTGCACGTGCAATATAAAAACTTGTATGGTCAATAGTGGTATAATGTAGGTACAAAATATACGTATGAAGCATATTCAATATAAACGTATTTAATATTTATAATATACAGAACTTTAGATATCCACTTCAATTAACCTCAGAATTATTCCAATTTGAAGTTAACAATAAAACATGGACATTTATTTATATATCAAAAAAGCATTAAGATAAATATGAAGGTAATATGAAGGTTTTTACAAGGAAATAAGTAGACATTTGATCGTGTATTATAATTAAATGTTGGCGCCAAACTATCAACATAAAAGTAATAAACGGAATCGATTGTAGGCGTTTAAAAACGTTACCGGTGACTATGAAATGACAACATGACGTAGAACACATGGCCACTACCTGTTATTTTTACCAATCTGTGCAGTCTTTATTTTAAATATTTACTCGACAAAATACTACCGAATATTCAACTTGTCTAAAGTTCATTAATCAGCACTATTCATGATTCGATAATTTATATTTATTCTATATATGACGACGAAGACAAAGTATTTTTTGAATTTCAAAATAATATTAAATATCGAGACACATGACCGCTAGAGATGTCATATTTACAAAGGTGAAGCAATGGAATTATATTTGCATACAAACATGGCGCCACCGTAACATAATACAGTATTGGGAGCAGCACTTAATGTTAAATTACGGCAGACGGAGAATTATCTAAAGAAGGGCCTATATGTAAACGTTTGAGTAAGAAAGCTATTAAGAGCTCCGATACCCTTATCTTAGCTCAAAATACGGAAGCAGAAATGTCTGTTTTAAGGTATTGCTTTTACGTATGTATTATATAGATACGCACTAAAATTGAAAGTATGTTTTGTATGTTATCCGTAAGTCATGATATGGAAATCAATCTTATTCCATATGTATACTTTCAAAGGTATTGATCAAAATTATATCAAAATTATATCAAATCAAAGACTTCGTTATGGACTGTTTTATACTGTATTACAGAAATTTATCGATTTCAAGACTCCATTTCTAATATGACATCAAATTTAATGTTTACAATGCAATGAGATCTTTAATACATTTGTAAGAGTCGTTTAATCTAGATTATTAGATACATCAATTTCAATCTCTATTATAATATATCAGCATTCAATGTGCGGGTGCACCAACTGCCTTTCTCCAGCTACAGCAGCTGTTGTAAGAATTATTATCTACTACTAAAAGATGAAGTCCAATAAACAATATCATTAGTTGGGGCCAAAAAATTAAGGTTTTGGTAAAATATACCATCGATTGACTGTAACTGTAACTGTCCATTTTGGTATTTTAGTTATTTAGTTTTTATGGTCATGAAATTTTTGGTAAAATTTTTTTGGAACTTTTTAAAAAAAAATAGGTGTATTTATTTTCAATAGGTTTCTCGAATTAATTATATTACAAGATCTGTGTAAAATGAAGGCTTCTCTCTGGTCATTTAGATATTTGATCATGTTAAACTACGGGCATAGTTACTTCAAAATTTAAATAGATAGAGTGTGATATCTTGTGTAATACACAAGATATAATTTTAACCAAGTTAAATCTAAATATTTGCTAATTTTATCTTAAGAAAACATCACAGAATATCGAATCTTACGAGACCTTCTCTATTTATGTAGCACCTCGCTTCAACTAAGATGTGACATATTTCGTTGTCATACCCACGCAGGTAAGTAGCAAAGGTGTTCGAGTCCTTTAAATTTTTAACAATGCTTTCTATTTATAGCGACCTCGTTAGTAAAGGCCAAATGTAAAAAACACAATTTATTGAAGAGTCCACATCTATAAATGGCGTTACGATAACAGCTGCGTGCGCGTTGACTCACAGCCGGCAACGTGACTGTTTACATATTTTCGTTTTATTAGGTAAAATTATAAAAAAAATGTATATACAAAGATGCTTGTAAAAGTGTAGTCAAATATGTTTAGTCATTTAAATGTTATTGATTGACTACGAATAAATTTTTCATCGTGTTAAAACTAGCTAATAAAAATTGATCAAATCTACAAAAATTTGCTAAAATACACTTTAGATATTTTCTGTCAATTGTCCAGAACACAAATTAAATCCTTACTTAACAATAATAAATTCCCAGAAAATATAAATAATGTTAATAAGTATAAGCTTGAAATTGTTTTAAAATTATATAACGATCCATGTTTTAGTAATCTTTATTTACCTATGTCGCAATAAACTGAACGCACATAGGTTAAAATTAATTTATATTTACTAATACGTTTTCAGTAACTTAAGTAAAAAATAAATAAAAAAAGTATTTTTTTTAACAATTCCTACCTCATTTGTAGGGTTCCCGTGATATTCAGGTGGCTTATCCACAACAACAGGTGATTCCATATTACAACTATAAACACTTGGAATGTATCACAGAAATACACAAAACACCTCGATATACGAATATAAAACTGATAGCTAATACAAAACGCTCCTCGTCGTGTTTCAATTTCAACTGAAGCGGTGGACGAGTACGACTGTATTTATATAGCCGTACGAAGCTCTCGAACCGTCTGGATCTTTCGAGAGAATCGTGGACTCGTGGCTTCTATCCGAAGTATTGCGCTACAATACTATTGATTGCGTTTTATACATTGATGCTTTATTTATTACTATTTAAGAAATATATATTTTTTCGTTAAAAGTAGCCAGCAATGTATATATGATCATAGCATTTTCGAGAAGTTCGTAGTGCGCATGTTCACTTAAGACATTTAGGGTATATAACCCTTTCTTTCTTTATGGGGGTCGAAGTTCTGGAAAGATTTTGGGAGTTCAAGCTAAATTTAAAACTGTATGATAAAATTGTTGTTTTGATTAATTATACTAGTTTATTTACATAATACAAATAATATAATTAACACGATGAATTTGCAAAGGGTTTATATTATTATATAAATTGATTGTACTAAAAAATGTAGCGATATGAATTTAGCAAGCAAACGTTATTCATTTATAGAATATTATTATCAGCTTCACGCTGTATCCCGCACACAGCAGGGTAGGCAGAGGGAACCTAGTGTCAATACACTCTGTTCCCCACTTATTCAACACTAATTTTTGGAGGCATTGCGTGTTGAGTGGCAGAACTCAACGCCGCGCTTTACCTCGACACCACAGCGAAGAAATGGAAATATAAATTTAAGCAAATATTTCATCTCCTCTAGTGTGGATCGAACCCACAACCAGTCGGTTTTACAGTCACACTTTGTACCACTGCGCCACGACTGGCCTTCATTTATAGAATAATTTATTCGAATTGACAAAACGACAATAGCATGACAAGAAGATGCATATTTATTTACTTAAAAAATTTCACCGCCTACAAAAACACCAGATAGCCCTTCAGAAGTCTTTAAGAGGGATTCATGAATAATTTATGAATTTTATTACAATGTTTAAACAAATTACTTGAAAAAAGTATAAACCGGAACGTATTATAAAATGAGACAGCCACTTTTTACGACCATTGTTTATTTCGATTGCACCATTGCCCAAATGGTGTCGATTGGTTACGTTTAAAATTCATGAATTCCATAATTTCTATGTCGTGTAAGACGGTATTTTCTACACTAAAATAAGTTTGAGTTTGACCACATCATGCCTGATGTTGAGGGATGGTGCGGTCTAAGGTGATGAAGGCTTGTCTATATAATACTTATTCTCTCTAAATTTGAAGTAAACACAATGACCAACCGTATATAACTTTATCTTTTTGTGTATTAAATATAATGGAAAACCTTATAATCTTATGTTTTTGTTCAGCTTCAGGATATGGTGGATATATACTTCGGGATGTTGCACCCCCATGTAGCAGAGTACTGGTACACACCCTGTGTGTACCAGTACTCTGCTACATGGGGGTGCTTCATGTAGACAGAAGGATTCTAGTATTAAGAGCTCCCTTCTCACTTTTCGCCAAATTCTGTACCCATTGCGTGTTGTGTGGCGCAACTCGACGCCGCGCTTTGCCTCAACACTAAGGCGAAAACGTGAAAATATTAAATATGTCCTCGAGTGGGTTTAGAACCCAGTACCGGTCGCATTTACAGTCACATACTCGATACTGGCCTCAATATTATAGTAGCAACTACTTTAAAAAATATTAAAATTATACTAGATGGCTATTCAATTAATAGACCAAGCAGAACTAAAATAACATATGGCAGAAGAAACATGCGGAAGAAGACCGTCACGAGAGCTAATCAGATCAGTAATGTAATGAAGTAAAAATAACAATAGTCTATTTAAAAATAGTAATCTCTATCGTGTCTTCTAATAAAGAGTTCACCGATTTGGGGACACACTTCTGAAGCTTTGGAGTTGGTCTATGTGTTTAACAAACTGGTGTAGAAGCGAGTTATTTTGTTTAGTCTCTATACTAATAACGTTCATCTATAAATATTAAAAATACAAGCATCTTTTAAAATATTATCTTATAATAGAGATACTTATCGTGGTGCAGGGGTACAAGGTGTGACTAAAATCGATAGGTTGTGGGTTCTATCCTCATTCGAGGAAATGAAACATTAATTTAAATTATATTTTCATTTCTTCGCTCTACTGTCGAGGAAACGCGCGGTGTTGATTTCCGATTTCTTCCTAAATTCGGCGGAAAGTGGGAACGGAGTGTCTTAACACTAGGTTCCCTCTACCTATCCTACTACATGCGGGATACAGCGTGAAGCTGATTTTTGATTTTATAATATGTAGAAGAGGTAGTAACGTAAGGATGGTCCTAAAAATATAAACATTTTTTTAAAAGATAAAGATAAATCTAAACGATATGAAAGTAAATGGATTCCTGTTTTCAAGGCATAGCAAAAAGCTGCAAAAATTGAGCTCATAATCATTGCGTCTTAAGTAATCTTTTACATAAGAAAAAGTCAATTTAAACATTTGACCAATATATAAATACTTAATGGCATAGAATGTTTTATTTACATCGCACTTGTATCCAATATTTAAAAATTTTCTTTAAGGCCGTTTCTATTCGAGTATTATCTCGTAATATAGATGGATGTTACTAATGGTAGGTAAATATACAATATTTTAAAACATTTTTAAAGTGTTATTCCACACTTAGGAAAGAAAAATACTTGTTCAGAAAACGTATACTAATTTCAATATCGATGAGAACGTATGGCTTATCGGTCATCGCACCTGGTCGGTTTCCAGGAGGCGCGATTTCGAGTCCCGCTACGTTCAAATTTTTATACGTTTTCAAATTAGTAAATATTTAAGAATCTTTTCATATGTCCTCATACACAAATAAAATATAAAAATATATTTTGGATCTATCATCTGAAAGAACTCAATAGATATATATATTCCTATTGAGATGATAAGCTATGAGCGGAAATTAAAATGTTAGAGTACAGCTCAAAATGCAATTGCAATCTCTCTATGCTTGGTCGCGCTTATACCTTGATCAAGGTATACGTCACGTCTGACTGACCAAAGCAATAGAATACAACATCCGATGCGAGAATATATTATATTTCTCAAGATTAATATTATAAATTAAATAATAACATCCATCGACTGTGTCTTAAACAACTGCTCTACATGATTTGTATGAATTCAATAGAAAATGGAGAACATTACAAAAAAAACATTTTGTACTTCATAAGAAAATTAGATACGGTAAAAAGAAAAGAATACGAGTCAAATTAATATATTATTAAAAATTGTTTTATTTTTTTTTTAGTTTCACGTTATGTCACACACGCGCACCACACATAGCAGTATGGGAGGGATCCTGGGAACCTAATGGTGATTGACTGCATTCCCATGGAGAAACTCTGTTCATCATTTTTCGCAAAATTCTGGAGTCACTACTTGTTGAATAGCGAATCTCAACGCCCCGCTACTAGATTAAAATGAAGCGAGAAAATTAAAAGATCAAATATGTAATTGCGCACGCTTGAGCCGCTGCGCCACGACTGACCGAGCCCCGTTGAATGAAATTTGTTTTGTTCATTTTATACTAGTACCAAATTCAGAATGTAGATATGCTAAATTAGAGACTCTAAACTCTAGAATTGTAGACTCAAACACGTTTTCCAATAGACACAACGAGACACCACTCACTATAGGCCAGCTGGCGTATTTTGGCAACAATCAATGGTTAACGAACGGTCGTTGCCCCGTTCAGTACTTACGCAAGGAGCACATCAAATCAAACGACAACACAATACGAATCCATATTCTGCGAGCATTTCGATCCACATGCAATATAATAAATCAATGTAATAAATTACAATAATGTCGGCTATTACACTTTGTAATGTCTATGTTAATAAATAATTATTATGGTGTAGTAGATCCACGTTTTATAGGTTGATTTTAATGCATAGAGTTTTTACTTTGAAGTATTACACAAACAGGATTCGAGAGGGGAAAAATTGGGTTAGTCTTAAAACACACATCGCTCATATGTTAGACGATGTACGTCCAATTAAAAACGTAAATGTGATATGAGAGCCAAGTTAAATGTTAAGTAATGCGTCGCTCTCGACGTCACCAATAAAGGTATGGGAAATCTGTATGGGTGGTGCTGGGTGCTGAGATCTGTGTTCTATCGTGATAAAATTGAAACTCAAAGTTTCACTCGACAATTTTTTACGTACGAAATTTCATAATATTTGTGAGTCGGCTTTCAAATTTTTATTATTGAAGAGATTTACATTATTTTTATCATTACTTTAACATTATTATATGATTACTTTTTAGAATTATGAATGGATTGTATTAACGCTAGCTTGTCTCTGCCTACCACGCTGTGTACGGTATACAGCGTGAAGCTGATTTTTAACATCCACTTGTGCTAAACGTATCACCCCCTTCTTCTTTAGTGGGCTCTAAAGTTGATTTTATCTTTGCCAGGCACGTTACCATAAAATATATTATATTATAAATATTACGTATGCAATAATATATTGTAAATATTGCATACGTATTTAGATCTAAATCCTACATTGCCCACATATTTAAGAAACGTCATGTTAAACACACCTTTCTTCACTGTACATCCATTGCAAGAACACACGCCCCACCACAAGAGACACCGCCCCACTCTAAGAGGGATCGAGCATAATCATTGTGATACAGTTAAACAACTGCTCTATCAAGGTCAAATAGTTTATTTCCACATTCTATTTAATTTTTGCCAATTTATGTAAAATTATTTATTGTATAGAGGCCAGTCGTGGCCCTGAGGCAAGTGTGAGATGAAATATTCACTTAAATTTATATTTGCATTTCTTCGCTGTGGTGTCTAGGTAAATCGTGGCTTTCAGTTTTGCCACTCAACACGCAATGCTTTCAGAATTCGGCAGAAAGTGGGGAACTGATACTACTATACATACTACGGTTTTCTCTGCCTACCCTACTGTGTGCGGGATACAGCGTGTAGCTGATTTATTTATTTATTTAATTACATTTATGATATTTTTCTTTAATAATTAGTTCGTTCTACTGGCTTCTAAAAGCCCTTAATTTAGTAGCTATACAACCACAATAATTTGTATATACAAGCAATCCTTTCCAAACTCAAAATACTTCAGGGTTAATGACTAAACTATAAACAAGCTAACTAGGGCGATCGTAGGAGGCCCTGTAGACACAGAACCAAATTCCAGATTACGATCAGATTTATTATGGAAATGGAAATTACGTAACGTTGCTTTTGCGAATTTCACACGTGTGGTATGTATTAATAATTTTAAGACATGAAACAAAAGTATACAAAATAATGAAAAAGAGAAAGACTCGTTCATAAACCAATAACAACACGACATAAAAACGCCTCATATCTAAACGTGTACGTTTAGCTATTTCGATGACGTCTAAGCATATCTTGTTGGCAACACCGTGACGATGTTGCCACTAAACTATTACATTAATTCGAGCGTAAGAACAAAAGAAAACAATCATCTCTACTCACATTTCGCTTCATTTTCAATAGTTCATCATATAAAATGGCCGATGTCGTGGAGAAATATAAATTTTGCGTTTCTTAAATTTTTTTGATAAGTCGCCTCCAGCAGCTCACTCGGTCGACTCTGCGCGTTCGCATTGCAAGGTGGGTGGGTGAGACGTATCCCCGAAATAGAACTTTTCAAATAACTCTACACAAATTATATTCCTGCGTCACTGTTGACGAGATGAAGATCAAGTGCAGGCTTTGCAGTGACGATTGTTTTCTAATTGTGTTTAATTTGCCATTCTGCGAAAACCTACGTAACTATATTAAACATATGGCCATTAAATAAAAATAAATATAAATATCATAAAATCATTGACAATAATAAGAATGTTTTTGTTTTGTTCACATAAACTATTAAAAAGAAAAAAGCGAACGTAACAAAATGATAAAATGCTTCAAGTATTGTACCTATATGAGTTTTCCTAATCATTTTATATTTGATGTTGAATTTAATTTGCATAGTCGTCCAAACTAATCAAATTTGAGATAAATTCCATAATAATAACTTTAATTACTTAAAAATAAATATTGAGTAACAAAAAAAATCCAAAAAATTAATCAACAGAGACTGGAATTTCCCTATTAAAACAAAACTTAAATTTACAAGAGAACCTTGAATATATAACAACTAAAACATATTTCAATGAGGCCACACAGTAAGTGAACATTTCTTCCTCAACAAGTGTAGTAAAAGGAGAGTCCTTGGGCCCACCGTTCTGAATCATTAGCACCTACGCGCCTCAAAGAGTGATCGGTCGACACTCGACACTACCTTGCCTACTGCAATGTGCAGCGCAATACGGACTAGGGTTGGCGACTATTTATTGATTTAGCCTTTAACGAATCCAAAGCATTGCGTAACTAAGAGAAATTTAACGCTATAAGAATAAAATAGGGTTCTTTTAGTACCATAAGCCATTTTTTTTTAAATTCATATGTAAACCTCAACACTTATTCGAAATGTTTAACACTTTTAGCGTTTGTAACACTGAATTAACATTAGAAAAATAATTTAAGTTATTTATAAATGTATATATGTGGAAATTATGTAGTGAACTACTACATTTGAAGTAATAACTTAAAAAATTATAAAGAAAAAATCATATATTTCTACAGTCTGATAACAATAGATTGCCAGCCCTGACTTGAAACGAATAACTATGTTATTGTAACGATAATAATGAATAACGAGTTACGGCTATTGCGCAGCGCTGGATGACCGCATTATGTGACTATCAATATAGAACTATCTTGAAAATCTGATCGTATCGCTCATAAAATTAAGTATTTCGTACTAATATATAACTATTCACATGTTCCTAACCTAATTTTAAACGGAAAACGGAAAGCATGTGTAAATAAATCTAATTTCATTACTATTTCAGTTATTTAAGTGCGCATCGATTTTTTTTTATAAATATAAGATAATTACAAAACATTCATAAATATTATATTCCACATGGAGATATAAAACATCCTAGTTTAATGGTAATTATAAATCAAAACCATTCATTTTACTTGATTTATTCCTAGCAGCTTGCGCAGGGTCAATAGCAATTTATAACTTACTATACAGTCATATATTACGTAAGAAGCAACTCTCTCTCTTCTTTTTTACTCTATTGTAAAAAATTACAGACATATTTATATGTTATTTTATAATGTACAACAATTTCTATTTTATAAATTATCATCGTTAAATAATTAACAAGAAACTGTAATTTATTTTTAAAACATCAAACACTAAATAATATTAATAAAACTGGTGATATAATAATAAAATTTACTTAACCGTGGGTGGAAACATCGAGCGGAGGATCATGTACGTGACGTCGCTACGGAGGAAGGCAGGAATGCCAAAAAAGGTATGAAAACAATTTGTATCATGCGATAATTGTGTCACGCAATTATTAAAATATGCGACGTGATTGTAAATCAAATGAGTCGGTGTCGGTATTTGATTTATATTAATAATGCAATAAATCAAATACGTGTTGGGAAACATGTCATGTTTTTGTATTTTTGACGTGACATCGTCTTATAAAGCCAATCATTGTCACGTGACGCCTGAGCCGAGTGTGCGAACGAGAGGCACGATCAAAATAGCACATTGTAACTTGCAATGTTTCTTTACAATTTAAGTAAAAAAATGAATGAACGACCGACGATTGTTACAATGTTCTTGTAGTTTGCGAGATTAGTAAAAAGAAAGTCACTAAGGCGTGTCACTCCGATTCTATTCATATCAGTTTAGCCCATTTAGTGTAGCTATGTTTATCTCAAGGACAACAGAGCCAAGCCTAATAACCACAACAGATCCATTTTTTTAAAAAAAAACTTTGTCGATTTAAATTTACAAAAAAAAAAGTTTACAAAACATATAATTTCAAATATTGTGGAAAATTACGCAACTTGTACTCATTTTCAAAGATGAAATCCTCGTTAATAAAAACTAACTATGAAGCATTTTTATATAGTGTGTTATTAATATTAAAATCACATGCTAATTTACTTTAGACCGCATCCTACATCTCTGCGTAGATAAAAACTCACTGATGTTCAAATACTTTTTTTTCAGTGTCATACCGTTATCGTGTTTTATTAAGATATGAAAAGGTTGCTTTATCTTTAAGCAACCTTTTCGTATCTTAATAAGAGATATTAAGTTTATATTTACGCCAGTTTATATTTTGTAATCACTTCAAATCGCAAAATTCGCAAATTCGACAGTAACAGATTCTTGTTACATATATTTCCACTTAGCATATATGTAGATTTGTATTGGAAACTCTACATTCTAGCGTCGCGTAGACGTAACGGCACATTGCGCCTCACAACATTACATGCAATAAAATTTTATAATAGTTTTGGAAGTAGCCCAGCAGACAGTCAGTTTTTTATATATATTTTTTTAAACGACAAATACTATCTCGTATAAAACAAACAAACAAAACTGTGACAAGAAAAGCAAAATATTTATTTGAAAGTTCAAAGAGCTGCATACTGCACACGTGATAATGTCATTTATTAGCTTCAATATCACAGAACATATGACAAAATATCTCTGCAGTATAAAAATCAGCCATTTTCTTTGGAGAAGTAAAATAATAATCACTTATGGGTTTTCCATCGGATTATAAACTTAAGAATTTCCTAGAATTCCTAATGCATATATTAAAGTCGCTGTTTTTATAGGATAAACGGCGTCAACATATAGACTTGACCCATATCAAATCGATTGGTCAGTGACAATTGGTCTCATTTATAGGAATTACAAATACAAAAACCGACGACCGTGAACTAGAACGTTAATAGGTCGACATTCGTCATAAATTATGATAATCCAGTTCATAAAATGTTAATTAAAATTTTATAATCAAAATATATAGCTTCTACTACTTTTTTTTTTAATTTCACGCTGTATCCCGCATGCAGCAGGATAGACAGAGGGAGCCTAATGTCATTGTGTATTGAAATGCCAATCAACGTCGCGCATTGCTTTGACACCAGAGCGAAGAAATGAAAATATTAAATATTTCATTTCCTCGACTGGGAATGGAACCCAAACCTGTCGCGTTTACACGCTTGTGCCCCTCAGCCACGACTGGCCTCTTCCATAATAATGATTCAATGGTTCAAATTTCATAGATAGTTAATATTTTTTGGTTTACGCATTTTCCAGCATGTGTGAAAAAGGAAAGTACTTAGTAATTTCTAAGACATTTAGTACTTTGTCTATCGAATCTATGAAGCGTTTTTTTTTTCATATAAGTATGCTTCCCAAGCTATGCAAAGACTGTGTCAATTATTTTCTTTATGTCATGCCACAGAATCCACAGATAATAATTATATCTACAGTGCCAACATTCTCGGTTTGCTATAAAAATAGCTATCAACGGATCACAAGAGGACTTTTAAAGAAGCAAAAATAAATAAATAAAAAACCAAGTCATGACACCAATAAAAAAATGCGTTTTCAAAATATCCGTCGCATCCGCCGCACTACACGTGAGTGTATTTGGCACGCGTACACGTTACTCACCTATTTACTTCAAATATATCGCTGTGTTCATTGAAAACTAATTCAACTTACGGGGATTTCCGTAACAACAGTTACACAGTTCTTTTTAATATAATAATACAAGTAATGTATTATTATATTAAAAAGAAATGTACACTAGGGCATAAAATAGACAATTAAAAACTTTAGATTATTCCGAAACTAAGAAACAAGAAGAGGCCGTAGAGGATAAGCAGTATATTGTCTGATATTTTTTTTTCGCTGTGGTAAGAAGCGCGGCGTTCAGTTCTACCATTTTACACGGAATATCGAAAAAAGAGGAACGGAATATTTTAACACTAACTTCCCTAAGCCTTTATATGGGAGAAACAATGTGAAGCTAAAAAAAAGAAATCATTATAAAAATAAAATTTTTTGCTTATGACCTAAAATTCCTTCTTTATAATTTACGTTAGCAATAACAACAAATATATTTTAATGCTTTTGTACTCATTTCATCGTAACTACAAAACCTTTGCCAATTTAACATTATCATGTTAATAAAGATAATTATTAAAATCAGCATGTAAGTAGCGTGCTATATTACATAAAACCCGATCGACGCGACTGAGCTCGCGTGATTTTGTTGAATACATATATCAAATGACTAAATTTTAAATTAAGCTTTGCCGGGCCCCGGCGCCCAACCCATCTTAAAGGCCGGCAACGCACCTGTAACTCCTCTGGGGTTCCACGGGGTCGTGGGCGGCGGTAATCACTTACCATCAGGTGACCCGAACGCTCGTTTGCCGTGTCTTTTCCATAAAAAAAAAAGCTCACGAAAGCACCAACCAGGTTTTCTATTCATAAATATAAATAATATTTCTTCAGAAAATGAGGCTTCGTGGCGTAGGGGCAGAAAGGTTTGACTGTAATGCAACGGTTGTGGGTTCGATCCGCACTCTAGGGAATAAATTATTATTTATTTATAATTACATGTCATCGCTCTGGTATCAAGGCAAAAAAGCCCGTCGTTCACTTTCGCCACTCAACATGCAATGCCTCGAAAAATTAGGGGTAAAGTGAGAACAGAGTGTCTTAGCAGTAAGTTTTCTCTGCCCACTTAGGTGTGTGCGAGATTACAGCGTTAAGCGTGATTTGATTTATAAATAATACTTCTTGAAAAAATCATACCTTAGTACATAAAGAAACCCGTGTTAAGAAAAAACTCACGCGCAGTCACATTCCCTTTCCGGTTACGTTCCTTCTGTTCCATAGAGAATAAATCTCTTTATAGCCACGTCCATTTTATTTACTTTAACGACCATAAGTATACTTTTATTATAAAGCCGTAGTTTGTTTGGTGCTAATCTCAGGAACTATTGGTTCAAAATGCAAAAATCCTTTTTTGTTAGCCATATATCAAAGAAGCATATTAAATAATTTCTTAAACAATATTACAAATTAACTATTTAAATAATTTATTAAACATTCTTTTTGCGTATTATTTAATCTACACTTAGGAAAGAAAGAGGCGCTAGTTCAAATCCTGCTACGTTAAAATTTTTATACGATTTCTAAAAAATACATTAAAGCACGTTAATCTTCTCGATCTTATTTTTTATATGTACTTACGTTATCTCGATCACTCAAATGTGCCAGTGTCAAACACAAATCTCAATTATTTGACCACGGGGGCCAAACCACAGATAAAAAAAGCAATAAAATGATCGACATGTCTATTATTTACATTCTACATGGAATGTCCGTACCCTCCCGGAACCTACTCGAGGCGAGCAATAAGTCCTTCGCGGGCCGTCATCGTCAGTGAGATCGATGTCACTCACCTTAAATGCATCGATTCCTTTATAACAGGGGTTACCAACCTTTTCTTGATCAAGGACCATTTTTATACCATTTGGTAGCAGCGACCACTATGCATGTAGGTATAATAAAAATTGACTGTGGCAATTTAACAGAAACTTCGCCTCACCATCCCCTAGTCATAAAATTAAAATCGTTCGCGGACCATATTTAGGCTTCTGCGGGCCACTGGTTGGGAACCACTGCTTTATAACATACCAATATGGTTAGCCGATAAACATACACTACCTCGCCGATGAATTTCGAGAACAAAGGGGCTATCAATAACATAAAGCTATATAAAAAGCTGACTGAACCGTAATTTTATATGCACATATTTTACTCTTGTTTTTATCAGTAATTATGGAAAAATGTCGTATATACATATATTACATCGTGGGTTATGCATTCTAAGGTACATTGCGTTTATATGTTTCAATAGTTTGCTCATAGAATAAGAAAGTAAAAAATTGAGTTATGCTAACACAAATTCGAGTCAATTCGAGTTGCAGATTTCGCATTGTAAAATATTCAAATTAGCATTAGCTAGCATATTAATTGAAGTGTAGCAATATGGTAATCCATATATTAGAAAACTGTGACTTCACCTGACTTTCTAGTGATTCATTTCATTTGGTGAAACTATTGATCCGGGAGATCAAAAGCTAAAAATAATATTGAAGCCAGTGTTGGCACGCAGGAGCGCAAGGGTATGATGACTGTCACACGCTTGTGCCAGTTGTGGTTTGATTCCCACTCAAGGAAATGAAATATTTAATATTTTCATATCTTTGCTCTGGTGTTGAGGTAAAGCATGGAGGTGACTTCTTACTCTTAACAGACAATGTCTTCAGAATTCTGCGGCAAACCGTTTGTGAAGTGTAATACAAGGGTCCCTCTGTCTATCCTACTACATCCACGATTCAGTGTGAGGCTCTATCATCTCAAAAATTAAAGTACATATATTTTTATGTACTATCTGTTTGACTTAGAGAATAAGATCAAACTAGTTTGATTCTATTATATGTTATATTAACAAATGCAGCCTGCTAGTTTTCCTTATCCAAAGATAATAATTTTCCTGTACTAGTTGTACATATTATAAATTAAATTGTATACTTTACATAACTAAATGAAAATTTAGTTTCACATTTTGGCTTCCATTGCAGGGACAGATAGAACATAATTTGAGAAATTGTATGTACTTTGTCCAGAGCAGGTAAATAGAAAAATTCATTTCACCCAGGAGTGGAGATTGAACCTACAACCGTCTTATTCACAGTAAGTGTCCTTCTGCACATGATGATGAATGATCAAGGATAATGTCTTTTAAAAATATATGTTCCTTACTCAAAATTAAACATTTTTTACATGGCTTATAATTATCAAATTTTACAACAAAAACAGAACAATTTTGCTTATGACTGTACTTAAAACAAACAATACACTGGAATTTGTATGACACAATCACCTGAACATAATTATTCTAAGAAACAACAAGGTCATATCTACAGATAATAAATGATAGAACAGTGTGGAACTACAGATGCCACTTTATACAGCTGCACATTGTCTGATTGTAAATGCAAAGGTTCATTCCCATTTGGGGGATACAAATAATATTTATGGCCTCGCTATGGTAACAATACCAAGAATGAGTGCGGAGTTCATTTCTGCCCCTCAGCAGGCAAATCTCAAAATTTGGTAGGTACATGTGAAGAGTATTTTAATACTAGAATGCCTGGTTACTCTTCTATATGCAGGATACAAAGTAAAGCTCCAAAATATATGATTTTGCCACTGATACAGATAAAATTCTTATAAAAATTGCAATTTATGTTCATTATAAATTTATTTTTTTACACATGCATAAAGTACAGGCAATATTAGGAAATATATTTGAATAAAATTTAGTGGTACATAATTTAGTAATATTTAAAAATTATATTTATTATTATAATAAATGCAAAATGATGTAAACTAAATTTATATCACTTAAATCCCACATTATTAGCTTGCAGCTTGCATTAAACCAACACCAAATTAAACTTTTCTTAATATACTTAGACAAGGAAAGAAGTAGATTTGTATGTATAATCACAATAATTCACATATCCAGTCAGATATACATATGTCTTTATCAATACCTTTGGCACGAAGTAAAATAAATGATACGGAGTCAGTTTTTAAGCTTAATTTTGACAAATGTTTTCATTTTTATTTGAGGTTAAGTATTTGTAAGCCAAAGAGTAATAGAAACATATGTTATATATCATTCAAATATTTATAGTTCAAACTAACCTCACAAGCAGGCAGTTAGATGCACTCGGGAGCACTTGTGTTATAGCCAGGCATCAACTGTCCTGTGGAAAATCAGCAAATTGTTGCATATCCATAAATTTTGTCCCATATTAGTTTATAACAATTAATGGTCAGCATTATCATACAGTGAAGGATACTATATTTGGCCTCAAGCCAAAGAACTTGCACTGAAGCGAGCAAAACTGAAAATCATCGATGCAATCATGGTGTAAGATGCGAGATCGTGTCACAATAATGCGCGGGATTAGTAAACAAATATGGGATGAGAGCCAAAAGCGATTGCATAATACCCCTTATATACAAAGGTGTTAAAACGTGCATGGAAAAAAATGAAGTACATGCAAAAAATATATAGGAAATTAGATATAAAATAGCGGTGATAAAATACTTACAAAACTTCTTCCTCGAAGGGGCATTTCACTTATAAAAAATAAAAATCACAATTTTACACCGTAAAAAGTGTCCAAGAAATATTTCACTCTTGCCACTACACTAACACAGTTTCTAAACAATTTTAGTCCTCGTCTCTCGCCGTTCTCGGCAAATAAAATTTGACAGCAGCGTTCTCCTTTCTAGAACAATCACACAAAAAATCCATTATACGCATCTTAGTTAAAAGTTAATATATTTTTTTTATTTAATCAAGTAGTCATTAACACTAAAAACTTTTATTTATTTTCATAGTACATAATTTTAGCTGTACTGGTAACTTAAAAAATACCTCAAAAATTAAATAATTCAATAAGTATTTAATATGTTCTTTCACATTTAAAATTTTGTGTTGTAAAATTTTGTCTTGTCGATGGACGTATATTAGATTGGGAAGGGCAACATTTGTAACCTTTCATTTGTATGTTCATTGTCTATAAATGATTGTAGTTTTGATTTACTTGAATCTTGATCACGTGTATTTATTAAATATCTTAAAATGTAAAGTGTAAATCGAAAAACGTATAACAATAACACGTGTAATGTTTTCATATTTTGTATGGTACAATAGAAAAAAACTAATTAAAAACTAGAGACGATATGGTTTTATAATTGTTTTAAAAGGAGTATTCTTATCAGTCTTATCACCATGGAAAATGTTTTGATTCAAAATAAAGTTAAACTTTTATTCGAAAAAATTTCCGAACCACAGTATGTTATGAATAGTTATTATGCCGATCATTTTTTTACAAAAATTAACTGTGCTGATCCTGGTAAGTATTAAAAAAGTATAATAACAATAATTTAGAAATGACATTATAAAATGAGAAACTTCTTTTATTATAGCAAATGGTTTTTTAATATACCGATAATGTCGGCAATATGTTCATGTTTCGTATTACACTTATTGTTAAAATAATATATTATTTTAACAGTTAAAGAAACTATTTTATAATACATGTTAAACTATTTTTATTTTTCTCAATTAAATGATTGACTGTTAACGATTCTGTTCCATTACATAAACATTTCATAAGATATTTTCATAAGTCAGCAATAACAAAATATTATTCTATTTCAGAAGTCACATGTTTAAAATCATGGCCTTTATTACCTGATTTGCTTATAGAAGTATTGAATAATGCAGAAAACTACCACAATACAGTAAAAGTATTTTTAATAAGATTATTGGGTGTAATTGCTTCTGGGGAAGTTAATTTTGCTAAGATATTCTCAAAAAAAGGAGATGAAATTTCTAAAGCTTTTAGAGAAATAAATGCACAGAATATGGATTCAAGCTTACGAGTAGCTTACATGGAAGTAGCTCTTGCTCTACTTAATCACAACTCTGGTGTGTGTTGGCTTCTTCAAAGTGGAGCATACAAAGAAATATTAAGCCTATGCAATGAAAAAAGAACAGTTTTTGTTGTTCGGCAAACCTACAAATTTGCATCCTCATTTCTATGGAAACTCAACAATTTATGTAGTAAAGATAGTGTTAAACTAGTATTGGATGTCATAGTACAGCCAATGGTGGATTTTGACTTTATTAATATAGACTCCATGACTAGCGAGGAGGAGGATGTTATGTGTAAAACTCTTGAACCAATGCTACAAATACTATTAGCAATCGTAAATAATGAAACAAATATAAAAACACAGAATTGTATAATAGACTTCTTATTGAAGGATTATAAAATACTTACTTACTGCTACGTAATGTTAGACAGGTTGAGGAGAGAGGATGTTTCTCTGCTAATATCAAAATTTCTATTTTGGTTGACAATTGGCAAAGTGTTTGTAGGCAAACCAATTAATTCTGATATACAATATGAAAGAGAAGATCTTATGGAACTCAGTGTGACATATTTTAACATTATACAGCATTTAATTCAAAGACGCTGTGCTACATTAATATTTGATTTTTGTAATTCTTGCAATGTAATATGGAGTTCTGTGTGGAATGATCAGAAACCAGCAGTATGGGAGTTAGATGGTAGGCGAGTTGAGCTACAAAAACAGCTATTGATTATTTGCTTAGTGCCATCTTTAGTATATATAAGTGAAAAGAAGACGTGTTCAGAAGACACTACCAGGGTGAACGATTACATAGTGAAAATTATGGACTCTACATGTGAACATACGGCGAGAACCGCATACTGTTTACGAGATTTACTCTTACAGTTGGATACACAATCAGTTACACTACAAAGCGTTAAGAGATTAACTTGCCTCAAAAACCATTTAAATAATGAGCAAGCCAATTTAGTTTTCCAAATTCTGTTTTATGTTCTTAAAGAATATGATCCTATAGATGAGCAAGGGGATATGAAGAAAGAAGAGACTTTGAAGAGGATGATCAGGAGAAAGTGCTTGTAATGACATATGTCCTGGACATGCTACTTTCCTTAGTAACAAATTACAATATAAATTGGCAGGAAAGCTTAGAAGTGCTTTGTCTGTACACTGTTGTCTTTAATATTTTAAAGAGGCAGAATTTATCATGCAAAGTAAGAAATAATTTTAGATTAACTATGTATATTGTTTAATGTAATAAAATCAAAGACCTTAGTGGTGTAATGAAACAGCAACTACCTACAAATATGATTGTTGTGGGTAGGATTCCTTCTCCAAGGAAAGTAAGTTATTTGCATTTCCATGCTCTGGTCCATAATATGCAATATTGAGAGTTTAGTTACACTTAGGTCACTTTGCTTACCCAGATGTATTATGGGGACTAAAAATATTTTTTTCACCTTTTTCTACATAGTAATAATCAGTACAATAATTATGAAGATTTAATTACAATTTTTTTGCAGTTTGTAGTGACAGCACTAAATGTGATATCAGTGACAGTAAAGAAATTTCTGCCGCCGAATTTGTCTTTGTTAATGGAATCCAAGCCAGGCTCCACAATGGACGAGCTCGGCAAACTCATTTATATGAAAATGCATGATTTTAACTGGGAAGTTAGAGACTCCGCATTGGAATTATTGTATGTCTGTACTACCATCTGTTTTATTAGTAAGTAACATTTTTAATGATTGAATTGTAGTTAAAAATAGCTTTATGGCCCGGCCTTCCATCCTGTATAATGAACATTTCAAATTAACAAATTAACAGATTCACATGGATTTGCAACTACGACTGTTTTTTTACACTGTTTTTTTTTGTTTTTTTTAGTTTCACGTTGTGTACTGCTCACAACAGTGTAGGCAAAGCAAGGCACCTAATCTTAAGACACTCCATTCCCCATTAAGGTACTTTTATCCACCACTTTTCGTTGAATTCTTGTGATTCATGTTGAGTGGTGGAATTCAATGTCGCGCTTTGCCTCGTTACCAGAATACCAGTAAGCGATAATATTAATTATCATTCATTCAAATCATCACATTAACGAAAATATTAAATTAATATTTCATTACTCCGAGTGGAAAACGAAAACCCACAACCGTCGCGTTTACAATCGCACGCTTGTGCCCCTGCGCTATGACGGTCTAACTAAACATTGATAGTAATAGCCAGTGATTTTTTGTCTTTAATAAAGTTTATTAAAATTTGTTTTAAACATATAGCATACCAATACATTCTTTGATAATCACGATTATTACACATTTTTAACGATTTTTTTTAATCGGATTAATCGCAGTATATTTAGTATTATACATTTTTGGGAACCCTACGTTTCGAACACTTTGAAGTAGTCCGTGGTCACGGGTAGACTGAGGTAGCATTCGTCTGTCAGTTGACATAATTATTATATCTAACTACCGCCAACGATTTCTTAACTGCATATTGTTCGAAACGGCGGGTTTCCAAAAAATTTATAACTAATTTAAATACACGCCATTAATCTGTTTGAATTGTTTCATTTGTAACATACTATGCCTCAATCGTTTTTTTAAGCATTTATTTTATTATATTAAATTTTATTATATTATAAATATATTATGTGGAATACAATAAATAAATGTCTTCACAATTCACAATATCGTATGGCGATGATTGTAGGTTCCTTTCTCACTCGAAGAAATGAATATATTTAAGTTGTTCTCATTTTTCTGCCCCAATATGATAAATCGCACATCGTCGTTTGAACTAAAATAAAACGCATTTTTTTATATTTTTATCATTTGAAATTGAAACTTGGAAAATCTTAATTGCTTCATTTTTTATTATTATTTATGTTCTTTGTGTGATTTCAGAGTTCCCTCCGTTACAAAAGCAGATTTTCTCGAACAACTTGATCAACGTAGCGGCGACTGTGGCGTTGAATGACCACGAGTTTTATGTTCGAGTGTCGGCGCTGAAGTGTCTCGGAGCTGCTAGTAAAGTAGGCATGTTGTGGGACGAGCTGAAGACACAATATCCTAATATGCAGGTGAAATATGTCATGTTTTTCATAGTAATAGTGAAAAAAATATTGCATTTTTATATCTTCCAACTGTATGTTACTACATGTATCCTGCACATGGCAGGGTAAGTAGAGGGAAGTGAGTTTTAGGACACTCCGTTCCCCACTTTCCGCCTTATTCTGGAGTCATTGCGTGTTGAGTGGCCATTGTTGTGGTTGTGTTGGCCGCGTTTAGACTCCCACGAACCCTTGCGTTATGACGGCTAATAGAAATAAAAAAATAAAATTCAAATCATCTTCACATTGTATCCCGCACACAGTAGGGTAGACAGAGGGAACGTGGCCAACCCGCTGTGTGCGGGATACAGCGTGAAGCTGATTATGGTACAATATAGAACACGTATATGTTGTATGGCAACACTTCTAAAAGATATTAAATGTTGTTATTATTATTAAATTAAATGCCATATTTAGTTAAAGGTTATCATAGGGCACAATGCTATTTATATTTTAAGAATAAGGAAATAATTGAGTATTTAAGTCAATATAATAAGGATATAGTAGGTATCCGCTCCGCTTTATCAAATCGGAACGGAAAAATAGTTATTTCTAATATAACTATTCCCTTAAGTAGGAACTAAACTTACAATCATCGTGTATATATTCGAAATCAACCCACCATATCACATCGACGATTTTTTTTCTATAGATTATTATTTAAATATAAAACTTTTTACAGGAACTTCTATTACAAACGCTAACAGAAAACCCAGAAGGCGTAGTCCGAAAAGAAGCGTGCAACGTCCTTTGCGAAATTTATCAAAATGTTAAATTGTCACCCAATTTTAAAGTTATTTTATATAATCACATGGTTTCGTCCGCTCTAAGCGACTTCCATTGGGAGGTACAACTAAGTGCTCTGAAATTTTGGAAAGTCGTCATACAATCTTTGCTAAACGACCAGGGAATGCTCGACGGGACCTTCCCACCGGTCACCTTTTCTAGAGAAACAAGAAAAATTGTTACTCTCAACGAAAAGGAAATACAAAAAAGATTAAATCGAATCTTAGAAGAGCTTGCCTCCATAGGATGTCTTACTGTTCTGGTGAAACTTTTACATGACGAAAATGAGATCGACATAATGGATTCAGCGCTGACAGTGTCAATGGAGTTAATACAAATTTTGGATAAATATAACGTACCAGATAATCTGAGACCTAATGAGAACGAACCAAGAAGTATAGACGATTTATTGAAACAAATCAAACTGGACACGGTAAGTTTCTGTGATAATGCTGAAATGGAGGAACCAAAGAACTTGGCAACGGCCGAGAACGTTATTGAAAGCATATTAAACGCTGACGATATTAATTTATTGGCTAACATTTATGAACGACATTTGACTTTACAAACAGACGAACCGAAGCCATGTGATAAAAATCAAACGAAACTATTGAAATTTGTTACGCCATATTTATTTGTCTCCTTCTTGAGAAGTAGAGATTTCAAAATGGTTATAGAACAAAAGAAGAATTGGAAAGATGGTATAAAAAGTTTATCGTCGCTGTTAGACGATGTTCTCGGTATATACGAAGTTAATGATGAAGTTAACTCTTTAGATTGTTATTGAGATTATATTTACTGTACTAGATAGAGTAGTAGTAGATTTGTTATTTAGGGTAAGTGATTAGTTTGTAAAATATATTTTTATAAGAAATTTTGAATTTTATTTGACCTTTTTGATTTATTTATTTATTTATTTATTATAGAACACCAACACAGCTTACACTAACAAGAATAGAAAATACAGAGAACAAAACATAAAACAAAATACCAAGTGCAGCCACAATTATAGGTGTTGACGGCATGCTAGTTTTACACCTACAATATAAATATTATATTAAGAATATATATGTAAAATTATATAAACATAAAACAAAATAGAAGCTAATTGAAATTACACAAGATCAAAAGTTAAAGAAAAAAAAAAAAAAAAAACAATAATAAAAACTAATTAATAATGAGCAGACATGGTTACTTAAATCTCAAGGACTTCAATATTTTGTCACGAAACAAGGGCCGCTTATCAAAGAAAATGTCAATGTCTACCTTTTTGGATATACTATTAAAATGTGTAATAATACGGTTTATTGGAGAAAATTTGCCTAAATTAGTAGTACTTTTAGTTGTGGTAAATAGGTCGTACCTACAACGCCTAGGTAGTTTGGTTGGAGCTGGAAAACGTAGCGTTGTTAAAAGTTGAGGACAGTCAATAAGTCCATTAACTAATTTGAATAAGAATAGGCAGTCAAGAACCAATCTTCTGTTATGCAAAGAATCCATGTTGAAAAAAATCAGTCTATCAGCATAAGTTGTAAGTGATTTGCTTAGATTACACTGATAAGAAAGGTGCCAGACAAACCTCTTCTGTACACGCTCGATTCTTTTTATGTAAATATCGTAGTGAGGATTCCAAACTACAGTGCAGTATTCGAGACCGCTACGGACTAGAGCATTAAAAAGAGTAATTTTGGTTTCGGACCTCCTAAATTCTCTGCAATTTCTTAGGACAAAACCCAAGGTCTTAAATGCCTTGGATACTATATTGTCAATATGCACATTGAACTTTAACCAATAATCTAAAGTAACACCCAGATCACGAACTGTGGCTGCCTCTTTTAGTATTTTCCCATTTAAATGATAATGAGAAGAAGGCGGCACCTTTTTCCTACTAAAACGCGTTAGTTGGCATTTCTCAATGTTTAAACTAAGCTTATTATCAAAGCACCAATTTGCCAATCGATCAAGGTCTTCTTGGAGTAAGATTGCATCGGTGGAATTGTTGATAGTTTTAAAAATTTTCATGTCATCGGCGAATAGACAATAATCTGAATGTAAGAAGCAGCATCCAATATCATTAATAAAAATATTAAAAAATAGAGGGCCGAGATGAGAACCTTGCGGAACACCAGATGACGTAGGAAACCAATCAGACTGATATCCCTTAACCACAACTTTTGATTTCCGAGAGCCAAGATAAGAATGACACCAATTGTATAAACTCCCTGTTAAGCCGCTGTTCGATAGTTTTTGTAGTAAAATTTCATGATTTACACTGTCGAAAGCCTTACTGAAGTCCGTGTAAATGACATCAACACATGATTTTTTATCGATACAGATAGATAATTTGTCGACAAAAGAAACAAGGTTAGTAGCTGTGGACTTCGATTTACAGAAACCATGTTGCTGTGGTGTAATAATTTGTTTAATTTGCCAAGCAATATAAGGAAATATTAGCTTTTCGAAGAGTTTGGCAAACACGGGTAGAATAGATATAGGTCTATAATTTGTAACTGATTCTTTTAAACCATTTTTGTATATCGGAATAGTCAAGGATTCCTTCCAACGAGACGGAAAGGCACCTGAAGTAAGAGACTTATTAAAAATGATATGTAAAGGGGTCACGAGTGCGTTAGCACATTTCGGCACAAAAATTGCTGGTATTCCGTCGCAACCAGCACCCTTGCGAATGTCAAGTCCTTTTAAAGCTTTTAGGATCTCGTCTTTACTTAAAGATATTAGTGACAAACAGCAACTAGATAAAGATGTGCTATTAACAGCCACTTCGCGTGATTCCGAAGAAGAGTCGAAGGCTGAACCAAAATATTCAGCAAAAAGACTGCAAATATCAATGCCGTTAGTCGAATATTTGTCGTTATAAGACATTTGTGCGGGGTAGGAGCAAATGCTGCCTTTTTTCTGTTTAAGGAAGGACCAAAACAGTTTTGGATTGGATGTCATATTAGCTTCCAATTGCAATATATAGTTGTTATAACACGAGATCGTCAGTTTGTAACATCTTTTTTTTACTAAGTTGTAAGAAATGATATCGCGCGGGTTGTTATTGAATTTGTGAATCTTTTTACGATATTTTAATTTTTCATGTAACATACTAATTAATTCTGAAGAATACCATATAGGGTACTTCCTTGGACGTGGTTTCGAAATGGGAACGTGTTTCCGAATTATCGATTGAAGTATACTGTAGAACATCGTAAGCATATCGTCGACAGTTTCGCCAGCAGATAGCTTTACATCCCAGGGAGTATCATTTAGCTCTTTGATGATGGAATCATAGTCAGCTTTGTAAAAGCAAAGTCGGGTAGTAAAATTCTGAGGCAAGTTAGTTGTTGGGGAAAATGGAATTATAAACTCTAACGGAGGATGAGCGGGGTCAACCAACGAAAGAGGATTAGAGCTCACGTTTAATTTAGCAATAGTAATATTGCTTAAAATGAGGTCTAAGATATTATCCTTGTTGTTGCGAATTAAGTTGTGTTGAGTGAGCTCGTGTAAAGAAGCAAAGTCCATAAGCATATTGTTATATAAGCTGCTGCTAGTGATTGGCAATGTAGACGACCATGGAATAGTACCCAGATTAAAATCACCAAGAAGTAAAAACTTATCAATGTCCAGAGAATCAAGGACTCGGTTACAATTATCTAAGAATTCGTCAAGAATATGGAATTGGATAGGGGGCGGAAGGTAGACACAGCACATATGTAATTTTTCAGGTTTGTTATTAGCATTTATTACCTCCAACTCGATCCAGATGTCCTCACACCGAGATTCTAAGTGACAAAGTCTTTTAGATTTTAAATGCTCAGCTACAGCAATTAGGACCCCGCCGCCATTTTTGAAAGAATGGAAGCCTGTAGTTTCGCGATCCCTTCTATATACTATGTACCGTTTATCAAACAATTCTAAGTCAAAAATGCTGTTGCTAAGCCAAGTTTCAGACAATACTATAACATCATAATCGTTGCAAATTACGTTGTTAAAGAAGTCAATTGTCTTAGTTCTAAGACCTCTAACATTTTGGTAATACAGATTTAAACTCTTGAATTTAAAAATAAAAATGTATACATAAAAACACAAGCTTATGTGGCGAGAAAGTAGATAAAAAGCAAATCCGGGACTTTTAGTCTAAAATGCGTAGCATATTCACATCGCGCACTATGATATATTTGGTTTCGTCGGATTTTCTAATAAATACCTTCCCATCACGTACCCACACATATTTATAGTGCAGTTCCTTGGCTTTGCGTCTGGTAGCTGCATGAAGATTTTTATTCTCAGGTGTTAGGTGCTCAGAGATATAAATAGGTTTCTTTTCGCCTCCAAAACCTAGGTGAGCAGAATTTAATCTATCATTTTTGTTGTCTCTGTTAAATCTTACCGAACAAGCCAAAATATTATCTCTGATACGAGGACTACTGAATTTGACCAATATGGACCGAGGGCGGGAGCTTTTTGGATCGTGCTTGGCTATCCTCGAAGCGTAATGGATATCACCTTCATTTACTGTGCAATTGATAGTATGCCCGAGTTGTTTGACAACCGTCAAAAGATTTTCGTTTTTATTTTCGGGAACGCATTGTATTTCAATATTGCTAGAACGGCTTAGTTGATCCATCTGACGGAGTCGGGCTGAAAGGTCTTGATTTGATAAACGAAGTTGTTCAATTTCCTTTTGCTGACGTGAAACGGTTTGTTTTTGCAATTCCTGTTCTTTAAATATTGCATCAAACTGTTCGTTAAGGAAAGAGAGAGAATTCTCAAATGACGCAAGTTGAGTCTTTATATCTTGAAAATGCACTTTCAGTGATCTTTGCAGCTCATCTCTTAACATGTCGCGGATAGTTTCAATGGACGCACATGTGCAAGCCTTTTCTGAAAGCTGTCTGGTATTTGATTTTACACGTAACGTAACATTGTCAGAGAGACTATCGTTAGGATTAATGTTAAGGGCAGTGGCGATAGCAGCAGGTCGTATTGGTGTATACGTATTGTCACCGGACTTAGGTTCCCTGCCTCTGCAGGAGGGACAAACCCAACCTTCTCTTGCCGATTTAGTTAGCCCTACGTAATCCGCTTTACTAAAGTTTACGCATGAATAATGATATTTGTCGTGACAACGAGAGCAGCTCAAAAAAGCGATGTGTTTGTAAGTGTTCGGGCAACCAGCACACCCCGAGTCACTAGCCTTATGCTGATTCATAATGTAATAAAAAAGAGAGAAATATATATATATATATATATAAATATACAAAAAAGGAAAAAAAAAAAAAAAAAAAATCACTAATATATATATATATATTTATTTATATAAAAGTGAGATTCGATCCGTGGTATCAAATGTATAAAGTCCTCCCAAGAGCCGCTGCGCTAAGTATGGATAGCTATAATTGTTAAAAACTTCGAAGTCCATTTACGCATATATCGTCAAACAATAAGCCTGAGTCATTGACATGGACACGACGCCTCGTTAGAGGAGCACAAAGTACTTCCGAACGGAAGGTTTTAAACTGGTTTGATTAAAATTTAACACTTAGCACTCACTATATTACTTCATTTGAATATCAAAAGAACTATTATGATGTAGGGAATGATATGAAGCACTTTTATTGCACAAACAGGTGTTTATGACGGATTTAAACTATTAAAAACGGGCCTATTGAATACTGTAGGTGTTTACTTAACGGCGGTCGTGGCGCAATGATTTCTTAATATGCAGTAAAATAGTGACACTTGGACAAAAGGAAAAAAGACATCATTTTCTTCTGCAGCTCCACGCTGTACATAGCAGGGTAGACGTTTGCGAACTTAGTCTTAAAACACTTGGTTGCTTTTCGTGTTGAGTGACGTATCGCAACGCCGCGCTCGTGTTTTATAGTTCATCTATCACTACCATACAACAGCACACATGCAAACTAATCAAAATATACAAAGAGAAGGATCTTTAGGTTTTTTTTTGTTTCATACAGTTACTCACAGGTTAGATTAACATACCTGTTAATCTAACCAGTAAACAACATTCAAAGTCAAAGTCCAATAATTAATTAAATACTGTACCTGATCGTGGAGATGAAGGCCCAAATTTTCTGTGGCCCAATTATGCCTGGACGCGAGTGAAGCCCGCAATTTAAAAAATCCAAAGTCATTAAATAGTAATAGGCCAGTCGTGCCGCAGGGGCACAAAGTGTGACTGTAAAACCGACGGTTGTGAGTTCGATCCTCACTCGAGATGAAATATTTACTTAATTTATATTTCCATTTCTTCGCTCTGGTGTCGAGGCAAAGCGCGGCGTTGAGTTCTGCCACTCAACCTGGCTGAAACCACTTTCCGGACGGAAGAACGGAGTGTCTTAACACTGCTGTGTGCAGGACACAGCATGAAGCAGATTTATTTATTATTAATTAAGTAGTACTAGCTCAGACCGAGCAAAGTGCCCCGCAACAAAGCATGTATGCAAGTTTAGACCATAGTCTCACAGGATCACAGGAAACACTTCTGCAACACCATGCTATCTTTAGTTGTTTTGTACTTTCCACAGTAGCCAAGTAAAGGTCAGAGCTCATCTACCTCAGCCTCACCAAGCCCAGTGATACTGTAGGTCATTACAGCCAACAGTATACTGATCTTCCAAAAAATTTAAATAATTTGCGGACCATATTTAGGCCTCTGCGGACCACTGATTGGGAACAAGTGCTTTAAAGAGTGCTTCGTAAAAACATGAAACATTATATGAAGAAAACATAATTAAAATTAACATGTTTATCTAAATCTCTATACTATCAACTATTTGATTAATTAGTAAGAAGATTTTTGATTTCTTGTACTCAAATATTTCTAAGGGACATAAAAACTAAAATTCCAATTACATTTAACAATTTATTCTCTATATAAAACTAAATTTAAAATATAAAATTAACACCTAATCAATTTCTATAACAGCCCCAACTTTAGAAAGCGCTTCTTTAAGTTTTTCTGCTTCGTCTTTGGATATATCTGCCTTCACTACTGTGGGTACACTTTCTACAAACTTCTTGGCTTGCACCAAATTGAATCCTTCTAACAGCCCCTTAACTTCTTTGATTAGTGCTACCTTTTGTTTATCATCATATTTTGTCATTTTAACCTGAAATATATAAGCACTCTCTTAATATATATATAGTACTATATAAAAGTATAAATGTATAGTTTAATTAATTTAGATAAACAAAATGGAATGTAGTAAAGATTATCAATTCAAGAATTGAAATAATATGAGGTAGTTGAAAAGAAAGAAACAAAAATTTGAACACACAGGACAACTTATATTTGTTGTCAGCATCTCTTTATAGAGACGTTTCTTTCACTACCCAAAGATTTTAAAAAATAATGATATGGCAACTTAAATTGGTATTTATTAAATATTTTTTCCAACAACTTTCACTAAAGAAAGGAAAACAGGATATATATTATAAAAAATATCACTAGCGAGGTAGGCAGAGAGAACCTACTGTTGAAACACTCCATTCCCCACTTTTTGCCAAATTTTTGAGGTATTAAATATTGAGTTATTAAATTCAGTCCCACACTTTGCCTTCATTATTAGAGAGATGAAAAAAAAATATTAAATATTTCATTGCAATATAACATGAAGTTATTATTTTTCTTATAATTATTGGTAAGACTATGACTGTGTGTGGTGACTCCACAATTATCTCTTTTACATTGACTAAATGTTGCAATTCAAAGTAAAATATCTATACAAAAACTATTATTTTAATTAAATAATATATCAACTTACAGTAAAGCTAGTTTTAACTGTTTTGGGTACAGCTTCTTCTTCATCTTGGGCTGCCGGGACGGCCATAGCAAAACCTCCCATAGGCATTACAGGTGCGTCTGGAAGATTCAATCTTCTTTTAAGAACTTGACTTAGTTCTGACACTTCTAATAAATTAAGTGTTGTGATTTCTGATACAATTTTTTCAATTTTCGGCGACACTGGCTTTTCTACACCTTCAGGTGGCGGAATAGTAAGCGGATTTATTGCAGCCTCGGCTACATCTTGTTGCAGGACTGAACTAAAATTATAAGTTATCTATTATTTACACATAACATAAAGCAAGTATGTTTTTAACAAAAAAATATATATTTATGATAGAATTTTGGTTATTCAAAGCGTAACCTATAAAATATATATGATATGTACCATCTTGAGAATGAACGTAATTGAGCAATTGGAAAACGTCTTATTAATCTGATACCGTTCATTGTAATAATTTGTACGTAATGTTTATTTCTATTCCGAAAAATTTCCTCGATTATTCTATTTCGCTGCTTCGTCCTTTTTACTTGATATATAACCACAGATAAGTTAAAGAATATATAAAGTAAAATCAACACCATAGACAAATTAAGGGCACTTTTTTCTTTAAATTTCATGCTGTATTCTCCATGTAGCATAGGCAGAGGGAGCCTAGTGTTAAGACACTCCATTCCCCACTTTCCACCGAATTCTAGAGGCATTGCGTGTGGAGTGGCGGAAGTTAACGCTGTGCTTTGCCTCGACGCTAGACCGAAGAAAAGAAAAAAATCATTTCCTCGAAGTGGGGATCGAACCCATAACGTTACGCGCTTGTGCTTCTGCGCCCTTTGGGTATATGTATTCTGTGGCTTCGACAGATCTTTAGGTGCAAATGTAACTTATAAGACAGCTTGTAAGTTTCACCTTCCAGAGGTAAATAGAGCTTCAATAAGTAGAGAGGTCTGAAAAAATATTCGATTATTATTCTTTTTCTTCCTGAACTATTATTTCAAATTTTCAAGAGCATAATGATTATTAAAGTAATTGTCGATGCTATAATATTCTAGTAATGTACCTACGGTACACATATAATTTTTGACAATTAAGGTTAAAGCTGTCAAAATGACAATTTCAGTGTTGATAAACAGTGTTTTGCTGTTCCTGGTTGCAGTTCGGACGCATTTTATTCTAGATATCCTTAGATTTCAGTCGTATTAGATATTTCATATAGGTATTACCTTGTATAAGATATTATCTATATGAAAAACACTTAGTTAAAACTTGTATACATACCATAATTTTATACATAAATTTACTGTGCTGTGGCAGAAGTTGAAGGTAATATGCTTGTTATTTCTTTATTATTTTTCATTACGCAAAAAATATTCAAGAGTTTTATTACTTATGGTTTTTTATATATTTGTTTTTATTTATTTATTATACCCAGTTTAACTATAATCGTAAGTTTTTACTTCAGTTTTTTTAATAAAAACAATCACATATTTTATTTAATAAAAAAAACAAAACAAAAAATAAGTCATCTGAAGGTGATACTTGTAGCCTTAATATTTTAATTTTTTGTTGCACTAATCATGGTACAAAAGACACATTGATTATTTTTAAATAACTCCCTTAAAATATATTTAAAACTCTAATCCTTCCTTTAAAAATACAAGAATCTTGAATCTTTTTTCCAAATAGTAGAGGCGGAAATTATAAATAAAGAGGAAGTAAAATTATTTAATCATAATCATTCTGCCTCTCTATCTCTCAAATCCACAACCATTGCACTTACAACGAGATGCTGTCCACCTGCACAACTTTAGTCTAAGTATAGATTGTTTTTTTTTCTATTTTGTGTAGCATATGTAGCATTATGTATAAGAGATAGTTTTGTTACATTATATTTTTTTGACTTTTCTTAAGGATATTTAAATCAGCTTTGATTATATGTTCCCAAATACTGAGCTATACAGGCCATACCTATAAATATTATCAAAATTTGCCAAATAGTTTTGAAGGGAATAAACATATAAGTAAAACATAAAAATGATACCCCTAGAAATTATTCATTACTTTATATTCAAGGTACAGGAAAAACTCCAATAAAAACAAACTTAATTAAAATAATTTAATTTCTTGTAATTAATTGTAGTGTAATTAATATAATTTAATTTAATTTCTTCTTCTTCTTCAACCAAAACCTATTTATATTAATAGAATAATGATTACTTAGAAAACATGATTTTAGTGTTATTGTCTTTGACATACAAGTACATCACAATTGGTACTCAGTTAAATTGTCCAATCGCTTGTATCATTGCATAAAAGTAGTTACTTCCTTTTGTTTGCAATATTAGTTGATTATTCAATTCGCACCCAAGTTAAACTATGAGAATATTATTCTGGAATTAACTTTAATACATATTTTTCTGAAATTTGCTTTAAATCATCTTTTTGCTCTAAATAAATTTAAATATACTACCAGCTGATATTATAAAATATATTATCATCAACTTAGATTGTGAATCTGTTAAAAGCCTGTTAAACAAAATTTCAGGAGAGCTACAATTTGTTAATGAAGAGTACCTGTATGTAAATTATCAGATGGGCTTGATAATTTAGAAATTTAATTTCTATTAGATACTATATGATAAAAAAAGGTCAATTTTGTATTTTCTTACATTTTTGTATTGTATGAAAATATAGTTAACGAAAACGAATAAACGTATTTAGCAAGTTTAGATTGTAAACCGACATTCCGCATTTTTACGTGTTATTTGAATATTTTTTTATATATTTTTTGTTTCGTTTGTACTAGAGATTGTTTTTAATCGCTATTTATTTCATTATACGCTACCCAATAAGAAACTTTTATATTTGGACAAAGCTTTTATGTTTTGTACTGTTTTTCTTTGGACCAATTCCGCCGAATTCTGGAGGGATTGCTTGTTGACTTTCGGAAGTTAACGCCGCGCTTTGCCTCGACACCAGAGCGAAGAAATGAATATAAAAAAACTTACTCGATTTTGAATCAAATCCACATCTTTCGCGCTTACGTCACATGCTCGTGTCCCTGCCTTTTTTATTTAACCTCCATTTTTCCCCGCTGATTTTCTTGAATTTTTATTGAGATGGTTTGTATGTATTTTTTCATTTGTACCTGACGAATTCATTTCCATTTATAAATAATGGACAAGAATGTATATGATAAATATGTACATTTCAAGTATATTTAAGTTTTGCCAAGTTAACAATCCCCAACATAGGCCGGTATTGTACAGGAACATTTGTTGTGTATTGCAAGTTTTGCAATCACGAACTCAATTTCTTGATATGAAAGGCTTGTATCAAAAATGTATGAAATAAATAAGAGCAGCGAGAAAAAAAACTTCATAGAAATGTTATAAAATGAACTAAAATAGAAACCGCATAGTGTACGAATGTTAACGAATAGTATGTAGTATCAAAATACAAAATACAAATCACTAGTAGGTATTGAAATAGATATTTGTACAAGAAAACGTGGAAAAGTATTTTAATAATAACAGAAATTATATTTCAACTACGTAAGCACACGAAACAAAATAATAAAATTGCGAAATTCCTTAAATAGCACGAAGTTCCAATTTCAATTTAAGTCAGTTTCACAATGGCAAAAAAAAGTCTAGAATTCTTTCAGTTTATTACGAAATTTACTACTACCAATTTTTTTCTCAGCTTCACGCTGTATCCCACGTGTAGCACTGTAGGTAAAGGGAGCGTAGTGTTAAGACACTCCGCTCCCCACTATCCGCCGAATTCTGGTGGCATCGTGTATTAAGTAGCGGGTTTCAACGCCACGATAAGCCCCTCAACAACAGAGCGATGAAATAAAGAATAGTAAATATTTCATTTCATCAATTGGGAATCGAACCCACAACCTGTAGCATTTACAGACACGCTTCTGTCACACATTTACATTTTTCGGATATAGCCGACTTATAGTGTTAAGACATTTCATTCTCTTCTTTTCCACTTTTAATGCGTTGCGCAGGGGCACAAAGTGTGACTGTAAAACCGACTGGTTGTGGGTTCGATCCCCAGTCGAGGAGATGAAATATTTACATACATTTATATTTCCATTTCTTCGCTCTGGTATCGAGGACAAGCGCGGCGTTGAGTTCTGCCACTCAACACGCAATACCTCCAGAATTTGGCAGAAAGTGGCGAACAGTGTGTCTTAACACTACTACTGTGTACAGGATATATTTAAATAAAATATTTCATTTCCTCATGGCGATCGAACCCACAACCAGTCGCGTTTACAGTCACACTTTGGGCCCCTGCGCCAGTTGTGGCGCGGACAATCTCAGGACTGACAGTCTCAGTAACTACTAGTTCGAATTGTTTTTTTTTTGTGTTCTATAGTCCATTTATCAAGGAATCAATCACCTCCCGCATAAAAAATATGCCTTATGTCTACACAACTCTCAGCTATTCCCATTTAAACGTGGGGTCGATCGCAGGTAAAAGTTGATATTGTATAAATATAAATATATTGTTTCGTTTGTGGGATTCCAACTTGTAACTTGCATCGTTAATGAAACACGTGCCAACGTCGCCATGATTTTATAAACATGAAAAGTACCTACAGGTATTTTAGTTTCAGAACTGTTTAAGTTTCTAATATCGCACAATAGGCGACCATTCTAGTGCTAACCTATAAAAGGTTATTTTGAGAAGGAAAAGAAGCCGTATTTTATGTTTGCAAAGCGTAACAAAAGGTTCTTTATAAAATGGCCGCCGCAACCTACATACCTAAGTATGTGTGCGTATTTAATTACACAAGCAAATTACTGATAAAAATATTATGCAATATATAGTTGCATTTATTATTCATATAATATGAGGCCGTTATATTATTGGCCGGAGTATGAAATATTTAATATTTTAAATTCTCTCGTAGCAATTCTCTGTACGTGTGGTAGAGTCACGTCGCCAGCAATGGCAACACGCATGGGCAGACTCGACCGGATCATTACCACCCCCGGCATTTAAAACCGGCGTGAAGTAGTGGCTTTATGCCACTGCGTTTCGCATCAGGTAATGCCGGGCCCCGGCGCCCAATCCATCTTAAAGGCCGGCAACGCACCTGTAGCTCCTCTGGGGTTGCACGGGGTCGTGGGCGGCGGTAATCACTTACCATCAGGTGACCCGCACGCTCGTTTGCCGTGTTTTTTCCATAAAAAAAAAAAAAAAAAAGCAAAACAAAACGCAGCGTTGAGTTCCGCTACTCAAAACGCAATGCCTGGATTTGAATGGATTGTCTTAGCAATAGTGCTAAGTAGGCAGAGAGAAGAGAGGGAGAGAAGGGAGTAAGGCAGGGGAGGCAGAATCTAGGACCTAGGTCCCAGATTCCCTCTGCCTACTGTGCTATGAAATAGCGTGTGTGTAATAAAAATGTATGTAGGTACAAAGATTTACTTACGTATAATCTAAAGACATTATGTATATCTACAATACAAACTTAGAGGGCATTGTGGCTCAGTGTAATAGCGTCTAACTATACTAGCGTAGGTTGTGAGTTCGATCCCACACCCCGTGGATATATTATTTTCATCGGACCACTTTTTTTACTTAAATTGCGGAATTGAAATCCGTCACTCAATTACACAGTCCTACATTTTTCATTATTTGTATTGTAAATTCTCACTTCATGCCAAATTTCGTAACTCATAAGAAGAACCTCGGAAGTACCCTACATATTTTGATTACACACGTATTTTATAAAATAAAATCGATGCCTAAATGCTCGTATCTGTTTCAGACTGACTTGACTTTTTCTGTGCTTCAAGAGACCTAACCTAACGATTTTATATTAATTTGGGCTTGATACTTCCACGCGATCTCGAGATAAATGGTCTTGACAGATGGATAGACGTGCAAAAAAAGTGATCATATAAACGTTTCGTTTTTACCTATTAAGGGACGGAGCCTTAAACACAAAAAAAAACTATTGTATTATTCATACAAAATGCATTAGAAATAAATATTTAGCTTTCTAACACATTTATATAGATAGATTTGAAACAAATAAATCCCGCTTACAACATTTTCAGCACCACCACCGTTTTCCATACAATTATAACTATACGAAACGCTTCCACGTGTTTCCGTTTCCATCAGCTCCAGATGGGTTCCTTTATAGAATAATATGGTGCATAGCTTGTTACGTATTGTGAATGTGTTTGACGGGTGGATGAAACAACGTAATTGGATAGGTACTGAAGCTGGTCTAGATATTGATTTGACCTATATTGCTACTGTTGTTAACTGTTGGAAGCTTGTTATTCAACTTTAGCTTTGTTGTGGATTTTAATTAAAAAATGTCGTTATTTTCACAAGTTTCGTGATATTTATTTAATTATGTTGGATTTTATTTCAAAGAAAATTGTTTTTTTTTAATGAGCATAATATTTATTGTTTATGTACATACGTTACATTACGTACATTTAATTTAATTACGAAGAATTGATAACTTGTGCCCTTGTGTATAATAAATGTAATAAATTATATATTACTAGGTCCTTATTCGTTTAAGTGGATATTATGTTGTTTTGAGTACAACTGATACGCGCGTATAGCAGAAATGAGCGAAGAGAACCTAGTGTCAAGACAGTATTTTCTCGAAGGTCGAAGAAATATAGTCGCCCTTTATCCTTCCTGAGTGGTGAAATTAAAAGAATTCTTTTCCTCGAACAGGATTCGAAGCCACAAGTATCGCGTTTACGTAATTCAGTCGCTGTTCCATTACGTCACAATATAATAATTTCAGTTTTACATTTATGTATACATTGGGAAATATATATTTTTTTATATTTACGCTTCATCATAGCGCTTTCATTATTCATCGTCATTACGACGTACCTCACATAGCAGGGTAGCCAGAGGGAATCTGGGAACCTAATGTTAAAACACTCCGTTCCCATATACGTAGACATATCTTGTTGCCTACTTTTCACCAAAATTCTGGAGGCCTTGCGTGTTTTGTTGCGGAACTCAACGTCACGTTTTGCCGCCTTACCAGACCGAGGAAATGAAAATATTTGATTGCCATATTTCATCCCCACATTTCTTTCACTGCGCCATGATACGATCAGTTTCAGTCTTATGTTTAAGTATAAATTGCGAAATATAAATAATATTAATTTTAAATATTATTTATTAAATTCTTATTAATCAGTTTCACGCTGTATCCTGCACACAGCAGGCTAGGCTAAGGTAACCTAATGCTAAGATACTACGTTTCCCACTTCCCGCCGAGTTCCGGAGACATTGCGTGTTGACTTGCGGAACTCAACGCCACGCTTTGCCTCGACACTAGTGTCGAGGCAAAGCGCTGGACGCTCTAGAGCGAAGAAATGAAAATGTAAATGTAAATAAATATTTCATTTCCTCGGGTGAGGATCGAACGCGACCGGCCTCATTCTTATTTAATAAGCGCGCGCGGCTTCGCCCGCTTTTGCATCCTTAGGCGTGAATTCTACAAAAACCACGAAACACGTGTTCAATAAAATATTTTTAACAGTCTGAATTTCATTTTGTATAAAAATCGGTGGCGATTTAAAGATTTTTCCATATAAACTTTCAACCCTTTATTTGATCTCTTAGGGGGTGAATTCTAAAAAACAATGAAACACGTGTTCAATGAAATATTTTAAAGAGTCTGAATTTCGAATTTTATAAAAATCGGTGCTGTTTTAAAAAAAAATCCATACAAACTTTCAGCTGTTACGACTGTGCGTGCGTCTTACCTCAGTCAGTCAGAACAAATCCTTTTATATATATATATATATATATATATATATATATATATATATATTATATAGACAAGTCCTTTTATGTATATATATAGATTATTATTATTCTTTAACGACCCCGCTAGGGATAAAGGGTGAAGCTAAGTTAATTAGTCTTATTAATAATATTCATTTTAACATATAAACGAATACAATTTTTCTAGAAGGAGCAAAAATGCTTGGTGGCAGCGTGCTATGGTTTCGTCATGGCCTCCGCCTGCACGACAACCCATCCTTGCAAAGCGCTTTAGAAGATAGAAGCGTACCGTTCTTTCCTATCTTTATATTTGATGGAGAAACTGCTGGTAAGTGAGAGTTATTGTTTTTTTTTATATTACACACATATACACGTAAAAAGAATGTAATTTTATTCTTTAATATATTTTTACGAGTTCTCTATTTTTTGTGGGTTCTCGCTATATGTGCGGACATATACGAGTAGCAGGGTAGACAATGGAAACAGGGGAACCTAGTGTTATGGCACTTAGTCCCCGTTAAGACATTTCTGTTCCCCATATTCCGCCGAATTCTGATGACATTGCATGCTTCGATGCCAGGGCGAAGAAATGACAATGTTAATTATTTCCTCGAATGAGATGCAAACCCATCATTAAATTTAATTATATTTCCATTTCGATTGTCGAGGCTAAGCGCGGCGTTGAATTCTGCCATTCAACACGCAGTACCTGGTAGTACGGGGAACGGAGTGTTCACTAGGTTGCCTCTGCCTACCCTGCTGTGTGCGGGATACAGCATGAAGCTGATTTGATTTGATTTTTATATTCTATTTTTTTTGCACAGGTACCAAAGTAGTGGGATATAACCGCATGCGTTATCTTCTGGAGGCTCTGAACGATCTCGATGTCCAGTTCAGGAAGTATGGTGGGAGATTGCACATGGTAAAGGGAAAACCTGATGTCATCTTTAAACGTCTTTGGGAAGAATTTGGTGAGTATCGAATTCTTTATTGCAGATGTAGATAAAATTTATTACTACGTAACAAAACGACTGGAGTAAGTGGCATAGTCGAAATAAAAGGCATAAATACTTAATTAGAAAACGTATAAAAATTTCAACGCAGCGGGACTCTAACCCGCGCGTGGTCAGAGCGCCTGGTCGGTTTCCAGGAGGCGCGGGTTTGAGTCCCGCTGCGTTCAAATTTTTATACGTTTTCTAATTAAGTATTTATCTTTCCTAAGTGTGGATTAACACTTTAAAAATGTTTAAAAAAAAAAATAAAAGGCATACTTGAAGTCTACAATAAGTAATTTTATTTAAAAACAATTTCGTTGCTAAACAAAAATGTTGGAATTATTTATTGATGTGGCTAATGTTATTTACCTAAATATATTTAAAAAAAATACGTCAAGTGCGAGTTGTTTTGAATACGCGTCCATTTTTATACAAAATGCCGCAAAAACTATAGGTACATAAGCATATCATATTTATTTTATTTGGTTGACTTAGTTTATGTTTTTTCTATAATCTAAGGGTCCGAAGACTTTTATATTTTGAGATACACGGTACTGCTAGACGGATAGACATAAAGTCAGATGGACAACAAACTGATTTTATAAAGATTCCATATTTTTCGGAACCTTGAAAAATTATAATAAAAACTTTTTTACATCTTATATTTTTATTTTATAACGAAATCTACCTATAAATAATTACGCTTTAAATCATGCGTCAGTTGATGATCAGTTGGCTGCGTTCAACTCCCTCGTCATCAAACTGTATGATTATCATGCTCCAATCCGTCCTGTGCGAATGAGACATCTTCCTGCTCCGTGGTTAACGGAAGACATTAAAAGACTGCAACATAAAAAAAACATTGCAAAATTGAAATTTCGAACTAATCCTAGCGCTAAAAGCGAAAACAACTACAAGAAAACTCGCAATCGCTGTAATACGATGTGTAGAGATAATCAACGACGCCATATACACAAATCTGTGATTGAAGAAAAAGATTCTTGCAAAGTTTGGAACTTTCTGAAATCTATAGGAGTAGGTAAAGCTCAACAACACATTAATACTCATAACATCAATTTCAATGAACTTAATAAGCACTTCTCATCTTCTAGTGTTATTGATGACACATCGAAATTAAATACAATCAACAATCTCAATGCTTTATCCTCTCCTAGACATCCTAGTTTTTTCTTTAGTCAATTTGCAGAAAGTGATGTTAAGAAGGCCATTCTAGCCATTAATTCTGATTCAGAGGGTGCTGACAGCATTGGTCGTAAAATGATCATTCCCATCCTCGATATAATTTGCCCTATAATCACTTCCATATTTAATTATTCCATTACGTCCAATCAATTTCCTTCAGCCTGGAAAGACGCTCAAATCGTCCCTATTCCCAAAAAAAAAATCCTATTGATAACTCTGATTTCCGTCCAATCTCAATTCTTCGAATACGCTGATCCACTAGGAATAAGTCAATCATACTTTTCCCTTCCGTTCGCTCCCAGTATACATGTGAATTGTTGTGGTCAAACATAGTGTTTGCCACAAACAAATTCCTTTCCTTGCAAAATTTCCAATATAAGCTTTCCAGCCTCATTTATTCTCTTGTCACCATACTGACCTAGCACTCCCTCGTAACCGCTTCGCGCAGTTCCGACCCATCCGTTCAAATCGCCACATATTATTAATTTTTCATTCCCTCTAACGCTACCTAGACATCCCTGACACTCTCCCAAAACTCCTCGAGTTCGCCTAATGGAGCTGAGGATACTGGCGCATACGCCACTAACAAGAATACTCTTGTTAACCCCAGCTTGAAGCGAACCCAGAGCAGTCTCGGGTTGATTGCCTTGTATTCAACCGCTGCACTAACCAATCGAGAGGACAATAATACACCTACACCTTGACAGCCCCGCTCGCTCTCTGATACACCAGCCCAGAAAGCGACCCGACTGCCCGGCAAATCAGTTGTATTTTTGCCCTTTCGCTTGGTCTCAGTCACACAAACGACATCTAAATCTCTATCATCCATCACATCTAATAATTCATTCATCTTTTCTTCCATCCCTCCTCTTACATTCCACGTAGCTATTTGTAGCTCCGTCCTCCACCTCCCGCCGTTCCGGACATGGCGTGTTGGGTGGCGGTCCCCAACGCCGCATTCGTCGCCACTTGTCACACCAGCGGGGACGCACTGGTGCGCGTCGCCTTGGGGGGACGCCCTATCAGTGCGCTCTCTCGGGGTGCACGTGGCGGATTGGCGGATGGAACGTTGCAGCCCTCGTAAGGGCTGGCAGGGGTCGCTGCGAGCAATATATATATATATATATATATATATATATATATATATATATATATATATATATATATATATATATATATATATATATATAGACAAGTCCTTTTATGTATATATATATATATAGATATATGTATATATATATATATATATATAGATTATTATTATTCTTTAACGACCCCGCTAGGGATAAAGGGTGAAGCTAAGTTAATTAGTCTTATTAATAATATTCATTTTAACATATAAACGAATACAATTTTTCTAGAAGGAGCAAAAATGCTTGGTGGCAGCGTGCTATGGTTTCGTCATGGCCTCCGCCTGCACGACAACCCATCCTTGCAAAGCGCTTTAGAAGATAGAAGCGTACCGTTCTTTCCTATCTTTATATTTGATGGAGAAACTGCTGGTAAGTGAGAGTTGTTGTTTTTTTTTATATTACACACATATACACGTAAAAAGAATGTAATTTTATTCTTTAATATATTTTTACGAGTTCTCTATTTTTTGTGGGTTCTCGCTATATGTGCGGACATATACGAGTAGCAGGGTAGACAATGGAAACAGGGGAATCTAGTGTTATGGCACTTAGTCCCCGTTAAGACATTTCTGTTCCCCATATTCCGCCGAATTCTGATGACATTGCATGCTTCGATGCCAGGGCGAAGAAATGACAATGTTAATTATTTCCTCGAATGAGATGCAAACCCATCATTAAATTTAATTATATTTCCATTTCGATTGTCGAGGCTAAGCGCGGCGTTGAATTCTGCCATTCAACACGCATTACCTGGTAGTACGGGGAACGGAGTGTTCACTAGGTTGCCTCTGCCTACCCTGCTGTGTGCGGGATACAGCATGAAGCTGATTTGATTTGATTTTTATATTCTATTTTTTTTGCACAGGTACCAAAGTAGTGGGATATAACCGCATGCGTTATCTTCTGGAGGCTCTGAACGATCTCGATGTCCAGTTCAGGAAGTATGGTGGGAGATTGCACATGGTAAAGGGAAAACCTGATGTCGTCTTTAAGCGTCTTTGGGAAGAATTTGGTGAGTATCGAATTTTTTATTGCAGATGTAGATAAAATTTTTTACTACCTAACAAACCGACTGGATTAAATGGCATAGTCGAAATAAAAGGCATAAATACTTAATTAGAAAATGTATAAAAATTTGAACGCAGCGGGACTCTAACCCGCGCGTGGTCAGAGCGCCTGGTCGGTTTCCAGGAGGCGCGGGTTTGAGTCCCGCTGCGTTCAAATTTTTATACGTTTTCTAATTAAGTATTTATCTTTCCTAAGTGTGGATTAACACTTTAAAAATGTTTAAAAAAAAAATAAAAGGCATACTTGAAGTCTATAATAAGTAATTTTATTTAAAAACAATTTCGTTGCTAAACAAAAATGTTGGAATTATTTATTGATGTGGCTAATGTTATTTACCTAAATATATTTAAAAAAAATACGTCAAGTGCGAGTTGCTTTGAATACGCGTCCATTTTTATACAAAATGCCGCAAAAACTATAGGTACATAAGCATATCATATTTATTTTATTTGGTTGACTTAGTTTATGTTTTTTCTATAATCTTTTGAGATTTTGAGATACACGGTACTGCTAGACGGACAGACATAAAGTCAGATGGACAACAAACTGATTTTATAAAGATTCCATATTTTTCGGAACCTTGAAAAATTATAATAAAAACTTTTTTACATCTTATATTTTTATTTTATAACGAAATCTACCTATAAATAATCTAAAGAAATAGACCAGTGGCGTTAATGTATTTTTATTGAGTATTTTATTAATGAATAAAACCTTTAATTTATCGCTAAGCAATCGAAGCAGGCACATGCTGTATGTAATATATAAACTTGAATAGTTAAACCTAAGAGTACCTAAGAGTATTGTGAAAACATTGGTGTGTTGAAATCAGAGAAGCAAAGCTAAACAATACGTTTATTTTTCTTATGTCGTTACTTAATACTTAGTGACTATTTAGTTAAAGTTAAGTAACTTTACGAATCACAAATGATTTACCACCGGTTTACAAAAGTTACTGCATCAGATTTCAGAAAAACCGATAACCGAAGAGATAGTATGTACCGATAACCGAAGAGGTAGTATGTACATGGGTGTAAGGAGGGAGGAGCCGGGCAGGCCGAGCCCATCCCAGAAATTTTCCTTACAACAAAATTAGTCCCGAAAAATTAAAAAATCAACATTTACTCCAACATATCTCTTCAAAGCTAAAGTCCAGACCAAGAAAATATCTTTAGATACGCTGAGAATGTATGAATAATTTGCGTTTCTTAAAAAATCTTTACAATATTAGTATAGATTCTTAATATCCTACAGGTATCCGCAAAATCTGCTTCGAGCAGGACTGCGAGCCCATATGGCGTCCCCGCGACGACGGCGTGCGCGCGCTGTGCCGCGAGGTGGGCGTGTCGTGCCGCGAGCACGTGTCGCACACGCTGTGGGACCCCGACTGCGTCATCAGAGCCAACGGCGGCATTCCCGCCGCTCACCTATCAGATGTTCTTGGTAAGCTCTAGAGGACAAGGTAAATGTGGATTCTAGTTTGCTTTGAAATTGAGACATTTTGGGTAATATAATTTTAATATATAATTCATAATATCCCGCCTTTGCAAAATCTTATAATTTTTTCAAATGTAGTATGATTTGTGTAAAGTTTCAATGTTATTATACTACAATACCCATATTTTTGATCCTTCATGGTGCACAGGCACTAGACTTTAATTGTAACGTGACAGTTGTGGATTCGATCTCCATTCGAGTAAATTAATTATTATTTCCTAATATTTTTATTTCTTTGTTCTGCAACCAAGGCTAGAGTACAGCGTTGAGTTCCGCCACACATATATGCAATACCTCGAAAAATTCGGTGAAAAGAGGGAAACGCAGTTAATTCCCTCTGCCTACCCTGCTGCTGGTGCTTGCTGATTTATTATTTTTTACCCATATTTTCGATCAATATCAATCAATCTATAACAATTGCGCTGTTCCATTGATAATGCTTAAGAAACCTTTAAACTAAGTATATCATATATATATTTATATTTCAGCACACTGTAGCCATCATCGGGGACCCGCCTCGCCCCGTCGACGACGTGGACTTGAAGGGAATTAATTTTGGATCACTACCCGAAAGTTTCTACAACGAATTTACTGTATTCGATGTGGTAATTTTTATCCATTATTTGTATATAGTTTATTATTAAAAATATTTTAAGAGAAGGCATTGCTTGTTGACCTACGGAGCTCAACGTCGTCTTGTTTCTGTTAATAACAAGGAAATGACTGAATGGAATCCACAAATCCATCGATCCCCTCTCGAGGAAGTCAAATATTTATTTAAATTTATATTTTTATTTTTTCGCATCATTTTGTCGAGGCAAAGTGCGGCGTTGAGTTCCGCCACTGAACACATAATGTCTCCAGAATGCTGCATAAAATTGGGAACGGAGTATCTTAATACTAGGTTCCTTTTGCTTACCCTGGTTTGTGCGCGATACAGCGTGAAGGTGATTTAATTTTTTCAGATATAAGGTAGATACCAGTCGTGGCTCGGGAGCACAAGGGTGTGACTGTAAACAAGATAGGTTTTGAGTTCGATTCCCACGTTTTCTTTGTATCGAGACAAAGCGTTGTTTTAAGGTCCGCCACTCAAAACACAATGCCTCAGAATTTAGCGAAAAGTGGGGAGCGGCACTCCGCTCCCCACTTTCCGCTATATTACAATATATTACATTTTTTTTCAACTTCACGCTCTATCCAATATGTAGCAGGGTAGGCAGAGGAGCCTAGTGTTGAGACACTTCTCAATACTAGGCTCCTCTGTCTGCTACATATTGGATAGAGCGTGAAGTTGAAAAAAATTGTAATATAAAGTCAATACTTTATAATAAAACATACTTTAGGTCCCTAAACCAGAAGACTTAGGAGTCTTCCTAGAAAATGAGGACATTCGTATGATACGCTGGGTCGGAGGGGAGACGGCCGCCTTAAACCAAATGCAGAATCGTTTGGCCGTGGAGCATGAGACCTTCTGCAGGTGATATTCATTATTATTTACTTTAATACTGTGGAGCGTCGATTATCCGAACTATTTGGACATTGTGTGTTCTCCCAACAGAAATGGTATTAAGCTATCATTATTTGACAAGTAACGTTTAAAATTATTTTAATTCTTTTTCTGCCAAGTGCGGGATACAGCGTGAATCTAAATAAAGAAAAACTTACTTAACGCCACGCTTTCTACCTAACGAGATAGTCAGGGATAGTTTATAATTAAAAAAAAATGTTATATTAAATTTTAATTTAAATCACCATATTTATTACGTCGCTTCGCTTCTAGACGGGAGGACGTCTGCGGACCCGCTAGTAAGCATACGCTTATAATTAATTTGGTTGTGGGCTTGAATTGAATTGAATTTGGTTTATTAGGTTTATTGAGGTGTAAATATACTATGTGATAAACACATAATAAGAAAATGATACACTTTTATACAATTTTTTATACTTATTATAGTATTAATATAAATTAATAATACTATAATAACGTGAAAAAATACTTTTTATGAAATAATCAATCATGCATTTGAATATTTTTATTTCCAGAGGATCCTATTTGCCGACTCACGGTAACCCCGATCTATTGGGACCCCCTATATCTTTGAGCCCAGCTCTGCGTTTTGGATGTCTTTCTGTGCGACGGTAAGTTTTATTATGTAAATGGAAGTTGAATACTGATATAAGGGTTATTTGAATTTGTTATTTCGGAAATGTTTACCCTAATCCAGTAAAAGCTGCGGGATTATAAAATAAGAAACTGGTTACGGGACGTTTCTTTACAAATTTACAGATTGTAGGTCATCTTATAAAAAATGTCAAACTTAAGTTTATGGGCAAATGCGTCGATTTGATTAAATACAATTTTTTTTTTAAATTTATATGAATTATTCTTCTAAAATTCATTTTGCAGATTTTATTGGTGCGTCCAAGATTTATTTCACCAAGTGAACCAGGGGCAACTCGCTTCTACTCAATTTATTACTGGTATTTATTTTATATATAACAAAAATATTCAATTATTTTCAAATTTTCTCTACTTGTTTATAATGTTTTATTTTTAGGTAAAACCTGGGGCTAGGTTAAAGATTTAGGAGTAGGAAGTTAAATAATTAGTATATTATAAGTTAAATAATTAGTATAGTATATTTAGGAATTTGATTCAAATATTTTTGTATCGTATTTTTTTTTTTATTTAGGTCAACTTATATGGCGTGAGTATTTCTATACGATGAGTGTGAACAACCCTAACTACGGGCAAATGGACAATAATCCCATATGCTTGAACATCCCTTGGAAGGAACCCGAAAGCGATGAATTGCAGAGGTGAGATGATATCATTATTTTTTTTACATTGTATGTGAATAGCGGGGTTGGCAGGGTACCTAATGAACCATAAGACACTCCGTCTCTACTTTTCGTTGAAATGTCAAAGCATTGCATTGCGGAACTGACACCAAAGCGAGGAAATTAAATTTTTAAATAAATAATATCCTCTACAGCTCGCACAGGCATCCTTCTCATAGATGCTGCAATGCGTACAGTTCGAAAGGCTTAAGTTGAGCTTTGCATATGTGTGAATGATTACTAAAAGTAGAGCCAGAAAAGACATTTATAAAAAAGATATTATATATGGCAGGCGTGCGCCGCGCTCTATGTTGTCGTCAAACCTATACCACACACACGCATGCAAAACTCGGCTTAAGCCTCGCGGACGCTGCTGGCTGGTGTCATGGCGATTTTAATACAGTAGTGCCATTCCTAACGCTTGGTAGAATGTGGTTATCGTGAGGAGACGAGTTATACATTTAAGTATATTTTATATGGACACGTGTATCTAAATTGCCTTTACAGATGGCGCGAAGGCCGCACCGGCTTCCCCTTCATCGACGCGGCCATGCGCCAGCTGCGCACGGAGGGCTGGCTGCACCACGCCGTGAGGAACACGGTGGCGTCGTTCCTCACGCGCGGCACGCTGTGGCTGTCGTGGGAGCACGGCCTCAACCACTTCCTCAAGTACCTGCTGGACGCTGACTGGTCAGTGGAGGTTTATCTATTAGATTGTGATGTCATAAGAATTATAAAATATTGTTAAAATTAAATTTAAAATAATTAATCAAAAAATATTAATCCATAATATATATATATAGCGTCACGTTATATCCCGCACACAGCAGTGTCAGTGGAGGGAACCTAGTATTAACATACTCCGTTATATCATTTCAAATCCTAAATATGTACATATAAATATAAGAACCACCAGGTTGTACTGAATCACCTCCATTATTTTATGTTTTTAAATTAACTTGAAGTTAAAATTGGTGAATCGACTTAAGTAATTATTGCGTTCATCTTAAGAAAGTCTTCAAAATATTTCCATAAATTACAATTTTCTGGAAAAAATAAAGCCGATCAGACTTCAATAGTTTAAATGAAAAACATGTTTATCATCCACCAGGTCCGTGTGCGCCGGCAACTGGATGTGGGTGTCGTCGTCAGCGTTCGAAGCCCTGCTGGACTCCGGCGAGTGCGCGTGCCCCGTGCGCCTCGGGCGCCGCCTCGAGCCCAGCGGCCACTACGTGCGGCGCTACGTGCCCGAGCTGGCCAACATGCCCGTGGAGTACATGTAAGTGGCCTCTAATATGCCTATGGAATCCATGTAAGCGCTTTTCGTAACAGGCGAATGCCTGAATTGTATTGTATACACACATGTTTAACCGGCCTGACTCTCCGCAGCTACTCTCCGTGGACGGCGCCGCTGCAGGTGCAGCAGCGCGCGCGCTGCGTGGTGGGGCGCGACTACCCGGCGCCCGTGGTGGAGCACCGCGCCGCCGCCGCGCGCAACCGCAACAACATGCAGGTACCAGCGCACCTCACGGCGATTGCGTATGTCAGTAACATAGTATATTATTTAATTGCATTTCAAAGGAACTTCGTCGAGTCCTCGAAAAGGCGCCTCCTCACTGCTGTCCATCATCTGAGGATGAAATCCGTCAGTTCATGTGGCTGGGTGAGGAAAACCAGGTGGAGATCACTACCGCTTAAACGAAACACCACCTTATCAGTAAGTACAGTAGAAACTCTATTCATTACTTGTTGTCGTTAAACATAGAGGTAACTGAAACTCCGGATAATCAAATATATGAAGAAACGCGGATTATATGTATATGTACGATCTATTACTCATCGCGGTCTGTACGTGTAAAATGTATGAGAAAATCTATTATTGAAAGAATTCAGAAAATAGAATAGAATCCAAAACAATTATTTTTATATTTTTTAAATTTATGTTTGTCTTTACGTTTGTTTACGCTAATCTCAGAAACGGTTTAACCGATTTAAATACAGTTTTCACTTTTAGTTAGTATCGTTTGTATCGGTTTCTAAAAATATATATAAGTATTGCATGTAATAACATTGGATTGGCTGAAATTTTAGTTTTCAATGTATGGATATTATTTTTAAAATGATATTATTATTACATGACGAAAACAAGCGGGCGAAACCGCGAGCGGGTCGCTGGTATATACATATTGCTTATCAAAATATTACGCGATGATTTTAAATTCATATTCCTTACTGAAAAATGTTCTCACGCATCTGTGTAGAATTGTAGATGAAGTGAAATTAATGATTACAGTACAAAAAGTCTGATTTTATTTTAATTAGAACGCCGTTGTGGCGGTGACGGTTCACACTCGAAGGAATTAAATATTTAACATTATCATTTCCAATATGCCGCAGTATAGAATATGAGAAACCTAACTCTCTTAATAGAAACGAAGTGTCTCAACACTAAGTTCTAATAAAATGGTGATACAAAAAACTGGGACTAAATTTTTAGTTCTGTACGGATTCATTTTCTTATATAGGTTATATGTATTCTGTAGAATCTCGATTAATCGGACTTATTGATGTCGTAAAGCATTCTGATGATTGAAAATCCGGATTATTCAATTTATGAAGAAAATCGAGTTCTGTGCATATGTGTAGTAATGTAGTTATACGTCACGAGGGCCGGATAATCGAGGTTCTACTGTATACTTCTATTTCTTTCTAATAAGTATTTACTATTACGTTTTTAATATATTAATTCTATATTATAGTCTTTATTTTAAGTGATACTTTGTATAAAAACAAAGGCTCATCATAGCTGGCGATATTCTGTCTAAGCGTTTATTTACATTATTATGGATAAAATTTTTATAATTTTTAAATTTATTTTTTGATGATGACTTTTTAGTCTCAAAGGTTTGTGTTATTATGTAATTGTTTTAATCTTAAAAAATTGTGTTATTGTTAATTATTTTGTTTGTTTATAATACATTTTATTATTCGATAATAATCCTTTATTACGCATAATGTTTTTCTTTATTCTTCAATAAAAAAATGGTACAAAATGAATACAGGAAATGTAACTTTTATATTCAAGATGAATTTATGATATTATAATAATGACTTATTATTTGAAATATTATACTAAAACTATATATATATATATATATATATATATATATATATATATATATATATATATATATATATATATATATATATATATCTATATATATATATATATATATATATATATATATATATATATATATATATGAAATATGTCTATATATATATATATATTATACTAAAACTAATTTACTTAAATATATACTTCGAATTTCAAAATAAAATATTTGGAAAATAAAGAATAAGAATATTATATTCTTTATATATTATAAAATCATTTTAAAATATATGTAAATTGATATTATATAGTATAATTATCAAGATCATCTTTTTATCGATTATAAAAAAAATTATTCTCACTTTCATTTAAATTCAAAATGTTTCATCTTTAATTTTATAATTATAGCTTGTTATAAATAATTGTGGGTAGATGCTTAATATGCTTTGTGTTAATTGTTAGATTAGTTTATAAATAAAATAAATGTTTATGGTTTTTTTTAAAAGTATATCAAATGTCTAATAGAGTCAAATGTATTCGAATACATTGTTTAAATTAAGAATATTTCTTATGTTTTGAAACTATTACCAGATTAATCGGAATCTTTTTTTTAAAAAAGATTGTCTTATATAATTGATCATTAAAAACGCCAACTAAAAGAGTAAACAAATTAGAAAAAAACAAAAAATCTGTGAACAGCTTAACATTTTTGTTTAATCATAGCTAAAGAACAGTATCGAGTAAAGTCAACTTTTAAATAAAAAAATAGTAAATTTAAATCGGATCATCTGTTTAGGGACTGTGATGCCACAAACCGACATACACACATATGGACTATATTGTCGTGGGGGGTTAAAAATGTATTTATATTTTATATATTTGTGTAATTCAAATACCTAGTATTTTGGTAATGGCTTTAAAATATAAGCTTAATGTACGTTGATGTTTTAAATGTTTAAAAGGATATTTTAAGAAAATTTATGTTATAAATGTATAGTTTTAGACTTTATCTTTATCTGATTTGCGCGTTTACATTATATACCTTTAAATTTTACCCAAAAAATATTAAAAATATATATTTAAAAACCAATTACTGGGACCAGATGAACATTATATGTTTAAAGAAATATTTTTTTAAACCAATTATTGAAAGATAAAAACGAGGCACGTAGATGCCATTGTGCACAGCATAACAATACCAGATTGGAAACGAGATGATTTTGAGTTCAATTAAAACTCGTCGGAATTAAATAATTTTATTTTCTCAATCTTGCAATGTCTCGAATGCAAATGTAAATCGAAGAACGGAGCCTCGTTTTACTCACTAACTCTTCGCCTAACTTGAAGCTAAAAAAAAGAAAAAATATTCTAGATATTTTTCCAAATTTTATACAACATACAGGAGATATATGTATTTTTGAGATTTGTATTTACATAAATGTCCTATTGTATTTAAATTATGTGTATTGTGTATGTAATAAAAAAACTTTTGAAAAATATACATATTTTTATTGTAACCCATAATATATAGGAATCCATTTAAAACTCAATATGAAATATGTCTTGGAAGGATTGTTAAAAAAACACCTACACATATTATGTATGAATCAAAACTCAAAGTAAATTATCGAACATTTTTGTTTAATGCGTGTTCTTTTGAATAAAAATGAAATGGTAAAGGCTTTAAAAAAAAAAACTCTTAAGACAAATTAAATATTGTATGTTGCAATACAATATAAATAGTTTTAAAAATATATATTTACTTACAAGTCCTTTTATATATATAGATATTAAAAAGCCGACAAGTATAAATAGGAACTTAATTTAACTTTCCATTTGTCACTATACATAATTACATATAAATATACATATTTAGCCAGTTTCAATATTTTATGACGATTTTTAATAAATACTATCATTAAGTTCAAAACATTGATAATTTAAAAAAATATTGCTTAGATAGTTTGAAAAAAAAAGACAAATATAATACAAATCATATTTTAAATCAATTGTAGGTATTACACATGAAGGGTATAAAAGGTACAAAATATCGTAACAGAATCAACTGCAAATGTCTACTACATTGTAGCAAATCGTTATTACTACCAGAATCAGATGCTCCTTTTAATGAAATCAAGGTACTCAAAATAACATTAATCCATATAAATTAAAATTATATCAATAGTATATAAATTGAGAAGTACTTGACGATGCCATGAAGACATAAGGTGTGAAGTAAATTTTGGATTTAACTTAAAAGGAATGTTTAATGTCAATTTTTATAACATTTTTTAACTTAAAAACTAAAAAAGAAAATGTATATTTCTTAAGTATATACAATATTAGAATTATGATCCATTGCTTGATCCAGTCTCTATAATAGAAACTAAGCTATTGAACATTTTACTAGTATTACTCTCAGGTAATTCTTTAACTGCGGCTACTCCTTTACCCGCTAAGGCACCTACTCTAGGGTCTATAGGAATTGTTCCTAAGAAAGGTAGTTTTGATATCTCGGCTAAAGATTTCCCTCCACCAGTTGAAAATATGTTTGTACATTCACTGCATGTTGGACATTCATAGCTGCAAAAAATAAATTCTTCTTATATTTTACAATCTAATATAAAATGGTAAATAACTAATTCGTTTTTAGAGGAAATGTTTTGTTTGCATATATTTTTTATTATTTTCAGAATTTTTCTTGCGGTAAAACATTACCTGAAACCTTCAAAAATCTATAAATTCTTTATACGTTTATTAGTTATTATATATCAAATAAGTCTTAATTTTCAAAAATTTTTACTCATCTCAACAGAGGAATTATTAGAAAAAAATTAAATTTCTTGGTTCAACAGTTTAGATTGTGCATCTATATATATTAGAGGACATGTTCCGACTAACTGAGGTAAGACGCACGCACAGCAGTAACCGCTGTGTGTGTGCTGTTCATAATCTGGACATCCACTAAGAAGGGATTTTGAAAAATAGGGGTTGAAAAATTTAATTCAGACTTAAAAATATTTTATTGAACACATGTTTCGTGGTTTTTTTAGAGTTCACCCCTAAGGGTGCAAATAAGCTGCATGCGCTCGCTAGTAGTTTTATATATAAAGGACACTACCTTTTAGATGGGACTTCACCTCCAGTGCAGTGGGTTACATAGAAATGATTAATATAATGTTATGTTATGTTATAATGTTTACATGAGGACTATTTCCAAAACAAGAAAAAGATTATTTCCATTTGAACCATTAGTTTCTTAGATTAGTACATTCAAACAAACTAATTCTTCGTCTTTATAATATGTATTTGTATTGACAGTATAGATAACATTTAGAAAATAAATATTATATTAGCCCTAATTTACTTACTTACCTGCTCATATTTTCAATAATGCCCATTATTTGAATGCCCGTTTTCCTACAAAATGTAATTTCTTTGCGCACATCTTCTATGGCCACCTCCTGTGGAGTTGTCACTATAATTGCTGAACACTGAGGCACTTGTCGCAAGTTCTCCATTACTGTTATGTGTTCATCAGATGTGCCTATAAATTGGAGTAAACAACAAACTATGCAATAAAACTTCTATAGAACTTACAATTTTTTTTGGCTTCACACTGTATCCTGCACAATGCAGGTTTGGCAGTAGGAACCTAGGAAGATAGTGTTATGACATTCCATTTCTCCTTAAAACATTTCCATTCCCCACTTTCTGCCAAAATCTTGAGGCACGCTGAGTCACTCAAGACTGCATTTTGCGTTGTTAACAGAGCCGGCAAATGAATGCAATAAATATTAAACTCTCTAAAATTTATATAGTACTTAAAGTAACTATCTCGAGCTATTTAAGCGAATGTAATAAAATATTGAATTTAATTATTTTTTTACTAAAGTTGTACCTGGAGGTGTATCTATGATTAGGTAGTCTAAGTCTTGCCAATATACATCTTCTAAAAACTGTTTGATCATAGATGTTTTCTTTGGTCCTCTCCATACAACAGCATCGTTTCTAGATTTGAGAAGAAAGCCAATAGACATAACACCTAGTTTTTGTTCCTTATCCAAGTATACTGGTATCCAACCTTCTGGTCCTTGATGAATATTTTGATTCTCCAAATTCAATAGATATGGGACACTGGGTCCGGTTAAATCAATATCAAGTAATCCAACCTAAAATATCGTAAAAAACTATTATAAAAAGACTATTATATTAAGAAAATACAAATATAAAATTCGTTGTTGAGAAATGTTTATGAAACTCTAACCTTAAAACCTTTTTCTTTAAGTGTTAGTGCTAGTTGAGTACTGACTGTGGATTTTCCGACTCCACCTTTCCCTGATAACACTAATATAACTTGTTTCACGTTTTCTAGCATATTTATATATGAAAATAATATTATAAAAATATTAAAAATAATATAAGGTTTTTATCTGTCAAATTTTATCACTACCTAGGTTAACGACAAAACAATGGTCAACACGAATTATGGTCTTTAAACACCATTTTATACAAATAAATTATATTTTCAAATTATTTTAGTTTTACACCTTTTTTTATCTAATATTTTGATAATTTAACAATTTTAATTTAAAATCAAGTCCCAAATACTTTGAAGCTAATTCAAGAAAATAAAGAAAAAAGTTAGTGACGTCAAAGCGCTTGCGCCAAAAAGCGATAGTAGCGCCGCATATATGTTTGTGTCAGTTTTGAATGGATTTTCTAGGTAGTGGTCGTGTTGATTGTGTGCCGGTACTTATGTAGGGAGATGCTACATTTTTTTCATTTTATAACAGATTACTGGACGTTTCATGACATAATTAATTCATGATATTATCAATTCTTTGGTTTTTTTATCATTTTTAAGTGAACATAAGTGTCAGTGTGTTTTATTTGCGTAGTTTTTGAGTTCAGTGGTTGTGCAAGATTTCATAAGAACAAGGCACGAGATTCTGAACATAAGAACCCATTATTTTTCGAAAATTAAAGGTATTTATCTTTAAAATGTATACTTCATTTAAATTTAATTCAAGTTTTCATATTTAAGTCTGTGTATTACATGAGAGTATTTATAAACGCTGCCTTGTGCATTCTCATGTGCTACGTCGATCCACCCTTACAAATTAGTTATACTACAATGTGATCGTGAATTTTAAAATGGATAGTATTTAATTATTAATACCTACAACACGTGTTAGCCACATATTAGATACTATTACTGGACTATGGATAGTAATAATAGAATATATTTTTTATAATTAAACTAAAACTACATAAAAAAAAGGTAATATATTCATATGTGCAGGTAGAAACATAGTAAGGTTTTATTTACATTATAATATTAGAAAACAATTTTCACTTAAAGTTATAATTTGTATAGATATTTATAGTATTATAATTTATTAATTACAACAATTTAATAAATTGGGTTATTATTAAATTCTAAACGCCTAATCTTTAAAATATGTAAATAAATAATTGCGCAAGATGTAAAAAAAATGTTTAGTTATTTTACATACTCAAGGTCGTAATGTCATTGTGCAGTATGGGGCTAGGTGTTTTTAACCATATGCTTAAAAATACTTGGGATGTTCATTATGTTACATTTCACTCTAAGTATTTATTTATAATAGTTTCTTATTAATAAAAATAGGCCGTCGACGAATTCATTATGTAGCGGAACTCAACGCCGCACCGTGCGTTGTTGCCAGGGCGAGGAAATGAAAATAAATAATTTCTCCGAGTGGGAATCGAGCCTACAACAACTGTCGCGTTTACAGTCATGCGAGGTGTACAAAAATAATGACTACCCTTGATTACTTAATGCTCTAATGACACTTTCTGCCCTTGTGACCTTCGATGTAGTAATAAATAAGGGTGTAACACCCCCTTGTGACTCACAATATTTTTTGTGAGGGCTGCATTTTGATAACATCTTAAAGTTACTATATTTCGATATTGGAATCCAAAATTGTATTAATTCAATATTTTTTAAATATTTTAATTAAATAAATGATGATTAATAACACTAGTTAGTGCTAGCAATTTTGCTGGCGTTATATTTAAGATTTAAAATGGAAAATCTTGTTATTTGCCGTTCTTGTAGGACTTGCACAATATACAATGTTATTTAATATATATATTTGTAAGCATACAATGTAAAAGCAATAAACTAATTCGCTAAGAGCGCAGTTGTCAAATTATTTTCGTCCATTATAGTAGCATATAAATAACTCAATACAGTAATACAAGAAATGAGTTGAATATTAAATCTCGCCATATTAACATCGACGCGATAGCCGTGATTGACGCGATGACCCATTCAACTCCTGGGGTGTCACACTGGTGACACCGCCGTCAGTCCGTCGCTCAACGACCTCGATGCCCAACCAGCCCAATCAGCCCAACGACTGCCCGAAGCAGATCTTCATAGGATTGGTGTAGATTGCAAATTCCAATCTGCGTCCCTCGAGCGGGTCTCGTCGGTTAGAATTTCAAGAGGCAATATATCAGGAAGTTCATACAGATTTTTTGGAGGTCAAAGAGGCAAATTAAAATAATAGCAAAGACTCTCTTAGTGCTTCTTAATCTATCAAACCTACTCGCGAAATTTCAACTTTGTAAATACAGTAGTTTCTTGTCTGTCCGTCGCTAAGTAGCAAATTTTTAAATATACATATATAGATGTCATATTTACCAATTACGAGGCCAGTCGTGGCGCAGTGGTACAAAGTGTGATTGTAAAACCGACTGGTTTTGGGTTCGATCTCCACTCGAGGAGATAAAATATTTACTTAAATTTATATTTCCATTTTCTTTGCTCTGATGTCGTGGCAAAGCGCGGCGTTGAGTTCTGCAACTCAACACGCAATGCCTCCAAAACTTCGGCAGAAAGTGGGGAACGGAGTGTCTTAACACTAGGTTTCCTCTGCCTATCCTGCTGTGTGCGGGATACAGCGTGAAGCTAATTAATTTAATTTTTAATTAAGAATATTTTGTTATTAGATAATAGTATACCTAATGTTTAATAACCTGCATTTAAGTACTATAGTAGTACATCAATAGTAGTAGTAATGGTATAAACAATAGCGTCAACTAAAAGGTTAAACAATACAGGAGTAACGATGACGATACACAATGGTTAATAATAACGAAATGGTTAAATATAACTAATATTCATCAGGTCACAGCCTTTTTAGTTTTGAATGTAAACGAAATTGTAATCGAAATCGCCAAAGTGGCAATCCTGCAATATACAATTATTTCCGTTTTATTCCCCAATTAAGTACGAAAATATTTAATATTTTCATTCCCTTGCGACGGGACAAAACGTGGCGTTGAGTTCCACCACTAACACGCCGTGCCTCCAGACTTTGACGGAAAGTGGAGACCGGAGTGTTGGTTCTTTCGTACTTGGTTCTCAAGTTTCCTCTGTATACCCCAGTATTGCGGCATACAGCGTAAAGCTTAAAAAAACAAAAGTAAGTTAATGTTTTTTACTACTTTTTAGCTAAATCGGGCATATCGAAAAGTCACAAAATAGAGATCTTTCACTTCCCATTGCCTTCATTTCAAAATTTATTTACCCTTTTATATGAATCTTGCCCTTATTTTTTAATTACGCAACATATGTAATATCGATAATATATAAGCCATTGTTTTAGGTTAAGATTTATATGAATAAATAAATAAATAAATGTACGTAGCCGTCTGTAACTTATTTAATTAGTTTAAAAATAAAATAATCAAATGTTGATGATTGAAAAATATAAAAAAATCTATTCTGGCGCAATGATCTGACTGTTAACGCCGCGATTGTGGGTTTTATTTACATTTGGTGAGTAATTTCACTACCCTGGCCTGGTAAGACAAAGCGCGGCGTTGAGTTTCGCCACTTAACTCTCAGTGTCTCGTATATGCATGCAGAAACGTTAACTTGCCTACTGTGCTATAATTTGCGTGAAACTGAAAGACTAGGTATAAAAATAACAATATGTTGTAATAAAAATATTTTAATTAAATAAAAATTATATTTTAATCGCAGATAGCTTAAACTGAGGCCATTAATTTAAATGTATAACTGTGATTGGAATAAACAAAAGTTATTACTCAGCCCGGCCAGTTCAAGAGCCGTGACGCCATTTGTCCCGCTCATAATATAACATTTCAATTCAACATTGAAAATATAAAGAAAGAGAAATCTTTTTCTATTTATTACTGCACTTCAAATGAATTTAACGCATTGTTGTTCTTTTTTTTTTAAGGTTCACGCTGTATCCTGCATATACTATATGAAATGGTACGCAAAGAGAACCTAGTGTTAAAACGCTCCGTTCCCTATATTCCGTCGAATTTTCTTGATATTGAATGTCGAGGGTCAAATGAAAATATTAAATAATATATTTCGCGGAGTGGGAATTGAATTCACAGGCGTCCTGTTTCAGTCAAACGCTGTGCCACTGCGCCACAACGGCCTTATTGTTATTATTTTACAGTGTAAATAAAGGCAATTCGAACCATTTAGTAGTGGAAGCGTTTCAGGCCTCTTAAAATGTAGTTGAGCCAAACCTTGTGTCGGTAGCTCCATGAAAAATTTTACCGTGAAAAGCAGAATAAATAGTCGAGTTTGAGTTTAATTAATCGTATGCGGTATGCCTCGAGTTTTTCAGACGGAAAATCTTGTTTATTGTATGTAGAAGGAGATTACTGTTATTTCATAATATATCGTCACTTATAATAAAATCGAAGGATTGATGCGGATTGATTGTGCGTTGAAGATATTATATAAGAAAAATGTTAAAATAGAACCCAAAACAATTGTTTAATTTTTTTTTGTTCGTTTGTTCGCGCTAATATCAGAAACGGCTTAAGCGATTTGAGTACTGTTTTCACTATTGTATTCTGGCAAGCTTCACTACACATTTAGTATATGTTTTATTTCAATCGGTTCATAAATAAAAAAGTTATGTCAATATCAAGAGTTACATGCGACAATATTGCTTCAAAATAGATGTTTTATTGAACTGGCTAAAGGTTTAGCTGTCAATGTATGGATATTATATTTAAAATGATAATATTATACGAAAGGCATCGAGATGAAAGAATAAATAATTGTATTGTAAAAGCGGGCGAAGCCACGCGGGGTCCACTAGTCGTGGAGATCGAGTGTCACTATGCTACATGACTTCATGGAAATCTCCGCCTGGTCAGTTTCCAGAAGGAGCGGGTTCGAATGCCACTACGTTCAATTTTTTATGCGTTTTCTAAATAAGTATTTTTTTTTCTTAAGTGTGGGATAACACTTTAAAAATGTTTAGAAAAAAAAGACTAATATATATTTTTGATATTCATCACACATAACAGCTCTTTAAAATTTTTATTCAAAAAGCTACTGTTGAATTCTCTTTGCCTAATCAAACTTGCTTATTAATTGACAATATTAACATATAAATGGGATATTACACTACAATTTGAAAACTTTTCTTAACATTTTAAATTGAATAAACATTGAAATTTATTGAGGCCAGTCGTGGCGAAGGCAGATTGTGTGATTACTGTCATGTCATGCTAAAGGTTGTGAGTTCGATTCGCACTCGAAGAAATAAAATATTTAATATTTCTATTTTCTTCGCTCTGTTGTTGAGACAAAGCGCGGCGTTGAGTGCCGCCATTCAACACACAATGAAGAATCCAGAATTCGGCGGAATATGGGAAACAGAGTATCTTACCACTAGATTCCTTCTGATTACCTTGCCCTGTGCAGGATACAGCGTGAACTGAAAAAAAAACATATTTATTTAAATAACTATTTGAATTTTCATTACATTTCCAAATGAATAAACATTTCAATTTTGATACAAACCAGGAATGTTTATTACAACACGACGCCATAGCTGTCCGACCTCATAAACTAAGTTATTAATTTCCAAATATCCAATACTAAAAGCGGGTATTTAGTCTATATCTGGGGCTAGCAGTAGTGGCACCGTAACCACAGTACAGTACGGTCGACGAGTTGTGGCCGCTCTGAAATTAATTATTGCACGATTGTGCAGATTACATTTTACTAACTTTTGATGAAATTTTCCCGAGTGAACAACGGGTAAAAGTTCAGAAAACTTAATTACAAAGCGACCACGACTCGCCGACCGTACTATAATTCCGGACACTGTATCCCTGTTTGGCAATGCGTTTACAAATATCTAGGTCATAAATCAACGGTACGGGGGATCGCCTGTTATTGAATGTATCCAGCTGTGCGCGCTTATTACAATTATACCCTAGTGGTCAGGGGTTCTTGTAATTTAAATATTTAACTTCACGGATATAGCAGAGTAGGCAGGGGAACCTATTTTTAAGAAGACTCCCTTCCCCAAGTTTTCTCGATTTTCGAGATATTGTTTTAAAGATAAATGTTAGAGCGAGGAAGTGAAAACAATTTATTCCCTCAAGTAGGAATTCAATCCCCAATCGTCGCGTTTTCTTAGTAGTCTTGCGTTGCTTACTTTACAATAATATAGTAAACAATCCCATCAAAATCATAAATGTAAAACGAGAGCCAAGTTAAATGTTAAGTAATACGTCGTTCTCCACTTCTTCCAATCGGAGGGTACCGAGTTCTGTGTTCACTGAGTGAACATAGAACTGGGAGAATAAAATTCAAGCTCTACATTTGACCTGGCTTTTTTACCAATATTTATATATTATTATATATTATTATTTAATTGACAATAATAGAAGACTACTATAAAAGAAAAGATATTTGAAGATAAAACAAACTAAAGTGGACGTTTTTTTAACTTGTTTAAGTTCCCAAAACCCATTTTATTTCAACTTGGCGTTGGATATTGGATTAACGCGATTAAAACCTATTTATTGCCATCGAGCCATTAAAATGAGTTCGTTAACTCCACTACTATGCGGGTTGTGTTCCGTAACGTCCGTTGAGCTTATAATTTTGTCACACTTCAACTTTATCATACAAAAGAATTCTGTCCTACTTACTCTTTAATATTATAATTTATCAATTATTGTTAGTTAATATTATACATTCGAGGCAGTCGTGGCGCAATGGCATGAGTGTGTGTACTGTAAACACGACGATTGTGAATTCGATTCCCACTCTAAGGAAAGTATCATTATTTATTAACATTTCATTTCTTCGCTCTGGTAACAAGGCAAAAGCGCGACGTTGAGTTCTGCCCCTCAAAACGCAATGTTTAGCTAATTCGGCGGAAAGTGGGGAACAGAATGAAGTCTAGGTTCCCTGTGCATTACATTTAGTTTTTGTTTTATTTTAATCGGTTCCCAAAAAAAAGAGGTTATGTAAATATAAATATTCGCTTGCGACAATATTAGTGTTTACAGGAAATTTTAACTTTATCTATCAATACATGTATTTTGTTTTGAGACTGATAATATTATTAGATCACGGAAGTAATTGAAACGAGTTTAACGAGTAAAGCCACGTAGTGGCCACTAGTGTAAGACTCGATTTTTGTCCGCGTTTAGGTAGCCAGTACAGGTACAAAAATGGGACAATAAAAAGTGTTAGGTATCCGCCGTCATGAAATGGGACCACGGTAAGTTCTAAAGGTTCCCCGGTAAAAACCGTAGTTTGCTCAAGCACTCGCCCACTACGGCGCTGCACTTGAGCTCGCCTCGGGGTGCGTTTTGAATTGGGTTAATGCTTCATTTTTTTATATCATTCACTAATGGCTCTGTGATGAATATTTCACGTATATTTTGTTAATTATATTTATACATACATACATACATCATACATCAGCTCCACGCTGTACGCTGCACACAGCAGGTTAGGCAGAGGGAACCTCAGAGGGAACCAGAGTGTTAACACAATACTGTTACCCATTTTTGCCCCATTTCTGGAGGCATGTGACTGGCGGAACTCAACGCCAACGCTCTTGCCTCGACACCAGAGCGAAGAAATGTAAATTTATATAAATATTTCATTTCTAATGTTGGTAAACACACAAGCATGCGACTGTAAATACAGGTAGTAGGTTCCCACTCGAGGAAATGAATTATTAAATATTTTCGTGTCCTCCCTCTAGTCACGAGGCACAGCGTGACGTTGAGTTCCGCCACTCGATACACAATGCTTCAAAGATTCGGTATCTTAACACTAGGTAGAACATAGTTACTATACTATTATATTAGTTAAATTATATAAATAAAATATGAATTAGAAATAACTTTTTAGAAACAAGCTTTCTAGAAGTTTTTTTATGGTTTATTGTATTTTACAAATCGAGCTCTTTTATTTGCTACCCATATTAGGTGGCTTGTACAAAAATTTATTATCCGCCATTTTGTCGCGGCGGCCATTTTAGATAAACAACAATATTCATTATCATTGCCATCAGAACTGAAATCGTAGTCCAATTTTCAGTTCAATCGGACTGAACGACGGACGGTATCTGGAAAGCGGCTCAAATTGACCGTACATGAGTTGACATGCACGTAGTACACGTCTATAAAATCTTATAATATAGTAAATTTTGAACGATTTTATTCATAATAAATTCCTTTCGATATTATTCTAAGCTGATTGTATAACTGTTTTCGGTTCAACTCCCGCGGTAAACTTATTTGTATTGACGCTAGGGTAGGAAATCCAATCAACTCCCCCACAATAAGCAAGCTCTCTCAATTTGTTTCGATGACTTGACGCCGCCGCCGTTACGATTTTAGAGCTAACAATCGTCTTGCTATGTTTACCACAGAATGAAGGAAATGTTAAAGAAACGTTATTTTATATATTTTTTTTTATGATATTATTGACCTGGTCAGTTCGGTTGGCTGTACGTTTATAGCTGGGTGTACTGGTTAGAGGAATAAGTAAATATGTTAAACAATATTGATTTTTTGATAATTATTAAAAAAGGCCGTCATGGATAATAAAGTTTAAATTAGTACAGATATAAAATATGAAATACGACAATCTATCTAATCTGTTCTTCAAAGCCGCATATGTATATCTGTCATCATAATTTTTCAACGTCTGTCTGTACCGAAAATATACTCCTTGACGTACGACCTTCACGTTCACGTAAGCGTAACGTTACTTTTCATGATTTCTCTATATTTTTTTAAAACTTGTGTAGCAGTTTATGCTTTTTTTTTTGTAAAATGTGGAAAAAAAGTTGTAAACCCAGTTAAGACACTTCGTTCTCCGTCTTTTAGACGAATTCGAATAGTTCAAGATATTGTATGTTGTTTCGCGAAACTCAACGCCGCATTTAATACATTTTTTTAAACGTTTCTATATGATAGAATAATAATTCATTATTATATTGGTCCTACGACTTGGCACCGTCACTTGGTTTTAACATTTTTTAATTATTACTCCTGCGTAAAGTTCTCTCTCATTGGTATTTCTTAATAAAAATATTTATTTAGAAATACCAATTTAACACCCGCAACATATTTTTTTTTCTAAACAAGAAAGACTTGGTCTGTCTGTCCTCACGAATTTGACAACACGGCGTTTACAAATGGAGTATTCGACGTTACGTAAGATTTATTTTTATTTATCTATTTTTATGATAGTGACAAAATATATTTTATACGACATTTAATTCAAATATTTTTTTATTTGTTTTTTATTTTTTTTCTCACTATTTCTCGAGGCATTCAAAAAGAACCAATTACTCAATCAATATGAATATAGGTAATTCCCCGGTATGCTATGCCATTACAGTATAGATACAGACTGATACAACTACGACATGGCTGCGTCACATACGCTACTAAAGAAATAAAAAATAATAAATTACAGTAAAAAAATCTATTCTCAATGGCGACCAAACTTAAGACAATCTTTTAACTATTAAATCAATGTTAATATATTAATTCGTGAATATTAATGTTTTGTATATAATATGTAAATATTATTAATAAAATAGCTGCCAAATGGCACAAAATGTGACTGTGAACGCGACTGGTTGTGGGTTCGATCCCCACTCGAAGTAATGAAAAAATATTTAAAATATTTAAAAATGTACATTTTAATTTTTTCGCTCTGGTGTCAAGGTAAAGCGCAGCGTCGAGTTCACGAGTGGATTTCCTCCACTCAACACGTAATGCCTCGTAAAATTCGGCGGAAAATGGGGAATGGAGTGTCATAACAGTTGGTTCCCTCTCAGCCTACCCTGCTAAGTGCGAGATACAGCGTGAAGATACAAAAAAAAAATTGAAATTAATATCTATTTAATATATTTCCTTATCTTAATTTTAAATATCCACATATAATAATTCAATTGCACTCGAAAACTAATCTGAATACTGGGTACTCACTAAAGAATAATAAAAAGTAAATCCATTACTATACATACAACCGTCGCTGTCGAACGTTGCATATTTATAGCCGCGTCTTCCATCCCGCAGGTGCAACTGGGTCGTGGACCTCGTGCACCTCTAGATATTGATCGTGGGCTGTGTATGTCATATTTGTATGAGTTTTTTTGTGTTATAATTATAATATTATTATATAAGTTATTTGTATGGTTTGACTAAAGGTTTCAATGCAAGTGTGATGATTGTGGGTTCGATTTACAGTCGAGGCAATGAGTTATTTTCGTTTCCTCACTCTGGTAGAGTTAAAATATATTTACTGTTATTACAAAATGTCTGTACACATTATGTATATATTAATATATATTAGACTCCAAATCGAATTTATTCTCCTCTCCCCCTGTTACCTGGAAGAGATTGCTCACTTAGCATTTAGACCGCCTGTTGTGCTATTTCCTTTATAATTATGAATAGTCGTGTAATGCATTATTCGATGTACAATTATTGAGTATTTTTTTGGTTTTTTCACAGCGTTGTAGCGCAGGGTCAGAAGCTCGTGATTGTAAACGCGACAGGGTGTGGGTTTGATTTCCACTCGAAAATTAAATATTTAATATTTTTATTTGTTCGCTCTGGTTTCCTGCCACTCAATACGCAATGCTTCCAGAACTGGGTGAAACGTGGGGAGCGGAGTGTTTTAACACTAGGCTCCCTCTCCCTACCATGCCACATGCGGGATACAGCGTGAAAGTGAATAATTTAACTATACAACCGTTTAAATGCAATTGCAGTGGGGAATTCGCACACTTATCGTTCCGGAGTGGGCGGCGTCCGCCTGATAACAACGGTATCTTCTATGTGTAATAGGTATAATATATTATATTGTTATAACCTAATTTTATAATAGAAATACTGTTGTTAATATACTAACAATTTTTTTTGTGAATATTTGTAGTTCTTCATAAATTGAGAGGTTCTTAGTTTTGTTCTTTTTAAAGTTTTTTTACATTAAGAACGATCCCTATGGTAATGTAATAACACATCACAACTCTTCTTTTTAATTCCGAATAAGTAAGTCATTGTATTAAAAAAAATTACGATGTACTTCGCGGGTATCCGAGAGTTGGTAGAGAAAATTTGTTTTTACTAAATTCATACAACATCGTTTACATTGTAAATGCTGTTTAGATAGTTCCTTTTCAGGCTGACCGTCTGACTTTCAAGACATTGCGTATTAAGGTGGTGTAGTTCTACGCCAAGCTTTGTCTCGTTAATAGAGCGATGAAATAAAAATATTTCATTCCACAGAGTGAGAATCCACTACACGCCAAATTGCTAAATTACAAAAATTTGTTCAAAATCAGTAATTTAATTTTTGAATTTTTTATAATTTTATAATTCGTATTGAGTAAACCGGAAGTTAGATATCATATTGTTGTAAATGAATAATAGATTTGTTTTATTCCAATCATAATAGATATATTGTTTTACACCACAAACCACAATACCAGTCATTGATGTTAAATTCCATGTAATACCATGTATTCTTATCACTTGTTTCAATGAGTGAGCTAACTATTATTATAAACATACGTAAGTTTTCTTGTAGTACTACCGTGTACCTACTCATTATGTTTGTAAAACTGTTTTTTTTCTTATAGTGTAACTTATCATCTTATAATGTAACTTATCATGCCAATTACAAATAAAATATTTAATATTTTCGTCGTACGGTGTCCAGACAAGACGCGGCGTTGTGTTCCGCGACTCAACAGGCAATAAGAATTTAGCGGAAAAAGGTGATCCTAGGTTGCCTTTGCCTACCCTATTCTGTGTGCGGGATACAGCGTGAAACTAAAAAAGTAGAAAAGTCACCTAGAGAGCTTGCAGAAACCAGTTGTCATAAGTTGCCTTATTCAATACGAAAACGGTGTAAAAAAGTGAATTGAGCAATTTGTCTGTGCTAATTTTGATTGCGATATCAATCCCAGCTGTTTATTGACATGTTGCCAGTTGAGGAGTTATCGCGTCGTGTGATGTAACTTTTGACTTTAAATATACATCTCACATATAGGTAGTATATGTGAGATGTATTATATTGAAGTCATTTATTTCTATATATATAATATGTTTATATTTTAGAAGTAAGAGGTTATTGTAAAATAGGCGGCATGCGGTGTTGCTTTGTCTAAGTTAACAACACCTGACGAAGCGAAGGTAGCACATTCAAATTTGGTTGTACATTACATTTTAATTCGGTTCTGCTTATTTGTATAATTATTATATTTTATAGAGGCCATCACGGCGCCGGGGTGGGTATAAGCGTGTGACAGTAAAGCGACGGTTTTGAATTCGATCCCCTCTCGGGGGAATGAATTATTATTTATGAATATTTTTTAAGTCTTCATTCTGATACCAAGGCAAAAGCGCGGCGTTGAGTTGTACCATTCGAAATCGGGGAAAGGAGTGTCTTAACACCAGGTTCCCTCTGTTTATTCTGCCATATGCGACCAAATCTATATATATCAAGAACAATAATAGAAACAATTTCTTTTACCACGTAATTATTTTAAATATTAATTAAAAGCACAGTCCGGTTTAAACGGTCTGCAAAATTGAAAGGCGGTCCCGTGCAGGGGACTTTAATTCACCACTGTGTACAGCCCTTTGAAAAGGCCCATAGTTAAAGGCTTACAAAAAAAATATAAGGATTTTTGACTTTGTCTACTCTAATCTCTATGTACGAATGTCTAGGATGTTTTTTTTTGTTGGTTTTCTTTTTTTATAGATAGTATAATGATGCAAAAAAATTATAAATTACGAAACACTTGTGTATTAATATGAACTATTCAGATAAGACATATCAGTAAGTTAGGTACGTAATGAAAATAAAATAAAATTACATCAGCTTCTTTCTGTATCACGCACACAGGGTAGGCAGAGGGGACCTAGTGTTAAGACAATCCGTTCACCACCTTCCGGCGAGTTCAGGATGCATTGCGTGTTGAGTGGGGGTACTCGCGCTTTGTCTCGAAACCAGAGCGAAGATATGAAAATATAAATGTAAATAAGTATTTCATCTCCTCGATTGGGAATCGAACCCACAACCAGTCGATTTTATCACCACTACCACTGGTTCCCGTTCCCCACTTTCCGCTAAAATCTCAAGGCGATGCGTGTTGAAAGGCGCTTGTGCCACTGAACCACGACGGCCTCAAATTTTTTTTTCCAAACCCAAATAAAGAAACTTTTGTTTTCACACTTACTCGCGTGGAATGAGTCTTTGCAAAAACCAAACACTGTCAAAATCTCATTTTGCATCATCAATCTCCCTCTCATTATCTTTAGTACCAAATACAATGGTTTACGACGATATGCTCATAAGTAGGACATAAACACAGTATAAATCATATAATCAATATATGAGTTTATCAATTAGTTACTTATGTTATTTGGGCGTTTTTCCTTTAGTAATTATATTAAAACAATTTTTTTTATTGAAACTATATTTAAGATGTATTATAATCTGTGGAGGGAAAAAAATGAGATTATGGAATTTAATAAAAACTTCAAATGAAAATAGGTTAAAACAAAATTGATGTGGCTTATAATGAAAATATCTTTCGGTCGAATTAACAACCTCCCTTTTGAAATCGGCTAAAAATAGCTCAAGATTGATATGACGGTAGCGGTGATAGTACATCCGACTCGCTCTTGGCCGGTTTTTTTTAAAGACGATACTTTCACTATTCTCAGACTGACTGACCATTGTATTTCATTTATGGCGAACATGAAACTTTATTGTACAAAGAATATTGAAGTAAAAATAATTCTACACAGCCATTTATTCTTAACGTCATTACGTCTGTCAGTTTGCGCGCCATAACCGTACAGGAAGCATAGACAAGAGAATCATAGAGTTATAGACAATACTTGCGCCTAATTCATCCCGACCGGATGTAGAGTGCATTGAATCGCCGCGTTTCCTTATTCGTGCCGTCCAAATACGTCTAACACGTGTGGATCAGTCTATAGGTAGTTTTGGTCAATGTATGTATGTATGTGTGTACGTGTAAGTAATGTTGTGTTGTTTCTTAATCACCTGCAAATCCAGGTTCTCTAGTTTTTATTATTGTATTTTTTTTTATTATTAGCCACTCAACGCACAATGCCTCAAGAAGTCGGCGGAAGGAACGGAGTGTTATCACTAGGTTCCTTCTGTCTGTCTTCATTAAGTATTATTATAACCAAGCTGTTATCAGTTTATAATCTGTCAATATTCAAACATTGGCAAACCTCTCTTGTAAGGGCTGTCTTCTTTTTTTGACATATGAGTTTTGACCATATTTTAAAACTTTTTATCGACTAAAAATTAAATTATATTATATCAGTTTCACGTTGTATCCCGCGCACAGCAGGGTAGGCAGAGGGAACCTAATGTTAAGACATATCGTTCCCCACTGTCCGCCGATTTCTGGAGGCGTATTGAGTGGCAGAGCTCAACGCCGCCCTTTGCTTAAAAGGTTAAATTTAATAATTTAACCTTTATTCTTTTTTATTAATTTTAATTGTTAAACTTGTAGTGTTTGTTGTTGTTATAATGTCATATTATGAATGCTTAATTGATATATATTTTCCACTTAACTCAATGAATTATGAATTGGTTATTGCTCATCCTTCCATCCGACCTTCGCGAAATCGATAACGTCACCGTGTCACTCGTGTAGTCGTTACGAATCAAATCTATAAGGAATGTATTGTTATTGTGTTTTTATATAGTACATAAGTATATTATTATAAAGTTTGTTTTAAGTTTTAAATAGTTATGTGGATTGTATAAGAATAATAAGCAGTACGGCGTCTGACTCGTCTCTAACGGCGACGAGTGTCGGTTCGATTTCCGCTCGAAAGAACTATTTTTTTTTTCATTTCGCCGCTCTGGTAACAAGGCAAATTGCGGCTTACGTAAGAAAACGTCTTGGTGTCTTAAAACTAGGTTCCTTCGCCCTGTCATGTTATTTGCGGGATACCGTGAAGCTAAAATGTTACATTTTTTGTATATTATAATAAATGTTTTATGTATGTAATAATTATTAGATCGGGCTTAATGCTGAGTTTTTGAAGATACCTATGTCCAGCAGAATAAAGGCGGAAAAGGATGATGAAACTGTTGATGATAATTGTTATTTTGAAATAGATTGATATTAATATATATTTTTGAGTGAGGGGTTTTTAAATAAAAATCAATAAATCAGATTCACGCTATATCCCGTACATCGCAGCGCAGAGGGAACCTAGTGTTATGAGACTATGTTCCCCACTTTCCGTCGAATTCTGGAGGCATTGCGTGTTGACTGGTGGAACTCAACGCTGCGCTTTACCTCGACACCAGAGCGAAGAAATGAAAATATATATTTAAATAAATATTCCATTTCTTATGCGCATATAGGTTATTAAATTATATATTTATTTTTCATATTTGTAATACTCGGCAATATACATCATACTTGGTTGGTGTTTTACCAATCTGATCAGTCATACAACATTGATAGTAAAGTTAATGAAAAATCATATAATTCATAATCCATAAAAAAAATACCTACCCAACCTTTTATTAACTAATGCGTAGTAATGCCCCTTACAATATTAGGGTTCCATCCATTGTGACATTTTTTTGCGTTTTATTATTGAGTTGCGACCGACAATGGCCTCCCGCTCAGAACGGATTTGCTTCATAGAATGAATTAAATCAATTGACTCGTGTCTTCGTCGCTTCGCGCCGGTGATTCATTTGTTCCGGTTTTGTCTTATACTTTCTAGATGCTGAAGCTGCTTGAGCTTCGTTACATAAATCGATTTTTTATACTACAGGTACGTATATCTTATAAAAATTAAAAAAAAAACAGCTTCACGCTGTATCCCGTACTTACAAGTATGCGTTCAGAAATTGGATATTCACTCACAATATTTTATAATATAAGTAAATATATTACATAAATGTGTACATGCTATGGTTGTGGGTTCGATTTCTGCTTAAGAGATTATACATTTAGTTTATCGCTAGTTTTATATTATAAAGCTGGAAAGTTTATTTGGCTGAGCGCGTTAATCTCAGGAATTATTTTCATTCGATGCATACAAGTAAATGCCCTTCGTCGCGTTTCTTTAAAAACATACGCGACCAAGACTAAATGAAAACGCTAGAGAAAGGGAAGCTTATTGTTGTATTGTAACTAGTATTAAAAAAGAGCTTAATGTCGTTTCACTTTTAACTTTCAGACGGAGTCTGACGCAATCTTGTACAAAGTCAGTTTTTTTTGTTTTCTAGTATCGGGTTTCTTTCAGCGTCGATCGGGCGTGCAGATGTTGGTACAGTGCCCCATAGTATTTAGTGCGATCAACCGTTTAGAATTTAGATTCTATTGTTGTTTTCTTAGTAATTGCTTTGAAGTTTTCATATTTTATACGGTATTTTTTGTAAGAGAAGGTAGTAAAGTAGATTTTTCTTATAGTTTTTGAATATAAAAATTATTAGGTTTTTAACGTGTTTTTATTAGGTTGAGTTGTAACTATGTAATAGGTAATAATATGTAAGAAATTTAATTTGACTCCTTTGAAATAATTGTATCAGCATTAACTTGGCGGCTACTCGTATTTGGTATCATTGAGCTGGTCTGATGATGGAGTCACGTATTTTTAATATTATAATTTTTTTAACATTATTTCTAAATATATTATTTCGTTTTAAAAACCTCTGTTTATATCTTATAGAAGAAATAACAAATAGTTGTTTAAAAAAAATTATTTTAAAAATATTTAACATATATATATTTTATATTAAATTTTATAAATTTTATGAATATATAACTTAGTCTACATAAGTAGGTATAAGTGGTAGTGATGTTATTAATGCTATGAGCAATTCTCTGTACGAAGTCGTAAACTTTCATAAGTTATTTGGTTTTATATGACATTTACTACTACTCATGTGGCCATGTGGCTACTACAATCGTGTGATTGGATAGTAACGTTGTTAGCTTTACGCTATATCCAACAAAAGGCAGAGAAAGGAAGAATTTGGGAACTTAGTGTTGTAGGACACTCTCATTAAGACGATTTATACCACAAGCGAATATGAAATTAATTAAGTTAACGAGAAATACCGTTCAATGTCTTTATATTTGGTTTTCAATTCAATTTTTACATTTAAAATTCGTGAACTTCCTGTCCAGACGGTAAGTCATTAGGAAATTGTGACAGCCCCAGTGGAATTCAACCCCTACTATTTATAAGGTGTCTGTCAACATCCAGTCTGCGGACGAGGTGGAGTATGCTATAAATCATGAATAACTTTGTTTCAGACACTTCTGTTGAGGTGTGTTTATCTATGATTAATATGTTTTGTACTGTTTTTGTACGTCCATAAATGATATTAATTTAGATCCGTTTTTTTTTTATTTTAATATAGGCAACATACAATCGAATTAGAAAACCTAATCATAAATCTTAATTTTTTTTTCTGTATATTCCACACAGAGCCAGGTTGGTAGATTAAATGTTATGACGCTTTTGTTCCCCACTTCCAGCCGCGTTGAGTTCCGCACTCAATACGCCATGCCTCCAGAATTCGACGTAAAGTAGTGTCTTAACACTAGTCTCCCTCTGCCTAACCTGCTACATGCGGAATACAGTGAGAAGCTCGTGTAAATTTGATTTAACATTTAAATTTAATTTAAAAAAAACGTGTTAAATACAAGACTTAATTAAATTCACGTTATTAAAATAATAGCTTAACAAACTTGCATAGTGTTGACGTTTCATACAAAACGAGGTGTGGAATTTATGTCATTCTACCTAAGTTATAAAACTGAGTTGATTGGATCTGAAAACTACCACTGAAAAGGGAAACTTTCTAGTGGTGAAAAATATATGCTTGTTCAAAATTGCTTTTAAATTATATTTAACGTTATTTTGAATGTATTATTGTTTTCTAATGTATTTTCAGTAATATAATTATGTTATGGGACCAGTTTCGGCGCAGGGGCACAAAGTGTGACTGTAAACGTATATTTTTTTTCTTATTCTCTATTTAAGAATTCTGCAGTAAGTGGAGAACTAAGTGTCTTGACTCTAGGCTCCCTCAGCCTTCACTGCTGTGTGCGGTATACAATGTGAAACTTTTTTTTTTATTACCATGTTGTTACGTAATCGATCGGAATTTTTGGTTGTGAGTATAAAGCTTACTTTCAATGTTAGTTCTACCATCTTAGACAATTGGCTGTTTGGTTACGTGACGTTAGACATATGTTTGCAACGTCATACAGGGAGTAATGAGAATAAAAAAATATCTTTGAATATACTTGATGTATTTACTATTTTGCTATTTAGATTTCTGCCTACCGACTCTTTAGTCATTTATCATGATTGTATGTGAAAGCGATCCCGTGGGTGACCTTTTTGTGGCGACAAGAATATAGCAGGATTTAAGATTGGACCACATCTTAAAAAGTAAAATAAAATTTAGTATTTTTTCCATTATAGTTATGAGTTTAAATTAATATTATTCATCAATATTTTTTTTTGATCTGCATAAAAAAATGATAAGTCGATTTTACGTTAACATCTATTCATTGTAAACTATATAAACTGTAAACGCGACAGGTTGTTGGTTCGATTCGTTCTCGGGGAAATGAAACATTTAATATTTACATTTTCTTCGCTCCGATATCGAGGCAAAGCGCGGCGTCGAGTTCCTCCACTCAACACGCAATGCCTCCAGAATCGGATGGAAAATGGAGAACGGAGTGTCTTAACACTAGGTTCCCTCTGTCTATCCTGCCTTTGCGTGTGATACAGTGTTACACTGAAAAAAAATCTAATTGGATACCCAATTACATTTTTACTTTATATATTAGTATAGCATATATTTTAATTAAATCTACATATATCCATATCATAATATGACACAGTCATCTTACATACCATTTTCCTGTAAATGTTACGTGGAGCGAGCGCTGGAACTTAGTCTCCAAACTGGTATTACATTAAAGTTGCCTCTAAGCGAACACCGGAAGTACCCTGTCTCTAACTTCCGGATTAAGTTAATAACCGTCTAAGTAAGATGCTATGAGATTTTACATAGTTTTACAACATAATAAGCTTTTGACGTATGGCAAGTAGCGTTGTGAATTTTTAATGGGGTAAGCGAGCGAGTGATTTTCTAAGGAATTCTTAACATAATATTAAATATTTTCGTGTTTATGAGTTTATTTCGAATACTTTGCATAATTTTTATATTGTTTCTCAATTTTTAAAGAGAAAGTGTTTGTCATTTGTTTAAGTAAGTACTTAATAAAAATATTTTTCATTTTTGTTACAAAAAGACTTGTTTCAAATATAGTTTTCTCAAGTATTATTGTACTTACAGTTGAAAACTAGTATCAAAAGTCTTGGTTTCCCGCTTTGAGTTGAGGTTCCGCAAATTAACGTCGCGTTTTAATTTACCAAAACAGAAAAGTACAATAAATTGAATATGATTCTACCTTGTGTGAGTCGAATTTGCAACCATCACGAACATATTCAGACAGCTCCACGATGGCTTAAAATTTAAAACGTTCAAATTTTAGAATCCAATCTAGGTTACCCAACAAACGATCATATATCCAGAGCGCTCTATCTCGTTTCAATTACGACTGAGCAAGCGGGAACCCGACACCTATCCATCACGGGAACACGGCGGAGTGTCAGCGGAACTTATATAGAACTGTTATTGATCACTGTACAGCTTTGCGTAATACGGTAACTCGATAAGATAAGATTTAGTTTTTTTTAAATATTTTTTTTAACTTCACGCTGTATCCCGCATTTAGCAAGGTAGGGGGAGTCTAGTGTAAAAACAATCCGCTCCTCTCTTTCCGCCCTATTCTGAAGGCATTGCGTGTTGAGTGGCGTAATTCAACGCCGCGATTTGCTTCAACAACATAGCGAAAAAATATAAATATTAAATATTTCATTACTTCGAGCTGGAATTGAACCAAAAACATGTCGCGTTTACAGTCACACGATTGTGAGACACAAACCGCTGCGCCACGACTGACTTTAGTATATTTTTACTGTATAACTTTGTAGCATTTAGCCTAAAATTGTTTTTGACAATACTGTAATTTACTGCTAAAACGACTACTAATTTCTATCTTTGTGTCTTTTGTTTTAGCTATTTCTTGAGAAATTAACAGATGTTGGCAGTTTTATTCCTACAGAGAACTCTTTCTGAATTTTAATTAATTAAATTTTAATTAAATTTTTCACTTTCAATATTAAACTAAAAACAATCACAACTCTTACATTACAGTTAATTAACATAAGATTATTAGAAAAATGTCATTTATTTAGCGTATCTCGCAAAAATATGCATATTGACAGAAATTGATATGTCACGTCAGTTTATATTGATGTGATGTTAATAAGGCAGCCTTAATTTTATGAAACTAGGTTATCTATTAATGTAGATTTTTTAAAAATTATATTTACCTAATTAATTAATTAAACAAATAATGTTTTCAGTCTATTAGATTTTTTTTTTGGATTATTTTTTTTTATAATTTTTCCACTTTGGCCTGGTCGTTGCGCGGCGTTGAGTTTTGCCACGCAATGTCTCGAAAATTGCATGGAAAGTGGTGAATGGAGTGTCTGGACTAGGGTACCTGCTACATATAGGATACAGAAATAAGTAATCTATATTTATACTTATAGTAAAGTCGTAACGCATCGAGCGTCTCTAAATGTTATTGATGGCATTTATTAACGTAAGAGATCAAAGAACTATGATTTTTTAATTTTTAGTTGTGTTGAGGCCAGTCGTGGCGCAACGGAACGAAGTGACTGTAAAACCGACTGGTCGTGGGTTCGATCCGTTTATAAAGTATTATTTAATGATATTGTTGAATGAAGTTCGAGGAAATATTTACTTAAATTTAATTTCGATTTCTTCACTCTGGTGTCGAGGCTAAGCGCGGCGTTGAGTTCTGCCACTCAACACGCAACGCCTCCAGAATTCAGCAGAAAGTGGGGAACGGAGTGTCTTAACACTTGGTTCCCTCTGCCTACCCTGCTGTGTGCGGGATACAGCGTGAAGCTGATTTGATTTGATTTAGTTTGTGTGTTAAGGTATGTCAGGATTATTTTTAAAATTATATTATTATTTGAAAACGAAAGTAATGCAGATTAGTAAATAATAATTACGTCCTTCAAGCGGGCGTAGCCGCGAGCGGCAAGCTAGTGTAAACTAAATAATTTGTTTGATCGATTTTATATACGAGTATGCCTATATTATATTAAAGTTTTGCTCTACCCCGCTCTATACTGTCATATAGAATTGATGGATGTTTTAATAGATAAAGTTTAATTACTCTGTGGAAAATATGGGAAGTTATTATGAGCTTGTATTTCTCATTAAAACTATCGTTCGACTGTAAGTGGCGATATATCAATAAAACCGTGTTTATTATTGCTATTTTCTAGAGAATATTAGATATCGCACCTTTAGAATTATAGTGACCTAATAAAAAAAACCATGATTTTGAGTTTTTGTCAGAAATTGACCTAAAACGACGACCTAAAACGACGCTGTACACAGCAGGGTAGGTAGAGTAATAATTATTAGTAATAATAATTACTAAGTTCTTTCTATGAACTCTTCTACATGTTAAGTGAAAGAAGAAATATCAGTACAATATTTAATTTTCTTTATTACTACTTACCAGGAGGTCAGTCGTGGCGCAGGAGCACGAAGTGTGACTGTAAAATCGACTGGTTGTGGGTTCGATTCCCACTCGAGAAGATGAAATATTTACTTACATACATTTATATTTTCATTTCTTTGCTCTGGTGTCGAAGCAAAGCGCGGCGTTGAATTCCGCCACTTAACACACAATGCCTTCAGAGCTCGGCGAAAAGTAGGCGCAGACTGCGGGATACAGCGTGAAGATGATTTTTTTTACTACCTACCTACCTTAAAACTTAGGTAATAGTATGAATTAAGAATTCGATTGTAGAATTGGAATTAGACTCGACTCAATTAAGAATTAAACGTTATCATCTTTGTATTTTTTTTCCTTGATTCTTTAAATTGAAACTGATTATATTAATTGTAATACAATAAATTTAATTTAACTCGAAACCGTTATAAGATAAAATAAGTCAAACCGGTTATTTAAAATATGTGTCGTGTATCTCTAATAAACCTTTCGGCGCCCGGGATCCGTGGCTTTATGGCTGACCTCCGCTGTGTAAATCTGTTGTACAATAAATGTACAAGGTACTATTAAAAATGTTGATTCGCTGGTACATTCAGTGAGGCCAGTCGTGGTAAAGGGGCACAAGCGTGTGTAATGGTTGTGGGTTCGATCGCCACTCGAGTAAATTATATATTTTATATTTTCGTTTGTTCATTATGGTGTAGAAGCAAAGAGCAGCGTTAAGTTAAGGCATACAACGCGCATTGCCCCCGGAATTCGAACCTGGGAAAAATAAATATATATATAATATTAGTGAATTGAAACTGTAAACAGCGTATAGGAATTTGATCATAGCTCGATGAGAACGTATGAATCAGTTGGTAAGAGCGCTTGGATGGTTTCCAAAGAGGCGCGGGTTCAAATTCCTCTACGTTCAAATTTTTAAACGTTTTCTTAATAAATATTTTTCTTTTCAAAGTGTGGAATAACACTTTAAAAATATAAAAAATATATATTGATATTTCTTAAATCTTTTGATCGTTATTTTGTAGCCAGCCGATTACTTCTGTGTAAATCTGGTACAGGAGTAAATGAAAAATGAGAAGTTCCAGATTCGTTTTGTTTGTTTGCCCGCAGTACGATGTCGGCTGTCCATTTGGTTTTATTTTGTAATTTATGTTTGAAATTTAAAAGGTTTTAAGATAAACATATATTAAAGTATGCAACTAAATGCTTTAGATTAATGTCAAAAGATTACTTTTTCGTTAGTTTCTTTTAAATATCTATTTGCAAAACCTTAAGGCAAAAAAAGTCCGGTGTTAAGCTCCGCCACTCAACACGCAATGCCTAGAAAAAATCAGCGGAAAGTGGAAACTAAGTTCCTTCGCCTACATATATACAGCGTGACGCTGATGTAGTAGACACTCGTAATTTCATAAAGAACAAACCACGTTCGGAATAGGATACGCGTTGTCACCATTGTTTCCGCTGCAATTCATTAGTCGCTAACTGGGGCAGGATTTATGTGGCGTTATCTGTGACATTGATGCGTTCGAGCTCTCTCGTGGATGTTCCTGGTTGGCTAAGGCTTGGTTCATTATTCTGATTGTGGCTTTTGATTTACTATTTATAAAGGAATTGGATTACTTAGAAATGATTTATGGATATAGAAAGTATAAATGGATACGAAACATGTGTCAGTCGATATTAAAATATACTTAAACTAATCTTTACTTGTAGCTTTGCTTTCGTTGAGGGTAAATCCTAAATGCCCTTTGAACTTGAAACTTTGAACATAGGCAAAGTGGGTTACTTCGAAACACCATGATGATGAACGTAATGTTATATAATCTGAAGTATTCCTCGACGGATAAACTATCCAATACTTTTTTTTTAAAATTAATTTTGAGCTTCGTAATTACAACTTTACAGGTTAAGATAGGCAGCATCTAGGATCAGGTTATACATTTTAAGAAGACCCGTTTCCGAGTCAGAATTTTAATTTAAAAATGCTTCAGGCTGTCGTAGCGCATGTGTGTGACTTAAAACGCGACGGTTGTGGGTTCGACCCCCAATCTTGGTAATGAAGTATTATTTATTAATATTTCCATTTCTTCGCTCTGGTAACCGGGCAAAAAGCGGCGTCGACGGCATCAATAGTTTATGTGTGTGTGTTTAAGTGAACTCGTCGTAAGAAACTACAGTATAATAAAGAATAGCGCTTTCGAATACTACTGAGCACCTCTTGACATTTGCGAATGTTCGATTTGTATTCGCTATATTCAACGTTCACTTGACATTGAGAGAAAATGTTATAACGTTTCGAATTTATTTCTACATCTCTTTAAGTGTTCTTGTTAATAAGTTAATAAGATCTGTACAAAATTACACACACACCCATATATATATATATATATATATATATATATATATTGTTTATTATATTAAGTGGTTGTTATGTTTCCAGTCTTGCTGATGATGATATTTTTAAACTTCATGTTCCCAGCAGCTGAACAGGGTGAGCAGAGGGAACCTTCGAGCCACTATCACTAGTGATAAGACACTTCATTTCCAACTTCGCCGAATTCTGCAGGTATTGGATGTGGAGTGGCGGAGCTCACCGCCGCGTTTGCAGTTGCCTCATTATCTGAGCGAGGGAATGACAATATTAATATTTAATTTCTTCAAGTAGGATCGAACTCACAACCTATCGCACTTACAGTCTCCCGATTGTACACCTGCGCCACGACTGGTGTCGAAGTAACACTTAAAAGTGTATCCCGGTAAAGTAATAACGGTGGATTAAAATTTCGTGTAAAAATAATTTTATTGCAAAATTGTAATGTCTACCATGCAAAAGTTTTTTCATGATATACGATACATACTTTATTTTAATTTTAATTAATATATATATAGTGTTTATAAGACAGAGTTATATATTTTTTTTATTTCGTTTACAGATTTTGGCTGATGAACTCAATGCAAAATATACTGAAATATGCTTTATAAGTTAATTATATTATTTAAAAATATTAAGTTTAATAATATTTATAATAAAACATTTATTAACATGCTATATAAGCAATGATATGCCTATGTACGTGCATGCCGGTGGTAATTTTTTTCTATATTAATATAGTAAATTTGATATAGGCACATAGTGTGATTGTAGAATCGACTGGTTGTGGGTTTGATCGCCACTCGAGGGACTGAAATCTTTATTTATATGGCTCTGGTGTCGGAGCAAAGTACGGCGTTGGGTTCCGCCACTCAACACGCAATGCTTCCGGAACTTGGCGGAAAGTGGGGTACGGAGTGTCTTAACACTAGGTTCTCTGCCTACAAACAATAGGAAAAATATCTATTGTAATTCGTTTTTATATGATCCACTGTCACGTGGTAAGCCGGTGAATGGAGCACGTGGGGCGCGGTCGTTCGATACAGCGGAGGCTGCGCGTTGAGCTGTGGCCCGGAACCTTCAGCCGGCTAGCTATCTGTGAACCCTCCTACCCCTCATGCCTTCACTCTTACCTCTCTACGTAGGGACAACCCGACAACGGACGGAGGTCTCGCCTGGCTGGTTTACCCAACTCTTGCCAGTTACGCAAGATCCGTCCCGCTACTATAATACTATTGCTCGTTGCATAGAAATATCGTTTTAACTGGTTTACGCGTTTTTGGGATTTCATATAAATCTATTATATTATAAATGTTACTACACTTTTGTGAAGTTAAAGTGAGGAAATTAAATTTTGGGTCAAACAGAAACCCAACATTTTCATGTTGGGTTTTTGTTTGAATTCGTTTCGTTACTTATTAGAAAGATTAAATTAAGATTATTGTAGAAGTATGTTTAACGTTTTTATTAATTTGTTTATTTTAATTGGGCCGATCAATATTTTACGAGCCCTGTCGTGTCGCAAGGGCTCAAGCGTGTTAATGTTAAACGCGACGGGTCGTAAGTTCAATTTCCACTCGAGGAAATTAAATATGTAATATTTTAATTTGTTTTTTTTTGTGTTGCTGCAAATCGCGGCGTTGATTTCCGCAATTCAACACGCAATGCCTCCTCAATGTGGTGAAAAGTGGGAAGCCGAGTGTCTTAATGCTAAGCTTCTTCTGCCTACCCTGCTACATGCGGGATGCAGCGTGAAACTGAAAAAAAAATTAACATTAATATTATCTCTTACATAAATGTTCGATCAGTACCAAAATTTCATTAAGGTGAAGGCCCAAAAACAGTTGCTTATCGACTATATAAAGAAAGTAATGAAATCTTATCATTAAATTACACTGCCACCTACACAACTCTTGTGGGTTCAAATTACACACGATTTTTTTTTGCATATCTTAAAAATAACTTATTTTCTCCATCTGGTTACACAAAATAAAGCATATACCTTATACTACGAGAAAAAATCTTCTAAAATATTCTTTTTACAGTATTTAAATGTAGTCTATTCTGCGTTATTACAAAGTGTCTTATAGATAAAAAAATATTTTCCAGTATACAATTTATAAATACCTTTGAAAGCTAAGTCAAACACACGTTCACACTTCCGCCATGTCGGCCCTAAAGTCTTATCAATTTGCAAATAATAATGTTGAATTAGGACATTGCAAAATTTCAAGACATTCTTCAACACTAAATAATAAACAACCATATTTACTTACACAGAAGATAGAATTTTGAATACAATCGGTTGCATAATTTTTTGTTTCTCTACATCACTACACAGTATACACCCTATTGCAGTTGAAATAAGGTTGATCTTTTGGGAGTAGGTGGGTGCTGGTGATCCCTCGATGGGGATCTGGGATACGTGGGAGTTTTACGTCCGAGATAACAGAGGTTGTTGAACCCACTACTTAGTTCTTTTTGTATAGATCCCCATGATTAAGTTAGTTTTATTGTTCACTAATATTATTATCTTTGAGTATTGGTAAGTTCTTTGAAACATTAACGTATCCCTATAGCAGGATAGACGGAGAGAACCTTTTGGTATTTATTAATATTTTATTTTCTTCGCTCTGGTGCCAAGGCATAAAGCGCGGCGTTGAGTTCGGCGGAATATGGGAAACGGAAATGGCTTAATGGTAAAGTTAGTTTTACACAGTAAAACAAAAGAAAAACAAATTAATTTGCAACACTGACGTCAACATACTTTATCCAGTTTAAGGTAAAAAAAAACTGGACAAGCGCGAGTCGCCCTCGCTCACCCAGGGTTCCGTACAAAAATTGGAGGCCTTGCTCCTTGCTTGCTTATTAGTCCCAAATTTTCTCCCCCTTTTAAGGCTATGTACTTTTTAGAATTTAACCACAAATGTATAGTTTTATGTTTTTTTCCCTGAAAGCTGCCAAATTACATAATTCTAGGTCAACCGGAAGTACCCTAGTCATTATGATTCCCTCTGTATATATCCAAGTATATGGTTTCAAGTTCAATTCGATATCTCCAAGAATTCCTGAGGCTCTTGAAAGACAGACAAACGGACAACAAAGTGATCTTATAAGGATTTTTTCTTAAAAGATACGGAACCCTAAAAATGAGGAGGAGAAGCAAGAAAAATAAATATTATATTATTTTTTTTACTTTCTTATTTCAATTGGCCACATAACAATGTAAACAACAATAAAACTAATTAAAGTAAACTACACAAATTGCAACTTGCAAAATTGAAAAAAAAAATGTTGCCTCCGGCGAACTAAAACTACTGTCACCTACAAACGAATTAATTGGACAATCTACTTTTAGAGACCACTACATACAAATCTGAACTTAAAATTTCCATATACAAGTCTACTACAACAAAAATACCTTCAATTTCAGGTTACAGAGCTAGAAAGCGACCTTGTATCTTTGAGATTTGATTCATGTTGGAGGTGAAAGGGTGGTTCTTGTGAGATTTTTTGTTGGCTACCCCGTTTGCTTTTATACCTTTTTTCGCAACTGAACGAGGGTCCATACCTACGAGCCGACCTTTCTTATAATGTGTTTTATACGGTCAATATAAGTTGTTAGTGACATTTTGAATGTTGCAAATCTATTCAAAGTTATCAAGAAATTGTTAGTGCATGTATATACTTTTGGGTAGGTAAATATCTACGGTTTTTTTATGAATATGATGAATTTAATGTTAAAACATATTAATTAAATAGCTTTTCATCCGTTTCTCCGTCGAATATATTTAGGAAATCAATTAATTGTTGTGGGTTCGATTCCCAATCTAAGGGGAAAAGTTATTAGATATTTTCAATTCTTCGTTCCGGTAACAAGGTCAAGTGCGGCGTTGAGTTGCGCCAATCAACGGCGGAAAGTGGGGAGTGTCTTATCACCAGGTTCCCTCTGCCTACGGGTAAGGCGTGAAGCTGAAAAAAAAAAGCAAACGATAAATCAAGATACAAAAAGTTCAGAGTTACTTCCACTACATTACTCAAGTATATTAGAAGTCTTACAAGAGTAACACGAGTTCAGGTCATTGTGTTCCAGGTCAACGGTATGTTAATCACATATATTGGTACTCAAGAGGTAGTCTTTGATCCTATTAGAAAGCGATGTTAACTTTGATTCTCTTGTAAATATGTAGTTGATGCTTAACTGACTTATGTGTTTTGTATTTTATTTTTATTGTTAGTAAGTATTTTATTTGAGAATAGTTGTGAAAATAATGTTATCAGCTTCACGCTGTATTCCACACACATTAAGGTAGACACAGGGAACCTAGTGCTAAAACACACCATTCCCATACCACTTTCTGCCGAAACTCAACGCCGCGCTTCGCCTCAACACTAGAGCGATCGATATAAATTTAAATAAATATTACATTTCCTCGAGTGGGGATCGAACCCACAACCAGTCGAATTTACAGTCACACTTTGTGACCCTGCGTCACAACTGGCCTCTATAATTATTGATTGCAGTAGGTATGCTTTATTTTGTCTATATAAATTAAAATTATGTATTATCTAATTTTTTAATGTTTTATTTTCATGTGTTGTTGTGGGTTTTAAATAATATATGCTTATAAAGCTTAGGATTCTTGAATTGGCAACCTCTCTGTTCAGTAAATAGCTTGTGTGTATTAATTTTTTGACTACATTTCACTTAATACGGAACGGGGCGTCATAACACTTGGTTCACTCTAGCTATATTGGTATGCGGGAAAAAGCGTGAAAATTAACTTTAATTCTTAGTAGATACTAAGAATTAATTAATTAATTTTTTACATCGATAGATATCGATGTAAAAAATAGGCAAAATCAAAATCATCATCTGACGTCATTGTATCTGTTTTGCCGCTTAGTGTTTTAATGTGGTTTACTTTTTATTGAAATTTTTTTCCTTATACATACCGTTGTTTACAAGTGCTAGTTTAATTTTTAACCTTTTTTATGTTTTAGTTGTGTAAAATGTGGGTTAACCTAACTTAACATTTTTCATTTCATTTTTTAAATATTTTCTTTTTATATTGTTATTTCTTATCATGTTAGTTCCTACTGACTTTGAAAATTTTGTTTTGTTTAATTATTAATTTATTTTTATTATACCTACATAGATTTATGTTTATTATACCCAGCTAACAAGAATTCTATAAAACTGGTCCCTGATCAAGGAAAGGTTGGGGATCTGGCCTATACCTACGGATTTTTGAAAGAAAGCCATTGGTATTCGAAGTCGCTACATGGCCCATTTCCTACATAAACATATTTACATCTTACACAAAGAACACTCGTTTTTCAGCATTATTATATATAAGGTTAATCCCAAAGGGTAACAGAGCCAAGTTGTTTACATAGAACGGGATTTACCATTATATGTAGACGACCCCTATTATTCATGGATATATTACGGCAAGGAGCCGTACAATGATTGTATTGTCTGGTGTATTAGGTCATTGTGTATCACTAAATTGTTTATATTCTGTATTTCAAACTATCCGTTGCTTATATAACAGCCTCCTGAAAGCATATGTAGGTACATTAGCGTTTCGCAGGCCAGTCGTGGTGCAGGCGCACGTTAGTGGAACTATTAATGCTACAAGTTGTGGGTTCGATTCCCTCTCGAAGAAAAGAAATAATTAATATTTTCATTTGTTCGCTTTGGTGTCGAGGCAAAGCGCGGCGTTGAGTACCGCCACTCGATACGCGATGCTTCCGGAATTCGGCGGAAAATGGAGAACTGAGTATCTTAACCTAGGTTCCCTCAGCCTACCGTTCTGTATAGGTCTACAACAAAAAGCTTTAACTGGTTTTGCACGCGTGGTTTAATACAAGTAACTAACTCTGAGCGCAGATACAGGGGGTTATATGAAAACGAATTAACGTTATGTAATTTAGCCTGGGAATAGAGTTCTGCGATAAATGAACTAACTAACTCTATAATAGTTTCTTATTCGACCTACTAATTTTTGAGAAATGAGCAAAGTTATTTCAACCAAACACACTATATATTTAATGATTTTCTATATAAGATTTTCTACCAACATAAATTTATTCTTTAAATTTTTATTGTATTTTTTTATTGTTATCATATCGTATATATCTGGCGTTCAATTTGATATGTTAGTCCATGTTGTGTACCCCTTACAAAATTATTATAATTGTATATGTTTTCGAACGTAAATAATAAATCGGTACAAAACTTTCTAAAAGATAAATCTACCATATAATACACATATATATAATATGTCTTCGCTTTTGTGTACCTAAGTTTTATTGTATTTAAATTTCGAAACAACGAAAGGCAATCGTTAAATTTTAATTTGTTTTTAAGCATTGACTGAACATATCACACCTACATGTGGTGAGTAGGTCGGTGCCTCAAATTTCAAGTTGTTTCTTTTTTTTTTAGTATCGGTTCGTTTAAACATGCAGAGTTTATTTTATGTTTAGATTTATTTGTAACTCGCCTTTCCTTATGTAAAACTGGAGAACGAAATGTGTCTCAGTTCAATAGAAATAATAATAATTGCTTATTTAAATAACTTTTTTTATTTCCTTGTTGTACCCCGCATATAAAAAGTATAAAATAAATAATAATATAAATAGAACCTAGTGTTAAGACACTCTCAGGCATTTCCACGTACGGTCCGAATACGACCGAGGTTTGCCTTTTTTTTTCACAAAACAAAAAAAGTAAAGCTTAATTATACATCATTTTATAAATAAACTAACGGCTCGCTTCGCTTCGCCCGCACACCACCCATAAAACCTTTAGTATGCTTAATGTGCCAACAGATTGATTTATCAAATCATGAACAACTTGTTTTCATAATTCTAAGATAGTGCAAGAAGCACTACTTGGCTTTTTGTGTCATCGGCGGCAAGGGCGCCTCCGCAAGACTCGAGCCTAGGCTTGCGACCGTAAACAGAACGTAGAATTATTTTGATTTTACATTTTATCAAATAAGTATACGTCCAAATTACATATAAAAGTCGAAGTTTATGTTCATATAATTTCCTTGACGATGGAATAACTTTCGTTCGTTAATTTCAATATTCATGTAAAATAAAAAACGGTGAAACATAATAAATATCTTATTTATAAGAGATAGGATGTCTCGGACTTTTTTTAGACCTAACAAATCAGCTTCACGCTGTATCCCTTACACAGCAGGGTAGGCAGAACGCACCTAGTATTAAGAGACTCCATTCCCCACTTACTGCTGAATTCTGGGAGCATTGCGTGTGGCAGAACTCAACGCCGAGCTTTGCCTCGACACCAGAGCAAGAAAAGGAAATATAAATTTAAGTAAATATTTCATCTCCATGAGTGGGGATCGAACCCACAACCAGTCACTTTTATAGTCACACTTTACGATACAGGGGCATCAATACATAAAATAAAATACAAAATAAATAACATATAATTTATTAATAACTTTTGCACTCATACTACGTAGGACGCAGGTCGTATGTAGTTCAGTAACCTATAACCTGATTTTGGACGTATTTGACGAATGAAATACTTCACGGTATCACGTCACATCGCAGTCACGCGAAATTGAATGCTTTGTAACTGACATTTTTATAGAAGGTAAAAGCACTGATAATGACCGTTGTTGGTAATGATATTTTGGGTGATATTTATAATATTTTGTAGTGGATTTTTTTTTCCTATGTACCTCACTTTAAGATAAATTCTGAAGGCATTACGTGTTGAGTGGCGGAACTCAACGCCGCGCTTCGCCTCGTTGTCAGAACGAAGAAATTAAAATATTTCAATTTAATATATATTTTCTGAGGTAACTGGATAAGAGTTTTGAAGGAATATTTTCGTGTTAAGATTTTTTACAGGATAGTTTTTTTGTCAGTAATACTTCTGGCATGGGCACAGAGCTATTCTGGAGTGGGCACAGATCACGCCTGTACCTACGCCCATGTTTCTACGATCGGTTGTGTCGTCTGTGTCTGTAATACATAGATATCCAACCACATCTAAGTTCTCAAGCGTTGCGTTAAACATATCATACCCATTACACACCGAGACCGCTCAATAATACTATTTTATACCGTTTATTGTAAACTAGTGAAGATCATCGTTACACGACGCGTCATATTGACACGTCCATTGCGGTTGACATTGGTACAGCTGACCGCAGTCACTGAATACGAATAGTAAATGATATATCGAATACTTTTGTAGTTGCTTTTTTTTATTTCAAAGAATAAACTAAAAAGTGAAAAATAAATTAACTTAACATAAAGTAAAACGTACCTTATATTGAGTACTATATTTTATTTATTTATATTTGGTTAAACAAAAATAATTTTTGAAATATATATTATAATTTATAATAAATATATTTTATAATTTTGAAGTCGGTGTCGAGCTAAGGCTATAACAACCTTATATAGTAAGTAAGGTGTTACATATTCTTCAATTCGATCAAAAATCGCTTCGCCTAATCAAAAGTTCTAAGGTAACGAACGTAAAAAAAATATACAGTCTAATTGATATGAGAAACCAACCGTAAAAAAATATAGTCAAAATAACCTCCTTTTCTTACGGAAGGCGGTTAAAAAATAAATACGACCTCTACTGCTATAGGAGTTTATGTTGTGGGTATCTATAACTATAATCAATTGTGTTAATGGTATTCGCAAGAAAGTTTGTATTTTTAATGGAAAATTGTGCTTTGTGTTTTCGTTTTGGCATTTCGATACATTAAGTACGCAAAATTTTTTAAAATACATTTTCGATTTGTTTTAAATTTTGCGTACAATTTGTTTTAGCTTAACGCTATACAATGCATGTTGCTGTCTTTCCGCCGAATTCTGCAGATATTGCGTTGAGTTGCGGAACTCTACGTCGCGCTTTGCCTCGACCCCAGAGCGAAGAAGTGAATGTATTCAATATTACATTTCTCGAATGGGAATCAACCTGTCGCGTTTATTTATAGTCACACTCTTGTGCGCCCGCGTTACGACTAACCTCGTATTTTGTAAAGCATTTAAAATTTTGGGGCGAACAATGTAAACATTTTATGATCAATAGTAGGCATAGATCGAATATCGTTACCATTAGATGCTGTACAAGCGTTTAAAATTAATCAATTGATTTTTTTTTTTTAAAAATAATGACAAAATAACATAAAGAAAAATATAAAAAAAACAATTTTCAAGGCGTGTCATATATTTGTATAAATATCTAGCTATCAAGATAGCTAGGCAATAGTCAGTACGTAACCGGGCAACATTCAGTAGTTATTTAATAGCTTTAATTTTATATAACGTGCGCACATCTGTTTGACCTAATTTAACTTACAAAAATTATTTTTAAAATCGTTAAATTTTAAATCTTTATTTTTACTTTACTTTATTTATATTAAATCTTATATTTTATAAATTAAATCAGCTTCATCCTGTATCCCGCACACAGCGTTAATATATATATATATATATATATATATATATATATATATATATATATATATATATATATATTTAATTTATCTCTTATTAAGTCACTTTTTAAATATTTCTAATTTACAAAATGATATTATTTCTAGGGCTACCACAAAAGTTCAACAATGGAAAAGCTTTCACTATCACAATACAAAAGTTGATATTTTTTTGCAATTTATTACTTTATAGAAGTAGCACTAGCGACTGTTTTATCCTCCGTTTTTCCACTAAATCTTTGTTTAGTGGTTTAAAAGTAAAAGAAATATAGTATATAAAACAATGTAGGTAACCCAGATTCAGTATAGCGATGATCAATGGTCATGCACATGTAAATAGGTCGACTCGGTACATTGTTATATTTGAATATATAGCTTGAAAGCCTTGCCCCTCCTTGTACCGTGAGAAATCGTACGTCACGAATCTACTTTGATATATTGTTGTATGTCTTGTCTGTATTCGTTTGTGTTATATGTATATATGTTCATTTGTTGCTTCACGCTATATCTAGCACATAGCAGAGTAGACAGAGGGAACTTGGGAACGTAGTATTAAGACTACGTTGTTATTAAGACACTTCCATTTCCCACTTTACGCCGAACTCTCGAGGCATTGCGGATTCAGTGACAGAACCCAATGCCGCGCTTTGCCTTGTTACCAGAGCGAATGGGAATCGAATCCACGTATACGTTTTGAGTATTTAACTTAAAAAAGATTATAAAAGTATGTCACGCCTAAAAATATTTAAAATTAATATTTAAAAACTTATTTATTTTTTTGTTACATATGGCCATTCATCACTCATAATCATCATTAAACAATTAATTTGATGACATAACGTGGAAACTAGGACAAACTTGTTTGAACATGTGCAAAATAATATATTATAAAAATTAAAAAATATATATTGAACGATGCCCTGCAATTTTGCTTTATTTCATTGATATATGCATGATAGGTAATAATCCAGTGTCAAGCCACTCCATTTTCTTTATTTAAACATTATAACATAAGACACGAAATGTATTGATATAATGAAAGAGAGTTCATTGCCGTTGCCATGTTAGTGCTAGTACAACTTGTAACCGTTGAGAATCTAGCGGGCCAAGGCTGACAAGACATTGGTGTAAATAGAATGAATTTACATTAATTTTATAATTTTTATTTTATTAATATAAGTTATTTAAATAACTAATTTTCAGTCCAATTTCAATTTTAAGTATACTAAATAAAACGTCTTAATTCAGCGGAAATTGTGGAACGGAAGTATCTTAGTGGAGAACGGTATGGCTTAACGGATTTAGCCTTAGGTTCCTCCTTTCTTATCTTCTGGAGATATGTTAAAAAAGTTCTAATTTATTAGTAGTTGCGTTTTGAGACTATTTGAAATAAACATTATAATAATAAATTGTTTTTTCCTACTGTTCCAGATTATATGGGTGGTCGTTATTGATCCTATGGTACGTATTTATATAATATTTTCTATATATTGTTATGTTATAGATTAAAGTAAATTGTCGAGTTTAACGACTAAGAAATAGATAAGAAATATATTATTTCTTTAAATATAAACCGAGGCCAGTCGTGGCGCAGGGGCACAAACAGACGTTTTACTGTAAAGTAGGTTCAGCTACCCCACTTGACACACAATGCCTCCAGAATTCGGCGGAAAATGGAGATCAAAGTGTCGAGGTTCCCTCTGCCTACTCTGCAGTGTGCGGGATACAGCGTGAAATCGCTAGGATTTTTTATTGATATGATTTAAATTTCTATTTCTATTCTTTAAGCTTGTTAATGGTATTTCTTCTTACACAAATGTAAATAAGACAAAGACACCGACACAGATATGGTATAGTGTGAATGGCGGGTTTTGTCAGCCTATTGATGTGTCGGCGAGATGAGACCAATAATCCACTAGTATCTATATACAAATACAGTTACATGCGTTAAGCGTGTGACTGTCAACGCCCCAGGGCTTGGGTTCGATTCCTATTCAAGGTAATGTAAATTAATATTTAATATTTCTATTTGTTCGGTCTGGTGTTGAGGCAAAGCGCGGCGTTGAGTTCTGCCACTCAATGCCTTCAAAATTCGGGGGAAATTGCTGAACGGAGTGTCTTAACTCTAGGTCCCCTCTGCCTACCCTGCTGTGTTAACTTTTCTAAAGCTTTTTATATGAAAGAATAAGTAAAACAATCTTAAATCCATATTATTTTTCCTTAAGGCGAAAGTAAAGCAGTGCTTGGCTATTTGTTAAAAATCTTCACGCTGTACTACGCACACAGCAGGGTAGGCAGGGGGAACCTAGTGTTAAGACACTCCGTTCCCCACTTTCTGCCGAATTTTTGTTGAATGGCAGAACTCAACGCCGCGCTTTGCCTCGAGGCCAGAGCGAGGATATGGAAATATAAATTTAAGTAAATATTTTATCTCCTCGAGTGGGGATTGAACCCACAATCAGTCGGTTTTACAGTCACACTTTGTGCTACTGCGCCACGACTGGCCTCTGACTGTTTGTTATTTCTTATTATATATTTCTTCAAATTGAGTCAAATTCAAATTGATTCCTGTAATTTCTGGATTAAATATTACATATTTTTATGTGAGTGAAAACAAAAAACATCGATTCTTAACGTTTACCTTACATAACCAGAAAGCAGAGTAAAATAAAATATCATAGGCTCATATATTTCATTCTTGTAATAAAAAGTTTCTTATAATATCTTCATATTTGGTAGTTGTGTAATAAATGGAGCGAAACGTTTAAATAATTTATATAAATTTAATTAAGAACGTTTTTATCTTTTTATTTCATCACTTTCCAAAGATAAGAAGTTGAAATTTTAATCGTAGAATTTCGAATGTTTAATATGAAAGTAAACAGTATTACGTGAACAAAAAAATGTTTTATTTGTACAAAAATGATTAAATTTAGATCATGTATATGTCAGCTTCACGCTGTATTTCGCACACAGCAGGGTAGCCACAGGGAAACAAGTGTTAAGACTCTCCACCATTTTCCGCCGAATTCTCGAAGCATTGCGTGTTGAGTAGCGGATTTCAACGTCGCGCTTTGCCTCGACAACAGAGCGAAGAAGCCATTTCCTCGAGTGGGAATCGAACCCACAACCAGTTTCGTTTACAGTCAAAGACTCGTCATAACTTTGGCGCCACGACTGGCCTCTAAATCTAAATTATTTATATGAATGATAAAAGCGTTTAAATAACTCCGCTTTCATTAACTTTGGAAGCTGCTTTTGCGATAAACTGGGAGTTTATCAATTCATATTAATGTCATCGTCAAGGTCCTGGGAGTTGGCTACTACTGTAGTAGTACAACATTATAATGGCAATGAACTTTGCTCTCTCATATTATACCCAGATTTCGTATTAAAATCTTGTTTAGATTTATTTTGTTTGGAATTGGAAAAAAAGATCAATCAATAGATTATGAAACTATTGTTGTTTACTGCTAAATGAAACGTGAAATTAAGATCTACAAAAAAGTGTTTTTTAACCAGTTCTGTCATGATCACCACCATTCATCAAAATGATTTTTCTTTACGGAGGCCGTCGCTGTTGTAACTTTGAAAATTAAGCATAATATATATATATATATATATATATATATATATATATATATATATATATATATATATATATATTATTTATATATATTAGTATAACTAATATATATATGCTTAATTCTGGACGATCGTGCTTAGTAAAGTGGCGGAATTCAACGCCACGCTTTGCCTCTAAACCAGAGCGACGAAATGAAAATATTAAATGTTTCATTTCCCTTTCCTTCAGCGTGAAGCTAAAAAAAGCATATGTTAACTATTTTCGACGCAGCTCATTCACAACGAAATTAATAGTAAATAATATTGATTAAATGAATGAATAGTACTTAAATCGCAAATAATGGATTTTTTATGGTTTATGATACAAAAAAATCACTTTAATATATGCAGAAAAATAACATAAATAGGAATCTCTAATCAGTTTCATTTCAATTTCGTGGTCTGTATTATCAGTCCAATGTAGGGGGCAAGGCCGCCGGACGTCGACCCGCTACGGAAATAGCGCCACGTGCGCGCAGCTGCCTAGAGTAGACTGTAGAGTAAACATGTTAATCGATACTGCAGCGGTTTCAGCTAAGGTCTCAGCCAAGGTGAGAAGGTGGTTTAGTAATTGAGACCTTCCTCTGTTCCACGTCCACGACGACCTTACGGTATCTGGGGCGGGTTTTTGTCACATTATTTCTTGGAAAATCAATAAATATAGGATAGATATTTACTTTTTATCAAGTCTCCATTTTGGTTAATTGTTGGTTAATTTTGACTCTCCGCTGTTGCCATCTGCAATATTAAACACTAGGATTTTCTTGGATAGTACGTTCTAAGAAAAAAATAAAAATAGGTAATAATTTTATCTTCTAATAATACTGGTTTCCTTTTTGTTAATTTTCTCATTTGTTAATGTAATAACTTAAGTTGATATTGTCTGTAACTAAGTATATTATTCGTACTAAATATTCGTTTTATTTAGAACAGAAATTGTTATGGTTACTGCCTAGAGTCACATATAAACGGAAATTATGAGGACTTGTAATATACATATGTTTCGTTTATATGCATATAAGTTTTGAGTGTAGGGCACTTTGTGCTGTAAGCCATCTTTATGTTTTGTTAATCAAGTTAAATATTTATGTTTGTACTTCCTTAATAATATTATACTTTTATGTAACTATATGTAATTTAAGACACTCCGTTCCCCAATTCGCGCCGAATTCGGAGGGTCATTGCGTGTTCAATGGCGGAACTCAACGCCTCGCATTGCGTCGAGACCAGAGAAGCTATTTCCTGGAGTGGGGATCGAAACCACAACTAGTTTCGTGTACAGTCACACACTTATCGCCACGCTGGCGTTGGTGCCACGATTGCCCACTAAATCTAAATTATCACACTTGTCGGAGAAATTAATAAATTTCCATAAATATTTCATTTCCTTGAGTGGGAATCAAACTCACGAACAGTCAATTCTACAGTCACACTTTGCGCCCCTGCGCGACAATTGGCCTCAAAGTATCACTAAATATAGTATCACTCAGAAATATCATCAAGATAAAATTTATTTTCGGTTTATAGGAAGCTAGTCGTGGGGCACGAATATAAGAGTGCGATTGTAATTGTCACAAGTGAGTTCGATTTTCACTCGAAGAAATTAAAAATGTGATATTATAAATTCCTCGCTCGGGTAATACACTCTTACTTAAGTAAACAAAGGAACGGAAGTGTCTTAACGGGAACGGAGTTTCTCAAAACTAGCCTACACCGCGCTGTGCGGAAAATAAATAAGTTCAATAAAAAAAACAAAAAAGAGATAACAGAGTGTCTCATCACTAAGGTCTGCTGAAGTACGATATAAAGTGTGAAACATTAAAAAAATAACAAAAACTAAAGTGTTAAAGATCTCCGCGGCCTCGTAAATTAAGATCTTATCATTTGAAATTTTAATTACCAGTAAGTTATGTTCGGCCAATCTCTCGGCAATCTGTATAACGACCCAACGCGACGTCCACGACGACCTTACGGAATCTGGAGCGGGTTTTTGTCACATTTGTTCTCGGAAAAGCAATAAATATACGTACTTACTTTTTATCAAGTCCCCATTTTGGTTAATTAATTATGTATTTATGTATTATGTATTTGTTATTTATAGATTGCTAAATGAAGATCTTATTATTTTATTAATTTTAATAATTATAGAGGGCGTCGCGGCGCAGCTGCTCGGTATTTGACTATATACGCGACAGTTGTGGGTTCAAAACGTGTACGGAGGAACGAGTTCCGTCATTAAACACGTAATATCTCGAATATTAGGCAAAAATTGAGTCGGAGTCACTAAATTCCCTCTGCTTACCGTGCTATAAACAGCGTAAAGTTAAAAAATAAGCATTTTCTTTGACATTTTTTCAGCTACAAATCTTGATATTTTGTCCTGTGAGAATGCTTTATTTATTTATTATACAGTATAACACAAAAAAAAAACTTTTAAAATATATATTTTATATAAAACGTATTTGCTAGTTATTTGCGTACTTTTACTTAAACTTTGTAACAGATTGAAGTGCACTCGTAAGATTAGTTAGTAGTTAATTTCTCGCAAATATCTGAATATAAACAACCGCCCACGCGCTGCCCACGGTGTCGAGTGTAAAATTGTTTTTAAAGTGAAAGTACCAATTTTATCGATATCTGCAGGGATCAGGGGAACAAGAGTGCGACTGAACGGGACACGCTATGAGTTTGATTCTCGCTCCACGAAACGAATTATTTAATATTTTCTTCTTGCTCGCTCTGGTAACGTGACAAAGTGGAGCGTTGAGATCCGCCACTGAACACGCAATTTCTTTTATCTACAATAAAAGATATCAATGTTTTAGTATATGAGATGCTCTACCAAATTTGTTAAAGAAATTTAAATATGAAAACTAAACAGTTGATATATTTACCAGACTGAATTAAAAAAAAACCATAATTTTCTTTAACCTTTGTTTTTCACGTAAAACGACAAAAATTAATGTTTCTTTATGGCTATAGTCTTTATATGTCCAATATCTTGACCCAACACGGTGACATTAACAGATTTATCTTTTTAATCAGCACTTAACTTGAGTGTTGCCTTTCTCTTATTTTTTTTGTATTTTGAATAAATTACTAAACGACTTATTTTGTAATTAAGTATCTAATTGTCTAAATAAATTTAACAACGCACTAAATGTAATACCACAGATGGGCTAGTCGTGGCGCAAAGGCTGAGCATGTAACTGTAAACGCCACAGGTTAATTTCCACTCGAGGAAATGAAATATTTAATATTTTCATTTCTTCCCTCGGGTTTCGAGGCAAAGGCGCGGTGTTGAGTTCCGCCACTAAACACACAATGCCTTCAGAAATCAGCGGTAAGCGGGAAGCTCTAGGTTCTCACTGTCTATCCTGCTACTTACTGGGTACAATGAGAATCTTTTTAAGGGTTCTTTGTACATATATATCTTAGTACTAAACGACTCTAAAACCTTTTATGGAAATTGGTACATACACCCTAATTGAATTTAATCCGGCCCCATACAAAAGTAAAAGTAAATTCTCACGTGAAACGACAAAAAACCAATAGTTTTATCTATATTATAGAATCGTATATAATATAATACCTTTATAACTTGCTGACATTGACACACGTGTGTACGTCGGCGCCGCTAATGTGTTGTAATAGCTGAACATAATGGACATGTCTTTTACGATTACATTTACGCGGAGGCTTGGGGACGGGCGTTTTGTTTTTTTTTATTTTTTCTTCCAGCTTCACGCTTTTATCCCGCATAATCAAATGGAACCTAATGTTAATACACTCCGTTTTCCACTTTCCGCCGTTTTTTTAGGTATTGCGAGTAGAGTGGCGGAATTATACGCTGCGTTCTTGAGGCAAGAAGGTACCGATGAGATTTGATGTAATGAAAAATTTTATATTATAAACTATGTAAAATTCTAATGAGCTTGACAACACCCTATTTCTGGAGATGACGTTCAAACGTTTCTGTTTGCTAAGTATAAAAAAAATTAAATCAGCGTCACGCTGTATCCCGCCCACAACAGGGTAGGCAGAGGTAACCTAGTGTTAAGACACTCCCCACTTTACGCCGAATTTACAGAAAGTTATTGAAAACATTCATATAAAAACATTAAATATACATAATATACATAAAATATTTAGCTACGTCACCGCGATGCTTCTTATTAAGAAAATATGATTGAGCTTTTGATCTCTCATTTAGGGGCTTCGTGCTCCGAACGCCATGACGCGGTCCAACCCATTACTAAAATTAACACCTTCAACATTTGGTTGCTAGCAATTTGTATGAAGTGCTTGTGTTTGTCTTTCAAATAACGACGTTATACGGAATTACATAAGAAACATGTCAAAATTTTAATTGTTAAAGTGCTTGAGGGGCGTCGTTTTCATGTGTAGGATAGTTAATATTATTTATGAAATATTTCGGAAGACTCCAAAATTACTAAGGGATACAGCGTGAAACTAAAAAGAGTCAAAACAAACGCTGGTTCATATTTTTGTGTTTATACGGTATGTCAGCTTCACGCTGTATCCCGCACACTGCAGGGTAGGCAGAGGGAACCTAGTGTTAAGACACTCCGTTCCCCACTTTCTACCGAATTCTGGAGGCATTGCGTGTTGAGTTAGCCTCAACACCAGAGCGAAGAAATAGAAGTATAAATTTAAGTAAATATTTCATCTACTCAAGTGGGGACCGAACCCACAACCAGTCGGTTTTACAGTCACACTTACTGCCACTGCGCCACGACTGTCCTGTGTATGTATGTATATATAAAAAAAATACCTTAAGACACTAAACAAAATATGATTTACAAGACAAGCAAAAAAGAACATCACATAGCATTTGTATCGAATAGTGAATTAAAGCGTATTTAAACTGTTGACGACGAGCGAAAAGGCACACTACTGTTGGTGGAATCAAATCAAATAAAAAGTGTAAAATCCTAGAAATCGATAATTCTGGAAAGGGGATGAGGGGGTGGTGTCACTTTCATTTGCTTAATGTTTAGCTACAAGCTTCCATTCTTATACAGATGTACGAGTACTTGACTTGTATGAGTAAATGATATATGTATGTATGTATAGTCAGTATAAGCGTGTTGTAGTTTTTGTTTATTTTGGGTAGTAGTGTAGGCGAAAAGAAGTCAGTGCTAGGACACTTCATTTTTCACATTCAGTCGAGTTTTGTGTGGGTAGTGGCAGAGCTAAGCGCGTCGCGTTATGTCTACGAGAGCGGAGAAATAAAAACCTATGTATATATAATACATATTTAAAAATTGTCTATACGTATATTTAAGAATTACCTCTTGATTGATATTTAGAAGCTAAGATTTTATTGTAAATTTCTGAATCTTTATTTGAACTAAATAACATTATGAGACCCTAATAAATATTTCATTTAATATTTCATTTCTCTACGAAATCTTAAGAGAAACTAATTCTAATGCATTTTAAACGAGAACAACGATCCCAATACAATTTTATTGATATTTCCAATTTGTAGGATATACAAATGGTTGTCTAGAATGATGTCACGAATGATGCTCTAAATCTAAACGAATTGTTGTAATTTTCTTATATAGTGACTCACGCCCTAGTTACCTATTTCGAAATGTGCAAGTGCAATTCTTGTTTTTAGGTCAATATTAAAAATATCTAATCAACTTTACGCTGTACCCGCACATAGCTAGTAGGCAGAGGGAATCCAGTGTTAAGACACTTCGTTCTCCACTTTCCGCCGGTGCGCGCGGCGTTGCATGTTGAATGATGGAACTCAACGCAGCACTTTACCTCGAAAACATAGCGAAGAAATGAATATATAAATTAATTAAATATTTCATTTCTTCAAGTGTGGATCGAACCCACAACCAGTCGCGTTTACAGCTCCATCTTGCGTCCCTGCGCCACGACTGTACTCATATACGGTATCACTCATATACTAAATCTGTAAACCATATTAATATATCGACAGAGTGACAGTTTAGTATAAGATGATTTGCTAGACAAATTATAATTTGTTTAAATTATATAAGATATTCCGTATATAGATTTCGAATATAGTGTTAAAACTCTCCATTCCTCAGTTTTTGCCAAATTTCGAAGAAATTACGTATTTAAATACGACAGTGTATACAAATAATACGTGCATATATTCAAAAAACATAATCCGATTATTTATTTTCCTTAAAAGCTTATAAAACAACTATAACATTATAAAAGTAAGCTTTCGTGTTTCAGGTAAGTTCAATTTGCAAAGTAGAAATGGCGGCGCCATTTGTACCTACTTGAGCTTGGTATAATAAATTAAAGCTTGTTCGCTGGTTACTAAGGTTTTACTTTATTATTTTTTTTATTATGAAATATTCATATTGCATTTGCATGTAGATTTTAGTATGTTTTTTTATCAGCTTCACGCTGTATCCTGCACACAGCAGGGTAGGTAGAGGGAACTATGTGTTAAAAAACCGCGTTCCCTATTTTCCGTCGAATTCTTTGCGTGTTGAGTGGCGGTACGTAACGCCGCGCTTTGCCTCGACACAAAAGCGAAGAAATTAAATTATTAATTCAAATAAACATTTCATTTCCTGTAGTGGGAATCGAACCCACAACCAACCGCGTTTTCAGTTACACACTTGTGCCTTTTGTCACGGTTGTCCTCATGCAGCAGGCTTGGATTTTGGTAATACTGTGGTTATATTAATATGAATAAAAATATATTTCGGATATAAGTATATAAAAAACTATATATTTACTTGTAGATCAATTTTTAATCATATTGTTATCTATACTAATATTATAAAGAGGAAAGATTTGCATTTTTGTATGTATGTATGTTTGTAGAGGTTTCACACAAAAACTACTGGACCGATTTCAATATTTTTTTCACTATTAGAAAGCTGCATAATCACTGACCAGCAGATTTTATTATATATTTTTAACTTTCGTATTTTGTATGTTCAAATGTGAATTGGGTTGTGTTTTTTTACGTGCATATCTTAAAAATAATGAAAAGTACATTTTAATCAGTGAGCTTTCTCATTTAGGATTTCAACGTGCAAACAAGTGTAAGAGCAGTCTATTTTTTCCTTTTGTCAATTTTGAATATAAAGGAAGTCTTTTTAAAATAAAAACAAGGTGTTTCCCAACGGTTTTACGAAAAACACGTCCTTGAGGCACTCCACCGAAAACTTTTGACGGTGTCAAGACACCACAATGTCTACAATGAGGGTTGAAGACGCGTCGTTAGCCAGCTTCGTTACGGCCTCGGGTACGATGCTCGTGCGGTCGACAACCCGCCTCCCCCGTCTGGATAGATAGATTCACAGCTTTTAAGCTGTAATCGCGCGAATGAGTGAAATGTGAATGTTCTTCTGAAATATTATCAGTATCCGATTTTTCCGTGTTAATTGATATGTATGTAGAGATACTATAATCTCACTTATATGTCACAGTCGTGGCGCAGGGGCGCAAAATATGATTAACTTGTGGGTTCGATCACCACTCGAGGAGATGGAATATTTATATTTAAATGTATATTTCTATTTCGTCGCTCTGGTGTCGAGGCAAAGCGCGGCGGCAGAAAGTGGGGAACGGAGTGTCTTAACACTAGATTCCGTCTGCCTACCCTGCTGTGTGCGTGATACAGCGTGAACCAAATTTTTTCGAAGGTAAGTAGTCAATGCCGCGCTTTGCCTCGACACTAGAGCAAAGAAATTGAAACATAAATTTGAATAAATATTTCACTTTCTCGAGTGGGGATCGACCCACAACCAATCGCGTTTACTGTAACACTGTGTGCCTCTGCGCCACGACTAGCCTCTGACACTAGCCGATTAGAGGGAGAAGGAAATGGAAATAAATTAAAAAGTATCTAACAATTCCCCCGAGTGGTGGTCGAACCCATTGTCTTACTGCGCCACTACTTAAATAAAATACTTACAATATTTTATTAAGCTACTTAATAACTGTGCTTTAATAAAATATTGCAAAGAATTTCTGATTGAAATAAACGAATAATCAACTGGTCTATGAAAAAAACTTGTGAGCTTTGTTCGTAGTGGGATCAATTATTTAAATAAAGGTCGGCTTTCCTCTGTGACTCACGGAATGACTCACATTTACCCTTTACCGAGGTACATTTCATTTGAATTGCTGCGAGCCTTTTACCGAGTTGAAATAAACCATTTTTTTATGTTGTAATGTATGTATTGCAAAATTTTAATATTTTACGCTTAAGAGTGGTATGTGGTATGTTATATGTTATGTATATTTTTGAGAGGTTGTCGTGGCATAGGGGCACAAGCATTTGACTGTAAACTACGGTAGTGAATTTTGTTCCCATTATGGGGACTGGATTATTATTTATTAATATTTTGTTTTCCTCGCTCTGGTACCTTCCTACCTACTTAAGGAAAAGGCGCGGTGCTGTGTGTGTGTCCGGTGAAAGTGGGGAACGGAATGTCTTGCATGTCTTAATTAGGTTCCCTCTGGCGCCTTGTTATATTCAGGATACAGAGTGAAACAGAAAAAAAAACCATATTTGTTAGTATAACATAGCACTAATATCGAAAGATTGTTATTTAATTTAAAAATTTGTAACTTGGGTATTTTTTCTTAAATTATTAATAATTTTGGTTTTTGTAATGAAGCCAATTTATGTTTTAATATAAAATACAGAAATGGATAAGCAAATTCATTTTTAGAATTACAATTGTTGTTGTTCAGAACAAACTTCGTCTATAAAATATGAAGAGAATGCAAAGAGAAAACTTTTATAATAAAATATATGTAAAAGTATCTAATTACCATAAAATATATGACATAAGGATACGTTGTGAATAATAAGAATAATTTTAAATATCAAACCAGGGCTAGCATTTTCAGCTTCACACTCCCACACATAGCAGAGTAGGAAGTGGGAACCTGAGAACCTAAAACTAGAGTTGAGTTGTGTGTTGACACTCCGTTGCCATTAAAACACTTTTGTTCCCCACTTTCTGCTGAATTCTTGAGGTCGCTCTTTGCCTCGTTATCAGTATAAATATTAAATATTTCGTCACTGTGGATAACCGAGTGGGAATCTGATTATTTATCAAATATGTTAATATTATGGTCTCTTGCTAATCACTTATCTATGATTAAAAAATAATAAACTACTGCTTTCCATTTTGTGCTTAAATGTCATTCTACATTTGGACGAACTGGTGCTCATTCGATTCTTGTTACGTCAAGATTTTTATACGTTTTCTAAAAGAGTATAAATCACACGTACTTTAAATGTTGACAAGAGGTACGGATCATAAGTCTGTAGTGTAAGAAAGAATAAACAATTAAAACTTATAACTTAACTTCACGCTTTATCTCTAGCGGGGTAGTCAGAGAGCATGGAGCGCCAAACGCTACGGTCTCTACATACCTCTTTCGCCTCTTCCCAATGTCATCGACCTCTTCATACATGTCCTCCGGGGGTCCTCATGGTTTTTATGTGACCTTCCAGTATCTTTGATGTCATGTCATGTTTTCGAAGGTCACTTGTTTCGGTGGAGGACGGAGCTACAAACAATAAAAAAATCCTACTGTAAACAAAATAAAGCCTATATAGCTTTGAACGGAATCGAACTCACACCATCTCTGTTGTACCACTAAGACCTCGACGTACCAATATTTAACATTTAAATTCAAACTATTTATTATTTCACTCAGGTAAATTCACCGCTCGCTTATAAGGCTTGTTCCCGAATGTCAAACCACTTTCGACGTGATCCTGATACCTGGACACGTTCGCGCGGCACGTTTGATTAGATGTTAGATTTCGATCGTCGGCCCACACGCCGTACAATGCTCTGAATCTTATCGTAAATAATATCGTATTAATATGAATTTATTAACATGTGACATGCATAATAAATGGTATTTGGGATTGTGGGTTCAATATTGTTTTCGATGAAATAATTGGTGGTAAAATGGATTTGTGTATCATTACCAATAATACCTTACCTTATTGTGATTTTTGATAAATAAGTCTATTAAATAAATAATAATAGTATGTTGAGCTAACGTTGCCCTTTATCCCAAAACTAATTAACTAACTAAAATTAACTATTAGTGAGTAGGATAGTATGGGCTATATAATATATTGCGACGCTGGTTTACGTCACTCAACGCACAGTGTTTCTAGAATTCTGCAGGAAGTTGTGAACGGATGTAAGTAGTGAGAACAGAGTATCAAAATTCTACGTTTCCTAGTTCAATTTGTCTACCCTGCTATGTACGTTTTTGCTGATTGTCAAATCAACAACAAAACCCACTACAACAATTGGAATACAGTGTTGTGTGATACAAATAATAATAGATGTGAAGCTAATGTCTCTATTTTTATACATTAATTATTTTTAAACAAAAATTAACTTTTCATTAAAAAAAAACTTGAATATAACATATTCATATAAATTTCCTCCAATGTGGGTATGTACTGTATATGTATTACCAAAACAAGTGTAACAATACGCTTACGAAACGCAAATAAGAAACGTTGCCCTTTATAAAATATTCTAATCTCGTAAATGTTTCCACGAAATTCGGCCCTCACAGCGGGATTTCATGCACAGTATGTATGTATGTATGTATGTATATATTACGATCGCAGCGATAATCGTCTAATAATATTTTAGCTGAACTTAAGATATGATCTTAGCATATTCTTAATATATAAATAATATGGTCAAGCAAGATTTTTCGTTTAATAAATAGAAATTAAGTTTTAGCTTCTTTTGTAATTTGACCTTATGTTAATTTCTGTATATCCTGGAATCTGGGCTGGTATACAGCTGCCTCGCCTGGAATGTAGCATGAAGCTGGAAAAAATATTTTTCTAATGCATTTTCCGCATGTCCTAGAGTAGGCAAAGGGTTTGTTTCCGCTCATTTAAACATTGCGTGGCACGCTTTGCTTAGCCAGACCGGGTAAAGGTATAGTTCATGAATATAAATATTTCCATGGCTTGGATTTGAATTGCCAACTAAATAAATATCTATAGTGTTGAGGCCGTCGTGGCGCAAGGGCATGCGACTGCAAACGCGAGAGTTGTCAGTTCGATTTACACTCCACTCATTTACAACCTTGTTTTTACTTTTTGCTTAGCTAGATTCAGTAAAGCCATTATTGAGCCAAAGATGGATTTAAATTGGCAACTATTATGTTTAGAAGAAAATGATAACCTTTAAATTATCTAATCTTCCCGAGATTCTATTGGGTGCAAAGTTGTAACAATATGAAGCTGTAGAACAATTTGAGACAATATTTCAAAATCTGACATGAAAGTTATACTTAATGGCTCGGTGGGCTTTAATTATAACCAATATCTTAGGTTAAAATTAAATATTTAAACTTACATAAGTTAAAAATTAGATAATAAGGGAAGTAGTAAGACTCTTAACTTAATTAAACTTCACGCTTTAGCCCTAGCGGGATAGTCAGAGGGAACGAAGCGCCAAACGCTACGGTAAGTAGCAGTAAGATTGCTTGGAATAAATTAGTAACGAATAAAAAAAATTTTGAATAATTATCTTATATTTGTTTTCTTGAGTAATAAACAGGTGAATTCTTGCACACGAGAGATACGTAGGTTTGTATTAGACTGAAAATCTCCAAAACTGACGAGGATCAACGTCGCCGTCTGCTCCGAGAGATCAGGAAATTGCGAAATGATATCTGCTATTGGAAGATAAATCGGCATCGTAAATAAAAGTCCGATGGTACAATGACATCAATCTCGCCCATCATTACTGCTCCGTCGAGTCGGATTTCAGTTCATCTAAGTGAAAATAGGCCGAGTACATTCTCATATCTTTTTTTGGGGTTGGAAATTAGGCGTGTTATCTGTGGATAGTCTTTTTATGGACCATTCATCATAATATGTACTTGGATGTTGGATATTTTCTTTGGATTTTGTATAGATTAGTTGTGGGAAAGTGTGGCTTTTGGGATTACATTTCGTTGGTAATTTATTAATATTATAAATGCTGTGCTAGTCTGTGCATATAATAAAATTGTAACTGTTCTTTTGTCTGTTCATGGAAGATCTTTAAGAAATCTATTATTGGAATCTTTTGTCAATTAGTTGTATTATAACTCAAAACAATCATTTTTATTTTTTTTCCTGTTTGTCAGTTTATTTCTTTGTCTGTGCGTTTGTGGACGCAAAATCTCAAATGGACGCTGAATACAGTTTTCACTATTGTATTTTGTCGCGCTGGTTAGTTGTAGTTTTGTGTTTTGGGTTATGTAAATTTATTAAGTAGTACATGTATAGTCAACTCTAATACAGATAAAAAAATGTTACAAAAGATTTTCATGAAATTATTTATGAAAACCCAAAAAATTCATTAATTAGATGCTGTTTATTTTGTTTGCATCGCTCGCTTCTGAACTATGTAAAGTCTGTGGTGTATATTTCAATTTACTTTAAAGGCACTCTAGAAAGAAGTAAATAGGTATAACGTATTAGGTATAACTAACTACCCAGTCTAAATTTAAAAGAATATCACATGTTTCTTCCATTTAATATTTAAAATTGTGTCCACACGAAATATTTTAACAAAATTTATCTAAATATAGACCTATAGTTTCTTATTAAATCCACCTAACAATTCATTATTTTGTATGGAATACTGATAGCTATAGCAGTATAAGCTGAAGCAGAATTCAATATAGCCATTTCTTATCCGTTATCCTATTTCGAAACAGACGCGCTAGACTGAAGACTATTTTACGCCATTAGCTAGACTGAAGTTCCTATTTTACGCCATTTCATTTCTCTGTAATTCTCTGACAAAGTAATAAACTACTAGGTTTATGGACGTCTCGTAACATGTTTCGTCGAGAGTATTTTGCACTTTCAGAGATACAGACGTCCTGATTCCTTGTAAGTACTTCTATTTTTGTGTTCCTTAAAGTTTATTTGTTAAACGCTAAAATCTTTACAATGTACTGCTTTTATTTAATAAGAATATTCCAAGAGATTTCCAAGAGGGTCGGGTTCAAATCATTCTATGTTCATATTTCTAAATAAGTTGATATTACTCTCTCTTAAGTGTGGAGTAACATTTCATAAATGTTAAAACTATACTTTTACTTTTTCGTATACTGTCTCTTTATAGAAATTTTTACCTTAACTTAAAATTTAACTAACGAATGTCTCTTTAAGATAACAAATTACAAAAAAAATCAGCTTACGCTACTTATAATTCGTTAATAAGATACCTCTCAAAACTAAAATACCTCTTACAAAATTTTCAAGTTAACAACAACAAATAACCTTACAAAAAAATAGGTCGATAATGATTGATGATACTAAACTATAGTTCCGCGTTCATCAAAGAACAATCACTTGCACATGCGTAGATCAAAAGATTATAACTACTCGACACGAATAGCGAAATAATTATACGATGTTTCCAGCCTTCTATGGCTCTTTCACACACACATTTATCCCTAATGTTAATTGCGGCGTGAATTGCATCTTGGCGTTTTTAAATGATATCTAGGTTTTTTTATTAAATATAAGTATAGACCATAACACAGTATTGAAGGTACGCTTTCAGCGTGGCAGTTCTTGAGTAATTGCCAAGCGTATGCCACCAGCGATAATGAACTAGGCGTGCTGTGAATGTTTCCCTTTTTTATCCCTATTTTTAAGTATAAGAGGGGTAACAAGGATCTAGATTTTCTGGTCGGACTAAGGTTCCGGGCGTTCGCTCAGCGCGCAGCCTCCGCGATATCGAACGACCGCGCCCGCTCCCCACGTGCTCCATTCACCGGCTGACCACGTGTCAGACATACTATAGATAAAACACTGTGATAGTACTATAAGTAATTAATTTATATACCAATACAGCTGTTGATTTGTATTGTGTAGGCTGTTAGGTTGATAGGGTGCTTTCAACCTAGATACTTATATTTTTTCGTCTTATCTATCTATTTTGTTAAATAATTATGTTTGAAAATTTGAATAATTATAGATTTTAAATAGATTTAATATTATATTCTAACTTAATAAACAGTAAAAACCTCAACTACGCCAAATTCTGGTGTCGAAGTTCATAAATTACAACATTTGTAATGTCATTTTGACACATATTTTGTACTAGAAGCGAATGCGCATGCGTCGCCCACGGGAAACCCGAAAGCTATTAATGTTAACGGCCCCTCGTGAAATATAGCGCTGTATTTTAATTAGGGCTCCGTCTTTCCTTTTAGAACGTCGGTTTCTACCATTTTTAACGTTCTAAATGGTGCTAACTTTCGATACATCTCCAATGAGTACTTCAATACCGCTATTATTTAGAATTAGAAGACTTAATATTGTGATGGTGAAAGAAGTGATTTTTGAAGTAAAATGGTAATAAGGTCATCGTGGTGTAGCGTCACAGTGTCTGACTGTTAACTTTTTCTTCACTTTCTTGGTCTGATAACAAGACAAAGTGTTCCGGTTCACCCAGCTCACGGTTATGTATCGCAAATTAGCATTGCGTGAACAGAGTGTCTTTTGGGGAACCTAGTCCTTTCACAATAGGTTCCCTCTGCCTACGACGCCATATATGGGATGTAGCGTGACACAATATTTCTTTGATTTTATAGGCATTTAGCTTAAACGGCCCTTGCCTTTCCTCTTGTGTTTCCACAGCTAAATTTGTGTCTTCCGAGGTCGCCCTCCTTACCGGTAGGGGACAGAGGTATTCTAGAATAATTGAACGTCTAGTATGCAGATTATTCAATTAGGCAACCGCCTCGGCCAGCGGTTTGATTGGAAACTTCCTCAGCTGAAACCAAGGCACAAATTGTTTCTATGTTTGCACAATGAACTATTGCATAACAAACATCTGGGGTCCGTCCGTCCGGGTTATTTTATTTTTCGTCCCAGCTTGTAGAATGTAAATGAATGTTGCTTTTTTTTAGTTTCGCGCTCAGGTGAATGCGTAGAGGGACTCTGGGATCCTCGTGTTAAGATGACGATCACATCATATAGATCACATTCGTTTCCCACTTTTCGCTGAATTCTTGAAGCATTGCGTGTTGAGTGGCGGTATTCAACTGCTAGTACTACAAAAAAGGTATGATACAAAAATATAGGCAATTTATCCGAGGGAACCTGGGAATATAGTGTTTAAACATTCTGTGTTGAGATCCATCATTCAACACGCAATCTCTTGAAAATTGGTCGTAAAGACGAAAGAGAGTGTATTAACACTTAATTACGCAGAATAAAGCATAAAGCTGAAAAAATGAGGCCAGTTGTGGGTTTGATTCCCATTTGAAGAAATGAAATATTTATTTTCCCGCTCTGGTAACAAGGTAAAGGGCGTTAAGATTCGCTACTCCACACACATTCCCTTCAGAATTCGGCTCAAAGTGGGAAACGGACGTGTCATAATGGTAACAGAGTGTTTCAACAATAGTTTCCCGCGTTCCCTCTGCCTGCCCTCCTATGCGCGGGATACAACGTATAAAATTTTGTGCATAAATCATTTAAAATATCATATTTCAAGCAAACGAGACAACCAACATTGATAAAGATATCAATGGTAAATGAAGATATCGGAGATGAATAAAAAAGGTTCAGATTGGAGCCGGCCTCAGAATATACATATATAGGGGTTATTGGATATGAAGTATATTTCATGCACAACATGTTACGTATACGACCCGACGACGCGTGATGTTTTATAAAATATGCCCATGCTGTTCCATTGTGTTTTATTGCACAATTTTTATATGAATACCGGTGTGTTGTGTAACATGTACTAAAGGGTAGTAGGTACGAATAAATATTTTGGTTAAGAAGATTTTGTAGGTCTTTTAAGTGGTTGTAACTTACATTGGTACTTGCTAGGTATCATGTCATTGGCACTTGCTAGGTATGTTATTTACACTCGGGAAGCATCAATTATTGTTTACAAAAATTGAAAGGAAAGTGCAGAAGGGAGTGAAGTGTGTCTTAATACAAAATTCCCTCTGGCTACCCTGTTATAAACTGAAAAAAAAAGCTGAAAATCTTTACAAATATCAATATTTCCTCTCTAGGCTTATAAATATGGATATATCATAAACAAAAGGCACATCCTTTTATCGTTTAAATTCAACTGGCACTTTTAGAGATTAACGCGCTTAAACAAACAAACGCCTTATTATATTAGCAGAGATACCAGTTCGTCATTGAATGAGATTTTCCATATAATATTTAGACTATACTTTTTCTTAAATAAGTTTTTTATGACTGTATTATAAAAAAGTTTTTAAGAAAAAGTATAAACAAATACGAAATTAAAATCGTCTACTGACTTAGATATCTAAAAACATATTTAAATATCGCATTTTGTTTATCAGCTCGACAATTCCATCATCGTAGAGGCTAGGTATTTATATAAACATCCAACCCGGGTGCAGGATGGGTGCCGCGTCCGATACTGATCGAAGCCCGGATGTGTCGGAATACAGATAGCGATGGTTGCTTCCGCGCTCGCTCTGAGCCCTGATGTACGGATTTATGAGATTTAGTATGTATGTACATACATACATACATACATACATACATACATACATACATACATACATACATACATACATACATACATACAATTTGTAAGCATGTTATGTATAGTTTGTTTTTATATTTTTGTTTTATTCGTTGTTTGGTTTGTTATGGAACAAAATTGAAAGAAACGTATTATATCTTCGACTCTCATTATAACGATTTTCTCGATTTAACGGATTTTTCGTAAATCTTCTAAAACTGCCGTTAAGAGCTAATTCAAAATATACCTTTACATTACGAATACATCTGTTCGAAACCTTTTTATAACGAATTTTATTTTTTTGCAAAATATAATAATATTATCATATACCTCCTATATTTAAAACCGAATCCAATTTGTATAACTTTTAACTTTTACATAACGAATTCTATCAGTTTAATACATTCAATTGCATATTAAATTCATATCTCGGCAGGTTCTTACTTGTTAAATCTCTTCTATCTCTTCTCTATCTCTTTGTTAGTCAGTTCTTATTGTGTGGTTGAAGAAATGTAAACACTGCTGTTTGACACTGTTGTTTTAAAGTTAAATAAAAAAAATATTGATCACAGCTTTTTCGTTTATCAGCCATTGCAGATAAACGAAAAAGCTGTGATCAATATTTTTTTAACCTTATTAAAAGGAATCGTAAACCATCGTAACCTCTGTATAATGTAAATATCAAGGAATTTGTTACCTCATTATAACAAATTAATTGATACTTCTGTAATGTTAAATCGAGGTTGCAGTGCACCTATTTGGTGGTATTTTGCAGCCTATATTATTGTAGGTTTAATTTTACCCGACTAAGTTCTAAGTATATATATATTTTTTTTTTTAAATAAAGTTTTATATATAAATAAATATAAAAATTTCTTGTATTCCACTGCATGGCTTACGGCATGACCACTGGAGTTTGTGGAAGGAAATTAAAAATAAAAAAATGTATTTAGTATCGTATTACAAATAAATCCGAGCTCACGCCTAATCAATTTCGTATCCACTAAGGAAATTAAGAGAAGCCCTTATAAAATTTCTATATAATGCCCGTTTTACAGTGTATAAAATATATTATAACCCTCTACGCGAGGATTGTGGGTTCAATTTTGACTGGGGGCAATCAACTATGTTTATTTATCACCTCTGGGTAGACAAAGCGCGGCGTTCTAAACAATATCTCGAATACGGATATAAATTGAAAAACAATACATTGACTTTATGTTCTCCGCTACAGTAGTTCGTAAAAATCATCTTTATTATTTACATTTTAGTTGCCAAAATTATGTTAATGATATTCTTTTCGAGATCGATTTATTTTATTTATCGCTGAATGCCATATGTTATATGTATATATGTTTAGCAAATCTTTGAACAGATAGCGAACGAACGCCGAAGTAAGGCATTTCTGTTGCCACTTTCCGCCCAATTCTGATGGCATTGGATGATGAGAGTGTTCATTTGCTCAACAGAGAATCGAACCCACGCATGTGCTTCTGCGCCGCGACTGACCTTAATAATATAACGGTAATATTTATATCATCGAAGCCCTAGCGTATGGTAAGATGGTTCTGATCAAAGTAACGAAAGTATCTATCTAACGCGCTTATATAGCGAGTGTATTCGCAACACTAAAAGCGTCACAAAGGAAACGTGAAGCTCAACAAGTCCGCAACTAAACAGTTAGGCGCTATTGTGTTGAGATCTGTTACACGGTTGCGTGTGTATTGTTGTTCGCACTTTGATCTGTGATAGCCTCCTGGCGGTGTATAGGAGTTTCTGATATGGTATAGGTATCTTTTGTAAATTTTATCTATGTATATACAACATTAGTGGCCAGTGGCACAAGGTGTGACTGTACAATCGACTGGTTTTGGATTGGTTTCGATCCCCACTCGAGCTATGGTGTCGAGGCTAGCGCGGCGTTGAGTTTCGCCACTCAGCACGCAATATCTTCAGAATACGGCGGAAAGTGGAGAACGGAGTGTCTTAACACTGGGTTCCCTCTGCCTACCCTACTGTGCGCGGGATACAGCGTGAAGCTGATTCAATTGGAAAATCCACTTTTTGTTCTTTTTGTGTGAATTTCTACTAAATCCATTGGGCAGCACTCCACTACATTCCACATTCCCTAACATGTTAGTGACATGTCAAATTTCTAGTTTCTTAGTACGGTAGTTTCGTTTGGACATCGTCAGCCATTTATAATACATAGATTAGCGTCTCGCGTTTAAAGTCTGTGTACGAAGAGTGCAACAAGATAAGACACTTTGTTTACACTTTTCTGCGGTATGTTAAACAATTTTATTCTATTCAAACTGCGTAAACGGTAAAAAAAACGTGAATTTCGACGAATGGAAAGAGAACCCATAATAATCAAGCATACAGTAAATACTTCACAACTCGACCACAATGGATAGATATTATATAGTAAAAATCCCGTCACTCAACACGCAATGCCTCCAGAACTCGACGGAAAGTGGGGAACGGAGTCTTAACACTAGGTTCCCTCTGCCTACCCTGCTGTCTGCGGGATACAGAGTGAAGCTGATTAATTAAAAATATATATAAATAATATGTAATATTAATAAAAACAAAAAATAGAAACAGTTTCGGTGGAACTTGAAAAATTGTACATGATTTTTAATATTGAATATTGCTTCATCGACATTGGCATAGCGCCATTGTTACATTTTGACTGTTCTGAAAGCTCTGCTATGTTCTATTATATAATGTATGAAGGACTGACTTATGTCGACATACATATAATTAACCACAATTTCGATAGGATGGATCTTGTTTTTACTTTTTTTTTAATCTACACTGTATCCCGCATATAGCACGCAGGGTTGATACGGAACCTAGTGTTAAGACATTTCGTTTCCCATTTTTTTTACAGTTACAGCTACTGCTTCCGAGACATTGCTTGTTACGTGGCGGATATCAACTCCACTCTTTGTTTTTACAGTCAAATACGTCGCCGCTGCACTACGATGGACTCTTTTGTTTCTTTAACATTTAATCTTGCGCCATTACTTTCATTTATATTATTTTCTTGCATAAAATAACTATACTTCTTGCTTAAAATACTAACATTCTCTATTGAATTTTGATTTTAAAATAACTACGTTAAGTGCTTTATGTCGCAATTGTACGACGACGTCTAACAAATTTATTTTATTATTATATAATTAAATATTTATTTATAAAAAGTCGTGAATTTGTGAGTCGTGAGTGAGGGCGTGAATAACTAACGCAAGAGTTGAGGCCCTCGTGGCGAAGGAGCACAAGAGTATGACTGTAACGTGATAGAACCCATCTATCCTCACTCTGGGAAATTAATTATAATTTATTAATAATTTCAGTTTTTCGCTCTGACACCAAGGCAAAAATTTGACTTTGAATTGCGTGTTAATGGTGGAGACCATTCAACACGCAATTCAAAGTGGGGGAACGAATTGCTTTAACCCAATGTTCCCTCTGCTTACCCACTTATGTGGGGATACAGAGTGAAGCTGATAAACAAATAATTAAAAGAATATTTCTAACTTTCATAGCTATTATATCTATCTTTGATATTTTATGCAGTAACCTATCTTTAATATTTAAGAGGTTAATAAACTAATAATTGGATCGTTGCCCCACCGTTTACTTCCGTTGTTTATTATGCTGTTAATATAATATTTCATATTTCGTCAGGTGTTAAAATATACTGTTTGTATCACGTACTGTTCGCTTCGACGGCGATAGCTAAATTTGAATGGGCTATCTTAATGTTTATAGTCCATCAAAATTGTAAACTGTTCCAACAATGGCCGCCGCGTATTCGAGATGAAGAAAACATTTAGTTCTAATTTATTTTTAAGTGTGATGTCCATACAAATTATCTATTGTGTATTTTTTTAAAAGAAAGTTTTAATAAAATATATATTTATATATAAATATACAATAAATATTAGGCGTTAAAAATTTTCAAAAAAAATAAATATATGTTATGTCTTCCTTTCCTTTTTTTTAAGCTTCACGCTGCATTGCGTGTTTGGGAGAGTTTATTTGATAGAACTCACTAATTTGAACAACTACAACTGGCTTGAATTAAAAAACTTTTTTTTTTTGGGAAGTCCGTTTATCAAGGAGGGTTGTTTTAGGCATATACATAGGTTATGTACCATACGCAACGTTAGGCTTGTGTATGACACATTAATCACACATTGTGGGTTCGATCCTCACTCGAGGATATGATATATGTCTTTAAATTTATATTTTTATTTCTTCTGGGGTCGAGGCAAAGCCCGGCGTTGAGTCTCACCAATCAACCTTCACAATTCGGCGGAAAATGAGAATCGGAGTATCTTATACAAAAGGTTCCCTCTGCCTACCCTATTGTATGCTGTATAAAGCGTAAAACTAATACTACACAAAAAATGATTATGCTTAAAGGTTACTACATATATGTATATTATTAAAACAAAAATATAAAAAAAAAGTAATATTCTCGTATAAATATCAATCTGTTACTTATATCGATTATATGTCAAGACAAAGGTCGCTTGTGTAATAAAGAAAGCAGTTCACGACGTTTTAAATACCAACCGATAAATCCTCGATCGCCATATGGGCTACGGAATGACGTTAAATCGTGATTCATCATGGGAACTGGGCTTTATTAAGTATCCTCCACGGAAATTATACGTTGAGGTACCCTATATGATTATAAAGGGTACCTACAAAGTATAATGTTAAAAATAATGAGTACATAATTTTTTTCAGCATTAAGGCTTCAGTCTAAAGCTTAAGTTTTACCCCGCTTGTAGTCCGGTAAGCAGTGGGAACCTACCGTGCCGTAACCGTGTTAAGACACTCCCTACTTTAAGCCGAATTCTGGAGGCATTGCGTGTTGAATTGCGGATTGAGTGGCGGAACTCAACGCCGCGTTTTGCCTCAACACCAGAGTGCTGAAATGAAAATATTAATTTTTCTCGAGTGGTAATCGAATTCACAACCTGTCGCTGTTACAGTTCACGCTTGTGCCCTGCGTTATTCTGGCCTCCATTTTTTAATCGTCTGATGAAAATATGTAATATCATAAAATATATAACAATATAAAGTATATTTAAAATTGAATTACATCATATACATCAATATGATGTAATTCAATTTTAAATATACTTTATATTGCTACCTATTTTCAAGATTATAATTAGTAAATGACTTTTAAGTTCATATCTCGTTTGTAGTTTTTATATTTGAAACAAAAAAAATCTAAAATTGCTATAATTAGAGTAGCTATGGTTTTGAACCATCTGTGTGCCATGTTTATTCGAATATGGATTAAATTAACAGATTGGCGTATCTTAATATGTAAACCTTATCTATATATTTAAATCAAACTGAAATGTCTGTCTGTACTCTTAAAATAACTGTGTTTTCCAAGTGTGTACCAATAATTATTTACACGATACTAAAATATAAATATATATTTTTTTATCGTTGTATTTTTTATATAGTTGAGTTCTGTCTTGAAAATTTAATGGAAATCGGGCAACGAAGTGTATGGACATTAGGTTCCCTTTTCCTTCCCTACTACATACGAGAGTTAAAACAAAAGGACGCATTAGTACATATAATATTCCAAGGAACATTGCCCAATGTTACCAAACTTCAAGTATTTAGTAAATTGTGAGACCACTCGCTGCTGCAGCTTTTTATAGGCGGCCAATGCACGTGTCAAGGCTTTTGACGTTTTAATGGGACCGCTCGAGTGTTCTAGATTTTGTGCTCGTAAAAAATGAGCTCTCTTGCATATCTAGGAATCGTGAACTTGTCTGACTGGTCCAGGTTGAGTCACGACACCAGTTACGTCTGCTTCTGTTTTTTTTTTCTCTTCAATAATTTAGATTCTTCATTGCGTGTTTGGGAAAGTTTATTTGATAGAACTCACTAATTTGAACAACTACAACTGCCTTGAATTAAAAAACTTTTTTTTTTGGGAAGTCCGTTTATCAAGGAGGGTTGTTTTAGGCATATACATAGGTTATGTACCATACGCAACGTTAGGCTTGTGTATGACACATTAATCACACATTGTGGGTTCGATCCTCACTCGAGGATATGATATATGTCTTTAAATTTATATTTTTATTTCTTCTGGGGTCGAGGCAAAGCCCGGCGTTGAGTCTCACCAATCAACCTTCACAATTCGGCGGAAAATGAGAATCGGAGTATCTTATACAAAAGGTTCCCTCTGCCTACCCTATTGTATGCTGTATAAAGCGTAAAACTAATACTACACAAAAAATGATTATGCTTAAAGGTTACTACATATATGTATATTATTAAAACAAAATATAAAAAAAAGTAATATTCTCGTATAAATATCAATCTGTTACTTATATCGATTATATGACAAGACAAAGGTCGCTTGTGTAATAAAGAAAGCAGTTCACGACGTTTTAAATACCAACCGATAAATCCTCGATCGCCATATGGGCTACGGAATGACGTTAAATCGTGATTCATCATGGGAACTGGGCTTTATTAAGCATCCTCCACGGAAATTATACGTTGAGGTACCCTATATGATTATAAAGGGTACCTACAAAGTATAATGTTAAAAATAATGAGTTTATTCAACTGCCATAATCCATATTTTTGTTGGACATAATTTTTTTCAGTCTAAAGCTTAAGCTTTACCCCGCATGTAGTCCGGTAAGCAGTGGAAACATACTGTGCCGTAACCGTGTTAAGACACTCCCTACTTTAAGTCGAATTCTGGAGGCATTGCGTGTTGGATTGCGGATCGGATTCAGTGGCGGAACTCAACGCCGCGCTTTGCCTCGACACCAGAGTGCAGAAATGAAAATATTAATTTTCCTCGAGTGGTAATCGAATTCACAACCTGTCGCTGTTACAGTTCACGCTTGTGCCCTGCCTTATTCTGGCCTCCATTTTTTAATTTTTTTAATCGTCTGATGAAAATATGTAAATATTGATGTAATTCAATTTTAAATATACTTTATATTGCTACTTGTTTTCAAGATTATAATTAGTAAATGACTTTTAAGTTCATATCTCGTTTGTAGTTTTTATATTTGAAACAAAAAAAATCTAAAATTGCTATAATTAGAGTCGCTATGTTTTTGAACCATCTGTGTGCCATGTTTATTCGAATATGGATTAAATTAACAGATTGGCGTATCTTAATATGTAAACCTTATCTATATATTTAAATCAAACTGAAATGTCTGTCTGTACTCTTAAAATAACTTTGTTTTCCAAGTGTGTACCAATAATTATTTACACGATACTAAAATATAAATATATATTTTTTTTATCGTTGTATTTTTTATATAGTTGAGTTCTGTCTTGAAAATTTAATAAAAATCGGGCAACGAAGTGTATGGACATTAGGTTCCCTTTTCCTTCCCTACTACATACGAGAGTTAAAACAAAAGGACGCATTAGTACATATAATATTCCAAGGAACATTGCCCAATGTTACCAAACTTCAAGTATTTAGTAAATCGTGAGACCACTCGCTGCTGCAGCTTTTTATAGGCGGCCAATGCACGTGTCAAGGCTTTTGACGTTTTAATGGGACCGCTCGAGTGTTCTAGATTTTGTGCTCGTAAAAAATGAGCTCTCTTGCATATCTAGGAATCGTGAACTTGTCTGACTGGTCCAGGTTGAGTCACGACACCAGTTACGTCTGCTTCTGTTTTTTTTTTCTCTTCAATAATTTAGATTCTTCATCAATTTTCTAACGTGTAACGTTTATGGTAATCTGGTGATGTATCTTGCATTTTTGTTGCCTTTTATATGTTTGTTTATATGTTGTTTTCCGGTGAGAAATTGCGATTAGAAACCCTATGGTGATTCGTTTAGTTGTTCATAGAAGCTTTATTAATGTAAATGTATGTATTTTATCTAAAACGGTTTTTTTTTGCATTTTTTTTGTGTTTAGGTTTATTGTTTTAAATTTAATAATGTTGATAAGTTTTTTTTTCTTTTATTCTTTTTTTTTTAACTATACGCTGTGTCCTACACTTTCAAAGGAATCTAGTGTTAAGACACTCCGTTCCACATTAACTTTTCTGTTGCCATCCTTCCAACGCCTTAGACTGCCCTCAGAAACAATTTTGTTATCTTATTATATATTTTTGTTGCCCCATTAAATTAGAAATTACAATTTATCAACAAAAAGGACCTTGATTGAAATTAACGTATAATTAAATGAATTGTACATCTTAACAACACTTCAGATCTTTAACGACAGCCTTTTTATTAACATCGTCTGTCCAGAGAGAGAGAGAGAGAGAGAGAGAGAGAGCGTGGGCTATAAAGCAAATACTTTACGAGCTCGTATTCGCAATGATACTTAAAATTTAATATCACCCTTATCGGACACGCGTAGTTTAGATAGCTGAACTTTGGTAGAGCACGTAAAGTACTCATAATACTTGTGAGGTCTTACTCTGGTTATTGACTTGTTTGGACTGTACTAGATAACCGATAGGTACTTTTGAATTTTGTTCTTATTTTTATACCAGTGGCAGTGGCTTGTAGTGACAACTAGCCTTAATTATTTTTTTATTAAATATTTTTCTCTTTTTCTTTTCAGATATGTCTCTAGCAAGGACGTGATTTCCCCAGTTAGCGGTAATATGGCGTCGTAGGTGCTGTAGTTTAATTTTTGCGGTAAGTCAAATTTGTTACATCATTACATTTTATGAAGCCAGTCGTGGTGCGGGGCACAAGCGTGTAAACGCGATAGGTTGTGGGTTCCATCCCCACTCGGTGAAACCAAAATATATAATATTTTAAGTGCCGAGGCAAACGGCATCATTGAGTTCTGTCACTCAACACGCAATGCCTCCATGTTCTAAATATAAATGCTCTGAATTTGCCGGATGTGGGGAGCGGAGTGTCTTAACACTAGACTCCCCACATTTCGCGACATCCGCATGTGAAAAAAAAAACAATCATTTTATGTACTATATTATTTCTTCATAAATAAAAATTTGATTGGTCAGTCCAGTAAATTCTAAAATATTCTAGGATTTATTTTGTATTACAGTTTCGTTATATTATACGGTATTAGTTTAGAATGGGATGAGTAAAAATGTAATAAAAAACTTCGATTCGCTAACAATATGCTTGAACTGCTAATGGTTGTGCTCATATGTTAGCAATATGTTCTAATTATAAGTTATACGAGATCTACGCGTAGTGCATTGGTATTGGTAGTGTTGTTTCAATAGTCATAAAATTAATCATATATACTACGAAGACGTCATGGCGCATAGGTACAAGGGTGTGACTATAGCGGAACGGATGTAGGTTCGAACCCCACGCGCAGGAATTAATTTTTATTTATTAAACTCCCACTGAATACGCAATGCCTCGAAAGACTCGTTGCCGAAAGAGCGAGGAGATTAAAACATTAAATACTTTATTCCTTCCAGCGGGGATTGAATCCACAACTACTTATGCTTACAGTCACTCGTTAGGGCTTCTGCGCCACGGCTTTCCTCAATTTTTTTATACATAAGTATGTTAAGAAAGTTTTGAGCGAGCGAAGCCGCGTTTGAGTCACCAGTCTCTTATAAGGGATTTTTGTTAAATTATATTCTTTTATTGTACATACGTATACATATATATTAGTAAAGTCTCGTATAAGAATGCAATGGAATTTACTTTGTTCTATTTGTGCTTATTCCTAAATGCTGAGAACTCTTGGTCCTCATGTTTTTTTATTTGCATAATATTTATAAATTGTCCGCTGTGTGCAGAATATAGATATTTTCTTTTTTTTCGTGTATTCTCCATAAAGCTGTTAGTTGAAGACATAGTGGTTTAGGTTTGACACATTTATTTTAAGCGTAGTTTTTTTTAGGCTTTACAACAGTAAAGAATAAAAAAAAATATTTTGAGGCCAATCATGGCATTTGACACAAGCGCCCGGTGGTAAGCGCGACAGGTAGTGGGTTTGATTCCCACTCGAGAAAAGTAACGGAGTGTCTTAACACTAGGTTTTCAATGTCTACCCTGCTATATGGGGGAAACAGCCTTAAGCTAAAATTAGCAAAAATAACTATAGAATAACATTATTCTAACAAAAAATAGAAACATGAGCGTCTTTTTATATTTCAGGCCGCCATTTTCCTTAGTGAACATTTGTAATATTTTCTTCTTTATTTTTACCTTTATATTAAGTTCAGTTGTTGCGTAATAATTAACATTACTTTGAAGTTAGAATACAATGAATGGTATATTAATTAAGTCTATTGTTTCAAAAGTATTCGGTCCGCTTAATTAATAAAGGGTCTGCCGCCCCCAATCCTCACTTTGTTAAACACATGTGACAGTGATAAACTGTGGTTTAAACCTGGATTGTAATGTATATATGGAATATTATTAATGATATACTTACATATATTTCCATGGTCCGTCTCTAGGTAAAGTATCGAAAGTGATAAATCGTAAATGTTTTGTTGCTCTTTTAATTGATAAGTATTGTTGCTTAAATGTTGTGTTAACGTGTATATAATTACAAAGGACCCGTTTTAATAGATTAAAACAGAAATAAAAAAAACTCCTTTTGAATTTCGATTTGTTTTGTAAAATTTTGAATGTCCTCTCCTCTTAATTGGAGAAAATATATCATATTTTTACTAAAAATATATATCAAGAAATAAAAGTATACAAAGGTGGATTTTTGTTCCTCCATGTATATGTATACATACATTGCACATATATTAAGTGTTTTTGCGGGAAAAAACGATAGAACGCAGATGCTGCTACTAAGTTCTAAAGTAGAAATCTATACTTTCTCTAACAAACCCAGGGGAAATACCACTATTTTAAATATTTTAGTTGGAATTTGATGATGATTCATATTTCAATGAAATTTCATAATTGGCTCATCGTCTAATACAATTTTTTCTTACTTTATTTCGTTGTTTTGTCTTTCTCTTGTGCAATTTTGTGGCACAGTGAATGATTCATATTATTCATCGTTTTAAATTTTATGTAGCTTCATGCAGTATCCCGTATATAGCAGGGTAGTCAAAGGACAAGTTAGGGAATTTCCCCACGTTCACCCAATTTTAGAGAAAACACCACGCTTTAATTTTCTTGCCAGAGTTAACTAGCTGATTTAATGTTGCTTCTTATTTTGTTTCTGTATAAATTAAATATATTTATAAATATGTCCTTCTTCTTTGCCCCAGGTGTAGCTGCGAGCGGTGGGCATGGGCGCGGCGGGTCCGTCGGACGAGTACTCGCCGCCGCGGCTCGCGCGGCTGCTGCACGCCCTCCCGCACATAAATGTCACGCTCCATCGCGTCAATGATACTTTTGCGCCTAACTCTCCGATATATCTTGAGGTAATGCTTATATTATTTATTATATATATATTTTGTTAATGCATATAGAGTTTCACGCTGTATGCCGCACACAACAGGGTAGGCAGAGGGAACTTAGTGTTAAGACACTACGATATATATTGCACATACGATTTTGTTTATCATCAGTTTGATTCAAATTGTCGCCGTGAGGCCGGAGAGGTGAGTCGTGGTGCAAGGGCACAAGTGCGTGACTGTAAACGCGACATGTTTTGGGTTCGATCCCCATGTAAACATGAAGGGTCGATTTTTACGGGACCGAATTAAGTATTTTCATATGAAGTAATTTCATTGATCTTTGCTTAGGTAAAGCGCGGTGTTGATTTTCGAACTACAACATGTAATGTCTTTATAAAGAAAAAAACAATAACGGTTCCCAACATTATTCTATTCTTTCAAAACGTGAACATTTGCACCGCAATGTCATCTTGTTTTGACAGCAAAATTGAACAAAATTTATTTGGTATCTAAAAGAACAAACTGAAAATGTATATGAATGTTTTATATCTGTCATTCGCAACTGTCGCTCCGTAGTATATTTTTCGGTTTTGTCAGTTATTATTATACGACCTCGGATTGCCAATCAAAGTTGATAACCACTTGGCCCGTAAAAACTGTAAATATCAATCAGGTAGTCCAATCTTAGCGTTTTACTCGTATAACACATAGGCCCGTATTCATAAACCGCTACCTAATAAATCTATAATTGAAAACGGCATCTCAAGATTGATCTCAGACTTGAGAGCGAGATAAATACGGGCGTTAAAAAATGTCAAATGTAGGTACTATAAAACTAAGTATTCATTTCAGTTAATCTTCTTTAGTGTTCTTATTGTAGTAATCTTAGTATTACAATATAGTAGGTATGTAGGTCAAATAGTGGTCTAGAGACAACTGACCTATTTTAAAGTAGGATTACTAAAGTAGCTGCCTATGGCTATGCAGATGATATAAGAACTGAGTAACTTAACTCTTAAGCTGACGGGGACGTAGAAGCTTGTTGACGGAAATAGGCTAGGTCCATAGCTTAAGTGCATGCCTTGTTTTGCGAGCTTTTGCTAAATGTCAATTTTAAAGAGTTTTATCCAACTTGTGTTTGTTTATTATAATTTATTTTATTTTGAAGCCAGTCTTTGCGCAGGGGCACAATCGTGCGACTGTAAACGTGACAGGTTGTGGGTTCGATTCCTACTCGGGTAAATTAAATATTTAGTATTACTTATCGAATTCTGTTTGAGTTTCACCACTCAACACACAATGCCCCCAGAATTCAGCGAAAAGTGGGAAATGGAGGTATCGTAATGAGAACTATGTGTCTTAACACTAGCTGTCCAGGTTCCCTCTGCCTACTCAGTTATATACAGCGAACAAAAATAAGAGAAAATAATACTATTCATGATCATATTGTAAGAGATTGGTCTCTCAATAAGTGGAATATGTAATAATTGTGTTATGATTGTACATATTTCATTTTTTTAAATTTTATCTTCACGCTTTTCCCACATATTCTTAGCAGGGTAGGTTATATTATGAAACCTTATAGTAACTTAAAACAACTTGTTAACTAGTTTTCGCCCGATTCTCTAGACTACCAATTTCTACTACATTCATTTGCTGTATATCTAATGTAATTGCTAAACAATAGCTAATTAATTGCAATTGAATTTCAGAGTTTGGGAATCCTTGGATCTATACCCGGCGGATGGCTCATCCTAACGTTGACGGTGCTCCTCATATACTTGCTGACAAGATGCTGCGACAGGAAGCAACGCCCGCCACGGAGTATAACCGCACTTAAGGTAAATTATTTTAGGCTTTATTTGGGAAAATGTATTTAATTTTATAAGGTATAAGGTATTACAATTTAAAAAACGTCGTGGAACAAGGCTCAAGCGGTATGACTGTCAATGTGTTCTTTTCTGTTTTCAATTATCATTCGGGGTTATGAATGATCTAACATTTTCATTTTCTCGCTCTGAAGATACAACACGCAATGTATTGGAAATTCGGCGGAATGTGGCGAACGATATGTGTACGTGTGCACTAGAGTTTCACTCTGCCTACTCTACTATTTGCGGGGTACAGTGTAAAAATAAAATATATAAATATTGAAAGAACTGTGGTATTAAATCTTCACGTCGTCGTCCTTTTCTACTTAAGAGACTGTAAGTATTTTTTTTTTAAATATAGACATCACCATCATTCATTTGGATAGGTGAAGCATTTGGATAGATGACCTGACTCGTAAATAATATGAAAATTGCATTAAGGGCAATGCAGAGACGAATAATTCCATTTTGCACGCCAGTTTCATACTGACAGGTCACAATCACAGCTGATATTCACATTTTAATGCGCTACCATGTATAGATCGATGGAGTCGCCAGGACCAGGTAGAGTATCGCAAATGAAAAATCGCAAATGGTTTTATTGCTTCTTTTGAACTATTATGAAAGTTTGTATGTAAATGAAAATTACCCTTTTTCAGCTTCACGCTGTATCCCGCACAGAGCAGGGTAGGCAGGGGGAAACTAGTGTTAAGACACTCCGTTCCCCACTTTTCGTAGTGTTCAGGGAGTGATTGTCCTTTTTAGTATTTTAAAACAGCAAAAAAAAGAAATTTGCAACTTTTCGCTTTCAATACTTTACCTTGGGACCGTCGAGATTTATGAAGACAAAATGTGACTTTACTTAACAAGTTTTTATCTCAATACAATTATTACAGAAACATTCTTTCTGTCAATAACAATCGATTTTTAACACTCACAAACACTCCGCTCCCCACTTTCTCGACGACGGATTTCAACGCCGCGCTTTGCCTCGACAGTAGGGCGAAATTGATATATATTTTTTCCTAAATCCATAAATCGAAATTAGACATCCAGGCTTATACGCTTTGTCAATTGCACTAACCTATTGAAGTAACCTGTTAAGTTAAATCGTAAAGAAAACTTGGCAACGGTTCAGTTAAGGCAGTCAATGGACGAACTCATATACTCGTACAGTACGGTCAACAAGTCGTGGCCGCTTAGCCGTTAGCTGTTGACAGCAGGTTAAATTTTAGGATTTCTTTTACTTTTCAATATTTTCTTCCATAGTGGACAATACGCATAAGTTCAGAAAAGTTAACTTCAGGGTGACCACGACTCGTTGACCGTACTGTATGTGCTTGGTTATGATAGTAAAGGGCCAGAGTTCACCGTCCTCTGGAGCTGACCTGTAAAACTAATTTTATGCGTTGGGCACCCCGCCAATCGGGTTATTGGTTTGATATTGTTCGACGTTGTTGCGAAATACTTAAACAATAGATGGTTTATATTCTGTCTATCAGTGTTTATGTGTTTTAAATATAGATTTGTTAAGTGATTTTTTTATATTTTAGCGTAGCGTATGTAACGCGACGACAATGGGTTCAATTTCCACTCGGGGGATTGAAATGTTTAATTTTTTCATTTACTCGTTCTGGTTACGAGGTATAGTTCTGTCACTCAACACGCAATGCCTATAGAAATTGGCGGAAAATGGGGAAAAGAATTGTCTTAATGGGAACTGAGTGTCTTAACTGAATTAGGTTCCTAGGTTCCCTTTGCCAACCCGGCTATGTGTGAAGCTAAAAAATACACAATTGTTTTTTATCTTCATGTATTTACCACATTTTTAAAGCAAAGTGAACTTTGGCACCCTGGCTCCTACTTTTCGTCGATTTTACAGAATACCTATTGAGTTTCAGAACCAGTATAGTATAACAATAACGTATATGTTTATCAATCCCTAATAGGCGATTAGCTTTCACTATGCATCTAATAATATCCTGTGATTCATATCACATGGTACCGAGATGACTCGGCGCGCCATATGTTTTTGTTGCATGGAGCAACAAAATGGTACTCTGTATGGTGGCTTGTTCGAGCAATCAGCCGCTTGTTGATCTCCGTGTATATGTAATCTTGTCATTAGATATGGGATGCTGTAGTGGACCATTTTGAGCTTTTTCTATAATAGCTTTTGGTAGGTGTGTGTGAAGGGATGATGTTTTGTGTGTTTGGTCGGGATTTTTGTAAGTTAGAAGTTGAATAGTGTACGTATAGTATACTTGTTGAGGCAGTAGCAGGTTCAATTTCCAATTTCATTCTGCTAGAGGGAAGTCATGCTTTTTTTTTTAAATCATTATCTTAAATGACAGAACAAATTACATACTTTTTTACATCTTATGCGTAGGTTTAGATATAGTGTAATATATGTAAAACGTAGGCGTATAGATATATGAATAGGCTTGTGGAGTTATTAAGTGTTAGAATCAAAATGCAATTGATTTTATTGAACAATAAACAATGGTTGAACGTGCCCTTGGATGTCGAAGCGTTCATTGTCCTAGACTAATAGATTTATTGAAACATCCTTTTAACCTAGCCTTGTAGATTAAAGCAAATGTTCTTATGTAATTCTACAAAATTAAGCAATATTAATTCGAGCACAGGGGCACTGTAAAATCGACTGATTGTGGGTTCGATCCCCACTTGAGGAAATGGAATATTTATTTATTACATTTATGTTTTCATTTTTTCGCTCTGGTGTCGAGGCAAATTTGCGGCTTTGAGCTCCACCACTCAACACGTAATGCGTCCAGAACTCTGCGGAAAGTGGGGAACGGAGTGTCTTAACACTAGGTTCAGTTGCCTATCCTGCTGTGTGCGGAATACAGCGTGAAGCTGATTTATATAGTTTAGAATCTGTGAAAAAGCTTTTACTTTGGCTTGAGGGCTTAGACAACATTATATAATATACATATGTGTTTAATAATTTATCTTAAGTACCTACTAATATTTATTTAAAATAACAAAACAAAAATTTGGGGTCGACGGCTATACGGGATAACAATTCTTACTCTTATGAGGCGAATTGTTGCGTTGAGTTTCGCTATTCAACACGAAAAACTACCCTGCTATAGTAGACCTGAAAAAAATACCTAAATATAATAAAAAAATCTTAAAACTTAATAAATTTCCTAAGTGTGAAATTTTTTTTTTAAAAATAATAAAAATATCTATTTGTCAAAGAAATTATTAAAATATATATATTTTCTTTATTTCAGATAACATTGATGATACTATCGGTGCTATGCTGTGGCGCGATCGGCGTAGGACTGTTCGGTAACGACGACCTCCACAATGCGATGCTGCAGAGCATCCAAGCGGGTAACCAGCTCGCGGCGTTGGTTAACACCGTTAAGAATCAGGTAATTTTTATTTTGTATATAATTTTTTATATTGTGGCCAGTCGTGGCGCATTGGCACAGGTGTGTGATTGTTAACGTGCCTGGTTGTACGTTCGATCCTCACTCAAAACACAAAACATTCTTCAGATGAGTCGAAATGGATTAAGAAAGTGTGTTTGAACAGTGTTTTAAACAATAGGCTCCTTCTGCCTACTGCTACATGCGGGATACTGCGTGAAACATAAAAAAAAGAAAAAAAAATATTTATAGAGCTTGAAAAGTATTTGTAAAGTCGTGTAGTAATAATAAAAATAAATTAAATCAGTTTCATTCTGTATCTGACACAGCAGGGTAGGCAGAGTGTTAATACACTCCGTTCCCCACTGTCCATCGAATTCTGGAGGTATTGGGTGTTGATTGACGGAACTCAACGCCGCCTCGATACCGGAGGTAGGAAATGAAAATATAAATATAAATAAATAGTTCATTTCCCCGAGTTCGAGAGGGGCACAAAGTGTGACGTTTGTGCCCCTGCGCTGACACTGATCAATGTAGCCTACTACAATATAAGTCCTAACTTTCATATTATTGTACCTATCACTTATATAGCATGTAAAAGATCTCACAAACGTGTTTTGAATGAAAAATTGAAGTATTATAATAATACACCTACCTAACAGTTATATATTATGATATTTTTATTTTTTCTTCAACAAAAGTTTTATAATATTTAAAAGACTGAAGACTGCCGTATTTCATTTTAGTGCCTTGAAGAATGACTTATGTCTTCAAGTGCTTTCTTACAGTCAAGAACACTGAAAAAACAATGTCTTCTTAAATGTTTTAACTTCACACTGCATCCAGCATTCGGCAAAGTAGACAGAAGGAACCCAGTTTTGAGATACTCCTTTCCCTGCGCATTGTCGATTGGCCCAACTCAATGCCGCCAGATATGAAAATAATGATTACTATTATTACTACGTTACCCCAAGTCGGGATTGAACTTACAACATTTGCGTTTACAGATACCCCAAATATCTTAATTTTTTATTTAATTTTCATCCACAGTCAAGTATACTAGAGGAAGCGATGGGCTCCCGAGCTCGGGCTCCGCTAACACGTCTAGCAGACGCCCTGGACGCGCCCGTCGCAAACCAAACGGCCCTAGGTACGCTGCTGAGGGCGTTGTCAGCGCTAAGGAACAACGCGAGCGCCGCCGCCTCCGCCGCTGATAACCTCAGACGACCTCTCGCTGCCTTGAATTTGGATGCTTTTATGAAGGTTGGTTTTTAATCCCCAATGAAAATATAGGGGTGTTTTAAGTTTTTGTGTCTTATGTATGGGCGTATGTTTGTCTGGCATCGTAGCTTCTAAACGCATTAACTGATTTTTATTTCGTTTTTTTTTCTCTGAAAAATTCCTAATTGAGACTTGAGAGTGTGTGTTGCCGCCGTAATTTACGCATCGCTATGTTGACAACATCTAATTATAATTTATTTTTTTGTATTCCCCAGCGTCTGTGGGTGTGGGAGGCGGCTCGCTGGGCGGGCGGCATGGCGGGCTGGTGCTGCGGCGGCGCGGTCTGCGTTGCGCTACTGGCGGCCGCGGCGCGACGCTCCCGTCGAGCTCTTTTATTGCTTTGTGTGAGTTAAATTTATTTTCGTTTAGCTTGTACATAGCAGAATAGGCAGAGGGAACCTGTGAACCTAGTACACTCCATTCCCATTAAGACACTTCCCCTTCCAAATTTCCGTCGAAGTCTGGAAGTATTGCGTCTTGACAAGCGGATCCCAACGCCGCAATAGTAATATTTAATATATAAATAGTGTTTAATATAATAAAAGTTTTAAATTTCTTTTTTTAAATTATTTTTCCTTTTTAAAATTAACATTTATTAATGAAAATAAACATTTATAAATGGCATTATATCATACGGAAAAACTACCCGAACGAGTCAAAGTTTAATATAATATCTCCCCTCCCCAGGTATGCGCCCTAGGTGCCCTAGTAGCGTGCTGGGCGGCCGGGGCTGCGCTGGCGGCGGGCGCCGTCGCGGCCGCCGACGCGTGCCAGGACCCCGCCAGGGCGCTGGCGCTGCACGCCCCGCATAGATTGCCTGTCGATGTATGTATACATATTCACTTTCTTGTGTTTATGTAAGAATACATTCTAAACTAGCTACCCGGTTACGGCTTCGCCCGCTTGAAATATACAATTATTTATTTACTAACCTAGGTTTACTTTACTATTTTGCAGAAACTTTGTGGAACATAATAATTTATATTGATATCATTATTTTATATATGAATTGATTAAAATAAAACAATATGTAGTGTGTAGACAAAATGGAATATTGAAAACTGCATTTAAATATGTTGAGCCGCGTCTTAAATATAAATAAATAATAAATAAAAATAAAAATCTTTTATTATCAAGCAACATAGGCTCATAGTTGAGATGATATACAATAAAATACAATAAAATAAAATACAATACAAAAATAAAATTGAAAGAAATTAAATATGCAGAATTATATATTATTATTCATTGTGTAAAATAAATAATAAAAACCAACAAAAAATAATTTAATTATAAGTAAATATGTGTTATAAACTCTAACTAATTGATACTTCACCGCACTTTTTAACCTGAAGGCTAAATACATAGTCGTAGTGTTTAAACTCTAATGCCACTAAATTGACTGTCTGATTGATATTTTGCAGGAAATGCTGAAATTTACCTATAAACAAAATTACGTATCATCATTAGCGTAGAGTGTAATCCGATTAATTTCGTTTTTTGTTTTTTTGTTATGTACACTTTTATGTCATTCGATAGTGTAAAAAAATATACAACGGTGACCTTTATTTTATTTAACATAGAATACAAATAATGTTTTGGAATGGAAAATATGTAGATACGCTCATACCTGAGAATTCGAGTAATAGGCTTGAGTGGCGGAACTCAACGCAGTGCTTTGCCTTGGTATCAAGTTGAACAAATGAAAATTTTTATAAATAATAATTCATTCATTCCTCCCAGTAGGAATCGAACCCACAACAGTGGCCTTAACAGTCACAAGTTGTGCCGCTACGGCCTCGAAGAACATAAGATAGATTAATTAAAAATCCGTACTACCTACCCTCAGATGGTGCACTACTACTTGTCCTGCAAGGTGTCCCGCGAGAACGTCCTCACAGCGGAGCTCCGTAACGCGCAGCGCGCCGTCGTGGCCGTAAGACAAGCACTGGCTGTTCTATCCCGCGGCGCTCCTCAGCTGTTCAATGATCCAGGTATGGTGGTCATTTTAGACCCCTGAAAAACTTAACCAATAGACTGTACAATGTTTCAGATCACACTTTATAAATATTAAAATTTATTCGGACAAAAACGCAGGAATAAGAAAGGGCACGGACGACTAAACTCTGAGGCGCACTGCAACTAAAAAAGAATCCTACTACTGGACTAAATCAAAATAAATCAAAAAATCTAATCAGCTTCACGCTGTATGCCCGCACACAGAAGGGTAGGCAGAGGGTACTAGTGTTAAGACACTCCGTTCCTCATTTTTCCTCGAATCCTGGAGGCATTGCGTGCTGAGTGGCTGAACTCAACATCGAACCCACGACCTGACGCGTGGCGACTGGGCTCCATATTCATATATTACATGTTGGTTGCCATCTATTCCAGGCCTCCAGCCGGCGCTGGGCGCGCTGGGCGCGGGCACGGGCGAGGCGGAGCGCGCGCTCGTGTCGCTGAGCGGCGCGCTCGAGTGCCGCATGGCGCGCGCGTACTTCGTGGCCGCCGCCCGAGCCGCCTGTGACGGGGGCCTGCAGGTATGTCGCACATCACGGGCCATAAGCTAAAAACACTACGGCCAAGGCGACATGCCACACGCCATCAAGGTGTACTTCCTCGCTCTCGTTAATGCGCGGCGTTGAGTACCATCAAAAATTCGACGAAAATGGCAACAGGAATGTTTTTATAGTACTTACCCTGCTATATGCAGAATACACCATGAAGCTAAAGAAATATATTTTAATTTTATCATACTTTTGTCAATGAAAACAATTAAATGTAAAAACGACTGTAACATTTAAACTACGGTTAATTCTTCATTTTAACAATAGTGTATAAATAAATATTTAATATATTTTTTTCCAGGCATTATCTCTGCAGCTGCTAGCCGCCATTGTGGCCGGCTTCCTGTTTACCGCAATCGTTCTAGTCGACTCGCACGCCTGGATTTATATTAACCCTAAGTAATAATATAAGAACCTGTATGTATGTGTGTATAAATATTTATTTATCTATTATATATTTATTTATATATGTATTTAGGTATTTATTTATATGTATGTATTTATTTATTTGTTTGTTTATTTATTTAAGATATAACATCTTGCGTCGCTTTGCACCGCTTTATGCCCGCACTTTTAATTATATCCTTCCGGAATCTGGTTGCCTGGAAGAGATCACTTGTAGTGATAAGGCCGCCTTTGTGCATTTTATTTTATGAAATTGCTCTTTTGTATCTTTTGAAGTGTGCAATAAAGACTTTTATTATTATTATTATTAAATATAGTTATTTTATTTTGTTGGCTAGTTGTGGCTCAGAGTCACAAAGTGTGTCTGTAAAATCGACTGGTTGTGGGTTCGATCCCTACTCGAGGAATTGAAATATTTATTTACATTTACAATTCGCTCTGGTGTCGAGACAATTTACAATTCGCTCTGGTGTCGAGACAAAGCGCGGCGTTGAGTTCCGCTATTCAACACACGGATTCAGTGGGGAACGGAGTGTCTTAACATTCGGTTACCTCTGCTTACCCTGCCGTGTGCGGGACACACTGTGAAGCTGATTTTTATTTTGTTTTTATATTCAATAATCATTTTACTTAGATGAGTCAAGCCGTGGCTCGGGGCCACAAGGGATAAGTGTGACGTAGGTTTCCATGTACTTCTGGATAACATGCTATATGCGGGATACAACGTGAATTATTTATTCATTTATTTATTTATTTGAAAATTCTTCTTAGGCGTAGTACTCCTGGTGAAGAACAAGCTCCGTTCCTATCGACGGGCAGTGCAGGTTCCCGCACGCTGCCCCGCCCCGCGCCCTTCCCCAACGGGAAGCCACCCTCGTACAGTGCAGCCGTGCAGCTCATGGACCTAGGGGATAGGGAACGAGAGAGGCCTAGGTATGTTAAATATCCTAATAATTCCTACTGGCACCCGCTCGCGGCTTGCTATGTATTTACTAACTTGAAATACTTTTTATGTTTCAATACCATTTTAAAGACAATATTGAAAATTAATATGTCAGCCAATTTGATACAAAATTTATTGGCAATTTTGTCGAACAAAATACTTTAAATTGATATCACCTTTTACTTATGAATCAACCGAAACGAAACTAACATTGAATGATTGCCAAATATAATAGTGAAAACTACATTTAAATGGGTTAAGCCGTTTCTGAGGTTAGCGTGCATAAAAAACGCATAGGCAAATATAACAATTTAAAAATCTTTGTTTTGAATACTATTACTAATATGTATTTCTTTATCGACCTCTGTAAGAAAGCTAATGCTTCAACAAATTTACTAAAATATCGAATTACTAAGTCTGTTTATTTTACTTGGCACCGACTTCAAAGTTGTTAAATATTTTTATTTACTAAAAACCAAGTGGTTTAACTTATGTAAAATATTTTTTACTTTTTAGTTCGTTGCTTGAAGTCGATTTTTTTTTGTTAAAAATTAATTTATATATATATTTTCTTATACATTGTATATATTGTACAGACAGCGATCAGTTACACATTTATTATATGTTTATTATATTAGTATGCCGCAAATTTCGTGCCGTGTGATCCCGGCCTAGAATAGGATCATCCTGGTACTGGTGGTGTCGTAAGAGGCGACTAAAGTACGTGTGGTAGAGTCACGTCGCCAGCAATGGCAACACGCATGGGCAGACTCGACCGGATCATTACCACCCCCGGCATTTAAAACCGGCGTGAAGTAGTGGCTTAATGCCACTGCGTTTCGCATCAGGATAATGCCGGGCTCCGGCGCCCAGACCACCCTTAAAGGACGGCAACGCACCTGTAGCTTCTCTGCGGTGTTGCCCTCGGATCGTGGGCGGCGGTAATCGCTTACTATCAGGTGACCCGAACGCTCGTTTGCCTTGTCTTTTCCATAAAAAAAAAGTATAGATAATAATAACAACTATTTTTCCAGATCGCGCATGTCCGGCAGCGCTACCCTAGGCCGCCCAACCGGTAACAGCGGCCTGTCCAGTGGTATGGGCGGAGGCCTAGGCGGAGGCTTAGGTGGATTGGGCGCTTTGGGCGGATCTCACACCCTGGGCCGGGCTCCACACAATGGAAAATACGCAACACTGAGCAAGCAGTGCAAGACGCTCGAGAGTAACGACTTCTACTGAGAGCGGGCGGGCGGCGCGCCATCCGAACAGAATACAGGTTAATTTTTTTTGTTTGTTTTTCGCTTATATCCCGTTGTAAAGTAACGGTAAGCAGAAGGAACTTAGTGCTAAAACCTTCCGTTCTCTATTTTTCGTTTAATATTTGAGACGCGAAACTAACTCAACGCGATAGTTGTTACCAGAACTAGGGAAATGAAAATAATTCATTCTTTAAAATTAAATTTAATTAAATTAGCTTCACGCTATATCCCGCACACAGCAGGGTAGGCAGAGGGAAACTAGTGTTAAGACACTCCATTCCTCACTTTCTGCCGAATTCTGGAGTCATTGCGTGTTGAGTGGCAGAACTCAACGCCGCGCTTTGCCTCGACACCTGAGCGAAGAAATGGAAATATAAATTTAAGTAAATATTTCATCTCCTCGAGTGGGGATCGAACTCACAGCCAGTTTTACAGTCATACATTGTGCCACTGCGCTACGACTCCGCCTCAATAATTCCAGGTATAAATTGAACCCACAACCGTCGTCTTTACAGTTGGACGCTGTGGCTCTATAGCTTCGGGTAAACATAATTGACTAAGGGCAATCTGATCGCATATAAATAAAAATAAAAAAAAATCTGTTCTGCGTCAGTGATAATTTAGTTATTGTCTTCTATCATTAAAATAAAAATTCTTTGCTGATAGTTTCCACAACTTAAACTCTTATATGTTCTATAATAGTCGCTGAATGATTACATAAAGAGAGTGTAAATAAATGTAATATAGATTTTAATTTAAATAGACCACCTCAGGAGATATTATTAAGATATTTAACTCCCTAGATATCAAAAAAACATTAGATCTTTGGGGGATTTTTGTCAAATGGATTATTCATTTAATTGTAAAATTTATGAGAAAATTATATTCACTGAAATACTACTGCATTATATGTAGTCTCGTTATCGGTTTCACCATTGACTTTAAACTACAGTGGGGACTTCATTATATGGATTGGCGAATAAACATAGCATAGTAGCATTTGCGGTAAAAAAAATCCGGCTATTAACTGATGTGGCTCCTCGCCTTATTTATTTTAGCTACTTCTATAGTATTATGTCCTATGGGGTTTTTTTTAGTGGAATGCAGCCTGTATTAAATCATTTTTTTATCTTGCAGAGGCGACCTATTGGTGCAATTTACAGTTTAGGCCCTAAAGATTCGTTAAGCCAAAAATTACATACTGTAGAACATTGTTTTGTTCTATCATCAATAGTTTTCTCAGTAGTTTTCGCGATGATAGAATTGTTAAGATCAATTTCTTCACACCTTGGGTTACATTATTGCATTAAACATACATACATACTTCCTGTTTATAATACTAGTATAGATATACGCCTTGGAAATGAAATGCTAACTCTAATTTGTTTCAAAGATATCATTGTCACCAATATTTAAGTGTGTATTTATATATAATTAATTTAAAAATAAGGTCCTGCTGTGTATTTTGCGCCGTTTCTTCTCAGGTCTGAGGCATTAACTTAAAAATTAATAATGTAATTTCTTATTTTGAATAACATTATTTGACTTTCGGGATACCACACAAGTTCGTTTATGTCACTTAACATATAGTTTTAGATTCACACATAATAATAAATTCATTATGTTTTTGGATCAACCTATACAATGGCAACAGTAAAATTTTTTGCGTATCTAAAACTGGCAATTTATAATAAGTGGCATTTTGATCTGCAAAATTATAATCCTGCATATATGAAATTTGCATAAAAACATGATGATTAACGACTTGTATTGTATTGTATTCCAGGTCAGGCCAGCCGTTCAGGGTCACTGAACCGCTTCGACCCCAAATACGCGTCGTTTGGACCGCGCGCGCCGCGCCCACGACCACCCGCGCCGCCCCCCGCACTCGCCACCTTCTCCCCTGACGCTCCCCGGCACACCCCCTCGCACCCTCCAGCGCACCCCCCGGGTCACCCCCCGGCTGACAAATACGCTACAGTACGACCCCAACGACGAACCGACCCACAACCATTATCCGCCGCGGCGTTAGAGTACAGGAGCTTACAAAGACCCCGAAGACAACCGAATAATCAACACCGACGACGACACGAAGCTCGAGAGCAACGTGACCCCCGCGACCAACGTGACCCCCGTGAGCAACGTGACCCTCGCGATCAACGTGACCCCCGAGAGCAACGTGACCCCCGTGATCAACGTGACCCCCGTGAGCTTCGTGATCCTCGTGACCCTCGCGATCGTGACACGAGGGATTTATACGCTGTAACGGAGTTGTAGAATCAAGCGCCGGGGAAACAGATTTCTGTGCATCTCCGGTGCTCCTACGAATGTAATAAAACAGCGACTAAACTGTAACTTTGTTAAGTGAAGGTGACTAAGTGTTTGGTGATCTGATTGTGTCTCGTGATTCTTGAAGTCCCTCGAACGAATGCTATGCGTATCATAGTGACGTAGAGAGTGATTTTGTTCGAGTTTTGAATCGAGTGAACGATTTTTTTATCTTTCACATAAAATCGAATTTTATTCATTAATACTGCATAAATTATCAATATCGATTTGATAATTTATGCAGTATACATTAATATGCTCAATTGTATTGTTTATATACTATGGTCTAATATATGGCACTTGTATTTATATTTTATATTTGCACAAATATTTCTACATGTTTTTCTTACTATTATCATGGCCTATTATTTATACATTTTGAAATATTTTTGCTTATTTTTATTGTTTTACCTAATTAACGCTGATTATTGTATTATTAATCATTTGTTTAAACATTCATTGGACATTTTTTATACTTAATATTGGTAACAATAGTGCCTATTATTAACTATTTCTTGATATTGTATTTATTATAAAAAAATCTATGTAAATAATCCACATACATGAAAAAATGTATGAACTTTCATCTTCACTTGGATATATCGAACTTTGAACTTTTCTACAAAGTCCATACAAGGCTGTGCTATAATGGATAACTGTCAAACTCAGAACTATAAACGAATTATAAAGTATTTAAACGAAATATGTATCTTTATAATATAATTTCTCATCGATTCGCTCAACATAGGTTTAAGTATCATTAATGAACGACTATGGTGACCTAAACTAATGAACAATGAAAGAAATAAACGTTTTTTATATCTTTTCAAAATTTACAAATAATAATGGTGTAGTATAAGTAAATATGATAGAAGTAAATTAATATAGGACATTTTAAATTGGCTCAAAGTGAGTTAAGAAATTTAGATTCAATTTCAAGGTCGTTTTTGAATGAGATGAATGAATGTTTTGTGCATTGAAACAATACTAATATATTTTTTTTAATTGTTTATATATGAAGTAAACTGAAAATTAAGTTGCAAATTCTTACTAAATTAAGGATATTTCTGAGTGTAATGGATGACTTAACAAATGTTTTGTGCATTAAAACAATGACGTTCTAATTTTAATAATAAATAAAAATAAATGTGTTGAGTGAAATATAGGAAGTGTCATGTAGTTTTAAAGACTTCAAGTCTTGATTCAATACATTTCATACAAAATCAAGATGTTCATATAAATGGTGTACTCATCTGTCATTCGATGATTAATAATGGAATATTTAATATAATAATTATAACTAGGACTTTTTTCAATTTATATATACTTTACAATATATAATTAGTATTTATGTATGTAAATTCACTGCATCTCATTTATTATGGATATTTACGTACAAATAATAACTAATATATATGAAAATGGTTTAGTGTCAGTTCAATCGATTTAATGAAGCGCATTTGTAATGTAAATAGTTTAAATGTATGTTTATTATGCCATTGTATTTATATATACCTGCTTTTTAACTCAGTACTGTAGTTAAAATCTTTTTTTACCCTTCTAATATTGGGAGAATTAGAAATTGATTAGAAAGAATCTCGTAATCTCACTGTAGCATTCATTTGATTATATTGAAAATCGGCTCAATCGGTTTTATATAGTTCAAAATAGTGGACCTAATTGTATATACACTAATGTTAGATCTTTTCATATGCTAAAATAGAATATTTCAGTTTCGTAAGTAATCATTCCATGTGTGTAGCTAAAGTGGAATTGGTAGCGTAAACTGTATCGACCTAAGAGCGTGTTTTTAAGGTAAACTAAAACTGCCATTCGACAAAAGTTATTAGTTATAATTATGCTCTCGCTGTAACACCACAAACCTATAATAATATTATATTTAATTAAATAAAAAAAATGATTACGTGAATATATTAGCGATTACGCCACTGTCGTGTATTTTAGTAGCGAAACGATTTGACACGCCTATTCATAAATTAAATTTAATTATAACAATAATTTTAAAATAAATATACTTGGCAGAATCTTTAAATGCTGCTACAAATTACAAAGCGGTGGCTGTATAAATGAAATTCTTAGTAAAAAAAAATACGTTGACATATGACATTTGACAGATAGGGGTGTTTCGCGCCAACAAATTTTCGCGATAATTTTTCTTACCTATCTATTTATTAGCTGTAAATTTATATATTAGTAATAAGCGAGGTGGTACCAGTTTTTTTTAATTCAGTATTAATATTGGAAAAATTTGTGAGACTTTACAACGACGTTATATTTTAATCGTCAAAATAATTATTTTTTCTCAGCGTTATTTCACGGTGCCGTAAGCAGTGTATTCGCCAAAGATAATGCATAATTTATATTGTAAGTAGTAAAAGTAAGTATTATAAGATTTTAGATTTTCAGTGGCTGCTCTGTATCGCCGTCTTCTTCTTTTTTAAATATTAGATGTACAAATTACTTTACAGTACAGTCGAGCAATATGTTTGCTCAATTTTTTTTTGTAAAAGTATAAATGCAGTTCACGTACAATATATATAATAAATATATAATATATGTTTATTCATATTAAATATTGTCTTGGTACTTTAGCTCTATGAAGTTTTACGAACGATTCTACATACATACAAAAATATGCTATAAGTAAGTTCACGGTCTTTCGATGTAATAAATGCACACTATTTAACATTTTTTCTTAATAATTAGGTATTTGTAAAATATTTTAGACGTGTTTTAGTATTTTGTTGATTCTTTTTCTAATTTTGAAGTGCTTTTTTTTACAAATGGAGGTTCGTACATGGAACAAAGTTACCAAAGTGTGGTTAAATAGACTCTTTTTTTTTTAATTAATTGCGAACGTCGCGTCGTGTGAGTTAAATGTACGTGCCATATTTTTGTAAAATTTATTTGATTCGTTTTTGTACAACAATGATTATTGTCTTGAATATTATTATTTCATTTATATTCCTACTTTATTTCATTCGAAATTTAAAATTATGTAAATGGTAAGGAGCTATAGAATATTCTGGATATTGTAGAGTATGATTTTGTTAATTTATATAATTTATTTATATCATGTATTTAGTTAATTGTTTTCATTATAATTTGCTTCATGCATTAATATTTTTGCTTTTTCAAGTCAATTATGGTGCGAGTATGTTAACTTTATTAAAATACCTTTTTACATTACAAGAAATTTTGTTCTTCTTTTCTCTATCTTGGATCTTCATTATCTGTTGAAATATAAATAAAATAAAAATTCATATTTTTTTATTTGTTTTCTTCCTATCTTTAATAATAATCAAACAATAAATGATTTTGTTTATTAATCTACACAAAAATCTTAAAAACTGTCTCCTTCCATACTTCATGTAAATTAATCAATAAGTTTCTAGTAATGTAAAAAGGTTCACTAGGTATGGTGATGTAATGACTTGTCTAAGGTAAATTATAAACGGTTGATGAATAGATCAAAGTGTATGGGTTTACAATGCAAATAATAAATGGATAAAAATATTTAGAGTGTTGTTATTAATTTAACAGAGTGTTCTACACTAGTTTCCCTCGTTCTAAACTTCTTTTTGTGGGATACAGCTTGAAGGAAAGAATAAATGAATTATAACGGACATTTAAACAATTATTCACTTCCAATAGTTTTATTTCATACAATAATCAAATCAAATCAAAAACTCTTTATTGCACTAAGATAACATATAAATTCAATTCGATTAGAAATTTTAGTACAGTGCAAAGGCGGCCTTATCACTATAAGTGATCTCTTACAGGCAACCTTTATTTATGGAAACTAATATTAAGAGAATATTGTTGGCGGATAACTTTACATAAAGATATTTTTACTGTTTATTATATCAAATAAGAAATAAAAAAAGTATACACACACCATTCATACATAAATACATACATACATACATAAATACATACATAGATATCATATATAAACATATTTATATAGAGATACTTACATAAATGCACAAAACAGATACAATGCCTATAGCGATAGATAATATTCTTTAAGACGACGCTTAAAGATTCTAAGTGATTTCGACTGCCTGATGAACCGCGGTAGATGGTTCCATAATTTCACCGCTTTTACGGTGAACGATTCATTGTAGCACTTGGTGCGACATAATGGAACCTCCAATACGTTGTCATATTTTGAACGGAGATTAAAGGACTGAGACTGGGAGCCCAGGAAAGTAAATTTTTGTTTGAGGTAAGAAGGAGTAAAAGGCAGATACAAGATAGAGTATAGAAGGATAAGTGCGTGATAATTGCGTCGATGCTTGATGGTCAACCATTTAAGTTGAACCCGATATTGAGTAATATGGTCATACTTCCTCAATCCGAATATGAACCTAATTATTACATTTTAATGTTATAATATTGAGGGCAGTTGTGGCAAAGTGGCTGTAAAATCGACTGGTTGTGGGTTCGATCTCCACTCGAGGAGATGAAATATTGAGTGTCGCAAAGCGCGGTGTTGAGTTCAGCCACTCAACACGCAATACCTCCAAAACGGCGGAAAGTGGGGAACGGAGTGTCTTAACACTTTGTTCCTTCTACCTACCCTGCTGGATGCAGGGATACAGCGAAGCTGATTTTATTATGTTAATTACAATTCACTGTACTGCTCAATATAATCAAAAATTTTTTCCCGCCCAAATTTCACATTATAAACGCGCGTCATTTCTTTCCCGCCAAACTCCTTCCCAACCGCTCGTCGCAAGCCGGGTGGCGCGTATCAACATTTTTAAAATACTTTATTATTTTTAAAGTGTTATTGCACAGTTAGGAAAGAAAATGTTGATTATTTAGTTAGGCTATGCTTGATTATACGGTCGCTTGTTCGGTTCCTCTGTATTAGTAAGTAAGTAAGTATTAGTAAAGAAATCAAATATCGTATTTTTAATTTTTCTAGAGCTATTTAGCTTAATATTTTTTAAGCAACATAAAAAATAAATAGTGCCCATTTTTTTGGAATTATTTTTAAATATTAATAATAATTATAATAGAAATAATAATTATTAATATTATTTTAGAAATAATGATTATTAATTTATTCCTCGAATATTGGGTGGACGGAATGTTTAAAGTCTTAATATCTTTAAGTTCCTGTCTATCTCTGTATATATAAGTCTGTATATATCTAACCTGCTACAAATTAATGATTCCATCGAGGGAACCCACAGCCGTCGCACTTACAATCACGACGGATAGAAATCCGTAATAGAAATTACGATTTATATATAAAAAAAGGAACAACTATCTACTTCAATCATTATTATTAGCAGGAAATTTGAGAGCTCACTATAAAGCAGACGCAAATTGTGTATAGGCATCAACTGTTTCCGGTGTTATACCCCTGAGGGGCTCTCGGTAATTCGGTCTGTGTTCAAATCACCCTGTAAGAGTTAATCTGATGTCATCACAAATTCATGACGTTATTTCCGTTACGAGTCCCGTTCCGATACACCGGTGATATGAGGTTTTAAATTTAGTGCAATGATATTATTGTCAATAATAGGCCGGATAGGTTGATAGAAGCCGTCGTGGTCCAGTAGCACAGGCGTGTGACTGTAAATGTGACGTTTGTGTGTTCGATTTCCTCTCGAGGGAATGAAATATTGAATATTTTCATTTTCTCGCTCTGGTAAAGAGGACGACACGCAATGTCTCACACACGCAAACGTGTGGTACGGAAGTGTTTTAATAAGAAAATAGTGTCTGAACACTAGATTTCATCTGCCTACGCTCCTATGAATGGGATACAGCGGAAACCTAAAATAAAATAAAATATAATAAAATGTAGTCGAATGTTAACACGTTTTTCTTTATGTATCTTGCATAAGTAATAGGTTACTGAGAGAACCTTATGTCAAGAGACTCTGTTAACCAATTTCCGTTTATAATAGTATCGTGTCGCGTCACGTCCCACTTAGTCCTATCTGACTGAGAAAACGAAAAACTCAGAGTGGAGATTAACAAAAAAAACCAGAACATATCTTTATTTAAATAAAACTTAAAATATATTTATATTCTGCTTAAGGTAAGGCATATGTAAGGTCTGCATCTGGTAACGCTGGTAGCGTTACCAGATGTTCCGATTGGGACAAGATTAGTCCAGCTTTTAATAATTTATACCACAAACAGTTAGAAACTATTTTTTATAACTTAAAAAATGTCATAAGCTACTAATAACTTCATACAAATACAAATATGTATATTCCCAACTTAGGTATTCTGAAGATTCAACCGTCTTACATAAGGTAAACCAATACAATATTGTTTAAATGTAGTCACGTTTTTCCATTAAAAACATTTTATATTGATATCTATTACAAAGCTTTATTTGAAACTCAAATAAATGGATAAATAATAAATTATATCCTTATTATTATTTTATTACTAAAATGCTCAAGAATAGCTTTTCACCGACAGAAAACCTGGCAACGCTTAGTACCTTACAGAAATATTAACTTAATCAAGTAAATCAAGTAATAAATAAATCATAAGAACTAAACAAAAATAATTTATTTTCACGTGAACTTTAAAGTTTATTATAAAGATATAGTTCATAATAATGATTAATTGAATTAATTGTTTACTTCTGGGAACTTAAGGTCTGTGTCTTTCAGATTATTTTCATAGTATTCTTCAGCTTCCTTTCTCATTTCTGGAGTGTTAAAATAATTCACCCAATTCCCAGATTTCCCTGTAAATAATAAAAAAAATATTATTCAGAAATCGTATTTTTTATACATAAAAACTATTTATAAAACTATTTATAATGCTCCCAGAAATTAAAAAAAAAATCGTGTGACTATTTGGTATTTTGATTTTCGACTGTACCAGTACTTCGATAAAAATTCGTCGCGTTCGCTTTCCAAATAAAATTTTACAACACAGAGGAGCTTGTATTAATGGAAAATATTTCAAAAAACCATTTTAAAATGGAATGTCAAAAGGCGCTAAAAATGCTATAATTCTTACAGACATTTGTACCTGTACATTATACACTTTGTACTACGATTGCTTTAGACGTCAATTATTATGATCGTCGATAATTAATAAGTTATTGTAATAAATTATTTTCCCGTTCAGACAGACAAACCGCGGCGTTGAATTCCGCCACTCAATACGTATTGTCTTAAATTCGGGTTAAGCAAAGAACAAAGTATCTTAGGTTCTCACTATTGTTTTGACACTGCCTACTTAACTATACGGGAAAAACGTGAGATAGTTTTAATATCTAAATATTATTAACTATTTATCCACAAGGTCGGTTAAAAGGAACCTTTACGTCAATTAGATGTAAGTTGCATCCAAACAATGTTTACCCGCGCGCCCGCTCGTCCCACGTCGGGAGTTCAACTAGCTGAATATATTTGACTAGAAAATTAGTGTACCTTCGCTTTTTCAATAGTGTTCGAGTTCAGGAGCTCGAATTTGAGCGAAATTTTGAAGTTTACCGTCGGTGTGTGTTTTTGAAAGTATTTACATTTTAGAAAGGTAACAATTTTTTAAAAAAGGGACGTATATATTTTAATCAGCTTCACGCTGTATCCCGCACTCAGCAGGAAAGGCAGAGGGAACCTAGTGTTAAGCGCTCTGTTCCCCACTTTCTGCAGGCATTGCGTGTTGAGTGGCAGCAATCAACGCCGCGCTTTACCTTGACACCAGAGCAAAGAAATGGAAATGTAAATTTAAGTAAATATTTCACTCTCTCGAGTGGGGATCGAACCCACAACCAGTCGGTTTTACAGTCACACTTTGTGCCGCTACGCCTACGACTGGCCTCTGGTATATATTTTAATTTGAAATTATATTTTTATGTAACAAAAAATATATACTATGGCATTAGCAAATAATAGTATTTCTTACCTTTCCTCATAAACTGTAACTCCGAGTCCTTATCGTTAGATTTATTCATTTTTGATCCTGCAGATTTTTTCATATTTTCAAAGGTGAGGTATTCAGCCAGTTGGTCCTTTTGATCGTCGGTGTACGTTTTGCCGAGGAACGTCGATACTTTGTCTACAACGCTGCGAAGATTCTGGAAAATATTAAATAAAAAAAACAGAAATAAAGTCTATCATCATTTTTGGGTTTACCATTGAAAAATATAAATTACCATTAGCATTTCTTCATAAAATAAAAATGTCAAGTTGGGATGATCACGAACGTTCCAAAACTCTTTGATGTGTGGAAATATAGGTGTGTGCATTACTGTAGGCAAAAGACAAATTTAGTAAGTATATAATATAGTATTATGTTCTTGGGGCTTCAGAGGCGTGGTTACATAGAAAAAATATGAAGTTGTGACATGTGACACATGACACAAGTGTCTAAGGTCACTCCGATTGTAGATGGGCTACGTCGGGACGAATAACGAGATGTGATATAGTCTCTTACATTCCTCGAGAGGTGGACTATTCAATACGACGTGAATTTACCAATTCGATCTGGTAGTTCCTGATATTAGCGCGTAAACTAACAACATATAAATAAAAATAAAAGATACTTATTAAGAAAACGTATAAAAATTGATAAATAACAAGTATAAGAATTTCTAGCGATACGTAGCTCAATAAGTTAGAGCGCTTGGACGGTTTCCAATGAGGCGCGGGTTTAAATCCCACTACGTGAAAATGTTTATACGTTTTCTTAATAAGTATTTTTCTTTCCTTAGTCTGAAATAACACTTTAAAAATGTTAAAAAAATACAATAGATTCTAAAAGAATCATATTTAATGTCATAAATGAAATCAATCCTTATTGTAACAACCATTCAACGGTCGAAACCGTCCAAGGATCGCCAACGCCCCTTTCACACATTCAAAACTTTTAAAAAATTTAATTAAATTAGCTTCACGCTGTATCCCGCACACAGCAGGGTAGGCAGAGGGAACTTAGTGTTAAGACACTCCGTTCCCCACTTTCTGTCAAATTTTGGAGGCATTGCGTGTTGAGTGGCAGAATTCAACGCCGCACTTAGCCTCGACACCAGAGCGAAGAAATGGAAACATAAATTTAAGTAAATATTTCATCTCCTCGAGTGGAGATCGATCCCACAACCAGTCGGTTTTACAGTTACACTTTGTGCCACTGCGCCACGACTGGCCTCGCTGGCTTCGAAACTTTTTAATGTTTCAAAATATTTAACAAGTATTTTTTTAAGGATTTTTATATCAATCAAATTGTTTACAATATTAGATGAGAAGAGGCGTTCGGAACTGGCATTAAGATCTTTAAATTGCTGAATGATGGAATTTCATTTGAATTAGAAATGGGCTTTAGCTTAAAAGTGAAAATGCTTGTTAAGCATAAATATAAAAAAAAGGTTATTTTAACATTAACCTCAGTACTCACTTAAATCTCTCTTAAAGAGATCCCAAAATTCTTCAAACTCCACCCCTTCGTCGAAGTATCTGAACAATTTGTGCATGAAATGGAATGAAACGGCTACGTCGCGGGGATCTCGTGCTACGTAAAGAATCTAAAAACGGGAATTTACATATTTATGAAATCACTGTATCGTTGAGACCATCGTGGTCCAGCGGAAGGGTAGAAACAAGACGTTTATGGGTTCTATTCTCCCTCATTGAATGGTTTCAATTCGTCGTTCTGGTAACGTGTGCTATTCATTGTGTGAGTACTTACCATTCATTGTGAAGACAAAGAAATTATATTGAACCTTATTCTAATAATAGCTATAGCTCAGGCCAGTCGTGGCGCAGGTGCACAAAGTGTCACTTTAACCGCGACTAGTTGTGGGTTCGATCCCTACTCGACGAAATGAAATATTTATTTAAATTAACATTTCCATTTCTTCGCTCTGGTGTCGAGGCAAAGTGCGGCGTTGAGTTCTGCTACTCAACGCAATGCCTCCAAAATTCGGCAGAAAGCAGGGGAACGGAGTGTCTTAACGCTAGGTTTCCCTCTACCTACCCTGCTGTGCGGGATACGAAGCGAAGCTGTTTTTTTTTTTAAATTTATATTTCTATTTATTGGCTCTGATGTTGAGGCAAAGCGCGGCGTTGAATTCAGCCACTTAACACGCAATGACTTTAGAATTTAGTGGAAAATGGGGAACGGAGTGTCTTAACACTAAGTTCCCTATCTACTCTGCTATGTGCGGGATACAGCGGGAAGCTGATTTAATTTTTGATTTAATTTTAGATTTTAGAAGTAAAAAAATGAAAATATAAATTTAAATAAATATTTCATTCATCTAGTGGAGATTCGAATCCACAACCAGTAGATTTTACAGTCACACTTTGTACCCTTGCAAGAGCAGTCGCGGCGACTGCTATTAAATTGTATGAAAAGTATAGTATTAACCTTTGTAGTGTCCAAAAGTTTCGGCGGTAAAAGAGATAATGGTAAGTGAGTTTTGATGAAACGCGGAGAAGGCAACGTGTGCACGTTTCTGAAGTCGTCGAAAGTCGCTCGTTGATGAGGTCTACCTGGTGGTGGTGGTGGTGGTGGTTCATGCTTCTTAGTTTCTGCTGCCATCGTTGGATATCTGAAATAACGTATAAATAAGATTCAATTGTAATGAGTCTATCTGTATGAGCAATGCCAGATTGTCTGTCGGTGAAAAGCGAGATTTTTACACATTTTAAGTGAAAATGCGGACAAAAAAAATTACTAATCAAGATATAATTTATTATTTATCCATTTAATTGAATTTCAAGTGAAGCTTTCGATGATAATAGATATCAATATAAAATGTATTGTAATGGAAAAACGTCGCAACGTTTAAGCAATATTACATTGGTTTACCTTATGTAAGACGGTTGGATCTTCAGAATACGTGAGTTCGAAATATATATATTTTTATGAAATTATTAGTAGCTTATTAAAATTTGAAATAATAAAAACGGTTCTAACTGTACATAGAATAATATATGAAAAGCAGTACTATGCTTGTCCCGATCGGGACATTTAATTTTTGGGCTAAAAACCGGGATGTCCCGCCACAATCGGGACATCCGGCAATGCTGATCTAATGTATATTTGGTGGTTGTGAGTTCAATCGCATTCAGGTAACGTTCGTATTAAAAATATTTTCTTTTAGTCAAATTGGGTAGATAAATGCCGCGTTTCATGAGCTTGGATGTTTTAAAACCTTGTTTCAGCTTCACTCTATATTCCGCAAATAGCAGTGTAAATGTGTTATAACATATTGTGAAGACATTCTGTTCTTCGCTTGATCTCGAGACACTATGTGATAAGAGGCGGAACTCAACGCTGCACTGTGTTTTCAAAATGGAAGTAACACTAAATAGAAATAATATAAATATTTCACTTAATTTTATTTCGAGTGGGAATCCAACCCACGTCTATTTCTACAGTGTCCCACTACATCACGATGGCCACAAATCCAATACATAATGAATATAATCTTTTTGGCCCCGCATCATGCAAAAGATACAGACAAAACTCATCGATATCTCAAAAACAATAAATGTTTGTATGTACGAGTATCTCTAACTAGTAAACAATACTTACTCAATGTAGGCGTATCTCTTAGAGAGTGGCGCGGCAGAGGCTGCGCTATAGTCTAGGTCGTTCGCAACCAGCCAGACTAGCTCTTGGAGCCAAGTAGTGCCTGGAAAAGAAACAAGCTTACTACAAATATCGAATTAGTAAGCCTGTTTGTGTTACTTTTTAATCTTTTGTTTTAAGTCGGTTGCAAATGAGAATATTCTCTTTTTTGAAGTTGGTTGACAAGAAACGCAACGATGAGGAATCTCATTTCTCATGAAAAGTAAGCCGTAGTTCGCCAATTTTAACACTGTTTTCCTTGCATATATACTATACCTGTCCCTTGTATATATAATTATAATACCGTATAATTATATTTTATTACCAAAAAAAATCTAACTTGTTCAATTTAAAGCGGTTCCCTTTGTGAGAACCCAATCAAACTTTCACAAAACTATCTTTGAAGTGTATCCTTTCCAATAAAAAAAAAGAATCATCGGAATCGGTTGGCGTGATATCGAGTTTTTCCTCCATTCGTTCCGCATAACATACAAATTTAAGACTTATGCGACTTTCTTACAGATTGCCAGAAATGGACCAAATTAAAATGGGACCACACGAGAAACACTCGCTTTCAAACAAAAAAGAATCATTAAAATCGGTTCACCAACAAAAAAAAAAAAAAATTAAAATTAATTAATTAATTAATAATTATTATTAATTAATTATTTTTTAAAATTTTTTATTTTTTTATTTTTTTTCATCGGTTTTTTTTTCAAATTTTGGAGGTAACAAACAATAAAAAAATACAGTCGAATTGATAACCTCCTTTTCCTACAGAAGTCGGTTAAAAAAATTATCATAGTTATAAATAAAAACCCGTTTTTAGAATTGGAATCCACAACAACAATTTATTTATTCTTTTCTCGTTTTTTAGCTTTACGCTTTATCCATAACGGGTAAGCCATAGAGAACGGAACACCAAAACGTTGCGGCCAACAACTTATTTAAATATTTTTCATCGTGAACTAATATTATTATTGTAGAATAAGAAAAATATTATAAATACCTGATCTAGAAAAGGCAATCACCCATACATCGTCCGGTCTGACTTCCAAATTGTATATATCAGCTGCATGGTCTCCGTACCCTGCCATAGAGACGTAGCCGTGCGGGCCCACACGGACGAACGGACGTGCGTAGTCTGTAATATGGATATAAAATATACTTTTTATTGTAAAATATATTATAAACATTGTTAAATAACATTTTTAACCTTAATAATTGTTAGTAGAGGCTAGTCATGGTGTAGGGCCACAAGTGTGTGACTGTAGGTTGTGGCTTCGATTCCCACTAGAGAAAATGAAATCTATACTAATATTATAAAGAGGTAAGATTTGTATTTTTGTATGTATGTATGTGTGTATGTTTGTAGAGTTTTCACACAAAAACTACCGGACCGATTTCAATATTTTTTTCATTATCAGATAGCTGCATCTTTACCGACCAGCATAGGCTATATTACATTTTCAAAAAAAATAGAGATCCCTAATAAAAATGCAATAATTTAACCCAAGGTGAGAAGAAATTGATCTTAACAATTCTATCATCGCATGCGCTGCGAAAACTATTGATGATAGAACAAAACAATGTTCTACAGTATTGTAGGGCGCATCAATATCGATAAAAAAGTCCGCGATAGCATATGTCCAACTACTGTAGTTATGACAATATAACCATTTTTTTATATTTTATAAGTTAACGAAAGTGCCGACAATAATCAAACCATATTATTGATACCTCTGCATTAATCCTTATCCTATTAAATGATATTTTATTAAAGATTATTTCAATATCTGTAAAATACTTTTTAAATTAATAAAATCGGACATCCCATTCAAAAGATATAACGAATTTAAAAATATCAATCTAAAGAAAATCATGTAATAATAACAAATGCGGAGTGGGTGTCGTGTGGTCTCGCGCACCGTGGCGAGTAACTCTACGGGGGTGAGGGGGAGGTGCATCGATATCACTATAATTATTAAGATAATCGATTAAATTTTTTGTTTCTTTATTTGATTTGAATAGGCCTCGAAACTACGAGACCGATTTGGAAAATTCTTTTACAATTACACGATTAAGGTGTACAAAAATACCAAAAAAAAATCTTATATCGCGTACGCTGTGGAAATTATTGACAATAGAGCAAAGTGATATAGACAATAGACAATAGAGCATAGTGATAATTTTATAGAATACATCAATATCTATAAAAAGTTGACGATGCCATGTGTAACTGTTAGAGTTATGTTACAATAACTAATTTTCAAAGGAAAATGTGCAAACTAGATCAGAGCCGCCATCGTAGTACAGAGGGACATCTATATATATTCTGTCATAATCTATTTTATATTCTGTCATAATGAATAGCTTTAAACTTTGCATACAAAGGTATCCCGTACGTAGTATATCATTTTTTTCATTTATTATTACCAGTACAACAGTATCGATACTAATGTGGTATCTATATTTTTATATATTTTTAATATTTTTTCTCCCCTTAGTGTTTTTCAGGTGGAAAACACAGACAATATTTTATTTGATAAAATATTTTATTCACCATAAAAATGTTAGTAGTTTTTATAATTCTAATATAATTAAACAACTTTCTAAAATTACCTTTCCTTGCATGTGTTGTAATAACTATCAGGAGCTATTAAACAAAACAATACATTCTCATTTTGATAAATATATTATATGTTATATAACAATATAATATATAAGATATTATATATTATTTTAATTTTTAACTTAAAACTTAACGGGCGCGCGCAAATTCGCCTGCTTATTAGCACCCTTAGGGATGAATTCTAAAAAAACCACGAAATGCGTGTTCAATAAAATATTTTTAACAATCTGAATTTATTTTTTTATTACAATCGGTGGCGATTTAAAGATTTTCCATTTAAACTTTCAACACCGTCCATGGTTTTTAGAATTCATTCCCTTAGGGGATGAATTCTAAAAATCATAAAACACGTGTTCAATGAAATATTTTAAAGAGTCTGACTTTCAAAGTTTATAAAAATCGGTGCTGTTTTAAAAAAAATCCATACAAACTTTCAACCCCTATTTCATCCGCTTAGGGTAAAAAAATTTCAAAATCCCTTATTAGTGGATGTCCAAATTATTAAAATAAACATCTGTCCAAACTTCACGTTTCTCCCATCAGCGGTTACGGCTCTGCGTGTGTCTTACCTCAGTCAGTCAGGTACATGTCCTTTTATATATATAGATAAATAAGTGTATTTTGATCAAATTTATTTTCTTAAAAAATTAACAGTGCCAAAAAAAGTATTTCTCTATGAGGATATAAATAAATAGTTATAAAGGTCAGCTATTTATTTAATCATTACACCATTCATACATGACGAATGTTACAATAAAAACAATTAAACCGATTTTACCGCTCCCGCACCGCGCTTACATCGTAGCTCTTTAAATAGCTTTCGTCGTTCGTTTCTAAGATAAGCATCGACTAACAGAAAAACCAACAAACAAACAAAATTTACAAATATTATTGTTTCTGGTTCTATTACTTCATGTATTAGGTTCTATAACTTCGTTAATTGCCCCCAATAATAATTTTTCTAATGAAAATCTAAAATACCACCATGGTTTTAATAATTTTCACATTACAAATCTTAAGTGCGCTGCAAGCATACATTATTTATTAAAACTGGAACGTAATTCCCTGTACCGAAACAAACAAATAATTCACAAATTTTATAAAAGTTTATATTGGGTTTAGATGGATCACGTGGTGATGTTTATACATTTTAATCATTGGCACGTAGGTACGTTACATTCATTTACAATACTTATATTTCTCAAGAGAACTTAATCAAAACTTTGTATATAAAAAAATACACTAACTAATCATGTTAAGGAAGTGCCAAATAAATTGTATGTAAATTTATTAATACGTTTCAAGTATGAAAAAAAGAAAAAATGCACTATAATTGCGTTTCGCCTTTTCTTTCCAATGATTTATATTTCTATTATTTATATCGATATATCAGGGACGTAAATGCGGGAACAGAGCTGCCATCTTAGTACAGAGTAAGATCTAAAAAGTATATTTACGTATAGTTCATGAATAAAAAGTGTGAAGAGGAATGTGTGATTCCTCTATAGAATATATTATTCTACATTATATCATAAAAAAACATGTTTAAACAGGACATATAAAGGTATCCTCCTACAGTATAATTATTTTCGATCAACATTTTTTAACTTTTAATTTTGAACATTTTGAATTGAACGAAAAATTTAGACTATTTTCATAATGGCGCGAAAATATTCAAAATATTCAAAAAATTTTTATTTTGAAAAAAAAAAAATATTAACGATAAGAATGTTGGTAGTTTCTCAAAAGGTATAAGAATTTAAAAAAGAATCAATTATATAGTATTTTTGTCAGCACCACTTTAAATGAAACCATAGTTTTAACTACTCTATAAAAGCCTAATACAATTAAAAAAATCCCAAAAACGAAAAAGTTATTTTTTTATACAAAATAAATTATATATTATCGTTGATATTAAAATAAAACGCTATTTGTCATTAAACACGCAAACAGACATAGGGAAACCGAAAATACGAGTCGCAGGTATTGGCGGCAAAGTTCAAAGTTGCTTAACCTTTAGTAATATTTTGTAGTAGTATGTGTTAACGTTATTGGTATCTATGCGTCCCTGCGGCACACGAAATACAGGTATGGATAAACATTGTGAAATGAAAAAAAAATCCTACGTCTAAACTGTTGATTAATTTCTTTAGGTATGGGTTTAAAATATTTTATCTTATATACTGTCCCCGTAAAAGAAGCGCTGACGCATCCAATCTGTATAAATATTAAAGGCCGTCGCGGCGTAGGGGCACAAAATTGTGCCTGTAACGTGACGTTATGGGTTCGATTCCCACTTGGAGGATTGAATTGTAATTTAATCATATTTTCATTTCGCACGTCAGTCATATATCATACGCAGTATCTTAACACTTAAGTTCCCTCTACCTACCCTGCTATAGGCTGGATACAGCATGAATCTGGTTTTAATTTTGTGTCAACCAATTAAAATATAACTAATACTAAATATTTAAAGGAAGTTAACCAAATTTCAAAACTGCACTTAAATCGGTTAAGCCCTTTCTGAGATTATCGTGAGCGCACAGATAAACAGATAAACTGACCAAGTTCAGACATTGTTAAATGTCCGCAATAACAATTTTTCTAATATATCTTCCATATAACTATATAGGTATAACCATAACTTAGGCCCTAAGGACTCCTTAAGGCAAAAGTTTAAAGAAATTAATATATTGACAGTTGCATCTCTCTTATGGGAGGTACGAAAATGCTACCTAAGGTTTTAATAATTTTCACATCCGAAATCTTAAGTGCGTTGCAAATATACATTATAGGTATATTAAAACATGAATATAATTTTAGTGTTTTAAGTAAATAATTCTGTAGTTAAAGCGGGCGAAGCCGCGAGCGGGTCGCTAGTATTTAATATGTTTATTGTCTCGCTCTGTAGTAACAAGACAAAGCGAGGCGTTGAGTTCCGTCACTCAACATACAATACCTCCAGAATTCTGCGGAAAGTTGGTAGCGTAATGTCTTAACACTAGCATTACTCTACCCTGCTATACGCGTGAAACAGCGTTAAAACAAGAATAACTGCATTTTACACTGACGTTAGAAAATATTTTTTTAGAAAACATATTTGAACAAGCGGAACCCGCGTCTCTTGGAAACCGTCCAAACGCTTACCCACTAAGCTATACGTTCTGAGCTTGAAAAGAACGTATAGCTAGAAGTATTCCCTGAAGAGATGAGTAACAAGTAACAATACAAATAGTTAAATTCTAACAACTTGATGATCATTGGGTGCACTTATAGATATCAATATATTATAACCCAAAACAATGTTTTATAGATTTTTGTATGTTATTTAGACAAACCGACAAACAGATATAATTTAATAATATTTTATATTTAAATGTTAAATCATACATAAATATATCTACAAAACCGACTTTTACGATCAAAAGGAATAAACACTACAGAAATGAAGTATCCAGTTTAATCATAAAGAAAGCTATTTAAACTAAAATTTCGAGTAAATTTATTCATGAATATCATGAAATTTACATGACAGCGCCGTTTACAACAATCTTGTATTCTAAACTAATCTTAAAATGATAACGCGATATAGTTATTATGATCATAATTTCGCGTGCACCGACGTGAACCAAAATTGGATATTTCAAAGGACATTGGGTTGTGAAATTGTGTTAAAATCGAGGTCGCTTGATACAAAATGTACGTATATTTAAAGAGAAAGAAACTTAAACGTGCTTGAATGTAACGCAATTTTTTTTCTATAGCTTCATTCTGTATCCCTCATGTATAGGGTCGGTAGAGGGAACCTAGTGCTAAGACACTCCTCCGCTCAATTTAAAATTGGATTATAAGTGACAGAGAAACCGAGGGACAGACATGAGGAAAAATATAGTTAACGAAGATAGAACCTTCTTCCGTCCCGCGGGCCTATGCCTCCATTTCGAAAAAAGAATTTGCTTTAAAATTTCTCAATACAAATAAACAAAAAACGTCAAAAAAAAAACTATACCTTTGTAATATTTTTTCACAATTTTATCCTCTTCCTCCGTTACGTTTTTAAATTCATATGGAAAGGGTATTTTCGTCGCCATGTTTCTGAAAATTAAAAATAGAACATTAGATTATTGTAAAAATATAATATTGTTTACTATCATCTTGAAATCTGCGAATTATTGTAACGATGTATTTTTTTAGCTTGACACTTTTTCCTGGGTATACAGGAGGAGGGAAGGCAGTGAAGACTGAGTGTCAAGACACTCCATTCTCCGTTTCCGTCGGACGTTCAGATATTTCGTGGTGAATTACGGAACTTATGCTGCGTTTTATGTTCCTACAGAACAGAAATAAAATAAACTTCTAGCTGGTACAATAACACTTCTTTCGTTAACATACGATAATCGTAACCGACTTGACGTTGTCCCGGTCGGGTATACAAGAGAGAATTTACGAGTAAAGAGAGTGTGCAAGAAATTAATATATTATTATTATTATTATTAATAGTTAGTTATGAGTCGACTATTTAATGCCACTCGGTGACACTCCGAGTGAAGATCAAACCCACAACCGTCCCACCGGGCCACGATGACCGTAACCTTTACATATAATAAAAAAGCAAGTGATCGCTGTATGTATAAGGATGATTATGAGAAAATCTAGTATTGGAATGCGGCTTGTATGCTCAATATAAGTAAACCCGAAACCATGATTTTTTTTTGTCTGTTTGTCTGTGTCTGTCTGCGAATCTCAAATTGTACTATAGCAAACTACCCTAAACATTAGTTGCTTGTTATATTTATATCGATTAAAAAAAAAGTAAAAATCAAATAAATCAGCTTCACGCTGTATCCCGCATATAGCAGGGTAGGCAGAGGGAACCTAGTGTTAAGACACTCTGTTACCCACTTTCTGCCTAATTCTGGAGGCATTGCGTGTTGAGTGACAGAACTCAACGCCGCGCTTTTCCTTGCCACCATAGCGAAGAAATGGAAATATAAATTTAAAAAAATATTTCATCTTCTCCAGTGGGGATCGAACCCACAGCTGGCCTCAAATTTTAATTGGCTGAAATTTTAGTTTCTAATTTGTGAATATTATCTTTAAAATGATATTGTTAGTACGCTAAAATAATTTAGATCAGTAAACACTCGGCGCGGCGGCATTAAGTCGAGCCACTCTACACGTAATGCCTCCAGAATTCGGCAGAAACTGGAGCAACGGAAGTGTCTTTATGGGAACGGAGTCTGAAAAAAAAATTGTGTAGTTCAAGCGGGCGAAACCGCGAGCGGGTCACTAGTGACACATACAATTTGAAATTTAAACATTATTGCTATTAATAGGTTACCTTTTTTTCATTTAATGACATCATAAATAAGCGTGGATTTCGTATATTTTGTTAAAAAATGAGCTTTTAAGTCTCCTGAGGACAGAGATTCACTGTTGACATTAATTTGGCAGGTGTGTGTAGACCTGACGGGATGATATTCGACTTAAGCCGGCTTAAAATTAGTGATCTCTATATATAATAAGACAGTAAAAATATTTTGTCTGTACATTTAGTAATTTTGACTGAAATGGATACAGGGACACTTACAAAGAATAATAGAAAGCAAAAATATTTTTTCGAATTTCTTGTCTGTCTGTCTGTCGAGATGTATGGTCACTTTTTTCTCTGAAAGTACTGAACCGATTTACTTGAAAATTTCACCAATTGCTTTGTTTTAACTCAATTAACCTACTAAAGTTTGGTTCATCAAAATCGGTTCATTAAAAAAAAATTATCGTCATTTGAATGAACTCACGGCATTAGTTTGCCTGCGAATGTTATATAGCAATCGCGCTCGTAAGATTCTTGGCCAAAGAATGACATTCTAAATGTCTTGTTTATATGACTGTTGATAAAAATATATATTTTTGGAGCACTATTATACAATATTTTATACAATAAAGTAAACAAAATTGAATTGTTAATGGAGATTACCTTCATAAATCATAACAGTTAAGTTTAAGTCGTAATTAATTCAACACAGAGATAAAGATCGATTTGATCTTTAATGAAATATCAAGTACATACATACATTTTTTGTTTCATTCGTTCGTCTGAAGTAAATCTATATAAAAGTGCCTAAAACATCCTATCTACGTGTACTCTGTAATAACTACATATTTACCAATTGTACATTTATCTAATAATATATTTAATTAATTAAAAAACTGTACAGGAGTTAATTTGCAATCATTACAGTTATTTTACAAAGAATATTATGAATCCTTGCCCAAATCAATAATTTAAAATTAAAGGCTGTTTCTGAAGCAGTAAATTAAATTATTCACTGATATCAGCACATTTAACAGAGTTTTAAAATTACGATGAGACTTACATAACAGTGATAAAAAGAACGTAATGTTACAAAAATATATATGTATAATAAATAATTAGCTTTATGTGTATTTTATAAATATCAAATATCAACTTTGGTCGTATTTTTTAATTCAAAACAATCAAAAATTCTTATAGAAATTACGATAATGTAGTAAAAAAATAACATTAGAAGTCATTATAGTTGTCAATCAATTCTGTTTATTAAATCAATAATCAAGTAGTGTTCAGTGGGCGAAGCCGCAAGCGAACTGCTAGTTTAATAATAATATAATATTATTTAACAAATCTTGGGACTAATTTTTGATATTTTTTAGGGTTCCATTTTAGGAAAAAGGATCCCTTATAAGATCATTTTGTTGTCCGTCTGTCTGTCTCTCTATCTGTCAAGAGCCTTTATCTCAGAAACGCCTGAAGATATCGAGCTGAAATTTAAACTATATACCAATTATTGAAACATTTTTTTTAAATTTTATTTAAACTATATACTATAGATCAACGGCCGTATGTCTTCCTGGAAAATAAACGTATTTCTACATTTTTTTTATGTAACCTCAGTAGGTTAAAAATACCTGAGGAGTAGGTTACCTTGGTTACTTAAATTGTGACGTATATAACTCAGAAATATGAACAAAAACAGCTGTTTCCAATCATAGATTTATGAATGAAAACGGCATTTCAAGATCGATGTCAGAGCGTAGAGACAACGCGGGCAAAAGGTATAGGTAAACTAGTATCTAATAAATTTTAGTTTCACTCTGTTTTGTCGCATATAAAACACAGACAGAAGGAACCCTGTGTTGATACACTCCGTTCTCCAATTTCTGCTTATGAAATGATACTGGAGCGATCAAACGAATAATTCAACGGTTTACTTATAGACAAACGATCTTCGTTTATTGAAATGAAATTGATCTATTGTTTCAAAGTGAAATGTCTCACAAAGGCAGCCTTTGAGGAGTCAATTTTCGCCCAAATTATGTAATTGTTGTCGATATCCACCCCGTCGTTTAATAAAGAGGTTACACTTCAAATCAATTCACTTATACGAGTTTTAATTAAAAGTTTAATATTATAATGTTTTTAAAAGTTATTAAACTAAAAGTTTGGTATATTAATTTTGAAATTTTAAAATGATGTTAATTTAATGTAACTTTAGATGTAGTTTTCTTTGAACGAAATAGTTTTGGGTTCATATTTCAGATATTATTATTATTCATTTACAGCTTCACGCTCTTTCCTGCATAGAAGGGAAGGCAGTGGTGGTACCTGGTGTTAAAATACTCCAGTCCCCTCTTTCAACGCCGCGCGGTGACGGAATTTAACGCCGCGCTTTTGTCTACCAAAAAGAGTAAATGAAAACAATTCATTCCTCCAAGTAAGAATTGAACTCACACTTGTAAAAGTCAGACGTTGACTTCCCACTCAGCAACGCTGGAATATATTTTATAATTATAAGTTTTCCTTATATATTTGTACCACTCAATTAAAATCACATCTCGGAATACGCTAACCGTAGAACTTGTTTAATTAAAGGAGATTAAAATAACTCGATCATACTTTTTTTAGCGAGATTTATATTTTTTAAAATGAATTTATTTTAAAAAATTTTTTAATATATATCTATAATGAATAAAAGAAAAGTGGCCCCTACGGCACAGCGGCGCAGCGTGTGACTGCACACGACGCGGCGGTTGTGTCTCGATTCCACTCAACGAAATGAATTATTGTGCGGCGTTGAGTTCCGCACACAATATGCATTATCTCGAAAATTATGTAGCGTGAAGTGAAGATTTTTTTTGTCTAAAATAGCATTATTACATCAAAAATAACCCACAACCAAGGGTATATTGCTCTCAACAAATACGATTCCAGTCACGAACTAGGTCTATTGAAATGTAATATTCCGGCTGCAGGAGTATTTTTGTGTCCAATTATTATATTTTGGAGTGACGCCAAGAACATTTGAACCATATCGCTTTACAGGGGCACTATCTCGTGCTATTTTAATATTAAAAGTGGCTTCAATTAAGCTTACGCGGATTACAGTTTATATTATTGCAGTTTTTGAATTCAATTTTAGATGTTCTCTCAGAAGGTAAAAGGTTAATTTGTCATAGTGAATCGTAGATTAACTTTAAATTAGGTAGTTTTAGTGTTTTTCTTTTTAGTTTCATGCTGTAAAGCGCATATGGCAGGCTAGGCCCCCAAATTTTCGAGATATCGAGTTGGGAGTGGCGGAACTCAACACCGCAGATTATTTTGTTACCATATCGGGAAAAATGGAAAATGGAAATAAGTAATTCCCTGGACTTTACATCATAACTGTTGCGTTTACAGTAAAACGTTGTTCCACTTTGCCGACGTCTTCTTCAAATCTTCATCAAGTTTACCATATAAATTAAAAAAAATACCCTTTATTAGTTAGTTTATATTGAAATAGTATATTTAAATTCACCCTGTATCCCGCATATAGCAGAGTAGGCAGAGGGAACAGAGGGGAACCTAGTATCAAGGTTCTCCGTTTCCCAATTTTCGTCGAATACGCTTTGAGGACATCATAGAAATAGTTGTAACTATTAATTTGATCTTGCGGTGTAAAATGTTAAAGACAGGAAATAGTTGCTCAATTTTAATGATAAAGAGACCATCGATCCGTGAATGATCAAAGTAAGGAGAGCTCCAAAGGTGAGATTTCTTTGAAGTGTCATCAGGCTTAATGAGCACCGTGGTAGAACTTTCCGTGAAAGTTTTAAAGGAACATAGACGTTTTGATATTTGACACCTTGTCGGGTTCTATGGAAACGGAACTTATAGTGTCTTTTGATATTTAGTTTCTTGAAACAAGATGAAATATTAATGAAAATAAATCTTCAGATTTTTTTATGGTATATTTATTATAAAGAAGAACCACCTCTATATCAAGTAACAACAATAATCTATCTATATACATACCACCGTAGCGTTTGGCGCTCCGTTCTCTCTGACTACCCCGCTAGGGATAAAGCGTGAAGCTAGGTTAGGTTAGGTTAGGTTACATACATACCATACATACATCAAATAGAACGGTATTGGTTTAAGATGATGTGGAATATATTTTTTGTATAGCAACTTTTGTATGTACTTTGAAATGGTCGAGTTAATCAATAATTGCCCACTTCAAAGATAATTAAAATATATATTAACATAAGGTCACTAATTATTATAACTTCTATTTTGGATTAGATAAGAGTGTTTGTTTTGATATTAAAAAGGGAGGAGGGGCTTCGGGAGAGAGAGGTTCCGTGACCACTCCAAAATAATCTGGTGCCCAACCCAGACTTTAACTAACTAAACGATTACTAAAAATGAAATACTACAAAAAAAATTGCAGTATAAAAACACACAACGTACCTAGAAAATATCCTCTAGATGTATGCGAATATAGGTGGGCAGGGGGAACCAAGTGTTAAGACACTCCGTTCCCCCTATCTACCTTTATTGGCATAAATGACAATTTTAGGTGTTAGCTTCATAAGAAAAACATTGATATAAAATTACATACTTTTATGAATTAAATTGACTAATTATTATCACTGAATTATGAAACAAAGATTATATGAGATAAAAGGATTAATTGGTTTTTTTTTTTTCGATAAATTAACATTTATTTACACTCGTCAATTCAAAATGGAGCAGGAGTACAAGTTTGTGACTATAAGAGACCGGTTGTTGGTTCGATTTCTATTAGAGGAAAGGAAATATTTAATATTCTCATTTCTTCACTCTAGTATCGAGACACAAAACTCCAGAATTCGGCGAAAATTGGAAAACGGAATTGTTTTAATTGGAATGGATGGTCTTAACACTAGGTTCCCAGGTTCCCTGTACCTATCCTGTTGTGTGGGGATATAGCGTGAAGCTAGAAAAATAGTTTAACTTTATTTTTTTTAATATTAAGAATATTTACAAGATTATTTAGAAGTAACAATATGCTAAAATATAAGGAACAATAAATGGATAAAGCGTCACAACCCGAACGCTTAGACCCATCGTGACTCTCTTAATAACAAATATAAAAAAAAGGTTTTTTATATCTTCACGCTGTATCCCGCATATAGCAGGGTCGACAGAGGGAATCTAGTGTTAAAACTTTTCAAAATACAGCGAGCCTCAACGCCGCGTTTTGCTACCAGAGAAAGTAAATGAAAATAATTAATTCTCCCGGGAGAGACTGGGATCCACAATTCACACGTTTATATTCTGCCGGCCTCAAAAGAAAAATAGGTATATAATGAAAGTATACAATTACCTTAAAAATTAAGAAAATCACAAAAAGAACAAAAATATATAAACTTAAAGTCGTATATACAAGTGAACTGTTCAAAAGATACCTTGTAATGAAGAAATTGGTTGTCCGCAGCTAGTTTTATTGTCCTTGCTGTCTCTACATATAAGAAAATGCGAATGTCCGATATGTTTTAGCTTCACGCTGTATGCCGCACTTTAGTTCAAGGGAACCCGGGAACCTTTTTAAGTTTGACATTTAAGTATAGCAATCTCAATTTTAAGTATAGCAAAATTCATTCAATCTCTCTGAATGAATGAATTTTGATATTGCTGATCTTTTAATATATCAAATTTTATATTGTAAACTGCAATCTCTCCATTTATGAAGAATACTCGTATCTCAATGATAATGCCGTAATGATAAGTTAGTCATGTAATATTTTTTTTACGATGAATAAATTTCAATGAAGATAATACTTATTTAAGAAAGGTAACAAGGTAGAGAGAACTTGGCGAAAAGTGGGGAACGGAGTGTCTTAACACTAGGTTCCCTCTGCCTACCCTGCTGTGTGCGGGATATAGCGTGAAGCTGATTTTAATTTAACAAGGTACAATGTAAGCTACCTCATTTTACCTCTTATTTTTATAGCTTTCCTTAAGCGCAATAATAATGAATATAACGTTTTACACACGTGACTGCAACATACTGTAGACGCGACAGTTGTGGGTTTGATTCCCACTAAGATAAACTAAATATTTTCATCTCGTTGCCGTTTGACGGTGTCCCCTTCTTGTTTGGAGTTGTTATGTGTTTGTCCAAATACGACATTAGAATTTTTTTTATATATAACAAACAAAACAAGGGAATCTCACTAGTATTGCATTTTGAGTAAACTAAATTATGGACGTTTAAATTATAGCTTGTTATCCTAAATAAACTTATTGCACGCGATTTATTAAATACAATTAAGGTTGAATAATTGACTAAGAAACATAGGAAATATATCTCGAATATACCAGGGAGGCAGAGGGAACCTAGTGTTAAGACTTTCTGCCTAATTTTCGAGATATTTTGAGTGGCGGAACTTAACACCTTCGTACCAGAGCGAAGAAATACAAATTATTTATCTTTCGGCGCGAAAATCGAACCCATAATCATCGTGTTTACAGTGAACACCACACCGATACAGCACCTAACTGTAAACTTAATAGATTAGAATATATAATATTTAAAGGTCTTTCCAGATTGCATAAAAATACTTTTGTACTGTGCGTTATAAAATATCAACTCGTGTTTGTGGATACGTATACAGATCATTTAATAGTACAAAGAAACTGCTCGTATATGCAAATAATGTTTCATATGGCAAACAGTCAGTGAGTCTATATATGACTGAACAATTGATTGCTGATTATTGGTTAAATTTTGAAAGAAATCAGAGTGTCTTGTCACCAACTCTACTTTCGTATATTGTTTCGTATATAAATCCGTACGTATATTGAACAAGCGTGAGAAGCTAATGATTAATTAATCAGTAGGTACGTGCTAAGACGTTAAATTTACAATTGCTTCACGCTGCATCCCGCACATAGCAGGGTAGGCACAGCGAACCTAGTCCTAAGAGACTCCGTTCCACACTTTCAGCCGAGTTTTGGAGGCATTGCGTATTGAATGGCGGAACACGTGATCGAAGAAATGGAAATATAAATTTTAAGTAAATATTTCATTTCCTCGAGTAGGGATCGAACCCACAACCAGTTGCGCGTTAACAGTCACATTTTGTGCCCCTGCGCCGCGACTAGCCTCATAATTAATATTTGAATTTACTAATTAATAATTACAACAATTATTTATATTTCATTCAATCTTAATAATAGAAATGCAAATTGAATTTCTTAAGTGATTCGTTACCTAAATGTATAAATATTTTTTGTAAGTGATAATTATGTCAAATTAGATAAATATTTCTTTTTATTTATGTAGTTTCAGTTATTTCACGCCACAGACTGATCGTCCCTGCCTTTTTTGTTACTGGCTTAGTCCTAATTAGCTCATTGGTTTGGGTGGAGTGAAGCTCGTTCTCACAGTAAATTGACTGTAGGTTCACAGCGGCTAGGAGCAGTGTTGCCAGAATCTACCTCGTGGAAAAGTGAGATATTTAAAGCAAATAAAATAAAAAATTAGGTTTTTCCCGAAAAAAGGGAACAAAAACCTTTAGCGGCCTCAAACTGGAACTAAGTGTTATCACTTCATTAAATGTTATTATTAGTCCATATTTATTATTATAATATTTATTATATTATACTAAAAGTAAATAAATTTCCAATTTTTGAAACATATAAGCTTCAATTTTATAACAATCAAATAACAAAATATTTTATATTTGATTGTTACAAAATTTATTTAATAAACTTATTTAAATAGCCAGCCACAAGCTATTGTTTTAGAACATTACGTTATGCAAATTGTAAATCAGGAATAACCTGTTTAATATAATATTGTATTCTATTGAAATTGAATCGCTAATTGCTATGTGAATTGATCAATGGATGTGTTAATATATAATAATCTATGAACACCTATATGTAAGATGTAGGTAAGGTACTAAATTATACAAAGAATATTAGATTTTGATTAGTAATAGGAAAAGGAAATATATATAGCGAATATTTTTTTTATTATTCGAGGCCAGTCGTGGCGCAGTGGCAAAAGCGTTACTATAAACGCAAACACGACAGGTTATGAGTTTGATTTCGTCTCGAGGAAATTAAATAATTAATATTTTCATTTCCTTGCTCTGGCCACGAGGTGCGGCGTTGAGTTTTACCGCAATGCCTTCAGAATTCGGCAGAATGGTGAATGGAAGCAAAATATAGAAATCCTTGCAAAATATCAGCTGATTGTAGATATCTGCGAAAGAGCGGATATTTTTTTATTTTATATTCCAATCCTTGCTGTGTGGTTACCACTGCCATTCCATTTTTCAGTCTGCCAGTCAATATGCACTAGTTCGTATACCGTTGTTTTTGTTTCGGTTCGGTTACTTTTTCGATGGCACACCGATACTATTAATGCATTTGGCTGATTTTTTCTCTTGCTTCTGTTTACTTGCTTTGATCACAGATTTATTGAAAGTAGTTTCGATTCAAGATTATTATTAATTGTTTACACGATTTAATATTTCTTTGTTTATTAGTAAAAAACAAAAAACATTACCTATTTTATATACAAAATAAGTAATAGTAAAAAAAGTATACGAATATTTTATACGCCTATTTGCTTATAACTAGCAAAAGCATTTCTTGTAAAAATAACTATACTCTACATTCAACAAAAGAGCTACTTTTAAATTTTCTTTTTTAACACCGATCTCCAAAATTATTTCACTATTCTGAACTGGTTAGTATTAAAAGAATCAAATCAGCTTCACTATAAAGATTAAATATATTTTTAACCGATTTCTGTAAGAAAAGGAGGTATCAATATGACTATATTTTAAGTTTGTTTCCTCAGAACTTTTTACTGGGTGAACTGATTTTGATGATCTTTTTTCTATTTAATATCTAATGCTCTCCGTGTGATAATTTTTATTTTAATTCATTTCTGACAATGGGACAATGAGAAAAACATATAAATCTTAAATTTACTAATGGATGAATAACTCAATACCACGCCAAATCGTTTCCGCTGATTCTTTTCTTATTTGAAAGGATATACTTCAAGAATAGTTTAGTGAAAGTTGGGTTTGGTTCTGATTGAAATTGAACAAGTTTTGTTTTTTTTTTAAACAGATTCGAAGAAAAAAAGGAAAAAAGGGAACCTACAGCATGAAGCTGATAAAAAAAATAACCTAATAGGTAAAAAAATCCAAAATAATTAAAATTATACATTGCTACGTCACATTTCTCATATTAAACTCGTATAATTCAATTATTATAGCCTTTTAATTAATTCGTTTGTGATTTTAATAAATACGTATTATATATATACATATCTATATGTATGTATGATTTTGTTCCACATTACGAGGTACGATAAATTAATTTAACTTAATTACACGCTTCGCTTTGATTTTACGGAACGCTTGCTTCCAAATAACACAGAAACACATATTCATATTAGGTATAAATACTATTGAAGAATATTTGCAAAATAACTGAGATTTTGTAGTGTCGATATTTCAAAATAAATATATTAAATATAATTAAATAATATTTCGCATGTAGCGGGGTAGGCAGACGAAGCCTCGTGTTAAGACATTCCGCTTTTATTTTCCGTCGAATTCTTGCGGCATTGAGTGTTGAGTGTTGTAACTAAGCGCCGCGCTTTGCCTACTTACCAGAGCGAGGAAATGAAAATATTAATTATTAAGTGATTTACTACCACAACCTGTTACGTTTACAGTAGCTCGCTTCTACCTTTACTTTTAATTGGGATTCTTATTTTATTTATAAAAATTAGAATCCCAATTAGATCATCCAAGATCCTAATGACTGTACCCTCGGTCCACCATAGACAAGAACAAGTGATAAATGATATAATAATCGGTCTTCATTAGTACTTCGCACATAAATTAATATAACGTCACAGTGCCCGCAGGAATCGAGATGGGACAGATTCTTACTAAGTAGTTTTCTTATGTGGTTGATATTAAATATTGTAGTTTTTACAGGTTAATGTGGGGGGGGGGGGGGGGGGGGGGGCATCGTGGGCAGGAGCACGAGGGTGTAACTGTACTACGACGGATGTGGGTTCGCTCCTAGCTCTCAATTTTATCAGTAGTATCAGCCGGGCTTTACGTTGGTGCCTGAGCTAAGAAATGATTTTTCGCTCTGGCACCAAGGTAAAGCCCGACGTTGAGTTGTCTGTCAAAACGCAATGCCTCGAAAAATTCGGCGGTAAGTGGGGAACGGAGTGTCACACATCTTTGTTTTACCTAATGGAGAAATACGATTTTTAGATAGACAGACAGACAGACAGACTGTCGGACAACAAAGTGACATCATAAAGGTTCCTGTACTGTAAATATTACTGAACTGTAAGTGGTTCCGTACCTTTATAGAAAACAATCTAAACGGAACCACTAAATAATAATAATATCATTTAAAAATAATAAAATTTGATCAAATGTAAAATCAAAACGATCTTTTACTACTGTCAGTTTAAAAGGTCAAAGGAATATTGAATTTTCAAATTAGTTGAACGTTTAAAATGCACATAATTAACGGAATCAAGAGTCTGCTTCCTAGAAAACTAAGCATCTAAGAGTTTGCGAGAATTTAATTAAATGTTAAATTTTCATAAAAGGAAAATAAGACCAGTCGTGGCGCAGGTGCAGGAGCGTGTAGCTGTAAACGTGACAGGTTATGGGTTCGAATCTCACTTGGGGGAATAAATTATTATTTATTAATATTTTAATTTCTTCGCTCTGGCACTAAGACAAAAGCTCAGCGTTGAGTTCTGCTACTTAACACGCAATACCTCGAAAAATTCGGCGGAAAGGTAAGGGATACATCGTGATGGTTATATAAGCAAAAAATTCATAATTACGAATTAAATATCCATAGATTAAAAACAATAGTGACTTCCAAGAGTCAATGTAAAATCATTATAATAGTCAGGTTTCATAAAAATAATTATAAAATAAAAAAGGTAAATAAAAAAAAAAAGGTATCTCTTATATGTAACTTTATAAAACCAATCGGCAAGACTTAGAACTAATTAACTGATATCTGAACTCATCTGATTTCTGAACTGAGACCACTCAGAAGTTAAACTATAAAAGAGGCTTATATAGACAATTTGTTAAACCTAAAATAGCTCTTAAATATATAGTAATAAGATGTGGTACGTACAAGAAAAATGACACGTTTAACTTTGTAATGTATAATGAACCCTACTTTTCATAGGTTTCATATATTTATTAAGAAGTTGGTTGGTTAATTGCTTGATCCATGCAAAAATTAAATTAAAATAAATCACCTTCATGCTTACCCAAATCGTAAATATAGTTCATAATTTATAATACGTTACTGTCTTATATGTTTTTTATATTTGATTTTTAAATTAATAAATATAATTTACCAATATACAAGCATCTAACAGTGATGGCGGTAAGCATTCTACGTAAATTATTAAAATTGTAATTTTACATACCTCATTAAACATCTTTATGAATTTATTTTCCATTTATAATTAAATATTACTTAGCTGTATATTAATGGCATTTGATGCATTAATATTCTTTTTCTCTATTTTATTTTTTAATAAAAATTTTTTTTCGAGGCAAAACGTGGCATTGAGTTCTGCCACTCAACACGCCTAATGAACTCGTCGGAAGGTGGGGAATGGAGTGTCTTAACACTAGGTCCCTCTGCCTACCCTGCTGTGTGCGGGATACAGCGTGAAGCTTATTTATTTATTTTAATAATAAGCTATTATAAAGTTACCGACGAAGTATTTCAAAACAAACAATCGTAAATAGTGACAGCACTTATATAACTTACCTTACCAGCCTCGAATACTTGTATTATTATTATAATATTCACTATCTTATATGTTTTTTTTTAATTTAAAATATAAATTAGTTATAAATTAAAACTTCTCTAACAAAAATTTTGAACGACCATCCTTCACCAGACGCGTCCGCCATCTCCCTTCTCTTTTTCTTTTTATTCTTAAACTTTGACGTTGACAGTGAGTTATTCAGCCAACATTATATGTTGCAATATTGAAAATATTAATTATGATATTATTTCTTTTAAATTATAATAAACAATAATTATTTATAATTACTAAATTATTTTTATTAAAATAAATAATAATAATAAATATATTTTATATTTGCATGTTTACCTATGGTATATTACATTACTTTAATATTACTTTTGTATGGAACGCGTAATTAAAGAACTGAACTAAACAATTATTTATAATATTGTATTTATCGTGAACTATAAATTACATAATATTATAAATTAAAAATAAATAAAAATAAGCTTCACGCTGTATCCCGCATACAGGAGGGTAGGCAGAGGGAACCTAGTGTTAAGACACTCCGTTCCCCACTTTTCGCCGAATTCTGGAGGCATTGCGTGCTGAGTGGCGGAACTCAGTGCCGCGCTTTGCCTCGACACCAGAGCAAAGAAATGGAAATATAAATGTAAATAAATATTTCACTTCATCGAGCGGGGATCGAATCCACACCTGTCGATTTTAAAGACACACTCTATGCCTCTGCTCCACGACCGGCCTCATATTAACGCTATATTATATTTATAATATAAATTATAATAAAATATAGTATTATAAATTTTATTTATAATATTGTGTTATTAATTATATTTTTCTATCAGCTTCACGCTGTATCCCGCACACAGCAGGGTAGGCAGAGGGAACTTAGTGAAAGACACTCCGTTCCCCACTTTCTGCCGAATTCTGGAGGCATTGCGTGTTAAGTGGCAGAACTCAACGCCGCGCTTGTCCTCGACACCAGAGCGAAGAAATGGAAATATAAATTTAAGTAAATATTTCATCTCCTCGAGTGGGGATCGAACCCACAACCAGTCGGTTTTACAGTCACACTTTGTGCCGCTGCGCCACGACCGGCCTCTATATTTTTCTACTTTTTTCTAAATTAATTAAATTACTTAATTAAATTACTTAAATTAATTTTGTGCCGTGTGATCCCGGCCTAGAATAGAATCATCCTGGTACTGGTGGTGTCGTAAGAAGCGACTTAAGTACGTGTGGTAGAGTCACGTCGCCAGCAATGGCAACACGCATGGGCAGACTCGACCGGATCATTACCACCCCCGGCATTTAAAACCGGCGTGAAGTAGTGGCTTTATGCCGCTGCGTTTCGCATCAGGTAATGCCGGGCCTCGGCGCCCAACCCATCTTAAAGGCCGGCAACGCACCTGTAGCTCCTGTGGGGTTGCACGGGGTCGTGGGTGGCGGTAGTCGCTTACCATCAGGTGACCCGCACGCTCGTTTGCCGTGTCTTTTCCATAAAAAAAAAGAATTACAACCTATACATTTTATTTATGGTATGGATCGTTACAAGCAGAACTAGGAAATGAATATAACGAATATATTATATATTAATTACATTTACATTAATTATAATATACGATATGTCATGATATTTCACTATGGTATTTTTTATTAGTGAGGCCGTCGGTACGCATTTTCTCCTTCTGCCAACAAGATAAAACGCCGCGTTGTATTTCGCCATTAAACACGCACCGTCTAAAAAATGTGGTGTGTGGAGTCTCCGTTCAAGCGACGAACGGAGTATTTTAGTGTCAGGTTCCTTAAATGCTGCTATTTTGCGGGGTAAAGCGTGAAGATGTAAAAAATGAACATGTTACACAAAACTTGTGATATTTGTATTTTTTTTATTTTAATGCTTATGCCTTATACCACATATGCCTTATGCCATAAAACGTTAAGTCCTATACTATATGCTAATAAATTTAACTAACTACAATCTCCTTTCATCCGTCATCTAGATAAACACCAATCTCCATATTATGTATCATCTCGTATATCCTTTATGTATATGTGGCTAGATTACTTGCAGGTTCGTTTGCAGTAACTCAAGAATATGTTATTTGAGATACAATAAATATGAATATTTTATTTAAATAATTGTAAATATGCATATTGTTCATGCAGTACCTGAAGAATTGTGTAGTGTGGAACGGAGATGGAATGAGTGTCTTAACATTTAGTTTCCCGGCTCCCTCTGCCTAGTGCAGCAGCACACAGCAGGATGCAGCGTAAAGCTAAAAAAGTTATTATGCATATAACTATATTGTTTATCATCTTAGAATATTTAGAGCTGCTTAGTCTAATATTTAGAATGACATTAAACGGTATTAAATGCCATAGTTTCTTCGTAGACCACGTTTTGTATGGCTTTAATAGGTAGAAATGCCAGAAGGAAATCAAACATTTTTTTTTAAATTTGAGGTCTTTAATGTTAGAATGGGTACGAAAGAATGTACTCTATTCATAAATATATTATACTGGACTGCTTGAGAGGATGTCCACGGCAGCAAGGGTATCCCCAGGAGGACGAGCCTTGGCTCATGACTGTCGATAGAGCTGGGCGACCAAAAGATATTTTGGAAATCAAATCCGCTACCATAGTAATTATATTAAGACGCTGCTCCACTTAGCCTTAAATTATCTTCTGTTTCAATTCTTGTTTTAAATATATATATTATTTTCTGGGTGTCGTTATCCATATAATATTATTAAGCGTTAGTTTTTTAACTAAATATTTAATGTTGTTTTATTGACATTAATTTCTTTTACTTCTTCGCCTTGGTTTACTCCACTCAACACGCAATGTTCCGAATATTGGGTGCAAACTGAGGAACAGAGTGTCTTAAGGTTCCCCGTGCCTACCACGCTATATACGGGATACAGCGTGAATCAAAAAAAAAACAAATGAACAAAAACGAATTTTCTCTCATACCACAAACACAAACTATCTGTTTTAGATAAAAAAAACTTTGAAATATGAGCTTTTAAGATACCATCCATTTTAAAAGTCCATTCTTGTCCACATGCTCGTATAACAGATGTGGGGACGTCTCACAAATGATTGAGGACAGCGTGACCGCGTCCATCGTTGTAGGGCAATGGGGAGCTTTATTTCCACAGCCTGTGAAGCTTATATAGAAGCTTGTATTATAAAAGAAGCTTTCAGCAAGGAAGCCTTGTTGCGGTGAATTTTCTATGTCAATTAATGTCAGCTCTTTAAAATGGGGCATTGAAGTTTAAAGTAATTTTCAGTAAAATGTTTAAGTAGATACTAAATGATGTTTCCGTGTATAATAGGATGGGTAGAAGAAAGCTAGTTTTAAGAATCTCTGTTTCTAACTTTGTGCCAAGTATCCGGAAAGTGGGCGGCGGAGATAAACGCCGAGGAAGAGTATTAATTAAAAGGAGTATGTAATATTGTGAGTGTAAACGACGAAATGAAATATTTAATAGTTTGTGAAATATTTTAAGTCTTCGATTTGGTGTCGTGGCAAAGCTTGGCGTTAGGTTTCGCCACTCAATACGTAAAGCCTAAAGCACTCGGCAGAAAATGGAGGACGGAGTATCTTAGCACTAGGTTCCTTCTGTCTACCCAGCTGCGGGCGGGATACAGCGTAACGTTTGAAATTGACTGACTTGAAATGGATGACTCATATAATATACCTGTATTTTGTTGTTGTAACTAAATAATAAATTGATTAAAACATATAAATAATATACCAACCAAACCAAATAGACAAGAAGCTAGCTGTGGCGTAGGCGCACAAGTGTGTGACTGCAAACGCACCTGGGTTAAAGGTTCGATTCCCATCCGAGGAAATGAAATATTATTTATTTTCGTTTATGTGGAGCTCCGCAACTCAAACGCAATACCTCCAGAATTCATCAGAATGTGGGGAGCCGAGTCTCTTAACTGTAGGCTCCCTTTGCCTACCCCGCTTTATCCGTTATACATTTTAAAACGCTAACAAATACTTATAAAAGTCAAAAGTCAAATATTTTTAATAAGTTCTTTGATTTTCACGATTATTACACATATTAAATGAAACTAATTTAACCGGATTAATCGCGTATATTTAAGATTTTTACATTTTTGAAACCTACCTAGTCTACCCGTGACCACGGACTACTGCAAAGTGTTCGAAACGTCGGGTTTCCATAATGTAAAAATCTTAAATATACGCGATTAATCCGGTTAAATTAGTTTCATTTAATATCAAATAATTTTATTCAAAATAAAAAGTTACATGCTTTATTTTTTGAACGTCAAATAGTTTACCACCAGCTCACTACAGTAAAAGCCTCAGACCTGAGAAGAACCGGCGCAAGAAACTCAGCGGGACTTATTTTTTTTAAATCAATTAGACAGAATCCGATTTAACGTTTCTGACAATGATGTTTTGAAACAGATTGGAGCGAGCATTTCATTCCTAAGGCCTGTTATCATTTATATAATCATTAATTTGGATTATAGAAACTACAATAACAACAGCGGAGAGGACACGAGAAGTATGAAGAGGCAGAGGAAATATGTAAACACTACTTAGGATACCGTTCCCATGCGTTTTTCACTTTCCGCCTAAGTCTCGACGCGTGCGTGTTGAGTTGCAGAGCTCAAAGCCGCGTTATATATCACTACTTAGAGCAAGGAAATGAATTATGAAACTATAAAATAATTTATTCCTCGAGTGGAAATCAAACCCACAACCGTCGCGTTTACAATACACTCTTGTGTCACAGGGCTACGACGGCCACAAAACAAGAATACAAGTAACAGCTTCTAATACAAGTAAATAAATAAAAATAATGTGCATGTGACAATTGATTTTTATGAAAATCGATATACAAATTGATTTTTAAAGAAATTACACACGCTCAATGCGTATTTTCCATATGATTCATTACTTTCTATCAATCAAAACCACTTGAGTTTAATCGTGTATTATTTGTACATTTATGCATCATGCTGATTCATTTCTTAATACTTGAATATAAGTGTAAAACCTTTTTGTGAAAATCCCAATTAGTTATTTCGATGAAATAATTAAGTCGATGTTAGAATTAAAAATATTTTTATTAAAATATCTAGGTAAAAAAAATAAACTAGCCACACGCTGTTGCCCGCAAACAGCAAGGAAGGCAGAGGAAACTTAGTGTTAAGACACTCCGCTCCCCATTTTCCGCCGAATTTTGCAGACATTATTATCATAAAGTTAGCAAAGTCATCGAGATGCCATCGTGTCTCGGACACTAAATTATTAAGCGAGGTTAAAAAGGAGGAGTTTCTTAATTCAGTTTGTATTTATTTTAGTTTCGCTACTCTTGCAAGCGAAAGCGCAGCAGCTGCTATATGTTAGATTAAACGTTAAGCTGATAATAAGCTTGTGTGGCGGAACTCAACGCTGTGCTTTGTTTGCCACGATACTAGAGAGAAATATTAAAAACATTTAACCCTTTGCACTCCAGCGGATTTACTTTTACGTTTTAAACGTCGCAAATACGGCGACAACGGAGTGCAAAGGGTTAATATTACATTTCATCGAGTGTGAATCGAATCAACGTGTTACACGCTTGTGCCAATATTTAACATTTTAATTTCCTCACTCTCTAACCAAGTGGTTGTGATTCATAGAAAGTAACGTACCGCTGTACCTTGACTTTCACCACTCAACACACAATGACAACTTTCGTTCTTTACAGGAACAGAGTGTCTTAACACTAGTTTCCCAATTTCCCTTTGCCAGACCTGCTATGTGCGCAATATAGTATGAAGCTAAAAAAAAACTAATATTTTTTTACAAATTAGCTTATGTACCAATTGTCGACATAATAATTTGTTTTTTTTCTATTGTATTATATTATTGCATCACTATTGTAATATCGTTAAATCTACTGATAACTTATCAGTTTACCTGAAACGTAAAAAATATTTTATTGTAAATGTCAAACGTAAAAAGTAGTAACAATCATGTTTAAAACCTTATTAAGGTTCTATTTTTTTGTAAATTGATTTATTGTGATTTTTTAATAATATATAAAATATTTTTGGCATTTAAAGCTTAACTATATTTTTTTAAATGCACGTAACTACTAGTTATTTTTCATTGTTACCACAAGTTAGATGATTTTTAGGGTTCCGCATCTTTTGAAAGAAAAAAGGAAACCTTATAAGATCTCTTTGTTAACCGTCCGTCTGTCTGTAAAAATGGATACAACGTTTTTCCTCTATCTTATTTAGATTCATTGAAAATGCTTGCGATTTTTGTTCTGTACCCATGTATATATGTGATTGTTATCTGTATTTGGACCAATACAAAGGAAGGCCAATCGTAACGCAGGGCCATAAAATGTGACGGTAACATCGACTGATTGTGGGTTCGATCCCCATTCGAGGAGATGAAATATTTATTTACAATTATATTTTCAGATATTTGCCGGTTTACAGAAGGCGCGGGTTCGAGTCCCGCTACGTTCAATTTTTATACGTTTTCTAAATAAACATTTTTCTTTCTTAAGTGTGGAATGGATAACACTTTAAAAATGTTAAAAATAAATTATTTCTAGTTGTTATCTATAAATATAATCTCTATATATAATAAGACAGTAAAAATATTTTGTCTATACATTTAGTAATTTTGACTGAAATTGGTAGAGGGACACTCTAAAAGAATAATAGAAAGCAAAAAGATTTTTTTTGAACTACTTGTCTGTCTGTCTGTCTGTCTGTCGATATGTATGTTCATATTTTTCTCTGAAAGTACTGAACCGATTTACTTGAAAATTTCACCAATTGCTTTGTAAAATTCAACTTAACTACTAAAGTTGGTTCATCAAAATCGGTTCATTAAAAAAAAAGTTATCGTCATTTGAATGAACGCAAGGCATTAGTTTGCCTGCGAATGTTATGTAGCCTAATCACGCTGGTAAGATTCCTGGCCAAAGAATGACATTCGAAACTGGGTTATATGACTGTTAATAAAAATATATATTTTTGAGGAACTATTACACAATATTTTATACAATAAAGTAAACAAAATTGAATTGTTAATGGAGATTACCTTCATAAATCATAACAGTTAAGTTTAAGTCGTAATTAATTCAACACAGAGATAAAGAACAATTTGATCTTCAATGAAATATCAAATACATACATAGATTTTTTGGTTGGTTCATTCATATAATATACGTAACTAATTTAAAAACTGTATAGGAGTTAAGATGCAATTATTACCGTTATTTTACAAAGAATATTATGAATCATTACTCAAATCAATAATTTAACATTTAAGGCGGTTTCTGAAGCAGTAAATTAAGTTATTCACTGACATCAGCACATTTAACAGAGTTTTAAAAAACATAACATAGGTAAAAAGAACGTAATGTTACAAAAATGTACATATAGTATACGTATAATAATTAGCTTTATGTATATTTTATAAATCAAATATCATCATTGGTCGTACTTTTTAGTTCGAAACAATCAAAAGAATCTTATAGAAATTACGATAATGTCGTAAAAAAATCATATGAGAATATTACAAATTAAAGTAACGAAAAATCATATTAAAAGTCATTTTAGTTGTAAGTCAATTCTGCTTATGCTGTAGTTTAAGCGGGCGAAGCCGCTGGCGAGCCTAGTATTTTATAAATTTCGTTACGTAGTTACAATACTGGGTGTAACTCCTTACTCGGTTATCAGTTGTCAATTTTGATGTCATATTCAGAGTGTTATCTAATTTATCATGTCTCAATGTGTTTAATATAATAAGAAAACTATATTTATTGCCCGTTGTAGTGTATATATCGGCGTTGAATTCCGCCAATCAACATGCAATGTACCAAATGTGGACCGAATGGGGAACCGAGTATCTTAACAGTAGGTTCCCTCTGCTTTCTTTGTTTTGTGCGGGATACAGCGATCTGAAAACAGCAGAAAAGGCGGAGAGCACCTAGTGTTAACACACTCCATTTTCTATCTATCGGCTAAATCCAAGATATTTTTATGTTGGGTGTTGTTTTGATAAGCCAGGCGTTCAGTTCCTCCACTCAACAAAGAACAAGGAAATGGTGAATGGGGATTGCACCCACAACCATCGCTTTGACTGTCAGACTCACTGCGTCAAGATGGGCTACATTGTAATTATTTATGTATGTGTTACATAGTTATGAACGGTGTAACAGGTGGAACAATTATTTTACGTAAAAACGAGCGTCCGTCTGATAGACGGCCGATCGCAACAAAAATGATGAATAAGGAGATCGGGTGGACGACGGTGGGAAAGGAATTTATTGGCATTCGCGTTGTTTTCCTCTAACATTGAGGATAGTACTTTATAAGTTAGAATTAATTTTTTAATGTATAATTTAAACTAAATAAATTAAATATATTTAAAAATCGTATTTTGCTAAACCTCTAACTGCAACCAACGTAACTTATGTATTATTATTTTGTAATTATTTTCTATCAAAATAAAACATTTTTCTTTAAATATCTTGCATCTCTCGCATTAAGAAGAAGGCGTGTTTTGTGCATTGACATTGACACCGCCAATAAAAAAATAAATATAGACGCAAAACATAATATAGAAATTAATTTCGTTGTGACGCAAGGGCGTGTAAGAGTGAATATAAGCATAAGAAACTAAATTTACTTATTCATCATTGAAATCACTATTTAAAAATTCTCAAGTTCTTCTTCTTCATTCAAAAACTCCTTTTTGAGGGTACTCGGTGAAGTTATCTTGCTGGTAGATGCATTCTTTTTCTCTAAGGTTTTTTGCACGCATTTTGAATAATCTACTGCACTCGGGTCAAATGGAAAAAGCAACACTTACGAAATCCATTTTTGACGACTTCTTTCAGAGATTCCTTACTTAGTACTTTTTTTAACAATGAACAGAGAAGATTTTGTTAATAGTTTTAGCGTTTTGTGGCTGTGACCACCAATCATGAAAAGTTTTCGTCCCATGCAATTTTTACTGGTTTAAAAACGCTAACATCTGCTGGTTGCAAAAGTGCGTACAAAATTATGTTACTGTCGTGGCAGTTTTTACTAAGCTTCATTGTCATGTGAGTTTTGTGGCCGTCGACAAATACAAGCACTAGTTTTTTCACTTTGTTTTCATCTATCCACTTGGACAGGCATTCAGAAATATAATCGTAGAAAATATCTGCCTTCATCTATCCAGTGTCAGATTTACCTAGGAACCAACTATCAACCTATTTATAACATCTTTGAAGAGTCTGGTGTACGGGAAAACTACACAAGGAGGAATATCGCCTATAGCGGAAAAAAAAGCTAAAACGGTGACAGATTCCTGCTCTTTGCCCTTTACTATTTGGTATACATTTTTATATTCTTGGGATGCTATATCTTTTCCAGTTTTTGGGCAAAGCATGTTTTGTCACCGTTTAGTATTATTTTATGGTCTTCTAACACTGCTTGATTTTTAGGTAGATAATCTGTGAGTTTCTCAAACCGCTTTTTAATACTCTCTTCAGTGATTATTGCTCTTGCCTTTGATAGATCTTCAGGTGTTCTTATTGAAAATATGGTTTTCCATTTAGAAAGGGATTGGGCCTGCCGTCTTCAATCATCATGTCAAGTATTAAATACATTGTCGGGTTTCTTTCCAAAACCACAAGTGGCAATGTCTTTCAGCCATCGAGGAACCTTTGAGCTTCTACTAGCTTCTTTAATTGGCATGCCATTTCTGATAGCGTCTTAAGCTTGTGTTAGCTTGTCTTCAGGGTATTCAGGTTATTGTATGGGCCTCAAAAAAGACATACAAAAATTAAACAAATAAAACATGCCAAAAACTAAAAAAATAATCGGTAGGTGGGTGCTAATTAAATAAATTAGTAAATTAAGCAGCGTAAGTTACTGACGGCTGAGCACTGGGTCCATCCTCACCAGTACTCAGCCGTGGTTCGAACGCATCTAGTTAGGCGGCCGACTACTGGTTTTTTCATGTAATTATGTATGATATGGCTATACTAAATAAAAGGCTAAATTTCCAGCATTAAAATGATACTAATAAGACTTCGATATCAAAAAAAGCATAGAATCCAGTACTCAGCCGGGGAGGGCCGAACACTGGATTATGTACAAGAAACGCATACGCAGTAGTCAGCCACCTCGTTATTTAAATAACTATAAAGAAACTGTTCTATTATTTATTTGATTTTGATGTGAAAAATGTAATTACACTATATTTTTATAAAACATGGCATTAAAGTTAATAAGAAATCACAATATTTCATCTTTTTCTTACACACTTCCCACTAAGTAAATTTTTGCGCGCGCGCCCTGTCTGGTCTCGACAAGTGTCGAAATAAACTCATATTACTATTTTATTCAGCCACATAGCGTCATTGTGATGTTCCCAACCGACCAATTAAAAGGCAAAGCTTTTTTTAAAAGTTACTCAGTTGGTTAATTTTAACGTAGCCGGATTTGAACCGCGCCTCTTAGACAGTTATCTAGAAGCGCGGTTCCATATCTCCTTATGTTCAAATTTCAATAAGTTAGCTAAAATAAAGGAAGTTCACAACTAAATCGAATCGCAGTTATTTTATCTAAATCATAGATCGATATGATTAGATATCAGTTATTGAAAACTGGACGTTAGGCCCGTTCTGTCACAGTGCAGTGTCGATTGTGAAAATGGCTCCGTGGCTGGAACTACCTTACGAGATACAAGATGTCACTCCTGAGGAGGATAAGGTTATCAAGAAATGTTTAATAGGTGCGTTGAGTGATGTGCATTTACTATATTTAAATCGGTCGGTGTTTATTGTTTCTTTTTTTAAATAGGGATGTGAATTAAAGTAAGTATCTTTTATTTTTAACATTTTTAAAGTTATTCCACACTTAGGAAAGGAAATTGAGGAGAGAAAAAAAAGATTTCATTAAGTAAGTATTTTTTTATGTTTTTCTTCGTTTTATTATTGAGATCCGATTTTGTCGGCGTTAAGGTCGTTGTTGTCGGTGTCGGTGGTCGGGGTTGAAACGGAATAGGGTACGGAACGAAAGAGGGTTTAAACGCGACTGTGCGAACATAAACCGTGGTTTTGATATGTAATGTTCTTTAATTCTTAGTAACAATTCTTGAATATGTATATTAGATTTTTTTGTGTTTTTTTGTATGAATTATTGGTATCATTATTTAATCCTACAAAAGTAAACGATTGATATGTTCGCTGTCAACAGTATGTTATGTATATCGTACACTTAACATTTTCCGAATAATGGTTAGCGCTGTAATTACACTGAGATAGAAAGAGCCTGCTTGCCGCTACCGAATGCGTGAGAGAAAGGGAAGCGAAACATACTGGCGCCGTTACGCGTTACGTTACGAAGCGGTTTGTAGGAGTGTAGGAAGGGTTCCCATAAGAAGTGATAACTTCAAAAAATTATATATTAATAGAGTAAATATAGATAAAGGTAGAATAGACATATTGTATTAAAAAAACACAACAAAAAAATCATCACCAACAGACAAAAAAAAAAGAGATAGAGAGAGAGAGAGAGAGAAGAGAGTATAAAATACTCTTCTTTTTGTAAGAAGAGTATTTTATTCTCTTTTATAAGGATAAAGGTTTAATGTTAATTTTATAGTAATTTCTTTGAGTTTTTCTGTTTTGGGCTGAACTTTATTTTAGCTTTTTATTTTATTTATGAACCAATCAACCAATCGACATTAATAATAATTATTGATACCGACTTTACAGTTTGAATAGGTGACTGATACCGCTCTTAGATCGTTTACAAATAAAAACAAAAGGTTTTCAAATAAGAATTCCCTTAAGCCTTATTTACGAAGTGCGGCTTACTTTTGCACTCAATAGCAATCTTACATCATATACGCCGATGTCTACAGGATATGCAATTTTAGTACTCATATCTATAACTATAAGGGCTATAATTCTATATAAATTGATAAGATAGTATGAGAAAATTATCTAAGTTACTGAAAATAATAAAATAAGTCTAGTTGTAAAGATATCGCAGACACGATTGATCTCCACATGGCCTTGGACTGGTTAGGTTTATGTAATTTTATCTAAAAACGTACTTTGTTATTATCGAATGTAATTGAATATACGCATACAATTTATATGAAGCGTCATATTGAAGAAAATATTGCTTTTTCCAACTTTTTCCAACTTAATGAGCAGTGAACAAATTACCTTTCCTCCAATTTTCGAAATATTGTGTTTTGAGGTGCGGTACTCAACGCCGTGTTGAATGTTCCTCTAAGTGGGGATCGAACTGACAGTCGTTGCGTTTATAGTTGACACTATGCCAATTCGCCACAATGGTCTGTAAGTTAATTTTATCGGTGGTTTTTTATCAACTTACGTCACGGATGCACATTGACAAGTCAGTATTGTTGTGTTCCGATACTTTTTGCTGTTATCACTACTTTTAGATATTGTAAGGAAGATAGGAAGAAGTTAGTGGCTCATCACTCTATCTTTAATTTTTCTTAAGTTTGGTTATGTTAAAACTTCCAAAAGGCCGTATAGAGAATTGTACTAGGGCAAACGCTGTTGTTGTAGGTTCGATCTCCAATCAGGGGTCACACTATTTTCATGGGATAAAATTTGAAGCTACAAAAAATAAAATAGTTTTAATTTAAGAAGTTAAATTAGTCAACGGTTATATTTTACTTATTAATTAGAATCTACTGCAATTTTATACACACGCATTTATCATTAGAATAACAGTCGGGAGCCATTTACTTTGTACTCTCCCTTGCGACACGCAGACGGGAAAAAGTGATTGGAACAAAGGCGACAGACATGTTATATATATATATATATATATATATATATATATATATATATATATATATATATATATATATATATATATATAACATTCTTTACGTGTGGCATCACTCACCTTAGTCATTTCCGTATGACCGATATGTAGGTGTTCGAGGTGTCGAGTTCGATTTGTAGGTGCTCGAGGTGACTAAGACCACAGGTTTATTAAGCAATTGTATCTAAACTATAAGCCAATAAATAAGTTTCCACGATAAATGAGCACCCAGCGTACCAGCCAGTATTCAGGGGTACCAGCGTGTAACGCAACGGTTGTGGATTCCATTCCCACTCGGGGTAATAAATTATTATTTATTAATATTTTCATTTTTACGTTCTGGTACCTAGGCAAAAGTTCCTCCACTGTATACGAAATGCCTTAAAACTCTCTACAATCTCTAATCTGTCTCAACAGAGACACTTTGCTTACTTTCTAAAACGGAGAAAACCGTGAAACGGTTGCGCACGCGCATTTTTCTTTCAGAAATATGTGGGTACCTATATACGTAATATATTTCAACGATTTGTATTGTTCAAGTAAATATATACAGCGTGAAGATACTGTGACTTTTTTTTAAAAATGACCATATATAATTGAATAATAGCAGTAGCTTAATAGTAGCTTCACGCTGTATCCCGCATATAGCAGGGTATACAGAGGGAACCTGTGACCCTAGAGTTAGGAGTCTCCGTCCGATTTGGAGTAATTTTATAATATTCACAGCATTGAAATTCAGTACACACACAATGTGTTTAAAGTAGATGAAAGGTGGAAAATAAAGAATGATATAGACCGTCGTGGCGCGACGGTTGTGGGTTCGATTCTCAATCGTGGGAATGAAATATGTTCATCTCCTCCCATTGGTAAAAAGGAAAGCACGGCGTAGTGTCTCGAAAATTTACGAAACGGAATATCTTAACACTACGTTCCCTCTGCCTACTCTGCTATATGGTGACTACAGCATGAAAATAAAAAAAAACAAAGTTACCGTCTCTCTGTGTTTAAAAAGATAAACGAAAGCCTTTTACCTTTATTATGCCTACATAGATGTGTTTATAATTTATAATAAATCAGATAAAACCGAAATTATCGTTTGAAATAAATTATTTTAATACAAAATTTGACTTCGACACCGTCTTATTATTTATATTGAGCCATAAAGATATAAGTAGAATACCAATTCTATCTTATATAATAACAGTTATCTATATAGATAGTGTACCTAAGAGCATTATCGGTGCGAATGTACGGGGAAATTCAGGTTTTTATTTAAATATATAATTTAGATTAGACCTTTATTTGATTTATAATTTAATTGAACGATAAAATATATCTAGTATTATAATGTTTATGGATGTATCGTTATTGTTATTGTTTAGTGCAAAGTTAAAGTTGTTTTACATATTTCTTGAGATTATTATGTATAAGATAACTTGTTTTGCACAGGGCGGTGTTGAGTTCCGCCACTCGAGACGCAATGATAAGTAAAAAAATCAAACTTTTTTGTTTCATTATTTATTGATATATAAAATACACGTAGACTTTCACTAGTACTGTCACATGTATCTAACAAAATATGTACATAACTGACAGTAAATTTGTAAAATTTAAAGAGTAAAAAAAAGTATTAAGCATACATAACAAATTTAATTAAAAGTTCCAGCCACTTCACCATACCAGAGTCACACATATGATAGTGTGCGTTATACTTATTTTACTAAGAGGCCAATCGTGGCGCAGAGGCACAGAGTGTGACTGTAAAATCGACTGGTTGTGGGTTCAACCCCCACTGGAGGAGATTAAATATTTACTTACATTTATATTTTCATTTCTTCACTCTGGTGTCGTGACAAAGCGCTGCGTTGAGTTCCGTCACTCAACACACAATGCCTCCAGAACTCGGCGAAACGTGGGGGATGGTGTGTCTTAACACTAGGATCCCTCTGCCTACTCTGCCGTGTGCTAGATACAGCGTGAAGCTGATTAATTTTATGTATCCTTTGGGCATTGTTAAGTGTGAATTAACACTATAAAAATATAAAAAACAATTAGTATAGAATATCTTCTGAATTGATGTCAAGCTTAGCGCAGTGGAAAAGTACTTGACTGTGAACGTGATGATTGGGGGTTAGATTCCCATTCACACAAGGATGTAGAACAAAGTACGGCATTAAGTTTTCGAAAGTCGAAAACTGATATCATGTTCTTTCTGCCTACCTTCCATATAGAGAGTAACGTCAACAAAAAAATCCGAAACGTATTCCTATTATTTACATAATTTCCTCTTATGTAATAAGACGCAGTTTGAATGTACCGACTGTTTTTGATTGATTTAACACCTTGTTTATTATTACAGTACGTACTTGTCCTAATTGAGTGCAGTCGAACTTTCATATCATTATAAATGCACTTAATTGTATGAATTAATAAACACAACGTCATATCTAAAGATTTTTTTTAAGGTATTGAATGATGAATCATAAAAGTTTATCATTTATAATCATGATCTTAAGTGGCGCATTTTTTTGATGTTTTGTTTCCAAAAGGATTTGAGTTATAGATAGGAAAACACATTCTTCAAACACATGGGAGAAATACATATAAATAATGGTTAGGCAAGAAGAGAAGAGAGTACACTTGGGTCGTCTCAAATCCCAGGCATTGTTCTGAGCTTTTCAACATGCATCCCGATGATTATCCGTGCTGTGCTTCGATTATTTTTTTTCAATAATTTTCATATAGATTTTTTTAATACACGTTTTGAAATTTGTTAATTAATTTAGTTTTTACATATCTATGTATCTATTAGTTGTTTTTTTTTGTTACCGTAAGTTAGACTAATTATTAGAACACTACATACGCATGCCGTGTCTGCAACTAGAAAAATGCAATCACTTGTACTTAGGTACTATGTTGTGATATTTTCTCTAAGATATTTCGATATTTCGATTGTAATTTGTTTTGTGGACCAATGAACCAAAATAACATATCCTAATTTTATTGGTTTATGTCTCACTTCGTAGTAACAATGTTAAAAAAAATTGAATTCTTAATTTTCTTAGCTTGACGCTGTATTTTACGGTCCCTACTTTCTGTCGGATTCTGGAGGCCTTGCGTTAACACGTTAAATGGCAAAATTCAACGCCGCGCTTTGCCACATTATCAAAGCGATAAAATGAAAATCTTACATTTTTTATTTCCACGAGTGGGAATCGAATCCAGTCGCGTTTACAGTCGTATACTTTACTTGTGTTGCTTCGCAACGACTTGCATAATTTTCTTAATCGCAGTTTTTTAGTAGCACATTATTGATCTCAGAATGAGCTCAGCTACCCAGAATTTATACACAAAAGTAATATTAAATTGAGAAATGATTGAATTTTAAATTCAAATTGATTATTTAACATTAGATACAGAAGAGAGCATACATTGAATTTTGGCTGGAGTAAATGTTTATTTTAACTACATTGCAATTTAATTATTGAAATTGGTAATTTTTAAAGTAGACTGATTTTCAACACTAAAATAAAAAATATATAATATTTTTAGTTTAACGCTGTATCATATGTATGCATGTAGCAGAGTAGGTAGGGACTGCCATATTTTTAGAACATCGTTTGTTGAGCGGCAAAATTAAAAGCCATGTTTTGTTGGTTACCGGAGCAAAGAATTAAAACTTTTTTTAAGCTTCACGCTATATTCCTAGCGGAGTAGTCAGAGAGAACGGAGCGCCAAACGCTTTAGTCTCTACATACCTTTTTCGCCTCGTCCAAAGTCATCAACCTCTTCATACATGCACTCCGGGAGGCCCTCATGCTTTTTATGTGACCTTCCTCCTGTATGTTTAATCTGTACCATTCTACTAAAGATATTTCCCATAAAAAATTTTTTCGGAGAACGGGAATCGAATCCACAACCGCCACGCTTACAACCACACGCTGAACCATTCTGCCACGACGGCCTTATAATATTTTTTGCGCAATATTTTCAGTTTTAGATGATTAAATGGCATTTAAGTGAGTAGACCTTCATATAAAATGCTTGCTTGCTCTCGAGTACGCTTGTAGCCGCTACAAATTTAATCAAAACAAAAGTGACGTAAACAAGATACGTACTCGTAGATACTACGCGTCCAAATTTTACAAAATGAAACATAAATTTACGAATTATCCTTAGATAGAGTAAAAAAATGCTTTTTTTAATTAACAAGTAATTTTGTGTAAGTCTTTTTTTGAAAGAATTTAGCAATTTTCTGATTTGTTAATTGAAAATGACAAGAAAAAGATTGCAGGGAGAGAAGGGGGCGGGGGTGGAGTTTGGTGAGGGATTCTTAATCGCGCTAACGCCGCAATTTTTCTATGAGAGCTGGAATAATAATATAATTTATTTCCACGAACGAGGCTCGAACCTACAACCTTACAATTTAGCGCCAGACTCCTTAGCTACTAAGTTATTTTTTCCTTTTGTTTTTTTTTCACGTCACTTTTAATCCCGCACACAACAGCGTAGGCAGAGAGAACCTAGTGATAAAACACTCCGTTCTCCATTTTCTGCCAAATTCGGGAGGCATTGTAAGTTGAGTTGCGGAACTTAACGTTGCGCTTTGACAGCATTGCGAAGAAAATGGAAATATTAAGTAGGTATATAATGGTACCGAGTGGGGATCGAACCAATAACCTGTCAAGTTTACAGCCACACTTTGTGCCTGCCGTGCGCCATGATTGGATTTCTTTGATTCATTATTGCATATAAATCGTCATTAAAATCAAATTGTATATTGTACTCATTAATCATTATATTTTATACTATGGTTTTGGACAACCTGATTCCAATTAGCCGACAATATTGTATAACATCAATTAGAACCAATACCATAACAATGAACGTAATACGAACTAACCGTAATTGAGTGATGTGAATTTAATATGATTTTGCAGTTCATTATTTTGGGAATTGCATAGGGCTATTGTATCCCGCTGATAAAGATAAAGGTTTAGGTATAGAAGGCACAAGTCACTTGGGAACCTAATGCTTAGATTCTCCTTGGAGACACTTCCGTTTCTCATTTTCTGACAAATTCTAAAGGGTTTTTGAATTGCGGAACTCAACGCCGCGCTTTGCCTGGTTACCAGAGCGAAGAAATACAAATATTAAATACTATATTTTCTTTTTTCGTTCTCTCTTTCTAACCTGCTATGTGCATGATACAGCGTTAACTTAAATTTTTTTATAGGTTACAGATAATATCTTTATTTTGATATCTATCACAAATCAGCTTCACCCTGTATCCCACACGCAGCAGGGTAGGCAGAGGGAACCTATTGTTAAGACACTTCGTTCCCCACTTTCTGCCGAATTCTGGAGGGCATTGAGGTTGAGTGACAGAACTCAACAAATCATAATATATCACAAATCGATAAATAAAAAATTACCATTAAGATACAAAAGATAACGACTATACTCGTATTTACAATAGCGTAACCATTACAGTGCAGTGCTAGAAAATTCTAAAGATTTGACTAAAAATTCTTTCCTAAATGGTTAAACGATCTATTTTATTTCTGATTTGATGATTTTTACTTTATATATCTCCTGCCACGTTAGGCAGCCAAAAAGAACTACAGAACTTAAGACACTTCCATTTTATTTTTACAACAGTATAATATACATATAAATTAATTTATCGCCCTGTATATACCCGTGTATTAAGTTCCGTTACATCAATATATATATATATATATATATAAATATATATAAACTCTTCCCGTTACTGCAATCAGTCAATATGATGCACAGATAAAATTATTAGATTTAGAAAATTGAATTTTGACGTGTATCTGGGTTTTTAGTTAGAAATATAGGAGAACATCAACAGATGATTCCGTTGTATTCCACGTAAACGAATTTGAGTTGGGAACTTACATCAGTTTTTAAACAGAGGAGATCGTGGCGCAGTGGGTTGACTCTGGCTATAAACGCAACAGTTGTAGGATCGACATCCATTATGTACTAAATAATTATTTTTTTAACCGAACTCTGTAAGAAAAGAAGGTTATAAATTTGACTGTATTTTTTTCTGATTATGGGAGACGACTAAAATTTAACATGTTGGTTTAAAATTAATTTTTAACTAAACAAAAACCTTAAGCTATTTAGAAAACAGTCACGATGTGTTTCTTGCGCAGGTCTTTACAGGTCTGAGTCGTTGATTTTAGTAGACTGGTGGTAAATCATCTTAAAAAGATAACGGAGAGAGTTGAGGCCATTTGTGGCGCAGGGGCACAAAGCGTGACTGTAAAACCGACTGGTTGTGGGTGCGATCCCAACTATAGGAGTTGAAATATTTCAGGTGTCGAAGCAAAATGTGGCGTGAGTTCTAATCAGCACGCAGAATTGCAATTGCAGAATGCTTCCAGAATTCGGCAAAGTGTAGAATGGAGTGTTCTTAACACTATGTTCCCTCTGCCTACCCTGCCGTATGCGGGGCACAGCGTGAAGCTGATTTTAAAAGATAACGTTTTTATTGGTTATGTTATCTATATTTGTTTTGTTACCTGTTTTTGTCACTGACGTCAACGATAAAGTATATAACTATAATGGGCTATTGGAATCCCAGATAAACTTAAAAACTAAGATTAGTTAGTGAGATAGGTATAATATGATTTTATCATATAATACCTTCATATAAGCGTCCAATATTTTAAAAAATATAATAACTACTAGAAAATCATTTAAGTCTTTGAAAAGGTTACCTACCATACTTGACTCCTTGGCAGAAATACAATCAGTCCTTATGTCGTTTACGTGAGGTCTCTCAGAGGTTCTCAAAGGTCAACTGAGGTGTCTCTCTGGGAGAGCCAATGTATTCTATTTTTTTTTGCTTAATATATTTAATAAATAGCATTCTTTCTCGCCAAATGATTTTTCTATCGCTTAATAACATTTAATATTTTTTTATATGTTTACTAAATGTTATATTTATATGTTAGTGTGGAATAACACTTTAAAATGTATATTATATTTTCATTTCTTCTCTCTGGTGTCGAGGCAAAGCGCGGAGTTAAGTTTCTCCATTCAAAACGCAACGCCTCCAGTATTTGCGGATAATAAGGAAAGGAATGACATATCACTAGAATACCTCTGTCTGTCCTGCTGCGTGCGGGATACAGCGTGAAACTGATTTTCATATACTTAAAATAAACTCCTATACAAACGTAAATATTGTCTCGTAAAAGCCCATTGCGCTAAAGCTGTTGCAGATTGAATTCATTAAAAATAGTTCATTACAATTAAAAACGTATATGGAAGCCATTACGCAAGTCGTTATCTTCGTTTGTAAATTTAAATTAAAATTCATATTCGTAATACTCATTTGCAGTTCACTTTATCAAGTGTAATTAAGTTTAAATACATTGTGACTATTGAAGACTATTTGAGAATTCGATTCAATCCAGCGTAGTATTGAATAATAAGCAGTCAGCATGTTCCGTGTTTAGAATTCGGTGGAGAGTGAGGAGCGAGGAGAGTCTTTATACTAGGCTCCCTCTTTTTATACTGCTACATAGGGAGTACAGCGTGAAGCTGAATGAAAAATTATTTTAATTTTGAAAACAGCAACTATTGGGTTATTGGCCTAGTAGCTTTTTTTTTCAATTTATTACCATTTAAAAATTTAAACAAGAACAACTATATATATAAAACATCTAAAACCAAAAAAGTTTGTAATGATCACTATTATTAAAAAAAATAAATCAGCTTCACGCTGTATCCCGCACACTGCAGGGTAGGCAGAGGGAACGTAGTGAAGGACACTCCGTTCCCCACTTTCTGCCGAATTCCGGAGGCATTGCGTGTTAAGTGGCAGAACTCAACGCCGCGCTTTGCCTCAACACCAGAGCGAAAAAATGGAAATATAAATTTAAGTAAATATGTGGGGATCTCCTCGAGTGGGGATTGAACCCACAACCAGTCGGTTTACAGTCACACTTTGTGCCGCTGCGCCACGACCGGCCTCAAGTTTATTATATTATATTATTATTCACAGTAAATTTAAATAAAAGTTAATTAATAATATAAATAAATAAATCAAGTTAAAAATTAAACTTTAACTCTTTGCCTTGAATTTATGCAAGTGCAAGTGCTGCAAATGGTTTCCAACTTAGTTTGCATTAAAAAAATATGTTTATATTAAAATACATGAATTCCAATGAAAATTTTTAGGAAAGCAGTGTGTGCATTCTAGCCACATCCGACGGTTTGTTGTATCAATAGATAAGGAAATGTATCGCGTAAGAAGTTTATATGGTTTTATTTATCATATTCTTAAATGTCCTAAAAGATTTTACAATTATTTTAAGCGTAACTTACATTTTGGTAAAAAAGGTAAAGTTAGGTAACATTTTTAAAATCATTATTGCAAGATGTTTTATTTGGATAAATTTTAATTTTAAGTGCTGGCTAAGGATAAATCAAACGACTCAAAATACGACCTATATAGTTTTCGTAGTTCAGAAATCTCTTTGGCCTTTGTTGCATTGTAAAGAAAGCTGTCTACAAGAAATCTAATTATGTTAGATGGGCTGTGAAAAAAAAATTATAATAATAAAAGCTTGTACGTATTTTTGTACTTGTAAATTACGTATAAAAATTATTCTTAATAGTAAGTAACTCTTACTCATTATCTTGTAAATATTAGTTATATGAAGGCTATACATATAATCAAATAAGCAATAATTTTTCATATTAATGTTATTTTTTTAATGTCCTTCGCATTATATCTCATATATAGCTAGATAGGCACAGAGAAGGTATGTGTTCATAGTTTAAGCACACCGTTCCCTATGTACCACACAAATACAGGACCCAAGTAGTGGATTCAATTCCCGAGTGGGAATTGAACCCATTCCCGTCGTTCACGCTGTGCCGCTGCGCAACGACGACTTCTCTATATCCGTAATAGAAAAAATATATCATATATTTTCTTGCCAAAACTAGAGTACATAAAACAAAACGAAAATTGTGTTTTTATTTGAGTAGGTACCATTTGTTGATAATGTTGTATGTCAAGTCTGGATTAATGAAGCAGCGGAAATGGGAAACGTCAAAATAATGAGCGATGGCCGTCCTATCCATAGTGAAAAAATATGAAAAGACTGTTTTATTTTTTTATTACTACGATCGTCTCTGTGGATATTAAGTTTTTGTGCTTCACTAGACGTGTCAAAATTATATTGACCACAAAGAAAGCAAAGATACATTTTTTTAATTGTCAGCTTCACGCTGTATCAAGTACCCAGCAGGATAGGCTGAGGGAACCTAGTTTTAAGATACTCCTTTCCACATTTTCGGCGAATTCTAAAGGCGTTGCGTGTTGAAGCCGCCCTCGTGCCTCGACACCAGAGGAAGAAATGAAAATATAAATTTAAATAAATATTTAATTTCTTCGAGTGGGGATCGAACCCACAATCAGTCAGAACCCACAACGTTTACAGTCACACATTGTGCCCCTGCACCGCGACCAGCCTCAACTTTTTTATTATTAGCATATTTATATATTTATTTATAGTTATATTAAAACTTATATTTCAGGTTACACAAGGTCCTTCGTGAAATGCGGCAAGAAACAGTACGTGATGCCGGGCGCCTTCAGGAAGCACGCAGAGGCGATTTACAATATGCAGGTGCGACCAGACGACATATGGGTTATCACGTTCCCGAGATCAGGTGAGCTTGACAAACATACACATTGAAATACAAGGTTTACCCTAATTATATACATACATTACTAAAGCCTTTATGGTTTTAGAGTAATTGGATATGGTCTTTTTAGAATTTTATATAAGTTACATGTAGTAGATATTTACGAAATATAAAAGTAAATTGATTTATAAAATGTTATTAATCTTTTTCGTGCATAAAGCTCACGAAAAAGAATTCTTAATTACATATTTACTTTAACTTTTACAATTTTCTTGCCATAATTACGAACGAATTATAGTAATATTTTTTGATAATTACTAAAAACAAAAAACCCGACTGCATAAATCTAAAATAAAAAGAAAAACCAGATGAGCGCGAGACGGGCTCGCCTATCCAGGGTTCCGTAAAAATCGAAGGACTTTTTCTAAGATTCAAACTTAGCCTAATAGCCAGAGCCCCTTTATCTGATACCTCACTTGAACTAGCGGCTTTAAAATCAAATTCCCCTTTTGAGGATATTATTTTTTAGGATTTAACCACAAATGTACATACAGTTTTCAGACTTTATAACTAGACTATCTATTCTGTAAATGCTATCTGCCAAATGTCAAAATTCTAGATCAAATAGAAGTATTAATTTTAATGATTAATTTTGATATTTAAGGTGTCTAAATACGCGTTTTTTGCTATATCTTTTTTTAAGTAAACGTAGAATTTTTTTTTTAGGAAATCATGTGGCCGTAGATTTGAGTATATGGTTAGAATTTCAACTCTTGACAGACAGACAGACAGACGGACAACAAAGTAATCTTATAAGGGTTCCGTTTTTCCTCAAAAGGTACGGAATCCTAAAAACAAGCTCAATAATAATTTAATACAATCGTATTACGAGTAAAAATAGAATTCACCTGTCAATCCCTGTCGATATATTTTCAGAAAGTGAAAGTGTGTTCTGGTGAAAAAAAAAATGGCGTTGAGTTTCGCTACTTAACACAACGGAAACTGGAGCACGGTGTCTTGATTTTTTCTCTTCTCACGTTCCAACACGCGAACTGACGTGATATTGAAAAAAAAATAATTAAATACATTTTTCTTGAATACTTTCAAAATATTATAATATAAACTAAGTCGTCTATAAAATAAATTGCAATATTGATAAGTCCTGTCCCTAATATCTAGATTATCTATGTAATATATTACAACACAATAATTTAATTAGTAATTATCTTCTTTTACCTATATATTTATAGTAATAAAGATAAAATGTAGACAAGTGACGATTTTTTAAAAGTGCAAAGTCCATTTCTCATGTAAATGTAATTTTCAAATTAGGATGAGTACATTTTCAATACGCGTTGAATGGCGAAACTTAACGCCGCGTTATATCTTGTTAAGTCATCTTAAACGAAATTTCAAGAAGAATTAACGAATCAAATTCACAAACGTCGTGTCGCAACCGTTGGTCCATGACGGCCTCATAGCTATCCTTAATTCGTGGCTATAAGTTAGAAAAAAAAATCGCTAATTTAGTGAAAATTACCAAAATTTTCCTGCATACCTACGCTCCCGCTTCAACATTCTCCCCCGTCCCTCACGCTCTAGGCGGTCGTGTGTCGTTCCGGCGCTCGAGATACCTATGAGCAGTACCAAATTCTTCCAAAAGTCCTTCACTGTGTACGCCGCGTCACTTTGGAACCAACTCCCTATCCCCGTCCAAAGAAGTCCTTCCTTACAGTCTTTTAAATCCCAGTTAATGAAACACCTATTTGCTACTGTGACCAATTAACCTTTATTCAGACAGTATTATTATTATCATTTTTTTTTTTTTTGAGCAAAACAACCGCACTTCACGTATTTATATATAAAATTTATATATGTACTTATATATTGTCATAAATGTAGTATATTTGTATATATATATGTATTTATTATATATTATTTGTATTTATAAATATAGTTTATATACGTATAGGATTTACGTATATTTATATATGTATCTATTTATGCATTTATAAATTTTTTTCATCATTATTGTTATTATTATTATTTTTAAGTTCTTAGTTATTCTTCTCTTTATTTATAACTGCACTGTACTCTCTTCCCGCTGTTTGACAGTCATCCACTTCCATTGGTTGGCTGGAAGAGATTTCTTTTAGAAATAAGCCCACCTTTGCTAACTAACCTTTTAATTTTTGTATTTCTTATATGTTTTTAAGTGCAATAAAGAATATAACAAAAATAATTTCGTATACAAATTCCTATAGCCATCCATGCGTATTATACTTTGATCACTGGTTAGAATAAGATTTGTAAATCAAAAAAATAAAAATTAAATCAGCTTCACGCTGTATCCCGTGCATAGCTGGGTACGCGGGGGACCCTAGTGTTAAGACAAGTTCTCAAGTTTCCGACGAATTTTATGAGGCATTGCGTGGTGAGTGGCAAATCTCAACGCCGGGCTTGTGTCTTGACGCCTGGGCGAAAAAATTAAAATATTCATAAATAATAATTCATTTCCTCAAATGCAGATCGAACCCACAACCGTCGTGTTACTCAAATTAAATTTGTAAATAAAATAGCGCAAAATATTCTCATTTGGTTTTGGCGTTTACTCAAAATATATGGTCAAGTGTCTAAAGCTATCTGATAAAAGATAACACTGCATTATTTGTATCAAAAATGTTATCAATTGATATCGATCGTGGAATTTTTGGTTAAAATTAATAAAAAATATTTTTCAATAGTAGTAGTAGTAATATTAACTAAATAATAAGTATTATTATTTTTTAGTAACAAGCTGTATCCCGCATATATTATTCTATAATATTAAATGTATGCGTGTTTCCGATTGTTAGCTTTATTTTCGAGACATTGCGTGTTGATGGCGGAAATCAACGTTGCACTTTGTTGCGATAGAAAGAAAATAAAAATAATTAAATCAAATCAGCTTTACGCTATGTCCCGCATACAGCATTGTAGGCAGAGGGAACCTAGTGTTAAGACACTCCATTCCCTACTTTACACCGAAGTCTGGAGGCATTGTGTGTTAAGTGGCGGAACTGAACGCCGCGCTTTGCCTCAACACCAGAGCGAAGAAATGAAAATATAAATGTATATAAATGTATATAAATGTTTCATTTGCTCGAATGGGGATCGAACCCACAACCAGTCGATTTTGCAGTCACACTTTATGCTTCTGCGCCACGACGGGCCTTAATAATTAATTTTCCTGAATTGTAATAGAACCCACGACCGTTGCCTTTATTTTATAGTCAGACGCTGTGCCGTTGCGCTGCGACGGCCTTTTAAACACTTGTATATTTAGTCCTTTTTTTACCTTCACGTATGCGTTTAGTAGTCTAGGTATAGATAATCTAACGCAAAGCATTCCTTTTGCTATTTTCTGGATATTTGAAAGCTATAGGAATATTGAGCTTATATTGCCAATTAGGTGCCAATCCAACGCTTCGCTTCGCTTATCTACATGGAAAGACATTATTTTGGATACACGCATGTGAAAAGAAGGAAGCTAGTGTTATAATACTGTTCCCCACTTGTTAAGACATTGCGTGTTGATTGGCTGAACTCAATGCCGCGTTTTTGCTTCGCCACCAGAGCTAAAAATAAAAAATATTAAATATTTCACCTCCTCTAGTAGTAGAAATCGAACCCACAACATGCTTTTGTGCCCGACAATTGTATAGACTGAAATAGCCTTATTTTAAAATTATTTGGTTTAATATGAATAAAATTATTTTAAATACAGTATATGAATTAATTTCCAGGAACAACATGGACCCAAGAAATGGTGTGGCTCGTAGAAAACGAATTAGACTACAAAGCTGCCAAGGAAAAGCCTCTTTTTGATCGGTTCCCTATGTTAGAGTAAGTAAATATTACATATCTTTTGAAAGAAGAGAAATAACAAAAAGGGTCCCTTATTTGTTATATTTACTTCACAAATTATATTAAAATCCAAATATAAATCAAAGGCCAGTCGTGACGCAGGGGTATAAAGTGTGATTGTAAAACCGACTGGTTGTGGATTCGATCCCACTCGAGGAGATGAAATATTTATTTGAATTTATATTTCCATTTCTTCGCTTTGGTGTCGAGGCAAAGCATGGCGTTGAGTTGAGAACACGCCTCAAGAACTCGGCGGAAAGCGGGGAACGGTCTTAACACTACACGGTTCCCTCTGCTTACCGTGTTGTGTGCGGGATACAGCGTGAAGTTGATTTAATTGTAATTTATTTAATTACAGACTAACATCAATGATACCGGAGATAGCATTTGATTTGATCAAAAGTAATTTCATGAACCTCGGCTACTTCCAAGGCCTGAACCACGCGGCGAGAGTGCCGAGCTGGAAGAAAATAGAGGAGGCACCATCTCCTCGATTCATAAAGACGCATTTACCTCTTTCCCTCTTACCTCCAACTCTTTTGACTACGGCTAAAGTCATCTACGTCGCCAGAGATCCTAGAGATGTTGCTGTTTCATATTATTATTTGCATAAAATGGTCACCAAAACCCTTATGAGAGCGACTTTCAACAACTTTTGGGATGCTTTTCGAAGAGATTTGTGTAAGTTTTTGCATGTTATAGAATGCTATGACGTTTTATAAATCCGTTTTATAAATGTTTAAAGTTTTTCCATAGAATTTAATCTGTTTCATCTGTATTTTTTTATTAGGATCTGGAAAATTAGATTTTCCATTTTACGTCATAAGATCCCAACAAAAATAAGGGCAGGGTCTAGTGTGTTATTTTGTATCGCCATAATATATCCCGCACACGGCAGTATAGGCAGAGAGAACCTAGTGTTAAGACACTCCGTTCTCCATTTTCCGCTGAATTCTGAAGGCATCCGTGTTGAGGGGCGCATCTTAACGCCACACTTTGCCTTGACACTAAATCGGAGAAAATGGAAATATCACATATTTCATTTCCTCAAGAGGAACCACACGAACCCACAATATGTATCATTAAAGTTAAACTTTGTGCCCCTGCGCCACGACAGGCTTCTCTCTCTATTATGAGATTATTTATATCGTTACTTTTAATTGTGTGTTTAATAAATTATATAAAACTTTTTTTAGTTAACGTATTTTTTTTCAGTGCCCTGGACTCCAATAGTTGAACATACAAATGAAGCATGGAAGTTACGACACAATGAGAATCTCCATTTTATTTTCTACGAAGACATGATAAATGTTGGTATTATTTTTATATGTAATTCAATTTATCTATACTAAAAAAATACATAAAATTAAAGAGTTTGGTTGAACGTTCAAATAAACATGAAAGAAGACAAAACTAAAACAAAAATATTTTTTAAACATTTTTAAAGTGTCATTCCACATTTAGGAAATACTTATTTAGAAAACGTACTCAATGGTCAGAGCGCCTGGTTGGTTTCCAGGAGGCACGGGTTCGAGTCCCGCTACGTTCAAATTTTTATACGTTTTCTAAATAAGTATAAAACAAATATAATTTACTGTATCACATTAATTGTTTAAGCGTTAATTTCGTTTGTAAAAGTGCGGCGTTGAGTTCCGCCGATCAACACGCAATGCCTCCAGAATCCGGCTGAATGCGGGGAACGGTGTGTCTTAACACTAGGTTCCCTCTGTCTACCCTGCTATGAGCGAGATGTAACGTGAAACTAACAAAAATATTATCTATTTTACAGGATTTACCAAAAATGATCCGCGGTGTATGCAAGTTCCTAAACAGAGATTACTCGGATGATCAAATCAGCCACCTCGCTGGTCATCTAAGCTTTGATAGCCTCAGAAAAAACAAAACAGTCAATAATACCAACAGTGAAAATGGTGAAATACAATTTATAAGAAAAGGTTTGTGGTTAATAGAAGTAGTTTTTTTATAAAGGCGTTTTTAAAAGATGCTCTGTAATGAGATTGCTTTAATATTTTTTTATATTACAAATGTTAGAGTGGCGCAGCGGCGTGCCGCAAACGATGGTTAAGGGTTTATTTTCATTTCCTCGCTGTGGCAACGCAATGCAATGCTTTAAGAATTTGGCAGAGACCAGGGAGCAAAATGACTTAACATTAGGTACTTAAGTTCCCTCTGTCGTGTAGCTAATTTCCTCATTTCCTCGAGTGAGGATCGAACCCACAACCAGTCGCGTTTTCAGTCACACACTTGTGCCGGCTGCGCCACGACTGTCTCATTTTTAAAATCATTTGAGTTTTTTTTTCATTTTTAAAATTATTTGATTTTTTTTCCAATTCGCTATCTTTTATAACGTAAAAAATACATATTTCATAACAATTGACAGGTGAAGCAGGCGGTTGGCGATCACATTTCGACGCTAAAATGGAAATCCAAGCTGAAGACTTCCTCTCAACCAGATTACGCTACCTCGACCTGGCCTACCCTTCACTCGCGTCTGATGAAGAAGAGACGCATTTATAAATCTTCAAAACTAGATAAATCATCTTCAAAAGACTGATTTTTCCTAAACAATTGAGAAATATAAGGGATTATTCGTCCTGTAATATTTTTTTAATAATTACAGAATTTAGGCTGTATAGTCTTGTTGTTTATTGAGGCCGTCGACGGCGTGGCGTCCGACGTTCAATATCCACTCGGTGGAATGAATTACTATATTTATTTTCTGGCTAGGTAGGTTTTAAAAATACAAAGATAGGAAACGCGAAGTTTCTACGTCATATCAGAGTATGCATGGTGGAACTTAACGCCGTGTTTAGTTGTTCAAATGCGAATTATGCCTCGTGGCATCTTTTTCTCTTTGCGGACGACGGTATATAGCAAATTTAAAAGAAAATCGATCGGTTTTGGTTTAGGCAGAGTAATTTTCGCATTTATAATATAAACTCTAACTAACTATGTTAGTTAAGAAATAAAATTTGATATGATTTAATTTTATTTATGTCTGTACTATATAAATATATATAAATAAATTTTATAAACAACAATTATACTTAATTAAAACTAATTAAGATTGTAGAATAATGTATATTGAAATCAATAATGGCACAGGGGCACAAGTGTGTGACTGTAAACGCGACTGGTAAAGATTTGATATATTTTTTTGTTTAAAAGAAAAAGAAGAAAAAATAAAAAGAACTAAAATAACCTATATATACTTAAAATAACATTTTAACTGACCGCTGTCTCTACATGATCTCATATTCTGGCTTTTTGATTTTAATGAAGTTTTATATATGCTAACCGTTTTATTTATTAACTGATTTAAAAAAAATCGGTCCATAAATAAAAAAATGCTACAATATATTTATATTGTAGCATTTTTTTAATTGAATTGATAATGATAATGTTATTTATTATAACACAGAGTAGATCAGATTAGTTAAGAAATACTTCAAGCAGGCGAAGCCGTCGATAGTTATATATAAAATCGGTTTTGTTTCCTATATATTATAAATTATTTACGTGTATGTTAATTTCCTTATATGAATGAATCTCAAAAATACTGAACAGATTTTCGTTCTATTGTTTTCTAAAAGGAATGTTTTATTATAAGTTAAATATTAAATGATTTTTTTTTAAATATATTTTTTCATATATATGAAATAATTAAGGTGAAACCGTTGATTATTAGATAAAATTAAAAAAATATAATTAATATTTCATGTACATGAGGCCGTTGTGGTAAAATGTCTGACTATAGACGCGATGGTTCTTAATTCCATTCCCACTAGGGGTTTTAAGTTTTTTTTCATCTTGAAATAAGTAACGCATTGTTTAACACTACGTTTCCTACAAGTTAAAAAAAAACTGTACATAAAAGTATCTATTTGTAAGCAGATAATATGAATTTTCTCACTCTTTATCTATAAAAAGTGAATAAATAACTAAACTAGGAATAACATTCTATAATAAATACGAATAAATAAAAAATAAAAAAACTGGATAAAATCTTACCTTATAATATAGTATGTTGTCACAATATTAGATTTTTTTGTTGTAATTTTTTAATAATTATTTATTAAGTTCTATAAGAAAAGTTTAAATAAAATATTTTTTCATATTACTTGTTTTTTATTATCAAACTAGCGGCCCGCTCGCGGCTTCGCCCGCTTAAACCACATAATTATTTGCTTAATACACTATAATTATGTTCGTGTTTTAATATACTTATAATGTATGTTTGCAACGCCCGCAAGTCGCATTTTCGTACCTCCCATAAGAGAGATGCAACTGTCAATATATTAATTTCTTTAAACTTTTGCCTTAAGGAGTCTTTAGGACCTAAGTTATAGTTATAGCTATATAATTATAGTAATATCGCTACTTACAATAAAATCCTAATTCATCGGTGTCTGTACGTGGAAGATATATTAGAAAAAATATTATTACGGACATTTAAAAATGTTATAGAACTTGGTCAGTTTGTCTGTTTATCTGTGCGTTCAGGATAATCTCAGAAAGGGCTTAACCGATTTAAATAACTTAACCTAACTTTGTGCCCCTGCGCCGCGATGGCCTTTAATATTAATACAGAGTGGAAGCGTCAGCGCTCCTTTTACGGGGGCAATATATAGGATAAAATATTTTAAGCCCATACCTAAAGAAATTAATCAAGATACCTCAACAGTTTAGACGTAGATTTTTTTTTCATTTCACGATGTTTATCCATACCTGGATTTCGTGTGCCGCAGTTACGCATAGATACCAATAACGTTAACACATACTACTACAAAAGTATTACTAAAGGTTAAGCAACTTTGAACTTTGTCGCCAATACCTACGACTCGATTTACGGATGAGGCGTATGCGGCGGTTTCCCTTTGATAGGCTTATGCCTGTTTGCGTGTTTAATGACAAATAGCGTTTTATTTTAATATCAACGATAATATATAATTTATTTTATATGAAAAATAACTTTTTCACTTTAGGATTTTTTTTATTGTATTAGGCTTTTATAGAGTGATTAACTATGGTTTCATTTAAAGTGGTGCTGACAAAAACACAAATTGAGCATATTTAATATTTATAGTGATTTTTTAGTGAATAGAACTAATAGTTATCACAATACTTGCGAAGAAAGCATATTTTAGACATTTTTAAAATTCTTATACCTTTTGAAAAACTACCAATATTCTTATCGTTAATAAATTATTTTTTTCAAACCTACCTACCTACCTACCTACCTACCTACCTACCTACCTACCTACCTACCTACCTACCTACCTACCTACGTACCTACCTACCTACCTACCTACCTACCTACCTACCTACCTACCTACCTACCTACCTACCTACCTACCTACCTACCTACCTACCTACCTACCTACCTACCTACCTACCTACCTACCTACCTACCTACCTACCTACCTACCTACCTACCTACCTACCTACCTACCTACCTACCTACCTACCTACCTACCTACCTACCCACCCACCTACCTACCTACCTACCTACCTACCTACCTACCTACCTACCTACCCACCTACCTACCCACCTACGGTAGGTAGGTACCTACTTAAAATATAAAATAGATAGCGTTTCTAGTATCGAGTTCTACTATCTCAAATATAAAAAAAAAAAAAAAATTAGCTTCACGCTATATCCCGCACACAGCAGGGTAGGCAGAGGGAACCTAGTGTTAAGACACTCCGTTCCCCACTTTCTGCCGATTTTGAAGGCCTTGCGTGTTGAGTGGCAGAATTCAACGCCGCGCTTTGCCTTGACACCAGAGCGAAGAAATGGAAATATAAATTTAAGTAAATATTTCATCTCCTCGAGTGGGGATCGAACCCACAACCAGTCGGTTTTACAGTCACACTTCGTGCCACTGCGCCACGGCCGGCCTCAAATATAAGCTTCTTGGAAACTTAAATACTTATATCTTTTGATAGAATGAAGCTATTACAATGAAATAAACACTAAATGTTACCTTGATTTACTGGTAATTTTTACGTATAAAATTTGCTTGCATATATATTGTACTTTTCACGTGATGCGTGTTCACATAAACAGGAAAACAGACAAACAGACAAACAGACAAACAGACAAAAATTCCAAAAATGTTGGAAATGGATTCTGTTAGTTATCTTTTAACACCCTGGCTATTTTTTTTTTAAATATTTTCAATGTACAGAAACGACTTTTCTACAGATTTATTATAAGTATACAATAGATTTACAAAATTTTATATATGTATATTTAATTTCATTCCATTTGTTTTCAACGTAGATAATGACGATCCTTTCAAATGATCTCCGAGTCTCATCTTAAGAGTATAATTAGGTCAGTCGTCAGTAGATCTAATAATGTTTAACAAATGAGGTTTCTTAACGCGCCTTCCGAAACACGGAAGAAGTGGAATGACCTCAATTATTCTGTACCTTACTGAAGTAAACGTAGTCTAACAAATTTGGTTTTCTAGTTGTAAAGATACTAATATTGTACTTTTTTCACATTCATTTAATTTCTTTAGTATTTAATTTTTTTTACTATTCTAGAATCAAAAAAAACTTTGAAGTTTTGCTTTATCACGAAAGAAATAAATTTTATAGTGTGAATAAAAGTTTTAGAGATACGAAAGAACGGTTACTACCCTTAGTATCTAAATAGAAGATCTCGGTTGACCTTCGAAAATACAGTATTAGTATTATTATACAGTATGCAAAGCCTACCCCTTTACTAAATATAAGCTCACTAGGTCTATGAGAAGTACAGGTTCTGTTTTGATGATCAGTAAGTGTTTACGCACGTTTGGTTTCGCATAACTTCGCAAATATATGACCTATAAGATTGAGATTTGGTAGTTCTGGTGTGTACCTATAAAACTAAAAGATCAAATCAAATCAGCTTCACACTGTATCCCACACACAGCAGGGTAGGCAAAGGGAACCTAGTGTTAAGACACTCCGTTCCCCACTTTCTCCGAGTTCTGGAGACATCGCGTGTTGAATGGAACTCAATGTCAATGCGAAGAAAATGAATATATAAATGTAAATAAATATTTTATTTCCTCGAGTGGGGATCAAACCCATAATCGTCGGGTAACTATCACACCCTTGTGCCCCTGCGCCATGACGGCCTCAACGATGATAATACAAAAGTTCTAAGTATATCCAGATCTCTATTTGGCAGGGGTGCCTTCTGACTGGCGTGTTAGGTAAAAACTATAAGGCGTACAGGGGGAAGTTCATTAAATCTGGAGCTGTGAGAGTGAATTTCGAGAGAGAGGAAATAAGCGCTATGGCTTTAAGTTCGATTCCCAGATTGTAGGACTCCACTCCACGACTCCACTCCACAGGAATTCTCGAATTCGGACGGAAAGCGATGAACCTTTTCATGCTTGTAAAAATAAAAATAATAAAAATCTATTAAAAACTTGATTAAAACTAAAATAATAAATATATATGATTTATTTTATTTTTATTTATTTATTTCAGTTTCACATACTATTTAGCTACATAGAAAGTAAAGAGACCCCTAGTAAGTTACTAGTTTGATACTAGTACTTGTAACAGGAGTCCCCGCTCTTCCATAACACTTTATACATTCGTTATGGAAACAAAATAAATGAAATATACTATAGATATATAGAAGAGAGACAAAATAAATAAATAAATAACAAAATTTATGTATGTAAATCAAATTTTATTTAAACTTTTAAATTATTTTTTTGCCTGTATTCATGTGAAACTTTATGCAACAAGTTATATTTATACAATACAATAATTTAAAGCAATTTCATGTTGGATTTAAATGTACATCGTATTCGAAATACCGTTTACTGATGTAGTATTAAAATACTTTAACTGAAACGTTCTGTTCATATTTGACTAACTTTTGCGGGAATTAGATACTACAGCAGTAGCAGTTTATAAGCTTCTACTATCTAGATTATAACTCATATAGTATGCTTGCTAAGTTGTTCCGTAGTGTTTAAATTTACTTTGTTTAATTTTAAGTCAATATACTAATATATGAAATTAACTAATATATGAAGAGGCTGTGGTGCAGGAGCACAAGCGAATGTGAGCGTGAAAGTTTGTTGGTTCGATTCCCATTCGATAAAATATTTAAATTTTTAATTTTCTCTATTGAGTTCTGTTGCTCAACACGTAGTATATCCAGATTTCACCAAATAGTGGGGGGCCGAAGTATCTTAGCTCTAGGTTCCCTGGATCCCTCTACCTACCTTGATATGAGCGGGATACAGCTTCAAATTTAAATTAGTATTTTAAATTAATGAATTACACTAAGCTAGACAATATTATTTTTTTTATTTTTTATTAAAATATATTTAAGCCTTTTTGTGTTAAGCTGTCACATTAACCCTAAAATAACAAGTATCGAAACCAATAATGAAAGTACGCTATAATGGACATCTCGAGTAGCAATTGTCAGTTATTAAAAGAAAATAAAAATAGTTTCAGACTATTACTTTCTTCCCTTAAGCTTTTCAATTTTCCTCATATATGAGATTTAAATATAAGAATAGCCTTTAAACTTTAAATTTATTATATAAATATTTTGTTTAAATCGACGACAAGTTTTATACATTTTCTGAAATCGATATAATATTCATTTTTAACAAGAGTGCAACAATAAACGGCAGGTTGTAGCTGCAATTCCTATTACATTCCCTAAAAAAAAATATTTCCAAAAAACAAAAAAAATATAAAGAACACAACCAACCAGTTAATGAATGAAGAATCATTATTAAACCCACTCCACTTCGAGCCCAGTCATTTTCCGATTCGAAAACAAAAAGCCCGGATCGGAACGGACGAGAGATTTATAGTCCAGGTTATTACATTTTGATTTATCGCAGGAACATATTCAAACAGAGGGTAGCGACATGTAAGAATTAATAAGGCATAGTTCGGTGTCGTATATCATTGTCATTTTATACTAGGATTTACTGGCTTGCTAGTTGCTCTATCTGGTCCCTCATATTTTTATTATGTTTTCAAGTATATTTAGGCGTTAAGCATCGATCTCAGAATGTATAAGAGATTTTTATAAGATTAAAAAAACAGTTTTAAGTTTTTACCGCACAGAATTTAGAGTAAAGTTAAGTAACTCTCTGTTCACCAATTATCATCTAATTTTCGAAATATTTTGTATTGAGTGACGGACATCAACGCCGCGTTTTATATGTCTGAGCGAGGAAATAAAATAATTTATATATATAATAATTTCCCGATTCTACACGCAATGCTTCCAGAATTCAGCGTAAAGTGGGAAACGGAAGTCTCAATGGGAACGAAGTGTATAAACACTAGGTTCCTAGGTTTCCTTCGCTTACTCTGCTATATGTATGCTATATGTGGGATGTAGCGTGAAGCTAAAAACAATCCCGTGAGTAGTGATTGAACCATCTTGTTTTCAGTCAGATGTTGCCACTACGTCTAGACGGTCTCAGCTATTTACAAGATTTTGGTATAAATTTTCCAATTTCTATGAAAACTGCTTGTTAACAACAAAAATTTCAATTTTCAAAATTTCTTCAGCTGTAATCAGACAAAGTTGGTGTTTCACGTCTAATTAGACGAAGTGCGTTGTTGGATTGTACTATTCAAAACGCAATGCAGTTTTGCGAAAATCTGAGGGATGGGTGTAATTTTAGTAATTTTTCTTTATCTCTACTATACGTGTTTTTTTTTGTAAGGAAGTCCTTCACAATTACATTTTTTAAGGATAGACGACTTGAAATTATACAATTCATATTTCTTTCAACTTGGCATGTATATGAATACTTAAATGAGTTTTTAACAGGCTTCTGTTTCCAAAAAGGAGAGGGTTGTATATTCGACAACATTCATTTTATGTGTGTCCATAAATTAATAATATTATATTGATAAATATTAAAACTAAATTACGGAACAAAAAACATGACATTGTAACTTTCCGTAATTGTCGACCTAAACCATCTTCTGTTCCTAATCTGTCGAAGGAATCTATCTATATTTGATACCACTGTGTATCACTGAATCCTATTTAACTACATATATGAGAAAATTAAGGTTCTTCCAAACAGGTGGATGATTGCTACCTTGCAGAATACACATCAGGAGATATAAAATCTCCTCTGTTATAATTTGAAACTTAAGAATGTTGATAAGAAAATATGTACATCAATTTTTTTTACGTTAAATTGAGTAAAAAACTAAATACTCCTTTTTTAATTTAATTTTTTCTGACTACGCAGTCCAATAAATGAGTTACGCCTTACTGTGCCTCTAGGGAGTTGTTGATTGATTGATTGATTGATTGATATAGACAGAAAATTATCGACTTTCCTTTTGTATGATTACTTTTGAAGCAGACAGGGGCACAAGCGTGCGATAGTAAACGCGATAGGTAAGGAAATGAAAAAAAAATAACAAAAAATCTTTACGCATTATCCCGCACACAGCAGGATAGCGGGAATCTAATGTTAAAACCCTCCGATCAGATGTTGAGTGGCGGTACCCAACGCCGCGCTTTGCCTCGACACCAGAGTTAAGAAGCGCAACATTTTAAATATTTCTTTTCTTCGAGTAGTAATCGAACCTATAACCTGTCATAAGTTTTTATACAAAATTCTATTATATTTGCGATATAATTACTTAAACTTGCACATATATTACACAGGAAACTGATACCTTGACGCGTACAGTTTCGTTACAGAAACACGTACAACTAGGGCGTGTCATAAACATCAAAGCATATTGAACACCGATACCCGATCTAATAACTAACAAGTTACTAACTATCTATTCGAACCTGGATACCGCAGGAATTTAATACTGACTTTTCACATTAAACTTGGCTTTTACTTGTTCGATATATGTTAAGAATAGTTTTTGTTCTTTTTCAGCTTCACGCTGTATCCCGCACACAGCAGTGCAGGCAGAGGGAATCTAGTATTAAGGCACTCCGTTACCCACTTTCCGCCGAATTCTGGAGACATTGTGTGTTGAGTGGCGGTACTCAACGCCGCGATTTGTCGCGATACCAGAGCGAAGAAATGGAAATATAAATTTAAACAAATATTTAATTTCCCGAGTGGAGATCGAACCCACAACCAGTGGCCCTTACTTTGTGTCTCTACGTCACGACTGGCCTAAGAATAGATGACAAAAAAAAACGATAATATTAAAGTTATATTGTTTTTTATTAAATGCGGCGGTTGTGAGTTCGATACCGTTATTGGAAAATTAACCATTTCTCCTTCTGATCTGGTCTGGCCGGTCTTTTAATAAGTTTTCTTTGCCTATTCTTATAAAAGTAGAAAAGTATATTCAATATTAATACCTTATTAAACTAAACAACGAAATTGTTTTAGCGGGCTTCATTATAAAACTCGTGGAGCGTTAATTATTACATTAATCAAGCGATAAGCGATGGCTGAATCTAAAATGGCAAGTTTTCTTCACTTGGTACTTTCTTTTATTTTTTACCTGTGGCAAAGTCGAAACGGAGGGTTATGTTTTAGCGCGTATGTACATATTTCAACACATAAATACATATGTGTCTGTTTCTTTGTTTCCTTGTAACTATTAAAGTAGTGGACCTATTTTGCAAAATAGTACGTCATTGTATTTGTCTTAATTACGCGGGTGACAAGTACCTAATGGATATATAGTTTATGCAGTCGAGACTAATAATTTTAGACTTGTATTGCTAATAGACTGTGGTAAATTAAGTAATAATTTAGAGACTAGTCGTGGCGCAGGGGAACAAAGTGTGACTGTAAACGCGACTGGTTGTGGGTTCGATCCCCACCCGAGGAGATGAAATATTTACTTACATTTATATTTCCATTTCGTTGCTCTGGTGTTGAGGCAAAGCGCGGCGTTGTGTGGAAATGCCTTAGTAATAATAAATAGCAATTTTGAATTCTTATTTATAATTTGCTTGCTGGCCGTTGCGGCGCATGGGCACAAGGGCTAACTGTAAGCGTGACGGTGGCGGATTGGATTGCCACTTAGGGGAATGAATTGTTCTCATTTCCTAGCTCTGGTAAAAAGACAAAGCGCTGCGTTGAGTTTCGCTATTCAATTAAGCCAGTATTCAAATACACAATGTCTCGAAAATAGTGCATGGAAACAGAGTGAGACTATTTTAGTTTTAAATCTAATGCTAGAAAAGAAATAACTCAAAAAAAATATAATGAAATTAACATTTGTATATATGGATCATTACATTTCTTTAATTAATGTCTTTTGTGCATTTTACAAAATAAAGAAAAAAAACAAAAAGACAAAAAAAAACAAAAAAGAGCGTAATGGAATATACTATATCTTATAATAACTTAGTAGCTACCGCGTCCATTGTGGAGTATAAAGCTGGGAGTATTAACCGACACAAATGTATTTACTCGGGCTTTCTCTTTACTTCGTTTACATTATAATAGCAGAACGGATTAAGAGAGACAATTGAATTTATGTAAAATATATTGTTTAAGACAAAACATAGTTTTTTGTTACTAAAATGCTAAATTTTATTGGAAAATAATTGATTTTATTTGAGGACTAGGTTTTACAGGCTTCTTCCGTATGCCCAAATATCTAAGAGTTATGTACGACACGTGATACATTGTAAGGTAGCTCTGACCGCGGGAAATTGAAATTATAAACGTAATTGAACATAGCCTTCCTCGGTTAATATTATATATAATTTAAAACAAAAAAATATATATTTTAAGTTGAACTAGTTCTTCCTGAGGTTAGAGGATTCAAACAAACAAACTCTTCAGCTTTATAATATTAGTATAAGTAGATATAGATGCTTAAGTTGTCTACTATATTGTATAATTTTGAGTTTAAAGAACATAGTGATGTGCCGTTAGGTTTTGTTTTTCACGTCATACGCTTAGTTAATACGTGATAATTTCAAAAAAAATAAACAAAATTTGCTTTTCTGTTAAATAAATAGACGACCTACGGACCAATGCTATATTTCTGTAACACAGTTCTTAATGAGATATTTAAAAAATATGTAATTAAAATTACATTTTTTATAGCGTCGTTTGGATTTATTTATGCTGCGCCTTAAGTGTTCATAATTAAAAAGTTTGGCCGTAAAAGAGGATGAACTACACGTAATGAGTATAGTTTGGCACGAATAAGCCGTTTGGAATTTGATCTATAGAGGTTTAATCTTTATATATATTATATATGTCATTTTTAGGGTTCCGTATCTCAAAATGAAGGAACCCTTATAGGATCACTTTGTTTTCCGAATGTCAATAGCATTTATCTTGAAGTTATGTAGTATCAAACTGAAATTTATACCAAGTATTCTGGCTCACAGTCTCCCGAATCACAGAAAAGATCAAGTTTCTAAGTCAACGTAATCAAAAGATGCAAGAGTTCATGCATCGCTTTTATTACATTCTGTATGAAACTCGCCGCGTAATCTAAATCTATAGAGTACTTTCCGTGGACCTACGTTATGAAATTTGACAAGAAGTGAGAATTTGTAGTTAAAATAAAGAAAAAATCCGAAAAGTGAAAATTTATACATATTTAATTCAAAAATTAATTACAAACCTATAAATTTGTTCATTTTGATACTTAATAAATGAAAATGTAAATGAATGCATACGTCTGCAAATTTATCCTAAAATTTATACGGAACCCTTGGTATGCGAGTCCCATTCGCATTTCACCGATTTTTTTACAGTATTTTTTTAGTAACTTATAACACACATTTCTATGATTCCGTACATTTTAATGAAAAAAGGAATCATAATAAGATCACTTTGTTGTCCATCTGTCTATCTGTCTATCAGGAGACTTTATCTCAGGAACGCTTGGAGATATCCAGTTCAAATTCAAACCATATGCTCAGATCTACGCCCCCATATTTTTCCAAAAAAACAAAAATATTATTATATTTACTTAAAAAAATGGATTTCTTTATCGCAAATATGCGTATTTCGACACTATAAAGGGAATCAGAATTAATAGGGCACTTCCGGTGGACCTAGAATTATTAAACTTGACAGCTAGCATCTACGGATTCTACAAATTCAGGAAAAATATTGAGTACTATACATTTGCGATCAAATCTAAAAATTATGTTATTAAAGCCTTTAGTTTAAGTGAGATGGAGAACTGGAAAAAAAGGAAAGAAAGAAATTCAAGCTTAGCCTAAGCTAAGCTTGAATTTCAGAAAACATCACCTACAATTTAGCTTCCAATTTTCGTACGGAACCCTCGATGAGCGAGCCAGTCCCAAGCTTGTCCGGTTTTTTATCAGGACTTACACATTGTAATCCAATGTAGATTAGAAAATTTTTAAACGTTCGTTTGTGAGTTCAAAAATTAACGATTACATTGTTCTTATATTTCTATTATTTAATTTTCATTATGCCAGCCTATTACAATGAATTTAATTTAACTTATTCTTTGTACTGAAAATATACTCCTTTCATTTTTTTTCTAACTATAATTATATTTTCTAATAATTAGGCATAGCGGGCACTTGGGAAAATAGTGGTAAGAGGCCCCCGTTCTTCACTTTCCGATGAATTTTGAATGCATTGAGTGTTCAGCGACAGAACTCAACGCCGCGCTTTGCTTCATTACCAGAGTTAGAAATATTAGTGGAAAATATTTAAGATTCCACATCGTCGACTGGCAGTCGAACCCACAACCTGTCGCGTGTACACAATTTATTTAAATTTTCTAATTTTGATATTTTTTTTTTAATTAAATGAATAATATAATAATAAATGAAAGCGTTCTAATGAGTCAATCGTTGCAAACCCACATACTCGCTACTCTAACATTTACCGCATTTTGCAGCACAGTAAATGTATTCTGCGGTCGCGGAAGCTTTTAAATATATATTGATCGCGGTGAAACACCCTAAAAGTGCAGAAATCAGTTTGGTTTTAAACAAATGTCATTATTTTTTTTATTAAATATTTTTATTAATGGCGTAACCCCACGCCGCGTTTCTTCTAACCAAAATGGCTAATCGGGGCCGATCGTACAAATGTCGCGCTTATAGTTCCACGCTTGATCATTATTTTTTTTAGTTTCGCACTGTATCCTCCACACAGTAGGGTCGGTAGAGGAAACCTAGTGTTAAGACACTTCATTCCGCATTTTTCGCTGATTTCTAGCGGCATTGGGTGTTGAGAGAAGGAACTCGATGACTCGCTTTGCCTCGACACCAGAACGAAGAATTGAAAATATTAAATAAATCATTTTGTCGGGTGGGAATCGAATCCATAACTGACATCTATTTTGACAGTACCAAATTAAATAAACACGTACATATTTTCAACTTGTTCAAATAGACACGTTATCAACATTCTCTAAATCGTAAAGTAATTAAAGCCTGTTGTTTTTGTCTCATATCACCTGTTTGTGGCCTCTTCTTGTAAATATATTTAGGTATATACTGACAGAAACAGCCATCTACTAACTTAAATCATATTAATAAGTAAAATCAATTCACAATGAGACCAGTCGCGGCGCAGTGGAAGAAAGTGTGACTGTAAAACCGACTGGTGGTGGGTTCGATCCCCACTCGCGGAGATGAAATATTTACTTAAATTTATATTTACATTTCTTCGCTCTGGTGACGAGGCAAAGCGCGGCGTTGAGTTCTGCCACTCAACACGCAATGCCTCCAAAATTCGGCAGAAAGTGGGGAACGGAGTGTCTTAACATTAGGTTCCCCCTGCCTACCCTGCTGTGTGCGGGATATAGAGCGAAGCTAATCAATTCCCACTCCACGCTGTATAGGCGTAGAAGGGAAATGCCAAAGTTATATTTTTTTGAAACAAAAAAAATATGGTGAAATATAAAAAAAATTGTACACAAGAAATTCGTTCCAATCTGTCTTTTTGGGGAACGGATTGTCCTAGCCGTGACCACGGACCACGGACTACTTACTGCAAAGTGTCCGAACCGTCGGGTTTGCAAAAATGTATAAAAATACAAACTATACGCGATTAATCCTGTTTAAATAGTTTCATTTAAAATGGATTGTCTTAGCACCAGGTGATGTCCAGGTTTACTCTGTTGTTACGCTGCTATGTGCGGGATACAGCTACAGATAAAAAAAATACAAAAAATATCTATTTAAGGTAGAGTTGAGTAAGTTTCAAATTTACTCACAACAATTAAAATAAAAAAAAGACCATGCAAATCAAAACACATACCAAGAGACGTTTAACTCCATTTCGTCTTATTTATAATTCGCGGAAGATACCAACGACGTTAGATCTCAATGTAAAAATAAAAATTTAAATGAACCACGCCTCTGTGACGTCGATTGACCTTGATTCAAAAGCTAAGTATAAACATTTATATTATAGAATAGTAATTTTGTAGAAGTGGTGAAGGCGGAAAATCTGAAAAACTATTTGAATTTGGGATAGCGTACAGTACCTACTTTACTATGTGTTTTTAAAAAATAATTTAAAAAAAAATTGAGGCCGTCGTGGTGCAATGCCACAAGCGTGCAACTATTAACTGGTATTAAATGGTTGCGGGTTCGATTCCGATTCAGGGGAATGAAAGACGTCGTTGAGTTCCAGCATTCAACACGCAACGTCTTGAGAAAGTGGGGAACAGAAGTGTCCTAATGGAAATCGAGTGTCTTAACACTAGGTCCCCAGGTTCCGTCTGCCTAATTTGTTACATGTGGGATACAGTGTAAAGTAAAAAAAAAACAAAATAAAATGATAACATTCGCCTTCGCATATTTTGCATAGATATTTTTATTTTAGATATAATGAATTTTACAGCCACAGCTTCACGTTTTTGCCCTCATAGCACGCAGAAATTAGTATTAAAGCAAGCCGTTTCTACCTCTACAAAAGATATTTTGTGTTGAGTAGCGGGACTGTTTGCGACATTTTAATTAAGAAATAAGGGAAAAATTATAATACTTAAAATAAAATCACTCTCCTAAGATAGCATCGAACCCATAATCATTATAGTTACCAGTTACGGTCATCTTCACTTAGTAGAGACTTTAAAGAGACAATGGAGTGTCTTGACACTGCCTTCTATTTCCCACCTCATAATTAAAACAGATGGCTCAACACAAAAACATATTCAGATAAATCTTAAATATCATATAACACAACTCCAGGTAGCAACAAGGAAAAAATTAAAAAAACAAACATTTAATTAATACTTATCACTGAATTAAAACAACTACAATATGACATATAATTATTATTCAACGACTTACGCGTACCCAAATACTATCAGTCGAGTTGCGCAAGCGCCGGTCAACGCACGTATTTATAGATATGGCGTCGCGTAAAATAAATCATTTTGTTGTTTTAGCTAGAAATTACAGTTCAAAAGCTGACAAAAATGTTGCCTTCCTCGGCCTTGGTAATATGGGAGGGTATATGGCAGCGAATTTAGTTAAAAAGGTACCTGTTTTTAGTTTATTTTTAGGTTAACTAAGCTGATATGTACCGGTTGGTGTGATAGGAATGTATAATTGTAAACCGGTTTGTTAGTGTAAAATATAAGACATATACATTATATTATATAATGATAGAATATTGTGTTTGTTAAGTTTTATTATAGAATTGGATTTTTCATTGAATATTAAGAAACATGCTTCTGTTTGAATATATTTTAAATTAATGTACGGAACACCTGTTTTCAGTAATTGCATCGGCGATATAAGATAATAGAAATATAATATAATACATTACATTCTTAATGATTAATTATTGATTTATTAATAATAAATATATATTTTTTTTTATTTCATAATAGCTAGTTTTGTCGTAAATAAGTTGTAATGTGGAATTGATATGATATCATATAAGTTATCGATTAAAAGTAATAATAGATTAATTGCAATGTTTTTATTATGAAATGTCTCTCAGAGAAAGAAAATAGTAAGTGGTTTCATATGTCATACAGCAGGGTAGGTGGTGGGAACCTAGTGATTTAGATTTTTCGAGGCATTGCGTATGGAATGGCGGCATTCAAAGCTAGGCTGTGAATTCAAAGCGAAGAAATGAAAATATTAAGGAATAATAACTCATTCCCTCGACTGCGGATCGAACTTACAATTATCGCGTTCAGTAGTAGAAGCAGTAGGTTGAAATTCAGCATGTAGAATCGTTGGGACATGTAAAGGAGTAACAAGACAGTTACTCCTTTAAACTGAAAAAACAGGTTTCCCATTTTGCGTCTTAAATTCCACGCAAACATTATAATAAAGTGTGACTGTGAACACGACTGGTCGAACCCATCAGTTCGATCTTGACACTTGAGGAAATAAAATATTTATTTAGATAAATCTAATTTTCATTTCTTCGCTCTGGTATCGAGGCAAAACGCGGCGTTGAGTTCCGCCTCTCAATACCCCATGCCTCCAGAAATCGGCGAAAAATGGAGAACGAAGTGTCTTAATACTAGGTTCCCCTTGGGTACCCTGCTGTGTGCGAGATACAGTGTGAGGCTGTTCTCTTTTAATATTTAGGTTGACGACTAACTAGAACTACTACGTGTACGTATACAATTGAAAATCATTTTAAAATCGTATTTAGTTAATAGGTTACTTATATGAAATAGTAGTATTTCATATGAAAAATGTTTGTAACACAAACTGAGGTCAAAATGTTCGGACGGATACGACGATAAAGGGAATATTTATATGTAGCTTAGTAGCTACATTATTAATCACACGAAGTATAAAGACAGTAGGCAGAGAGAAACTAGTATTAAGACACCCCGCCCACCGCCATCCAAATTTGAGACATTGAGTGGCTGAACTTAACGACGCCCTGTGTCTTACCTGTGTAGAAACATTAAAATAATTTATTACCCCTAGTGGGGATAATACCCACAACTAATACGTTTACAATAAGAAACGTTTATATTTTGAATCTATTAATAAAGAGCTTAAATATGCAGTAAATAAATGCAAATCTGCCTGGTAACTGGTAAGATACTTCTCCTATTAGTACAAGCATTCAATTAAAAAAAAATAACCTTTCCGTACCGATCAGACAGCATTACGTTATCAACTGTTATCAAAATGTAGATAACAAACACTCCATTAGCATAAAACGCCAAATAAATTTATTTTTATTATATTTACTTAACTTTTATATGAATAAATATTTTTCTTTGATTGCGTAATACAAATGTAAAATATTAAATAACTCAAAACTAATGTATTATAAGGAAAACAAAAAAAACTGACTGAATAAACTAAATTAATATAATGCATTAAGACTGCCCGCCTTCAAAACAAATACAAGAACGTATCACTTATCAAAATCAGTTCACTGGTTAAATAGTATAAGGGAACCAAGGAAGGGACATACATACATACGCGCTAAAAATATAACCGTGTTTTTGGTTTTCGCCGCAGTCGGGTAATATCACGTTAGTACAACTGGATAGGCGTCGAGGAGTTGAGTCTCGTCACTAAATCGTATCTTTTTGAAAACAATTGGTCAAGAAGCAAGAACGGAGTGTCCGTTACTGTTTCTCTCTGCCTACCCTACAAAGCGGCATACATCGTGACGTTGTAAAAAAAAATATTTTCAGCCCAAAATTAATATTTATATGCTTAAAAATAAAGAAAGTATCTTCTTAGATTTTTAAGAAAGAAACCATTTTATTTTTTTTCTGTAAAATAACCTCTTTTTAACATTCAAGAATGATATGGGACACAATATTGAATAGGCTGATCGTTATTCGCTAACAATCTCTATTCAACAGCGTTAGCATTTGGGCGCTCGACATTTTGACTCTTTCGAACAAGTTATGTGACCTTTATACAATTCGCCATCTACATTTAAAAGTATTAGCAAATGATTGTTTAGTTATATGAATATGTAACAAAAATTGGTACATCAATTATTTTTTAATTAATTTGAATAAAAAAAATATATATCAGCTTTACGCTGTATCCAGCAGGGTAGGTAGAGGGAACCTAGTGATAAGACATACCGTTCCCCACTTTCCGCCGAGTTCTGGAGACATTGCGTGTTGAGTGGTGGAATTCAACGCCGCGCTTTGCCTCGACACCAGAGCGAAGAAATGAGAATATAAATGCAAATAAATATTTCATTTCCTCATTATAAATTTTACGTGCTGAAAAATATTATTTTATAAATAAATAATCATTATAAATAAGATAGATCTAAATTCTGTTCACTATAAGCACGATACTATAATAAATTACTGAAAATAAATATCCATAATTATAATTACTCACTTATTACATGAACAATAATTAAAAAAGTTTTTATCTCACAAGAATTTAATTTAGTTTTAAATATTTTCTTTAATAGGCGTTTGTAATTATTTTATTAATAGGTGGGTTGTGTAAAAATTTGTAACCTGCCATTTTGGATAAATAACAATATTGATTAGTTCCGATTGAGGCCACTTGTGTTGCAGGAGCATAAGCGTGTGACTGAGCCATGAAAGTTTGATTGTTCGATATCCACTCGAGAAAACGAAATATAAATGACATTTCTTCTTTGTGGTGTCGAGGCTAAACACGGCGTTGAGTTCCGCCATACCACATGTAACGTCTCTAGAATTTGGCTAAAGTGGGGAGCGGAAAGTCTTAACACTAGGCTATGTGTTCTTCACGCTGTACATAAAGTTGAAACAAAATGATTTCATGTTCATGTCTTTTATTATCATAGCAACTGCCTGAACTGAAGTCGCAATCCAAATTTCAACTCAATCGGATACTAGGAAGTTGGTCAAATTGAGCTTGTAAGACTTACATGTACTAACACACTAACTAGGTCGGTAAGTTAAAGAAAAGCTTGTAAAAAAAATAGGTCAATTCGTTAAAAAATATTTTTTTATCAATATTTTATGTATATAATATAGCGCATTTTCTTTCAAATGATAAACCAGTTTTTTTTAATAATTTGTTATAAACAAGGAAAAATGAGCGAAAGCAGACAATTACTTTTAAGAATGGAAAATTTAAAGCTGAAGAGATCCAATAGGATTCGATTTCACAATAAATTAAAAATTGAAATCAAGTAATGAATCATCAAATAGCATAAAAATTCATTTAAAACATTCGAGATCGAGTAAAAAATATTGGTCCAACGCAAAATTAATTATTTTTTTGCGGATTCTGTCGTAATTTCGCAAATAATGTTCTCTCGAATGTAGAAATGGTGTGGTGGGTCACAATTACAATTTTTCTATGGAAACCGTATTATTTAAAGTATAGTGGTAAATAACGATCAATATTTACTCATGTCTGTAATCTTATTTTACACGGCGTGGTGAGTGAAAGATCTCTTAATATTTTTGGATAAATCCGCGGTTTGTCTAAAATAAAAATTTTGTTAAAATATTAATACCGTTTCATATATTTCGTAAAGCAATGCGGAACCCAAAAATCCAAAGAACCATTTAATTCCGCTTTTACTGGTATTTAAAATTAAAATACGTTCAATTTATGCAAAGATTATGTTAAATTATGCAGATGGACGGTTTTCGCGTGAATGCTTAAGGTCGAATCGCCACGAAAAACACATTTATCAAAAGTAAATTTTGTAAATATTTCTTACAACCAGTTAATATAATATTTTAATGATTTAATTCCATTTTTTTATAGATATGTTCTATCATCATCATCAACATCAACTTTGATACAAAGTTGATGATGAGAGTTCTACAGATTTTTAGATGGTGGGATCAAAGCAATAAATACGTTAACCCTGTACAACCACCAACCATTACTTTATACTATTTGAAAAAAGGAATTAACTGCGTTAGTAATTTGTCAATAATAAACGATCGTTGAAACAGTCACAAAAGTGTGACTGTAATGGGACGGTTGCGGGTTCGATTATTATTACTTAATATTTTCTAAGCCAAAAGCCAGGCATTGAGTTCCGCCACTCAGTAAATATTGCCTAGAAAATTTTGGGGGAAAGTGGAGTGAAGTGTTAATACTAGGTACCCTCCGCCTACCCTAATATGCGGGTTACATAATGAATTTGATTTAATTTTAATATAATCTTTTTATTAATCGATATTGAAATTATGAATGCATTTACTACCAAAGCCAAATTTCTTCCTATATAATATTCACAGTTTGTCTTTGTTTCTGCATAAACTGAATTTGCATAGCGTTTATCTAAAGACAAGATTTTTCTATCTGAAGAGAGTAAAAAATATTTAAAGTCAATCTTGAGCTAAGAAAAATAAAATGCCTTAACCCTTTTGTCCATCCACAAATTAATTTATGATTGATGTATAAAACGGTTTTACTTACCGTCGTGGCGCAGACGCACAAGGGTGTGACTGTAACTGTGACTGCACATAAGGGAATGAAATATTTATTTAAATTTATATTTCCATTTCTTCTCTCCGATGTAAAGGCTAAGTGCGGCGTTGAATTTGGTCGTGTTAATATTTATAGATTTTATGTATACTATTTTCTAAGTACATTGCAAATTTTAACCTAGGAACTAAAAATTGTAGAGGTAAACGGGGCAAAAATATAACAGCTTACATCTTAGAAATATATGTTAGACGAACCACCAAATCAGACACAAAATCCAGCTTTTACAATAACTTTATTTACACTTGTTCTTCATATAGTAACAATATTTAAATATAAATTCTAATGACAAGTTGTCTCGACAAATTCTTAAGAAGTAAATGAACATGGGTGCCGTGTCGTTTATATTGGAAATCCACCGGAAAAGACGCAGCACACTACCACCACTTAATACAATCGATAATGGTACCAATATCAAATGACGTCCTCGTAACATATAAATATTCAATATTGTTAAATTTAATTTGCCAAACAAAAACCGAAATCGATATATTCTTGTTAGGTCGCCATATCTAATACAAGTTTCTCTACATTACAGGGTTTCAACGTGCGAGGCTATGATCCATCCAAGGATGCAATTTCTGCTGCTGCCAAGAACGGTATCTCCGGTGCCAGCTCCATCGCAGCGGCGGTGGACGGTGCTGACGTAATAGTGTCCATCTTGCCAAGCAACAAAGTTGTCCTTGAGGCTTATCTTGGCAAGGATGGTGTTGTTAAACATGTAAGATATAAAATATTGCCTTTTCTCATTTCTTTTAAATATAAATACAAACCCCAAAACTAAGACAGATTCACAGATCATAAAAAAAACGAAACGAAACGATTTCTAGCTTTATTGATTGATGCATAGGAATTCTATATTTTTCCAAACACCTAAACGTATTTTTTTTTATTATTATTATACAAAATATTAACATAAATTGTAGCCTACGTGTTATTTTGATTCTTAAACTATATTGCTGTAAATTTTCATAACCTTTATTACCCAAGCTAATGAAACTGAAAGCTTGCGCAGTCTATCTGTGCACCTTTGGCTTTATACAAAGGCACACTGCATCCCGCAAAACGTCTAGGACCTGCCCTGATTTCCAGCATAAATTTCACATAAGCTAGAACAAGTCCAAGACGCGTGACCACTTCGGCAGTAAATCAATCTTCTCCCGCTGCCTTAGCACATTTTAGATTTCGTATTACACTCTCAATTTCTGATTTCGCCATCAGCTACATCAAGACTCAGTGTTTCACTGTTACTGGAGACATTCATGACGCCTAAAGCACATCATACATCTCCTTGTAAAATTCCGCCTATCAGTTTGAGTAAAAGATTTTTTTTATATATATAATATTAATATAGAAATGAAAAAATCCTTTTACTCAAACAAAGTTGGTTAGAATAATTGAATCAAAATTTTCCAAGCGACCAGTACTCGGAAATGAAAAAAATATGTATGGAAAATAAAAGTATTCTTATAAACGGCTGTATTACGATGTTTCTTAGATGAATCTACTTTCTTGGAGTAAAGCAGAATTTCTATAGGCTCCTGATGAAAGGCTATTTGAAACGTCGCATAAGTCAAGTCGGAGTTTTAAAGAGACCATTTTTATGAGAAATTTTGCGGAACGTTTCTGAGTAAAGTTTTAGTTAATTTTTCTGTCTTATATTCATTTTTTGTTTTTGCTTTTCTCTTTTTAAATTAAGTAAAAATGGTCTTTGTGATTTATATGAAATATTTCATATTCACAGCTATATAAAAATCTATATAAAAAGCTAACTCAAAGCAAATAAAAATAAAAAAAACGATGCATATTTTTTAACAGAATAAGCTCGAAGAATGCCACTTAAGTACAAAATTGTTATAATTTTTTAGTATATAAAAATAAAACAAATTAAAAAAATATATTTTTTTACTCGAGATCCAAATTATCTTTAACATTAAGTGACATTTTATTGCTACGCACGCACGGCAGTTCAAATCATGACGTGGTCACAGTTGCGTCACTGGTACGTTGCCGTGACAAAAAGTTACCTAATTGTCACGTACCCAAATGCATGCACCTTAGTTAGAAAATATGTATACAGTGATAGAAACACAATAGGCACTTTGACTTGGACTTTATATTTTATTTTTATAGGCGCCAAAAGGTTCTCTCCTCATCGACTCTAGTACAGTGGATCCTAACGTACCCAAAGAAATCTTCCCGGTGGCCATCGAGAGTGGAGTCGGCTTCATCGATGCTCCTGTTTCTGGAGGTAATTTTTTTGTTGTTTCCGTCTTTTAGTTATGGGTTACGAACGGCAGTTAATTAATAATTAATTGCGCCGTCGTGGTGCGGCGGTACAGCGTCTGTCGCGGCGGTCGTGTCTTTGATTCTCACTCAGATGAATGAATTATTTTTTCATTTCCTCACCAACGAAAAAGACAAAGTATGACGAGTCCCATAAGTAGGAGAAAAGTGGGAAAAGGAATATCTTAGCACTAGGTACTCTCTTCTAATATATAAAGAGAATTTAATAAATTACATTTTTATTAGTTTTTATTTTTTTGTCTTTGAATATAAAATCAATGAAACTATTTATCACAATCATTTGTTTATATTTCAAAATACATCGTCATAAGTTGATAACTTCCCAACCTTTATCGTTTGGACATTAATCTATATTATTGGCATTATTATATTATAATATTATTATGAATTTAGAGGCCAGTCGTGGCGCATGGTTGGTTGGCGCGCGACTGGTTGTGGGTTCGATCCCCACCCTATTTATAAATAAAATATTTATTTAAATTTATATTTTTCATTTCTTAACTCTGGTGTCGAGGTAAAGAGCGGCGTAGAGCTCCGCCACACAACACGCAATATCTCCAGAATACCTTGCTGTATGGGAGATACAACGTGAAGCTACTTTATTATTTTTTAATGTTATTAGGAATGTTAATAAAGAGTAGAGACCATAATAATCATTTTTTTGTCATTACTTCGAGAGAAAATCGAACTTACAACCGTTTTGTTTACAATCGGACGCAACCCCATTTCACTAAGATGCCTTAATTTTCTATAACATTTATTTGACAACGAAAACTGCCTACTAAAACGAACAACACTTGCTAATGTGCCATTACAGATAAGAATCATGCCATAATGTGAATAATTTTCTCTGTTATTCGTTTTCTGAATTGGTGAATGTGTATAAAGAAGACACAATTTTTTTTATTTTTTTTAGTTTCACGCATTTATTCCGCATTTAGCAGGATAGGCAGAAGGAGCCTAGTGATAAGATATTTCGCTCCTGAATTTCCGCCGAATTCTAAAGATATTTCGCGTTGAGTGGCGGAACTCAACGCCGCTCTTTGCCTCGACATAAGTGTAAAGTAATGTAAAATATTTCATTTTCTCGTGTTCGAATTGAACTCACATGCTGTCAATTTTACAATCACACGCTTGTGCCACGACTGGCACTTAATTTTTTCTATTTTTTTTAATATTATTAACGAATTTTTAGAACAGAATGAAAGTTCTCTTCCTACTTTTATTCTGCATATGACACTGTTCAACACAACGTTAAACCGAGTTTAAAGTTAATATTTTTGAAATTTAAATATTAATAGTAACGAAAATTCTTCCAGTCATTTTTTTTAAATCACAACAAAAAATTTAAGAAAGAATAACATAAAAAATGGGACTACAAAATCTCAAAAGATGAAACCCAAGAAAAAATATATAAAAAAGTTGCCAGTTACACAATCATGATATAAAACTATTCTGAAAATTCAGCATTCATTTTTCAGAGGAAAAGTAAAGTAAAGATATCATGACAAAATGAACTGAAACAAGTGATAGCCGGTGTCAGATTAAAATGGCCGGGGGCTTGAACGTTCTTTGTCACTACTATGACAGTTTGCTAACGTTTTTGTAGAGGAATTCGTAGACATTCGGTGTAATGGAATGTTGTATTTGAACTAGAATGTGAAAGATTTTTAAGTAATCTTCAGAAGCGGTTGACCGTAAGCGTGATTCCATTTCCATGTTCAGACTTGGTGAAACGCTGCTTAACGGATTGTTAAAAATCTAAAAATAAAAAATCTATTAATAGGTATGAGACCGAAACCACTACGTGTAATGCACATCTGACTTATGTCATATATAGCAGGGTAGACAGAGGGAACCTAGAGTTAAGTTGCCCAAGGTAAAGTTAGTTAGTTAAGTTAGTACTCCGTTTCCCAAGTCTAGCCCTATTCAGGATATTGCGTGTTGACAGTTGACAAATAGCAGGACCGGCAGAGGGAATCTAGGAATCACATTGTAACATTCCGTTTTCATTAAGACACTTATGTATTCTTCGCCTAATTCTGGATGCACTGTGTGTTGAATTGTGAAACTCAATACCGCGCTTTGTCTCGTTACCAGAGCGATGAAATGAAAATACTGAATATTTAATGTCCTTGAGTGGGAATCGAAGCCACAACCAGCCGCGTTTAAAGTCGCTCGCTTGTGCCCCTACGCACCACGACTGGCCTCAGACTTCTCAAATTAATATTATACAAATATTTTCTACATCACCTCAGTTAAGACTTAAATATAAGATTAGATAAGATAAGCATTGTGACATTAAATAACAATTTTAATGTCATACACTTGTTTTTCATTTGAAGGAAATAAACATGTATTGATAAGTAAACGTTCTTGGGTGGTAATCTATATGATATTTTATATGACGTTTTCATGTTTTAATTGAGTTTTTTAGGCTACACTCAGCATTCCGCATACAATGTTGTTGAAGTTATGGGTATTGGTACGAATCCTACTCGAGGGTGTAATCGTTCCCCATTAAGACAGATTATTCCCCAAATCTGTTTGGGTTAAAGAGTTAATTATTTTTCAGTATTATTTCCAAAAAAAAATCTTACCTTCCTAATCGAACGAACCCAACGTTAAGACACTCAAACTGTGGCGAAACTCAACATCACGCTTTACTTGGTTACCAGAGCGAGGAAATAAAAATATTAAATATTTCATGTTCTGGAGTAGGAAATGAACCCACACCCGTCGCGTTTACGTAAACTAGTGTCCTTGCACTAACTACTATGGGCTCTGTGAGATAAAAACGTAAGATAATTAAAATTGAAAGACATATCTATAGACATGGTGGATCAGTGGTACAGTGTGTGAGTGTAAACCCGAATACTGTGGGTTCTCTTTCCACTCGAGGGAGCGAATTATTCCCATTTATCCTTTTTCACAACAATACCATAGAGTTAAGTTTCGCTACTGAGCACACAATATCTCGAAAATTAAAGGGAACAGAGAATATTAAGCTAAACACTAGATTCCCTGCCGTTTCAGATATATATCGCGATATTGGCGTTTTATCCAAGAGCTATAAATGCTTTTATTTTTTAACATATATTTAATATTGATTTCAGGTGTTATGGGCGCCCAAAACGCCACACTAGCATTCATGGCAGGAGGTCGTAAAGAAGACTTTGACAGATCCTTACCACACCTACAAGCGATGGGTGCCAAGCAGTTCCACTGTGGAGACATTGGCGCTGGCCAAGTGGCCAAGCTCAGTAACAACATGTTGATGGGCATTACTGGCATGGCCACTGCCGAATGTATGAATATGGGTATAAAGTTAGTAACATTTATGTATATGCTTTTTGTTTTTTTTAAGTTTGTGAGTTTTGAGTGTTAATTTTTTTCCGTATTTCAAAAGAAAAATAAAACCACGTTTTTTTTGTAATTTTTTGTTAAAATATTTTCAACTAACAAAGCTAAGATAATAGTCACATTGTATGAAATTTGCCGCGTAATCAAATGTGTAGGAGTTAAATGGTGTTAATAAAAATATATATATATTTCCTGAATCCGTGATGCTGTGTCTTGAACGTCAAGAGTCATCGCCACAATTTCTCTACCAGATCGAAGAATTAAAAATAATAATAATAATTAAAAAAAACAAGCTTTCTATCTAGAAAATAGAATACAATACACCATGGAAAAAAAATATAAGTTTTTTCAGTGGTGTGTTGTATTTTACAAATCAAGCTCTTTCATTTGATGTCCATAGATTAATAACAATACTGATTGTGTCATTTCATTCTCATTGGAACTGAAGTCGTAGTCCAAAAGAAATGGCTTGAATGACTGAGCTTGCAAGAACTCGCATACACTACAATACAAACATACTATATACAAACATAGTAATATGTATGGTATTACCTCAACTGAGAATTGAACCTAGATTCTTTTTATATTTATTACAAATTATACTAAAAACATGATATAGGCAGTAAAATGACAAAACATGTAAAACTTAATAATCACTGTAGCTCACGCGCTATTGAGCTGAAGCGACATAAATCCTAAATTATGAATAGACTGCATTAGTTACGTTTAGTATAAAATTGACAGAGATAGATTGTCACATGATAAAAGCTATTGTAAGCTTGTTAAACAGAAACATTTATATTCATTTGTTTTTACTGGATAGGCCATTGTAGTTAGATTTTGTTTTAATATCGAAATTCGTGAGTTTGATTATCATCTAAGGTAGACATCTAAATCATAACTTATATATAATTATGTAATTATTAATTACACACAATGTTGTTCGCCTAAGCTATAGGACGTAAATTTCGTTTTTTTTTCTGTAAGAATTTTTCTAAATGTTCTCTAAATATTCACCTACACTCCCTCAAAGAAGTATCTATATGCCAAAATGCACTCACTAGTTTTGACTTTCGCTGTCATTCACTCAATTAGCAACGCTAGCGATTTATATATACAAATAGGTACCGTAAAATATTATTACATTATAATCTTTTTTTAATAAAATCTGTCAGGTTGTACGCACAATAAAAAAGTAAATGAAATTGTATTGAATGTGAATATACTAGCGGTCTCGCGGCTTCGCCTGCAGTCTACCTTTATATTTTTTATTATGCTTCATTTGCCAACAGTTTTTTATACATTCAATCATTAATAACTTGTATCCATCATTTTGAGAAAGTGTAAGTACTGTGTAGCTAATTGAGAGCATGACATCGGCGGCATGGGCGCCCCCTGCGGGACTCAAGCCTCGTCTTGCGGCCGTAGACAGAACGTTGAAATTTCTCGAAAAGTATAAGTCTAAATTGAATACTGTAGGAGCCAAGGTTTATCTTCATTAAATTTCCTTGATGATGGAACCATTTTCGGTCGTAAGTTATATAAATATTAAATAAAAAGCAGTCGAATATCACCTTGCAATTTTTAAATATTTTTTGTAATAAAATGCCGTATTCTAGCATATTTATATACGGTGTCGCGGACTTTTTTTATTCAACTAATTATATATAATGTTTTTGCAATACAATGTACTTACATATATTTAACTATTTTTACAACGCTCGGATAAAGTAATTAGATGGCATCCATTTTTATTGTTATTTCATTATTTAAAGGTAACTAAGACTTACATAATAATCTTATATCTTTAGCTATAGCTTATAGCAGTCCCGACAAATGTAGCTTTCATATAAAACAAAAAATCCGACGGACGACCAATACTTCCAGAGATCTTAACGTTTTAACAAACACACAAACAAACAAACTCTTCCACTTTGTTATATTAGTACAGATATGAGAGTTGAGTGGGCATTCAATTTCCATTAAGAAAAATAGATTCATTTCTTAACGTAACGACCCAAAACGCGATGTTGAGTGCCGCCACTGAACTCAAAAAAAAGTGAAGAAGAAATAACTTTTATTCATAATAATAAACATTCATAAGAAAACACGAAACAAAATTGAGATCATGCCGTAAACTCTTATTAAGCTCAATTCCACTCATAACGGTTCATTTATTACAATGAAATATAAATCAAAGAAATTCGTAATTTACCGTCGCGTCGTCGTCGGACTTGGTAGCTTTTCATTATTGTTAATTTGCCCATCAGTTTGCTGGGAAACGGAAATATAGTCACGTACAGTAATAAAGAATATATAAGCTTCACAGAATAATTGGTTCAGTGCTCATTTGAGGTAATATATACCATATTTTATAGTAATCGTCGTTGCAAAATTGTTATTTTTTCTGTTTTTTTGGGTGCGCCAGTCTTATAACGGAAAGAAAAGATATATATAGGAACTCATAAATAGGGCACAGTGATACAGCGGCATAGCGTCACTATAAACAGAACGAATGCGATGGAAACGGGTTCGATTTCCAATCGGGCTAATGAATTATTTTCATTTACTCGGTAACAATACAAACCCCTAAGTTTGAGTTACGCCGCTTAATCAGTATTCTCGAAAATTGTTCATTATACGGAGAACGGAGTGACTTAACACTGGTCTGAATGTATGTGGAATGCAAGGTGAACATAAAAAAAACTGGTAAAAGTACCTAGAGCTAGAACAGTAAAATACAAACGCTAAGAAGCTTTATCTGTCTTCAAGACGTGAATGCAATTTAATTAAATTTACGTTAGACTGTTCCGCGGAAATGCTGAGTATTTGGCGAAGTATAATTTGTTTAACGACTTCCTCATATTTGTGTTGCATGTACCTTGATGGCTGTAGTAATGAAAATTATATAATAACGAGGATGGTTGTAGCTTCAAATCCATTTTAGGTTTTGGAAAGAGAATTGTCGAAATTCCATTAGGAACGAGACTTTTCCCTTTTAAATCTTAGCCTATCTTTTAGCTGTGTGATCCCGGCCTAGAATAGGATCATCCTGATACTGGTGGTGTCGTAAGAGGCGACTAAAGTACGTGTGGTAGAGTCACGTCGCCAGCAATGGCAACACGCATTGCTGGCGACGTGACTTTCTGCCACTGCGTTTCGCATCAGGTAATGCCGGGTCCCGGCGCCCAACCCATCTTAAAGGCCGGCAACGCACCTGTAGCTCCTCTGGGGTTGCACGGGGCCGTGGGCGGCGGTGATCACTTACCATCAGGTGACCCGCACGCTCGTTTGCCGTGTTTTTTCCATAAAAAAAAAAGTCAGTCAGTATATACTAAAACTTTTCAATACATCCTATTCTATTATCCAAAATGATTCCTATACAATAAAAAATAAAGGCTCTCCAATTCAAGTGTTCCAGACCTAATTCATAAGGAAACGCCGATCTCAGTTATATTTGAAGTAGACCAGACATCAAAATGTAACCTTCCAATCATATTTATATGGAAATGAGGGTAGGGTTTTTATTAAAGTCGGGGCCAAAATTTCTCGACAATTCGCTGGAGATTTACGACGTTTTTGGCGTCAAAGATAATTTTATTTGAAAGTGAAGTGTTCGTTGTTCATCATATTCGATTTTTTGAGAGTGAGCTTTTAAAAGCGTTTCGTGTGTGAAGCGTGATAATTTTATAACTTAGTGTACGTCACATTTAGTTTTGTTCATGTACGAAATTGTTTTTTTTTAAGAGGAATATGTATCATATAGTTTGATTTTCTTTCATAAATAACAATAAATAAAAGTATGTCAGGATATTGCCATTCAAAATAAATATATAGTCTCTACATTTGATTTTTGAAGGTGCTAGCTATACTTTACGCCATATCCAGCAGGATATGTTTACGTTATGTTCCGCCACTACCTTGTTTGTTTGATTTTATATGTGTATAAAATCAAAAAAATAAGGTAGTGGACGAACATAACGCCGCAATTTGTCTTGTTATCAGATCACAAAAATGAAAATAATTCTTTCTTCCGATTGGGAATCAAGCCCGTTAACGCTGTGCTTACAATTATCGCCGCTAATGAACATTAGCGCCGATATTTGTAAACACAGCATTATAATGAACTTAATGAACATTTATAATGACTTTATTGTGTACATATATTAACATTATGTTATAAATTTGTTACAGAATGGGTCTAGACCCTAAAGTACTACTCGATGTTCTCAACAATTCCTCAGCCAGGTCATGGTCTACTGAGGTCTACTGTCCTGTACCTGACTTGGTACCAACTGCACCCTCCAGTAGAAACTACGATGGTGGATTCAAAAATGAACTTATGGTTAAGGTAAAGTTTTTAAATATCAAAATTTTTTATTGTTACGTATTTCTTGCTTTTAGTTGAGTTGCCTTCTATTGTCAAACATTCTATGCTTCGTCTAGTGTTAGTAATTTAAATAATCAGTTTTGTCTTACTTGCTATGGAAAAAAATAATAATGTAAATATAATTATTCTGCAGAATATAGAGCTATATAGAGATATAGAGCTCATAACAAACGTGTAAACTCGATATAATCTTTCATCAATTAATGTATAATAACTTATATTATACCAAAACAATTTTTTATTGAATTACTGTGAAGTAAATCAAGTACACATTATTTCATTAGACAGGCAGGCCATTAAACGAACGTAATAATAGTAATATACCTTATAGTATACCAAAAAGACAAAAGAAACATATAAAGAAGAGAAGATAGTAAACTAAAAAAAAATCCCTACGCCAATATTAATGGTTGTCTTGAAAGCAGTAGCTTCTACTTTGGTACAATGAACGCACTCGTATATCCAGAGGTATGTTCCGTTACTGTTACTGTGAATAGGCGTCTGTGCGACAAAAGATTTGAATGACAAATGTACCGACATCACGATAGCAATGCCATAATGAAGCTACAATTTGACTTAAACGACGGTTTTAGTATAATGAACGCTTTTTCACTCTTGAAATGTATATATAGGCTGTTTTGTATTGTTATGTATGTATTAATATTTTTTAACTTTAAATGGCTGTATAATGGTAAGGTAATTGTTTCCATCTTAGTCTTCTGTTCTGTAGTCTCTACTAGGTTCTCTTTGCCTCCTAAATAGTAACAGTAAATATCAGTAGTAGTCTTTACAATATATTGTTAATACATTGTCAGTTTTTATTTTTAAAAATTTTAGTTATAAAAGCCCTTATGGGCTATTCCAACGTGAAACTAATCCCTTCATCTTTAGAGGGTTGTGAAATGAAAACAATTTATTCCCCAAGTTGTAATCGAACCTTCAACTATCACTTTAACCGGCGGAGGCCTCATCAATTGAGTTACATGCATATTATATACTTAAGTATATTTTTTTTCGCAGGACTTGGAGCTAGCTAGCAATATGGCTCTTGGAATACGATCCCCGATCCCCCTCGGCGCTGTCGCTACACAGTTGTACCGCATCGTGCAATCTCGTGGCTACGGACAGAAAGATTTCTCTTTTGTTTACCAATTACTCAAAAATGAAGTGGAAAAAAAGTAGAATAAATTGTTTATGTTATAGTTTTATTGTTTTTTTTTTAAATATATAAATTGATATTGTTGGAATGGTATGTTCAATATTTATTGTATTACTAGCGGCCCGCCTGCGGCTTCGCCCGCTTAAACTACATGATTATTGATCTAATAAACAGAATTGACTGACAATTATAATGACTTCTAATAAGATATTTATCACTTTAATCTATAATATTCTAATATGATTTTTTACTACATTGTCGTTGTTTCTATAAGAACTTTTGATTGTTTTGAATTAATAAATACGAACAGTGTTGATAAAAATTATACATAAAACTAATTATTTCTTATAATATGTATAACTAATAAATATTTTTGTAACATTACGTTCTTTTTACCTATGTAATGTAAGTCTCGTCATAATTCTAAAGCTCTGTTGAATGTGCTGATGTCAGTGAATAATTTAATTTGCTCCTTCAGAAACAGCCTTAAATGTTAAATTATTGATTTGTAGGATTCATAATATTCTTTGTAAAATGACTGTAATGATTGCATATTAACTCCAGTAAAGTTTTTAAATTAGTTACATGTGTTATTTATTAGCCAAATGTACAATTTGGTAAATATGTAGGTATTACAGAGTACATGTAGAAAGGATGTTTTTAGGCATTTTTATTTGAAAACGAACGAACGAACCGAAGAATCTATGTATTTACTTAATATTTCTTTAAAGATCAAATCAGTCTTTACCTATGTGTTGAATTAATTTCTGCTTAAACTTAACTATTATGACTTATGAAGGTTCCCTTCACTAACAATCCCATTTTGTTTACTTTATTGTTGGTACTCTGTACAATAGTGCTTTAAAAATATATATTTTTATCAACAGTCATATAGCCAAGACGTTTCGAATGTCATTCTATAGCCAGGAATCTTACCAGCGCGATTGCTATATAACATTCGCAGGCAAACTAATGCATTGAGTTCATTCAAATGACGATAACTTTTTTGTAATGAACCGATTTTGATGAAACAAATTTTAAGAGTTAAGTTGATCGGTGGATCTTTTAAGTAAATCGGTTCACTACTTTCAGAGATTAATGTGACCATACATACATTCAGACAGACAAGAAATTAAAAAAATATATCTTTGCTTTCTATTATTCTTTTTAAGTGTCCCTCTATCCATTTCAGTCAAAATTACTAAATGTACAGACAAAATATTTTTACTGTTTTATTAAATATGAAGATATGTTTGTCCGGGCTAAAGAGAATCGTAAAAGTTTATGGTACTCTGGTTCTGTGCTTAATTTGCCAAATGCTTCCAGACACTAGTCTATTTATCTATTAATATAATAAAAAATAACTACATGGTCCGTACATGGAAAATATACGAGAAAATTGAAATTAACATAGATTTTTTTTTCTCAGTTTGCGCGTTTGACCGCGCTAATCTCAGAAATGGTTTAACCGACTTAAATGCAGTTTTATTTGTTGTATTTTGGTAAACTTACTTACATTTAGTGTAGAATGATGTAAATATTTGGAAATTATCAACTCTACTGAAATCCTTATCTTCTCTACTTATATTTTTTATCTATATTTTAGCCTATAGATGTCTTCATCTATTTAGCTGCAAATTGCTGGTTGGCAAGACCGTTCCAGTTTGAGGAGCAGACTAGTATTCTCAGTACCATATTTGACTTAACGTTACGTACATGGAATAATTTAGCCAACTTGATACTTGCAGGAGTTACGTCTTCGAAGTTGCTACTAGTTCCGCTGCCAAGTATCTATATTGTTCTGTTACACATTGTTGCTAAATTTATTTAGGTGTATACTCGTAGAGTAGAAGTCAAGTAGGGTAGGGCAAGTAGGGAGGGTAAGTAGGGTAGGGTAGGTAGGGTAGGGTAGACTAATAAAACCTAGTATTAAGAATTTGAAATAGGGAGTAATATTTCAAATTCTGCCCAAGTTTCGATACCCTGCGTGTTGAGTGATGGATCTCAATGATAGATATCGGTGCTGTACGTCGTTCGCGTTCCGAACGGAAACACTAATATTATTCGAGGCCAGTCGTGGCACAACAGCACGAAGTGTGATGGTAAAACCGACTGGTTGTGGGTTCGATCCCCACTCGAGGAGATGAAATATTTACTTAAATGTATATTTCTATTTCGCTCAGGTGTCGAGGCTAATTAGTTGTTCTGTGAAAGCGCTGTCATCATAGGTAGATTAATTTTAAGCACATACGAATTTGGGGTCCAACCCCCCCCCTTGAGAATAGGCAGGGTAGTAAGAGAGAGCCTGGAAGCCTAATGCTAAGACACTCTCCGTGTCTTAATAGGAAAAATACTTCTGTTCTCTATTTTCTGCCGATTTCTGAAGACGTGTTGAATGGTGGAAATCAACGCTATTCGTACCTCACCCACAGACCAATTTCCGAAATATCGCGTACTGAATTTTACGAGAGTGAGGAAATGAAAATAATTAAATCTAAAACCTTATTAGCCTTCGCAAATTTAGTTACGACACATATTATGCAAAATTATATTAAAATGAACATTACAACGATAGTATGTTCAAAAGGTTCTAATATAGAAAGGTGAAGCTTAATCTCATTAATTATAATAAATCATACCTCCCCCTAAAATTGTTCTTTCTCCTGAAGGCCCTCAAATAAATTACTAATTAACTTTGCAATAAAATCTCAGGTGTGCCGGAATTCGTTATATTTAGGCGAGCCCGATTTTTTTTTCATAGTAATGGATATTTTATATAATATTAATATTTGAATTAATAAACTAAGAAAAATCTTTTTTTATATATTATAGATTTTGTTGACAGCTACGACATATAAAAGGAAGATAGTACAGTCGTCACAATAATTTTATTGAGAATCGGTATACGCCCTGGATATTGCTTATAGTTTTCGTGTATTAGATCTGCCTGATAAAGATCAAATACAAAGCATCATGTTTAGTTTCACGCAGTGTCTAGAAATAAATAAAAAAAGGAGTGTTCAAAAGGAAAGTAAGTACATACCTATAGTAGGTCTATACCTACAATAGGTATGTACACCGGGTCGTATAGCCCGGGTGTGTATTTATATTAAAACATTTCCATTATCTTCAATTAATTATTTTTAAATCATAAAAATATATAACTAATTTTAATATTCAGTCGACACCATATTTTTTCTTTACAAACGGAAACTATTACGCAATTACAAAGGATTCCAGCCATGGGTATAACAATGACGTGATTGTGAGAATTTTTTAATTTCCTCCAGCTCGGGGGACCCTCCCATACCATATTGGGGTTTTTTGTGCGCGAAAAAATCAAATAAAGGACAATAGAAGGGACGGTTTACGTCATAATCATATTTTACTCCACACAAAGCAGTTCTTACGTTAATGTGACTCCGTAAAAAATGGCAATCTGGCGCATGCTACGTAGAATTTTATATATTTTTTATAGTTGTGACTGTATCGCGATGGTTGTAGGTACGATTCCTATTTGTGGCAATTAATTATTTGTATAGGTCTGGTAACAGGACAAAATGCGTTGCTGAGTTGCGTAACACAATATAACAAACTCAAAAACATGTGAGCGTTTTTAAAGCACGACTATTTAAAGTTATATGTATTGACAATTTGTTCTCCAATTTTCTTCAAATTTCTCATTTTGTGCTGTTTGGCAGAACCCGACTAGAAATTTCTTTTGAAACATAAATATTGTCTTGATTTAGGACTGAACCCACTATCATATTCACAATTTAACATTTCAAATATATGCCAAGATGGTCTCTTTAGCTTGTAATTATCGTTTGGAAAGTCCACCCTTATGCTTTTTGAGAACGTCATTTGTCATCTTTCAAGTTTCAACAGGCCGTCCTTGACGTAAGAAAAGAATATTCATTCGTATAAAATTTTTAGGCGCACTGTTTAATGGATTTTTAATAATAATTGAAGATTGTGTCTTTGATTTATCTATATATAAAATTTTAATTTTATGTACGTAGATTTGGTTTATAAATTAAAATAAATTAAAAATAAGAAAGTGGGACCCCATCCATTATAAAAAAACAAATAAATTTGTTATAAGATACTCTAAAGAGATACTCATTCACACACTAATTTACCTGTGATCTGTTTAAAAAAGCCGCCGAATTTTCCGAGGCATTTCGTGTTAAGTGGCGGAACTTAGTACAATTTTTACCTTAGTGCCAGAGTAAAGAAATTAATGTAATAATTAATAAATAATAATTCATTCCCTCGAGTGGCGACCGAACCCACAAACGTCGCGTTACAATCACACCCTCATACTTCAGCATCACTACCGGCATTTATGTTTTAATAAAAAGTAAAAAAATTATCAGTTCAACTAAAACGTGCAACAATAATTTACAAATCCAATCTGTATTCAATATTCTAAGCGCGTAAGCTATCTCACAAAGGCAAATTAAGGTAGCCTTGTGTAAAAATACAGAGTATATTTTGAATCTTTACATGAAATCGGTGGGACGGTTGATAAAGATTTTCTTGTTTCTTTTTTTTGTATATACTTTAGTATCTTTTTTAATCATTTTGTTAAGAAGGCCAAGGGAACGTGATATCTGTTATCTTTATTAAATATTGTGATTGAGCGTAACTTTACTCTGTATTTTGTCTGAAATATGAAGGGAAAATAAGAATATATATATATATATATATAATTGTTCAATAGTGGGTTTGATTCTCACTTCTATTTTTAATGTCGAATCAGCTGCACAAAGCAGCAGTTATAAAAATTACTTTTCCTATTTTTTGATTACGATACAAGAATTAAATAAATTTCCATTCATTCTCCAAAAAGGTTTTTAAGATGATCGATCTATTATCAATATTTCTGTAAAAAACATTGTCTAGTGTATAAGAAGTAGCTTTACACACCAGGCAAAGTGTATCGACAAAATTCAAATGGCATTCTCCTCACGAACGACCATTACTCGCTGACAGTGACTTCCAATTCCTAACATTTTATGTTTAAAAGAAATATAAATATTACAAAGAATAACCAAAAACAACCTTAACAGAAAAGCTATAAAGTCCAATTTTGTTGGAAGAAAAATATAAATCCACGTCCTGTCGCTTCTACATCACAAACGCTGTAACGTGAAAATTTAAAATTTCGTGTTTAAGTGAAATTTTATTGGAAATGCCTGTTTTTATTGGCTGTCTTCCAAACGATCGAATTGTTGAATTCTTGACGTGCCAGTGCTTTAATTAAGAATGCTTCAGGACTATATGAACTGCTATATAGTTGACTTTGTTCATACTACATACTTTTTTTAATCTTCGGATAAATAAAAAAAAACCATATTTAGTTAACAACTCTATTTTTTTTTGGTTAATGTGAATTGGTGGCGGTTCAGGATATGACTGGATTGTGAATTCGATTCCTATTTGAAAGATTTTTTTTTTATTTTTTTTTTGGTAATAAGATAATGCGCGGTATTGAGTTCAGATTCAACATGCAATATCTCGTAAATTTTACAAAAAATGGGGAATAGCTAACCTAGCCTAACACTGCGTTGTTTTTGCCTACTCTACTACACTCGTATGCAAAATACACCTCGAAGCTTTATTAAATCGAACATTACTGACTCATTAGTTTAAGTTATCACTTCTGTCAGACGTCCCGAGACGAACGTGTAATTTTTTTTGTATAAAAGTTGTAATATTCTTTACAGAAATCATTTATCTACCAAATTTCAGCCTTATAGTCCTAATAATTTCGGAATAAAGTGGCTGTGACAAACAGATAGACATACAGAATAGGCCTCTCCAATAGCACGCCACTGAACTCGATCTTCGCCCCTTTGTATATAACAGTTGCTAGCCATTTTGTCTATATCGTAACTAATTGGAGGACGTCCTACATACACTACGCTTACCGAATTTTCATAAACAGATCAAAATTTTAATAACTATACCTACACTTTAGTCCTATATAATAATGATGTTTCGGCAAACTTTCTAGCGTCCAGCACTAATTCGATTCCTAGTGACTACTACAAACTGGTGTCGTGCAAAATTCAAATTAAGTTTTAATAGCTTTTGCAAACTAAAACAAGTTCCTATCGACATCGTGGAGCTGGTGCCGGTACATTCGATAAGTTCATTTGATTACTTTTAGTTTTGCAAAATTTTCATCGAAGCTCTTTGCATGCATATTATAGAGGATAACGTTATTTATATACGATAAGTGTTAAAGGAGATATGAAAACGTTGAACATTTTTTATTATTTCATCAGTTAAACAGCTAAATATGATTATAGTCCTTATGTATCTAGAAAATCTGATGAACAATCACAGTAGCACAGATAAAGTATAAAAAATAATGAAACGATTTAACAAAAGTTGTTGAGTATGATGAGCATTTTCCATCGACACATTGAAATTGATGATCTGAAACATCTCATGAACAACCATCACGGTCTAGCTAAACTATAAGAAATAATAAAATATGTTCTTATTGAAAAAATATGGACACGTGATGGGCACTTTCCATTAAGGAACATCTGATGATCAATCATGACTGTCCATAGCTATATTGAACGGTCCACACAAACAAAATTGCGGGCATCCACTAGTTCATAATATAAATTTAACAATTAAAAACAGCATCACAGTAATAATGTTCACTGCAGCGTAATAAACAATCTGCCGCGGTACAAATTAATAGTTTGCGGATATTTTATAAAGTGTATGGATTTACACTGTAGCCGCAACTCCACTGGTGTGAACGAGGAATGACTGGTATTTGACTGTCACTATGAAAGCAATTTGTCACATTGCCTCTTTGATAGTACTATGCTATTATATGGTGTATGTATATTATCTGTGTTTAAGTGTGGGAAGAATTAATGATATATAGAAAAAAAATATCTTTAATAATTAGCCGTCGTTAGACGCAATAGCAAGGTGTCTGATGGTAAACACGTTAGTTATGGGTTCGATTATGACTCGGAAAATTAATTCATTTCTTTCTTCTGGTAACTAGTCAAAAGCGTGGCGCTGCATTTAGTTTCACTACTCATCACGTAATGTGTGGAAAATTGTGCAACTCAAGGGGATTTGAGTGATCTTGCTTGTCTTAATATTATAACAATTCACATCACAAATTTCTGCTAAGAACCTAAATTGAACTTGTGACCTGCTTTTAGCAAAGAAAATTGTTAGCCAATAAACTAACCCACTGAATTATTAATCATTACTTATCTATATTAATAATTTACAGTCTAATATGAATAATTCACACAAATCTGTGTTTGTTATGTACATAAATCTGTATGCTATATTAATATTATAACAAAGATGATGAGTTTATTTGTTTGAAAGTTAATCTTCAGAACTTACTGGTTTGAATTGAAAAAAATATTTTTGTGTTCAATGTTCCATATTTCGAGAAGGGTTAGAGGAAATAAAGGTTATATTATTCGAGGAACGTCTAACGTATAGTTAGATATATTAAGGACACTTTGCATGTATTATATACCATATACAAGTCTTATTAATTTTCTATATTAACATGGTCGCACTTTATGCCTTGCCATCTCAGCCATGAGATGAAATAAAAACATATAACTCAATTGGCTTTCACTCAAGAAGTTTACAGAGTGACTGGTACCTCGACCCATTCCCTTAAGGGGGTCATAGTAGAGGTTCCTTTCAAGAGATATATGTTTTTTTATAAAATAATTTCTTTTCCGATTTTTTATCGAAAAAAATTTAAAAATCACAGCTTCAAACCTAAATTTCTCTTTTTTGAAAGCTTAAAAATGTATAACCAAATTTTAATACACGAAGAGAACGTTTCAATTCAAGAACGCTTGAATGAGTTCTTATTCTCAGAAATAATTGAAACACATGATGAAACATTATTATTTTTTTCGAAAAAAAAAATGTATGATACTTGCCATACAAATGATGAAGTTTTTTATATCTCATTAATTACTTTTGGGAAAAGGTTCAAGAGTTGCACACTTTTGGATTTGTGCAGTTTCAGAGAAATATAAAGAAAAAAGGTGAGGAGGTCGTGTTCGAATTATTCCAAGATTCAAGTGATAACAATTAAAGTCACAGTTCATGTGTAGACATGTCCGTACTTGTTGAGGGCGGTATCCTTCCGATGTTTACCAGGGAACCTTAAGACACTCCGCACCACGATGACGACCTCTATATTTCAATTTTTAGTACTCTCTAGGTATTAAAATGTATTATATACTAACATCTGGTCGGACGTTGTTTACAGCTCACAGGACTTTTACGCTTCACGAACGAACGTGGCCTAGACGTTTAAATTTGTGTCAATTTATATATGTTCTGAGTAAAATCATACAGTAGTTACTACTAACACAAATTAATTTTGGTTATTACAAAATTTGTTATTTTATAATTGAGGTCATCGTGGTTCATGGCCACAAGTATGTTACTGAAACCGCGACGGTTGTAGGCTCGATATCCACTGAATGAATTACTTTCATTTTCTGATTTAGGCAATTTTAACCACTTTCCGCCGAATTCTTGAGGCTTACCGTGTTAAGTGACGTAATTCAAGGCTTTCCCGGTTTTCCCTCGATACCAAAGGAAGGATATGAAAATATTAAATATTTCATTTTCTCGATTGGGAATCGAAACTCACAACCATCACGCTTACAGACGTACCCCAGCGCCACCACCTCCTCAAAATTTTATATCATTTGTAAAAAAAATATATTAAAAAGTATAAAAATTATAACAAAAGAAAATAAAGTTTAAGAAACAAAACGTTTTAATTTAAGTTAGGTACAACCAAGTTGTATTCAACGCGGATATTGCGCATTCCCTCGACATAAGGCGGTGATGAGGCAATAAAAACTGTCTCATTGTTACTAGAATCTCGACTGCTTACGTTTCGTGTCACGCGCGATCTTCTGTCTTACGGGACGTGTTTCGGATTTTTTTGTTAAACATTTTATTTTCAAAGACTGGATGGCGGTAATGTACGAAGTGAAACCTATTTGGTTATTTTAAATATTATATATTTGAGGCCAGTCGTGGCGCAGCGGCACGAAGTGTGACTTTAAAACCGACTGGTTGTGGGTGCGATCCCCATTCGAGGAGATGAAATATTTACTTAAATTTATATTTCCATTTCTTCGCTCTGGTGTCGAGGCAAAGTGCGACGTTGAGTTCTGCCACTTACACGGCCACAACAACTTAAGGCCGTGCTTTCTCTGTCACAAAAATATTTAAAATATAATCATTCACCTGAGAAGGAAACCAACACGCAGTCTCGGAAATTAAACTGTAAGTGGAAACAAAATGTCTTAACAATATTTTCCCCATACTTACCCTACAACGCACTCTACACTGTGGAACAAATCGTAAAATGAGTTTTGATATGATTTTATATAAAATATACAAAAATAACAAAGAAAGATAACAATTTCATACAATATTTCACTTCATACACTGTTTTACACGTATGTGCATAATTCTTACTTATTGTAAGAGAATCCCTTATCATTTGTTTCTAAGAAATATTTAGATAGACTAAGTACAAAAGTGTTTTATTTGGATTTAAAACTAATAAGATCAAGTAAGAAACCAGTTGTAGTCGATATACGTGAAAGGTAAGATACGATTTTGTTTTTTTAGCTTCACGCTGTATCTTGCACATAGCAGGAAATATGGAGTGTTCTTCTACACTCTCTTTCTCTGCTACCTTGCTACGAGAATATGCGGGATACAACGACGAATAAAATAAAAAAAAATAAAAGAATGAGACAGTAAAGATAGTAGGGGTTTTAAGATTTTATTTCAGTCACGCGCTTACAACTCCAGAAATAAGACAAACGCCATGACGCGACTTCATAAACAGATTTTGCGGGAAAAAGGAAGAGTTCCAAAGCGATTATTCGAAATACCAAATACATATTGTTCACAGTAACGTATTTTGGACGGTAATATAACGGTAAAGTAACAGAATGAAATAAAGAATGAACGAAATATAATTATAAATCATAAGTACTCTTTGCTAATAGTTATAAAACAAAACCTATATAGATACAAAACAACTAAACATGTTCAAGCAGACGAAGCCGCAAGTGATCGGCTACATTATTTGATTACGAAGAAACCAAGGTGCAAATACAATTTTGTTCGAACTTTTTATGAACTGACTTTATACAGCTTTTATAAACACACATTAAGCAAAAAGTATTTACTATTTTTTTTATCAGCTTCACGCTGTATCCCGCACACAGCAGGGTAGGCAGAGGGAATCTACTGTTAACACACTCCGTTCTTCATTTTCTGCCGAATTCTGATAGCATTGCGTGTTGAGTGGGAAAACTCAACGCCGCGCTTAGCCTCGACACCAGAGCGAAGAAATGGAAATATAAATTTAAGTAAATATTTCATCTCTTCGAGTGGGGATCGAACCCACAACCAGTCGGTTTTACAGTCACACTTCGTGCCGCTGCACCACGACTGGCCTTGTATTTACTATATACACACTTTCTTTTTATCGTATTGATAAAATATTTTATGTAATGACCGGACCTTTTGAATTCTAGGAAAGTTAATTTTATCGAGTTTTTATAGTGTTCCTCAGTGACACCGTGAAGTAAAGATGTTAATATAAATCTAATTCTCGTAACTTAAATTTAGTTCTAGTTGGGAACAGATTCTGTTTGTTTTTCTGTTTTTTTTTTTTAATTTCAAGCTGTGTCCCTAATGTGTCTAGTATTAAACTTCGAGGCCATCATGGCGCAGTGGCATTAGGTTTGACTGTAAACACAACGGTTGTGGATTCGATTTTCACTCGGAAATGAATCAGTTTAATTTCCTAGCTTTGGTAACAACACAAAACGCAGCGTTATGTTCCGCCAATCGGCACGCTTTGTGTCTTAACAGAAGGTTTCCCTCGCCTATCTTAGTATACAGCGTGAAGCTAAATAAAATAAAATATGAAACTTCTTAAAAATTAAATAACCAAACTTGCAAAGTTTGTTTCGGTGTAATAAAAGGAAAATCTTTATTCGATAAAACTCGTTAGTCATAGCGATGTCGTTTGTTTGAAACGTTCAATTTGCTTCAATTGAAGTTTTTTCTTCATTACATTCCTTAAGAAATCGAGACTTTCTTGGGCTCTTTGGTTTGGATTTAACTAAGTTTGCTATGGCTACTTGTTAAATGGTATTCCTTCGTTACATTTTTTTACTCCATCCATTTTCCGCCCAATTTTTCGTGAGCCATTGCGTGTTAAACAGCGGAACTTAACGCCGTGTTTCCAGATCAGGAATCAGAGCGAGGAAACGAAAATAAATATAATCATTACCCTGTGCAGGGATCATAATCATGTAAGGACATTTATTTTTCCATTTATTTATTTTTAGGGACTACTGTATCTGTGTTAATAAATTAAAATTAAAAATATAAAAATATACATAAATTATGTTATATACTTGAGCGTTAAATTCAATATTTAAAATATACAAATTCGTCATTGCTACATTTAAGTAAATATTTCATCTCCTCGAGTGGGGATCGAACCCACAACCAGTCGGTTTTACAGTCACACTTCGTGACGCTGCGCCACGACTGGCCTCGTATTTACTATATAAATAGTTTATTTTTATTGTATTGATAAAATATTTTATGCAACGACCGGACCTTTTGAATTCTAGGAAAGTTAATTTTATCGAGTTTTTATAGTGTTCCTCAGTGACACCGTGAAGTAAAGATGTTAATTTAAATGTAAATCTCGTTACTTAATTTAGTTTTAGTTGGGAACAGATTCTGTTTGTTTTTCTGTTTTTTTTCAGTTTCACGCTGTGCCCTTAATGTGTCTAGTATTAAACTTCGAGGCCATCATGGCGCAGTGGCATTAGGTTTGACGGTAAACACAACGGTTGTGGATTCGATTTTCACTCGGAAATGAATCAGTTTAATTTCCTAGCTTTGGTAACAACACAAAACGCAGCGTTGTGTTCCGCCAATCAGCGCGTTTTGTGTCTTAAGAGAAGGTTTCCCTCGCCTATCTTAGTATACAGCGTGAAGCTAAATAAAATAAAATATGAAACTTCTTAAAAATTAAATAACCAAGCTTGCAAAGTTTGTTTCGGTGTAATAAAAGGAAAATTTTTATTCGATAAAACTCGTTAGTCATAGCGATGTCGTTTGTTTGAAACGTTCAATTTGCTTCAATTGAATTTATTTTCTTCATTACATTCCTTAAGAAATCGAGACTTTCTTGGGCTCTTTGGTTTGGATTTAACTAAGTTTGCTATGGCTACTTGTTAAATGGTATTCCTTTGTTACATTTTTTTACTCCATCCATTTTCCGCCCAATTTTTCGTGAGCCATTGCGTGTTAAACAGCGGAACTTAACGCCGTGTTTCCAGATCAGGAATCAGAGCGAGGAAACGAAAATGAATATAATCATTACCCTGTGCAGGGATCATAATCATGTAAGGACATTTATTTTTCCATTTTATTTATTTTTAGGGACTACTGATCTGTGTTCATAAATTAAAATTAAAAAATAATAAAAGTATACATAAATCTATGTACATCACTTTGAGCATGTATTGTAAACTCGATATGTTTTTACATATATAAAAAAAAGATTTTCACAAATCAGCTTCACGCTGTATCCCTTACATAGCAGGGTAGGCAGAGGAAATCTAGTTTTAGGACATTCCGTTTTCTACTTTCCACCGAGTTCTAGAATCATTGCGTGTTGAGTGACGGAGCTTAACTCCGCGCTGTGCCTCGACATTAGAGCGAAGAAATGAAAATATAAATCTAAATAAACATTTAATTTCCTCGAGTGGACATCGAATCTACAAGCAGGCGTTATAAAGTCACAAACTTCTGCCACGCGGCCGTCGTGGCGCAGTGGCAGGGGGTGAATTTCATATTAGGAAGTAAAGTGAAATCACTTTCCGCTTGAGCACAATACAATTTAAATCACCAAAGATCGCTATCTTGGAACCCCACGAATTAAAAGTCCGCAATCTCACCCGCATCATTCCTGAATCGGGGTAGACAACCAATTTGGCGTCATGTGGGGGAGGAAAAAATTGAAAATAGATTGATCTCACAACTCGAGCGTACAGCGTGCAATGGTTCAGAAGGAATGGAATTACGCACAAACCAAATGTTGCTCGCTTTGGGAATCCACCCCGATTTGCAATGTATACGACGTGTGAATTGTTCAATGTTTTACGTCTTTGTTATAGATTTTGTATTGATGATGTACTGATAGACGCTTAATCGTTTCGGGACAAGGCTGATTTACCTCAATTATTATTAGGAATTGTGATATCCGTATAAATATAAAAGTGTCTGTATAAAATGTATAAAAATAATGTGTTTTTACTCCCATTATAGATTTAGTAATATCAAACAATTTGAACGGTCAAGCATTTAAATGAAAAACATGTTTATGATAAATGAGGCAATTGCGGACACGTGCGTTCCACGCCGTCGTCCCAAATAATGATCAATTAGAAGCGTGTTTCACGCTTATATGATCAGCCATTTTGAAAAAACGTCGCGATCTGATTGGCCAATTTAGACCACGTCCGCTTCGTAGCGGAACAGCAATTATTTTTATCAGAGAAAAAGTCAAACTGTAATTTTTGGGTTACGTTTTTTGAAGTCCGCCGAGAGATTAAAGGCTGCCGCTCGTTAGTAGTAAATTGGCAGGCATTTAGGTTTCCACCCCTTTCTACACGACAATAAAGGCTACGTTCGAAGGTTATATTAAATATGTTTCACTTTTTTTTATTTTTCAGTCGGTTGCAATTCAAAGTAATTTTTAAAGTGTATTTTAATTAAAATTGTGGTATTTGTTTAATAATTTACAATTCGAAATTATTAAAATTTCGCAAGTTATTGCAGTTATTTTGATATGTTTGTATATATTATAGTATCGGCCGCGGGCGGCTTCGCTCATTTGAACTATTCGAATACTTATTAAATATATTTATGAAACTATTTTTAATGTAGGAGGTTTTAAGAGTAAATTTCAAATTTATAAAATCGATGCCGTTTGAAAGATTACATACTTTCAACCCCTATTTCACTCCTTCAGGGTTAAAATATTTCAAATCCCTTCTTAGTTGATGTTCAAATTATGAAAATAAATATCCGTCCAAATATCATCATCATCGTCATCAGTTCACGTTTATAGCACCTACGGTTACGGCTGTGTGTGCGTCTATACTTTAGTCAGTGGGAACTTCTTTTATATTTACAGATAGAAATAGTAGTTAATTTTGTGTATATATATTTTTAATATTGAAGAACACACACCCACAAACACATTTTATGTTTCCGAGTAGAAATCGTCTTAAATCCGCCTTGTTTATAGTCACAAGCTGTGCCGTGGCGCCATTACAGCCTTTTGTTAAGATTGTTTCACAAAAAGTAAAAGGAATCGAGTACTGAGTAGCGGATATCAACGTCAACTATCTCATTCTTAGGGTTCCGTACCTCAAAAGGAAAAAAAGAAACTGTTATAGGATCACTTTGGTGTGCGTCTATCTTGGGATCTCAAGGAGGTAACGAGTTGAAATTAATATCTAATATCAGATTTATGGTTCTATAGCACAAAAATCAAGCTCTTCAGATCAACGCAATTAAAAGTTACGAGTGTATTAAAAGTTACGTCTCATTTTTTTGCTGTATTTTGTATGATATTTGCTATAGAGCATTTTTCTGTGGAACTATGGTTATTAATTTGGCTCATAGAGGGGAAAGTCCGTAAACTGAAAATTTATAGTTATTTCATAGAAAAAAAATATTACAAACTTATATATTTTGTAGTTTATTTCATATAATATAAATGCATAAATTTATTAACTTAATTTGTCGTGGTATCAAAAACTATAGGGTATTTCCTGTAAACCCGTGAAAAACCCGTAATTATGAAATTTAGCAAGACGGGAAATCTTGCAGTACAAAGGTAGGTAGGTAAAGAGAAAAATCCAAAAACAGAAATTTATGCTTATGTTATAGAGCAAAACTATTAGAAACTTACAAATAAAGTTCACATCGTACAAAATGAGTGCATACGCCTACAAATTTAAGCTTTTCTGCTTTTAACAGTGGTTCCAGTTAACCTTCAATCCTGAAATTGTTACGAAAGCCTCGATGGACGAATCCGACTCACCCTTGACAGGTTTTTATTTACATATTATAGTATAATCATAAAATTATTCATACACGAATAAGCATTTACTGTTATAATAAAATACAAAAATAACTTTAGAGCACGCACGCGTGAAACTCTGTCACGTGTAATATAACGGTCCTCCAGAGAGGGGAAATATGGCTGTCATCGCGTTGATTGAATTTGTCGCGGCCATGTTACGGCGTCCACTGTTGTGGCCTTTGGATTTTGAAGTAAATTGTTGGCATTTCGTTTTGTATAGCTTATAAGGTTTGTTCTGCTCTGTCTGAAATAGAGCAAAAACTGAGGCTTTTTAACTTTCTGACAAATTTTGTAAGTATCTATTTAAGTGATATAATGTGTATATTTTTGAATATAATACATTTATATTTTCGAAGCTGATTTTTTAAGAGCTTTAATGTTAATGTTTTCTTCTTTCTTCTTTAATTTTAATGATTTACTGTGTTAAACGGGACCGTAGATTTTATAATTGGTTTAATTTAAATGCGATCACGCGATAAATGGTCTTGACAGACAGACAGACCAAAACATAAAAAATTGCAAAATCATTTATTCATAAATCGAATTTAGCCTTCCGGTCAGAGGTTTGGATATTGAATCAATTTGTTCAATAGAGCACACGAGCCCAGTGTATTCGTTACCAATTACCAATTACTGTGGAACTAGCAAATATTGACAATTATAAAGCATTTATCTCATGATAAATTTGCTTTGCTTTACCCATATATATTAAGGTAGGCATGCTTAGGGAAGTTAGTATGAATATATTCCGCTTTTCGCTTTCGAGACATTCTGTGTGTCGAAGCGGAACTCAACGCCGCACTTTTTCTTGTTATTAACGAGAAGAAAATGAGAACTGAGTAATGCGCAATTACTATATATTTATTAGTTGAACCGGATGTGTAAGATTTTATTTTTGCGCAATGATCTAACTGTAAACACAACTCTTGCGGGCTCGATTCCCATTCGGGGAACAAAATATTTAATATTTTAATTTCTATTTTATTATTTCGAATCTGAACACGCAATGCCTGAAGAATTTGACGCAAATTAGTAACGGAAGTACTTATGAAGAAAAATATTTATTTAGAAAACGTGTAAAAATTTGAACGTAGTGGAACTCGAACCCTTGCTTCCTAGAAACCGACCAGGTGCTCTGACCACTACGCCATACGTTCTCATCAAGCTACGTCGAAATTCTTATACGCTAGTTTCAACTTATTTATGTTGTTAGTATAAGTATAACTAACTAAATAAGTATTTTTCTTTCCTAAGTATGAAATTACACTTTAAAAATGTAAAAAATGGTAACGGAAGTGTTTTAATGGGAACGAAGTGTCTTGACACTAGGTTCCCAGGTCCCTTTGCCTACTCTGCTACAGCGCGACGATTACAAATACATAATTGTTCATTGGAATTCTCAAATCCCCGAAAAAACTAAAATTATACTTGAATAACAATTTTATTTTAAACGTGATTGTTCTTCACTTCCATTTCATTGTTCCCCAATATTGACATTTATGTTTCGACGCTACTAAATTTTATAACAGTTGCATTTAATAACAGCTTTATGGATTTTTATTCAAAAAAGAACGCAGTAAATTCATATTTATATTGTGTGTTTTAAAAATATTGAAATATTTGTTTTTAGTGTGAACGTAAATTTGGTAAAGTCAATGTGTACTTACATTTTATGTATACGTGTCTTGAGGGGGAAGAGAGTACCTTAACACTACGTTCCCAGGTTAAAAGTCAATTAGGTCTCATATCTGGGTCTATTCACTAATAATAATAACATTCTTTATTATACACCCAAAAATAAAATACATCAAAAAGGAATTATTAACATATTAAACAGGCGTCGTATCGTGCGGCGCAATGGCACAATAAACACTACGCATGTGTGTTTGATTCGTTTTCATTTACTCCCTCTGGCGAGACGAAGGGCGGCGTCAAGATCCGTCACTCATATCACAATATGTCACGACTTCGGGCGGTGCGTAGTAAATTAAGTATTTTAACACTAGGTTCCCTTCACCTATCCTGCTCAAATGGGATTTGTAAAAATCCCATATAATTTTATACCTATTATAAAACACCAATATTCTCTCAAAAATTAATACAGAACCAAAGATCAATCAATTAATAAAAGCTTAAATACCAATAAAACTCAGTTTATTGAGTTCAAAGTGAAACTTTTCATTATATCTTACAAGATCCACAAACCGGGATACAACCAGTGATGGATGCGGGAAGTTTAAGGAAACAAAAAGGGTGTAGTTAAACAAACGGTAGTATCGAAGCAATAATCTATAGTAAGTTAAGTCGTTAACAGTTACCAACTCAAACAGCGATGTGGAAACTTCCGGTGGGGACTTTTATGGAACGGCGAATTGAAGCTTAAAATTGTTATAGATGGGTTTATTATTTTATTTCATTTTTATTTACAGTTTCACTTTTTTCCCGCATAGGGTAGGCAGAGGGAATCTAGTGTTAAGACACTCCGTTTTCCTGTTCGTCCCTGTTTCACACACAACCTTTTACTTTTATATAGGGACACAGTAGGCTATATTCCATTAAATGATTTGTTTGAATGTAATCCGCTGTACCTGCCTCGGGCACTTTTATTGTTACACCAAAAATTTTTGTCATTTCCGTTTGTTCATAAGGACGAAGCTGTCGACAAAGGTTAGTCGAATATAAGCTAAATTATATCAGCTTCACGTTATATCCCGCACACAGCAGAGTACGCAGAGGGAACCTAGTGTTAAGACACTCCGTTCCCAAAATTTCCTCTAAATTCTGAAGGCATTGCGTGTTGAGCGATGTTGGCGGAACTCGCGCCGCTTTGCCTCTGAAAGAAAGAAATGAAAATAAATGTATACAAATATTTCAGTTCCTCGAGTGGGAATCGAACCCACAACCGATCGGCGGCCGGCAGGCACACTTTGTGCCCCTGGGCCACGACTGGCCTCACACAATTAATTAAAAATAATATATCTCACACATACCAGTACAACAGAAATTTCAAATTACCGGTAAATCTAAATACGTAAATTCATATAAGCTAAAAATAATCTTTATACATTTTGTACTGTAAATATTTGTCATTATTTTGATTGATAAATAAATACAACGTGAAGTGCATTTGAATAGATTTGGTGATTTCTATAATATATAAATCGTCATTGTCACCTAAGCCTTGTTAACTTTTTTTTTTGAATGAATAAGAATATTTCTAGAATTTGATGAATGGGAACGAAGGCGCCTTCTTGGGAAAGCAGCGTCTTGACACTAGGTTTCCAGGTTTCCACTGCCTCCAGAGCATTTGCGGGATACAGCGTGAAACTGAAAAAAAATTGTTTAAATTTGTGCATAGAAATGTATGTATATGTATAGAGCCGTTTTTATATTTTTATTATTTGTATATTTAAATTATATTGATATGTATATGTATCAAAACAATTAAATATTATTATACTGCTATGTATGTAAAAACATATGTAGGAGCTTTCTCTAATTTTTTTAACATCCTCCACATGACACATTTTTCATAATAACAATAGACAGAGCAATCGTTAAAACACGAAAAGTTTCACAATTTAATATAACTGATATTTATTACACTTTTGTAGGCAAAAGAGACAATTTGTATAAAATAAACATTATATAATTAGTAGCGTCGCGTCTAAATTACATCATAAACCCAGAGATAAGGCTAGGTTATCTTTAAATATGAAACCGTTTAAGGCAATATAGGCTTAATGTATTATTAACTACCCACTTTTAAATTATATTTAAGTAAATATTAAGCACTTTTAAAATTTTATCTATTTCTCGCTCTATCTCGCACTGTACAGGGTGTACAGAGGGAACCTAGCTTTAAGACGCCTCCTTTTTCCGTCGAATTTCGTGAGGCATTGGCATTGAGTGGTGGAACTCAACGCTACGCCTTGTCTGGACACTAAAGTGAAGAAATGAAACCATTAAATATATTATTTTCTCGAGTGGAAATCGAACCTACAACCTGTCGCAAAAATCTTACAGGAAAGGGAAAAACGGGGATGTGAGCATGTGAAATTGTCGGTTATAAAATTAATTTTGAATAAAAGAAACGACTTCAATCAATAAACTTAAAGGTAAAAAATTAATTTACGTTACATAAAGTTACAAAGTACTTTGATTATGTTAAACAAAAATAATTAAAGAAAAATAATAAAATTTTGAATTCGGTGCCAAGTAAAATAAACAGGCTTAGATATTGTAGTAAGGTTGTTGTAGCATTAGCTTGACACCGAATTCAAAATTATTATAATTTTTTAATTGTTTTAAAAAAATACAGTGGAAATTATAACCTTCTTTTACCCCAGCGTGGCCTGGAAACATTTGAAGCAATAACATGATGCTATATCTTGCGTGACTTTATCCTTAAGTGTCAATTTGTATACGAGCTTCTGTACCTCCACAATTGTTCTTTCACACACAGCAGGAAACCTCGTGTTAAGACACTCCGTAACCCATTTCGCCAAGAGTAGCAGAACTCAATCTCGCACATTGCCTCAACATCAGAGCCAAGAAAATGGAAATATTATATATTTCGTTTACAATGACAATTAAAGGAAATTTAAAATATATTAAGTGGTGATAAGCTATCACTGCATTCTCTGGCTACAGCTATAGAAAATTATTAAATACTTGTAAATATTAAATGAACATTTAACAATAATTTTCGTAAATAGTTAAATTCGCCATTATTCACACACGTGTCTCGACAATGTGATCAAGGTGTTCAATGTGACAAAGTCCCACTTCCAGTCACTCGATTATAGTCGCTGGTAATATGAATAACTTCATCTGAATATATGTACCTATTAGAACGAGATCCCATGGCCCCCAGACCTACGTCATTTTAAAAAAGTTGAAATTTTGAGCAATAATAGTCTAATATCAATAGTAGTTAAGATTGTATACGTACTTATTAACTTGAAATGGGTACTATTTTGGAGGTAGCGCCAACTTAAGGCACACGCTCACCTACGTTTTTAAGTATTTAGCTCTTTTTTAAGTATTGGCTCTTTTTTTAAGTATTTAAGTATGTTTTTAAGAATAATTTAAAAAACGTAAATTTATTATTACAAGACCCTTTAGGTGGGCTTTTACTCCTTCCTGCCAGACGTCCTAAAGGTTGTTGTTGGTTGAAGCAAAATATATTATACTAATAAGTTTTAATTTTACATATATTGTTTACGGAGTTCTGTAGGAGTACAAGACTCCTTATAAGCACCCATACCAACGCCATGACTCAATCATCCTCCCAAACAAAGATTTTTATTTGGCGCTATCTTTGAAAGGGCCCCTTTTTCAAATTAGTACGTATTAGACTAATAGTCCTTAAAATTTCAGTTTTGTGAATCGGCCCTGGGATCGTGGGCTACAATGAATGTTATTATTAGTTTTCTTAGATGTGGTAAAAAAATAAAAGGGAAAATTATTTTAAGTTATTTTGTCCACAAGCATTGGAAACTACAAAAAATATAATAATAGGTAAACATATCTATTTTTAAAATCATAATATTAAATACTACAATAATAGATGGTCGTTAATTTGTATAAACATTAACTGAGATTTTGAGGTCAGTCGTGGCGCAGGCAAAAAGTGTAACTGTAAACACGACTGGTTGTGGGTTCGATCCCCACTCGAGTATATGAAATGATGTATGTTTTCATTTTTTTGCTCTGATGCCGAGGAAAAATGCGGCATTGAGTTCCGCGCACCGGTGAAAAATGGCGAAAGGAATGCTTAACACTAGGCTCCCTCAGTCTACCCTGCCGTGTGCAAGACACACGTCACTTTAATTTAATTTATTATTTAATGAACAATTATCTTTTATTTAATCTTTTTTCTCGTAAATAGTCAAATTCGCCATTATTCAGAAACGTGTCGCGACAAGGTACTGAGTTCTAGACATCTGTCGAAGTTGCACACAATGTGACAAAGTCCTACTTCCAGTCACTCGACTATAGTCGCTGGTAATATGAATAACTTAATCTGAATATATACCTAAATTACGTATTTTCATACTATTGTTTGTTTGTAGTTAGTTTTATTAACTGTATTGTATAGAATATGGTTGTTACAAAAAACTATTATAAAAGTACTATAAATAACTAGTATAAAATAATATAATATTAACTATTATTATCTAGGAACTATTGTAACTTATCGATAAAAAAATTGTAAAAAAACTTTTAGATAATTTTCAAAAAATAAATAAATGGAAAATTCGTTTTAAGCTATTTCTGTCTACACGCATTGTAAATTGCAAAAAAATAAATAATAGGGTTCAGTTGGGGTACAGTGGTCAACAAGTCTATCATGAAAATCATAAAATTATATTTTATTCAAATAAACATTCATTTCTGTTTCTAGTTTATGGCGTTTTGAGCGGACACTAATTACTTCGTCAACATCACGTCATATGCAGAATACGAAAGAGATTGTACATTAGGACGCATATAATATTAAACAATATGAGGATACATGTTAAAAAGAGACCCAATTGCCTGCCTGCCTTCAGCCTTTCGAAATCCACTGCTGGACATTGCTAATAATAATTTTTATAATTCTATATAGTATATCATATATGTATAGTATTAATTTAAACAAATTTAGTAACATAGAAAAAAATAAAGTTTAGTATATTTTTCGCCGTGTGACGGGATCACACGGAGAAAACGGCCTAGAATAGGATCATCCTGGTACTGGTGGTGTCGTAAGAGGCGACTAAAGTACGTGTGGTAGAGTCACGTCGCCAGCAATGGCAACACGCATGGGCAGACTCAATCGGATCATTACCACCCCCGGCATTTAAAACCGGCGTGAAGTAGTGGTGGCTTAATGCCTACTGCGTTTCGCATCAGATAATGCCGGGCTTTGGCGCCCAACCCACCTTAAAGGCCGGCAACGCACCTGTAATTCCTCTGGTGTTGCACGGGGCCGCGGGCGGCGGTAATAACTTACTTTCAGGTGACCCGAACGCTCGTTTGCTGTGTGTTTTCCATAAAAAAAACAAGTATAGGTATTTTCATTTATCATTCATCATATCTTCATCTTAATTGGCTAAGATAGTGGCAGTTAAAAAATTAGAAAGCAAAAGATTACTATTATAGAAATTTTACTTGCAAAATTTAAAACAATAACAATTCTTAAAATAAACGAAATTATTAACGTCACTAGCCAACATTTTTAAAGGTTTGTTTGACACTTAAAATCTTTGGAGCAATTTTTAGAAAATCTGCCCCAGAAATATTGTTCGACTTTTATTTATTGGCTGACATTGATAGCTGTCGATCAAAATGAGAAACTTCGCCTAGGTTTTCTATATTATTCGTGGGTGAGGCAATCTTGCTAAATTAGGCAATAATTCTAAAACACGGCGTTGAGTTCCGCTATTGAAAACGCAATACATCTAAAAATTGACACTGAAAGCGAGAACATATTACCTCTGCCTACACTGCTAAGCAGAAGAAAGCTTGAAGCTGCTATTATTGCATTCTTGGAGAGTCTTTCAAGAAGTTATGTAAAAATCTTTTTCGAAATAAATCAATTTATCAATGACTAGTTAGTACCTTATCTTACTAAAGATTTTATAATAATAAGTGGGTAGGGCACTACACCGTTCAAATTAACAATTTTTTCAGTATAAGCGAGCGAAACCACGACTTAACCACTAGTTAAAAATAAAAACATTCAATATTTGCCTTCCGTATTCCAGCCACTCATCGAAAATATAACATGACTGTTTCAATAACAGAGGCTATAGTGTATGTCGCCATACATTTCCCTAGAGGCCGACCCGATCCCGGCTCTCATATGTGTATGATTCTCTTTAAATGGACGAGGGAGGCTATTTGTAGAACTCATATTACAATATAAATTTTCATTTTGTAAAGTTTTCGTTTGCTCGAAGCTATTTTCGTTTAAGTAGTACGGTGGTTATTTCGGCATTGAATTGATCCTTGTTTAGATATTTATTTGGAATTTCTATAGATATCGTCGAGTTACAAGGTCGTGGTCGTGGCGCAGCGGCACGAAGTGTGACTGTAAAACCGATTGGTTGTGGGTTCGATCCCCACTCGAGGAGATGAAATATTTACTTAAATTTATATTTCTATTTATTCGCTCTGGTGTCGAGTTTAAGCGCGGCGTTGAGTTCTGCCAATCAACGCAATGCCTCCAGAATTTGGCAGAAAGTGGGGCACGAAGTGTCTTAACACTAGGTTCCCTCTGCCTACCCTGCTGTGTGTGGGATACAGCGTGAAGCTAATTTAATTTAATTTTAATATTTACTATTTTTATTTTCTCGCTTTATTCAGTTGGTACAGCCTGGCGTTGAGATCATGTCATCATCATCATGAAAATTTTAAGGAAAGTGCCCCCACTTTCCTTAAAATTTTCATCACATGATCCAGGGAGTGGTTTCAGAATAGATTCCCTTTGCTCGTCCTGTTATATGCGGGATACAAAGTAAAGCTACAAAAATTCATACCTACATTATACTATGACAATGTTATTGTTTGTTTTAATGCCTCTTAACTTAATATTACAAAAATCCACTTTAATTTAACGTGACTGCTTCAGAGGATGTCGTTGGCGGCAAAGGCGCGCAGGGGCGCGAGTCGAAACTAGGCTCGCGGCCGTGAGCAGATGGTTGCATTATTTTAATTTTACATTTTCCCGAAAGTACACGTCTAAATTACATGTTATAATCTATAATAATCTATAATAGTCGAAGTTTACCTTTATTAAATTTTCTTTATGATAGAATAACTTTCGCATATAAGTTCCAATATCCATGTCAAAAAAAAAGCAATGAAATATCACAAATACATATATATCTTACTATGTTTGCAGCGTACAAGAATAAGTAAATCAGACTTATAGATCCAGAGATCTTATATTCAATGAGTGTTATATTTACAACACTCAGCAACACAACATACTTTTGGCTCTTCATTTTGATGTACAATTAGAAATCACAGCACTAGCATTGTAACTATGCCATAAAATCACATATTCAGATTAACTAACGTTAAAATATATGCAAATGTCTTATAATGTAAAAAGAAATATTTTTTTATTTTGCTCTAGACTTTTCCCGGATAGTGGTGTAAACATAGACGACCCATTGTCAAAGTACTCCGTTCTACACTTAGCCTAAATACTCGTATATAAAATTTGATATATTGTGAGGTGGGTGGCGGAGTCCAACGCTATGCGTCATGTTGCCAGAGACGAAACGTTATTATTACTTTAAATAGAAACGTTTACCAGAAGGCATTGAACCTCCAACCATCACTTTTACTGTCAGCCGTTGTTTCACTGCACCACTTATATCGCCGTATACAAAATGTAAAGATGATAAACAAATCGTTAATACAATAGGATTTATATAGCAAAATAACAATAACATGAGTGATAAATGTTTAAACGATAAAAAATAAATAAATACATAATATTAGTATTAATAATAATAATAACCTACCCTGCTAAATCCGGGATACATTTAGCCCTGAGGGAAAGAAAGTGAGGTTGCGAATTAATTATTCAATAATGTCATCTAGATTTTGCTTCATTTTAAATATGTAATTTATTATTAGTACATTTATTAATACCATCGGTTTGCAAATTAGTGAGTCGTCTAACTTTAATTAATCATATTTAATAGAACTTAATATCAAGGGGATTCTTACGCTACATACAGTTAACAAAAATATATTGCCCATTTTTAATATTTTTTTCTACATATGGAAATATATAGTAGCGGCTCACTCGTAGCTTCGCCGACTCTTTACTTATAATTATTTTATTATGCTGCTTTGCCAATATATCAATTGTATAATTTAAACATTCATAATTTTTTTCACCTCAACACTACGGGTTCATAATTGAATGTATTAATCTGTTGGCAAATGCGGCATAATGGTGGTATGCAGGCGAAGCAGTGAAGCGAAAGAAATGTTTAAGTTTGTTTTTATGGCATAATGTGGAATTATATATTCTTTAGAGAAACAACAAAACACATTCTTTTTATTCTATAACATCATTATATTCATTAGGGGTTACGCCGCACTAAAATGGCGGCTCTGTTCCCGCATTTATGTTTTTGATATCCTTATAATATGAGCCATAAAAAATAATCACAAAGAGAGCAGAGGGGACCTAGTGTTGAGACATTCCTGTCCCCACTTTCTGTCGAATTCTGGAGGCATTGGTGTCGAATTCTGGAGGTATTGTATGTTGAATGGTGGAACTCAACGCCCCGCTTTGCCTGGACGTCAGAGCGAAGAAATGGAAATATATTTAAATAAAAATTTCATTTCCTTGAGTGGGGATCGAACAAATAACCATCGCGTTCTTGGGTTACGGTGAGGCTGGCTGTAAATGCGACGGTTGTGGGTTCGATTTCCACTCAAAGGGAGCGAAATATTCTATTTATTCATTTTAACGCTTTGGTAACAAGGCAAAGCGCGACGTTGAGTTTCAGCTCTCAACACGCTGATGAAGCAAATGAATCAATGATTCGGTGGAAAGTGCGGAACGGAAGTGTCTGAATGGGGAATGGAGTGACTAAACAGTAGGTCCCCAGGTTTCCCTGTGCTCACCCTGTTGAAACTAAAAAAAATAAAATATTTTTTAATTTATAGTTAATATATATTTTTAAATTTTTAATTCTTGGAAGCTGTATGTCACCATGCAGATGTCCCGAGTTTCATTCCGAGGGATTCACATTACTCTGAATATTCGCTCTTGACGTAATGTCTGAAATATAAAAGAAGCATTCTCTTGGAGGCTGGAGATATCGTGGATGTAGGAAGGATGAAGGTGTTATTTGTTTAAATTTTACAATAATAAAACTTATTTAAAACATGAAATATTAGAGAAAAATGTAGGCTTAACCTTCAATATCAATGTATAAATTTCCTAACAGAAATATTTTTACTGATTAGAGTACGAAAGAAAGAACTAATACAAAATTAAACTCGTTTCATCAAATACTTAGAACTGAGAACGTATGGCTCAGTGGTCAGAGCGCCTGGTCGGTTTCCAGGAGGCGCGGGTTCGAGTCCCGCTATGTTCAAATTTTTATACGTTTTCTAAATAAGTATTTATCTTTCCTAAGTGTGGATTAACACTTTAAAAATGTTTAAAAAATCGTTTCATCAAACTTTAGTTTTAAGATTCTTCCAAAAGTCGACATGAAATTAAGTAAATGAAAAATAAAAAAAACATTCATATTTAAATTGAGGCCAGTTTGTGGCAGTGACTGTAAACGCGACAAGTTCTGAATTCGAACTCCACTCGAGAAATTAAATACGGACAGTGGGGAACGTCGTGTCTTAACGCTTAATGTTTTCCTTCTGCCTCTCCAGCAAGGTTGCTGTGAACGGGATACAGCGTGAAGCTGATTTAATTTTAATTTTTTAATATTCAAATGAATTTCTTGCATCGTAACTCCTTTGTAACGGAAATTATGAAGGGAACTCCTTGGAGGACGCGGTGTCGTCTCGCTACATTTGTATTTTAAAAATGCGTCATTTTACAATAGAATATTACGTGCAGATGCGTTTTGAATTATGACATTTTTTCTATTGTCTAGATCCAAGTTTCATTATATGCTTCACGCTCTGTCTTCAACATGTTGCAACAGGATAGTGAAAGAGAACTTAGTCTTAAAACACTCTGTTTTCTGCTTTTTTCCAAATTTTTCAGATTTACTACTATTAGCTTCTTCGACTACTTATTAGCTTCACGCAGTATCCCGTACATAGCAGGTTAGGCGTCCGTTTTCCTTAATATTTTTTTCGTCTCAGTCCTTTCCGATTTTTTCAGGCATTGCGTTATGAGTAGCGGAACTCAATACCGCCATTGGCTTCTAACAAGAGCTTACCAAAGCGACGAAATTAAATAATAAACATTTCTTTGCCCTTAGTGGGAATCGAATTGAACCCACAACCTTCGCGCTTACAGTCCCACGCAGAAAAACACAATTTGCCTCAAAGACATTCAAATATTCAAACAAAAATAAAAAATAAACTAATATTTTAATTCCTTACAATATTCTAAAGTACTCTACAGTAGTGAGTGTAAGCATCAAGCGTCTGTGAAATGATGAAGGCTTGCGTATTTTTATATAAATAAATGCATGCAACTGTTGCAACTGAAGTCAGTTGCGGACGTGCTTCTTCTCAGTTTAAATTCTACCTTTGACTTATTCAGAATTCTTCCTTATGAAGCCAAGTATGCTTTTTAGAATTAAGAAATGAGTGTTTTTAGTTTCCTTTTCCGGTTACGGTGCCTCAGAAGAAAGGAGACTCGTTTGTGTATAAATGTGTATGAGATTTAGTGAAATTCTAACTTTTGAAAGTAGCTACTTGTCTTTGCCTCTTATTTGTACTTATTTTATGTTCTTTAAAACAACTTTAAATAGATAGTTGTCTTAAATAATTATATTCTATAATAATATGGACTCAACTCCATGCTTCATGGAAACCTTCCAAATTTTTAGACATTTCTAAATATGTTCCTTTTTTTAGTATGTTAATAGCCTGTAAAAGAAAATAAAATAATGAAACCATCGTGTATGTCGTGGCGCAGGGGCAAAAAGAGAGACTGTAAACGCGATAGGATGTAATTTCGGAGGAAAGTGGGGAACGGAGTGTCTTAACACCAGGTTCCCTCAGCCTACCCCTGTGATACAGCGTGAAACTGATTTATTTATCTTCATAATTTTAATATTACCATTTGCTCTATATTTTTCTTTTCCAAGCCTAATTTAATAGGTTAATAAGAATAAAATAACTAACAAAAAATGGTGTATTGGCTCCGTGCACGACTACAGCGCCATCCAGCGTACGCAAATTTATTGACTCTGACGTTTTCGTTTTGTTAAGATTTTACTTTGTACATTATTGCAAATTGTTTTTAGTAAATACTTGTGCAAATATTTATAATAATATCAATACTAGTCAATTGAAGCGTTATTTTACGGAAAATGATTTCAGTAATATGCTAGCTTTGACCATGAAAAGATAATAAATCATAGAAATTATTGTATTATTATTAAAATACGTAATATAAACATGTTTATTATTAACCAATTATTTAAATACCAAAACAGAATGTAAGTTAAGAAATAAAAGTATTTTAATTTTAATTATTTTTGTTTTAGTTTTAAGTGTAATTGAATAAAGAAATATTTACAGATCTCTAGATCCAAAGATGTATATCTGCGAAAGTTCCCACATTGTGTGTGTTTTATGAGGGGTGTTATTTTTTTTTATGGAAAAGACACGGCAAACGAACATTCGGGTCACCTGATGGTAAGTGATTACCGACGCCCACGGCCCCGTGCAACACCAAAGGATCTACAGGTGCGTTGCCGGCCCTTAAGGGTGGGTTGGGCGCCAGAGCCCGGCATTATCTGATGGGAAACGCAGTGGCATAAAGCCAGTACTTCACGTCGGTTTTAAATGCCGGGGGTGGTAATGATCCGGTCGAGTCTGCCCATGCGTGTTGCCATTGCTGGCGACGTGACTCTACCACACGTAGTTTAGTCGCCTCTTACGATACCACCAGTACCAGGATGATCCTATTCTAGGCCGGGATGACACGGCGTACTGCAATTACGTATTTTGTTATTTTTTTTTCTCCTTTTTAATATAAATAATTGTGTTGTCTTTTTCCGTTTGTACTTCATCATCACATACTTGGCTATAAATATATCTGATACATGTAAATGTATTTCTTGCATTGTAGAATTTCTCATTTTTTTGAGTTAATACAACGATAAGTCGAACATTTTGCTTTGACATTAATAGGTGACAAAGCCTACATTTTTTCTACTTTTGGCCACCATGAGCGCTGCGAGCGATTATGCTATCCCCACTTAGTAACCTAAAATCCTCCTAACAATATTGTATTTTACAAATTTTTTCATGTCCTTTCATTTGATATCCAAATTAAGTGGCCTGACTGAAAATTTGGAACCTGCAATTTTGTTGTGGCGGCCATTCGGGATTAGCGATAAGATTAAATAATGTTGTTACGGTTCCGTACATCAAAACGAGAAATAATCTCGAGATGGTGTGGAGGTATCAAGTTCAAATTAACATAAAATATTCAAGTCCTTATTCATAGTTCCTTAGAGCAGAGAAAAAATCAAGCTTCTGCGAATGAATCAAAGATATGAATGAGCACTTATCAATCAATTTTGCTGAATATTTTTAGAAATTCATCGAGTAATTAAAACCTATAGGGTACTTCCCTTGGACTTATTATGAAGTGAAAGCCAATAAAAGAAAATAATCAAAAATTGAACATTTATTTATATTTCGTGGCAAAAAGCAATAATAACTTATAATTCTAGTTTATTTCATACAATATGAATGCATACGTCCACAAATTTTAGTATGTTAACTGTTTGCTGTCCGTTTTATGTACTTCCCGTTAGTATACAATCCTGGAATTGGTACAGAACGCTCTGTACGCGAGTCCGACTCGCATTCAACCAGGATTTTTGATACTACATTAGAAGTTGTTCTGTATGACCACTGACTACTACAATAAAAAATAAAAAAAGGTATAAAACAGAAAAATGATGCTACAGGAAGTGAACTTTTTATGACTCGTAATAGCAGAGCGACCATTGTGAGGTCTCATTCATCGTAGGAATTCAATTTCAAAGCATCCACTTGTGTTTTTGCAAAAGGCTCAAGTGCCCATCTTGTACTACTATTTTTGATGTGAATTCTAAAATTTTATGAAGAAACTCGATTTTTTATTATGGTGTTTTTTTTTATGGGATTAAGAAATTTTGTTTTTTATTTCAAACTTATTAATTAATGGGTTTCTGTTTGACTTCGTTTGAATTAAGTTTTGGCTTTTAATGTTATGTAAAGAATTTTTTTAAAAGCTTTAAAGATTTTATTAAGTTAAATTCCGCTTTATACATTTTTATTATGTTCACTTTCCGCGGAATTCTGGAGGCATTTCTTCGAAAGAAACTCGATTTTTTTTTCGGTGTTTTTTTTATGGGAATAAGAAATTTTGTTTTTATCTCACATATATTAAATAGTTGGTTCTATTTTTAATTCAGCTTTTAAATTTGAGTTTTATATAAGTTTAATTTTATGCTTTATAAATTATGATTTTTTTACCGTCGTAAGAATAAGAATGAATTGTTTCTTACTAAATCAAAGATATACCTATTGTTAGCGTACTCGTGTAAAAGAGTGTAGATTTGGGTGAAAAAGATGCTAAAAGCAGTGGAATTGTGTCAATCGGGGGCAATTGCTTGTAGGCAACGGCCCTTATTGGAAGAAAACTAATGTAAAGTATTGTTAGTAGGTGATACACGTTACTTATTGCAATTACGTAGTATCCCTTTCCAAATAGTTTAAAAACATATAGACGATGTGTGTATTTATCATGTATTTTAAAAACTATAACCGCTTCCGATTTCTAACACTATATTTTTTTTATATAACTAATCTCTACATAAATTAAATATAAAAATAATTTAAATTATAATAAAATTATAATTGCTGGCTGTATATATATATATATATTTATATATATATATATATATATATATAGATATAGATATAAATGGAGAAAATCTGTTACAGGGTGTACGTATTACTTGTGCGTTTGCACAAGTTAATTTCAGAACTGGCTTAACCGATTTAAACTAACTATTGTATTTTGGCAAACTTTCCTTAACATTTAGTAATATCTTTTTTTCAGCTTCACGCTGTATCCCGCATGTGGTAGGATAGGCAAAGGGGGCCTAGTGTTAAGACACTCCGCTCCCCACTTTCCGCCGTATTTTAAGAGCATCCGAGTTCAGTGGCGGAACTCCACGCCTCAACACCAGAGCGAAGAAATAAAAATATTAAACATTTCTTCGAGTAGGCATCGAATCCACAACTGTAACCATCGCGCTTGCACTCCCATGCGCCACGACCGACCCTAGTCAATCAATATTGATTATATATAATTTAATTGTCATCAGAATTGAAGATGTAATCCAAATTTCAGCTTAATTCCACACACCGAAAGAGAAATTGGTCAAATTTAGCTGTTTTTAGCAAGGTGGGCTTGTAAAAGACAGTCACTTTTTAACTCGCATAGCAAGGTAGGCTCAAAAAACCTATGTTAAGCCACTCTATTCCTCAATTCTAAAAAAAATCTAGACATAGTGAAATGCATAGCGAAATTTTTCGTCTAGAGTTGATTGTAAAAATGGGTAAATGAAAAATCTATATATATATATATATATATCATTCACCCGAATTGGAATCGAACCCAAAACTATCGCATTTATACGCATTACGCCACGACGGCTTCCTAATAATACAATGAAAACAAATAAATTGTATCACAAACAAATATAATATTTAATCAGAAATCTCAACAATAAACGATAATTACAAATGTCGATACTTCGTTGTGTTCGGTGAACAAAATAAAATTATAGAGAATTTATTGGTATATTAATTTGTGAATGCTGTGTTGTTTTTTTTTTATTTATTTGGACATACTGGTCGTGTGGTGTATATTGCACAACTAAAGGATTATATATATATATATATATATATATATAATCACGCTATATCCCGCACATAGCAGGGTAAGCACAGGAAATTTGGGAACCTCGCCTTGATCGTCACTTGACTTAATAGGATCCGAGTGTCCTAACACTAGGTTCAAAGGAACACATTTCTGGCAAAAATCAAATGGCATCAAATCCATAACTACCATTTTTAAAGCCAGAGAAAATATTTGAAAAATGCAGCTAAAATTGAATCAAATGTGGAATATATTATAGAAGGAATGACTATAAACATATCTATAAGACTTACAAAAGGAATAACACTTGAAATTTATGGAGACGCAATGTAATAATATGACAATATTTTATACGTTGAGTGCACGCCGCTAGTGCTTTGAAACATTCACTGAATTTATCGAAGTCTTTAGAAATGTTAGCTTATAAAAATATTTAAATATAATATAGAAAACGTTATGTTGCTTTTGATAACTAATGGATTGATTGATTTATTTTTATTATTTTTTATTCTGTACTCCTTAAATTTTGTCTGTGGATCATTCCTGTTTCAATTATCATCCATTTAGGGACGATGTTTGAGAATGGTAGCGTAACTTAACAAAGAACTTTGTCAGACTTGGGAGCAATTGTTTTTTTAATTAGCTTGAAGAAATAGTCTAACTTAGCAATTTCTGCTCCGAACGTTTGTCATAAAAAAAACTTTTTTTAATTGTAGTACAGTTAGGATAAGATTTTGTCCTAGTATAAAACAGCTTTCTAAAGGAATACAAAATTTTAAAATATTCTTGTGACAGTTCTAGAAAATAAAAGCACCAACAATAAACAGAGTAGTAAGTGAAACTAGTATATTTTAAAAAGTCCTAAATATTTACTCGAAAATCGACCTTATTGCACAGACATAAGGTGTATTAAAATAGCACGTGGTAATGGTTAATGTATAAAAAGTACACACTGCGCTGACGAATGGAACGACCGCGATCCTTCAGAACCCACAAAGAAACCACACCATTGTGTTTCGAGTATTACTACTAGAAGTTGGTCCAATTTTTGAGAGGACGACGGAATATTGTTCTTTTGGCGTATAGCATAAAAAAATTAGGCCTTCATGGCGTAGTTATACCCCATCTAACTATATATGCAATGGTTCGACTCTTATTTGGAGGAATGATTTATATTTAGTAATGTCTCAAAAATTGTATAAAAACTGGGGTATGAAATGTCTTAATAATAACGAAGATACTAAACTACTTTATTTTTACCGTGGCGCAGTGGCACATGCGCGTGACTGTAAATGCGACATATTTAATATTTTCATTTCCAAGCTCTGGTGTTGAGTTCCACCACTTAACACGCAATGCCTCCAGAATTCGGCTCAAAGTGTGAAGCGGAGTGTCCCTCTCCCTATCCTGCCACATGCGGGGTACAGTGTGAAGCTGAAAAAAGAAATGTAGTAACATATAAGTTCTTATTGCATCATATTAAAACTCTAAGTTAAATGATTAAAACTCTACGATAAATGGTTTTAAATTTAACAAAAAGAGCAACCAGGTTCCGTAGTTAATGAACTATTGTGTCAATATCAATTTTTTTTAGATTTTTAAAGCGTTATTTCACACTTACGAAAAGTATTTTTCAGAAAAAGTTTAAAAATTTCTTAGTAGCGGTGTTGCAATCTCAACCTCTTAGACTTGAGGCCGTCGTGGCGCAGCGGTACAGCCGTAGAACTATTAACGCGATGGTTGTGGGAGGTCGATTCCATCTGAAATATTTTCATTTCTTCGCTCTTTTGACTAGACAAGGTGCGGCGTTGAATTCCACCACTCAAAATATTGTGGGACCTGTCTTAATGGGAACGAAGTGTTATAACACTAGGTCCCCAGGTTCCCTCTAATATGTGCGGGATACAGCGTGAAGCTATTGCCTCTTGGGCTTGGACAATTTCCATGGCAGACGTTTTTTGAAAGTTTTTTTAAAAAGTACGACTATCATTATGCCTTTCTTTTAAGGAATCTTAAAAAGTAAAAGGTACATTATAAAGTGAATGTGAAAATAATACCTACCTTATCTTATATAACTCGGACCACGTTGTAAGACGCAGTGCAAGTTGCGACGTCTTTTGAGTTGGTATACATTGAAACCTAACCATGCAGATTATGAGGTATGCTTCACGCCCTCCCCTTGTTTTAAGAAATTGTTGCAAAGTAGTTTAAATATCTTTTATGACTTATGATAGTAATTATTTTATTGTAAAGTTACATTTTTATTGTTTTTTTTTATATTTTAACTAAATATTACAGACACGTGGTCCGTACTTTTTTTTAACTGTTTCGTTATTATCAGCTAATCATCAGTTTTATATTTATCTACTGCTGACTAGGCTTATAATTAGAGATAATTATCTCAAGTTTAAACCTAGTTTTATTGGTTAATATCTATATTTATATATCGTACATTTTAAAGGAACGTCTTAATTCTATATTTATAATCGGAAGTAACAGATTCTGTTCCGAATACTCCTGTAACGTGATGGATGGTAACCTGTTATAATTCTATATTTAATCATTTTTTATTACTGAATAAGCTAAGAATCATATTCATCACAGTTTATTTCGACACATCGAATATATAAATTTATTGTCGAATGGAGTAGAAGAAGGATCATGGAGCACATCATGGAGGAGCAGACAAATGAAAAAATATAGATATTTACAAAACTTTATTAAAGGAAGACCTTATATAAGTGTTATATAAAAAAATGTTACCATCAAAATTTCCTTTTCGCAACTTGTTAAAATTTTCATCAACTCTATCTCTAAAGAGCGATATCTGGAACAAATGGCGTATTGACCCTTGGAGGATAAATAAAAGGTAACTGATATTACGAGGAAGGCATTCTTCTAAAAATTACTGCCAAGATTCTCTGAATTTCATCTCTTGGGTATAAACTTTGTTCTATACGTTTAAGTGTAAAATAACGAACATTTACTGTGCTTTCACATTGTTTGAACATATAATAGTAGTTTTATGTTGTAAGAAACAAGATATATTTATATATTTTTTCAATAGCTGAACATAAACGTTAAAAAAAATTAATGTTAAGACATTCCGTTCCCTCTTTCTATCGGATTTTCGAGATTTTTCAATGTTGCGAGCTGATTTACGGAACTCACATTTAATAGATAGCTATAATATAAGATAAACGTTAGAATCATTTTTTCCCCTTTTTGTCCCGAAGGGTTAGTGTCAAGACACTCCGTTCCTCATTTTCTGCCGGATTCTGGAGGCATCGCGTGTTGAGTGGCAGAAACACAGTTTTTACTAACGTATTTACAAAAAAAATCTTATTATATAAAAAAAAATAGTTATCAACTTAAACGTAGCCTAACCTAACTAATTTATACAAATTATAACTAAGTGTAGGCTGGAGGAGTAAACTTCATTATAAGTAGGAGCTACTTTCATTATAAATATGATATCCTCCGAGTGCACCTCGAACTATTTTTCTGTTCATTCGGACACGTCCTAACTAAGCCACAATGCTGAAAGATGTAGTATATTTAAGCTTTATGCTGTATACCGTACAGTAGAGTAGACGGGGATAATGTAGTGATAAGACACTCTGCAGTTGTAACACTGTACACTACGGTTCTGCCTTCTAGAGCGGGGAAATGAGAAAAATAATTGACCTAAATGGAGATCGAACCTACAATCATGGCAGTGTCAGGCAGACGCTGTTACACAGCACCAGGTTAGTTTCTATAGTATGATATATACAAACTCAATTTAATCTCTACTTGTCTACATTCAATTTAAAAGCTTTGCCTCGATGTTTATTTTCTTTTAACAAAAAAGTCTTCCCTAGTGATATATATCTTCCTCTACAATTGTTCTTAAGGATCCGGATTCTCACCAATTAAGAATATACATGAGACGGCTAACTCAAATAAACAATGGTTTAGCGAGCCACTCCGCCTTATCCTGTAATTGGTAATAATTAGGCTTTGAACGCATGTAGCGTGTGAGAAATTCAAATTTTAAATTTATGGTAGGAAAATTAACGCTACAATCTTTCTTTTCCCTATTTAACAAAATTTACCTCTTCATATATGACCTTCGAGAAGTCTTCATATTTTTTATTTCACATTTTTTCAGTATCATCGAAATTGTATTTTTGAAGGTGGACTTAGGCATCATTCAAATCTCTTGCTAGCTCTAGATTTTGTGCTTGTCCTTCATTTTCACTGTGACATCCTCGCTAGTACTGTCATTACGGATTCAGACAACTTAAGTGATTAAGCATAGCGTAGCTCTTCGTAAGAGATCGCATATTTACTGCATTAATATTTCTTTCAGCACTGTGTCTACGGCAAAATGTTTCTATGCTGACGCTACGTCGTGACATTTATGCAGGCAAGGCAACGTTAATTCTATTACCGGCCTACGCCTGTCCATATATTATATTTATGTTAAGTATAGACGAAAGATACGTAATGGATAAATCTTTAATATATAAAATAGTTTTATTATACAACACGAGACTAAATTCATATAGTATGTATTATAGAAAAAAAACACGTAAATTTTACAAATATCATGTGATTATTAATAAACAACTGTTTTTTTGCATTGGTCCAACTACACTTAATCATGGATTATAAATCATTAGTATTATAAACGGAAGAGAACAGACTATTGTATTTCTTATCATCGTTCAAACAAAACAGCTAAACGTAACGCTGCATTTCCTCTTTACCAGAGTAAATTCAAGTAAACTCGAGGCATCGAACTCACAACTTGTTACGTTTGCCACGCCGCGACTGGCCTCAAATCAAAAACTTTAAATATTTAAATTAAAAGCTCAATGCGAAATAAGTTTATAGCCGTCACTTTCATACAATTTTAGGCCTACGCACTTGATTGAAAAAGTTCTTCCTTATATTTTTTCCCTCTGTAAGCGGCTTAAGACGGCCTGAAACAATCAATTAGGGAGTTTCGTTTGCTCCGAATTGTAAATGCTAGTCGTTGGTTGAGTTTTTTAGGGTTCAGTACTTGAAGTTTTATATTTATTATTATTGTTTTTAAATAATAGTTAATATATAAATATACAGTACACACACATATATAGTGCAAAGAATATTATAAATATATACTGAAATAATAGTTTTTTTATATTTTTACGAATATATATCTAGGTACTGTCTAAACTTGGTTGCGTATGGAGAAACATTGGAATACGTTAACATACACCAACGAAATTTGTACATTTTTATCGGCTTATACAAGATAAGACAACTTACCAGTACTAAATACAATATGTGTTCTCAATAAGATTTCTCTCATTGAGAAATTTCCGTTACCCATTTTTGGCCGAATGCTGGAGGCGGAACTCAACGCCACCTTGGTGACCTTCTCGCTTTGGCTGAAAAAATGAAAATATTAAATATTTAATTTCTTCATGTAGTTGTCGAACCCACAATCTGTCACGTTTACTTGCTAGTACAAGCTTATGTCAATTTACCACTATACGTCTGTACATAAAAAAGAACATTGTTATATGTATATATTAAAGTAATCTTTAAAAATATATAATTTAAAAATACGGAACACTTCGATTTATTCATAAAGGTTTTAAAACTGAACGTCGTTCGATTCAGGCCGGAGCTTTCGGAATAATATATATTATAATCGTTACATTTACCTTGATTATTCAGATTGAAGTGCTTCGAGATGTTTATATCGCTCTGTGGTTTTTAAGCTACAATTATTAATGAACAACATGGAAAATGTTTTTTTTATTTATAGAAAAGAGTACATTTGTTTTAAAATATTTTATTTAATTTGACATACATATATATTTTCATTCAGTATCACGATTTACATTTTCTACATATAATAATATCAACACTATTTTTACAATACGTGTTGCGGAACTCAACGCCACGCTTGTCTTAATAGAGCTGGGAATGATAATAATTATTTTTACTTAATAGGGTCGAACCTTCAACAGTCTACGGCCTACAGCCTACGGTCTATGGTCTGAGGTCGGGGAGTCCACGGTCACTCGCTTTCCCACAGCGCTATGATATATTCATATAATGTCTAGTTCATGTATTGATCTTACATTTAGTTGAGCCGAGTGTTAAGTCACTCTGCAAGTGGTTTTCTACACTCCATCGATCGTTAGTCTATCCATTTATGAATTTTGCCTTAACGAGTACAAATTAAAGTTAATTTATCGAATCAAGTATTATTTTTCAATTATCTTCTTCCTTGTATTATACAAAATAATGATTTAGTATTAATAATTAAATTCAATACATAAAAATATTACATTTTAAATACAAATTTTGAATTACCTTTACATATATTGATCATTTGATAAATAAAAACAAGTATGTACTCGTACAAGCAAGGAAAAGGCAAACGGAAAAGGAAATAACAGAAATAATCATACGCGAAGTATTTGTACCCACTCTGTATGTAAATAAGCGGCCGCCGCGGGGGTGGGAGGTCTGTCTAATTTCCAGAAAACAACGTTGCTGTCAGAGAATATTTAAGAATACAAATAATATTTTAATATTTATTTTAGATTTTTTTCAGTTTCAAAGTCATAAAAGTTGTAAGACGGAGTGTCTGTTTTATTATATTATATAGCTTTATATAACGTAGCTAATGCATTGAGAGGCGTTGAGTTCCGTCAGTTTCCGCCAATGCCGTAAGGCACCGACGGAAAGGACGGGGTACTGGGGAATGTTTTAATGAAGAACTTAATTAGAAGCGACAGTTTGGTGGGTTCGATTTCACTCAAGAAAATGAAATGTATTTTCATTTCCTCGCTCTGGTAATAAGACAAAACGCGGCGTTGAGTTTCGCCATTCAACATTTCGCTCTTGATTGAAAATTGGATGGGAAGTGAAGAACGGAGTCTCTAAAATACCCTCTACCTACACTGTCATAAGCGATACACAACGTGAAGCTACAATAATATGATAGGAGTTATGTCGCTAACCTTACCGTACAGTCAAAAAGATTGAAACAATTTTTATATTTATTAAGAAGCATCTCAGAGACATTTAAGTGTAGGCACAAACGTATGCAATAATAAAATAATATAGCTAGATAACAATTCGTTCACCCAATCCCGCGAGGTGAACTGCAATGTGATTATTTTTCTCATAATAGAACAAATGCAATCCTCAGAATTGAATCTCTTTTATTCTTTATTTAGAGTTTTTCTTTATGCAGTTCGAATGCAACTATGATTTTGTAGTTTATATTGTATTTTTATTTATTTTGGGATTGTATTTTATTAAATAACTAACGGCTCCTGCGTGGCTTCACCCGATCACTTATTCATCCTGTTATAACACTTAATAAATTATAATCGCACTCACGATAGACGCAGCTTTCCCTGTGTAAATCCCGATCTCGTGGGAATTCCGGGATAAAAGGTAGCTATGTATTGCTTATCAATAAGTCTCATGAAAATCAGTTCAGCTTTTCGGATTACGACTTCAGTTCTGATGACAATGAAATTACATATTTTTGTTAATTCAAAATGGTCGCCGCAATAAAATGGTGTATTACAATTTTTCCTAATAATTAAAAAAAATAAAAATATTTTATTTCATAGAAACCAGCTTCATGCTCCCGCACACAACAGGGTAGGCAGAGGGAACCTAGTATTAAGACACTCCATTTTACACTTTCCGCCGAATTCTTAAGGTATTGTGTAGCGGAACTCAACGCCGCGTTTTGCCTCCACACCAGAGCGAAAAAATGAAAATATAAATTTAAAGAAATATTTCATTTCCTCGAGTGGGGATCAAACCCACAACCAGTCGCGCTTAAAGCCACACGTTGTGCCCCTGCGCCACGACTGACCTCATATTGTATTTAAATCGATATTATATTTAAAACTTAAAAAACTGTAGCAAAGCACACATGTACGTATGGCCGTTTAAAACAATCTATAAATTAAATAAAGTTTTATTGTGTACTTTTTATTAATTCACCTTCATAATCCCCAGGGAATGTATTCAGACACGACCAGAAGTGATAATTATTAGTACGGGTCATATTATACGTGCCGGGGGGAGGCACGGAGTATATTTCATTTCTTTACTAGGAATATTTCTAACGAAAGGGATAAAATGACCTACTGTTAGTTTACTCGATAGTATGCTACTGTATACTTGATTTTAATTTAATTTGATTCGGAACCTAAAAAAATAGTTAAAAATAAATAAGGCATCGAATCTAAGGAAAAAAAATGATAAGATACGAACAATACTTATATTATAAATTTGAAAGTAACTCAGTCTGTGACGCAATCACGGCCAAACCGCCGATCCGAGTATAATAAAATTTCATATACCTAGAAATACTTGAGAGTCTTGGGATGGGCACAGGCTACTTCTTTTGTCATATTTGTAATTTCTTCATTTTGTATTCATCATAATTAAAATTAAATATAATAGTCATCTTTAGTATTTTAATTGGATTGAAATTTAACTGAAAAATCCGCGATAACTTATATCTATCTCATATAAACGATTAAGAATAAGGCATTTTGTAACAAAAAAATTGAAAATTGTATATTGAAATTTGCGAGCGAAATTTATTTCGTTATCAAGAAAATTTAACGAAGAAAACCTTCGGCTTTTATAGCATATAATTTGGACGTATACTTTTCGAGAAAATGAAAATCTTAAAATAACTTAACGCTCTGTTTAGGGCCGCAAGCCTTGGCTCGAGACCCCCGGGGGGCGTCCCTTGCCGCCGATGACGTCCTATCATACAGCCACGTAGTGTTCATGATTGAAGGTATCAATATGTTGGTAAATGCAGCATAATAAAATTATTATAGGTGGTATGTCCGCATACCGCAAGCATACCACCTCAACTTTCAATCGTTTTGCCCGACACTAAAGAAGTCTTTACTTCAAAAAATAAAAAAAAATCCTTAACGAGACTCAAACCTGCGACCTTGCGACACATTTATTCAAACTAAAATCATAGTTTTGTATATTTCTTTATACATTTTCAAAAACTAATATAAGAATTACGAAATGAAAACAAAACGCAGAAAAAAATTTCAGCATACATGTAGAAAGCTTAACGCTTACACTGTTAAGCCGCTTAACGGCTGTTGGGAGCACATAAATATTTATATTTAATAGTAAAAATATACTACATAGGTGAAAAATGATGCTGTTTTTTTAATAATTTTTTTTTTATTGAAAAATTGTTTTTATACAGGACATTTAATTAATATAATGTTTACATACTGTGTGAGATGTGTTGTTGGTTGTTTCAATTAACTAAGATGTATGTAGCTATTTATTTATTTATTTATATAATATTTAGTGATAAGAGGGAACCCGATAACCTGATGTTAAGATACTTACTTAGTTACAAAACATATTGAGTGGCAGAAATCATCGCCTTGTCTCATTGCCAGAGCGAGGAAATTAAAATATTAAATTAAATTAATATCCTCAAGTGAGAATCGAATCCTTCTGGATTCGATTCGAATCCTTCTGGATTCGATTCTCCTGTTGCGTTGCGCACGATTGTTGTCCCTGCGCCACAAAAAATATGTTTTTTTTCATACAAAAACTTTATTAAAAAGGATATGTATTTTGTTTCAACAAAGAAAAATTGATTAAAAAAATATTTACATACTGTACGATATGAATTGGTTTTTTAATTAAACCAAGATAGATGTATGTATATACTGTAGTGTAAGTACTACAAAGTTATATCAATGCGCGTAGATATGTTAATACTTATTAGGAACGGAATGTCTTAACACTAGGTTCCTAGCTGTGTTAAGTGCAGGATACAGAGTGAAGATAAAAAATAAAAAAAGTAATGGTGGAATTCAATACCGCATTGTGTTTTTAATAATTTCAAAATAATATGAAAAAAAGATTCACCGAGTGGATATATATATATATATATATATATATATATATATATATATATATATATATATATATATATATATATATATATATATATATACATATATATATATATATATATATATATATATATATATATATATATATATATATATATATATATATATATACTAAAGATTGTATTTAAAATATTTTTTATTATTTTGTCTGTGAGAATGTACACGTTAATCCCAAAAATTAAATGAAGTTTTATTTTGGCAAGCTTCTCTTTACATTTAGTTAATTAATAAATAAATAAAACGGTTATATTAATTAAAGTATTTGGTTCTACAAAATTGACATTTTTAGGGTTCCGTACCTGTTTAGAAAAAAAAGTTGTCTTTCTGTCCAGAGCCTTTATCTCAGGAACGCTTGGAGATATCGAGACGAAGTTCAAACCTAGAGGAAAAGCCTCATGATTTTCTAAAAAACAAAACACATTTCTATTTTATCATTTATTTAAAAAAAATAATATAAAGAGAAAAACGCTTACTACGACACTATAAAGGCAATCAAAATTATAGGGTACATCTGGTTAACCTAGGTTAACAATGAAATTTGAACAAACAACTAGAATTTACAGGTACTTGTTTAGGAAAAATCTGAAAACTATAAATTTGTGGTATAATTAAAAAAAGAATAAATAGCCTTAAAAAGAAAACAGACTTTGGTATTAAAGCCGTTAGTTCAAGTGAGGTAACAGACAAAAGGACTCTGGCTAAGCTCAATCTGAATTTCAGAAAAAGCTCGAACTTCCAATTTTTATACGGAATCCTGGATCGGAGAGCCCGACTTGCGCTTTTCCCGTTTTTTTTATTAAACTAGCTGAAACTTTACTTTTTTATGTATAAATATTGTTTTTAAGGTGCAATGCTATTCGAAAACAAAAGTAACTTATATTCCTAAATAAATAAAAAGTGTAGTTCAACAGGGCGAAGCCGCAATCAGAATATAATATGGATTTATTAAACGAATATTATTCGCTTTATACATCTAGATAAGACAAAGTACTAGTAAAATGATCGAAGTTTATTATACTATATAACTGTAACAAGAACTACTAAAAATACTGTTCTAGCAATGAATGTTGCCAATATAAAAAAATATCGCTAAATATACATTTTAAATAAGTATAGTTTTTTTTATTCAAATTCAAGAAAAAATATATTAATGTTTTACTATAAAAAAATACTGCATAAAGAAGAGTATATTCTCATTTGCTCTGGTAACTAAGACAAAGCGCTGCGTCGAGTTCCGCCACTCAACTCGTAATATCTCGAAAATAGGACCGAAAAAGACAAACAGTGTTTCTTAATACAAAGTTCCCTCTGCCTATCCTGCTTAATGCGGGATACAGCGTGAATCTAAACAAAACAGTATATGTATTACACGTTTTTATTTGCACGTTTGTATTAAAATAGTAAAAGTAAAAAAAAAAAACATTTTAGTTGTAAAATTGCATCATACACGTTGAAATGCTGTTTTATAATCATATTTTCTGATCAGTGATTCGTTTTATAATTAATCTTTGATCATGTTGCTGTAAGCCTTTTTTATTTCCTTTTTTAATATTAAATCAGTTCTGAATCCATCATTGATTTGGGTCACACAATTTAATTTTACGTAAAAGAATATATCTGTGTATGATAATCTTATTTCTCTTTTGTTTTTATTGTATAGAGGAAGTCGTATCGCCAGGGCGCAAGTGTATGACGGTAAACGCGACGGTTGTGGGTTTGATTTTTACTTGGGGGTAGCAGGGTAGGTAGAGGGAACATAGAAACCTAATGTTAAGACACATTCCCCATTTTCTGTCGAATTCTCGAGGTTGAGTGTTGAACTCAACGCCGTACTTTGTCTCTCAACAGAGCGAGGTAATAAAAATATTAAATATTTCATCACCCCAAGTGGGAACCAAACCGACAACCGACGCGTTTACAGTCACATGTATGTTCCCATGGGCCACGACAGTCCCATTTTCATGTTTCATAATTTATACGAAAAAATGTTTACACAAATAAAAACCACATAAATTTAATTCTAAACTACAGCCAGTTTAAATTGCATTCTCACTTACTAAAAGCAAACAAGCATTTTTACTAGAGGAAACTAGCATTTAAAAGTTAACACATAATTAGCTTAATTAAAAATAGAAAGAAAGCCCACGTTCAGCAAGGATAGGTTACTATTGGCGACGCGCCAATGGACTTTAAAATTTGCGAAACACCATTCTTAGTAAAGTGTTTATATTGTATTTAATTTTAAATATCTTTTGTTCATCACTCCGGTATTCATTATTTGGAAGTTAAGAAAAGACAAACTACGGCGTTGAACTCCGCCATTCAATTAACACGCAGTGTCTCAAATCCAGGTTCAGAATGGAGAACTGAATGTTGTGTTTAAAATATATCTGTTGGTCAATTTAAACGTAATTAAAACTATAACGTATGGAGGTATGGGGTAAGCCCCTATCGCCTACGTCCTTAAATATTGTATTTCTATATACCTATGTTTCTTCCTTTTCTACCTATTGAAGTATGACTGACTGGTTTCTCTTTTTAGTGCCCTCTTAAAAAATCATCAATCAAACGTGCTAAAAATATAATGTCAAATATGTATCGTATAAAATGTTTTATATAAGAAGCTCAGTCGTGGCGCAAAGGGCACAAGCGAATGACTATAAACACAGATAGGTAGTGAGTTCGTTCCCACTCGAGGAAGTGAATTATTTAATATTTTTTTTACATCACTCTAGCGTCAAGGCAAAGAGGAGCGTTGTGTTCTGCCAATCCACTCAATACAGCTCAATAGTAATACGGCGGGAAATGGCGGAACGGAAGCGTCTTAATGGGAACACACTTTCTAAACACTAGGTTCCCAGGTTCCCTCTGCCTTGTAGTTTAACACATTGTACTAATAACGTTTTAATAATATTAAGAAAGAAAAAATGCCAACATGGGAAATCATGAAATCTAATTAAAAACCCTGCAAAGGAAAATTGATTTAGTTTAAAAATAAGAATTTCGTCGACTGTGGATCCCTAACTGGCGTCGCGCCAGTCCATTATGAAGAATAATCGTATCTTACTTATAGAAGCATTTATCTAGTTATTCTATAACCACTACATCGCATATCAATATTGGTAATACAAAGCTTGTTTTTTTTTTCAATGCCATACTATTTAGGATTTGTGGAGCCACAGTAAGTTGTACAAAAATATTATTTGTCTGTATAAATTGCTAGAGTTTGCTTGTAAATTAAATCGAATCAAATTAAATCAGTTTCCCGCTGTATTCCGCTCACAGCAGGGTAGGCAGAGAGAACTTAGTGTTGAGACACTCAGTTACCCACTTTCCGTCAATTTTTTTATTTTTTTTCAACTCTTAGGTTATAAATGATATATCTTAGGTTATCTTATCTTTAAATGAATAGGCCAATTAAAGCAAAATAAAAAAAAATTGTTTCATTTAAAAATAAATAAAGTTTTTTGTAAATAAAGGAGCAAGCAAACAGACAAAAGAGCCTAGTGTTAGGTAATAGATAAATTTCCCACTTAGACTTTATCATATTAGCGACATTAATAGTGGAACCCAATTTTATGCATAGTTTCATATTATCTTACATTAAATGTACTTAGAGGGATCCCTAACTGGTGATACATCCCACAAATATCTCTGGGATACTTCCCAATTGCGTCACTGTGTACTGCACTGCATAGTCAGGTGCAGCGGTCTCATTCACTGAGGGTGATTTTCGCAGGAATTCGAGATATTGCACGTTGAATAGCGGAACCCAACGCCACTCCTTGTCTAACCAGAGCTAAGAAACTAAATTCCATTCCCAAATAAGCATCTAATCTACAACCAACGCGTTAACAGCCACACGCCGTTTCACATCATAACAATACGTTACTACGGTGTCGTCGTATTGACACATTCCATTACAATATTAATTATTCAAGCATATCGCCATTGTAGTGACAAGTTTACTCTCTCTGGAATCCAACGTCGAACTGTCAAATACTCTCATCAATCAATGGCTAATATCAAATTATTCCAATAATTACAATTCATACTAACTCTACGTGCGTTCTTGGATATAAAACTCTGGGAAACCTTGTTGATTTTTCTGTTTGACAAAAATATTATGGCCTTGAATATTATTATTGAGGCCAGTAGTGGCGCAGTGGCACAAAGTGTGACTGTAAAACCGACTGGTTGCGGGTTCGATCTCCACTCGAGGAGATGAAATATTTGCTTAAATTTTTATTTACATTTCTTCGCTCTGGTGTCGAGACAAAGCGCGGCGTTGAGTTCTGCCACTCAACACGCAATGTCTGCAATGTAGTGTCTTAACTGCTGTGTGCAGGATACAGCGTGAAGCCGATTTGAATATTATTAGCGATTTATAATTTATATTAAGGAGGTCGTCGGTTTATGTAATATTTATTTCCTAGTGTTAGCATATAAACAAACAGAAATGAAAGAATACAATTTTCATAAGTATATTAGTAATTTTGTAATGCTTATCATCGATTTTAACTAGTTTTTGATTAAAAAAATTAAAAAAATTAAATTAGCTTCACGCTATATCCCGCACACAGCAGGGTAGGCAGAGGGTACCTAGTGTTAAGACACTCCGTTCCCCACTTTCTGCCGATTTTGAAGGCCTTGCGTGTTGAGTGGCAGAATTCAACGCCGCGCTTTGCCTTGACACCAGAGCGAAGAAATGGAAATATAAATTTAAGTAAATATTTCATCTCCTCGAGTGGGGATCGAACCCACAACCAGTCGGTTTTACAGTCACACTTCGTGCCACTGCGCCACGGCCGGCCTCATAGTTTTTGATTACTTTAAAAGATTTTCATATTAAGACACTCCGTCCGTCCGTTATCGATGTTTCGCCAAATTCTGGAGGTTTGTTGATGCAACTCAATTCTGCGTTTTGCTTCGTTACCAGAGCTAAATTACTAAATATTATATTACCCCGAGTGGGAATCGAACCCAAAACCGTCGTGTTTCAACGTATAATATTTTTTTTAAATAAATCAAACACATACTTAAATATATTCACCAAATCAACCAAATTGAAAGGTAAACGGTATAATATCGAAATCCACAAACAAACTTGATTTGTAACCACACAAAGTAAATTATAGATGTTCATTGGTCAGAGCAGTTTACCGCTTTGCAGAATAAATTACACATGCGTCACCGTCCGCTTGATGATTATCGACTCTAATCATTATACTGAATATAATATATAAATAAATAAATAAACCAGCTTCACGCTGTATTCCGCACACAGCAGGGTAGGCAGAGGGAACTTAGTGTTAAGACACTCCGTTCCCCACTTTCCGCCGAATTCTGGAGACATTGCGTATTGGGTGGCAGAACTCAACGCCGCGCTTGTCCTCGATACCAGAGCGTAGAAATGGAAATATAAATTTAAGTAAATATTTCATCTCCTCGGGTGGGAATCGAACCCACAAGCAGTCGGTTTTACAGTCACACTCTATGCCTCTGCGCCACAATTGGCCTCTAATAATATAATATACATAATATCTGTATATGTATTAATTAAGTAAGTATATGTAAAACCGGTTAAGTGAAAGTCGGACTTCTGTACCATTTTCAGGATTGTAGTTCAACTTGAAATGCAATATAATTATAAACTGTTTAGAAATATAGGTATGTAATTATTTTTTTCTATGAAATTTTTTTAGTGTTTCACTTTCCGCATTTTTCCCTTAATTGATATTATAAGTTATCAAATTTAATAACTGTTAGGTACACGGGAAGTATCCTAGAGGTTTTGTATAAGATAAATTGAGTATTTCTGAGAACGTTTCAAATCAAAGAACAAAGTTTTATGCTGCACTACTCCACAAATGTATTTAAGAAGAAAGTATTGAAATTGAGTCAAATAAGCACATACTTTTATAATTTACAAGTATAATTAACTATTTTGTTAATACACCTCAAATAAACAATACATACAATCTCTATTTACCTGTACAATATGCAGTGGACTGAATCTAATTCGTAACTTGAGTCTTCACGTAGGGTTTGAATATTCTAATAATCCTTACACAGTCTACCTTTGTTTACCACAACTTTGCGTGAAATCTCGGTCTCTACGACCAGCGGACTGTTCATTATTACATTAGTTAATTCTCTATGGTTATTCCAAAGGATGCTATAGTAGATTGGTTAGTTACTAGGATCCGTCGTATACTGTGCACGGCGGGTGGAGCAGAGCGAAGCCATATTGGTCGATGGTTGAGGATTCGATCTTCATTAGAGTAACAAAACACAGGGCGGTGTTGAGTTCTGCCATTCATCACGCATTATTTAAGGAGGAGGAGTGGGGGACAGATTTTCTTAACACTATGATACAGCAAAAGTTGAAATTCAAGATAGGGTGACCATATTCTTTTTGTACCCGATCGTTCCTATTGATCATATCTGTAGTACTTACGAAGCTCAATGTGCGCGTGAATTTCAAAACGTTCCACAGCTCCATTCTATGCATTTTGAGCATTTACTCAAAAACTGCAATTAAAATTATCACCAAACTATTTCCCTGGGATCACCGTATCATCCACAACGTGCCTGCAACATTTCAGAGCTGTTGGTTTAACGGTTTAGAAGCATTACAAAGAAACACACTTTTGATCAGTAACAGTGAGATTGAAGTATGAATGACGATAATTTAAAAAAACCAGTCGTGGCGCAGGGGCACTTATGTGTGACTGTAAACGCGAGTGGTTGTAGGTTCGATCCCCACTCGAAGAAATAAAATATTTATTTAAATGTATATTTTTGTTTCTTCGCTCTTGTGTCGAAGAAAGCGTGGCGTTGAGAGCTTACATTCATTAAACATCACGCCTCCAGAATTCAGCGGAAAATAAGGAACAAAGTGTCTTAACTCTCTGCCTAATGTGCCGTGTGCGAAATACATCGTGAAATTTATATCATCGAAAACAAAATCCGTCATCGCACTAACTGATTCAAAAGCGAAACTGGTTTAACAATAAAAAATCCGCATCCAAATTAAATTTTAAATGCTAATATAGACGTCATCCCTATATTTATCAATACAATTTGTAATTAAAACGTTCAATTAAATAATGGGTGGTAAATTTGTTCTCGATGTATTGTGTTTCATATATATGTAATTCACAGCTCGTTGAACAGTTTAGCATGTTTTAATTCATTTCTATAGTTATGCAAGTGAATACTGATTTCGTTAATATCTATATTTTTTTATTATATATGATTTTATTCAATATGTACATGGTATTGTAGACTAGAAATTTTGGCAATTGTATAAATATACTTATATTGTAGCTTGAAAGTTTTTTTGTTGCTCTTGAAGGACTTTTGAACAATCCTCTCCTGGTGCTCTCCTCCATTACCTAGGCAGCCGATATCTTAAGTTTTAGTATTTTAAGTACAGTAGATTATACCCTACCCACCTAAGCTAGCCTTACTTATATTAAAATTTATATTTATTAAGTTATAACATTACAACAACAAACCATTATGTCCTTTAACTATATTTTTTGTCTGCCCGGTATATCCCATATATACGCGTAGCAGCACCTGGCAAACTAGTGTAAGTAGATCAGTTGGTGTACGTTAATTAGCATTGTTTATGAACAAAAGGAGTCATATCGATCTATAGTAGTTCTTAGTATTATAAAAAAAACTGGTTAAGGGCGAGTCGTAGTCGCATACCGAGGCCCCAATGTCAGGATGGTAGATCAACGGGAAGAATACTGTAAAAGTTACAAAAATTAACAAACTTAAGTTTGCGGACATATGCACTCATTTTTGTATGAAATTAACTACATATACTTATCAACTACATATACATTGTTCAATGTATATGTAGTTGATAAGTGTATTGATAAGTATATGTAGTTGATAAGTATAAGTTGTTCAATGTATATGTTTGTGGTGTTTTTTTTTCTATGAAATGCCTACACATTTTCACTTTTTGGTTTTTTTCTTTTATTTGTATTGTAAGTTCTCACTTCGCCTCAAATGTCGTCACTGTAAGTTCACTGAAAGTTCTCTATAGGTTTTGATTAAGCGGCGAATTTCGTACTAAAATGCAGCAAAAACGATACATAAGTGATTGTATCTTATATCTGTTAATTTAGAAGCATGATTTTTCTGTTGTTCTAGAAACCATAGTCTTAAATATTTGATATTTATTTCAGCTGAATACTTCCATGTGATATCGATCTTGATAAATGGTCTTGACAGACGAACAGACGGATAAACAAAGTGATCCTATAAAGGTTCCGTTTTTACCTTTTGCGGTACGGAACCCTAAAAAATATATTTCCAGCAAAAGTTTTTCAGAAGCTCATAACAATGTGAATATTTTGAACCCTTTAGACAAAATTCCTTTGAAACAGCCATTTTAATTAACGTGAATAAAAGTAACAAAATAATTAATTAAAAAGCTATATCTTTTATTTGAATATAATTAATTATTTTTGGGAAACAATAAACTGTAAGTACTACAGATATGATCGATCGGAACGATCGGGTACAAAAAAAATATGGTCACCCTATCTTGAATTTCAACTTTTGCTGTATCATAGTGTTAAGAAAATCTGTCCCCCATTCCTCCCCCTTAAATATTGCATGATGAATGGCAGAACTCAACACCGCGCTGTGTTTTGTTACCAATGCTAAAAAATAAAATATCACATTTTCTCTAATGGAGATCGAATCTTCAACCATCGACTTTATATTATAGTCACACTGTGTGCCACGACGGAAACGGCTTATCATCTTGATCTAAATATAGTAAAAATTAATTACGTAAACCTTTACAGTAAAATCCTGAGTGAGTTCATATTAATTTATATTTAATTTATATCTGGTAATGGCGTAATTAAAAAAATATTTTTGTCGTTTTAAACATGAAAAATCAGTGCGGTCAGGAAGGGAAAAATATCTATAAATACCGTGAGACCGCACTCATTATAATTCAATATTATTATGAGACCATTGTTGCCCAGATGCACAAGCGTGCTACACGTTACGGTTGTAGATTCGATTCCCACTCGGAGGAAACCACTCAATACGCAATGCCACTAGAATTCGGCGTATAAGACTCTTCTGCCCTCCAACAGAAACGTCTTAATGAAAACGGAATGTCTAACACTAGGTTCCCAGGTTCTCTCTGCCACAATACCTTTAACTTACCTTTATCTAGGATAAGAGAGAAGAGAGAAGAATAAATAACTAATTACCGTAGTGTCTACTAATCCTTATAGTTAACTAAGCCCACTTAAGCTGTAATAGCTGTTTGCAACTCGTATTTGTCTTTCTTTTAATTTGTTAACTTTGTCTATTAATTATCGATAGTTAAGTTATAGGGGAGTTATACATAGTTACAATTTAAATATTTGATCCACCAGTATAAGTTACTTTTTTAACTACCCACTGTATGGACGGGCCATAGCAGGGCAGGCAGAGGGAACTTGGGAACCTAAAGTTAAAATACTACGTTCCCTGTTAAGACGTTTTATGTTATTACTTTTTATTACGTTTCTCATTTTATGTTATCGCATCTAAATAATAAAATGGTAAGCAGAGAATACCTGGTACAATCGGTATCTTACTATCTGTTGTTTTAAAGAATATGCTAAACCAGACTTTGCTATGTTGCTGGAAACTGGTTTAACCACATCAGCATTTTAATTTAAATTATTTATGCCGAGACGGTGCACAGCTATTCTAGATTCAATTTTAACGCAGGCGAAATAAATATTTTTATATACACTCCGCTCCCCACTTTCTGCTGAATTCTGCAGGCATTGCGTGTTGAGTGGCAGAACTTAACGCCGCACTTTGCCTCGACACCAGAGCGAAGAAATGGGAACATAAATTTAAGTAAATATTTCATCTCCTCGAGTAGGCATTGAACCCACAACCAGTCGATTTTGCAGTCACACTTTGTGCCCCTGCGCCACGACTGGCCTCTACTATACAACATATCTTTTTAAAATTATATTAAAAAAAAATAAGATATTGTAACATACTGTGTATGAGACCTAAAGCCAAGTTATAAAACCTTGTTTCTGAGGTTTGATTGTAAAATATTGGTTGAGTTTGGTTCACTTTGAATGAGCTTTGTTGTAAGGAAATGCTAAGATTGTTAGTTTGACAGTTATAATTAAGCGCTGTGAATTATTGTTTTGGGCACAATAGTGTTTATAATGTTATATAAACTGGGTCAGTCGTGGCACAGGGGTAGTGTGACTGTAATCGATAGATTGTGGGTTCGATGCCCACTTGAGCGTTTGCTCTGTTTTTTTTTTATGGAAAAGACACGGCAAACGAGCGTACGGGTAACGTGATGGTAAGTGACTACCGCCGTCCACGACCCCGTGCAACCCCAGAGGAGTTACAGGTGGGTTGCGGGCCTTTACGATGGGTTGGGTGCCGGGGCCCGGCATTACCTGATGCGAAACGCAGTGGCATAAAGCCACTACTTCACGCCGGTTTTAAATGCCGGGGGTGGTAATGATCCGGTCGAGTCTGCCCATGCGTGTTGCCATTGCTGGCGACGTGACTCTACCACACGTACTTTAGTCGCCTCTTACGACACCACCAGTACCAGGATGATCCTATTCTAGGCCGGGATCACACGGCACAAACTGATCTGTTAACAAGGCAAAGCGCAGTGTTGTCTTTTTAATATGTAATCTTGTCTATTTAATATGTAATGCAATTCGAAATCGAGAAATGGGGAACGGAGTGTTTTAACATTCGGTTCCTTCTGCCTACCGCTAAAAAAACTAAATTTTAATCCGAGGTACCTCTGGCCGCAGATACAGTGGGTAACATTGAAACGATTAGCTAGACGCAATATAGGCAATAGGCTATATTACCTTGCCTTCCTCTATAAAGAGACTATGCACCAAAAAAAAATGTAATTCGAACAAGCAGTTGCTGAGACTTATCTCATTCTATATTAATATTAAAAAAATATATTAGTATAGATTTGTCTTTAAAAGAGTTTTTTTTTCTCAGCATCACGATAGAACTTAATGTTAAGACCCCGAGTTCCGCAGTTTCCGCTGAAGTCTGGAGACATCATGTGTTGAGTGGAAGAACTATATTAAATATATCATTTCTTCAAGTGGAAATCATACCTTGAGGGTACGCCACGTCAGTGGCGTTTACAGCAATAGCATATAATAAATATAGAAATATGACAAAAATACCACAAACAAGACAAGCTGGCAACATTTAAACCATTACGTATAACGTAAATACATACATACATACATACACATACATACATATATACTTTCATACATACATACGTCTACATTTACATTAATTAAATTTAATCGCGACAAGAGAATTAGTCTCGGAGGCCATTGTGTCGTATCTAAATTAAATGATCATTACTGAGCATAATTTCGTCAAATACCCATTACATTAGGCCCATCTTGATATGGGTGCCATAATTTGCACCCATGTCATAAGTGACATATTTATGAGGTCCATCCTTGTGACGTGGTTTTTTGAGGGAGTTTTTCGAGTGGATAAAAAGTGTTTTTCTGGAGCTTAAAAACGCATTTTTGGTATTTTAAGTATTTACGTCCAAGTTTAATTTAATTTAATTTAATTTAATTTAATTTAATTTAATTTAATTTAATTTAATTTAATTTAATTTAATTTGCCTTATACAGGCTTGGAGCTAGTAGGTATTTTAGTGCGTATATATAAATAAAATTTTTACTCTGCTTCTGGACTAAGTAAGTTGCAATTTGTCGTGTCTCGAGGAAATAAAATATTTATTTATATTTATATATTTATTTTATTTCCTCAGTCTGGTACTGAGGCATTGTGCGGCATTGAGTTCCGCCACTCAACACGCAATGCCACCAGAATTCAACAGAAAATGGATAACGGAGTATCTTAAAACTAAGTTTCCTCTGCCTATCCTCCTGTGTTTTCAGCTTATTTAGCTTCACGCTGTATCCCGCAAGGACAAAGTGAAGAGGCCATATGAATCCCTTCCTTAAAGAGTTAATAGTTTGCTTCTGATTCTAAAAATATGACGTCTCAAGTAGCAATTTAATTTTAAGAGCAAGGCAAGGCAGCATTTTCAAAAAAATATATTTAAAAATAAACATAATTATAATTACCGGTTTATAGTTGCCATTAATTTTTTTTTATCCAAAATGAATATCCCTACTGCATGAGAATAAAACGAACAAAACAACCCCATTAGTTAGTTAGGACCTTATAAAATCTTTCAGTCAATTAAATCTTCACAAGGAACTCGTAAAATTTAAATAGATCTCGACTATTAATTTAATAAACTATTGGTTGCATGTTTTTTCTTTTGGAGTCGGGTACTAACATTTTTTTACATACATAGACACCTTGGCATTTACAGTGTAGACGGACTACCCAATGAGCATTTCATGAATTGAATTACTTATTACATTTTAGGTCGTTGCTGGGGGACAAGGGTGTTACTATTAACTAAGGTTGTGGGTTCGATTCCCACTCGAAGGTATTAATTATTTAAAACACATGAGGCGAAACGCGGCGTTGAGTTACGCCACTCAATACGCAATGTCTCAAGAATTCGACACAAGGAGAAAGGAACTTCGTAGTATAGGATATATGAAAAAAATTGTAAAATATCACTATTTATAGAATTATTATAAGGAAAGGTCCAAAACTTTATATAAACAACACATTTACATGGTAAGCCGTTTAGGGAGCATAGAAGGGATTCGATATTATCAATTGGAGCGCCGGCACGGCCGGCCGGCTCTGATCGACGGCAGGTATCGATCTTACGTTTCCTTCTGTGTACGGATTATTTGGTTTCATACCTTGGTATTTATTATATTATAGAACGCTTTTGCTAGTTTAATAGTTGCTTATAAAATTAGGCTCAATTAATTCGTATAAAAATATGAACTATATATTTTCATTTCATTTTCTTGCTCTAGTAACAAGATATCGCGTCGCGTTGAGTTCCGTTTAAAGTCCGCGATTAAGTAGAGGGAACCTAATGTTAATATTTTCAATACCCCACTTTCCTTCTAAGTTTCGAGACTTTGAATACTGAGTGGGGGCACTCAATGCCGTGTTTTATCTCGTTAACAGAGTCGGCAAATTAGCGAGCGAGAGAAGATCATTCAATCTCTTAGCTAGGCATCAAACATACGCGTCGTTCGTATTTACAGTCAGACGATAAGCCACTGAGCAATTACAGCCTCAATTATAACTTTTTGTCATATCTATATTGGATATATGTAAAAAATATGCATATTTCAATACCTATATGAACTAAATAAAATTGTTAAATCGTCCGGGACTTTTATTATGGGATTAAAAATTTATGAAATTTAAGTTATAAAGTAAGTAATTTTTTTTATTTTAATTGTTAATTTGTCAATTAAAAATTTCTTGTAACACATTTAATTGATAATTTATTTATTAATTTATTACAGTTGCCAAAATCAGAAAAATAAATAGAAAATCAGAAAAATAAATAGAAATAGAATAATAGTCGTAGTGGAATAGTACAAGCGTTCGACTACTAACTACTAATATTAAATATCACTCCCCAAATGTGAATCGAACTCATAGCCGCTGTGCTCGTAACTGTTGCGCCACGCTTCCCTTACAAATTTTGTAAAAAAATTTTCTTTCATCATAATAAAACCGAAAGAAAACTCAACACTTACGGTATTGCTCCACCATCAATGCCTTGTAAGACCCCTGAAAGCGTTCTCGTGTTCGAAAACCATTTTATTGCGGGTAATTGGAACAATATATATGAGCTTATTGCGAATACTTGCCAATAAAATAATATTAGCCGAGGTTATTTTCGACTTCCATTAGTTAATTGTGTTCTATAGTCATTATCGATGTGTTAAGTGTTAAGACTATAATATAAAAGATAAAAGAAAATACTAAATATTCACATTTCTCCACACTGATGCCACGGCAAAGCATGGAGTTGAAATCTATCACTCAACACCCAATGGCTGAAGCATTCAGCGGAAATGGGAGAACGGAGTGTCTTAACACTAAGTTCCCTAGTCCTAACCTGCTGTATGCGGGATAGCGCAGGGGCACAAAGTGTGACTGTAAAATCGACTAGTTTTGGGATCGATTACCACTTGACAAATGAAATATTTATTTACATTTATATTTTCTTTTTTTTCGCTCTGGTGTCGAGGCAAAGCGCGGCGTTGAGTTCTGCCATTCAACACATAGTGCTTAAAGAACTCGGTGGAAAGTGGGGAACGGAGTGTTTTAGCACTAGGTTGCCACTGCCTACCCTCCCTGCTGTACCCGGGATATTATTCGTAATATTACGAAATACTATACACATTGATATTCCACAATGAATTAAAGTTTTTTTTTATAAGCTTCACGCTGTATCACGTTTTATATAAATTATTTTTTTTAAATTTTCGAATTACCGAATTCAATTCATGAAGTTGGTCAGTTATTCCTCTAGGTCTCTTTATTATTATAATTTCCAGAGTGAATTAGGTATAGTTTTGTCTGTCTTCAGGCACGTTCCATATTTTTACACTCTACTCACAAATTTCATATTCAGAAATTTGTTTTAAACTGAGACGAAAAATAATACTGAACGAAAATTTAAGAAGAGTATATAAGAATTGTTATTTTGGAAAACCTTAGAGAACCTTAGTTTTACAGGATACAGGATTCGAACTCACAACCACCTTCACAATCGCAGTTTATTACTATCGCGCCACGACGGCAATCCTTAGCGTACCCACTATAATAACTTTTTTTTAATCAACGCAATTAAATCTTAGGGGTTGACTTTATTTCAATCGTCCCTCAGCTCGTTTATTACAGTGCCGTGTTCCATCCAGTCTGCGATATGCAAATTGGCATCGTGTAAATTACACGCTTTTAATTAAGTGGACATTTTGTAGGCAATCTGTACATTGTTTTGGTTTCGCCTGTATAGGACGCGCAGTAATTAAAAAAGTTGTAAAATTTTAACTTGTGAATATATATATTTATTTGATATTTATAGGGTACGAAACCTTATAAATATCAAATAAATATATATATCTCTTAAAAGATAAAAACGGAACCCTTATTTTTTGCGGAACCACTTTGTTGTCCAATTATCAAAACCATCTATCACAAGATCGTGTAAAAAAACCCTTTAAAAAAAATAAATCAAAAAAATTACCTCGCTTTAAAAAAAATATTATTATTATTATTTTTTATGAAAACGACACAGCAAACGAGCGTGCGGGTCACATGATGGTAAGTGATCACCGCCGCCCACGACCCCGTGCAACACCGCAGGAGCTGCAGGTACGTTGCCTTCCTTTAAGGGTGATTGGGCGCCGGAGCCCGGTATTACCTGATGCGAAACGCAGTGGCATTAAGCTACTACTACTTCACGCCGGTTTTAAATGGCCGGGGGTGGTAATGATCCGGTCGAGTCTGCCCATGCATGTTGCCATTGCTGGCGACGTGACTCTACCACACAAATCAAATATCCAAGTTAATGGTCCATTGAAGCTCAGAAAAATCAAGCTTTTAAGTCGATGAAATCACACGATACGAGCGTCTATGTATCGATTTTGCTGTATTTTATATGAAATTCGCCGCGTAATCAAAACTTATAGAGATACTTTCTGTGGTCCTACATATATAAAATTTGGCACAAAATGAGTATTTACAATACAAATAAAAAGTCCGAAAATTGAAAATTTTAATATTATAGGTATTTTATAGAAAAACCGGACAAGCGTGAGTCGGGTTCGCCCACCGAGAGTCCCATACAAAAATTGGATGTTTCGAGCATTTTCTGACATTGAAGCTTAGCTTAACAAAAGCCCTTTCATCTGATAACTCACTTGAATTGATACCAAATTTCTAAGGCTATTATTATTTAGGATTTAACCACAAATGTATTGTTTCAATTTTTTTTTGAACTACCTATAGGTATCAGGTACTAGCTGCCAAAGTTCTAGGTCGACCGGAAGTATCCTATTAATTTTGATTTCCTTTATAGTGTCGAAATACACAGTTTTTGCGATGGTTTATATCGCAAAAAACGCGTAAGGCCATATTTTTTTAAGTGAATATTGAAATATTTTTTTTTAAGAAATCATGGGGCCGTAAATCTGAGTATATATAGTTGTATATGCAGTTTGAACAAATTGATATCGACAAGCGTTCCTGAGGTAAAGTTAGGACGGACGGACAACAAAGTGATCTTGTAAGGGTTACTATTTTCTTGAAAATGTACGGAACCCTAAAAATGGTCGCACCATTTTACAATCTTATTATTAAAGACAAATAAAAGCCTACGGAATTTAGCGGAAAGTGGGGAGCGGATTGTCTTAACACTAGGTTCACCCTGTTAAGAGCGGGATACAGCGTGAAGCTCATTACTAGTAGCACGCAACCTTAAAAGATACCCACAAAAGTAAGCGTGAACTATAAAAACGTACATCCAACTGTTTATCTATAAAGTTCCATTTACGGCGCACGTTCCATTCACGAGCTATAAAACTGTGTTTCATTGCTACTTTTGTTGCCGCGATTGTCTTAGACGTGGGTGTAGTGAATATGATAGAACTTAAGTATTTCTATAGTTTTGTAGATTTTACTTTGTATTGATAATAAAATGTTATATATTTTATTATATTATAGTAGTTTATGTCCGAGATTTTGTGATTAAAATAATTATAGAGAACATTTATATTTTTGTTCGTGTCAATTTAAAACAAATTGCTGAGTGAGATTAGAGTCTCTTTATTAAGACACTATAGTCATACACACAAATATAGGACGTAGTATTTTACGTCGTGTAGTACCAACCCCAAAAAATACGGAACTAAAATAAATAAAACTATTGCTTCACAATAATAAATAAAAATATTTATTATGGAATAACCAACGAACTTCACGAATAGAATTCATTAATTAAAACAAAAAAAAATGTATATATTACGAAACTACTATATTCATTGATATACCACAAAGAAATGATAATAGGCATACAGAATTTTCGAGGCATGACGTGTCGAGTAGTGAAACTCAACGCTGTGCTGTCTTGTTACCAGAGTGAAAAAAAAATTTCGAATGGAAATTGAACCCACAACCATCACGGTAACATTAAAATACTCTATACTATTTCTATCATCTGTTCTAAGGTTATTAAAATATATTTCACCCACACACAATGTAAATTTTCAGCTACTACCGCATAATTCAGCCGGGTCTGTTTAAGTGGACAGTTCATCCGCAATCGGGCCCTGTCGGCCATTTTATGTTTTGGCCCTCCGTTTAAAACATTAGCCAACTAGCGTATAAATTAAATTGGATTTAAAGATTTGGGTCACAGAGCTATTTTAAATATTGTTTGTGTTTATTTTCACGTTCTTGGTGGACTGTAAATAGTGCATTTTCTATCAATTTTTATCTCTTTCTTTTTTCCAAATGTAGTAGTATTATATGGAAACGTGGACAAAGAAAAATATAATTCAAATAATTTTACACAAAATAGGAAAATATATGCTTCAGCTTTAGGATGTCAAATAATTTGCGGCGTTGAGTTCCGCCACTCTCTAGAATTCAGACTAAATTAGGAGGCAGAGTGTCTTAACAATAGATCTCATCCGCCTATCCTGCTACATGTGGGATACAACGATAAACAATATAAAAAAAACCATTACTTTATTAAAGTGAATACATACCTGAGGAGAACCGGCGCCAGAAACTAAGCGGATTTTTTTTTCAAGTTTATAATTTAGACATTTTACATTCATAAGTAAAGAATACTCCAGTATATTTTAAAGGTGTCGGTTTTATTTATTAATGAAAACGACACCTTAAAAATAGACTGGAGCTATCATTTGACGTGAACCCACTAAAAATAAATTGTAATACTATTCTTATTGATATAAGATAAGGTAAGCGAACACAGGACATTAGCAAAAGTTAAAACAGACCTTTAAGGAGGCCTAAATGGCTTGCTCATTTTCATACAAAAATGTATAATCATAAAAAATCATAGAAATACTAATACAAAAAAAAAGCAGACAAAGGCAAACAGACAGACGAAAAAGAACCGTAGAGTATACTCTTTTTTTATGTACTATAAGCACATAAAAAAACTAAACTATGATACTATTTGACCGGACTAGGAAAATTTAAATGTTTTAAGCGAGGTACGTTTAAAACATATGTATCCAACGTTGTAGGAATTAAAATTAAATAAGTTCGTTGTGGTTTACTTATCATTATCGTTTTATAAATAAAATGTAGAGACTGTCGTAGTAGAGTGGGACAGTGCCTCACTGTAAACATGATGATTGTGAGTTCGATTGTCACTTGAGGAATAATTATTTTCATTTCTTCACTCTGTTAACAAAAAAAAGCGTGGCGTTGATTTCCGACACCTAACACGCAAGTGGGGCAGAAAAACATACTCAATACTAGGTTCCTTTTTCTAACCAGTTATATGGGAGAAAACGTGGAGCTATTTTCTTTAATGCGGGGAAGTCAGACAGTACCCGAGTATATCTCTGCTTATACATATTATGCGTTCATATGTATATGCATACATATAAAAAATAACAAATCGCGCGTGGGCATCGAATCCACAACTATCGTGTTTTTATTTTCTTCTGTGCTTCGACGGTCTCGTATATTTCTTTTTTGCGGATTTTTGCGGATGATTATTTTTATTTCGCCGCTATGTTAGAGAAACTCTGTTAATGTAGAAAGTCAGTTCGACACTCAAAACGCAAATTCTTGCGTTCAGGTTTAAAAACGGAGAACGAAGTGTCTTAACACTAGGTTCTCTCTATCCAATTTACTATACAAAAAACAATGTTAGCATATAAAATATACCAACGAAATAGTGATTCAATTTCCACTAGTAATGCTATTTATGATGTATTAGACAATCGAATTATTCTGTCTGAGAGACGTCTGGAGCACATAGTAATCAAATCCTGTGACTCACAAGGCGTAAAAGCAAATTGACGCGACAAGGCTGACGTCTATATTTTATATTATTAATATTTATTTATTATCGAATGTTTTCTATTGTTTTAGTTTATTTATTTATTAATGTTTTCTATTCTTTTAGTTTAGATGTAAATTGAGCTTATTGTGGCACAGTGTCTAAACGAATATTATACTCGCAACACAGTTGCGAAAGTGAAAGAAGCGAAAGAGCGGCGTTGAGTTCTTCATAATATCTTGAATTCTGACAGAAAGTGAAGAAAGGAATATTTTGTCATTTGGCTCTGACTAACCTACTGTATGATACAGCGTTGAATTAAAAAAAAAAGTTAACTAACAAAAGGCTATCGTGGGACAGGGGCATAAGCGTCGGTTATATGCTCCCTATAGTGAAATATTGATTCGGGTTCTATGTTTTAAGTTAATATTTTAATTTCTCGGGAACGGAGTGTCTTAACACTTGATTCTCGGATAGGCAGAACGTGCTTAAAACCACAAAATGGCGTATATTAATATGTTCGTACGGTTCAAAGTAAATTTGTAGGGTTATTTTAAAAGATCCTTTGTATTAACTATATATTGGTTATATATACATGAAGAAATAAATTTTAAAATTGCAATTTATGGTAATTGATTGCTTTTATTTGTATACAAGTAACTAATACAATTTCAAAGAAATTCCTAATATTAGATTTCCAAAGCAATTTTCATTTATTGAATATTTTTGTAATAAAAATCGGAGCCTGAACTTAAAAAACTTTATCGAAGAGAACAAATAAGTTTTGATGAAGCTCAAAACGTCTGAAATTGTACTTTAATAGGTTAGTATTAGAAGGTTATGTTTTATTTATGAATATTTGAGAATTTCTTTAATAAAAGTAAATTTATTAAAGAATTATAAAAATCTAAGCATTTGCTTATTTTAAAAATGTAATGCGAGTATTTTGTTTATTATACCTTGCATATGAGAAGGAATGATTACTTATTTTTATTCAGACGCAATAGTTGGGACTGCAGGGTAGGCAGAGGAAATCTAGTGTTAAGGCACTCCGTTCCCCATTTACAACTGAATTTTGAAGGCATTACGTTGAGTAGCGGAACTTAACGCCGCGCTTTTGCCTTGACACAGAGCAAAGAAATGAAAATATATTAATATTTATTATGTATTTACATTTATTAATATTTATTTAAATATGTCATTTTCTCGAGTAGGGATCGAACTCACAACCAGTCGCACAACCATACTTTGTGCCTCTGCGCCACGACTGATTTCAATAGTGAGTTAGAATTCCATTCTGTCAATAAATTATTTACTCTCGTTTCCTAAGATAAAACGTGGTATTAAGTTCCACCACTTAACATTCAATTCAATAAAAAAAATATATTTTGGTGGAAAACAGAAAACGTTGCGTTTTGAAATGAAATCTTCTCTGCTGGCATAATAAATGGGATAAAATTTGCCTCTATACTTCTTATATTGTTATTTTCTTTTTTTTAGCCCCACGTTGTATCACACATAGTACCAAACTGTAGGCAACCGACTTTCTGCAGAATTCTCGAGGCACTACGAGTGGAGTGACGGAACTCTACGACACGCTTTGTATCGTTGCCAGAGCAAGGGAATAAAAATATTCAATATTTCATTTTCCTGAGTAGAAATCAAATCCAGACCCGTCACGTTTACAATCGCATGAGGTATGCACAGTCATCCTTACATAGCCATGGTAAATAATAACGATTTAGTTATTCATTCTTCACTAGTAGTAGCAAATTTTGCTATGAATAATATATTTTTTTTATACAAAAATATACAACAAAAAGAACTTAATACAAAATATTCAATGACAGAGACGTATTTCGTTAAAGCTTAGAACCTACGTAATCCGTTCATCCGTCTTGATCACACGCACGAGCCTGAAAAATTACTGCGTTGATGTCGTTCGGTATTTTTTCACTCTGTTATTCAAGTCCACTGTCTTATCTTTTAATTTTGTTAAAATGTTGACCCTTATTATCCCTTTAGGATATATTTAGAAATTTGTGAAACTTCGTAACTTAAAAAGAAATATTATTATCGTAAATAAATATATAAGCTTCACGCTGTATGTCGCATACAGCAAGGTAGGCAGGAGGAACCTAGTGTAAGATACTCCGTTCCTCACGTTCAGCCGAATTTTTCGAGGTATTGCATTTTGAGTGGCGGAACTCGACGCCGGGCTTTTTTCTTAGTGCCAGAGCTAAGAACTGAGAATTTTAAGAAATAACAATCCATTCCCTCGAGTGGTGCGAACCCATAACTATCACACTACAGTCATATCTTTGTGCCTCTGCGCCACGACAGAATCAATATTTTTTTGTGTATATAAAAAATAAGATTTTAACTTGGCTCGAGTCGTGGCGAGGTGGAACAGATTTTGAGTTCTCGATTACTTAAATAAAAATTGTTTTATCGATTATTCAACAAACTCCAAACGCCAAACAGAAATGTTACCTACAATCGCTACTATGAATAGATTATCCGATCTCCGCTCATATTAATTCAATCTTAACAACGAATGCACTCAGACTCGAACACGCTCTACAAACTAAACACAAAATAAAAGTAAATTTAACGTAGTAATCCCCTACGTTTATTTTTGCACTACACCAAATGTACGGAACATCAACATGAAACGACGCAAAAACTGGAAACAGCTCGCTACAGTCCGGTAAATACCGGTTTTTGCCAGATTAAGCCGGTGCAAGTCGGAAATGCAAATGAGTGTATGAGAATTTACAGTTGTATGCAAAGTTGCGCTGCAATAAAGCCTTTTAATACTAAAGTAGGGGTGATCTTTTACGTTCTCATATAAATAAAGTAAACATTCGTTCGGACAATGGTGTATATGCTTTGTATGAGCAAGGTGGAATTGTGTACTGAAAAATCCATTATTATTGGGACATGTGTCTGTGTAGTAGAACCCTTATTTGTCTGTTCTTCTATGCACGCTAATCTCAGAAACGGTTTTGACAATTTAAATACATTTTACACTGCCATGTTTTGTCTTACTCGTAAGGCGGTCAACGTTAAATTATTTCTTATTGGAATAGAAACAAAATAATTTAAAACATACATACTATAATTTTAAAATACATGTCAAACTGTAAAAACAAGGCTTTTGGGTTCGATATACGGCGCTACTAGTGCCTATAACACTATGCTACCGTATGTATAATTTACTTGGGCACTTTTAATGCATATTACAGTACGGTCGATGAGTCCTGGTCATCCTCAAGTTCACTGGAGGAGAAAATCATCAAAAGGGAGAAAAATCGTACAGACCAGATGTGGTGCAAAAGCACAAATATGCGACTGTAAGCACGGCAGGTTAGTGGTTTCGATTCCCACTCAAAGAAATGAAATATTTTATATTTTCATTTCCATGCTTTAGTAACGGGCAAAGCGCGGCGTTGAGTTCCACCGCTCAAACGCAATGCCTCCAGAATCCGATAGAATGTGGGTTACGGAGATGTCTTAATAGGGACAGAGTTTTAACACTATGTAAACTGTTATGTTCGGGAAACAGTGTAAAGCTAAAGAATGGAAAAAAAGAAAATTCGCGTAAATTCCGCAACTAACGTCTGCCATGATTCGTCGACCGTACTGTATCCTATTAACAATATTAGCTCACAGTGTACTGACGGCTGATGGATAAATAATGAATTAATTGAATAGTAGACCTTATTTCCTCCATTTTGTACACAGAAATGAAAAGGTACAAATAAAAAGGCATAGTCTTTTTATTTGTACCTTTTGTTTTCATTTATGTTCATTTTGAAATATTCTCATGTTAGAAAATATTTCTGATATTTTCAATTTTATTCGGTGTTTGTCTAATTCTTCATGTAATTCAAGAACAAAATATGTAATATTAATGGAAAATCCTCATTAAGTCCATTATTTTTATTAATTTTTTTATTATTTATTGATGTTTATCTAAAATGTTATGGCACTCTACATATAATGCGTTAGCTTTCAAAAAAATATTGGATTAAATCGTGTCTAGATTCAATAATCATATAACATTGAAAGTGCACCTCACTAATATTCGAGGCTTGCACTCAAATATCAACGCCGTCCACTACCACCTTGAGACCGAAAGACCACATCTTCTGTTCTTAACTGAGACGCAGATCAAAAGTCCAGCTGACGCTTCGTACCTCAACTACCCTGGCTATTCCTTGGAACATAGGTTTGAACAACGAGCAGGGGTCTGCGTGTACGTTCGCGATGACATCTGCATCAAGCGTCTCAAAAACCTTGAGATACCAGGTTTGTCTATACTTTGGGTACTGGTCGATACTGGAGCTACACAAAGTGTATATGCTGGTGTCTACCGCTCGCACAGTGGAGATTCGGAGACAACCAGGCTCTTTGCTCATCTTAGCGAAGCTGCTGATGAGGCTCAGCAGAGGTACCCAGCCGCACAGTTATTCGTTCTGGGGGACTTCAATGCTCACCACAAAGAGTGGCTGTTCCCATACCAGACGACTGACCACGCTGGACGTGAGGCGCGCAAATTTTCACTATCGCTAAATCTTTCCCAACTGGTCAATTGTGCGACGAGGGTCCCCGATGTAGAATCTCACACAGCTAATTGCTTAGACCTTCTGCTGACTACAGACCCAGACCGATGCTCTGTGGCAGTTACGGCCCCTCTGGGCTCCTCTGACCACTGTCTGGTGAAGTTAGTATCCGTGTACTCACCACCCGATCAGGGTCCATGCGGTATAAGACGGGTGTGGCGATACAAGTCAGCAGACTGGGATGAGTTGCGGCATTTCTATTCGGCTTATCCTTGGAAATCATGTTTTTCTTCAGGAGAATCGTCGAGCTGCGCAGAAGCCATAACCGAAGTCATACGGCAGGGCATGGAATATTTTATACCATACTCTGATATTCCTTCTGGTAGTAAAGCTCGCCCATGGTTTGACGCCGACTGTGACCGTGCAGAAGCGTGGAAACAGGAGGCGTATAATGCCTGGGCTAACGCTCGCGCGCGCAAAGCTCCGAATACTCGTCAACTGAAGAAAAACTTCAATAGGGCCTCCAGACTAGGCAAAAAAGAATTACGCAGAGCTCGTTTCGACGGCATTCGAAAAGTAGGCGCTAAGCTTGCCTCGTACCCAGCGGGTAGTAAGGCATTTTGGTCATTCGCGAAGGCGGTCGAAGCAAACTTCTGTCGATCCTCTTTGCCGCCCTTGCGGAGGCCAGATGGTTCGCTTGCTCACGCTGCGGAAGAGAAAGCGAATTTGTTCGCTTCTCTTTTTGCAGAAAATTCGCGTCTAGATGATGCAGGTAAAACACCACCATCATTACCTCACTTCAACTGCTCTATGGCAGCTGTTCGCATTCGCCAAAAAGAGGTACGCGTAGCCCTGCAAAATTTAGATGTGAACAAGGCCAGCGGCCCAGATGGCATTCCTGCAATTGTGCTGCGGAACTGTGCGCCTGAGTTGTCTCCGGTTCTGACACGCCTATTTCGACTCTCATTAGAGACTGGACTAGTGCCAAAGTCGTGGAAGCTTGCAAACGTGCAACCTGTGCCCAAAAAAGGCAGTCGCGCAGACCCTGCCAACTACAGACCGATATCGGTTACCTCTATACTCTGCAAGACTATGGAGCGTGTACTGAATAAAAGGCTTGTGGCATATCTGGAGGATAATGATCTCCTAAGCGATAGCCAGTATGGATTTCGTCAGGGACGATCGACAGGAGATCTCCTTGTGTATGCCACTCACATATGGAGCGAGGCTATCGAGAGATATGGCGAGGCCCTCGCCGTGTCTCTCGATATCTCTAAAGCTTTTGACAGGGTCTGGCATGCAAGCCTTATAAGTAAGCTTCCCGCATACGGACTACAGGCTGACCTTTGCAAATGGATATCTGACTTCTTGAGTGAGCGATCGATACAAGTGGTCTTAGATGGTCGTGTATCTGATCAACAGGCTATAAATGCCGGAGTTCCTCAAGGTTCTGTTCTGTCCGCAACCCTATTCCTGCTGCACATCAACGATATGTTAACACCCGGTATCGTTGGGTACGCTGATGACAGCACGGTTGTTGACAAATATATGTCCAATGCAAAGGCTAGCCGGAACGAAATCCGGTCTTGTCGAGAGTCTATGATCGATCGTCTGAACCTGGCACTTCAGGGCGTCTCCGAATGGGGCGATGCCAATCTTGTCAGGTTTAACGCTACCAAGACTCAGGCCTGTTTATTTTCTGCAAAACGGAGCCCCTTCGATCTTGCTCCTACTTTCCGAGATGTACCCGTGCCGATAGCTGATCATCTTGAGCTTCTTGGTAGCCTGCCTGTCGGTATTTTATAGGATACATTTCGGAGAGTGTGCAGCAGCGCTGCATGACTTAGTACCCTCTTCTCCTTTCCATCTGCGAGGCACTAGACGCAGGCGGGGATTTCACCCATATGTTGTCGATATACCACCTTTTCGCACGCAGCGCTTCGCCTCCACTTTCATAATGCGTACTGCTAAAGAGTGGAACTCCCTGCCTGCTGAACTGTTCCCCGACGGGTATAACTTGGCCCTTTTCAAGGCAAGAGTGAATAGGCATTACCTAGGTAAGCATGCTCCACCATCGTTCGCATCGTCACTTAACACCAGGTGAGATAGCGGACAAATGCTTGCCTATCTACAATAAAAAAAAAAAAAAAAAAACATAATAACCTTTTGATGCTCAAAAGGTGGTCCTCAGGTACCTTAGCATTATAATACAGAATTTTAGTTATTATTTAAGGCCATTCGTGGCGCAGCGGCACAAAGTGTGATTTTAAGTGCGACTGGTTGTGGATTTGATCAAACGAAATATTTATTTAAAATTGATATGCACATTTCTTCACTTTGGTTGAGCTCTGCCACTCAACACGCAATGCTTACAGAATTCGGCGAAAACTAGGGAACAGAGTGACTTAACACTAGGTTCCCCGTTACCTTTCCTGCTGTACTGTGCGGGACAGCATGAAGCTGCTTTTTTATTATTACCATTTAACTACACAAGTTTAGCTGAAAGTTAAAGCTAGTCTTTCATACTTCTATTAAAGATATTATCGGTTCCTTAAAAATATTAACACTATTTCAACAATATTGTAGAAATATAGTTTTTTGCTTAAGCTTAAGTATTAATTATTTTGTTACTTCTAAAATTTTTTATTAAAATTTATTCTAACAAAGGAATTTTCTCCAAAGTAGGTATTCACATTGTTATGAGAAACTAAAAAACTTATATACTTAGAAAAAATATTTTTAATTTACAATTAAAAACAATTCTCCATGTACTTTTTCTACAGGGAACTCATTACTCTTGGTGTTAACATAAAATGAGTTTAATGGTTTGATTGTCTTAATATTAAAATATTTATTGAAAACCTTTTTGACTATAAATTTAGAAGATTTTTTTCCTGATATATAAGGTCCGTTGAGTAAAAATTTGTAAACCGCTATTTTGTTGCAGCGGCCATTTTGAGTTTAACAGCAATACTTATTTTATGTAATTTTATGGCATGATAAACAAAATGAAAACATATAAAAATAGAATGTATATAAATAAGCAGAAACCGGAGAACGAATTATTTATCACTAGGAAAATAGTTCACGCTCTCTTCCTTCCTTGCAAAACAGTAAACATAAGTAGTAACTTTTTTATTTCGTCCTACAATATAGAATGCTCACTTAAAACGGCTGCTAAAAACTATTTCATATATTATGTTTATAAATCAAAATGCATGGCTCATACATTTTTGAAGCAAAACCAACCAAACAAATGTCCCCGTTTGGGTAAAATGACGATGGCCCAGGTGGGGCGATACAAAGAGAATTGAGCGATGGATGGCCATGGTCGAATGGATCGTGACAAATTGCGTTAAAGGTTTTTATAGCACAGTCCATTGCATACGAATGTACTATAATCTGTCGATATTTATGATGTATTGTTAGAAAAAGGAGTTTTTTTTTAGTTTTACGCTTTGTCTCCCTTATAACAAGGTATCACAATAATACAGTCCGTAAAAATAACTCATTTCGAGATTTGGGAATTGAACCCATAACGGTCGTGCTTATAGTAAGACGCTGTGCTACTACGCCACAACGGTCTCGATTATTCGGTCCACCAACAAAATTGTTATACGTTTAATTATTTCCTCATCATGTAGGAGCTCCCCCATTCAATAGACGATGCCTCCAAAATAAGGCGGTGCGTGTAAAATGGAGTTTCTTAACACTAGTTTATCCCTGTGCCCTGCTGTTAAAAAGAATAATTATTATAAAAAACAAATTATATAAATAGTTCTTTGATTTTCACGATTATTACACATATTAAATGAAACTAATTTAACCGGATTAATCGCATATATTTAAGAAGCAGAAGGCAAGATACTATCAGCTCATTCTGCAGGAATCCAGGGCAGTACGCGAGGCAATTAAGAAATCGCTGGCGGTAGTTTGATATGATAATTATATCAACTGACAGACGAATGCCACCTCAGTCTACCCATGACCACGGACTACTGTAAAGTGTTCGAAACGTCGGGTTTCCAAAATGTAAAAATCTTAAATATACGCCATTAATCCGGTTAAATTAGTTTCATTTAATAATTATATAAATATTATATAACATCACTTATTTAGAAAACTGGTCGGTTTCCAGGAGGCGCGGGTTCGAGTCCCGCTACGTTCAAATTTTTATTTGTTTTCTAAATAAGTATTTTTCTTTCCTAACTGTGGAATAACACTTTAAAAAATGTTAAAAATATAATAACATCAAGTAAAATATTCCATCATACACTGAAGTACACTAGATTTTCCAAAGTACGATAAAAGTCTTACATTTATAAGCTGTTATGACGCTGTTAGTTTATGTTCCATCTTTCTTGAAACTCTATAAATACTTTCAAACACAAGCAATTTAATATAATGCAAAATGTTACGACAGGTTTATATTTGTTTCTTAAGTTATATATTCAGAATTTACTTGTTTGAAAATAAAAACAAAAAAAACTGGATAAAGTTTTTAAAAATTAAAGCTTTAGCTTAGCCAGAGCTCTTACATCTGATACCTCACTTGAACTAGCGGCTTTAATATCAAATTTTGACCCCTTTTTTAGAGAATTATTTTTTAAATAAAAAGTTAATCAGCTTCACGCTGTACCCCGCACACAGCAGGGTAGGCAGAGGGAACCTAATGTAAGACACTCTGTTCCCCACTTTCTGTCGAATTCTGGAGGCATTGCGTGTTAAGTGGCAGAACTCAACGCCGCGCTTTACCTCGACACCAGAGCGAAGAAATGGAAATATAAATTTAAGTAAATATTTCATCTCCTCCAGTGGGGATTGAGCCCACAATCAGTCTATATTACAGTAACACTTTGTGCCCCTGCGCCACGACTGGCTCTATAATTACCATATTTACGAGTAGGTTACATCTATACCGAACATATTCATTTTAAGCTGGAAGACCACTAACATATAAATATAATATAGCCTAAACGTAAATAATTGTACATAAACAATTATAGACCTCTTTAGATATTTTTGATATTGATTTTAATAAATTAAAATACTTGTAAAGCATACCCTATATAAACTTTCACACTTCACCGACCAAAGTTTTCTATATCCACTACTCATACAACATACGCGATTTGAATATAATTTTTTTTAATAGGCAAATCTAGATTTAATCTAGTTCTTGATAAATGACTAAATAATTTACTTAAAATTATTATTAATATACCTTATATAAGAAGGTTAAGTCGTAAGTTTTTATATAATGCGAGATGGCTTCTTGACGAGGGGATGGCATGCGGCTAATAACGGCGAACTGAAACTTATACCTTTATACGTCGTATTCGTATACGAAAATTTTATATGTAACATCGATTTTGTATACTGTAAGAAATAAGCAGTTATTATTATCTTTGGTTAATTGATTTTTAGGGTAACCCTACTCAAAAAATTTAATTCATCAAAAATAATAATAAAAAGGTAAACACAAAACTTTTATAGGATCACCTTGTTGTCCGGCTGTTAACACAATTTATCTCAAGATCGCGTAGAGGTATCGTACGTAAGCAGAACTTATACAAATCTAAAAAGTAAAATTTACGCATATTGCGTGGAAAAAGGAAATTGTTACAAATATAAATTTGTAGTTAATAACGGATGGGTATCCGTTAAACCGCAAACTTAAGTTTGTCAACTTTTACAGCTTATACTCTCCGTTGATCTACAATCTTGAAATTGACACGAAAGCCTACTAGGTGAGCAAGGCTGAATCGCACTTAACCGGTTTTTCATATTAAAATTATGAAATAATTTCGTAATATTATTTTATGTTAGCATCACAATATATATATTAAGACACAGTGTCTAAACCCTTCTATATGTTAAATTTAGAATGCCATTACTTGTTATATTTTTCATCCAAGGCTAATTAAAATATTTTTAAACATGAATAAATATAATTCAGACTGGAAATCGAACTCGGTAATCATTTACACACTTATTAACTGTGCAAAGATGATTTTGAAAATAAAATAAAAAATCATAACTTTTCTATCTTTAAATATGAAAGCTAAAGCAAAATCCTTGAACTCACACGTGTCCCGTATACAACCTCAATCTGCATCTATACTAAATCGTCGATATCCCGAACTGAAGTTTCAGTGTTACACAACGACTGTCCGCAAGAAGATAATGGTTCCCGGGGGTTCCATTACAATGATGAATGTAGTAACAAACGATCTGACGGAAAACAAAGGTGAGAGGCACATTCAAATTGATACGAGAAAAATTGAGCATATATAACCATGTAGGTGTTTTAACCATATAGGTATTTTGTTTCAGCGGTCGGTCGGCTATGTGAACAATTTTAGTTATATGTATACATATTTAGGCCAGTCGTGTCATAATTGTGGAAATTAAATATTTTAAGGAAAAAAATTACTTATTTATTTTCTAGATCTGATTGAGTGCTGTTACGCAAAACGGAATGTCTCGGCGGAAAGTGGAGCCCAGCCAAAGGCAGTTACAGGTGAAGCTAAAAAAAATACATTTGTTTTACTTGATTATAAAATTTTATCTGTAATATTGAATTTTGAAATCATGGTGATATATATCGCAATTCGATTTTTTTTTTTCTTTTTTTTTTTATGGAAAAGACACGGCAAACGAGCGTGCGGGTCACCTGATGGTAAGTGATTACCGCCGCCCATGACTCCGTGCAACCCCACAATTCTATTATATTCTTCTGTATAAATTAAAACATAGATAATTCCTGGTATATAATAATCTAATAATAACATTCTAAAAAGAGACATAGTTAAATTCATCTCTTAAGTAGTGAATCGGAGTGTCATAACACACCGCTGCCTACTTTGCTATATGAATATGAATGAATGAATGAATGAATACAGCGTGATGCTGCAAAAATACCTCTTAGCTACCTGCACCCTCACAGTGTAATATTATTTTTGTACTCTTCTTTTTTTTTATTAAATGATGTTTCAGATAGTAGCCATAAAATAAAGTTTATTTAGCTACATAGATTAACTAGAATAGAAAAACATAAAATAGAAAAATAATAAATAAATAGAATAGAAAAACATAAAAAAAATGTTGTCGGTAAAGTTATTTTTTCAGAAGATCATTTTGCGTGGCAACGTCATAGGAAAACCTAATGAAAACTGTCATACTACTAGGAATTGATTTGAATTATTTTCACCGAATTATTATTAGTTTCATTTTTTTTAATAATTAGTTTATTTAAAATATACAGATTAATTACAAGTGACTATTGCCTGTTCCGCGCTCTCGCTTGCACGCTCGGTTCAGTCGGAACGTGACAATGAATCATGCTTTTTTTATCTATACTAATATAATATAGCCGAAGGGTTTTTTGTTTGTGTGTGTTTACTTAAACGATAAGATCATTGGATTTATTGGTCCGATTTACTTTCTTTATGTTTTGTATGACTGCTGCATGCGCATTCCACCTTAATATTTAAGGTGGAATGCGGATGCAGCCGCCAGTAGGCCGCTACTCGATTTATAATACGTTTTCACGTCAACAAACAACGTAATAATAAAGGAAACTACTACTACAATTAATAATTAAAATTAATTCTAGAAAATTGGCATCTACACATATAAACTAATATTCACTTACGGCCCAGTAAACCAAAAACGTACAATATTCAACATATATTTACTTCAACTTTATACTAACTATAATGTAAATTAATTAAACGTTGTATATGGATTTAATTAAAACTTTCATATACAATACGATACAAATGAAATAGAAATCGCTTACGATAATAGTGGTTGTCAGACAAATATGTTCACTTAAAATATAGCTTGTTGTATCTAAGCGTATAACGGGGTTGGTCGTCTTTTATAGCGAATTAAGAATTAAATTAAATCAGCTTCTCGCTGTATCCCACACACAGAAGGGTAGACAGAGGGAACCTAGTGTCCGCTCCCGACTATCCGACGAATTTGGGAGGTATTGCGTGTTGAGTAGCGGAACTCAACGCCGCTCTTTGCTTCGACACCAGAGCGAAGCGACCTACAACCGTCGCGTTACAGTCACACCCTTGTGCCCCTGGGCCAAGACGGCCTCCTACTTATAACATATTAGATGCCAGTTGTGCCTCAGGTGTGACTGTAAACGCGACCGATTGTAGGTTCGATTCCTGCTCGTGCAGGAATCGAAACCACAATTTGGGTGAAATGAAATATTACTTTTTATATTTTCATTTCTTCGCTCTGGTGTCTGCCTGTCTGGTGTCAAAGTGCGTGGCGCGGTGTCAAAGTGTGTGGCGTGGCGTGGCGTTGAAGTTCGCCATTCGAAGGGTGAACGGAGTGTTTAAGCAGTTTTTCTCTGCGTACCCTGCTGTGAGCGGGATACAACGTGAAACTAAACAAAGAATTTAATATTAGTATCATATTTGTTGAGGACGTTATGGGTTTGATTCGCACTTAGGTAGATGAATTATTTTCGGTTTTCTCGCTGTCGCTTCGGCTTTAATAAATCGATGTGTGGGAAAAAGAATTTCTTACAGCTCTGCCTGATACAGTGTGAAGCTAAAAAAGATTAGAAGCTTAGTAAACTAAGGTTATATGTAAATTATTCTAGAATAATATCGAGACTCAGTTCAGTTTATGTTCACTATAAACTATTAGAACTATTAGAAAATAGGATTTTAGGATGTTTACTAATAGGATTTTAGGATGTTCCAGTTTACTAACTGAATATATTTCTCCTATATATAAAACCTACACGCACACGAAAGTGGGCAACGGAAGGCATCTTAATTGGAACAATATAACTTAACACTAGGTTCCCAGGTCAGCCTACCCTGCATGCGGGATGCGGCGTGAAACTACAAAATAAAACGCTAACACTCACACCAAACGTCCATCCGACTACAAATCTGCGCTCCAATTAGTGAAGCTTAACGTTAATCCGCGCGGTACAAGCCGAAAATAACAACAACACGTGAATAAGCAAACAGAGATTAGAGGGGGTGCGAATTTGTTTTAATTACTGACGGTCTAATCATTTCCATATATCCAATGTTCATTCGATTGGTTTTGTTATGCCTTTGGTTATGTTCTTTTGAAAAGACTGATAAATTTATCTTTTCTATTATGTATGTATATCTTTTCACGCTGTATCCCGAATATATAGCAGGGAAGGCATATGGAGCCTAGGAACCTAGTGTTATGATGGCACGTTCCCATTAAGACACATCCGTTGTATGCGGCAAGGCGCGGTGTTGAGCATTACCTCCAGAATTCCGTGGAAATCACTGACTTCTGGGCGCAATGCTCAACACCTCGTTTTGCCTTCGTTATCAGGACGAGGAAAGCAAATTATGAAAAATACGATTCGAATGAATTTGAAGCTACACTATCCAAAGGTCTAAATAATAAATTTTATAATGGTACACTCGTTGGGAAAACATCTGAAAATCCATTTTCATCCATCTAAGTTATCCGGCGTCTCGGCCCTCATTACTTAACGCGACCACCTGTACACAGGTAGGTAACTACTTTAAAACAGATCACTTCTGGTATTATTAAAATGGATAACTCCATAGTAAAGAGATTAAACTAGATATATATAATGTGTTTTTTGAAATATATCTATACACTTTTATTATAGGCATTTGATGCCAGTCGTGACTCGGGGGCACAAAAGTGTGTCTGCAAACGTGACTGGTTGGGAGTTCGATCCCAACTCGATGAAATGAAATATTTATTATTATAAATTTCGATTTTTATTTCTTCACTCAGGTGTCGAGGCAAAGCGCAGCCTTGAGCACAACATGCAATGCCTCTGGAACATCGGCGGAAAGTAGGCAGACTAGGTTCTCTCTGCCTACCCTGCTGTGTACAGGATACAGCGTGAAGCTGAATTACTTGTATTATAAAGATTGATTCTTATGAATGAAGATAAATCTACGTAACCACAGGTTCAAAACAAACAAGTCTTTTAAAGTAGTAAAATCAATTTATTAAGTGAGGCGTTATGACATTTGTCGTTTTATATTATTTAGTTATTTTTTTTAATAGTTACCAATTAGCGGAGTGTGAACCTGCGCCTCTTAGAAATCATCCAAACGCTCTGTCCAACTAAGCCATGTGTTCTCATAGGGCTACGTCGAATTTTACGCTACATTCGTAGGAGACTGAAACGATTATATACATTCTTAGGCCCAGAATGTAAAGAGATGAAAATTATATGATTCAATAAATTCAGGTACATCATTCCGTACCTGAAAATTATTTGAGTTTTGGCAATCTAAGAGCTGAGCTGACTTATTAGAGATTTAGTAAAAGAGAGGTTAAGTTCGCAGCACTTGATTAAACACTAATGTTTATTATTTTTAGTCAGTCAAATCTTTGAAAAACACTTAATTGAATAAATTAAAATAAACTAATATTTTCAAAGTCCTATAATGAATTATTTATATCTATTTAGGGTCTTATGGCTGGAAAAATTACTATTGGGGACTCCAAGAAGCTATGAAAGATAAAGAACTACATACATGCTTCAATAATAGATTATTTAATACATGTATATTACCAGTTCTCATGTACGGCTGTCAATCGAGGACCCTAACTCAAGAGATGACCAGCACATTAGCAACCTGCCAACACTCAATGGAGAGAAACATGCTTGACGTGAAGAAATTTGATAGATTGAAAAACGATGTAATTAGAAACAAGTTTGTCTTGTGGCTACTGATATTACAGTAAAAATGAGTAGACTTAAATGGAGATAGGCAGGGCACATGCTGCGAGGTCAAGACAAGTTGAGTAAAAAAGAGGGGCTGTGTCAAGCGAGTGAGAGGCAAACCTCAAAAAAGATAGGATGATGATATCCGATAAGTAGCAGGAATTATGTGGCACAGAGTGGCTCAGGAACGAGGTGAATGGAAAGGGTTGGAAGAGGCCTTTGCTAACTGGCAAACATATCTACAGAAAATAAAGAGACAGGAAATATTACATTAGTAAGATTTAGATATATTATATTAGAAAGATTATATGACCATAATATGTTATGTAGTTTCTTTATGTCAAGGGTGTTATACCGTGATATTTTATTATTATTAAGGTTCAAAACTATTTTTTTCATTTTCCTATGCTGGAAGCATTGTTCGATTGTCAATAAAGCTGAGTTTAGGTATTCTAAAATTGAAAAAAAATGACATTCTTTTACATTATATCTCACCTCTTTACATTTGGGCTCATGATTTTCCATCTCATTTTGTTTTCCAAAAAGTTTTTCTTTCCTGAGTGCGAAATAATACTTTACGAATGTAATATATATATATATATATATATATATATATAATAAAAATGATAATATTAGTCTTTAAAAGTTCACAATAAAAAATACAGAACCCAGAAGCATATAAAAATGCTTTTTTAAGTTACAATATTAAAAAAAATAAGTAAAATCTAAAGAAGGAATCTTTTTTATCTTTATTTTCAATAGATTTCAAAGTTTCATATTGACTGACTCCCTGAGCTAACCACGTGACGCCACCGTGTACTTTCATTAGTTAATGGAACGCAACACCTGATGTAAACTATCTTATAACGTTATTTATTCATATAATGGACGATGGTTGGTATTGTAGGCTTTGTGTAGGTATTATACATTGTGTATTAAGGCCATCGTGAGTATAGCTTCTGACTGTAAACGCGACGGTCCATAGATTTAAATATTTGATATTATTTTCAGCTTAATACCTCCACGATCATGAAGTAAATGGCCATCTTGATAGACTGACTGATGGACAACAAAGAGATCTGAGTGGCAACATTCGAAAAAACAAATTGCATGTAAAGTTAATGTTATAGCTGAAGCTACAACCTATGTCCAACAGGAAATGTTACGAAAAATTCGGTGGAAAGTGGCGAACGGAGTGTCTTGACACTTGAACGGAGTGTCTTGACACTTGAACGGAGTATCTTGACACTAGGTGCCCTCTGCCTATGCAGTATGCGGGATACAGCGTAAAGCTGACTTATTTTACAATCTATACTCGCGTATGTTTCTAAAACAAAGTAGTTATCGCAATTTTGAACTATACTTTACATCGATTCTAACTATTAACTCTTAGCCGGGCTTTTAAAGTAGCAATAAACAGTGTACACGTTCCATGAATATTTAGAATGCAAACACCTGAAGGTATTGAACCCGGCTAAGGCCCGTTTACAGCCAGCGTTTATTTCCACGTTTACGATCCAACACGGATGCTTAGATTATTTCTTACGAGCGCTCCAAATTATGTTTGGCCGCAACTTATAAGAGTTAACGTGTAAAGTATTCTGAAAATTTATGTTTATAATTTTTTTTTTCGAGTTCTAAAATATATTTTTCTACTGTTACTGTAGTTACTCTACACTTAATAAAGGTTAATAGAAATATCGTCTTTACGATTTTGTATTAAAAAGTAGCAATTACCCATGTGTTTACTACCTACAAAAATTGTGTGTATAATATTCATATATATTTTTATTATAAATAAAAGAGTATATATAAATTTATATATATTATTTTTTTTAATATGTATTATTTTTTTACTCCTGAAGAAGACTAAGGGAGGCGTTGAGGTTTACTTTTCGACACGCTATGTCTCGGAAATTGGGCGTAGTCTGGCAAACGGAGTGACTTAGCACTTGACTTTGCCTGCAACATACGGGGTACAGCATCAAACTAATTTCTTTATTAAATAATATATAAAAATGTTTTTTTTATTTATCAAACGCTAATAATACTTAAAATTTATCGCTATATCTTTTGATTCCAACCACAAAGCGAGCCGGTAGAGTCATTATAATAGATCTGAATCGGCGATATTAATTTTTACGGCTACAATAAATTCTTACTGATCACCTGTCCTTGGTGGAATTGAGAAGGCAATAACAAAAGATATATAGCATTCGGCATAAATTGTGATTTTCCTAATACAAAGAGAGGAAAAATCGGAGTAGTATTGTTTGTATAAAATGTGTAGCTTATTTATTCTATTTCAGTACAAGAGTTTTTTTAAGTTCACGCTGTATCCCCCAGAAGGAAGTTAAGACACATCATTCCATTAGCACGCGGAACTTAACGCAGAGCTTTATCTCGGTGTTGCATTTACAATGAGACGCCGTGCTGCTGCATCACGATGGCCTGAAATTTATGCATTTTTTTTGCAGCTTCACAAGTATTATATAGCGTGTGCTCCTTTTGGGCAGCGGTGATCACTTACCATCATGTGACCCGTACGTTCGTGTGCCTTATTTTTTCCAAAAAAAAAAAAAGATAGCAGGGTCGACCGAGCCTACTGCTAGGACACTCGGTTCGCAATTTATGCATTTTCGTAATAATTTTTATTCAATGTCACGTTTTGTTTAACCGACTTCTGTAAGAAAAGGAGATTATTAATTCAAAGATATTTTTTTAATGTTTGTTAACTACTTACTTTTGACTGGGGGGCCAGGTTACAAGCGTGCTATTGTAAACGCAACAGAGTTCAATTTGACAAAGGTCAATGTTTGCGACTGTAAATGCGAATGGGTGATTTCGATTCCTATTCAAGGAAATTAAGTAATAAAAAAATTCAGTTATTCGCTTTGGAAGTGCGGTAAAGCGTGCTGTAGAGTGTCGTAAGTAGGCATGTATTACCTCCAGAATTAAGCGGAGACTAAGAAATGGAAGTCTCTTAATGAAAACAGAGTGTCTTCACACTAGGTTCTCAGTTTCCCCTTCTTTACTCTGCTATGTGCGGAAATCAGCATGAGGGGAAAAAAATAAAATTAAAATCAACATTTACAAATACATCACTTAGAATACAATGTATTTTCAGTTATTATATAAATAATATATACAATTAATGATGCTCTTTACGGTCTTATTGTGAGAAAACTCCAATTTACCTATAAAAAAGACTAATAACACTACAAGAAAAACCTTTATCCTTTATTTTACTAAGCAACTTTGTAGAAAGGCTACGTTTATAACGTGATGTACTTAGTAGAGTCGATTTTAAGTCTTTTAAGATTTTATGGATTTTTTAATTAAAAATTCAAACTAATATAAACGTTTTTACTCTATACAGAGACTGTAACAGCAAGTAAGAGAGACAGGGTTAGACCTCCATGGACCTTCAAGAACATAGTATCAATGTAGAGGAGTAAGATCACGTAGAAATAAGCATATGAAATAAATTGTAAATATCCCCCGGAAGACTACGTTTAAAGAAATTGATGATAGTGGACAAGGCGAAAGAGATATACAGCAACCGTAGTGTTTGATGCTCCGTTCTCTCTAGCTGCACGTGAAGCTTTTATCTTAGTATTTTAATGCAATTTTTATATCCTAATATTGTGTTCACTGATTGATAAGTTGGTTCAATTTCTTTTTTAGCTTCACACTGTATTCTGAACCTAACCAGGTAGACAGAGACAACCAGGAAACTTAATAGTAAGACACAGTTCTTCTACTTTCCACTCCTACTTTCTGCCAAATTGGAAGTAGAATAGAGTTGGAAATTGAACGGAACTGCCGTGTTGAATGGTGGCACTCAACGACGCGCAAATCGGATCCACAACCTGTCGTGTTAATAGTCGCACGCTTGTGCTCCTGCACCACGACTCGACCTCAATTTAAAATTGTAAATGTAAAATTATTAAGTTAATACACTGAAAAAATGAGCTACAAATATAAAAAAGTACTTTAGTTTTGTGCCGTGTGATCCCGGCCTAGAATAGGATCATCCTGGTACTGGTGGTGTCGTAAGAGGCGACTAAAGTACGTCTGGTAGAGTCACGTCGCCAGCAATGGCAACACGCATGGGCAGACTCGACCGGATCATTACCACCCCCGGCATTTAAAACCGGCGTGAAGTAGTGGCTTTATGCCACTGCGTTTCGCATCAGGTAATGCCGGGCCCCGGCGCCCAACCCACCTTAAAGGCCGGCAACGCACCTGTAGCTCCTCTGGGGTTGCACGGGGCCGTGGGCGGCGGTAATCACTTACCATCAGGTGACCCGCACGCTCGTTTGCCGTGTCTTTTCCATAAAAAAAAAAAAAATAGTTAACAAAAAATATTAATTTTCACCGTCAAATAACTAAGAGAAAAGATCGCTTCAAAATTAAAAGTTTCCTCGCTTATCGTATTAATAATCCAATCATCAGTTTTATAACTTTTAAATTCAAACAAACGATCGCACGCCTCTGAGTGACTTAATTAACTTCGAGATGGTCTTAAAGGTATGGTGTAGGAAAGTTTTTATTACATTTTTTTAGAATAACTTTAAGGACTTCAGTTTTTAGCATTAATTAATCTATGAATTTTATGAATTAGAAAATGACCAATTATGAGTTGGGCCCGACAATTGAGGGTTCCGTACAAAAATCGGAGATCTCGAGCTTTTTCTGAAATTTGAATTAAAGCTTAAACTAAGCTTAACCAGAGCTTTACTTTCATCTCATACTTCACTTAAACTAGCGGCTTTAATGATTAATTTTAACCTATTACTGCCTATAGATGCTAGCTGCCAAATTTCATAATTCTAGGTCAACCGGAAGTACCTTATTAATTTTGATTTCCTTTATAGTGTCGAAATACGCGTTTTTTGCGATATGTTTATATCGTCATATCTTTTTTTTAAGTAAATGTAGAAATAAGTATTTTTTAGGAAATCATGGGACGAACTGAGTATATGGTTTGTATCTCAACTCGATTTCTCCAAGCGTTTTTGCAATAAAAGCTCTTGAGGTTTTTTTTTCCTTAAAAGGTGCGGAGCCCTAAAAAATATTTGCTTTTCTTAATTGAAAAATAGTTAACGTTCGTGTCAATGGCGGAACCCGACGCTGAACCTGTCTCACTAAACTAAAGCATCAAAAGTATGCTATATTTAAGAAAAATATAGTATAGTTTACACTCATCTCCATAATTTGGCGAAAAGTGAGGAACGGAAGTGTCTAATGACAATGGAGTGTCTTAACACTATATTCTCTCTGCCTACCCTGCTGGGATATGCGGGATACAGCGTGAAGCTAAAAAATATAAAAAAATATACCGACTATCCTATTCAGAAACATTCAATAATATACTTCGAACCTTTGCAATGTCAATTTCCTAAGTCCAATATCTAAAATCAGATACTAACGTGACTTCAGACAAAGCTCATATAGACAGGTGCCAACGTGTTCGTTACTACCGTACAGTAGATGTTTCAGTGGAATAATGCTACGAATAAAATCATAAAAATCATGACCAGGTGTGGCCGATATTTACAGAGAAACTTTTATAGTGGTAATAATAGTGTTGTGTATGGAATATGTGAGAATTTTCAAAATTTTACCAAATTATGTTGAAAATATTGAAACGTAATTATGTTTTTCTTTAATTTTCACTAAGTTCCCTCTGAAAACCCGTCTATATGATACGAGGTGAAAGTGAAAAAAAAGTGGATTAATTTTTTTCTTTAGTTTCACACCGCCGCATATAGCAAGATAGGCAGAAGGAATCAATTGTTAAGACATTCCATTCACCACTTTGCAGCCAACTTTCGAGACATTGCGTGTTGAGTGGCGGAATACAATGCCACATTTTGCCTAAAACAAATAATAAAATTACCAGACCGAGGAAGTGAAAATAATTCAATACCTCGACTGGAGGGGAAACGGGACTCGAATCCACAACCGATAACGTTTTCTGTTTTCTACTTTCTGTCCAACAAAGGATATTTAATAATATGTATTAGAGTGTTATTTTTTTTAACAGGATAGATTATTATCTAAATAAACTCGGCGTCAAGTCACTCAATTCTCCACCTTAGCCATCCTTTATTTTCGTTCATAAAAGAACTTGGTCATGTTGATGTCGTTGCGTGCATGTGTCTAACGGCATTTACGGTATTTTTTTATGTTCTAAATATGGTAAAACCCGCTTAAGACGATTTACCAGGAATCCAAACAAAAAGCGTATTAAGCGGGAAATTAAAAATAAAACATTATATGTTTAGTTTGCAGGTATTAAATTATAGAGATTTGGAAAATAAAAATCATATTTGTACAAAATATATTTATTTTGTTAACATTTTCATTTTTTAAATCAACAAATCAACACAAATCACCCATCGCCCATCGCTATATTGGATATAATATCTAATATAATGGCTATGTGCGTTTTATGAATACAATTCTATGAGCAATGTTAAAATATTAAACAGAGGTTTTAAAAATATACCATTTTAAAAGCTGTTTTCAACAACGAAATACAGAAAATTATAATCAGTAGTTATTCTAAAAATATATTAAATACGATAATAAATTACTAAAATATCATAGAGTAAAGTTAGTTATATTTACCAAAATAAATAGTATGAAAATCTTGTACTGATCTTTTGATTGTTGGCTGTTGTTTATTTCTAGGCAATTAGCTTTCAGTACGAATACTAGAAATGATGCCTTTGTTTCCCTACAAAATTATGTCAACAACCGCTTTCAAATTTATTAACAATACGTTGTTGTTTCAGCTTGTGATGTTGAATTATGAAAATTATAAATCATCATTTTAGATTATTACTAACACAAAGTTTGGAGTAATAGAATGTTAATTTGTATGCTAACAATATAGTTAATAAGTATTGTTTTTGCTTTCAGGAATGTAATGTATAGACAAATGCCTTTTTGAAAGCAATTCACCTGAAGTCTAGTGTTAAAACACTATGTTCTCAATATTCCAAATTTTCCATCACTATAACGCAATCATCGAAAATTCGATGAAAAGTGAGGAATGGAGGGTATTAACACTAGGTTCCCTCTGCCAATCCTGCTATGGCGGAATGCATGCGTGAAGCTGAAAAAAAAACATTCAGGCTGACTTGGTGGCTTTATATTTATTTGACGATTATTATAAGATTTAGAATTCCAAAATTCTGTTTAACTAGAAAATATCTATTTTAAATTTGAATTGGACAATCAAAATCAAAGACCAGGGTAATGTATAACTATTTTTTTTTTACAATATACTAAAGAATTATACAATTAAAAATATATATTACATTTATTCATATTACACTAAACAAATTACAAACTAAGTTTCTGAAGAAAAACAACGAATAGAAAGTTATTGGTAACATTATTTATATCATAAATTTTTCTATAAGGAATTTTTATTACGAATATTGAAAATGTATTGGAATTTTCTACGCAGTTTTATTATGTCTACGATATTTACTATCAATATAAAAAAATGAAACGGAAAGAAATCAAGGGTTATACGCGTATTGTATCATAAAATATACAAAATATAATTAAATAACATCTAATATTTTATTTATAATATTAATTTTGATTAAATAAGAAAGTTAATAACATGTGACAGATTAATCTTTTTTTAACTTTATGTTGTGTTCCGCACTTACAAAGGTAGGTAGGGCCTGGGAACCTAGTGTGAATTCACTTCTGTTTCCCGGTTTCCACGATATTATTGAGGTATTGCGTGTTAAGTGGCAGAACTCAATATATTAAAAATTTATATCTCCCGAGTGTGAATCGAACCCACAACCATCGCACTTACACGTCGCGCCTGTGCCCCTGCGCAACGACCCGTTAGACGGCCTCGAAAGAATAATAAATCTTCACATTTTAATATTAGAAAATTAAAATTATCAATTTATAAACGAAAAATATTTTAAGCGTTTTCCAAACTTAATTTAAAATCAGCATCGGACCATCTTTAGGTATATTTTATGGAAAGTTACTTCCCTTCCCTTTTACATTCTAATACTCCAAAACACAATCAATTTTCTTACAAAAGGCAGTTACTTTAACCAACAAACTAACAGTGCTCTAAAACATTCGTATATATATATATTATAGTTAAATTATTGTTTAACTAATCTAAAAGTTTCACAGGGTACGCTGATAAACATTCGTGGCAGTGGATTTTAATGAAATTATTTATGATTAGATTCTACTTAATTAAATTAACGACTAAATATTTACAAGTTACAATATTATGGCATTTGATAAGACTTGTAGAGCTTTCAGTTTCAAAGAAAAATATTATATATAGTGTTAATTTCCATCGGAAAAAAAAAACCAAAACGTGAAATAAAAATTCAAATTTATTATAATAACAAAAAGTTTCAAGTTCCATACTCACATATAAAATAATACTAAATCAAAATTTAAATAATAAAATCGAATCGAGGAAACCTTTACTTCAAACGCGGTTAAGGATGAAATATTATCAAGAAAGTTTTAAAACAAACTTTTACAATTTCAACGGAACGGAACCCGTAACTTCTTAGTTTGAAGTGAACGAGTTCACCTGCTTTTTATTGTGCAACTTTTGCTCAAACCTCATGACCGGTGGATATTGCATTTTACTGTCACAATCTTTTTCTTTTGAAGTATGGTTTTTATTTCTAGAGTAGTTTTTCTCATTCTAGTCTATATCCGATGTTTTCTAAAGAACCACTTTAGTTATTTCTTTTTAAACTGTCACTTCTTCAGTTATAAAATATTATTATTCTCTTTTCGCAATATTTTTTTAAGCTTTATTATATAGTTATGGGGCTGTAATTCAGCTTATCATTGATTAATTATTAATTGAACATTAATTTTATCATCTCATGAACATTACTTATTTTATTATTAATACAATTTAATGTTTTTTTTAATATTATTTATATTTTTGATGTCCAGATGAAGAAAAATGATTATGAAATTACATCTAAAATACTTAAAACTACGACTACTATCACGGTGTTCTAACCTATGATTTGAAGCATTATTGTAGGGATAACTATTTATGTACAATAATTACAAAAAATACGTGGTGAGCGCCTTGAATCTCCCGCAGATCATTTATTCTTGAGCACTAACAGAAGTATAAATGTATTTAAAACAAAAAATCTAATATCTGTGTGTGTGCTTGTTAAAAATAAGGTTTTAAATTTGAGAAAATTATACATTATGTTATTATAACTATAATATCATCATTATTATATATTTAATAAGCACATTAAGCATAATCATTTTAGACACATACTATATTTATAAGATTGTAACATAAATAATTACCTTAGCCAAGTTGTTTTATTATTTTGTGTAAGAAATGAAACGTCAGTCCATATAATTCAAATTAGATTCAGGCGCTCAATAAAGCTGTCAATGCAGACTCCAATCTAGAGATAGCTCTCTAGATCGTGAATGCAATTGCGGCGCATCGCCGCGGGCCGCGTGTCAGTAATCCAGAGACTCTTCATCAGGAGATCGCTTACGGCAGCAAAGACGCCATGCGACAGCTAAAGCGCAAAAACCTATAACAATAGCTAAAACTGCCCCTAGTACTGTGGGCAACCAATCTACACCTGCACCTGTTCTTCCAGCACACAACTCTGGCGCTTCATCGTGAATTTGTCCCAATGGAATGGCTACATCCAAATAACCGAGACGGCGTAAATTTTCTTCTGAGTAAAGTTCTCTAGCTTTTTTCTCTTCAGCAGTCCAGAACTTTCGCTCACCAGAGCTTGTGACATTTGGACAGTTAATAACACCATTACATATCAAGCGCGCAGGAATACAAAGTGCTTCTTCACCTGGACATATAAAATCACAATGACTTTCAGCTTTTAAGTTTTCCGTCAGTCGTGATGTCATTAATGTGCCATCGGAGTTTTTAGGTAGATGGAAAAGCCCAGTCCATGCTATTTTGAATGAAGCACGAGCTGGTGACGCGCTGCCTATAAATACTATCCTAATAGATCTCGTCTTCTCTTTTTCAAGTACTATAGGATCATCTAAGGAATCAAAGCCAAGTTCAACTGCTGATAGAGGAGGCAATTCACGAGCAAAAGATACATTTTCACCGCATACAGACAAATAGGGTTCAATGCGTCCAGGGAGATAGATCTGAATATTTCCATCGTCACAATGTCTTGATGCAAACTTAATACTATCAAAATGTAGCCATATGTCACGTTTTTCTTCTATTTCCAAATCCCATATACATTGTATCCTTTTCGGTGGTTCGGTATATCCTAGTGCTTCCAAGTGAGGGTATACAATTTCACCTTCCAGAGCTGCAGCTAGCACAGGAGGTCCACAAAGGGGACCATGAACGAACTCATACCGAGCTTCAAAAAGTGGTGACGGATTTTTGAAATAAGAAGCTGCAGCATGAGCATTATCAACAATTAATTGCAAATTTAATGTTTCTCCAGAAGAAACAACCCTGTATGGCCGTGCCCTAGATACAGAATTTGCGTGTTTGGCGCAGAGACATGACCCTAATGACCTTTGAACTGCCAAATGTAAAGGTAATGGGGTAGTTGTAACACCAAGAGTATTATTCATGACTTTTCCACCGGGATATGGTTCCCATATAATGAGCTTATCAGCTCTATCTTCATAACAATTTTGACAGGAAACAGGTGTGTATGGGTGTTCCTGAAACAAATATTTCTATTATAAAAGCTATTTCAAACTGATTAGGCTATAAACTGACACGACATCAATAAAAATAAAATTAGTCGTTAAAAATTTTGTATAAAAAAAACTAAAATATTATATATCATTATATTAAAATAATATACATCATTATTTTTCGTTGAACTTAAATAGTCAAGTTGGGGTATCATAAATTCCAAATTTTATAATATATTTCAGATAAAGTTCGTGCCTCGCCACATTAATATCTCTATTTATAATGTACGAAATCCGCTAACTTGGAGCCATAAAAGCCTACTATTTCAAGAGGTAGGGTTTATGGGCAATTTAACGGAACATTGGTTTTGGAATTCAACGTTTAAAGTGCGAATACAAAATGCAGCTATAACTTTTTATTTCGATTTACATATTAAATAGCTCCCAGCGGTGCCTTGTAATGCCATACTCACGAATACGTAAATAAATTCAATAAATAAACAACATTAACTCAACTGTTATACAAAATAAAATTTGTGAATAAACTTTTTTGTAAAAGAAACGTAAAGAGAATTTCTATATTTATTCCCTTTTGCATGAATAATAATTGCAAAACAAATATTTTGCTTTATGCTTTATTATTAGTCTTTGTGGCGTTTAGTTCCACCAGTCAACACGCCTCCAGAATTCGACAGCAGAAAGTGAAGAATGGAACTGTCTTAATAGGAATCGGAGTATCTTAACTCTATGTTTCTAGGTATCCTCTGCCTATCCAGCTATATGCAGGATATAGCACGAAATGCAAAACAAATCCTTACCTTAAAATTAACGCTCAGTATAGTCAAAATGACTCTGGCATAGATCCTCTTGTCAGTAACAAATCTGTATAGACAATGTACATCTTCTCCAGGCAAAGCCTGTTTATAGACGAGAGTATTCAATGGGGATCGAAGTCGGCCAGCTCTTTGTTTCCAAGAAGCTATGACTTCATCGCAAGCCGTGCCAGCCACTGGTTCTCCGAATCGAGTGTTGTTGAAGAAGTCGTAGTGGGCCCAGTAGTATAAAGATGATCTGTAATGAATTCTTCTTTTAGGTTTTTTTTGAATTGACTTAATTAGTCAATAATTTTATTTTTTGACTTGGAGGCATTGCATGACGTTGAGTGACGGAATTCACCGCTGCACTTTTGCTTGTTACTAGAGCAAGGTAATGAAAATATTAAATATTTCATATCCTCAAGCGGGAATAGAACCCACAATCTGTTGCGTTCACAATCGCACGATTGTGCCCCTGCGCCACGACTGGCCTCTATCATACATAATTAAAGCGCTGTTAATAAATTTATATTATATGAAAATTATAAGCTTTTTTGACTATTAATCAATATGCATATGTTTATAAAATCACTTATGTCTATAATATTAAATTACGTTTCACATTAGCTAAAATTTCAAACACACCAACAGGAATTACTAAATGACATAATATCAACATCATTTCCAATTCAATGAGCGGTAATACCAGCATAATACACCTCTATTGATTCACCCTTCCCTCACCCAATCAATGTGTATTTCTCACTAATAACGTAATAGTATAATCGTGTTCTGTAATGGTTTTTGCTTTTCTCTGCGGCTTTTGAGCTTTCCCTTTAAATATTTTGGATCTGCTAGCTTTACATAAGCATATATATAACGAACATGAAAAAATTGTTAGTACTAACTGACGTTAAAATTATGATCGTGTGTAACTTCTTTCTAGTATTATTCAGTTTGATTATATGTATTTTAGACATTTTAAGAATTATTTAAATAGTACATATGAATGGTAAATAATAACCTAATATACCCCAATATGTTTAATAGCCCTAATATGTTTAATATACTTGACACCTGTGACTATGGTAACGCTAAACAAGTTTGTAAAACGAGGAGAACCCTTTCCCGTTTGCAAAGGGGAATATGATATTCACCACATGCTTCATTTGGCGAAGTAAAAATAGATACTATTTTTTGGTTGAACGTAGAAATTTAAAAACGTCATAATAGTTGCTACTATTCTTTTATTTACCTTTGACATATCCAGCAAAACTCAACGAAATCAAAATTAACGAAAACTAAATTAAATCAGCTTCACGCTGTATTCCGCACATAGCAGGGAACCTAGTGTTAAGACACTCCATTCCCCACTTTCTGTCAAATTAGGGAAGTATTGCATGTTGAGTAGCGGAACTCAACGCCGCTCTTTGCCTCGACACCAGAGCGAAGAAATGGAAATATAAATTTAAGTAAATATTTTATCTCCTCGAGTGGGGATCGAACCCACAACCAGTCGGTTTTACAGTCACACTTCGTGCCGCTGCGCCACGGCCGGCCTCGACGGACCCACAACCGTCACGTTCAAATCACACCCTTGTGCCCCTGGGCCACGACGACCTCTAAATATAGATTAAACTTATAATAATCACCACTAACTTACCCGCTATAACTGCCAGTCTTACTTTCAAATCTAACAAACATAGCATTGCCAGTCGATACAAAATCGTGTTTCTCCATAGGTCTGCTGAATGTATCGCAGAATGTTTTAATAATCTTTGCGTCATCAGGCCGGGGAGCGTCATATAATGTGAGGGATTCCCCACAATCACCAGTGAATGGAGAGATTGGTGATTCTATACGGTTTATTCGGAAGCTATATAAAAAAAATAAGATTAATGGAATTTTATATTTAAAAATATTGAATATATTTGATTATATATTTAAAAATATTAATAATATAAAGATCAAAATTATACCCGAGATTAAACCCACCTAGGAAAATATAACCTGACAACTTGACCAGGAAATCCTTGCATGAGATAAGTACACGATGTATGAGGTGGGTACCAATGAGCAACAGATAAAAATATTCCTTCAGTGTCCCCAGATTTCTTCAAAGAATCGGCTGTAAGAAGCCAATCACAATTGCCGATTTTAGATCCAGGAGCTTCAACATGACCAGGCCAATTACCCACGTTGAAATGAAAACCGGTGTTCAAAAGTGGACCTAAATTTAAAAACAATACATTACTAACTACTACACAGTGCTATCTAGATATGCTATTTATAATTTAGTTTAAATTGTACATTACAGTGTTCATAAACGTCAATCAATTTCAAAAGCTTCAATGGAAATAACTTAACATTTCAAGCGTTTAACAGATAAGCAAAATCTAGAATTTCTACAGCGCTTTCAAAATTAATCGACAATCTGTCATAATAGCACAAATTGGCAAACGAGGTACATTTAGTTAGTTCGTACCCGCAGGTGAGCTGACGAACTCCACAAATAGGTCTTGGGACGTGCCGATAATAGAGTAGGGAAACTTTCCCATGCCACAGAAAGTTCCGATCACGGATGCCGATTCGTCTTTGCCGTCGTATATCCTGATGTAGTCGTATGGACAGTTTTCTGAACCTAGAATTTAATAAAGTTAGGCTTATTGTATTCTCAAGCATTTAAATGATTTTGATTATTCTTAGATTGTCTTTACAAGTTTTAGTAAAGATATTGGGAAGAGATTTTCTTTCCTTTCGATCATTAACGTTTAAGTATCTCATACATATTATAAGGAACTCAAATGTGTACATTTAATTTCGATATCAGCAAATCAATATAAATATGCTTATTAAAAAAATCGTCCAGGTTTTCTAACCATAATAAGAATACAAATATATATTTTTATTAATTATCCAAGGGTATTTTACGTTATACTTGTATAACTTGAACCTAAACCTATTGGTATACATTCAGCTTCCAGATCAACACAGTAAGAAGTTACATATTTATAGCGCTTAATAAATTCACCCATACCTAAGAAATATATAAGAAGAACTAATATTGGCAAATAGGCTACTTAAGTCGGGCCAAGTATTCAATATTTTTTCTATCGTTATAGCGTTAGGTGAGCTTATAATTTATGACGATCATAAATAACCGACAACCAATAATGGACATAAAATCTGGACGGCTTTCCAGAACTTTCTACCAATATTACATTCTTCGCAACTGTCAAAAGTTGGATACCCTCGTTACGTTGTAAGGAATGCCTTTTTTCCCATCTTATTATTATACTAGGTTAAATTTTTTCTTTTTAATTTTATAATAATTAAAAATTCCATGATATAATATAAAATGACTATGAGGTCAATTTTGACTTTGACTGGGGACCACAGTAGAAGACCTTAGTACCTATCCAGCTTACACCATGTTAACCGATTTTTACCGACTCACAAGATATTTAGAAATTCGTGTTTTAATGGAAAAAATATTTTACTTATGTTTAATGTATTATTATATTAGAATAATATTATTTATATCTATACATATAAAAGGACTTGTTCTGACTGACTGAGGTAAGACGCACGCACAGTCGTAACCACTGATAGGAGAAACGTGAAATTTGGACAGATGTTTATTTTTATAATCTGGACATCCACTAAGAAGGGATTTTGAGAAATTTTTACATTAAAGGGATGAAATAGGGGTTGAAAGTTTATATGGTTTTTTTTAAAACAGCACTGATTTTTATAAAATTCGAAATTCAGACTCTTTAAAATATTTCATTGAACACGTGCTCATGGTTTGTTAGAATTGACCCCCTAAGGGTTCAAATAAGGGGTTGAAAGTTTATATGGAAAAATCTTTAAATCGCCAGCGATTTTATAAACATTTAAATTCAGACTATTAAACATATTTTATTGAACACGCGTTTCGTGGTTTTCTTAGAATTCACGCCTAAGGGTGCAAAAGTGGGCGAAGCCGCGCGCGCGTTGTTATTAATAAATATAAAAAATCGGAAAGATCATTCATAAAGTGTTCAAAGCAAAGCCAGTTTATAAAATTACGCGATTTATGCTTTTGAATTCAAGTACATACAAATGAAACCTTCTAGAAAACATTTTTCTATGTAAAATGTACATGTTACATATTTTATTTCACCAGCTTGACGGGAGATAGAAAAAATAAATTTTTGCTGCTTTTTAGCGTTTAATTCCACTTTCTAGTACACGATGTGTTAGGTTGGAGAGCGGAGTGACTTATTATTATGTCCAGTCAGTATACTAGTTTCAGCACTCTCTAGACTTAATCTTAATTTAATAAAAGAAATCGACTTTTCTAATGTGTAGGAACGTAAAACTATTTGTATATAAAACTATTACAGAGACAAATACCAGCTGCGTCACAGTGGCCTCTTAAACTTTAAATGTAATTTGCATTAAATTTCGTTTTTATACAAAACTCGTCAAAATATATTTAATTTAAGTCCATTGTGGTCCACCTTTAATTCGGAGCTGGAACTATTCTTTTGAATGTTATAGCGACTTTGCCGAGCTTTTGTATTGGATAAAGTCTCACAACTGAAAGTACGGAATATTTTAAAAAGTACCATGTAATATCTAGGGACTTAGTAAATTAGTCTCTTTTACTCGGGCACAATTCGGTAGAATTTTTTTGAAATTCGTATTTCTCAAGGTAAGTTTTAGTTATGTTAACGCCAGTATGGTTTTTTAACACGTTCACTTCATTTGTAAGAAAAAAAAACATATCGCTTGATTTTTAACTATTTTTTGAGATAATAAACTATTTTATTGAATTTATATAAAAAGTCTCAGGATTTTTTGTATTATGAATGTAAATATATATCTCTCCATTCTCCAATTTTCTATCCGAATCCGAGAAAATGACAATTGTCTCAAGTGGAGACAGAACTCCACTTGAATCAAATGAGAATTTAAATACGCCATGACGAACTCCCTCTCTCTATTATCTAAAGTAAACATTTATATGTACGTACACATTTCAAGATGTAGAAAATCCCTACACAATCGCTTAATTAATTTCCAACGAACACATTCGAAATCAACATCAAATAACATTTTCACTCATTCCGCTATATCCATCTATAACTGTATAAATATACATGTATTTAGTAATATAAACAAACAAAAGCAAGATAAATGCTACAAAATGATTTATAGGCCAACCTGAAGTGATGGGCCGCATGGGACACGTCATAATATTCTCACAGCGTTGCCCGTCTATGTTGAACTCCTCATTCTCTATGTATAGTTTGATGTAGGGTAGACGTGTGTTTAGATGATACCTGTATAGCATATTTAAATAAATAAATCAGCTTCACGCTGTATCCCGCCCACAGCAGGGTAGGCAGAGGGAACTTAGTGTTAAGACACTCCGTTCCCCTCTTTCTGCCGAATTCTGGAGGCATTGCGTGTTGAGTGGCAGAACTCAACGCTGCGCTTTTTGCCTGGACACTAGAGCGAAGACATGGAAATATAAATTTAAGTAAATAGTTCATCTCCTCGAGTCGGAGTCGAACCCTCTACCAGTCGGTTTTACAGTCACACTTTGTGCCGCTGCGTTACGACTGGCCTCAAACATATATTTAGCTTGTTAAAATATTTGTGTAAAATATTTGTTTTTAATTTATTAATGGTTATATCTTTATTTTAAGTTCATTCCCCTTGTGCTTTAAAGTGTCTTAATACTAGGTTCCCTCTCCCTACCCTGTTCGTGAATCATATTGAAGGAATCAGGTATGGTATTTTCAATCACGCGATGGTGCCATCTCTATGTAAGTTGCAGTTGATTTTTAAAAAAATGAAAAATACAAGAATAATCACCGGCGTCGCTTTTGACCGAACTTGTCGTTTACTTTTTCTGTCTGATGCCTCAAAATACGTATTTCGGCCTTATTTTTGCTTACTTAAATAATATATTATTATTAAACAATTTTAAAGTGTTATTCCACACTTAGGAAAGAAAAATAATTATTTAGAAAAAGTATAAAAATTTTAACGTAGCGGGAGCGGCACCTGTGGCTGAACGTATGGCTTAGTGGTCAGAGCGCCTGGTCGGTTTCCAGGAGGCGTGGGTTCGAGTCCCGCTACGTTTAATTTTTTATATGTTTTCCAAATAAGTAAAATATATCATTTTACACTTGGAGATGTACGTATGTTAATATTAATATTTGGAAATATAACTAATTTACTGAGTATTTAAGCTACACTCTGCATATAACTTGGTAGGCACAAGGAAATTGTTAAAACTCCGATTCCCGCATACCACAGAATTTTCGAGACATTAAGTATTGAATGGCGAAACTCAACGCCGTCTTTGCCAGTTTTTACCAGAGCGACTAAATCAAAATACTTCATACTCTCAGTAACAACACAGCTCACAAGCTTCACATTTAAAGTAAACTCATCTCGTCTAGAAAATAATATCAAAAAACAGCAAAAATAAGAAAATAAGAACTAACCTGCAGTGTAAATTCCTTGGATACACACCCGGGTAGGCCGCCGATTGTACGTAGCAAGTCTGCAGCCGGCAGTCTCGGAACACCCGCTCGCAATATGACCTAAAAAAAACTTTTGATGAACAGTTGCCTCATAATGAATCCAACTCCACTTTAACTTTGTAACAACCATATATTGTTAGGGAGTTGGAGTAAAATTTTTGGTATTTTATTCTTTTTAAAGACATTTTTTAGTTTTTTTAATGGGTAAATATTGTTTTTTTCAAAATGTCAGTGGTAGTATTATTTGCAATTATATTGGTAAGCTGTTGTGTTAGTTGAAGTCGTAGAGCAGTTGATATTTTTTTAAGCTAGCTGCATCCTGTATGGTAGGTAGAGGAAATCTGGAAACAGTAATAAGACACTCTGGTGACAGAAAACAATTCATTCCCCGTGGAGATGTTCGAACCCACAACTGCATTTACAATAAGTAACTGTGCCATTGCGCCACGACAGCTTCACATAATGAAGCTCTAAATCGATATTCAGATTTGATTTAACGTTCAGCCAGTTCAGACATTTTTCAATCGTTCGAAATTCGTGATCTCGAATAATTTAGATATAATGCGACACTCGTTTCATAATTTGTGGCTGAAACGTGTACGAAATGTCGAGCTTTAAATAACATTAAATCGCAATATCTACGACCCCAATACCTTGAGAATAGCTTTAGGTAATAGTATTAGGAAGTATTTTAGGTTCAGTAAGTTTAAATAGTAAAAACCGGTTAAGCTGACAAATTTAAGTTTGCGGGCATATGCGTTAGTTTTCTTATAAAAGAAAATGCAAATATAAATTTGTAATGATTTTTTGGTATGCAATACCTAAAAGTATTTTTTTATTATTTGTTTAGTAAGTTATTACTTTATGCCAAAATGTAATAAATGTAGTTCCACGGGAAGTTCTCTATAAATTTTAATTAGGTGGTCGTCGTCTACTATTACGTTAATTTTTTCTAAGCTTCAAGGGATTATACTCTTGAATATCTAACATTAATTTTAACTTGTTGGACAAACGGACAAACGGATAGATGGACAACAAAGTCTTTTTATAAGAGTTTCGTTTTTTTTTTCTTATTGGTGTGTGGGACCCTAAAAAACTAATGATTAAATAATGTATGTTCTGCCCAACGTCAAGAGATTATGTTTTGAGTAGCGAAACTTAACAGCGCGCTGTTCCCAGATTAAAATAAGGAAAATATTTTAAAAATATGACTTAACCTTGTTGTGTTGTTATGTTATTTTTTTCTGTCGTCTGTTTACCTTCTGGAAACCGTATGAGTATAGAATTAATTTAAAATTTTAAATTAAAAAAAAAATGGCCGACATATTAAAAGTAATTTAACTTCTCTTACAATATATTATAAGCTAAGATAGCCTAAATCTACAATAGCAATGAAAACACAACGTTCAACCGTTGATCATTAAACATTGGATTAAAGATATAAATCAAGTTTCTAATAATAGGCTGAACGCCAGTCGTGGTTAATTCTCATGTCGGTCACGTACCTTCCAGCCGATTGGAGGGCGTAAAATAGTTGTGGCGACTCTTAGAACCCATTGTGAGTGAAAACTTGACTTATAAATCGATTATTTGGGTCAAGGGACAGTTGGAGAAGTGACTTTATAACTTTAGAGCTTATAACTATTTAACTTAAAACTTTCATATTGTAGAGTTTTTTTTTTCATTTTGTATAACTGGGAATTTATAGGTGTTTTTGTGCTTTTTTTATCCTTCTTTTTTAGTCAGAGAGGATGTAGTGTAAATACACACTGTCCTTTTTAGAGCAGGATTGGACACTCAGCGTGTTGAGTATCGGAACCTAATACCAACCTCTGTCTATCAGTATTGGGAAACGTAAATAATTTAAACAACCATTGCGCTAGCTCGTTCTTTTTTTCACTCCGCCACAACAGCCTCAATATATCAGAAGAACGGTTATATCGTGCTCTATTTTTCGTTCATAGAGAGATAATGATGAAAAATCTCTACTTGTTGGTTGTATTTAAGAATTTTTTGAATTTTAATCTTGCATTTTCTGCTACTAAACACACAATGTTTCTATTTTAATAAAAACGTTGATTCGAGATATAATTAGATACCTCACCATCCAACCCGTAAAATCCAGGGGATGATTGAAGGTAAAACGTCGATAATAAAAGAAAAAAAAAAATTTGTACGCTGTATCCCGCATATAACAGTGTTAGGCAGAGAACAACACCTAGTAAACGCCGTTCCCATTAAGACACTTCCGTTCCCCACTTTCCACTGAATTCTGGGTGAGCGAAGTGCGCCGTGCTGTGTTGCTTCGATACCAGAGCGAGGAAATAAAAATATTGAATATAAGATTTCTGCAAAAAAATATATTTAATTTTAATGCGAGTTGGAAACTATACAAAAGGCGTAGCTTCGAGCCCCGCAAAAATTTTGAATTTAGATTCTTCATAAAACACGTGAATAACACTAAGAAATTCGTTTTTAAATAAAAACTTAAAGCTGAAAATAATTTGGTCTCCAGCCATTGTACCTCATTCTCATGATTACCAGATATAAATCAGATTGCAATAGGCCGAACTAGCGCTCCTGCGCGATTTATTCGCTATTACAGTCACGTACCGGCCTAAGAGCCAGCCATTTGGTGACTTGAAAATGTTTGTGGCGACATTATAGCGGCCTTGTAATTATTGGTTGATATATAACGATCATATATAAGCTCTCCAGGCCAGTCGTGGCGCAGGGGCATAAGGTGTGCTTGTAAACCCGACTGGTTGTGGATTCGATCCCCACTCGAGGAAATGAAATATTTATTTCCATTTATATTTTCATTTCTTCGCTCTGGTGTCTAGGGAAAATGTGGCGTTGAGTTCCGCCACTCAACACACAATGCCTCCAGAATTCGGCGGAAAGTGGGGTACCTTGTTGTGTCCGGGATACAGCGTGAAGCCGATTTATTTTTATTGCCGAAAGTTTGTGCTAATTTTTTATTCATCAGGTATATTGTTTTTCTTAGCAGAGTAGGCAAGGAAAAGTTAATGTCAAATCACTCCGTTCACCAGAACGAAGAATTAAACAGTTCTGTCCTCCGAACTGGGACTAACTCTACAATCATATATAGAAAGCATTTACAGTAATATGCTGTCCCGCTTACTACATATACATAAGTCGCGGAAAAAAACAAAATCGTTATATTTTTTTTTCCATGGTTTGACTATATATATATATATATTGTTTTTTTTCGCGACTTATAATTGTTTCATTATTTGGTTTTTATCTATTAAAGCATTTATATAATTTATATTAACCTTCTTAACGTATTTATAAATATTAACCTTCTTAACGTATTTACTTTATTTTGACTTTCAACATGTAGCATTTAAAAATACATTCAAAAATGAAATAAAGAAAAGAGAAACTTGTTACAACAATATATGAAAACACGACAAAATCATGGTTTCTTTTTCCTTTGAATATATTTCTTTACTGAGCCAACAGAACAAATAACAGAATATAAGTACGACAGTGTCGACTGAAAACGAAACACTCAAACAAAACTGCCCTTATAACTATACGACTCACGTATTGTACGGAATATTCCAATTGCTAACCAAATTGCGGGGGAACATCAAAGCGTAGCTACTCATTGAGCATTTTGCAACGAATCGTTTGTTCCCTAGTATGGGTATAGATGTTGAGTACAAGGAAATATGTATATGTGTGTGGTGAATTATTTTTTAATCTCAGTATGTTGTTGTGTCAAAATTCTGCGATACTAAGCAATGGATTTTTATTTTAATGTCTATATTAAATAAAATTACATCAGCGTCACGCTGTATCCCGCACGCAGCAGGGTTAGCAGAGGGAAGCTAGTGTTAAGACATTTCGCTCCTCACGTTCTGCCGAAGTTTAGAGGCATTGCGTGCTTAGTGGCGGGGCTCAACGCCACGTTTTGCCTGGACACCAGAGTGAAGAAATGGAAATGTAAATTTAAATAAATATTTAATTTCATCGAGCGGGGATCGAACTTACAACTACTCGAGTAGTCTTGGAGTCAGTAGCGTTAGTGAATAAGCGAATAATAAAAATAATTTACCATGGCTCAACACGCTAATCTCGAGAAGTATTGATTCGAATTGAAAACTTCTTTTTGTGTTAGATAGTAATTTGTCTATGAACGTTGCACTACGAGTACCTCGTATACTGGGTCTGATCTATAGAAAGTCACTATATTCTATTGTAGTAGAACAGTTTGGAACTGTTTCGTTTCGAGCATAGTCGAGGAGCGTAATCTAATCTCACTCCAATATTGGGAAATGTATCTGGATTAGGGGCGGTATTATGGAACTATAATGAATTGAAATCGGTACGTTGTGATCATCTGACTGAGGGATGAGACTCGTAGGGTTGAGTGAACATGACGGGATAAGAGAGGACATCAACAAATGAGTTTGTTTTTTTTTAAGTGTTATTTCACACTTAGGAAAGAAACAAACTTTTAAAACATATAAAAATGTTAACGAAGCGCTTCTTGAACATTATTTAAGCACTCTGATTACTAAATCATACGTGAACGAATCGAACGTTTAAATTTTTGTACTTTCAAAAAAAGGATTTTTTACTCCAACACACACAAATCACTCCTTTTTTAAGTTCAAATCAAGTCGATTTTGTAAACATCGCTTGTTTGTCCAATAAAGGCGAAAAACTAATTAAAACACGAAAACACGAAATCCTATATCTAGAAAAAGCTAAACGTACGAATACGTATTTGGCTTAAAATAATGAAAAATGCCAGAAAAAGGTATTTTTTTATTTAAGTACTTTTAACATTCTCACCCCTGTTTCAGTTAATGTTAATGAATGAATAATTAAAATGGTAAGCGTTACCACTGTGGTCTAAACACTAGCACGTCAAAGCTTTGTCACAACTTTATAAATATAACGTATTATGATATTTATACCACATTTATCAACCGACTTTAAAAAAGATTATCGGTTTGACCTGTATGTAAAATATTGTCAAAATTGGATATTATTTCAATATGATGTGTTTTGAGCATGTTAGCTAAATTTCATAAGTATATACGTTTGTATATACTTATGAAAGCCAGCCAGAGGTCAGTCGTGGCGCAGCGGCACGAGGTGTGACTGCAAAATCGACTCGACGGTTGTGGGTTCGATCCCCACTCGAGGAGATGAAATATTTACTTAAATTTATATTTCCATTTCTTCGCTCTGGAGTCGAGGCTCAGCGCGGCGTTGAGTTTTGCCACTGAACACGCAATGCCTCCAGAATTCGGCAGAAAGTGGGGAATGGAGTGTCTTAACACTAGGTTCCCGCTGCCTACCCAGCTGTGTGCGGGATACAGCGTGAAGCTGATTATACGTTTGTGTGTCTATCCACAGATTTCTCAGGAATTAAATGTCACACAAATACAATTTCTTTGATTTTAATCTGATCTATATTCTAAATTAAAAAACAGCCTTAATTTCAGCACAACTAGTTTAGTAGTTTTGAACTACCAGTATCCGCATTTGAGGAAAGATATCTATAATATAAATGATTTAAATTCTTATAATTGTCTACTTAAATTAAGAATAATTTAGCACAGACTTACTTATGGATATAATTAACTTAATCAAAACTCACCCAGCGACTACTTCTCCACGTCTATTAGGATACAACTCAGGGTGCTGTCCGTATCGAAGGTACACTTCGAACTGCTGTTCTGCCCTGTAATAAAATTATAGTGTTAGTTTGGTTTTATATATCATAATATTAAGTGTCAAATAGTAGAACTCAACCTCAACACGAACGTCTTGGCTCTTTACTAGAGCGAGAACATGAAAATATTAAATGTTTAATTTCCTCGAGTGGGAATCGAACCCTGAATCTGTGGCTTTTACAGTCGCAGGCTTGAGCCCTAGACTGGTCTTAAATTTCAGTAAAACCACTACGAGTAACGGAAGCACTCACAACTATCGCGTTTAAAGTCCGACGCTGACCTACACCACAAACGAATCAAAACAAAAATAAATATGATAATAGAATACATCGAGGAAATGAAATATTTACTTCAATTTATATTTCTATTTCTTCGCTCTGGTGTCGAGGCAAAGCGCGGCGTTGAGTTCTTCCACTCAACACGCAATGCCTCCAGAATTCGGCAGAAAGTGGGGAACGGAGTGTCTTAAGACTAGGTTCCCTCTGTCTACCTTGCTATGTGCGGGATAAAGCCTGAAGCTAATTTAATCTAATTTAATTTAATAAAACACATACAAAAATAAAAATATAATCAACTAACACAATAATAAATTTTCTACAAATGCTGAATCATAGACCAATTCAATTCAATTTACAAAGCAGTCCATAACTATTTCAGCAAATCACTTTAGCATTAACTATTTATTCGTTCCTTTGAACGTGTTTCTTACAAAGATTCTTATTATGGGCTCTTCATATTAAATTTTATAAAGCTTTGAGCACTGTCTGGTCTAATTATTATTTATAAAAATCAGCTTCACGCTGTATCCCACATACAGCAGGGTAGGCAGAGGGAACCTAGTGTTAAGACACTCCGTTCCCCACTTTCCGCCGAATTCTGGAGGCTGTTAAGTAGCGGAACTCAACGCCGTGCTTTGCCTCGACAGAAGCGAAGAAATGGAAGTATACATTTAAATAAATATTTCATCTCCTTGCTTTGGGATCAAGCCCACAAGCAGTCAATTTTATAGTCACACTATGTGCCCCTGCGCCACGACTGGCCTCCATTCCGGGTCTTCTACAACATTATCATTTAAGGAGACCATCATATGAAAGGAGATACATTGGAAAGACCATACCTTGGAAAGGAGTTACATTACTTTGTAGCAATTTTAAACTAAATATTCTTAATATAACTCTTTTTAATCGACGTCTGTAAGAGAAGGAAGCTATAAATTCGACTATTTTTTTGATTGGGTGAACCGGTTTTGATGACTCTAGTGCTTCCTGTGTGATTCCATTGGAATTTGGTCCATTTCTGACAATGTTATGTATGAGAAAATAACAAAAATCTTAAATTTGCATTAAGCATGTGCGCGATATATGAACGAATAACTCCATATCGCGCCAAGTGATTTCGATGATTGTTTTTTTATTGAAAAGGATATACTTCAAGGGGTAGTTTAATGAAAGTTTCTTTAGGTTCTAATTATGGGATGTGGTTGAAGTCGAAGGTTTTTTTTTTTTTAATTATTAGTCACAAACCGACTGAAACAAGATAGACAGTAACTGCAAAATACAGTAGTGAAAATTGTAATTGAATCAGTTAAGCCGTTACTGCGTATAACGTGAACAAACTCATATTGGAACAAACAAAAATTTCCAGTTTTTTTTTATTTATCTTTTTTCTTATTTATCTTCCATGTTCCGCCATGTTCCGTGATAGACAATGACGTTACAATTTTAATATTATATAAGCATAGATGATGAATTGTCCATATTTTGAATCGAACCCACTCCGTTCTATACAGAAAGAGATATTTCTTAACTGCCAGGATGTCAAATCAATGTTAATATAATTACTCGAGAAAGTATAGACATATTAAATAAAACTTACCGAGAATCAAAGCTGAAGTAAGTCTGGTCAGTGAAATTATCAGCATGGAAAACTATCTTCACGAAGTTAGTCTCCGATATGAATGTTTGCGGCTGCTCTATCTCGCCGCAAAAGAGTCCCGGCTCCTTTCTGTTGGATACGTCGGTTTTAGCGTTGCCGTCTACAATCTGCAAGAAAGGGGATTTTAAAGAAATATATTTTTGAAAAGTATTTGTTTTTTTTTTGGTTTTAAGCTATTTTGTTAGTTATTGGGTTAGTTGGATAGGAAAATATAGTAAATTAATGAGTTGAGACCGTCGTGGCGCAGTATTGCTAGCAATCTGTCTGAAACACAAAGGTTGTGAGTACAATTTACACCCAAGGGATTTTTTTTAATAATCAACACGCAATGTCTCGATAAATTGGAAAGTGCGCGGAGTGTCTCAATATTAGCTACGAGAAGGAATGTAACTATAATTATATTAATGAAAATAAAAATTAATGATTATATAGATTATATAAATGATAACACGTCTTGGGAATGAAATACTCACTCCAGTCTGTTTTAAAGCATCATTGTCAGAAACGGTAAAATGTGATTGTGTTTAATTGATTTAAAAAAAATAAGTCCCGCTGAATTTCTTGCGCCGGTTCTTCTCAGGTCTGAGGCATTTACTGTAGTGAACTGGTGGTAAACTATTTGACGTTCAAAAAATAAAGCATGTAACTTTTTATTTTGAATAAAATTATTGGACTTTGACTTTATTACAATTAAACAAAATACATTGAAAATAAGTAAAAACAGAATCTCGACTGTTTTTACGCGGCTAGGCCGTGCTTTGATAACTGCGTCGCAATCTGCCGCTACGAATAAATTTTATTGTGTCCAAATAAATACGTCCGGAATAAAAACGGCTTTCCCTTTATCGAATCTAACATGATATATGAAAATGTATTCCTCATATTTTAACAAAATGTAAGCTTTTTTTTATGTACAGCTTACGAATGCTTTTTTTAACAAATAAAGGTGTTTTTATGTATTAAGTGTATGTATCAGCTTCACGCTGTATCCCGCACACAGCAGGGTAGGCAGAGGGAACCTAGTGTCAAGACACTCCGTTCCCCAAGTGTATACATATTTTTGTTTTTATTGTTAATACAGAATGTAACCAAACATTTGTTGATTGATAAATCTACCAGGGATATTACATTACATATAAAATTTCGCAGCTACATATAAGAAGAATACTATATCGGTTTCGGTTCTGAAATGATTTCGCATTATATGTTACTTTCGGATAATTAAGCTTACAGATATTAAAAATTATTTATTATTAGTTTTTTTTTAAGAATTTACTATTGACAGTTGTATCATTGCGGTATTTTCTTCTAGTACCAAAAGTTATTCGTACTTATCGCCAGTTCGTGGTAATCGCTAGCGTTTCAGCTCAGCCAGGTAGTAAGAACCTAGGCCATACAATAGCGGTTTTGATTTTCTAGACCGATTTTCTCGTTGCTACGCTACGCTACCGCTAACGCTACGTTATTATCGTTGTGGACGACACGGTGATACCAGCGAAGTAGTTTGATGATAAATCAAAATGTGTCCCATAGAGTTAAGCTGCGGAACGTTTTGAAATTATATATGTCAGTTATACATACGAGTATGTCAGTTCTAAAGATACATTTTATTTTAAGTACCTCATAGTCTTTTAATTACATTGCGCAACATAGCTTCGCGGATATATACAACGAGAATTTAAGACTCAAATATGTTATTCGTTTTCCATAGACCTTTATAAGATGGCTTACAGAAAACAAAACATCCTATATATGATCTTTACTTAATAAAATTTCATGAGAAATGTTCACTCGACCCAGACAAAAGTTACACCAATTTATTAGAACCAATCGCATAATTGAAATTGAATGAAAAACTTTTAAACAATACTACAGATACATCATTTGTTTGAAGAGTACCACGAAATTCTAAATGCTGCTGAAACTTTTGAAAATAATTAGTAGACGGAGGGAACCTAGTGTTAAGACACTCCCTACTTTCCGCTGAGTTGTAGAGGAACTCAACTCCGCGCTTAATCTCGACAACAGAGCGAAGAAAGAAAAATATAAATGTAAATAAATATTTCATTATCTCGAGTGGGGATCGAACCCACAACCAGCCGATTTTAGAGACGCACTTTGTGCCCTGACAGGAATAATCCAATAAATAATTATCCGTCCGAATTAGCCCTGGAGTTGGGAGTTCTTTTAGTTTGTGACGTTCAGGAATTAATTAGTTGAATTGGTGAAGCGCTCGCCAACTCAATTACTCCGTCGTGCCCCCTGATTTTCGTCTTACCGACTTCGTTGCTTTCTATTTTACTTTGCATAATTTTATCCTTGACATGATTTCGCTTCACCTTTGGAATGCTCAATGTTCTTGCAAAGTTGAGTTACGTATATGTATATATGTATGTCTAATTGTGCATTGGTGTAAGCGCGACGATTATAGGTTCAGTTCCTTTTGAGGGAATGTTATTTTCTTTTCCTGCTGCTACTAAAACGAAATAGCGCGGTGTTAAGTTCCACCACTCAACTTATGCCTATAATGATGTTCTAAAAAAAGAAAAAATGTGCCTTTTTAATAAATTTCTGTAGAAACTGAACATTTACAAAACATTTTAGTGCTAATATCAACATACATTAATCAGCGAGTGCTCTATGTTTAAACAGAAACCTTTTTTTTTCATAACCAAAAGAGAAATTACAATATTTTTTCGACAAGCTACAAAAGTATTGAATGCACTGAAAAAATCTACGTAACATCAAACATCTAGGTCATCGTATAATTGGTTAGCGCTTTGCGATAGTCAATATACAGCGATATACATACAAATTCTATTCAAAGAATCTTCCTGTACTAGTGTATATTTCGTTAAAATAGTTCCATATGGTATAGAAGTTAGTGTGTGTGTTTACAGATTCGAATTCAAATGGATGAATATTTGGAAATTATTGTGGTAAGCCGACATGAATTTAATTATGTTGTCGTAATATAATTTTTAATATTATATTATGTTGTAGCTTCACATATTTAATGCTTTATTGCGCATGATACGGCACTTAAAGGGAATCTAGTCTTGAAATATACGCTGTTTAAGACTAGGTTCCCTTTGAGTACCATGTGTTTCCCCACTCATGTGTTATGTGCTGGAACTAAACGAAATATGGCAAAGCACACTGCTAGAATTTGTGTACGTATTACCAGAGTGAAGAAATGATTATAATTCATACCCATGAATGGAAATCGAATCCACAACTGTCGTGCTTACAATATTTTTATTATTCGTATTTATAATACTCGGAAATGGAGAATGAATGAAGATTATAATGTGGATATTGTAAAACCGACGCTACTTAAAATCCAAAACCAAATTGGCCGTTAATAAAATATTACAAACTTATCTTTATATTTCACTTCATACAAAAAGAATGCATATGCACTGACGAACTTAAGTTGGTGGGCTTTATTTACTGCGCCATATTATAAAAAAATATATAATTAAGTTATTAGGTTATAACTTATAAAGTTACTTCCCGTTGACATACAAATATGAAATTAGGTAAAAAATAAGAACTTTCAGTTCAAAGAAAAAACTGTAAAATAATTACAAACTTATAATTGTAGTTAATATTACCAAAAATACATACGCCCACAAATTCCGTTGAAATACAATCCTGAAATTGATACGGAACCCTCGATAGGCGAATCGGACTCGCAAGCGACCGATCTTTAATTAACTTGAGCTCAAAAAACGAAACCTTTGAAATCAACAAGTCGTCTCATTAATTAAAACCACTTAACTTCTTCGAAGAGTAAGACTTATAAAGAAAATTTTCCAGACAAATTTCGATTAATATAAAAGAAACGAGGTCATAAGATTGTATCAAACGTGCCCAGCCAAGTCAAAAAGCTAGAAACTTGCGAAGTGTACTTTTAACAAACAATTTAAATATACTTTTTAGACCTTCACAATACAAAATTTGGAATATTTATTTAAGCCCCTAACTTGTAAGATATTTAATAATTCAATAACCTAACCCAAAGGGTTATTAATATATTCACGTATAAAAAGCGGCATTTAATTTAATAATTCAATTATCAAAAACGTAAACGTATCATTTAGCGGTAGACTATTATATATTCGACTATTATAGCCAAGGTAGATTTTTAAGAATATTTGGAATTCAGAACTCGATACCCGTATTTGAAGATCTGCGATTTTTCGTCGGTGAAGTGAAGAACAACGCATTACTGGAACGTTGAACTTGGCTCTCATTACACATTTACGTTTAATGATGTTATTTTATGATGTGATTCCTTTCATTTAGGCCATTTGCTACATACCGTATTCGTGTTTATGTTTTCTTACATATATATATTTTGCTTTTTCTTACCTGGTGTATAAATCTCTATGTTACTTAAAAAAAACCAAAAGAAAAGAAATGAAATTGATATTGTTCATTTTTTATTTACCTGCATATATCCCTTATGACAAGTGGTGCCATTTATAAGAGTGCCAACTTTGAACTTCTTAAATCGGATTCTAAGTATCCAGTCTTTTGGTGATCCTCTGAATGCTCTAAACCTGTGAAATTAAAAGGTGAAATGATTTTAATTATGTAACACAACTGAACTATATTTATAAATAGTAAACATGGCAGAGTGTATGTCCGTATTGTGTATTCAAAATTTTCTTTTAAAATTTTCTTAGTAATATCAATCAACTTGTCATACTATAATGAAAAAAAAAATCATAATATTTATTATAAAATTACGATTAAAATAATTTCTCAAATGAAGCCAAGTTAAATCTTTATAACATATTTTTTGCCGGCAGCGTTGCCCACAACATCAAAAGGAAATGACCTTAGAGTAGGTTAAATCAAAACGTTGTACAACCAATAGTCGTCCTCGATTAATGAATTATCCAAATTAAAAGAAATTTAATCTCTTTATATGAACCAATACTTTATATATTTATTTAATAAAAAAAAGGTCCCCTCTGCCTATCTCGTTATATGCTAGGATACAGTGTGAGAATAAAAAAATGCTACCTAGTATTAGCGAGTTAAACCAAATAAACTCTCAATTTAATAATAGTATATCTTTTTTCTCTCTAACATTCCAAACAATTTGGGATCATTTTCATATGTTTTCCAGATCGGTCTGCGGTTTCACCCTATCTAAAGCCCTTTTGATGAATGCCCGCGCAGGACGATATAACCGCCTTTGTTTAACCAAAGCTTTGTTGTTGCGATTAGAAAACTGTTATTCCGGTCTTATTTATCTTAATTTGGATTAAATATTGAAGGAGGCCAGTTGTGGCGTAGGGCCACAGGAGCACAAACGCGACAGAATTTGGGTTCTATTATCACTCCAGAAAATGAAAATTTTCAATATTTTTATTTTCTTGCCCTGATCGATACAAAGCTCGGCGTTGAGTTGCGCTATTCAACATGAAAGGATCCAGGTTTTAGCTCTAGATGCCCAAGTTATCTGTGCCTATCCTTTGTGCGTGCTTTGTGCGTGATATAGCATGAAGCAATGGTAAAATGGGAAACGGAGTGTCTTAGCACTAGTTTTTCAAGGCAAGAAAAAAAAATAATGATTACTAAGCAAGCGAAACAAAATGCAATAGCTAGTTTATATTCTTAGAAATTTCTTTTTACCTATATGTACATGTGAGAGGTCGTCCGAAGTTGTCTGGCGTCACCGGCGGCGATGACACATCCTCGTATATCTCCACAGTCTTGTTACAGTGGTCTCGTTTTGAATCTAAAACAAAGGGATACGTTTTTTTTATATTATTTAGTAGTTTTTAAAGTCAGGATATAGATCTTTGTTTTTTTTTAAGTTGTTGTTTTTTTAATATATACTAATTTATATATAAATGTGTGAAAAATAAATAAATAAGGACAATCTAAATATAAACTAATGTTATAAAGCTGAAGAATTGGTATGTTTTGTCGCTCTAATCTCAGGAATTCTTGTTTGTTATTGCATTATCTTTATATAGGGCACTTGTTACAGATAATGTGCTTTATTTTTAAAAAGTTTTAGGCGGAGAGGGCGGAGGCGCAGTAAATGCTAGTTTAGCTTAAAAAAAATGGTTATTTCTTCAATTATACTTGCAGTTATGTATACTTTAAAGTCAAAGACATTTTGTTCAATATTACAATGTCGGCATCAGTTAAGAGCGATTTTAATTGTTTTGTTTGAAAGTTTGTAATCAAGATCGTAATCTGTTTGTCATCAATACACTTCATTCAAAGTATAAATTAGTTTTTTATATTTTTATTTGTTGCCAGCATGATATTAAATCGGCTTTCTCTGTATTCCGACAAGCGTATGTGCAGAGGAACTGTGTTAAACACTCCGCTCCCTTTCCGTGAAGTTCGGAGATTTGCTGTTGAAGACGAATAACAAGACTTTTGTTCAGAAATCAGAGCGAAGAAGTCAAAATATAAATATTTTATTTCTCCTTGATTGGGGATTGAATTTGGTTCAATCCCCAATCGAAAGCTCCATAGATATTGCCACTGGTTGTGGAACCAGTCGTGCTTACAGACACACACTTGGACCCTATGCCACGACTGGCCTCAAAAGTTAGTTTGTATTTAAAATCTGATTATTAATGTTAATATATAATATATATATATATATATATATATATATATATATATATATATATATAACTAGTAATTAGTCAAAAAATAAATCACTTGATAATATTAATCTAGCGTTAATGTTTCTTTGTTAAAAGTTTGTATTCGTTATCAATTCAAATATTTATTATTTGTTTATCCAGAGTTTATTTTTCTTTACTGAGAAGGGACTTCCGTTGCTAATGACTTTTTGAAACTCGTGGAAATTATTTGGTGGAGAATATTAATTCTATTTAGGTATTTAAAAAATATGAAACATGTCGGTAACTCAACACTGTAATTTATCTCACTTTAGCGGGTAAATGAGAATATTCCGAATGAGAATATCCCGAATGGACATTGAACCTGCAACTATCGTGTTTTCAGTCAGGTGAGGCCTGCGCCACCATGTTTTGTGTATATGATACCGCAGCTCGCTACTTAACCAGCTATGTCTATGGAGCAATTTGTCCGATCATTACTTTCACTGGTTTCCCCCCAAAGATTCGAATGTCGATATAAATATATCAAGGCCGTTTTGGCGTAGCGTGAAAGGCTTGATTGTGAACACGATGGTTGCGAGTTCGTATCCTACGTGGAGAAATGAACTATTTTCATCTTATATTATCGCCTCACTATCTACGACAAAAGTATAAAACTACGACAATATTAAATTAAAACAATACCTAATACACACAAAAAATATATATAAAATAACTCTAAACAACTTTGAATATCCAATTACACAAATTTTGTTATAATAACATAATTGATTTGGTTAGACATCGACGTCGGTAGTTAGAAAGAGATTTTCTGCTTTGAAATTGTGTATATATTTTCCATGGTAACCCTTGGCTCCATCAAAAATATGTTTGAATAAATAGATGGGGTTGAAATTTGAAGGGAGACAAAGGTAACGCAATTATTTTTCCATTAAAATTACAATAAGGGTTAGAAAATGATTTGTATAACAAAACGTATTTTGATGTTATATAATGTAGCTTGGTTCATTTAATCTTACATTTATATAAATAAATTATATGTACATCTCACATATAGCATAGTCGACATAATAACCTATCTCTAAGACACTCTCCAGACCCAGGAAACTATTGCATTCCCTCAAATTGAAATTGAACCTGATACCATCGTGAATGAATATACAAATTGACTAGAAATCATCTTATAAGCAAATTAAGGTAGATAAGGATAGTTCGCAACTGCTATACACGAGAGGGATACGCCATCGAAATTGGGTAAAGTTTTTAAGCACGGCTTGATAGCACTGAAACTTTGCGTACAAGCTCTATGTGCGGTGAATTAATATTCCGTCAGGCTTTATAGTTGGTTAGTTTTATTTTTAAGTTTTTTTTTCTGGAAAAATGATCGTTATGCTTGAGATGTGATAAAAAATTACCGTTATTTATTTTTTTGGTATATAATGTTGCTTTTGTTAAAGCAAAGACCATAGAGAGAATCTTATAAATATGTAAATTTAGGTTTTTTTAGCTTCACTCTGTATTTTCGAGTGGCGGAGCTCAAAGCCGCGCTTTTCGTCGTTATTAGAACTAAGAAATAAAAATATTAATTATATCCCCTTAATGAGAGTCGACCCCAGAACCGTCGCGATTACATTCGCATTGTCGTGCACCTGCGCCCCTCGTTGCATCAGGACGACATCTAATAGTTTTGTGTTTTAATTATATTAATATAAAATGTTTTTTTTGTACGTTTTTCACTATAGCTTTGCGCTACAACGGCCTGGTATGATTAATTATATTTAAAAAAAATACAATAAAAAAATGCTTTTACAATGTTCTTCTAAGATTTCTAAGCAAAATATAATACGAAATCCATACAAATATTGCAATATATATTTATACGTCTACTGGGATTCCACCATACTCACATGAAGTCTAATATATCTTTTATATAATATTATAACGTTTATTCGACTTTCTGCAAAAAATAACAAGAATTTGTGATTGATGATGGTGTATTAATATTACTGAATATTACATATTTTTATGTTTTTTTAGCTTCATATTTTATCACAGTAGAGTATAGAGACTCCGAAAGAAAACCTAGTGTTTATATTCTCCGATCATTTAATACGCATTCCACAAATATATCCCAAACATAGCAAGGAAGGCAGAGAGAACCTGAACCTTGTATTAAGACACTCCGTTCCTTTTAACATTTTCCATTTCCCATTTTCCGCCGAACTTGATACAGAGGTAAAATTAGCCATTTTGTTATCCGTCGGCTAACCTATCTATCACACACACACACACACACAGTGACGACGGATACCAAGTGACGAACATATAAGTATACTGTCATTAGTTATACTTTTCTTAGTATTATAGTGAATCAATCGAACGCGGCTTGGTAAAGTGAGTGACCAGGGAACGAAACTCTATTTATTTAAAGAATAATGGATAGAGTCTGGACTCTACGAGGGCAGTCGTGGTACGACAAAATATTTTTTTTTTTATTTAATTTATAATTTCTTTTCTTTGCTCTGGCATCAAGGCAAAAGCCCGGCGTTGAGTCCACTCAACACTCAATACCTCGAAAAAATTGGCAGAAACTGGAGAACGGAGTGTCTTAACACTAGGTTTACTCTGCCTACTCTGGTGTATTCGGAATACGTAAAGCTGATTTAAATAAAAAAAAACGTTATCACAACGATGTTATAATTAATAAAAAACACCATGATACCAGCAGTTTATAATCTGTGACAAATCGAACCACTTAACCAGGTTTCTATAGGAACTAACGATGGCGGAGATACAGTTTCCGTTTGTGAAATTGCACTCGAATTTTTAACGAGGTTCAACTGTAACACGAAATTGTCAAGCACTTATTGGTCTCACGTTCATTGTATTGAAGTTATTGGAATATTGATTGAAGTGATGAATGGTGTGGTACGGTGGTGGGGTTGTCTGATTGTTTGTTTTTTGTGAGGAGTTAACAGGAGGCCTGTCGTGGGGTACGCGCACAGGCGTGAGGCTGTAATCGAGACAAGTTGTGGGTTCGACTTCCACTCGAGGAAATAAATATATATTTATTTCTTCCCTCTGGTGTCTTGGTAAAGCTCGACTTGAGTCATGTGACTTAACACGCATTACCAATAGCGGAGAGTCTAGTACTAGGCTCCCTGTTCGATCCCCACTTGAGGAAATTAAATATATATTTTTTAATTTATATTTTTATTTCCACGCTCTTATATCAAGATAAAAGCTCGGCGTTGACTTCCGCCACTTAACAGGCAAGACCTATAGAAATTGGCGGTAATTGAGAGACGCAGTGTCTTACTACACAAGGTTCCCTCCGCTTACCTTGCTGTGTACGGAATACTGTTTAAATTTGGTGAAACTGTTTTGATTTGTAAGCAAAATAGTGGGCGGCTATTAGGCTGGGTATATATACATAATTTTCTTGTTAATTTACTTGATATATATAAGGATTTATAGAAATGATAATACGTCAATTATATGGTGTAATTATGTGGTTACATAAAATAATTATAGTTGCCGGGCTTGTTGAGAAACGTATAATATATGTATGAGTAAGGAAAGTGAAACCTATCCTGGCATTGACGTAAACACAGGTTCCATTCCTACTTGAGAAAATGAAATACATATTTAGTATTTTCTTTTCTCCTCTCGCTGGAGACAAGGTAAAGCTCGTCCTGGTTGGCTCAACCCGTCTCTAGAATTTGTCAGAAAACAATAGTAATTTAAACTGAGTTTGTAACACTCGGCTCCAGGGTTCCCTCTGCCGACCTGCTGTGTGCAGGAAATAGCGTGAAACTAAAAACATAAAGCTAATTTATCATGTAAATATTTGATTTGGGCCTACTGTGTTCCTTTTTTAGTCTCTCCCAAAACCAATATTAATTTTAATAGCCAATGTTCCAGTGCTCCATAACCCCTATTAATATAAAGACAGAGAGATAAGAACGTTCAGCTTTGTATTGCGTTAGAAGAAGTTCGAATGTCGTATAAAAAAATCGGTTAAGTGCAAGTCTGGTTACCAAGGGTTTTATACCCGTTACGAGTTAGTATGTAAACAGGGAGTACTCTACAGCTTTGATGATGAATAATTCCTATGTTTCTCCACGTCCGTTACAATGTACCAAAAATAAAAGAAAATAAAAAGTGAAAAGGTCAAGCAAAAAAAAAGTCGGATATATTAAGTATTCATAGATATTTTTTTAAGCTTACACTTCATATTAATGCTTACTTACTGACTTTTTAATTCCATATGAATCAGCTAACAATTACATACTCAATCCTGTAGGTAGTACAACATTTAAAAGCTACTTAAAAGCTTTTTTTCACAAAAAATGCCCTTTACAAAACGTATAAAATTTTTACGTAACAGAATTCAAACCTGCGTCTCATGGAAACCGTCCTAGCGCTCTTACCAAATAAAACAAACGTTAATATCGGGCTAAGTCGAAAAATCTCCGTAAACCCCTTCCAAAGTCAAGTCAATTAATAAATCAACACGCGGTAATTAACAATCAAATGGACATAATGCAGTCGTTCGTCCTGTAATGAGGTGCGGTCGGAATAAATCACACGGTGACAAGTTTTCGAATTGAAATGCAGCCAAAAAGTGAAAATACGTGAGTTGCTATTTCATTTTATATTTATATTATACGAGTACGTGTATATAGTAAGTTGAGGCCGTCGTGGCGCAGGGGCACATGTCTGAAAAATTCGACGGAAAGAGTTAACTTTCCGTCGAATTTTTGGAGTGGAATGAGAGAGAAAGAGACAGAGGGAGAGAAAATTAATGGAGTGTTTTAATATATTCTTTATTGTACTAAAACACATAAAAGACAAAAACATTAAAACAAAATAGTGTACAAGGGTGGACTTATCTCTATAAGAGATCTCTTCCAGTCAACCAGTGGAAGTGGATGAGTGAGAAGTTGCGAGTTGCGAGTAAAAGACAAAGTACAATTAAAGAAATTCAAAATTATAAACTAGTAATTAAATATAACTAAAATTATACATAAGTGTATACCATTATAATATATACATACAAATAGTTACATAAATATATATATATATATATATACAAAAACAATAAATATATACATATATAGAAAAATAAATATATATAAGATGAAAATGCGATAATTAAATTAGTTGTGAGCACTGTTCAACTTCTACGGGTTTAAAGAAGAGAGTAAAAATTTTTTTAGTTTGGATTTAAAGGATACTATGGATGGGCTTTTCTGGATGGATTTTGGGAGTTGGTTCCATAAGGATGCGGCATAGACTGAAAAGGATTTTTGCAGGAATTTGGTGTTACTCTTTGGAATGTCAAGCGTCGGTATGACACATGACCTCCTAGAGCGTGTGGGAGTGGGGAGTACGGTAAAGCGGGAGCGTAGATAAGAAGGGAAATGTTGATAATTGAGGATTTTAAACAGGAGTGAAAGGATGTGCATATCTCGGCGAAGACGGATTGGGAGCCAATTAAGCTGAGCTCGAAATTCGGAAACGTGATCATATTTACGTAAACCAAAGACAAAGCGTATGGCGAGATTTTGAAGTCGCTCTAGCTTGTTGAGTAGCTCCTCCGTCACATCCAAATAGCAGACGTCGGCGTAGTCTAGAATTGGCAAGAGAAGAGATTGCGCTAGCATAATTTTGGTTGTATGAGGGAGGAAATATTGGAGACGCTTAAGAGAATGGAAAGAGAAATATACTCGTTTGCTGATGTCATTGATATGCGACGCCCAGGACATATTACTGTCAAAAGTTAGACCTAAATTTTTTATTTTATTACAGTATTTAATTTCAACTCCCGAATAAAAAATTTTTGGCGTTGAATCCCAATTTAATTTAATTCTAAGCTTATTACTGCCAATAATAATGGCTTGAGACTTTCTAGGGTTAACTAACAATCCAAAAGATTCAGCCCATGATTGAATAGCACTGAGATCTTTATTTAAGGAAGCAATAGCCTCCGATAATTCGTTTATGTTGCTATGACAATATAACTGCAAATCATCTGCATACAAATGGTAAGGAGAAGAAATGATTTTAGAGATATTATTAATGAAAATGGAAAAAAGAAGTGGGGAAAGAACGCCACCTTGAGGGACGCCAGCAGTGAGTTCTAACCACGTCGATACAACATCGTTAGCTTTTACACACTGCTGGCGACCGAATAGATAAGAGTGGAACCATTCAATAACTGAGGTTGAAAGGTTAACCGCCCGAAGAGTACCTAGAAGTATATCAAAATCAACAGAGTTGAACGCGCTGCTGAAATCCAGTAGTACCATCACAGTGAGCTTGGTGTTATCCATAGCATACCGTATGTCCTCCGTGATATTCAGCAACGCAGTAACTGTGCTATGGTAAGGACGAAAACCGGATTGATAAGGACATAGTAGGTTATTGGAGGAAAGGAAAGAGTAAAGCTGATCATTTACGATGGACTCAAGGACCTTGGATAGGATTGGAAGGATAGATATGGGACGATATTCAGTAACGCAGGTGGGATTGGAAGTTTTAGGTAAAGGAACGACATAGGCATTTTTCCACTGAGCAGGAAAAACATTACATGTCAGTGAAAAATTTATTATGTGGGTGACCACTGTTGCAATGCTTTCCAACACAGGAAGGATCATGTCGAGACTTAGGTGGTCACTTCCAATGGCTTTTGTGGAGATAGATTTGATATACTTCTTGACATCATCCTCAGTAACAGTTTTAAATGAAAAGGGAGTAGAGTCGGGTAGGTCAATTTTAGATAGAAGCGCGAGAGTTTCAGATTTTACTTTAGGGCTTACTTTTAAAGGTGGAGTTGTAAAAAAAGAGTTTAAGTGATGTGGACTCACTGATACAGAATTAGTATCAGTGGTATTACCCACCCCAAGTGACTCTAAGAATCTCCAAACTTGCGCCTGAGAGAGATTCTGAATAGTGCTGTGAATATAACGGCGTTTAGCATCCCTACACATTCTGTTGCAAATATTTCGCAATTTTTTGTATGCAGCTAAATGTTCTGGAGAAGGAAATTTCTTGTTTTTTGCTTTAGCTCTGTCACGCTTACACATTGAACGTCTAATGACAGATGTTAACCAAGGAGCGGGTGCATGTTTCATTCGAACTGGTCTCGTGGGGGCATGTTTGTCATAGATGTAAATCAATTTAGAATTTAACCAATCCACCATACTGTCAATATTAGTTGATGACAATATAGGCGACCAGTTGATGTTCCTCATATCCTCCCTTAAGCGTTCCAGGTCCATATGCTTAAAGTTGCGTTGAAGAAATATTTTGTCTCTAACCTTAGGAGGGCGTAATTTATACGAAAGAAAAATTAAGTCATGGAAAGAGAACGGTGCAGACATTTGTCCATGGGAAGCAACGAAATTAAGATTAGAGACAGCAATGATATCAATAAGAGAGGGCTTACAATTAGGAAAATGGTGGGTGGGATGCGACATAGGAAGTATGTGTAAATTATATGACTCATTTAGCGCTTTTAACGAATCGGATCTTGCATTATTTTTCAAAAGACATGTGTTTAAGTCGCCCATGCAGATAACATGCTCATACTTTGGTACAAGAAAATTAAGCACATCATCCGAAGCACCAAAATAATTTATTTTATCATTCGGAGAGTAAAGCACCCCTAGAAGGATTTTTTTATGGTGCAACAAAATTTCTAAAAAAAGATATTCCAGGGCACCGATAGATTCGTTAGAGGAGCATTTAATGATATTGGCAGGGATTTTATTGCGAAGGTAAATACAAACGCCTCCTCCACCTTGCAAAGTACGATCGTTACGAAACAACTGATAACCTGGAATAAAGTAACTAATAGAAGGAAGGGATGGTTTTAACCAAGTCTCGGATATAAGTATGCAGTCAACTACGCCGGAGCCAAAAGATGCGAGAAGATCAGTGAGATGAGCAGGAATACTCTGAGCGTTGATATGCACTATGGAAAGAGAATTAGACGGATTGGTAAAAATCTTCGATAGCTTGTCTTCAAGTGGTTCAGAATCAGAAATTTGAGTATTATTGCTGTCGCCACTGTCATAGTCGGTGGAAGAACAAGAGAAGTATTCATCGTCAATACACATATAATATATTAATATACAAATAATAAATAAAATAAATTAATGCAAAAATATAAATTAATAAATAAACAATACAAATTTAAAAATTATATAAAAAAGAAAATAAACTAAAATTATAAAATAAATCCACGTGCACAAGTTGATTACAGAAGAAACTCACACTTAAAAAATAACAATTTACAGTTAAAGTATACTTTTACATAAATCAAGGCAAAACATAAAACGAAACGTAAAATATCCAAAGACAATTAATACAAAGATTATATAATGACAGTTAATTTATATTGATAGTCTGTGACATTAGTGATATAAAATGATGTAAACACATTACTGTCAAATGTCAATAAATTAATACCAAGTCACAGTTGAATACAAAAATAAAACGTACAAAATTTAAAAAAAAAACAATATAAAAGGATGTAAATGTACCCTTCAAAAGATATATTGAACTTGAAATAAAAATAAGCACATATATTAGTTCTATTTACGCAATAACCGACAGAATTAAAATGGTAAAGCATAACAAAAAGTAGTTTAGTTGCCGACATTGGATTTCATAGCAGGATGATCTTTTATTAACTGCTTGAGCTCGGACAGCGATGAAATTTTACGCTTGATTTTGTTAGGGAGTAAAATAATTATCACTCCTTCAGATGTCCAGCATTTCTTTATTCCATAATGCTTACGAGCTGCTATGAAAACCTCTTGACGCGCTTTAGTTAGAAATTCTGTAATTGTTATTTTACTGCCCTTTAATGTTGTTTTAGCCTTCCACACACTAGAACGGAGCTGTATATTAGTGAATCTAACTATAATGGGTCGGGAAGTATCATTTTTGACACCCAATCTGTGGCAGGATTCGATTGCTGTAGATCTTACATCAGGCAATTTCATGTGGTTGGATAATATACCGGTTATTTTCTGCAGCACATTTTCGTCTTTATCTTCCCTTACACCGTGAAATAGAAGAACCTTTCTCCGTGACTGTGTCTCCAAGCGATCCATGCCACTAGCAACAAGCTCAATCTGTGATTTTAATATGCCAAGAGTTTTCCAAACAAGTGTCTTGAAGGAGAGAAATTCAGCTGTCAGGGTTTTTATAGTAGGCGTTGCAGCAGTAGGGCCAGACTGAGACAGGTTCTTCTCAAACTCGCCCATTCTAGTGGAAAACATAGAAGAAAGTTCCTCCATACTTTTGAGAAGTTGATTCACTGGTGTTTCCATTGTTATATTGGTTATTTAGTGCGGAAAGTGTGTAAGAGAGTTAAGTGATAATCAACTTAGCACAGGAATATAATTTTTAGCACATATATTCACTTATTTACTATTTATTTTAAAAATAATATAGAGCCACCAAAAACACGTCTGTGCACTTTGATATCTACCCGCGCGATTTCAACGCTAAGTTACCTCTGCTTTTCCTGCTATGTATTCGAAGTTTGCCACTACAACAATTTAAATTATCTGTAAAATCAATACTAATCAGTAAAGTTTATTATACTGTTCAAGAATATTTACAGGATAACGATGTATGGAATTAATGTCTATTGAATGTGATGCAGGATGGCTGCCAGTTAATATAATTATTAAATTATACCATTAACATTGAAATGATCCACTGTTCAGTTTCTTGTTGGCTCTTCTCAGCAGAACTGCCTTCCGAACCGATGGTAGGTTTTTGTGCTTAAAATAATCTATTTGAATAAAGAGTATTTGGAATTTGAAAAAGATTAACTCAAACTTGCTGGTTGTAACACATTTATTCCAAGGTAACTTATACTTGGAAAAATAAAACAAAAATAGCTATACTAATACAAAACTTCGTCCAGGACAGAGTTAGTGTGAACTGACAAAGTTTTTACTTGAACTTCCACAAAAGTTTTAACAAAAAGAACGTTCCGCTAGAATGTAACTTTTATTTACTGTTTTAGATAAGCGAGCACCCCTTGACATTCCTGTGCTAATATATTATGATATTGTTGAGAAATTTTTGCAACCCCACTCCTGCCTTCTTATGATTCATTGCCGTAGAACTTTTAAGCCATTAAGTCTTATGGATTCACTAAATAAATAAAATATAAATCTTGGAGGTTGAGCGTACGATTTCATTGTTATTAACATTTGGTCCTTACTTTACCCTGTTTTTCCGTCAGTTTCATGTTGTATCGCCGGGTAGGCATAAGGCATAACTTAGTGTTAAGACACTCCGTTCACCATTTTCTCCTGATTTTTTAAACATTACGTATTACGGTACCAGAGCAAGGATAAGTAAATATTAAGATACAAATAAAAAAAAGTCACTTTACTCAATACATCTCATACTCTTAATTTTACGATAACGCCTTGAAAAAATTAGAAATTCCTTTCCCGGATTGGAAATTGAACCCACAACCACGATTGATCACAACATTTTCTTTGCTTGCTTGCTTAACCCATAATATGTCACAACTATCGAAAAATATAGTGAAAGTAGAACTATAAAAAATAAGAATAAAAGACTCATCGTTCGATATAAACAATCGAACGCGACATTCAATTACAACGGAGTGAAAACTTAGGTGTTTTCGTGTTTCAAAGTTAAAATTTTATTGCGCTGTAAATATGGCGGATAGCATCTGAATAGAGTAACTTTCTGGAATTATTATAGCACTGTTACATTTTTCTAGTACCGTCCTGGGAGGAAAAGTTGAAGATACGAGAGCTAAGAACACGTGCCGATATTCTTTCATCGTATATGTATAACATAATTTTATATTATGTTTTAAATAACTTAATAGTGGGCTAACGTGGCGCAGTGGGTCAACGTTTGGCTGTGCACGCGATGTTCTCGGTTCTATCCTTTTTTTTTAGGGTCACGATTTATGTCGCATATAGCAGGGTAAGCAAAGGGAATTTGGAAACCAAGTGTTAAGATTTTTCCTACCGTCCGTCGAATTCTTGGAACGTTGTGTGTTGAGTGGCCGAACTTAACGCCGCTATTTGCGCAACCGAGGTCACTCCGTGGGGGACGAAGCTACAAGTATTCTTGTATGATTTTTTTTCGTTTTCCACTTTTGAAACACAAATATGTCATAAACACAACAAAATTATATTATACAGAAAACGAACCTATTTCCTACAACCGTAATTATATAAAGAAGAAATCAGTTAAAGCTATTTCTTTTAACTTAGTCAGGAAAACTCCTAATTTAAACCAAATTACAACCTTTCATCCAGTTTTCTTGGCAAGGGTGTTCGCGCTAACACTATCCTAATGTGCCTTTTAATTTTTTTGGTAAATGAAAATAGACCTTATTTCAAGGGCTTACAGTCAATAATAAATTGATATGGCTTCTTTAATCAGCTGATTGCAAGGAACTTTTATTCCGTTGTAAAGACACAGTTCATGGACCTCGCTTATTTTGAAATTGGATATGGCGTAGTAAATAAATATTTATTTATAGATTCTTTTCATTACCTCCACGTCTTATCCTGCAAAAGCGCGACTTTGAATTCCATTCAATACCCAATTCCTCCAGAATTCGGTGGAAAGTAGGAATTGGGATACGGCGTGCAGCTGAGAGGGAGACAATTGTATCCCGCATATACCAGGGTATGCAGAGGGAACCTAGAATTAAGACAATTTGCTCTTTACTTTCCATCCAACTCCTGGGATATTGACCTTCTTTGGTGATCCTTCGAACTTATAGTCAGATATCCCTTCTTCTTCTTCGTGTCAATGCTTGCAAAATTCAGATCACATTTTGCCAGTATTTAGTCTTGACTGCGGTAACTGTTGCCCTAGTGCCCGGTCTTACAAACAGGACGGACATTTCGGACAGGAGGGTAAGTGTGCCATTGTTTGTGGGTGGCGTCACAATCGCAGGTAGATTGACAATTCAGAACTTATCCCTATTTTACGAGGTTCTTTGAGGGGCAAAGTCTAGAGATGATGGGTGGTTTGCCTGCCAAAGCCGATCCCGTTGCGCCACGAAAGCCTTCGATATTTATATAATTACCTACAGATACATGAAAAGACTTTTGTTGTCACACCATCATTCGACATGTGATGGCTGTGGAGTAGGTCTCTTGTCACTGGTATGTTTAAATTAATAAAAAAAATTTTCGGCTTTTTGCTCTTTCCACTCAACTAGCTTGTCGAATAAAGTTAAAAAACAATCAAAAACCGAAATATACCTTTATATGTTTGTGTAGAAACTAAAACAAAAACTGCAAAGTTTTTCTTCATCTAGCTTCACACTATATTCTCCCTATATAGTAGGATAGAAATAGGGAACCTAGTGTTAGGACACTTCGTTTTCCATTTTTTGTCCAATTTTTCTAGACATTGCTTAGCGAACCCCAAAACCGTGTTTTGTCCTGTTACCAGAGAGAGAAAATCAAAACAAACCAAAACAATTCTAGACATTAAAGACATCTGAAAAATCAAGTTAGAAATAAGTATTTCAGACTTAATCTATAGATTTACTCTCTCAATTCAACTATTCCTTCTAAAACATACACCCGTTCTATGTAAAATAAATGAATATGCCACCTCTACACGTTCTAAGTAAATCGCAGTGCTGCACGCTCAGACAGAATTACATTTTACACAGGTTGGCTTAACTTTTATATAGCGAAATACGTATATTCTTCTACGGCTTTTAAATGCTTTAGCCGTTAGCTTCATTGAATTGAAAATGTTTAAATAGTTTTTCTTTATAATGATTAAATAGTAAATTGCTTTTTAAAATGTTTATATATCTTAGATGGATTTACAACACTGATTTTTATGTAGGTTTCGAAGTTAGTAAGTTAGAGTAGTGTATCGAAGTCGGTTGTAGGTTCGATTCAAGTTATGTGAAGTCAATTATTTTTTTTATAAATTATAAGAAATAACGGCCGGAATCCATTTAAATTTTCCATGATGGATACATAATCGAACTTGATAGACTTGAATGAATTTCTTGTTAAATTAATGAAAGAAAGAAATCTTATACATCACACTAAGCGTAATAAAATTTATATAAAAGTCTGTGTTATATATTACAATAGAAGGGCGAAGCTGGCACAAAACGAATGAGATTTTGAAGATTCTATTGAGAAATCAGAACAATGAAAAATGAAGTTGCCATATCCTATCCTACTTCTTACTAATATAATAAATATGAAAGATTATGAGGCTATTCTTAAACGACTATTCATTTGACTGATCTGACTGATTGGATTTAGATAACATTTTACAGTAATATATCAGAATTACACAAAATATTTACATAAACTGTAGCCAATTTATGTAAATATTTTAGTTAAAAAAAACGTAACTCATCGGTGTCAGTATATGGAAAAAATCAAAAATAATAGTCATTGATTAATGTAATAGAATCTAATAAACAAGGATTTTAAAAAAAAATGTCTGTACGTCTGTGCGTTTGTTCACGCTTATCTTAGAAACAGCTTAAGCGTTTTCAATGCTTTTCACTCTTTAATTCAGGCAAGATAGAAGGGGCTGTGGAGCGAAGAATTCGAGCTTAGTCGGAATTTACGCGGGAATAATAATCTATACTTTACACGCCTTCTTATGGCCTACCTAAAACATAGATGTGAAATAACTAAACAGTTTTTTTTAAATACCAATAGATTACCAAAAGACGAAGAGAGAAGAGAGATTTACTTAGTGCATCAAAGTACATATAACCATACTAAAATATATATTTTTCTTTTCTAAATACATTTAAGTAAATCTTTGTATAGTCTTCTTCGTCCAATGAGCGAAGCGGCGCGGGGGCGTAAAACTTTGTTACTCTACAGATTGTCTTAACACTATTCTTACTGCTTAGCCGGCTACAATCACATGTAAGACCAAGCAGATACGTGCTAAGCATATATATACCGTAGCCACAGTGGCTCAGGGGCACAGCATCCGGCTGTAAAAGCAACCGGTTGTGAATTGGATTCCCATTCGTGGGAATGAATTATTCTCATTTTCTCGCTCTACCGCCACTCCTTACAAATTGGATGAAAAACGTGGAAAGATTGATATTAAGCTATTAACATTATCTACGCATTTCGCAGGAAAAAGCATGAAGGTGTTTTTTATTCATTTATTATATTTGATTATTACTAGATTTTATTTGACTTTCCGTGTCAGTGTGGGTATAAGAAATCTTGCAAGATTAATTTGACCCGCACGCAGAGCAGACGTCTGGATTATGATTTTGTTTCTGATGACATATAATCAATATTGCTGTTTTGAACAGGTTAGGCAGAGGGAGACTAGTTTTGAGACACGTGAGGAGCAGCCTCACTTTCCGCTGAATTCTGGAGGCATTGCGTGTCGAGTGGCTGAATTCCACGCGCTTTGCCTCGACACCAGAGAAATGAAAATATTCTGTATTTCATTTCCTCGAATAGGAAACGAACCCACAACCTGTCGCGTTTACAGTCACGCGCTAATGCACCTGTGCCATGACTGGCCTCAATATTCTTGTTAACCCAAAATGGCCGTCGCAATAAAATGGCGCATTACAAATTTTTGCACATCTCACCCAATAAGAAAAATTGACGTACACAGCCAATTTTAAAAAAGATTTTTTTAATAAATATCTATTTTATTTTATAAATATTTAAAACTATAGCATGAATAAACAGTGAAACGGGGGCGCGCGGTTAAGTGCAATTGTTGTGTCGGGTGAAGACCGACTTTATTAAGGACAATGGACTCCGACCATTACTACAAATATTTTTTGTTCATAAATACGATCCGAGATTGCTTTTAAATAAATGAACTTATTTTCGTTTCATTTACTTTTGATAATATATTTTTAATTAAAAATATTGTATTGATTGTAAAATATATAAGATAAAATAAATTAGCTTCACGCTATATCCCGCACACAGCAGGTAAGGGCAGAGGGGACATAACATTGACACTCCGTTCCCCACTTTCTGCCGAATTTTGGAGGCATTGTGTGTTCAGTGGCAGAACTCAACGCCACGCTTTAAAATATAAATAGATATTTCACCTCGAGTGGGGATCGAACCTATAACCAGTCGACTTTGTGCCCCTGCACCACGACTGGCCTCATTTTGTATAGCTTTTAGAAAATAATGAACATAAAGTAGGCAGAGCTGGTTGAAGATTGGTGGTAGTGGGTTCGATTCCCATTCGAGAAGGTATGTGAGGCGTTAAGTTTCGCAATGCGCAAAAACAAGCAATGTCTCGTAAATTAAACTAGAAAAAAAAAACAAATTATTAAGTCGGGTGAATCCACTACTCATGACTAAGTTGTCCAATAACCTATTTATAAATGAATTTGTCAAAAGTTCAAAATCTATTTATAAATGAATTTGTGGTTTCTTTTCTTTTTAAGCTCTTCTCTAATATTATTTCAAAAATAATCAAAGTAAGCATTTTGATAACTGGTACCTGCAGATATACAAAATGTTAAACCAGAATTTGGCAAAAAATGGAGAATGGAATTTTTTTTTTCAATTTTTTTCTTTATAAATACTATGTGTTGGATACAGCGTGAAAAGATAAAAATGCAGTATTAATTCTATAAAGAATAATTATGAACTTTGTCCCAAAGGTATAAAGTTTAAATCAGCTTATTTCGCTCATATAAATATAGTAATTGAATGATTTATAAGAAAGGATGTTGAATCAGATACTTGAGTATCGAGTTATTTGTCCCCTTGTCAACTGTCAATGTTCCTCGTATTATTGAAGTATTCTTAGCTTTTAAATTGGAAACAATAAGTTATGATAATAATATATTTAGATGTCATCATCATCTCGCATATATTTTATTCTTGCTCGGATTTTTTTTTCTATAAGATGTGATATTGGGTTGCATAATCCGTGGAAAGTCTTTTGAATGTTTGGAGTGTAAAAAAATTAACATAGCGGGATTCGAATCCGCACCTCCTGTGAACCGCTCAAAAGACGTGAGTCTCTCTACGTTAATTTTTTTGAACGTTTTCTTAAAATTTTTTAATGCTTAGTGTGGAATTTCTAGAACTTTAAAAATGTTAGTAAAATTAAGAGTAATAAACATGGAAACTGTATTAATAACTAACTGATCTCGCATAAAACTTGTAAAATCGCATATATTATTAAAAAAACTGATCAAACGTGAATCGAATTCGGTGGACGAATTCACCGAATTCGATTCACGTTTGATCAGTTTTTTTAATAATATATACGATTTTACAAGTTCACCGTATTTTAACGGGACGTAAAAATTTTAAATGTGAACAAATTTAAATGTAGTGTAGTAGTGCTTATTCATTTATTTGCATGAAATGAGCTACAAATATAAATTTACAATGGTTTTTCCTCAAAAGTTATCAAAAAATTCTGGATGTTTTTCTTTATTTGTATTATAAGTTCTCATTCTTGACAAGTTTCAGTGGTATCCTATAGGCTTGAAGTATCCCATAAGTTTATGCAGCAAAAACGATGCATAAGCATTCGAATCTTTAATCTCGCGTTGAATTAGTTTCTAATTTTTTTCTTGCAATGCCTTAAAATACCGTAAACTTAACTAACTTATTCATCAATTTAATCAACCAGCGTATATAACCTAACTCATTTACCCATGCTCAAAAATTCCATGAACATAACCCATGGTTAACGACTGTTGACTGCTTTATGGGATATAAAAAACCTCATAACTAATAGCAATATTTTTTTATGTTTTACTTCATATCCCTAGAAATGCTACCGGAAACGTATACAAAAGCCTCATTAGCGGTGACGGAATCCACATGATTTTGATTTTTATAGCCATTTTCCTAGTTATTCAAAGAAATATATGAAAAATATTATATTTTGCCAGTTAATTATATTTAATATTTCTTGGTATCATTTTATTTATATCTATACTAATATTATAAAGAGGTAAGATTTGTATTTTTGTATGTATGTATGTATGTATGTGTGTATGTTTGTAGAGTTTTCACACAAAAACTACTGGACCGATTTCAATATTTTTTTCACTATTAGAAAGCTGCATCTTCACTGACCAGCATAGGCTATATGGCATTTTCAAAAAAAATAGAGATTCCTAATAAAAATGCAATAATGTAACCCAAGGTGAAAAGAAATTGATCTTAACAATTCTATCATCGCATGCGCTGCGAAAACTATTGATGATAGAGCAAAACAATGTTCTACAGTATTATAGAACGCATCAATATCTATAAAAAAGTCCGCGATAGCATATGTCCAACTACTGTAGTTATGACGATATAACCATTTTTTTATATTTTATAAGTTAACAAAAGTGTCGACAATAATCAAACCATATTATTCATATCTCTGCATTAATCCTTATCCTATTAAACAATATTTTATTAAAGATAATTTCAATACCTGTAAGATACTTTTTCAATTAATAAAATCGGATATCCCATTCAAAAGATATAACGAATTTAAAAATATCAATCTAAAGAAAATCATGTAAGAATAAAAAATGCGGAGTGTGTGCCGTGTGGCCTGGCGCATCGTGGCGAGTAACTCTGCGGGGGTGGGGGGGAGGTGCATCGATATCACTAAAATTATTAAGACAATCGATTAGATTTTTTGTTTCCTTATTTGATTTGAATAGGCCCCGAAACTACGAGACCAATTTGGAAAATTCTTTTACAATTAGACGATTAAGATGTAAAAAAATACCAAAAAAAAACCTTATATCGCGTACGCTGTGGAAATTATTGACAAAAGAGCAAAGTGATGTACTACAATTTTATAGAAGACATCAATATCTACAAAAAGTATACGATATCATGTGTAACTGTTAGAGTTGTTACAATAACTAATTTTCAAAGGAAAAAGTGCAAACTAGAACAGAGCCGCCATCGTAGTACAGAGGGACATCTAAAATATATATATTTTATATTCTGTCATAATGAATAGCTTTAAACTTTGCATACAAAGGTATCATGTACGTAGTATATCATTTTTTTCATTTATTATTACCAGTACAACAGTATCGATACTAATGTGGTATCTATATTTTTATATATATTTAATATTTTTTCGCCCTTAGTGTTTTTCAGGTGGAAAACACAGACAATATTTTATTCACCATAAAAATGTTAGTAGTTTTTATAATTCTAATATAATTAAACAATTTTCTAAAATGATCTTTCCTTGCATGTGTTGGAATAACTATCAGGAGCTATTAAACAAAACAATACATTCTCATTTTGATAAATATATTATATGTTATTACAATACAACAATATAATATATAAGATATTATATATTATTTTAACTTTTATCTTAAAACTAGCGGGCGCGCGCAAATTCGCCTGCTTATTAGCACCCTTAAGGGTGAATTCTAAAAAAACCACGAAAAGCGTGTTCAATAAAATATTTTTAACAGTCTGAATTTAATGTTTTATAAAAATCGGTGGCGATTTAAAGATTTTTTCATATAAACTTACAACCCCGTCCATTGTTTTTAGAATTCATCCCTAAGAGGATGAATTCTAAAAACCATGAAACACGTGTGCAATGAAATATTTTAAAGAGTCTGCTGACTTTCAAATTTTATGAAAATCGGTGCTGTTTTAAAAAAAATCCAACTTTCAACCCCTATTTCATCCGTTTAGGGTAAAAACTTTTCAAAATCCCTTATTAGTGGATGTCCAAATTATTAAAATAAACATCTGTCCAAACTTCACGTTTCTCCCATCAGCGGTTACGGCTCTGCGTGTGTCTTACCTCAGTCAGTCAGGTACATGTCCTTTTATATATATAGATAAATAGATAAATAAGTGTATTTTGATCAAATTTCTTTTCTTATAAAAATTAACAGTGCCCAAAAAACCTATAATTTCTCTATGAGGTTATAAATAAATAGTTGTAAAGGTCAGTTTTTTAATCATTACACCATTCATACATGACGAATGTTACAATAAAAACAATTAAGCCGATTGTACCGCTCTCGCACCGCGCTCACGTCTTAGCTCTTTAAATCGCTTAAATCGTTTCTGAGATAAACGTCGACTAACAGAAAAACCAACAAACAAACAAAATTTACAAATATTATTGTTTCTGGTTCTATTACTTTGTTAATTGCCCCCAATAATAATTGTTCTAATGAAAATCTAAAATGCCACCATGGTTTTAATAATTTTCACATTAGAAATCATAAGTGCGCTGCAAGCATACATTATTTATTAAAACAGGAACGTAATTCCCTGTACCGAAACAAACAAATAAGTCACAAATTAAAGCGGGTGAAGCCGCCAGTTGGTTGCTATAGTTTATAAAAGTTTATATTATGTTTAGATGGATCACGTGGTGATGTCAATACTTTTTAATGATTGGCACGTAGGTACGTTACATTAATTTACAGTAGATATATTTCTCAAGAGAACTTAATCAAAACTTTGTATATAAAAAAAATACATGAAATAATCATGTTAAGGAAGTACCAAATATATTTTGTGAATCAATCTTAATCTTATATTCAAAACAAATGAATTGTATGTAAATTTGTTAATACATTTCAAGTATGATACATTTCAAGTAAGATATATAATTGCGTTTCTGTCGATATATCAGGGACGTAAATGTGGGAACAGAGCAGAGTAACCAAAGTTAAAGAGTAAAAAGTGTGAAGAGGAATGTGTGATTTCTCTATAGAATATATTATTCTACATAATATCATAAAAAACAAGTTTAAACAATATATATAATACTCCTGCAGTATAATTATTTTCGATCAACATTTTTTAACTTTTAATTTTGAACATTTTGAATTGAACGAAAAATTTAGACTAATTTGTCTAATTTTTTCGTCGTAATGGCGCGAAAATATTCAAAATATTAAAAAAAAAATTATTTTGAAAAAAAATAATTTATTAACGATAAGAATGTTGGTAAACTACTAACACTACTCAAAAGGTATAAGAATTAAAAAAATGCCTGAAATATGCTTTCTTTGCAAGTGTTGTATTAACTATTGGTTGTATTCACTAAAAAATCACTATAGATATTAAATGTGCTCAATTATATAGTATTTTTGTCAGCACCACCTTAAATGAAACCATAGTTTTAACTACTCTATAAAAGCCTAATACAATTTAAAAAATCCCAAAAATGAAAAAGTTATTTTTTTATACAAAATAAATTATATATTATCGTTGATATTAAAATAAAACGCTATTTGTCATTAAAGACGCAAACAGACAGGCCTATCAAAGGGAAACCGCCACATACGAGTCGTAGGTATGGGCGGCAAAGTTCAAAGTTGCTTAGCCTTTACTAATATTTTGTAGTAGTATGTGTTAACGTTATTGGTATCTATGCGTAAAATCCTACGTCTAAACTGTTGAGGTATCTTGATTAATTTCTTTAGGTATGGGCTTAAAACATTTTATCCTATATACTGTCCCCGTAAAAGAAGCGCTGACGCTTCCATTCTTTATAAATATTGAAGGCCGTGGTGGCGTAGGGGCACAAAATTGTGCCTGTGCCTCCATGTGGGAATCGAACCCATAACGTCACCTACGTTATGGGTTCGATTCCCACATGGAGGATTGAATTGTAATTTAATCATATTTTCGTTTCGCACGTCAGTCATGTATCATACGCAGTATCTTGACACTTAAGTTCCCTCTACCTACCCTGCTATAGGCTGGATACAGCGTGAATCTGGTTTTAATTTTGTGAAAACCGATTAAAATAAAACTAATACTAAATATTTAAAGGAAGTTAGCCAAATTACAAAACTGCACTTAAATCGGTTAAGCCCTTTCTGAGATTATCGTGAACGCACAGATAAACAGACAAACTGACCAAGTTCTATTACATTTTTAAATGTCCGTAATAACAATTTTTCTAATATATCTTCCATGTTCAGACACCGATGAGTTAGGATTTTATTTTAAGTATTGATATAAATATATAGCTATAACTCCTTAAGGCAAAAGTTTAAAGAAATTAATATATTGACAGTTGCATCTCTCTTATGGGTGGTACGAAAATGCGACCTAAGGTTTTAATAATTGTCACATTAGAACTCTTAAGTGCGTTGCAAACATACATTATAGGTATATTAAAACATGAATATAATTTTAGTGTTTTAAGTAAATAATTTTGTGGTTAAAGCGGGCGAAGCCGCGAGCGGGTCGCTAGTTGTTGAATTAAGTAGTAATTCGAAATGTATGTAATCTAAGCAGAATAATAATGCATATAAGTTTCATAGCGCAGTAGCACCTGTAAGGTTGTTGGTTCGATTCGGTTAAGAGAATATTTTTTTTATTTTTTATTTTCATCAACATCATCTCCAAAGTCGAGCGGATACGAGATTAAAACTGCCTACTCCGATAAGCGGAAAAAAGCGTGAAGCCTTTTTTTTATCCCATTGCGTCGAAGCCCAAAAGGAGATTTTCAGAAACAATACGTTGTTCGCTTGTTCTTGATAGTATATGTACTACTAACACTGATTTATATTATAATTAGTAAAAATTAGGCTAGGATAGTTATTTTATACTAGTTCCAATAGCCACAAAAATATTTTAATTTGATTTAACTGTATAGCATTAATTTAGCTGAATATCTTTTCACAAGCATTTTCTTAAGGGTAGCTCTATTTATAGGTATAACTCTCTTCGTGCCCTCTATTCAAAGTGACATTAGTGATGTGTCTAGTACTCAAATAGCACACCAATAAAGCTATGATCAATGAACAGAAGAATAGAAAAATATTGAAAATTATTCTAAAATGGTAGAAAGATATTGTTACTTTTTACACAATATACGCTGTATGATAAAAGAGTAATATTTAAAAAACAATATAACTAGAAAAATCATATTAAAGCATCGATCAATGCTTAAGAAAATATTCTCAAAATCTCTTTTACTTCAGTGAAACGATTCAAATGAAAATCGACATTAAAAGATTGACTTGAACGTCAGAGATGGACTCGGACTACATTTTATTCAGGAAAAATGTGTAATTTCCGCAGAAAGCATAACATTCGTTGGCTGTTGGAGCGAAATATAAATCGGTGATAATTCTTTATTTTCATTTATTTAAAAAAATCAGCTTCACGCTGTACACAGCAGACTAGGCAAAAACAACCTAGTGTTAAGATACTCCGTTCCCCACTTTTTGCCGAATTCTGGAGGTATTGCGTGTTGAGCGGCAGTGACTTAACGCCGCGCTTTGCCTCGATACTAGAGCGAAGATATGGAAATATAAATTTAAGTAAATATTTCACCTCCTCGAGTGTTGATCGAACCCACAACTAGTCGATGTTACAGTCACACTTCGTGTCGCTGCGCCACGACTGGCCTCAAATACATATATATATATATATATATATATATATATATATATATATATATATATATACATAATACATGCATTCTACTATTTTTTATTCTGTAGATGCTTAATACAGTTAGTTCCCTTCGTTAGCTTGTTCATTAACCACTAAGGCCATTCCGTTGGGAGCACAAATTTCTTCGGTGAGTGCTCTTTCAATATAACAAATTACTATATATTTTTATATAAATAATGAATACTAAAATAAACGTGATGTTCTTACTTTGTGTATTATTATGCAGAAAATTTTAGTTACAGTTAATAAAATAAACGCGTATATAAAAAACGTTTAAGTGACTTATTTCTTAGACACAATATATGTATTCTAACGTGACACGTCGTGAGTCCGATTCCCACACTATAGAAATGAATTATTTAATATTAACATTTTCCTCGTTCTGGTAACAAGGCAAAGCCTGGCGTTTAGTTCTGCCACTCAATATGAAATGCCTCCAAAATTCACCCAAACACGGGAAACGGAAATGTCTTAATGGGAACAGAGTGTCTTAACATTAGAATCCAGTTTATCCTGCTATTCTGCTACGTGCGTATGAAATAACCAATCATTAATCTTTTACAAATATATAACTTTTATCAAAAGTATTGGACGCTAGTAGTGGCGCAGGGGCATTAAGTGTGACTGGAAAATCAACTGGTTGTGGTTTCGATCCCCACTCGAGGAAATGAAATATTTATTTACATTTATATTTTTATTTCTTCGCTTTGGTGTCGAGGCAAAGCGCGGCGCTGAGTTCCGCCTTTCAACACGTAACACCTACAGAACTCGGTGGAAAGTGGGGAACAGTGTGTCTTAACACTAGGTTCCCTCTGCCAACAACGCTGTGTGCGGGATACAGCGTGAAGCTGATTCATTTATTTGAGCAATCTTCCAATATCATATTTAACGTAACATTTGCAGCATTTACATCAAACACAAGCTATCTGAATTCTCCAATACAGTTCCTGATATCGATTTAATACATTACATTGTTATTTTACTTGGCCCGTATAAATAAGTTCGCTCTCATAAGGAATCCCGACCACGTATAAATTACGAACAGTGGATATTTTATGATCTCTGGTGCGCTATGCAATATAATATATTCCTTTGAGGGTATTGGTGCATATGTTTCTGAAATATAATATAAAATGTATTTTGAGATTTTCTTTGTATATGTTTTAATAAAAAAATTCTAAAAAGTAAACAAATAACTAGAAGAACGCTGATAGACTTCAATCGGCAGAACTATATTATATTCTTGAATCATTATTTATTACTAGAGGGCGCGCGCGGCTTTGCCCGCTTATTTGCACCCTTAGGGATGAATTCTAAAAAAAACCACGAAACATGTGTTCAATAAAATATTTTTAAGAGTCTGAATTTTAAATTTTATAAAAAATATGTATCAGACAAAGAACACTATTGATAAACATAGCTTTTAAACAAAAGAAAAATGATGATGCTGATGATGTCAAATTTCATAACTATTGGTTAACCTGTCAATTTTGATTCCATAGATAGTGTCAAAATACGCGTTTTTTGCGATATAAGCAGCCATATATTTTTTCTAAGTAAATATAGAAATATGTTTTTATTTGGAAATCATGGCGCCGTAGATCTAAAGTATAAGGTTGGAATTTCAACTTGATATCTGCAAGCGTTCCCGAAATAAAGGGTCTTGACAGACAGATAGACAGACAGACGCACAACAGAGTGATCTTATAAGGGTACTTTTTTTCTTTAAAAGATATGGAACATGATGAATATAAACAAATCAAAATCAGTTTATCCGTTTGGGAGCTACATAGCCAGATACACAGACAAACACATACACAAATACTTATAAATCCTTCCCCTTATAACTTATAAATCCTCCATAACTTATAAATCCTCCCCCTGTCAAAATAAAACAACATACAACATTCATAATTTTCCTTTTACTAGTTCATAGTTAAAGATGCCATTCAGATACTAAAATCGAAGCCAACCAACGTTTCTATATAAAAAAAGGCACCAGACAATCAAATATCGGAACTTCTGGCAATGACAGCACCATTTCTTGTAAACCTATCCACATAAATTAAACCAGTAAACACTATACTTATTGCGATCGAGTTCTACTTTGCCTTATTGAAACTGCTGTTACTGGAAAGTGGACGTTGTGCAGTGGAATTAAGGTCGTAAAAAGATTGAAATAATAATGTTGTAATCCCAAATGACTAATTTTAGGACCCTCCATCCGCCTTTTGCAGAAGACGATCGATTAATCTTGTCATCAGAATTATTGATGTTACTATAGCAACGTATTGGTTTCACGTTTTGATTCCAAATATAAGTATGTTTATGAGAATATGTTACTTTTTACAGTTTCATGTAATGGCAAAGGGAACCTGGGAACCTAGTACTTGACAGTCTGTTCCACTAAGACACTTCTTTTCCTCAACTTCCGCTGTATGAATATCACGTCCGTTCCAGTATTGAATTCGAAAGTTTCATGGTGAAATATATAGCTCAGCTATATAATACTCGTACAAGCATAGATTAAAAAGTCAAGTTTCTGGACTTGAATTCATAAGAATTAAAAAGCGAAAAATAGAGACCAATGAGCTGATTTCATGTTTTCATTTTGCAAGAGATACATACGAGATACATACCTCGTATATACTGATGCGTTGTTAACTGTTATTAAGTGTCTTCTTATGTTATAACTTATTATTACAAAAATATAAAGTAAATGAGTCAGGCCATTCGTGGCGCAGGGGCATGAAGTTCGACAGTAAAATCGACTGGTTGTGTATTCGATACCCACTTGAGGAAATGAAATATTTATTTACTAAATGTATTTTCTATTTTTCGCTCTGGTATCGAGACAAAACGCGACGTTGAGTTCCGCCACTCAACACGCCACGCCTTCAGAACTCGGTGGAAAAGGGGGCAACGGACGGTGTCTTAACACTAGGTTCCCTCTGCCTACCCTGCTGTGTGCGGGATACATTGTGAAGCTGACTTAATGTAATTTAAGTTCAATTATAAAAAAGTCTTATTTAAAATATATATATAGATATTCTTAAATTAAATACATTATTTATTCCACGACACTGAAGAACTATTATTCATTTAAGTCCTTTTCCAAGATTCAATAGGGTCACGATGGCATCAAATTTAATAAATAACATAGAGTAACCAATATTTATATCCAAAAAAGGGAAAATCAGCGTTTCTCGACGTCCCGATGAAAGGTGACGTTAATTAAGTTGAAGATTCAAAGAAATGGATTGTTAGCATTTCTTAATTTGCTACTTGGCTCCTTCACCCTTTGTAAGCATCATTTGCAAGTTACCGATACTCAAGTGAATTTCTATTCATTAACTTTTTTAATGGTTTAGCATGGAGGAATGAAGCATGAAGGAAGGAGGGAAGGAAGGTTTCTACAGAATTGTACATCATTTTTATTTATGTAAAGGAATAGTATTTCCCATTGACCTACAATCTTGATATTGATATCGAACCCTCGGTGTGGGAGTACGACTTGGTCTAGATCGATATTTTTATATTTTAGCTTCACGCCGTATCCACTGTATCAGGGGAGACAAAAGGAATTGATGTTAAGACACTCTTAATTTTTTCATATCAATACGTATTGAATAGTATGTAAATAGTAAATTAACAAAAAATAATTGCAAAGTAAAAAAATTGAACCCACTTACCCGCGCCAATTAGAACTACGATCAACGCTCACATCCGCGTGACGAGCGGATGATCTTATTTCCTCAATCTATTCTATAGATTGTTGCGCCAAATGTTGTTGCCTTTCGGATATGAGGTTTATTGTCTGTCATAACTTTGCTTTTATACCTTTATTCGCAATATTAGATATTGACGCACAAAGTGTGACTGTAAAACCGACTGGTTGTGGGTTTGATCCCCACTCGAGGAGACGAAATATTTACTTAAATTATATTTCCATTTCATTGCTCTGGTGTCGAGGCTAAGCGCGGCGTTGAGTTCTGCCACTCAACACGCAATGCCTCCAGAATTCAGCAGAAAGAGGGGGAACTGAGTGCTTTAACACAAGGTTCCCTCTGGCTACCCTGCTGTGTGCGGGATACATCGTAAAGCTAATTTAATTTACATTTTTTTAAAAAGATTATAGCATTGTATCAAAATCCTCAAAGATATATACATAGGCTTGTTAGGTTGAGTAACACTTAATTCATTCAAAAGTTAAGATATTCAAATGATCCTCAAAATTTCTAGAACTTTTTCAGTTTTCGAATTAACATCAATGGCACTCCTCAGATAAACGATTTTATTAAAGAAATTGCTAAGAACCATTCTGGTAAAAGCAGGTTGTAAAAAAAGGTTATAAAATGTACTATATTCCAATTTTACTTAAGTTCTTAATTGCTTCACACCCACCCACCACCATTTTCACCCACATTTTCTTTGAACTTGTGGGCCTTGAATCCATTTAATGTACATTCGGATCTTGCTACATTTAAAACTCTTTAGTAAGTGGATAGTAGCAAAATATTATACGATTAATATTTTGAAGTCATCATAGTGTATTCGGCACAGTGGCGTATGACTGAAAACGCGACGGTTGTGAGTTCGATTCCCAGAAAATGAATTATTATTTATATTTTTTTTATTTCCTCGCTCTGATAACAACTGATAAAGCGCGGCATTGATTACCGCCATTCAACACGCAATGCTTCATCCGACAGAAAGTGGGGAACAGAGTGTCTTTACACTAATTTCCTACTGCCTAGCCTGCTATAAACGGGATACAGCATAAAGCTAAAAAAAACACCTTATCATACCATTGAAAACTGTAATATAATATACTAGCGCCATATACGAGCTTTTCTAGCATCTTTTCATAGCTTTCAACACTCATAAATACCCAGGAGACCTCAGCAGTTCGAGTGTAGCTCGAAGAACCTTTTAACTTATAATATTTCTACAAAATTTCTACGTATACGAGTCGCTTGACTTTTAAAAAGTTAAAAGTTTAAATTACGATATGAATGTATGATTATTACTTGAGGAGTTTCAAAGGAGTAATTACTGAAGATTAAGATTAAGATATAGATTTTGTTTAGGAAATCCCTGCTTATATATAAACGCGGTAGTTTTACTATACTATTAAAGCTAGCTACTAGCGATTGTTGTGGAGTCGTTCTACAACGAAGTTAATGTGTCTATAAAGAAAAAAAAATTTTTCTAATTTGTCCAGACAAAATACGGAGTTAAGTTCTGATATTCGACACGATGTCTCTCAAAAAGTAACAAAAAGTGGCTTAATGTAGGTTCTATTTTTTTGCTACCTCCCTGAGTGAGAAATGTATAAAATTAAAAAAATGTAGAAAATTAAATAGTTATACTTTGACCAGTCTTGGCAGGGGCAAAAGGGTGCGACTGTAAGCTTAAGAGGCTGTGGATTCGATTACCGCTCCCTTTAGTATCGGGGAAAAACGCAGTGTTGATTTCCGACACTCAACAGAATGTCTTCAGAATTCAGCTGAAAGTAGGGCCAAAGGCCTTAATGGGAGCTAATAACCTTTACACTCGGTTCCCAGGTTCCCTGCCCCTGCCCTATTTGCGTGACACTAAAAAAATATTATTATAATTTATTTTAATATTGTTGTATATTTAATTTCAATACAAACATAATAATGTTCTTAATGGCTCGCATCTAGCTTTGTACTTAGCAGCTGCTAACGAATATGCTTAATGAAGGCACCGCATAGAACAAACGTGTGTAAATACAGAATAAAAGCCAGCAAAGTCTGTATGTTGAAAAATAAAATATATAAATTGAATTTTGTTCTTACACAATTTTATTTTGAAAAAAAAAAAGGATACGTTGTTACGAAAAATGAAAATGAAAGAAATTAAAATAACGAAGTAATGTAATACTCTTGGGTTGTGTATTGATATGTTTTACTAGATGACTCTCTTATTTACCCATTAACATATCAGTAAATTTTGATTTCGAGACCAGTCAGGGCGCAGGCGCACAAAGTGTAACTGCGACAGGTTCTTGGTTCAATTGCCACACGAGGAAATAAAATATTTAATATTTCTATTTTCTTCGCTATGGTGTCGAGACAAAGCGCGGCGTTCAGTTTAGCCATTCAACAATGCTTCCAGAGTTTGGCGGAAAATGGATATGCAGTGTCCCGGCACTAGATGAACTCTGCCTACCTTGATGTGTGAGGGATACTGCTTAACGCTAAAAAATACAATAAAATTTAAATCCACAACTATCACGCTACATATAATAACACGAATTTAATATAGTATTTTTTTAATAAAATCAATTTTATTACATTTGATTGACTGTAATGTATATAATCTACATTTCAAGATAATATTCATATTAAAATTAACTGTCCTGCCTGTCACTTACACCATCCGAAAGCTGCAATTTTGCACGAGCACGCTCTTAAGAGCGAGGCTTTGTTTGTATCCAATGATTGCTATTTTCATCCGTATTTACAATATACATAGGCGGCATATTTGAATAGCAATACTGTGAAGTAATTTGGTATTGACTGTTCGAACCCATCCACTGATAAAGCTGGCTTATTATGCAGCTCACGTCAGCCGTGAAGAGTATGAAAGTATTAAGAAATTTAGGAGATTTATATTAAACAAAAGTATTCGTATTTCAAAAGTCAATCTTGTTGTCAATGGAATTTTGAGAATATTAGATCAAATTTTCTTATATTTTGAATTCTGAATTACAAATTTTGAGGTGTAATTGAGTTCTGCTTCTCAACACATAATATCTGTATAATTTGGAGAACAGTGGGGAACGAAGTGTTTTAGATCTGAACACGATATTTTCTGTGCCTACAGAGTACTGTAGGTACCGACTACTAATTACTAAGTAATAGTGTCAAGTTCTTCTTAAGATTTCATAACACAGAATGGAAAAACGGAACTCTTGCAGAATAATTTTGTTTTGTTGTCCGTCTGTTGAAACCAAAAAATTCGCCACATTTTGAAAATCTACAGTTCCCGCAAACTTACGAACTATTTATGAAATTGCGAAATAAGAACTTACTAAGTTAAAAGTTAATATAAGTAAAAGAAAAAACATCGAAAATTGAAAATTTATAGATATTTTATAGAAAAAAAGGAAATAAAAGCATATATTTTATTTACTATAATTATAGATTATATTGTACCACTGGGTCTAGACAGCCGCAATTAAAAAAGATTTTAAAAAAGATATAGAATATATAAGCTAAGATAATAGCAATTTAATAGCAATAGTGATTATGCGCAGTTGCTCGGTCAACTATAAATTATGCTTGAAAAGTTATCCGGTAGCGTACTGAACTTTACATCATAATTCAAACTTGGTTAAGATTGGGTTAATTTTAACACTTTTTTGTATATTATATAGCATTCACAAAATTCATAAGAAAAATTTGTACATAAAAATTATTTACTCATATATCCTAATTTCGAGACATTATCTGTTGAGTGACGGATCTTAACGCTGTACTATGTTTAGCCATGAGGTTACATATTTAGTCGTCACTGTCCCATATTGGTTTATGACAGCTTCCACATATTAAATATAAATATTTTCTTTTATGTGAATTGGAAAAATCATCAATTCATCATAAAATCTATACTTCTATTTAAAAAAATATTTTTTTTTTGCTTGAACTTGCTAATCATAAGAAAAAGGTACGAAGTGATAAAAATCTTTTTGTGTTGAATAGTTCATTTATCGAGGAAGGTTCAATCAAGGGTAAAGCATCGATCAAGTTACTTCGGACATTTAAAATTCGTTGTGTCATAATTTTTCATATATTATTTAGTTATTTCAATTTGGCAATGAAGATAAGCGAAGCCGAACATTAAAACTGATTATAAATATGGTTTTTCAATTTCACGCTATATCCCGCATGTAGCAGTACTTTGCAGAGAAAGCCTAGTGCTAAGACACTCCACTAGCCACTTTCCGCCGAATTCTGAAGGCATTGCATATTGAATGACAGAACTCAACGCCGCTTTATATCAACACCAGAGCGAGGACATGAAAATATAAAATAGTTCCTCAAGTGGACAGACAGCCACACGCTTGTGTCCCTGCGCCACGACTGGCCTCAACTATTATAAACATTTGGCCTAAAAAACTTCTAAACAGGAAATATTTAGGATTCCTTCAAGAAATTAATTTATTCATTGTGTATATATAAAATCGAAGATCTCGTGTTACACGATACCCGTCACAGTGACGCGTTCCCGCCAGGAACATTTATGCTGAATGTCAAACTTAATAGCGCCATTAGCTCGTTCATTCCGCTTCATTTCATCGTTTAATATTTCTATGTGTGGAATATTATGACGTTTAAGGGATGATTCAGATTATAGCACCATCGGGATTCATTCTTGGTCTGACCTCGTATTCTTGTATAAGGCATGTACTAGACCGGACCGGATAATATTAATTATGGCTTTCAATCCCGTAGCTGAAATTCGATATTGTGGGATTAAGAATTTTCGATTTCGCGGTGTAGGAGGTCACCTCCGGAACTGACTGATCAGCCATCTTTACGGCTAAATCGACTGGACTAATATAGTGATGTGTAAACTATAATCAGTAGTAACGATATAATTTCCACCAAATCCTTTTACAAAGTAAGATCAAAATCAAATTTCGTAATTTTTTTGTTGGTTTATTGCAACTACTCTCTCTATATAGTTCTTTCCACTTCTACAAATGCCGCAGATCCCGCACCTTTAGACCCGTGACTTGCGGGATTCGAAAATGAAGCGGGATCCCGCAATATCGAAATCTCGGTATATCAAGATTGGAAGTCCTAATATGCCTCATTGTTTCACATATATATTTTTTTGATTGACAGATCGGATAGAAAAAACGTTGACTGAAATTATAGTATGAATCCTCCTTCTACAGTTTTGCTTAAGTACGTCGTTAGAGGTGTTAAGTATACCTATACAGAGTAATGTTGTACCAGGACTAATATTGAAACCGCTCTTAAAAAAAGGATAAATATTTTTTTAGTTTCACGCATTTATCCTAGCAATTTAGATAAAACAGAACATTAAACGCTGTAGTTAAAACGAATGTGCGGCGTTAGAGACCGCCATCCAGCACACCATTTCGGAACGGCAGGACGTGGACGTGGATTTTTATTAATATATTTATAGCATAATTTGAGCAAAGCAGACTAAATGGATATAATTTACTATAACATACATTTAAGTGACACTCATATTGAGGTACTTAATTCCTCGCTCTAGTCCTACATTCATCACGCAATATCTCCAAAATTCAGTAGAAAATTTGCAACAGAGGTGTCTTAACACAAGACTTACAGGTTCCCTCTACAAAAAGGTATAAAAAAAATTCAGCTTCATGCTGTATCCCGCACACAGCAGGATAGACTGAGGGATATTAGCGTTAAGACACTCCGTTCCCACTTTTTCGCCCAATTCTCGAGGAATTATGTGTTGAGTGGTGGAACTCAACGCCCCGTTTGGCCTCGACACCAGAGCGGAAGAAATAAATAAAAAAGTGTATAAAAAAATAATTTGTTGTATAAAACATACTCGTATGTATGTATGTATAGACGAACATCTAACATGGCCAACAAAAATTTCGAAGTAACAGTTGTGTTCCTTTAATCTACCAGGACTTTACATTAGTTTTCGTATACTGACAGTATTTTGTATTCGAAACAGTCTGAAACTTCTCAAATGCGGAATCCACTTGCGCGTGTAATTTTAAAGTTTTCTAAAAGTTCTTTTAAAAATTAAAAAAACTGTAGGTACCACTTGAGGCCGGTCGTGGCGCAGCGGCACAAGGTGTGACTGTAAACCGACTGGTTGTGGGTTCGATCCCCACTCGAGGAGATGAAATATTTACTTCAATTTTTATTTCCATTTCTTCGCTGTGGTGTCGAGGCAAAGCGCGGCGTTGAGTTCTGCCACTTAACACACAATGCCTCCGGAATTCGGCAGAAAGTGGGGAACAGAGTGTCTTTCACTGCGTTGCCTCTGCCTACCCTGCAGTGTGCGGGATACAGCGTGAAGCTGTAGGTACCACTTGAATGTTGCGTGGAAGTATACCTCACGGAAGGCAAAGGTAACATAGTATTAAGGCACTTCGTTTCCCACATTCTGTTGAATTCTGTAGGCATTATATGTTGAGTAGCAAAACTCAACGCTGCACTTTGTCTCGACACCAGAACAAAGAAATGAAAATATAAATTTAAATAAAAATTTAATACCTCGAGAACCCACAACCAGACGTATATATGGGTATAATATAACGTACAATGAGTGGTGGTGGCACAGTTGAGCAGCAAAGTAACTGTAAGCGCGATGGTTGTCGATTCAATTCCAACTCGAAGAAAGGAGGAGGAATGATTACATTGAAATATTTTTTATTTCGTCCTGGTAAAGAAAGAACACACAACTCGCAATGTCTTTAAAGTTGGGCGAAAAGTAGCAAAGTGTATTAGCACTAGGCCTGGCGTGCTATGCGGGATAAAGCGTGAAAATATTTTGTATTTCTTTCTCAATAAAACATTTTATATATCAAATACATCGTAATTAAACTCCAGCACACAGTATTTAACCATCTCTGTAAATGTTATTAACCGCACGACAAATCTGTCCAAGTTGTTTATCGTATAATACATTGACATTTATGTGGGAAGCTTTCACACTGGCAAGCCATTACAAATATAACACGAAGGTTAATTCATTTTTCATAATAAAATACGATCGTAATATGCTTTAATGGAGTATTCTTTATTACTTTTCTGAAATAAATGGTATTATTCCAAGGAGAGTAGGCAACGGTAGTATCTTAATGGGAACGGAGGGTCTTAAGTAGGTTCTGGAGTTCACTATCCCGCTATGTGCGGGATACAGCGTGAAGCTAAAAACATGCTGTTGTTGTTTCCTTTTGTTATCAATAAATTATATATAGATCATATAGATTAGAATTGGATTTCATTCTTGATTTATATTTATAACTAGCTTTTAGCTGCTGCCTCGTTGTCATTTAGTAAATAACACTGACATTTAGTAAATAACATTAAGCTGTTATGATATAACCAATAGCCTACCTCAAAGTCAACACAAAAAGAGTTTTTCCATTGGAACTGGTGTTACTTCCTGAGATTAGCGCGTTCATCCGAACAAACTCTTGAAGTTTATAGTCTTAAACTTAATATTTATATAAATAATTAAGGGTATCTTAATGTATTTCGCAATTTGTTCGATTCCAAATTGGAGCTATAAGCTATGATTAATATATTTTTAACTTTCCTGTATTAGTAAGACAATATGCAGTGTTGAGTTTCGCCACTGAATGCTTAATATACGGAAGATGTATCAGGCTAAAATTAAAAAAAATATATCATAAAGATCAACTCATTTGTATACTATAACCATATGTACGAACGTATATGTAATGTTGAAATTTTATGAAATGAACCAATAAAACCACAACCAATAACAAGCAAAATGTTTTCCGCGTTTATTCCGTATCAAAACATCGATTTAGTATTGTGTTACTTATTTGACATTTGTAGAGAGAGTGCATTTGGTGCCACGAAATGAAGGAAAATCAATAAATAATATAATTTATCTCCTTGTCGTGGCCCAGCGGTACAGCTTTTTACTGTTATTTGGGGTTCGATTTCTAATCGAGAGAATGAATTATTTTCTATTTTCCCGCTCTGGTAACAAGACAAACGCGAATTGGATTCTCCATTTTTCTTCCAAACAGCATGCTGTCATGAAAATTAGGCGGAAAGTAGGAAGCAGAGTTTTTTAACTCTACCATTTTTCTAAAAATTTATGTTAAAAATCCTGTTGAAGTGACCACTCAATCCCTATTTATTTGATATTTGCATAGACAGCAGTTGTGCCACACGCAATAAAATACAAATTAATTAAATACGAATAAAATCAAATTAAAATCCAATCAAGTCTCATTCGTTCAAAAATAGCACATTTTCGTACATACTACCTACCAATAAAACCACAATCAATAACAAAGAAATCGTTCCGCGCCACTGATTCAAATCAAAACATCAATATGGTTATAACATTGCGTTACTTATTTGACGTTTGCACAGATAATATAAAAACCACTTTATGAATATTTAATTGAGCCTTTGTATATTTATTTATTTATTATAATAATAATAATTACATATATATATGTATATGTATATGTATGTGTATATATATGTATATATATGTATGTATATGTATATGTGTATATATATGTATGTATGGGTCTATGTATATTTATATATTTTAATCTTCAAATTACTTTTCATAAATGTTGTTTAGTGTTTATTAATATATTTATTGAAATTAATATTTATTTATAATAATTACATATGTATATGTATATATTTTATTATTATTGTTTTAATTTTTGTTTATATTTTTATTTCTGCTATTAAATATTCTCCTGCAATTTACTGCACCACCCACACTCTCTTTTTTATACAACTCCAGCGACCAAAGGTTGCCTGGAAGAGATCGCTTTAAGCGATAAGGCCGCCTTATTGTACATGATGTTTTTTTTCTTGTTTTGTACATAATTTGTTCAAATTTTAAGTGCAATAAAGTATATTGTATTGTATTGTATTGTATTATATAATAAACTTTGATGCCACAAATACAGATAAGTTATTACCAATTCTTTTTTTTTAAGCTCCACGCTGTATCCCGCACACAGCAGGGAAGGGCAGAGGGGACATAACATTGACACTCCGTTCCCCACTTTCTGCCGAATTATGGAGGCATTGCGTATTGAGTGGCAGAACTCAACGCCACGCTTAACCTCGGTACCAGAACGAAGAAATGGAAATATAAATTTAAGTAAACATTTCATCTCCTCGAGTGAGGATCGAACCCACAACCAGTTTTTACAGTCACACATTGTACCACTGCGCCACGACTGCAATTTTCAATTAATAAATAAAACTTTGTATGCACAGATAATATTTTTTCTAGCTTCACATACAACAATAACATATTTTGAGAAATAAAAAAAAAATGGGCGCCTCAAAATACAGATTAAATATTCCACCCATACATACTAGACGGTATAATTTTGGCCAAAGAACCAATAAAACAACGGTCGATAACAAACAAATCGTTCCGCGCGACTGATTCAAATCAAAACATCAATATAGCATTGCGAACACCAATTCCTTTTAGGAAACCCCTTCTGAATGATTAACGCGGGAATCATTCAACGTCAGCGAACATTAACCGTTCGTTTGTTGCCTATTTGTTCATTCTTTGCTGCGTTCATTTGGTTATGTTGGTAGCGGCTGAAAATGTTGAGTGAATATTATATAATGTATTTCTATCTTTACTTTTATATTATATTGTGACGAGTGTTTGAATACGCTAATCTCAGGAACTGCGGATGCAAATTGAATATTTTTTTAAAATTTTTTTTGTGGTAGAAAACTCATTTTTACAGGAAGTTAATAAATTATTTTGTATTATCTAACTGGTCTCCATATATATTCCACTAAGCTGCGGTCAGAGACCTTAAGCACTCAGAATGGATCGATAACAACGTGAGTAAAACCACAAGTATATGCTAGTATTCTGTATAGTCTGTTACAGACTTACCAATGAAAGCATTTTCAATCAATGTTTCTCGAAGTGAATATTGAAGTGTTCAGACATGATATAAATTTTCTTCAATTCATTATCATAAATGTATTCTATGATAATATTTACAAATCTTGATTTCTTCTGTATAACGTTGAGATTATTAACCTCCGACGTAAAGGAGATTTTCAAGTTTAATATGTTTGTTTAGTTTTGTGTCTGTCAGTGGTGTTGTAGCTCCTAAACAAATGGACCGATCATTTTCGTTTTTCTATTTTTACCAATTTTCTTTTTATAGCAAGTACTACAAAAGCCATTTTTTTGCGTTATTGTTATTGTATTAGATTTGATATGACTAAGATCTGACATGGCCAAACACTAGTAAAATAATTGAGCATTCGGTCATTGACACGATGAAAGACATAAAAATATTAAATAATTTTCGAAAATTAAAATTTTATACATTATGAGACTTTTCCCGCATACCATGGTAGAAAAGAAAAACCTGACGCCAAGACTCTATTTTCCGATGTTAAAGTGTTACGCATTGCTCCTCGGTGAAACTCAACGCCGCGAATTGATTTTGTAGGGAAATCGAACTCGTTACCGTTCATAATTTATCACACAACAACTCAACACTGAACCGTAACAGATAATGAAAAACAAACGAGCCGACATAATAAACGAAAACATAAAATTTTAAAACGCACATACTGTACGTATATTATTTTTTATGTATAGAATATTGAATTTTTCATACAGCCGCTCGCTCAGCTGTGACAAAGCTACGCATTGCGAAAAATGATGGTGGATATATCGTAGGTAGTTTATTCATTATTTAACTTTCATATATAACATATAGAAATATGAAATTTTATTATATTTTATATACCTATTTGTATATAATCGAAGTCAGTAGTCACCACTACTAAGGGCACAAGCGTGCTTTGCTGTGAGCGAGACAAATTGTAGGTTTGAGCCCCACTGAAGGAAATGAAATATTTATTAAAATTTATATTTTCATTTCATCGCTCTGGTGTCGAGTCACAACGCGGCGTTGAGTTTCACCACTCAACACACAATGCTTCCAGAACATAGCGGAAAGTAGGGAACGGAAGTGTTTTGTTAGGAACGAAGTGAAATATTTAAAATTATCATATTTTTTCGCACTTTTTCAAACAAACGGCAGCGTTTTATAAATTAACTGGGAAACGGAGTGTTTTAGCACTATGTCCCGTCTAAAAAAGCATAATTAAACATTCTCCTAAGAATTTAAAAAACTGTTTTCTTGAGGCCAATTGTAGTACTGATGTACAACTCCAACTGTGTGACTGTAAACGCGACTGGTTGTGGGTTCGATCCCCACTCGAGGAAATAAAATATTAACTTAAATTTAGATTTTCATTTCTAATGGCGAGGCAGAACGCGACGTTGAGTTTCGCCACTCAACACCCAATGCCTTCAGAATTCGCCGCAAAATGGCAAACGAAGTGCCTATATGTATATTTAATTTATAACGTCTATAACAACACTATAGAGACCAAGTTAGGCATATACATATATTACACTTAACGCGGATATTCAGAAACTATTTACTATAAACTACTAAGTAAACATTATAGCCCATGAACAGTAGCGTGGTAATGTCTGTTAATTTACGAGAGCGTTAAACGTGAAAGTAAACAACGATAAACACAGCAGTAAAGACGGAGAAACTTGGGCAAGAGTGAATAGCTATAAAAACGTTATATTTCTGATTATTCGTAGTATATATGGATAGAATTATTTTTATCTTTCGTGTTTTTATGAGTTAAACTGGTTGAAAATCAATCCATTTAAAGGTGGTGTGGTGGATTGTAGAATACAATTGTAACTGACATCCCGCTCTACACTCAATGAAATATTTAAATAAAATTATTTAAATAAGAATTTTAATATTTTAGTATGGCTCGTGATACGTCTAATATAGTTCGTATAGTGTAGTGATCGTAAATAATCCTAGATCTTTTAGAGATTCAGAGGTAACAATATTAATATAAATGAACCATATATGTAATATAAGTACAAATAAAATATATTATGATAAATTACATGTCATGGTCTGTCCGTTTTAATCTTAAAATGAAAAAAAATAGTTTTTGATCCTTAATAATCGATTACAGTACTACGAAAATAAAATATTTATTAATTTTAATTAAGTCTTAGTATTTCAATACACTTATTAATGCATATAATTACATTATAAAAAAGAGGCTGTCAATTAATTACTGAAAAACAAAAAGAATTTCATTTGAATCGATTAAAATCGATCATATTTTACATTATGTTATATTTTACATATTTTTTATTATGTAGCAGCTGATTGATTGACACCTCGTATAATGGTTTTTGCATTTTTCGCTTAACTTGTTCGTTCGTTTGAAACGTGTTTTGAATGATTTTCCGTTTGTTTGATAGTTCTAACGTCTACTGGTTTTTCCACTGATTTTTTCTCAGTAATCACGCATTTTATTAAGGTTTGATTGTGCTGTGAAATTAACGCCAATTTTCCAATCTCTAATAACTGAGCTCGTAGATTGTCAAAACTGACAGAATTTTCAGGAATGGAAAGGAATGATGTTCCTGAATCTATTAAATTATACCATTTTTATCTCTTTACGTTCTGGGCCCAAGAATGTGTGCAATCGATTCAGTCTCCTTTGGTACAATAATAATAATTTATGTAGAGTGCAGGATTTTTTATTAAATAATTTATATACATAGAGGCCAGTCGTGGGGCAGGGGCAAAGTGTGGCTGTAAAATCGACTGGTTGTGGGTTCGATCCCCGTTTGAAGAAATAAAATATTAATATACATTTATATTTTCATTTCTCCGCTCTAGTGTCGAGGCAAAGCGCGGCGTTGACTTCCGCCACTCAACAGGAAATGCCTCCAAAACTCGGCGGAAAGTGGGGAATGGAGTGTCTTAACACCAGATTCCCTCTGTCTACCCGATACAGCGTGAAGCTGATTTAATTTATATACATATACATAAATTATTATATCACACGCTTCCATAATATGTTTGAAAATATACATTTAAGTATAAACTATAAAGTGACATTCAGTTGCTATGGCAACGCGTTTTGTACGTTTCAATTTGTACATAAAGTCATATATAAAATAGAAACTAGTTCTTTTGATGTAGGCTTTACGCATTTAATTTAATTGAAAAATTTATAAAAAATTTACAAATTTTGATAAAACTGCCGTTTTTATTATAAACAAACTAGTATTCAGTATTTTTATATAAAAATATAAATCAACTACAAACTAACGACCAACTGAGTCTCGGAACGGATCGAGTCAGAAAGGTAAAAAATAAAAATAAAAATTCATGTGTTAAATAACTTTGTTCAGTATTGGGCTTATATATAAGTAAATATTATATTTTAAGATTTAGATAAAGTTAACACGATGTGTAGTAAATTCGAATTCTGTTTATAACATTAATTTCCGCGAGAAAGTACGGCAGTGGCTTTCGCCACTCAACATGTAATGTAAATGTAAAATACGATTTGAGAATGGAAAGTTGTGTGTCTTAAGACTAAGTTCTTCCTGCCTAATAGATTATTATAATAATATTAAAATTAAAAATATTTAATAAATAGCATTCTCTCTTGCCAGACGATAATTCTTAGTAATTATCTTTGGGTAGGGGAAATTTGTAAGAGTAGTGATGCTAACAACATAAATAAGTTGTAACAGGCGTATAAAAATTTCGATGTAGCTCGATGATAACGTATGGCTTAGTGATCAGAGCGTCTGATCGGTTTCCAGGAGGCGCGGGTTCGAGTCCGGCTACGTTAAAATTTTTATACGTTTTCTAAATAATAAATAAGTAGATTATTCTAATTTTACATAAAAGAAATACATGGAAAAAGTTTAATATTTTTTCATAAAAAACAACATATTCACAAGGAAAAACAAAATGAAACTCTAGTATTATTGGAAATACACCCCAGCAAATACAATGAAGTATGGTAAAGTGATTACGGGGGATCCCCTCGACCGCGTCGAGACGTAACTTATTACTCTTGTAATTAGAAAGATACTTTCTGATGGATAGTGATGTTTCACGCTTCGGAATGGACTTTTATTCTGAGGTGGTAAGAATCGGAGGGTAGGTTAGTTTTACTTTATTTATTTACTTTCCTATTGTTTTCTAAGAAAATAAAGAATTTTGGAGGCATTGCGTGTTGAGTGGTAGAACTTAACGCCGCAAGTAGTGCTTAAATGTTATAAATTATTGATGAAATGGTAACAAAGCAAAAAAGCTGGGTAGGCAGAGGAAACCTAGTGTTAAGACATTAGGTTCCCCACTTTCCCCCGAATTCTGGAGACATTGCGTGTTGAATGGCGGAACTCGACGCCGCGTTTTGCCTCGCTGCTAGAACGAAGAAATAGAATTACAAATTTAAATAAATATTTATATCATATTTTATATTATATGTTGTATAACACTTTAAAAATGTTAAAAATAACGATTATGTTATCCATGTATCTACTCCATACATTACAAAAAAAAGATGTCCCTAAATTTATTCTTATCTAAGACATAAATATTTATTATCAAATTTCTGTTATCAGGAGGCCTATTATGCCTTAAATGTAAAGAACAACCTCAAATTATTATTGTCGGTGGAGATAAAAAGCTCATCGTGGCGCAAGAGAGTGACTGAAACGCGATGGTTGTGGGTTCAATCCCACTTGCAGGGAATGGGTTATTATTCATTAACATTTAAATTTCTTCGCTCTAGCACCAAAGCAAAAGCTCGGCGTTTAGTTCCGCCACTTAACATGCCTCGAGAAAAGTGCGGAACGAAGTGTTTTAACACTAGGTTCCTTTTGCCTACTCTACCATATGCGGGATATAGCGTGAAGCTGATTTTTTTTAGATAAAAGGACTTATGTACATTAAATCTTATCAACCCGTAAATAGGTAGCTTTTTCGCATAATATGAAAATAAACATTCAAACAAACGATATTGCTGAACATAAAAATATATAAACGGCGATTATATAGTGGCTTTTGTCTTGACTGTTATGGTTATTTGTTTGAGAATACTGACCTATAGATACTGGTATTACAAAGCTGAAGTGTTTGTTTGGTTGAACGGGCTGATCTCTGGAACTACTGCTTCGTATTTATATAAATCTATTGGAGATAGCTATAGCATATATTGCATCCCATTTATCATTTCGATGTAACCTACAGTAGGTTCCTGTGTCCCTATGTTTAGAAGTATCTCGGTCACCAAAAAGTATGTAATGATTGATACAAAATTCAATTTTTTTTTCATTTTTCCATAAAGGCTAAGCCTCGTCGATAAGAGTTAGTATTTTTTTTGATATAAGCGAAATGGTTGTGGATTCAAATTTCTATCAGTAGATTATATTAATATTCATAATATTTTAAAAAGATAAATAAATTTATTTAAATGTTTATTTTCATGTATTCGCTCTGCTATCGAGACACAGCGCGGTGTTAAGTTCCGCCACTCAACACACTTACAGAATTCGGCGGAAAATGGGGAACGGATCGTCTTAACATTAGGTTCCCGCTGTCTATCCTGTGAGCGAGAATCAGCTTAAACTCTAACATTTAAAAATATTTATTAAATAAATCCGCGATTAATCTTTGCAAAGAAGTAGGAGACAGAGTGGTTCAGTTATTTGTCATTTGAGTGCATTCTTTAATTTAAGGGTAAAACCTATGTTTATTTTAGAAATATTATAAAATGAATATAAATAAATATAGAAAGTTATTATCAAAATATCTATGTAGCAATGAATAAAATGGGTTAAAAACTACTCTTTCAAGTAACATAAATTAATATTTTAAATAAAATTGAACTCGTAACTACCGTACAAGTGCAGACAAATAGATCCTTACTATGTCACGACCATATATAGCAAGATGAGCTTAGTATATAATGCGATTATTAATATCAGCCCGGCTCAGAAACGTGTGGGTATTTGTTAAATATTCATACCCTAAATACATTAGGGTATCCGGGCTTACGTAACCGGTTAAGTTATGGACGTTTTGCTGCGGGTTCCAGGTTTTTGACCTATTTTCAAATATATATGTATGTATGTAGGTGAATGCAGATTCAAATTGAAATCAATATACTAAATAATAATAATAATAAAACTAGTTAATAACAAACCTATAATCAAATTAGCCGTCGTTGCGTAGGTGTGACTGTAACGCGATGGCTGTGGGTTCGATGCCCAGTCGAGGGAATGGGAGACGTTTAACTCGCGATTCGCCTGGGAAAATTCAGCGGACAGTTGGGAACGGAGTGACTCAACTAGTGTTAATATTTCTTACTGCATACCCTGCTATGTACGGGATACAGCGTGAAGCTGATATTGAAATTAAAGATATAACACATTTTCATAAATTGCTATATAATAGAAACAATATGATTGTTTAGTATTCGTATTAGTAAGTACTATAAAAATATATTATTAAAAAAAAGTATATTTTATTTTTAATAATGTATTAGCGATCCGCTGGCTGCTTTGCTCACTTATTCGATTTTTTATTTAATACTAGTGGCTCAAACGCGTTTCTCCTTATTAATTTTTTGTTATACTATAGCCAAATTATACAAAATTGTAGAGCATATGGTATTTTTATGTATTAATTTTATTACTGTAAAGTTACGTCTAAATTCCTTTAGGAGTTTTTGCGTAACAGTGGAACAAACATGACGGATGTTTCAAACAAATTTTTACATTTTTAATATTAGTATATGGGCTATTCAGGTATATGTGGGGGAAAATTGTTTTGGTATTTTTAAGTTATTGTTATTCCACATTTAGGAAAGAAAAATTTAGAGAGCATTAAATAAAAAAATTTACATGGCGGGACTCGAGCCCGTGCCTCCTGGAAACTGACCAGGCGTCTGGCCACTACGCTATACTTTCTCATCAAGCTCCAGCTGGAAACCTGTAGCTTTTTTTATTTATATAGTAGGTTAAGGGAAATAAGGTAATAAAAAATATAACAATCATACATACCTAATGTACGAGTATAAAAAGATATTTTTCAAATTGATATTTCAGTACCAATTTAGACCATAGGCTATTTCACCTAACCTTGGCCCTTTTGCTTACCTGGATTGGACCCAATATACGGAAACCGGGGATCTCTTACATGAATTTATTATAACCGAACCCTACAACGGTCAAACTGTGCAGAAAATGTAGGTAGAAAGAAGTATTTAAGTATTATCTGTAGCTACTAAAAAAAAGTTTTTTGTCATTTTGACTAGCTTTCGTTATAGTTTCTATTTTTATAGATTTTTTTCGAGTTAATATCATTGTGATCTACATGGTACATGGTCTATCTAAACTGAAACAATAAATAGTTTTTAAGTAGTACTATATTTTTATTTTTACGTTGTATACTCCGTTTCCCATTAATTCCCTTATGTTTCCCACTTTCCGCTTTCTTTAATTCTCGAAAGATTGCGTGTTAAGCGGCGGAGCTCAAAGCCGTGCATTGCCTCGTTACTAGAGCATGAAAAAGAAAATATTCAATACGTCATTCCCTTGAATGGAAATTGAACTTACAACCGTCACGTTTACAGCCTTTATTTATGTAATATCTTGTAAAACTATTAATTATTTACATTTCCCTCTTTAAAATTGGAAAGAATTGAACCCGTAACCTGAAAAAGCTTCTTCACATTGGTGGGGCGTCCACATCAGTAGTTTCGGACATAAAAGCATTAAGCTTAGGAGGACAGTTTCCATGGTAACAACCAAGGTTAACAATTATGCCAAATGATCCCATAGACCGACCTCTCTTTAATGAAACCAGCTAACAACACAGTCATTTGTAGTAGTTTATATTAACTTGAATCCACGTACGTCATCTAAGTTTTACCTAATTGAGGTAAATTTACGTAATGGGGTAAATAAATTTTATCAGTTTTAAAGTGTTAATCCACAGTTAGGAACAAAGATACATATTTTACAAAACGGTTTCTGAAATAAGTATTTTTGGGTAAATAAGTCCGTTTGTCAATTTTCATGATTATCGCCTACATACGCCGTTTTACATCGATATTGTAACTTAAATCTAAGTTATTCTACCTTAACGTAATCATTAGTACAATACTTTTGTTATTATATTAAATGAAATTAATTTAACCGGATTAATCGCGTATATTTAAGATTTTTACATTTTGGAAACCCGACGTTTTGAACACTTTGCAGTAGTCCGTGGTCACGGGTAGACTGAGGTGGCATTCGTCTAAGGTTGACATAATTATCATATCAAACTACCGCCAGCGATTTCTTAATTGCCTTGCGTACTGCCCTGGATTCCTGCAGAATGAGCTGATAGTATCTTGCCCTCTGGTATGGTGGGTTTGAGACTTCAATGATTTTATGAGTGGGTTCCAGGTGGTAGAAAGTTTCCAGCCATCCTCTCTATTGAAATTAGGATGTTTTTGTATTTCAATAGCCTCACGGATCATTCTAGGAATGTATCTGTTTTCCTTAGCGACGATTTGAGGATTATCAAACCTAATGTAGTGGCTGGGTTTATCCGCAGTATGCTCACACACAGCTGACTTCGGTATATGCCCATTCTTAATATCTGAGATGTGTTCTTTCACCCTAACACCGATGCTTCTCTATGTTTGACCAATGTATGATAAGCCACAGTCACAGTCTAGTTTGTATACACCTGCACTCTGTAAAGGAATATTACTTTTAACTGGTCTCAAGAATTGGCTCACTTTCTTGTTAGGCTTGAATATGGTTTTTATGGAAGCTCTTCTTAAAATGTTGCCAATCCTGTCTGTAACCCCCTTCACATATGGTAGAAATGCCGGCTGTCTCTCTACTGTGGGTGGCTTGTTGGTCTTCTGACAACGCTGGCGGGGAACTGGCAGCTTGTTCTGATGAACTTTTGTTATTCTTTTATACTCACCGTTTTTATTGTTATTTATTATTTTATTGATTTATGGAGATTTTAAAGAAAATTGGGATGGGAATCGAAATCACAGCCACAAAGTATTACTGAAAACGCGATATATTGTGGGTTTGATTACCGCTCGAGGAAATTAAATATTTAATATTTCCATTTCTTTCGTTCTGGTTTCTAGGCAAAGCATGGTGTTTAGCAGAAACCAGAATTGATATGAGTCTAAAAAAATATATGTAAAGTAAAAACTACTTATAGGACCACGAAGGTCACACATACATACATCTTTTAATTCGCATTAACATCTGATTTCTAATTAGGGAAATCTCGAAAATCACTGACAGTGTTCCTGACTAAATGACCCCTTAGGGTGACCCCTCTTTAATGAAAGCAGCAAACAACGCTCTCATCTCCGTATTTTTGTTTGAGAGCAACTCGAGTCCATGTCAGTTTCGTCATTCGTAATATTTTAAAATAGAAGTGAAAAAGGTAGGTAAAACGAATGGTTAAAAAGGATTTTGGCGTATTGTTTCTGTTTATAAACAGTATCTATATATAAATATATCTTATAATGGTATTATGCGGGGATTTTTTTCGTTGTTTTGTTATGAAGACAAAGCGCGGCGTTGAGTTGCGACACTCAAAATGCGATGTCTTGAAAATTTTATGAAAAGTGGCGAATATTAGTCACTAAGTTAAAATTCTGTAAATGTTAAAATCTTACGTACAGCGATGGTTTGATATTTATCTAAAAATAATTATTAAAAAAAATATTTTTCTCCATATTTATTTAATAAGAAATACTGTTAGTTACTTTCAATTTAAATAAAATATGTTTTTTAATTTTCCAACACTTAAGAATTCTTATTTTTATGGCCCCGAATTTCTGGCTGATTTTTTTTAAACCAAATTAAAAAAATATATAGAAACTCAAGTATGAAATTACTGTATATTTATTTATTTATATGATGACATAGCATGTTTCTTGAATATATATATATATATATATATATATATATATATATATATATCTAGAACTCGTTATGAGTCGCAAAGGAAAATATTACGAGGAGTTCTGCAAGAGGATTCTAGTTATATTTAACTTCTAATGAGTAAGTTGTGATTATGTTCGAAATTATAATATATATAAAGTTAAAAATTAATATATATTTATATGTTTTCTTTTCTTTATTCTATTAAATATTAAGTTTATCTAAGATAATATTTGTATTTATTTTTAAATTCACGCTACAGCGCAGCGTCGCGTATAGCAAGGTAGGCAATAGAAATCTAATCAAAATCCAAATCAAAGTCAGGGCATAGAGAACCCAGAAGCACAGTGACAATTCCCATTAATACACCTACGTTTCCGTTCAACTTTCTGTTTAACTCTGAACATTTATTACAAGAGCGATGATATAAAAATCTTAAATATTTAATTTTTTCGGGTAATAATTATGTACGTGTGGTAGAGTCACGTCGCCAGCAATGGCAACACGCATGGGCAGACTCAACCGGATCATTACCACCCCCGGCATTTAAAACCGGCGTGAAGTAGTGGCATAAAGCCACTGCGTTTCGTATCAGGTAATGCCGGGCCCCGGCGCCCAACCCATCTTAAAGGCCGGCAACGCACCTGTAGCTCCTCTGGGGTTGCACGGGGTCATGGGCGGCGGTAATCACTTACCATAAGGTGACCCGCACGCTCGTTTACCGTGTCTTTACCATAAAAAAAAAAAATCAATCTCACAAACTGTCGCGCTATCACAAGAGACACACGCTTGCGTCCCTGCACGACTGGCCTGAAGTTACTTTTTTTAATCAGATTCACGCTGTATCCTGCAAACAACAGGGTAGGTAGAGGGAACTTAGTTTTTTAAGACACTCCGTTCCCCACTTTCTGCCGAATTCTGGAGGCATTGCGTGTTGAATGGCAGAAGTCACCCCCGTTTTGCCTCGAGGCTAGAGCGAAGAAATGGAAATATAAATTTAAGTAAATATTTAATCTCCTCGAGTGGGGATCGAACCCACAATTAGTCGGTTTTACAGTCACACTTCGCGCCCCTGCGCCACGACTGGCCTCTTACTACTAAGCTTCTACTTTACTACTATATACTTACACCATATTAAGCAAGCGAAGAATATACAATACCGGGCGTAGCCGCGTGGCAGCCGCTAGCTTACAATTAAAAAACAATACAACTCAAACACACGGTAAGTTGAAAAAGAAATATATATATTTTTTATTGAAATAAGAAATTAAACATTTTATTTCAATCTTTATAACAATAGGCAGTAAGATTGAATATTGTTTTATACATATAAATGCCATATTGTGTACCGATTGTGCTTTTACTATTCAAGCATGAGGCATTGTGAGGGAACGTAATCAGCTTCGTATAGATTATTATTATCGTTTTTAATATCTATTTTGCGATATTTTTCTTAACGGTTCACGGGAAAATATATGTTATTGTACATTTTTAAAGTGTTATTCCACACTTAGGAAAGAAAATATTTATTTAGAAAACGTATAAAAATTTGAACGTAGCGGGACTCGAACCCACGCCAGGTCCGAGCAGAACCGACCAGGTCGGTTTCCAGGAGGTCCCGCTACGTTGAAATTTTTATACGTTTTCTAAATAAGTATTTGTATATAAGTTATTTTGTGTATCATTTAACTTTAGCTTCACGCTGTATCCGGCATACAGCGTGGTAGGCAGAGGGAACCTAGTGTAAGATACACGGTTTGCCACTTTCTGCCGAATTCTGAAGGCATTGCGTGGGGTAGGTGGTAAACATTTGTGATTAAATCCTAAAAAATTATATAAATTATCCTAAATAGCCTTAAAAGGGAGCAAAATTTTGTATTAAAGCCGGTAGTTCAAGTGAGGTATCAGATGAAAAGGCTCTGGCTAAGCAAAGCTTTGATTTTGAAAAAGCTCGAGACCTCCAATTTTTGTACAGAAACCTCTGTAGACAAGCCCGACTCGAACTTGGCCGGTTTTTTTTTTAAGATTTCCTCAAGTAAGAATCGAACCCAAAACCTATCGCGTTAACAACCCGCCTCAAATATAAACATAACATATTTTATAAAATTTTACAGTATCTTTATTATTATTGGCCTAGTACTCTTGTATAGAAAACATTTTACCTCAATCAAAAATGTATTAAATTTTCATTTCGTACGTCAAGATATTTTTAGAATTGTCTATACAGCCTCCCAAGTAATTTATTATTCTTAAAGCAAATGTTATACTATGTTATATTTCAAACCAATCATGACAAGACGGATCTTGTGATTATTCATTGTTTATATTCAAAGGGGATGTTATATAATTATATCTTATTTTTATTTTTTTATACTAGTGGCTCCTTAGCGGTTTCACTCGCTATTTATACGATTTTTTAATTAATTTTGTATGTGGGCGGCAGGTCGTTGCGTTCAATATACGTGGCTTATTCCGCGTAAGTCTCAATTTCGTGGGATTTTATATAGTTCTAAAATATCTCTCTCATTAAATTCGAGACGTTTCGGAGATTAGACAAATCTCCTCGGACAATCAAAAGGACAGACTGACAAAAGTCTTAAAATTGTTTATTTAAACTATAGTATATGCACTTGAAATAAAAGATTTATTGTGGAATCACGAACAGACATTTAAATTTTTTCATATGTATAAATGTATTCCTGTTTTTATATTGCCAAGTCACATTCCTTTCTATTCGAAGAATAAAATTTGTACGAGTCAGCAAAATTTCAAGGAGGAAAGGGAAACGCTTAGTTCTGGAACAATGAATGCTGATAAAGCTGTATATATCGGCTTTTTGTAGCGAAATATAATATTGTTTAATGATTTTTTGTTGAGGATGACGTACCTCAAAATAAAAAAAAAAACAGAACGTTATCCAAATCGAATCTTTATACCTTGGATCGCTTCTTTATTCCTGGGATTACTTCGTTATTAGCCAATCTGTAAAAACTATTATTCTCAAGATCACGTGGAGGCGTCAATTTAACTTCAAATAACCAGACTCCAATAGATACAGAAAAATATTACATTGTAAGTGTTTCCAAATTTGAAGTTGTTGTCACGACGTTGAGTTCCACCACTCAACACACAATATACATATATAAAAGGAGCAAAATATATATATATATATATATATATATATATATATATATATATATATATATATATATGGAGTGTTTTAACACTAGGTTCTCTCTGTCTACTCTGCTTGAGGCCAAAGAAATCGTGGTTTTTTTAGCGTCACGATCTATCATAGACTAATCAGGATAGGCAAAGGGAACCCATACCCATAGTTATAACCATAGTTATACCCATTTTCCGCCGAATTCAAGGAAATTAAAAGTTTGATTTCCTTGAACGAGAATCGAACCCACAACCTGTCATCTTCACAGCTACACTTAGTACCTACTCCTGCGCCATGACTGGCCACAAATCTAAATAAATAAATAATAATATCAAAATCCAACCTATAACATAACCTATTATACCACACTTGAACTGTAAATGGATTTTTGAAGCCCTGTCTTAACTCCAACGGCTTCTTATTTATATTATATCATATAAGCAATTCACTTTGCCTCATATTGAGAAACGCAAGCACTTCAGTCTGGCCGTATAATACGCCGCGCCCTACTTACTTCGTGCGGAGTTTATTTTTCTTGCATCATAACTTCCATTTTCATTTTCTTTTTAAAACACCATCTAAATCTATTTGGATTTAAATATATTGTAGCGTTAGTATGTTACGTAGTTTTAAGTGTTTGGTTAAATTTTTAATTAAAGAAGAATCCAATTATTAACTTTTGTGCCTTCTGAGAAGGTTAGAATAAATAAATAAATCAAATAAATCAGCTTCACGCTGTATCCCGCATTCAGCAGGGTAGACAGAGGGAACCTAGAGTTAAGACACTCCCCACATTCCGCCGAGTTCTAGAGGCATTGCGTGTTCAGTGTCGGAACTTAACGCCGCACTTTGCCTCGACACCAGAGCGGAGAAATGATAATATTAAAAAATTTAATGTAAATAAACATTTCATTTCCTCGAGTGGCGATCGATTTCACAGTCACACTTTGTGCCCCTGCGCCACGACTGGCCTCAACTAGAAAGGCTATCATACTACCAGAGCACACTCAATTGCCCACTCAAAATTTGCTATGCTGCTATTTTGAATGAAAGTGAAACTGAAAAGCAGAATGTGAACTTGCTACCATTACAGTAGAGATATTTCTATATTATTTGAGCATATTGCGTCTGAACTAGCCATATTCATTATTTCCTATTTGGTTGGGCTCACGCCAAGATTTCTAGTTTTTTTAGTAAATAAGAAAAAGAAATTCCTCAGCGTTAGGTAACGAATGTTGTATTTTATTGATTTTTTTTTATTCGTCTCCCATTTGGTAAACACAGGAGGAACTAAATGTCGTTTGTGAGTTGTGACATAATGTTCTTTTAAATATAATCTTTATATCTATACTTATGATAGAAAAATAATTATTGTTGTCTGTATATGGAGGTTATATGTATGTATGAGAAAAAATGTTATTAATATCCTAATAAAATGTAAAACAATTATTTTCAAAAATGTGGTCTGTCCATTTGTTCACGCTTTTAACGGAAACCACTTGAGCGATTTATTTACAATTTTGGGTGGTCTCAGAGTCAGACTAGACGGGTATAAGGAATATAATTTAAATCTTTAACTTTCCGCCCCAATAAAAGGAACTATATGTAGATAGTAGAACTCAATATCACAATTAATAGAACATAGAAAACAATGCATTGCTTCTGTTGGGTATCAAACATGGGCTACTTGGGCAATGAAGAAATGAAAACAATTTAACTTTAAGCACGGCTCTTAGTTGATATCTCTTTAATAATATGAAATTACATTTCCAATAATATGTTTTTTGATTATATTATAATATATTAAATATTATTAATGTTTAAAAATTAAGAATAAATTAAATCAGCTTCACGCTGTGTATCACGCTATGTAGGCAGATGGAACCTATTGTTAAGACGTTCCGTTCCCTACTTTACGTCGATTTCTGGAACCAAAAATATAATTTTTAAATAAATATTTAAAATATAATTTTTAAATATTTATTTAAAAATTATATCTTCGCTCTGGTGTCGAGGCAAAGGGCAGCGTTGAATTCCGCCACACGACTCAGAATACCTCCAGAGTTCGAATGAAACGGATACAGCCTGAAGCTGATGAAAAAAATCTAATCAAATGATAAATTGAAACTTTTTAACTATCGTCGACCTCGTCTTGAAATTTGTCTTACAACCGTTTCACAATACCATATATTGTATTTCATTATTAGATCCCATATTCCGAACTTTATTGCAGTAAATTGATAAGCGAAGCTAAAACATGAAGTAGGTCGCCTTGTACTAGTATAGAAAGTTTTGGGAACACGCCAACCGTTTCGAATTAGAAACAGTACTCCGTTAGGTAAATTGATAAGGTGAGAACTATTCAATTCATTTGTCGGTGCAGCATATTAATTTTATTCGATTGGATTCGTGTAGGCTATCTATATTTTTGTGATTGAGTAAACGGTTGTGGGTTCGATGTCCATTCGAGGAAACGAATATTTATTTAAATTTCTAATTCCATTTTTTCGCTCTGGTTCGCGATGATTTCCTCCACTCAATGCTTGCGGAATTCGGCGGAAAGTCTTAACACTGTCCTGTTTTCTGTCAGTCTACCCGTACCAGTCAGTATTAGTATCGTAATGATTTTAACAAAAAAAAATGTTTCTTTAACTACACAGACGTCCTAAATAAGGAACCCATAACTACTTTGACCTTCAATCTAACGTAGGTAGGTAGTATTTTTACGTAGGCCGAGAAAACATAGAGTCAAGACACTACATACCACTAGACATATATTGCGTGTTGATGACGGAACCCAACACCGCTTTCGTCGGTAACACAAAGAGCAGGATAAAGAAAATAATACATACTCGTATACTATTGTTCCTAAATTCATAAAATAACTTTATTTTCATATAATAAATCACATATAGGAATATGTATGAAAACCATCCCGCATCCCCTGAGGGCGCGCGCTAATCCGAATTTCATTTAGAGCTTAACAAACAAACGCGTCAAATTTCCACACATTGTTTACATTATTTTAGCTTATGGATCCATATTCGATACTTTAATACTATTAAGCTTTTGGTATATTTTATTTTCTAGATCAACGAAATGAGCTGGGTAAAGTTAAATTTGAATTAATTATTTTTAATAACCCAAGTCGAAATCACTTCGAAATATATTTGAATAAGAGTATTATGACCCAGGACACAATCTAAGTAATCAATGAATCTCTTATCTCAGGTACAACGGCTTGCATTCGAAACATACATCATTTTACCCTATATACCGCAAATAGCAGGCTAGGCAGAGTGAATATGGGAACCTAGTGGTAAAATACTTCGTTCCCATTAAGACACTTTTATTTCTCACTTTTCTGGAGGCGTGGATGGCATGTTGAGTGATAGATAACAACGCCGCGCTTTACCTCGTTACCAGAACAAAGGGATGAAAATTAAAATATTTAATTTCTTCAAGTCAGAATCGAACCCACTACCTTTTGCATTGACAGTCGCACATCATCATACATCGAAACGATTAGCGTATTATAATATAGGCCTCCAAGACAAATGGAATATCCAAAATAAAAATAGTATTTAAATCGAATTTACAGTTCCTGAGATAAGCAGATTCAATCGAACAAACTTTTCAGCTTCATAATACTAAGTAATATAATAATAATACATAATATTAAGTATACAAGTATATTCTAAAATGTTGTTATTGACGATTTAAATATTGTGAATATTGATTATTATGTATCATACTTTTCTAGACTCTCCACTTCTTTTTAGTGTATCTCAAAACCAATAAATACTAAATGAATGTACATAAATAGGTCAAGGCGTTTCGGCTATATGAGATGTTATACATACATACAGACACGCCAGCCAACAAAATAACTTAAATAATTCTACATAAAGAATATCTTACCCTACACATGTTAAAGAAAACACGTCGGGCTAATCGGTTGTACGAACATTTTGCCATTTAGCTAAGATATTGGCTATATTCCAAATTAACAGAGGGATTTGTAGTGACAATAAATTTAAGTGAGCTGTTACTGTAATGTATATTTTTTTTCGGTCATTGTGGCGCCGTGGGTTAAAGTTTGCAGGTACGTGGTGGATGTAGGTTTGATAAACAATCGAGTACGTGAGTTATTTTCAAAATACGGAGTTGTGTTCCGCCACTCAAAAAGTAATATATTTAATCCGGAAAGTGAAGGATGGAATGTCTAGACACTAAGTTCCCTTAAACAAATCTATTCTCTCTCTCTAAATATGTGCTATATAGGAAAAATCTTAAAATTGATTCGGTGCTATGTCTTTCCAGAGCAAAAGATGGAAACTATTAAGGTCTTATGATGATAATGTAAATACGTAGTTCTCGTTGAGGCCATCGTGGTGCTAGCTGGGTAATACGACGGTAGTAGTTCTATCCCCACTCTGGGTAATGAATTATTATCTATGAATATTTTTATTTCTGAGCTCTGGCACTAAGGGCAAAGCGCGGTGTTTGGTTCCGCCAATTGAAAAATGGGAAACGGAGTGTTTTAACACTAGGCGCCCGCTACCCGCTACTCCCCTATATGCGGGATACAGCATGAAGTGGAAAAAAACAACATTCCCTTAAATCGAGATTGTAATCTCATTTACAGCCAGATGCTTTCCCATTAGATTACGGTAGCCTTATACATTGTATATCAGATAACATCGTAGGTAATGCCTTTATAATCCAAAATATATTTAAAACCTGAAGCTTAAAATTTTACTCCCGACTTCTGTTCTTGTAATCCTAAATGCAACCTACATACATATTTAAAAAAAGAAACCAATATTCTCACGTAATTAAACGCTGAAAAACAATATTTGCCTACATAAATTTATACTATTATTCTAAACCAAAAAGATGCTCAGAAAATAAACAAATCGTGTGAGTATTTCATTTCTATGTATTTTCACGCGTCCTGCGCCCCGCGGCGTCCGTGACCGGAATCCGGCCGAACGTTAAATATACAACAGTTTGACTGTGTTATGTAAATATACTAGCTTTTGACTGCGACTTCGCTCGTTTTGTTGACTACTTAAACGGCTTCATCATTGATAAATGATTTCTAAAGAAAATGAGGCCTATCGTCGCGCAAATGTACAAGCGTGCCACTGTAAACACATGAGGTAGTGGGTGCGATTCCCACTCGAGTAAATGGAATATTTAGACGCTTTGGTAAAGAGCTTCGAGAAGTCGTCGGAAAGTGGGGAACGGAAGTGCCTTAACGCAAACGAAGTGTCTTAATATTAACCCTAATATTAAGACACTTCCCAGGTTCCCTCTGCTTACCCTCCCATGTACGGGAGTTAAAAAAATGGTTTTAATATTGTTAACTTGATATATTTACCGATGATAATATACTGTATTTAAATTATCTGTAGTATGCCATAGCAAGTATGCTTATGGCAACATTGTTCTTTAACTAAAATTGTATAAAAGGCCGTAGATATTTCTTTTGAGGTAATTTGCTATATTGGGCTGGAGCAGTGATGGCTAGGGTTTAAATCAGCAAAGGAGCCCCTTAAGCCTACGCCTGTGGCCCCAAGTCCCAGGCAATGCTCCAAGCTAATCAGTATTAGTGAATTTTGTTATTTTAAAATGTAATTAAATAAAATAATTTATACAAACTGCAATATTCTTCACATCATCTAGTACAGAAGACAACAATATATAATTGACCAATCCGTTAATAGTTTCGCTTAACGAAATAAAATGACCCTAGCCCGTTATAATTAAAAATGAAAGGTATAAACGCGAACCGCAATGTTCTAGTATGTTGTAATAAATAGTTGTTTCTACCAGATTCTGATATCGGCCCTTTCCTTGGAATACGTTATTCAAATAACATTCATCGAAATAAATTTAAATTCGTTATATTACATAATTGCCATTCGTGGCGCAGGGGCACAAAGTGTGACTGGTTGTGAGTTCGATCTCCATTCCAGGAAGTGAAATATTCCAGTCCAGGCAAAGCGCGACGGTGAATTTCGCCACTCAGCACTCAATGCCTCCAGAATTCGGCGGAAAGTGGGTAACGGAGAGTCTTAACACTAGGTTCTGTCTGCCTACCCTGCTGTGTGCGGGATACAGCGTGAAGCTGTTTTTTTTATTATATAAATTGAGAAGACCTTTAGTTTACTCAGTTTAAAAAATGTATTTTGGTCCTTAACCGCTTTTTCTTGATACTCCTAAAATATGAAAATGCTATTTGGTAGCATTAAATAATTTTTAAAAACTATAATATTTCTCGTATATTTTAAACGTGACGTGCGCTTAGCTCAGACCATTTCTCATACACGGATGTAGTAGTCATTTATAAAATGTTGTACCAGTAAAACTTAATGGAAACGGAGTGTCTTAACAATAGGTTCCTAGAGAGAATCTGAATCTGCCTACCTTACTATGTGCGGAATACAGTGTAAAGATAAAAAAAATATTTTGTCAATATATATATATATATATATATATATATATATATATATATATATATATATATATATATATATATATATATATATATATATATATATATATATATGAACATCGCATGAATAGCGTCGCTTAATAAAATTACCCTAGCTAGGTATAAATAACCATATAAAAATATTTTTCTATAGCTTTTCTGAGGGCAGTCGCATCGAGAGGCACAAATTGTGACTGTAAGGAATTGGTAGTTGGTTCAACCCCCATACGAGAAAATATCTAATCGCCATTACCCCCATACGAAGAAATGGAAATATATATTTATCTAAGTTTATAAGTATTTCCATTTCTTCTCTTTAGTATCAAGGCAAAGCGTTGCGTTCCGCCACTCAACATGCAAGTTCTCCAAGAATTCAGGTTCCTTCTGCCTACCTTGCTATGTGCGGCATACAGCGTGAAGCTGATAAATAAAAAAAACTGTAGTATAAATATTTTTTTTTAATCCATAATATCTCTTGTATATTTAAGCATGATGTGTGCTAAACTCGGACCATTTCTCACAAACGGGATGTAGTAGTCATTTATAAAATGTTGCACCAGTTAAAATTAACCTTTAAGTGTTTCTGACATTGTTATAAATGGTTTAAGCGTCTTGTAACGCTCGAAGTAAACTAGTGCTTTTTATTAATAATCCCCGAAAGTGACTTTGCTTTATTTTTCCATAGAATGTTTCGATATTTTCAAAATATAAGGGTTAGGTTCGAAGCCAAACAGGCAATGCGGCGAAACATTCGGCAGAAAGTGGAAAACGGAGTGTCTTATCACTAGATTTCCTCTGCCTACCCTGCTATGTACAGCGTGAAGCTGATTTATTAGGGTTATGTAGAAAAATCTCGTAAAAGTTAATATTCATTAGCATTCACGTACTAAGCTTAAAAGGAGGATTTTGTTTTTAGCGCGTATGTATGTAAATGTCTGTTTCTTTGTTACTTTGTATTTGTTAAGCCAGATAATTGATTATGATAAATAATACGTTACCCTTGTCGGTTTCCAGGAGGCGCGGGATCGAGTCCCGCTACGTATAAAATGTTTATACGTTTTCTTAATAAGTATTTTTCTTTCCTAAGTGAGAAATAACACTTTAAAAATGTTATAAATGAATAATACGTTGTTGGATCTGTTGGGTTGGATCTATACCTTTATTATTTTCTCTTACTTTAGATCGCATACATTATTTTTCTCATTTGGTGCAACAATGACAGAATTACAGATTGGCCATGTTGTTTTTCTAAGTTAATGTATAAATATTATTTTTTTAACAAATGAGGGGAAAGTTAGTAGCGAAACCCAACTGTTCTTTGTCTCGTTACCAGAGCGAGAAAAATGAAAATATGAAATATTTCCTTTCTTATAGTGGGAATCCACAACCGTATTGCTTACATTCTCACGAAAATGCCCCTGCGCCACAAATCATCTCAATATATTATATAATTAGAATTAACATATACATAATACATACATATTAATATAACCAATTAAACCGTTATTGTCATTCCAACACGCATCCCATTTGAAACGAACAATCAATTTATCACAGCGGGGCCACACTCCGCAAATGTGGCCCGAGACAATTTGAGCGCACTTGACGTCCGACGACCGTTTAGCGCGTTGTTACGCTAGAACGTGAGCATGGATTGCTTTTACGACATATCTATCTCTGTTTTGTTGTTTCCCTATATTTAATACAATTTTTAGTTTTCCCGCTGTATCCCGCACATAGTAGGGTTGGCAGAGGGAGCGTAGTGTTGAAACTTTACCCTGAACTTTTCGAGGCATGGAAGCTAAGCTTTTTGCATTAGTGCCAAAGGAAAAAAAATGATATATATTAATAAATAATAATTTATTCCATCAAGTGGAAATCAAATCCACAACATTCGCGTCACAATTACACACTTGTGCCCCTGCGCTACGACGGCCTCAACGGTTTTTAATATATTCTATATTGAGTTGTTGGGGATGGAGAGATGAAATTGAAATTAGGCTCTTTTTGCGTCAGCCGTCTCTATTTGTAGTACCAAATCAAGCTAGAATTTTTAAAAACAAAAAAATAAAGACTGGTACATTGGAAAAATAACATTTACTCAAAAATTCAAAACTAAAGCAGAGTGCACGGGTGAAAGTTAAAAAAATATTAATATATACTTTTTTTAGCTGCATGTATGCATGTATCCCGCACAAGGCCAGGCAGGCAGATGAAACCTGGGAACCTAGTATTAAGACACTCTGTTCCTATTAGGGCACTTCGATTCCCCACTTTCCGATGAATTCGGAAGGCATCATGTGTTGAGTGCTGAAAACTGTACCAACCTGTGTAAGCGTAAAAAACTTGAAAGCTGCGCTTGTTATCTTGCTTTATTATCAGAGCAATATAATGAAAATAATAAATATTTCATTTTCTTTCTTTCAGTGGGAATCGTATTCACAACTTGTCGTGCCACTGCGCCACTATTAACTTCATATACGTATATACTAATATTATAAAACTCAATAATTTGTTCAATTCATCGCGTCAACTATTGAGGACAATTTAAAAAAATATGACATATTCAACTTCTATTGAAGGCTATATGGCTATATTACATACACGACTTTTATTCAAAAATACATGACTTTTATTCATTCACGAAATTTATTCATATTGAGCACGAAAACACAAACGACAACAAGTAAAAGATATTTTTCACATAATTACAGGATTTAGAAGAAACATATAAAATGCCGTTGATTCGATTCCTACTGAAGGAAATAAGTATTAAATATTTTAATTTCTTCACTCTGGTGTCGAGGCAAAGCAGCGCGCTGAGTTTCTCCACTCGATGCGCAAAGCCATAATATAGGTTCAGCGGAAAGTGAGGAACGAAAGTGTCTTAATAGGAAGAGAGTGTCTTTTCACTAAGTTCCCAGGTTCCCTCTGCCCACCCCGGTATGCGTGGGATACAACGAAGAGCTAAAAAAAAGAGGAACACCTAAAATACCCTACAGACGTTTAAGGGATATATTCACATTTTACTGTGCCGTGATAAATTGTTTTGGCCATTTGCAACGAGACGGCAACGCGTATTCAGTACACCCTATTGATTGATTACACCGTCGTTGCCTGTTTATGGTGCTTTGTTTTGTTTAATTTGAAACTGGTTTGTTTAGGTTTTGGTACACGTTCGATTTCGGTTATTAAAGAGATTGAGGTCAGTTGTGACGCAGGAGCAGACGCGACGTGAGAGGTTTTGGATTCGATTCGCACTCTAGGAAATGAATAATTTAAGGTAAGAGAGGTAGGGGGACACCTCGGTTGACCTTCGAAAACCTCCAGTATTAAAGATATGATACGGAGAAAGGTCTCGTAAGAAGAGCTTGATGATAGTGGACGAGGTGAAAGAGGTATGCGGAGACCGTAGCGTTTAGCGCTCCGTTAACTCTGGCTGGATAGCCAGACCGTTAGGTATACAGCTTGAAGCTAGTATAGTATAGTATTTTTTTCTCACTCTGGTAATAAGGCGGCATTGAGTTCATCAAAATTTCAGCTAAAAATGGAGAACTGAAGTGTCTGAATGTAAAACGGAGTGTTTTAGCACTAAGTTTCCTGGTTTTTTCTGTCTATCTAGATACGGAATATAGGGTGAAGCTAAAAAAAATATTACCTTCGACGCCGTCCTGGTGCGTTAGAACAGCGTCTGACAGTAGACGTGACTGTTATTATAACTTTCAATCTTTAAATGGGGGACAGATTTTTTTCTCTGGTGAACTAAGCTCAGCGTTGAGTGCTACTCCTCATTACGTAATATTTTGATATTTTGACATTGCGTGTTAAGGAAAAAGGAGTGAGTGAGGAGAAAGTGGAGAACGGAGGGTTTTAACACTAGATTCCCTCTGCTACGCGGGAAAATGATGCTGTTCGTTGTAAATTTGGTTGATAATATTAATAAAATATAAACATTTATCATTTACATTAAATATCGTATACTTATTCTCTAGTCTTCTTAATGAAAATATGAAGAATCAAGAATTAGTGTTGAAACAGTTGAATTTATGTTTATCTAATGCTTCAGTTTTTATTTTCCGCTTCTTTCGTGATATGTCGTCGTCGTTTACTTTACAGAAAACAACTCCGCAAAGCGAGAACAAAAATATAAACATATTTTAAATTAAAATATGTTTATATTTTTTACAATATTATTTTAATTTTTTTAGATAATTATTTAACTTGAGGCTAGTCATGGCGCAGGGGCACATACGCGTGACCATAAAACCGGGTACTGGACCGGTTGTAGGTTCGATTTTCAGTCGAGAAAATGAAATATTCAATATTTTCATTTCATCGCTCTCGAATTGCCGAGTTAATTTGTTAAGATGAGTTAGTTCCACCCCTCAACACGCAATCCAGAATTCGGCGGAAATTGGAAAGCAGCAGAAAGTACGAGTCGGCCACTGAGGGTTCCTTATAAAAATCGGAGCTTAGCCAGAGCCCTTACATCTGGTACCTCACTTGAACTAGCGGCTCTAATACCAAATTTTGCCCCCTTTTTAAGGCTATTATTTTTAAGGATTTAACCACAAATGTATAGTTTTCAAATTTTTTCCTGAACTAGTACTACTTGTAGATGCTAGCTGCCAACCGGATCTAGGTCAACTGGAAGAACCCTATAAATTTTGATTCCCTTTATAGTGTCGAAATACACTTTTTTTTCGATATAAGCGGCTACATTTTTTTTAAAAGTAAATATAGAAATAGGTTTTCTCAGGAGTTACAGTTTCAACTCGATATCTCCAAGCGTTCTTGAGATGAGCTCTTGACAGACAGAAAGACAGACGGACGGACAACAAAGTGATCTTAGGGTTCCTTTTTCCTTAAAATAAGTTATGGAAAAATAACACATTTTTTTCTAGAAAGTCTAACATACTCCCAATTTAAACCTACAACTCTTATCTAGCAATAATTTAATATAATACAATTAGAGTAGTTAAATCTTTTGTACTCAGTAATTTTACTGAACCTACACTAAACTAAATTTCGCTGATATTTACACACAGTCTTGTAACTTAGTATCACACTCAGCACCGTCTTAGTACGGTAGCGTCGTCGTAAACAAACATTCACATATATCCACATATGTATGTGTGTCTAGTGGTCTTTATTTACCTTTGAGGCCAACGTGGCCCAGGGGCACAATCGGCACTTTACCTACGGTTGTGGGTTCGATCCCTCCTCGAGGGACTGAATTTTTATTATTAATTTATTAATATTTTAATTTCTTCTCTCTGGCACCAAAACCAAAAGTCCAAACGGAACACGTTGCGAAATTCGGCGGACAGCAGGGAACGGAGTGTCTTAACATTAGGTTCCTTTTGCCTACTTTGCTGTGCGCGGGATACAGCGTGAAGCTGATTTTAGGTGAATGCGTGAAATTATAGGTTATTCTGTAACATACCAGTGTATAAGATTACATTAAACCAAATCTAATTTGCAATGAGACACTATATACATACACATATGTTGGATAGGTGTATATATAAGCAATTTCCTGCCTTCGTGACTGGATGGTAAGTGAAATGGTAATACAATATATGTTTATATACATATAACTTAATATGTTAGTAGTATGTAATTTGGACCATAGTGGCATAGTAGAAGAGCCTCGCGATGGTTGTGAGTTCGATTTGTATTCAGGGCAATGAATTAATTTCGTTTCTTTACTTCGTTTGCTCTGATAAGATGAATCGCAGCATTGAGTTTCGTCACTTAAGATACAACGTCTCAGTTTAGAGTGGAAAGTGGAAAACTGTCCTGATACTAGGTTTTCTCTGCCTACTCTGCTCTGTGGATAATAGTTTGAAGTTGCAACTATAAAATAAATATTATTTTACGGCAAAATCAAGTGTACATACGAGTATGTACCACAAAAAATATTGTGATTTTGTTATTTTAAGTTATGCTGTAAAATATTTTAGTAATTTTAGCATTAAGCTATCTATCTATATCTACTACTAATTTTTAGAACTGAAGAATTTGTTTGGTTGAATGCGTTAATCTCAGGAACTATTGGTACAAATTGAAAATAATCTTTTTGTATGATATAATCCATTTACATAGTTTACATTGAAGTAAGCTATAAGGTTATATACGTATTACATCATGTTAATCATTTAGATGTAATCCACTCCAGTCTGACTTACCACAGTCCCTTAGAATATGTGACGTCACCATGGTAAAATGGAAATAACTCAAGTCATTTCCATTTTACCATGGTAGCGCTACCGTGGTAAAATGGAAATAACTAGACTTATTTCCATTTTACCACGGTAGCGTAGTTTCCATTTTACTAAAAAATGGTTTCCATTTTACAAAACGAAACCGCAAATCATAACTAGAACACGACATGTAGCATCAAACCATTTGACCAGCGCCATTTCTAAAATTTTAAGCTCTTTGGACCTCTCCAACGTGACTAATATATTACTCGCTCGAGTTTCATGAAAAGTTTAAGCGAATTTGTACGCCGTAGTTGTTTTTAACCTCTGCTAATTAGAGAGGTTGGAAAATATTTTCTTTTTTCTTCTGATTTAAATGCTTATTTCGTTTATATCTGATGTATGTTTTCGGTCATATTTGCTTTATTTTTATTTTTAGCTTAGATTTTTAGTTTTGTGTAACGGAGGCTCTCTTTTTTTTTTACTTGATGCATTTTTTTTATAGTCACGCCGTAATCCACACACAGCGGGGTGCAGAGGGAACCCAGTATTTAGAAACTCCGTTTCCCATTGTCTGTTAAATTCTGGGGTATTGCGTTTTGAATGGTGAAGCTCGACAGCCGCGGAGCACCACTAGAGCGAAGAAATGAAAATATTAAATATTTAATTTTCTGGAGTGGATTAAACCCATTACCGATCGTGGTTTACATTACGTTAACAACGAGTTCAATGTCCATTCAGTGAAAATCTAAATATTAAATATTTAATTTCCTGAATAAACAATCGCTACTTCTTAACAATCTTATTAAAATTTAAAAAAAAACAGCTTCACATACAGTAGGGTATGCAGAAGGAACCTAGTGTTAAGTTCTCCACGTGAGGCGTGTTGAGAGGCGGAACTCAATGCCGGGCTTTTGCCTTGTTGCGAGAGCAAAGAAATGAGAATATTAATAAATGGTGATTCATTCCTTCGAGTTGGGATTGAACCCACAATCATTACGTTACAGTCACACCCTTGTTCTGCTGCGCCACGGCCGTCTCTTATTTGTATATCTTATTATATATCATATAAAATTGAATTTATCATAAAAAAATTAATCTCTAATGGTAGAAAAAAATCTAAATAGCTTCTGAGGTATCTTAATTATTTCTAAATTGCACGGTTTATTTGCACTGAGGTTAGGGGAGGGCGAATATTTGGCCCGCTGCTTATATTACGAGAAAATTGTTATTTTTTTGTAATTTAAAGCCAATAACAAGAAAAATTTATACAAGGAATAAGTAAGAGTAAATGAAAAAAACGGAAAAAAAGTAAAAAGTATGAAGGTTTCGTTATTTACCTCCGAGCTTAGAAACCCTAAAAATGATAATAGCACCTAAATTACTAAACAAAATTAAAAAACAAAAAAAAAACTTTAAAGTTAATAAAAAAATACAATAATATTAATTAATTCAAAGTAAACATTCATAATTTATTATTGATAATTATATTTCGCTTTTTTTTAGTTTCACTCATTTTCCAGCAAAGTAGAGTGGGCAGAATAAACCCACTGCTTAAGATAAGTATCTTATCGTTCTCCACTTCAGCCCAAATTCGAGATTTATCAATTCAAATCAAATTTTGAGAGTAGCTCTATTCCCACAAAAGAGATCGAACCTACAATCACCGTGTTTACAATCAGGCGATGTCAACAATCTAATACTTTAACAATATTAAACATTTCTAAATAAGTACATTATAAAAAAAAGGCCAGTCGCGGCGCAGGGGCACAAAGTGTGACTATAAAATCGACTGGTTGTGGGTTCGATCCTTACTCGAGGAAGTGAAGTATTTATTTACATTTATATTTTCATTTCTTCGCTCTGATGTCGAGGCAAAGCGCGGCACTGAGTTCTGCCAATCAACACGCAATGCCTCCAGAACTCGGCGGTAAATGGGAAACGGAGTGTCTCAACACTAGGTTCCGTCTGCCTACCCAGCTGTGTGCGGGATACAGCATGAAGTTGATTTAATTTGATTTAAATTTTTTATAAAGAATAATTAGACGTACTCTTTGATCGTAACGGTAAGTAAACACAAAATGTTTTTCAATTTAATAAGCTTCAAATTTCTTCGAAACATGAATTTTGATTTTAAACTAGCAAGTGCCTGAAAAACACAGCTCGTACGTTCACTACAGAAGGAAAACGAGAAAAAAACGACATCACACCGATTTCATGCACTTGTGTAGTGTAGTACTCGTGTAGTACAGAATTTTATAAAATACATCTTGGATGTGTATTTTTAACACATTATGCTTTTACGCCAAGTATGAAGTAAGTTTATACATATACTTTTATACTTTTTTTAGCATTACGCCGTATTACGAACAAAGTAGAGCAGGCGGGGGGAACCTGGGAACCTAAGGTTACGACATTTCCGATTTTCAGCTGAAATTTGGAGGCATTACATGTTGAGTGGCGGAACACAACGCTGCACTTTCTGTCATTACCAGATAGCAAGGAAATGCAATGACAATTTTTTTTTATATATTTACTATTAAAAAAATATATATTTACTATTTTATTTATTAAAAAAAAAGGTAAAGCTACATTTTTTTAATTGTTTTTATTATATATATATATTTATAGAAAGTATTCAATATTTTTTAAATTATCCAGTGATGTAATAAGATGTGAGTGTTTGACTACTAGAATTCTGCCCCCTTTTCAAGATTTATAGCGTATTCCTAATATAACAGGACCGGCAAAGGGAACCCGGGCGACCTAGTGTTAAGACTGACCTACCATATTAAGACACTTTCATTCCCTACTTTCGTATGAATTCTGGAGGTATTGCGTGTTGAGTGACATATCTCAGTGCCAGTGCCAGGGCGAAAAAATGTTAAATACTTTATTTTCTCGAGTGAACATCGAACTCAGAACTATTGGCCAATTCAATATAATATTTAAAAAATTAAACTAAAAATTAATCAATCTAGTTTTATTCCAATACATTTTTCTATAACTCAAGCCAACTGTCGGACAAGTCACTGTCTAACATCACTGTTAGATAGTTGTCAGAACTATACAGGCTTCTCTCTGTAAGGTGGTAAGTAGGTCGAGACTCAAGACGCGTCCGCTCAACGTGCCCCCTGATGAGGAGATTTGAACACCCATCTCAGTTTGACTAAAGAAAATGTTGCTTTAAATTATATGTTATTATATTAAATAAATCAGCTTCACGCTGTATCCCTCACACAGCAGGATAGGCAAAGGAAACCTAGTGTTAAGACACTCCGTTGCCCAATTTTCATCGAGTTCTGGAGGCATTGTGTGTTGAGTGGTTGAACTCAAGGCCACCACCAGAGAGAAGAAATGAAAATATAAATGTAAATTAATATTTAATTTCCTCGAGTGGGAATCGAACCCACAACCAGTCTATTTTACAGTCACATGATGTGCATCTGTGCCATGACTGGCCTCAATTCGTTATTGTATTAATAGGCTTTAATACCTTCTAATAGATTTTTTACTATGCTAATATATTAGTAAAGATGGTTTATTACGTTATTAAGATGGAATTGAAATGTTACTGATTTATCATGAAGGTCGTAAGTTTTTATTTTTCAGTTATTTTTAGTAATTATTATATTGTGTGTGTTTATTATAGTTATTATTAATTAACTTTTATTGTTAATTTATTATATATATTTGTTCGTATCAAAATATTTTCTGGAATAAAAGACAAATTGTTTTGATTTTCATTGAAAGTGGTAAACAGAGAGTCCTTCATTATATAACATTCAGAAACATCTAATAAAAGTTTTGTTTTTAGTATTTTATAATACTAAAAAAAAGCAATTTATTTATATAAACGTTCAGTTTTTCACATACCTAAATTTAAGTCAAAATTTTTCCCTATTTTAGGTCAAAATTTTATGTTGCAATGTAATAAGAAATAAAGAAAGTACATAAAATTTTTAAATATAATATTTTAAAATAAATATTTTCCTTAGAGAGACTTTGAACCTAGTACATATAAATGTTTTTACACATTGTCTTCGTTGTTTCACCATTCATTTTAACTCGTATAAGAAAAAAAAACAACATTTCAAAAGAGGATTTTTCGTGAACAAAAACTGGCTTTTCATATAAAAGTCGTCTCACTACAGTGTTATTGTTTGAATTACATACTGATATTTGAAAGGAATTCTGTCTCATTAGGAAAATGAAATGCTATAGTATTTTACTATTTGAACAATACTCTCGGCTTGTTTAACATTAACAATATGTTGTTTTTGATTTTAGCGAAATTTACTTGTTTCATGTAGAATATGAAAAAGCTTTTGTAATGATAAGAATGTAACTTTGGTATATATATATTTAGTTTTTAAACTTTTCTTGTCATCTAGAAATTGTGAAATTTAATAAAATATTAATATTGATCTCTGAGTCCCTTGTTAATTCTTACAGAGTAAAAAAAAAATTTTTAGCTTCAAGCTATATTCCGCACATAGCATCCCCACCCTCCGCTAAATTTTAGGAATAATGCGTGTTAAGTGGTGGTACTCAACGCCGCTCTTTTGCCTCGTTACTAGAGCGAGGAAATGAAAATATAAAATATTACATTTCCTCGAGCACTCACAACCAGCGCTTACAGTTACATATATACCAGCCTATGAACCAGAACTAGTCTTGCTAAAAAAATGGTTCATCGTTTTATAAGTTGTTTTATTCTGAGCTTCTTAATTATATGGTAAATAAAGAGAAAGAGAAAGTTAAAACAAAATATATATATATTTAAAAGTTAAAAGTTAAAATAAAAAAGTAAAAGTTAGAATTCTCTTACTTTCAGATACTTTTATCTTCTAACTTTCTATATTTTTATATTTTGACTCAATTTACATACCCGTGGTATATTCGACCTCAGGTATAAGTTATACATAAAGAACTATCCCATTCGAACCAGTTCCTGAGATAAGTGTGTTCATTCAAACAAATTCTGTAACTTCATAATATACAATGCTGTTATAATTTCATAGCGATTGATTTATATATTATTAAAATAAAATGATGTACACACATATACACATATTTAAAAAAATAAAGAAAATAAAAGAGCCAATATTTCTTGTCGTAGCATATTTTTTTATGGAATATAAATGTCTGATACTGCAATTACTTTGAAACCTATTTATGTATTCATAAACGTAGAGCCATTTAAATAACTAAGCAATGCTACGATAAATTTATAATAGTTCTGTTTCTTATGTAAATGTATAGATAATATATTATTTTATAATAAAAAATAGTATAAATATATTTTTCTTATTACATAATAAACAAAAAAAATTGTAAACGTAACGTCTTTGTTAACAACTCAACCTTAAAATACCTTAACTATATACCAACCTATTTTGGCCGGATTACATTCCACAGCTGCATATACCAGGGAGACTATTAAAAGTGAAGCTTTCCAATCCATTATTGCACTTAAAAATATTCACTTCTCAAATAAATATCGCGTCTCATTCTCTACGTAGAGTTGGTGCTACGCCGTAGACGACCGTCCGACGCAACGGCGCCCGGACTACTGAGCCACATCGGTTACATTTAGTTATTATTGATTCTTTTAAATGTTATTTTTGATTATTTAAATTATTACAATTGTTATTCTGTTATATTTTTTGAATTGATCATGAAAATTAATTTAGTTAATTTTGTATTTAAAATTTAATTTATAAAATTATAAAGTTAATACGTTAAACATATAAATTTAATAATTAATATCACACTAATATGGCATATTATCATTTATTTTCTTAATCAGTGTAAATAAAAGACTATTTTATTAGCATAAGATACGAGATACGTTGAGGTCATCGTGGCCCCGGCAGCACAAGAGTGTGACTGTAAACGTGACAGTTGTGGGTTTGACTCCTATTCGGGGAAAAAAAAATTTTTTTGTAATAATTTTTTTCGCTCTGGTGATGTAGAAAAGCGCACCGTTGAGTTCTGTCACTGCACGCCTCCGAACTCAGCGGATAGTGGAGGAACGGGAACGTAGCTTAGCACTAGATTCCCAGGTTCCATTTGCCACCAGATACAGCGTAAATAATAATAGTTTATTCATATTTACCTTCACCTGACAGTGTGGGTTTAAATTTTACATTTTCCGAACTACAGAGATAATGTATGCAATTGTACGTTTTATTTTACATTATAGGCAGAGAGTGAGTAACGAAAACTTTTATAAATTTCGTTTATAACTAATATTTTGTCAGACATATAAATGAATAAAATTTATTTTAAACTAAACTTCTCATTAATATATATTTTGCATTTTACGCATACGTTTTTGTGTAATATACAAATATAAATAACGAACTTCGTTACTTCTCGACGTACCATATAAAAAAGTAAAACTAACAACAATAAAACAGTATAGAATATAACTAACATCGACTTATTATCAGAGTTTGAATTTGCTTTTGATGTTATCTTTTACATTAGTTCTTTTTTTTAGTTTTTTTTATAGTATTAAAAGTTCATCGGCTGCATTTGGTATGGTAACTTACTATACAAATATAGGTAGAAATCTCATAAGTCGGAGCCAGTTGTGGCGCATGGGCACAAAGTGTGACTGTGTAAAATCAACTGGTTGTGGGTTCGATCGCCACTCGAGGAAATGAAACGTTTATTTACATTTATATTTTCATTTCTTAGCTCTGGTGTCGAGGTAAAGCGCGTCGTTGAATTCCGCCACTCAACACGCAACGCCTCCAGAACTCGGAGGAAAGTGGGGAACGGAAGTGTCTTAACACTAGGTTGCCTCTGCCTATCCTGCTGTGTGCGGGATACAGCGTAAAGCTGAAAAAAAATCTGATAAGAGGAAATTTATAGGTATTTCATTAAAACAATCATTACAAACTTATATTTGTTGTTTATTTCATACAAAATTAGTGCATACAAAGTGTAATGAATTTAAATTTGTCAAATTTTACAAGTTATACTTCCCGTTGACCGAAAACATGAAATTGATTCGGATTCCTCGGTGGGCGAATCCGAACTGGTTTTCTTAATAATATGTTTGCAGTGCTTTTGTATATTTTTAATAATTATTTTTTTATACCTTGGGGTATATTAACGTTATTTTCATAAAGATTTATGATAGATTTGGAAATAAAAACATCCACATAAAAACAACCTCGTTGACCCCCGTACTCCGGTCAGGGTTAAGCGTGAAGCGGGGTAATGTCGCGTTTTGTCTTCTTACCATGGCCAGAAAATGAAAATAACTCATTCCTTCAAAACACAAAATTGCATCACTACACCATGATGACTTGAACTTATTATTATTATAAAAGAAATAAAATTATTATTATAAAAGAAATGTGTTATAAAATAGAGAATAATTTATTAATAATCTTTAAACATTTGAGGTCAAAAGCAATAAGTGATTCTGAATCTCAACATTATTTATTATCAAATAATAATATTATATTAAAGTAATCAAAGAAACTTGTTTATTTTATAAATATAATTTACGATAACTTTCATTCTATGTACAGACTTCGTTAGTTCAATGATATTGATATTAACTTTGTGTATTTGTAAATAAAATATAAGATTTGAATTCAGGCGTGGCACAGGATCACAAAGGTCACTGTAAGTGCGAAAGGTTACCGGTTCAAATCCCACTCGAGGAGATTAAATATTTTCATGCCTTCTCTCTGGTAACGAGGCAAAGCGTGGCGTTGGCTTCCGCTACTTAACACGCGCTGACTCCAGAATTCAATGAAAATGGTAAATGGGAGTGGTACTGATGTTTTTAAAAATTATTGAGGAAGGCTTCAAGGTTGAAGTTCAACTTACAGTATATGCGGTCAATGTGAGTTCCCTTATTATCGTTAGAATTGGTCATGTGTCATATAAAACTATTATTTATGTCCATTTGACAACAGGGGCGAGGGTATTAATTAGCAGCAATGTTTAATAAATAAAAAAAACAGCTTCACACTGTATCCCGCACACAACAAGGTAGACAGAGGGAACCTAGTGTTAAGACACTCCGTTCCACACATTTTGCCGGATTCTGGAGGTATTGCGTACTGAGTGGCGGAACTCAACGCCACGACCTCCTTTGTCTCAACACCAGAGCGAAGAAATTAAAATATAAATTTAAATAAATATTTTATTTCTTCGAGAGGCGATTGAACTCACAACCGTCATGTTACAGTCACACCCTTATGCCCCTGTGCTACGACGGCCTCTGATGTTTAATAAGATTTGTTTTTAACTTTACGCTGTATCCCACACACAGCAGGACAGTTAGAGATTTAGTTAGTTAGCGGTTTACTTAGTGGTAAAAATAGAAATATTAAAATATATAAAATAAATAAGCATTTTTCTTTATATACATCATAATTCTTTTTCATGCACCAGCCATGGCTCAGAGGTACTAAATGTGACTGTAAAATCGGATCTTTTTGTAAATTGTAATCATTTAAAATATTTAAATAACCCAAATCGGATATGATTAAAAATGTAGCCTTCATTTAACAGTAAAGAGAATTTTATGACATATGACGAAAAATAATTAAAACTTTTCATTTCATTAAAAAAGGCTTTAATATAATTTGTTTAATTATATCTTAAAATAAAATAATATTTTGTGTGGGTTGTTTTAACAAAGCTTATTGCTTAAGATGACATTTATTGTATGTGTTTCTAACAAGAACTATTTTTTTAATAGCTTCACGCTATATCGTTCAGTCAGTCGGTTATTAGATTTTGGGAAATCGTGAATTGAGTTAGAAAATAAAATATCACACCTTGTCTTGTTACCAGAGAGAGAGAGAAACTGAAGATAATTCTTTCTCCAGAGTGGGAATACACCTTCAAGTTTACAATTAGACGCTGTATTGCTACGCCACGACACACGTTACTATTATTGAACAGTAACATAATGTAAAAAGTATTTATTTTCTCTCGTTCTATTTTCTTGAACATAACAAGGTAGCCATAGGGAACCTAGGCTACCTTGTTCAAACTCGTGTTATGACACTAGGGTCCCATTAATGTATTTCCGTTTCTAACTTTGCCGGAACTCAACGTCTCATCACCAGTAATGAAATGAAAATTAATAATTAATACATCTTTAACAGAATGGGAAGGATTCCACGATATATTTTATATGCACGCTTGTGCCCTTGAGTCATGACTAGCCGCAATGTGTGATTTATTATATAGGCATTATTTCATTTTCCTACTTTACTATAACAAACTGCGGGGAGAACTAGAATCAGACTGTCTGTAAATACTGGGTTCCCTCTACCTTCCCTACTATATACGAGGGATGCCTGAAGTAAAAAAATGTACTCAATATCTTAAACTTTTAAAACTATTCTAATATACAGTTCCAACACAAATAGGTATTGTTTCGAAAACGACTGCTGTCAGTTTCCATGGGGACGAAGTTGTGTTAACTAAGTTATTATCCATCACGAAATATGAAGTGGGGCTTCTTCCAGTCGATATTATATTATTATTGACTGCTGAGGCCGTTTCGGCAGAAAAGCGTATGACTAAAACGCGAAGATTTCGGGTTGGATTCCCACTCGAAAGAATGGATTTTGAAAAATGTATGGTAAGCAGGAAACTGAGTGTCTTCACCTTGATTTACTCGATTTACAACGTGAAGCTAAATTATTTATAATTTTCTCTAAAATAATTACGTTTTTCATATTTTTAAGGTTTCGTTCCTAAAAAGGAAAACACAGTACAGAACCCTTACAGGATCACTTGCCCGTCTCTTAAAAGTATTTATTTGAAGCGTGAGTGGATGTATCAATATGAATTATATAGGTCTACATTCTCTTGGAACACAAAAAAAATCAAGCGTTTGATTCTAAGAAAAAATTAAACAAGCTTCTAAGTTAACGCAATCAGAAGATACGAACGTTAATGTTTTTGCTACATTTTATATGAATTTATGTAATTAAAATCTATAGGTACTTCCCGTAATTTAGCAAAAAGTGAGCTACATGCAGTATAACGAGATGAAAAAAATCAAAAAGTAAACATTTATAGATATTTCATAGAAAGAATTATAACAAACTTATAATTATAGTTCATTTCATACAAAACTAGTGCATACGCCTGCAAAATAAATTTGTGAACTTTTATTAGTTGTATTTTTTGTTGACAAAAAAAAACTAAAATTGGTACGGAACCCCCCGTATGCGAGTCCCACTCGCATTTGACTGGTTTTTTTTATTATCAAAAATTTAAAATTTTAAGTTATTTGAGAAATGAGAAACAATAAAGAATTCCTTTAACAGCAATATGACTAGCCGATTTATTATGCACGCTGTAATTAAATATGCGCAAGCTATTCAGAAGATAGTGCTGTGAACGTTCTTGTCAGCAATTTTTAATACTATAAAACCATTTTACCATTCTTTTGGGGTCCTCTAATTAGCCTGGGGGATGATTTTAAAGTCGAAAAATTGTTGAAGCCCTCATTTTACATTTGTGATATGTTGTCTTCATTTATTTATTAAAGATATAAATTGCATAAAAAAATAAAATATTTTTAATTATAAATGTAATTGAGGTCAGTCGTGGCGCAGCGGCACAAAGTGTGACTGTAAAATCGACTTATGTGTTCTTAGTTGTGGGTTCGATCCCCATTCGAAAAATGAAATATTTATTTACATTTATATTTTCATTTGTTCGCTCTGGTTCCGCCACTCAACACGCAATGTCCCCAGAACTCGACGGAAAGTGCGGAACGGAGTGTATTAAAACTAGGTTCCCTCTGCCTACCCTGCTGCTGAAACTGAAAAAAAATGCAATAAAAATTAATTAAAAAAAAAAACTATTTATTTAGGTCGACTGGCCGTTATGATGTACTGGAACAGCGTAGAGTTCAACCACTCGAGACTCAAAAATTGGGCATGAAGTAGGGAACTGATCTACTGTTCGGGGAGAAGGTGTTAATGTGATTTTTTTTTCAACATTTTAGTGAACATAAACACACAGATACACACATAAAGTGTTTTTTTTTCTATATACGCACAGAACTTGATTCCATTACGTTTTATATACACTTAACCTGAAGCATATGTTACATACATCTCACTATAGCATAATCTAATATCGCTTATGCTTGTACGTGGGATATAAAGGCATTTTTATATCTTAAGCCAGGGATGGCCTTTTAGTATATTAATTTTGATATTTTCTTATTTTATCTATAGGTACTGCATATTTTATCTCGAAAAATATTTTCAAAAACCTAACATCAAAATTAGAACGTTAGGCAAACATGTTTTATAAAAAGTTACGTCGTTCTACTAGGTTTTTCTTTTTGGTTTTTACTTATGCACACATAACTGAAGATATACTTAAACGTCAAAGCGCGGCGTTGAGTTTCGTCACTCTATATGTAATGCCTCATTTTTGGTAGAAATGGGCATACGAAATGTCTTAACATTAAATGTTTTCTATATATTTTTATAACTGCTGCTAATCTAAAATCAATAGAAACTAATGTTAAGGCACTCCTCTACTTTCCACACTATTTCCAAGACATGGCTTGTTGAGTAGCCGAACTGGGAATCGAACCCACAACTGTCGCGCATGGAGAAGTACATATTAACGTAATAACATTAAACATTTATATATTTTATCATCATTTTACCACCCCTGTAGCCCTGAATGTAAAGACTCTTTATGGGGGTGCTAAAATTTGATGTCAACGGGAGTTACTTAGGATTGAGTTAGACAATAATCTGTTAGTGACGTGTTTTGTCATTACAATTCAGGGTGTCGGTGGTTTTGACGTTAGATTGTATTGCAATTTAAGAAAAATAGCTTCTAAAAAGATTTTTTAATAGTTTTAGTTTTCTTATTTGTGTATTTTGAATTTTAATATAATGTGAACTGAATAAGTTTATATTATAATGAAATACTCTCTTGGCGTAATGAAATATCTTCGTATTCTCGCTTTGGTAACAAGACAATCATCGGTGTTGAGTTCCGTCACTTAATACGCAGTGTCTTGAAAATTATCGGAAACTTGTAAGTTTCCTTGTAAGTTGTTTGTGTTAACAATAGGTTCCCTCTTCCTACCTTGCTATACGCGGGATATAGCAAAAGCAGTAAAGCTAAAAAAATATTCAAAATATTTACTTTTCAACTTTCATATTTAAACACTTTAACAATATTTGCCAGATCTTAATTTTTTTTTATATAATCATTAAAACAATAATAAATTGAAAATTGAACCCACGTCTACTTTATATTTAGGAGCTTCCCACATTATATTTGTATCTAAAGCAGTATTTATTATAATATAAAATATTCACTATATTTTATATTGTTAAAATATTCACTTGTTTATTTTTCAGCTCTTACTATTTTTGTAACATTTTTATATTTTTATTCCATGTAAAGGTAAAAGCAATCCCATTTTTCAGAAATTTTTTACTCTTTTTCTAGAAAAATACCTTGTTGATATTAACGGGACCGTGACAAAAAAAATATTAAACTATCATATAATCAAAATGGATTTACAATAATCGCGTATCTATTAAGACCCTTAATGCACCAATTATATATATACATATGTACATACATATGTATCCCGGATTTAGCGGGGTGGCAGAGGGAACCTAGTGTTAATTAATATTCCCCTGAGGTATCCCCCACCGTCCCGTTTACACAGTCACACGGTTACCTCAACACATACATGTAGACATGTTTAAATATATATTGAAAAGAAAAAGTTCACTAAAACCTATTTCCTTGCTTATATATCTAGTATTAACAGTATCTTCATATAAACTTTCGACCTCGAACCCGTGGGAAAACATCTATTTCCAGTTTGGATGTACTTGCGATTTTTGTGAAAGTGAAATATCATTTCAGTGAATATCACACTTCCTAATGTTAGATAATGGAGTCTTTGAAATTATTTTTTTATGGACTTGGACTGTACTTACAAACAAAACATACAATATGATTTTAAATTAAACTGTTTTAACCGGATTAAAGGCGTATATTTTGTATTTTTATACGTTTTGGGGAACCCGACGTTTCGAACACTTTGCAGTAGTCCGTGGTCACGGGAAGACTACTCAGTCTTTGTATAAAAGTAAAAAATATACGCGATTAATTCAGTTAAAATAGTTTCATTTAAAATGTGTAATAATCGTGAAAATAAAAGAACTTTTTATACAATATGATTTTTTATGAGGCCGTTGGGGCATAAGGGTGTGACTGTAACGCGACTGTTGTGTATTCGATTTCGACAGAGGAAATGAATTATTATTTCTCAATATTTTGATTTCTTCACTGTGGTATTATAAAAGATTACAGCGTTGAGTTCTGTCGTTTCACACGCAATGCCTCGAAACATTCGGCAGAGAGTGGTGAACAGTTCACTTTGTCTACAGTGTTGTGCGGGATAAATAGTAAAGCTAGTTTAATTTTTGATTTTTTTTATATACATAAACGACGTAATATCATTTCCTCTTTAGAGAAAGTACTGTTGATTGTAACCAGGGCATGTCAATTGCCTGTAGATTAAGAAAAACGGACTTAACTACAAAAAATAATCAAGTATTAAAAAAAATATATGTAAAGAAGTGAGCAAAGTGTTACTTCGGAGAACTTTGTATCACATTTTATGATTGGCCATACACTATGTAATAAATATTTGATTTTAAAGCCAGTGGAACAGCGTATGACATTTAAATGCGATGGTTTTAGCATGAGTGGGGTACTGTTAATGGGAACAGAGTGTCTTAACACTAGGTTCCCAGGTTACGTCTTTCTACGTTGCTATCGTACAGTGTGAAGTTAAAAAAAATCTATAAATGTCAGATCCACTCGTTCTGATAAAGAAACAAGATGAAAGCGGCGTTGAGTATTGTAACTTCACATATGTCTTGAAAAGTAAACGTAAACTGGAGAACGGTGTGTCTCCACACTAGGTTCGTTTACCTAAATTTTCCTATGAAGTGAGCCTCTCGTCACCTCTTCCGGATTTCTATTATATAGTTTTGTGGAAAATACAATATACGATTGAAATAGTTCAAGGAAGAATCTATACGTCTAAAGTCAGTTCAACACTGCCATATTGAATAGATAGCGTTCACTAACAAACCCTTCTACATTGTCCACCTTTATCAAATTAGTGTGTGTAACGAACTGAGTCAAGAGTCAAGATAACGCTTCCGTTCTACGTGTTCAAAGAAAGATATCGGTTCGAATATAAGAAAAAATACCTAGATTTAGAGTAGATTTTTTTTACTTTACGCTGTATCACGTACATAGCAAGGTAGGTAAAAGAAACCTGGGAGTCTATTGTTAATACACTCCGTTCCATTTCCGCCGAATTCTGACGGCATTGCGTGATATGTGGCGGAACTCAACTCCGCGCCTTGTCGCGTTACCAGATCGAGGAAATTGAAAACATTAAACACATTACACATACATTTCCTTGAGTACAAATCAAACCCACAACCTATTACATTTACAGTCAACGCTTGTGCCCTTTCACCACGACTGCCACGAATACACTCTGAAGTATTCGGTTTTAACCACATATTTTTCATGTTACATAAAATTGAAAAAAAAGAATAAATCTATAAAAATCGACTTTTTTTCTCCAGATTGCAAATAGGTCATGATTGTGAGGTTCAAAATTATTGAAAATCATAAAAAATAATGACATTTTTTCCACTTTTACTGATGTTCACCACTAATAAATTATTTAAGATTATCTGATTAGAAAATATTGCTGGAGGAATTGATGCTAAATCTTATCAAGAGGTTCCCTCTTAGGTAGAGGGCCTTGCTGTGTGCGGGATATAGCATGAAGTTGATTTTTTTATAAAATAATAAAATCCGATGATGGGCAATCCTTAAAAGGTAAATTTTCCACACAACGTTTATCTTATAGCACTGTGCGATGCCCTCTGCTAATTTAAATTTTACTATTGTTGTCACTAAACAGCCTACATATTCATGATTAAGTAAGAAATATATCAAGTAAATATAAAAAAAGGAAAAAAAGATATTTTCGAGTTACTTGTATATATATAGTTACTTGTTTATACTACTTATTATATTTTTATAGTTACTTGTAGCAGTCTTTATATGTAGAGGCCAGTCGTGGCGCAGGGGCACAGAGTGTGATTGTAAAACTGTATCGACTGGTTGTGGGTTCGATCCCTACTCGAGGAGAAAAAATATTTGTATTTATATTTTAATTTGAATTTGAAAATTGCATTCGTGGCGCAGTGGCGCAATGTGTGACTGTAAAAACTGTTTGTGGGTTCGATCCCCACTCGAGGAGATGAAATATTTACTTAAATTTATATATCCATTTCTTCAATCTGGTGTCGAGGCAAAGTGTGTTGAGTTCCGCCACTCAACACCCAATGTGAAACAGTTACTTTAAAAATATATATTTATATATTTTTAGGAAATGTATACAAAGTGATGAAAACTGCATTTAAATCAATTAAGCCATTTCCGAGATTATAATGCACAAGCGCACAGACAAACTGACAAACAGTGAAAAAGTAATTGTTTTGGATTCTATTACTATTTTTTATTCTTTTTTCTACGTTATTTAATCTCATATATCGTCCATGTACAGACAACGTTCGGTTGCAATTCTATTATATTAAAGATGTTTTATTCCACGCGGCCTGTTTAGACATTGTGCAGTGCTAAGCTCCACCATCCATCGAATATCAGGAGCACACCGAGGGTGGACTCTAACGCTAAGACAATCAGTTTCCTACTTTCTTCCAAATTTGGAAGGATTTAAGTGGCGGAACTCAACCCACATCCTTATCCACCACACCCTGGAAATGAATATCTTATAGAACGACTGTCTGCTAAACCACTGCGCCAACGGTCTCAAAGATACAAATTTAATATATATTTCATATATCTATATGTACATAATAAAACTTGTATCCATATTTCCTTACCCGACGACGGCATATAATGTATTTTTATTGCGTTATAACTTTCACCGTATCAAAGACTTGCAGACTTACTGCGGAACATTCTCGTGTGTAATGCCTATATATTGTAATAATATATGAATAGATATATTTTTGTATATTTATTGTTTTTTAGGTTTTATATATATCTAAGATTTTTTGTAGTATGAGAGACAGAAAAAAGTCTAGGTTGCCCTTCGAGAACACGGAATCGATGTGCTGAAGGAAGGTCAGATAAAATATCTGGACTCTCCGGAGGGAATACGAAGAGGTTGGTGTCGATTACCAAGGCGAAAGATGTATTTGGAAACCTTACAAGAGCAATAAAATTTATATTATTAATTATAAATCAGCTTCATTTTGTATCCCGTACACAGAAGGGTAGGCAACGAAATCTAGTCAAGACACTGTTCTTCCACTTTCTTAATTGCAATTCTGAAGGCATTGCGTGTTGAGTGGCAGAACTCGACACTGCGCTCCATACCAGAGTGAACAAATATTTCGTCTCCTCGAGTGGGGATCGTACTCACAACCAGTCGGTTTCACAGTCACACTTTGTGCCCCTGCGTCACGACTTAAAATAACACAAATTAAAACTAAATTATAAATAAATAAAATTCATAGGGTATTTCCGGTTGACCTAGAATTATGAAATTTGGCAGCTAGCATCTATAGGTAGTACTAGTCCAGGAAAAAATCTGAAAACTAAACGTTTGTGGTTTACTCCTAAAAAATCATAGCCTCAAAAGGAAGGATTTTTTAAATATAAGAGCTGCTAGCTCCAGTGACGTATCAGATGAAAGAGGTCTGGGTAAGCTAAGCCTGAATTTTAGAAAAACTCAAGACCTCCAATTTATGTTCGGAATCCCCAGTGAAGAAGCCCGACTCGCGCTTGTCCGGTTTTCTTTTGTTTTCGAATTCTTTTACTGCTCCCTCCTATAACCAAAGAAATCTCTTAAAATTGTATTATTTTTTCTATTTCTTCAAATAAAACATTATTTACGATTCTTAGTAGGTTTACAGCGGTCATATATATTTAAGGGGCTAGATTTACTACCAGCAATTGCTCAAGGTTACTAAAAGAAACGTAGAACAAGTTTTTACTACCTTTTCTAATAGGCATTTTACTATTGGCAACACTTTGCTTGATACTTAGCTATTATATGTTATGTTATGGTCATTATGTATTTTACGTGTGTATACGAGCGCGGCGTTAAGTTTCGCAGCTAGAAAATTGGGCGGAGAGTGTGGAACAGAATGTCTTAACACTAGGTTGTCTCCTCTATACTCCTCGTATTTGAAAGAAAAATTAAAAGTATTTGAAATAAAAAATTATTGTTGTTTTTTTTTTGGTTTTCTACTTTGCAAATAAGAATTTCTGGAAATTGTATTATAAAATTGTTTTGCTTAATAATGCTTCTATATTTTCTTCTTAGATAATTTATGGATATTGATTGAAAGTATAGATATACTCTTAATGAAAAATTATTAATATTTATTATTTATGTTATATTATAAATAAATTATATACATGTTTATTTACAATATCAACAATGGTAGATCTTATCGTTTTTCTATGTATTTTTACCAGAGCGAGAAACTTAAAATATCAAATATTTAATTTCCCAGAATGGGAATCGAATCTATAACCGTCGCGTTTACATTCACAGTTTGTGCCCCTGCGCCTCGACTGGCCTCAAACAGCCTCTACCTTTATATTACACTTACTAATATTGAGAAAAAAAACAAAAACTAAAAAAAAGTCAATTCTGGCCTAATAAATACGGCATTGACACTTGGATTTTTACACAAAAACAAATCTAGTACAAAGTTCGGACAACAATTATACATTAGGCTGGCATCTGGCCAGCTGTCGATGCAAATCTGGCTGAGGCCGCTCTGATATATCTACATTACTTTACGTTTTGTGTTTATATATTTTAATTTCTCTTTGTATGGTTTTGTAATAGTCGTTTGTTGTGATTTTTTATAACAGGATATATAAAGAGAGTCCAGTGTCAAGATACTTTTCTCAATAAAAATATTTATTTTATACAGTTTTTTTAATATATTGTGGGATGTATCCTGTTTTATGCAGTTATATGGTATTGTCCAGTCAGCCAAAATATATATTAAAAGAAATAAATAAAAAAACCCATGGATTGTCTGTATGTACCTATGTAGATATGTTGTGACAAGTGGTGCAACTTAACGTCTAAATATTACAAAAAATAGTTACTCTCCGAGAGGAAATCGAATCCACTAACATCAAGCGTTTTTTTTAATACTTTCCAAACAGGCTAAGATGACGTAATATTATCGTTAATTCTTTTTCTAATAAAAACCTTTGTTGTTTTCTTTACATATTCCATATTATTTATTCAATTTGCATGATATTTTTTTTCATATCATGCCAATCATTTATATCTTACGAGAGCAGCAAACATTTATCAAGTTTCCCAATATATTATAATAATTTGAAGAATTTATTCGTATTTCTTATACATTACTCTAGATATATTCAAATATTTGATAATAGAAAAAGATAATTTCACTTTGTATCACGCATTTAAGATAAAGTAGTTAGTAGTGTTAAGGTACTACGCCGTACTCGATTTCTTTATGTGATAATTGATTACCGCTTTTTACCGATTACGATGACTCCGTGTAACACCAAAGGAACTACAGGGTGCCTTGCCTGGCTTGACCTAGGTAAAGTTCCCTTTTTTAAAAGTATACATGTCGTATCGCCAGGAAACATTGCCGCAGGAAAATAATTCCACAGTAGTGTGTCGCGTAGATTGAGGTAGTGGAGTATCACGTATTGTCATATATGTAGTAGGAGGATCGAACCCACAGCCAGTAGATTTTACAGTCGCACGTTGTGCCCCTGCCATACGACTGGCCGAATAAGAAAAAAAACAAGATTTTCCCTTTTGTCTTTTGAAATCGAATAAATTTATTGGCGACGACTAGTACAGTATATTATTGTGACTTAAGTATTATATAAAATATAAGAAAAGTCGTACGTACAACGAACCACAAACAAAAAAATCAATTTAAACAGTCTATAAGTGGATCAGTGTATTTCTTTTATCTCAACTTACGTATTGGGACTCCATAGATTGAAGGGTGCGTCAGTCAAGTCATATTTTATTTCGCTACATATTTATTCCAATCATTCGTGTTTCTTTGTCGATATACAAATGAGACCCTCGTTCGACATCAAAGAGATCGGTCAAGTAAAGTCTACGGGCGTGATACATTTATATGTATAGCAGTCTTGTTTGGGTTTTCTTGATGTTTTTCTAATACTTTTTTTTTGTAGGTCTTTAACGTAAGATGATTGGATCATATTATGGCCTAATTATCAATAATACGTCGACACTTAATTATTTTCGTTAATTCTCCGCTTTCATAGACAAAATGCGGCGTTGAATTCCGGCCCTCAAAACGCAATGTCGTTCGACTTTGTGCCTTCCATCTACCCTGCTTTGTAGGAAAACTGTGACAACAAATAATTTTATTAATATTATAGGAAATAAAAGTGAAAGTTATATTCGAAGAACGGTTGCTATGTAAATATAGAATGTACCGACTATTTGTGGTTATATCTACTTCCTTTGAAGTTCCTTTTTTATCGCTAAGTTACAAACTTACATACGAAGCTGGGCTTTTGCCGTGAACTTTATTGAAGCACAACTTTCTTACTTGTATAATTTAGTTCATTTTTTTTTTTTCGACATACGTTTATATTACATAGTATCATCGTATAGGTCGTCGTGGCCCAGTTAGACAGTGGGTTCGTTTCCCTCTCGGGGTAGCGATATATTTTGATTTCCACACTTGCAAAGCATAGTATAGCGTTGTATTCTGCCGTTTAAAACACAATACCTGGATTTCAGTGGTACAGGTGAGAATGGAGAGTCTTGAAACTTTGCCATTGCCCTGCTACATGCAGGATAATAGTTAAGGCTATATTATTAGTGTGGTAACCAATTTATATTATCAAAAGCTATGAAATTGGAACGATCCTTATAAATCTACCTCCAACTGATCCTCTCAGTGGGAATCAGAATTAATGTGGTAATAAATAAAAGGTAATACAATTTTTTTACAATATATTTAAAAGATATAAGTACAAGAAAAATGTATAAAAATATAACCTAAAATGAATATAATATTATTTTAGTTTAAGTTATTTTGTTCAACTCATGACATAATGTCTAAAGGTTAGCAGAAAATCGGAAACGGAGTGTGTTAACACTAGTTTTCCTGTGTCATTACAACAAAAATTGTACTCAATAACTTTTAGATGTTCGGAATATTTTTTTGAATCATGCTGTATCCCGCACATAGCAGGATAGGCAGAGTGAACCTAGTGGTAAGACACTCCGTTTCCATTTTCAACTCGACACAAAAACCAGCAATAAACTGATTAATTAGCGGCCATTCAATAAAAATTATATCTTATGTTTTTATTACTTTCTAGATATCATGAAACTCTTCAGAGCGAGGAAAAAAAAAATGAATTCCCCCAAATCGAATTCGAACCCACAACCGCCACATTTCCAATCAGATACTGCAATGAGAAAAATATATTTGTATATTATACCTATATTTCAAATAAACTTGGTTCATTCACGTTACTCATAGTAAAAGATAGTTTGAAGGGATCAAAGCGGACACTGAGGGTTGGTACTGTCGACGCCGGGGGTGACTTGTAATTTTGCTTTTCGATCCGAAAGATATGAGTGAGATTGCCTTTTTGATATCACACACATTTTTGTCTTTATACCCACCCGTACGTATCTTCGTCAGAAATCATGGAATGTTTCCACTTTGTAAATAAAAGATAAGTTTCTATTATAATATATTTAAAGAGGCCAGTCGTGGCGCAGGGGCACAAAGTGTGACTATGAAACTGACTGGTTGTGGGTTCGATCCCCACACGAGGAGATGAAATATTTACTTAAATTTTTATTTTCATTTCTTCGCACTGATTTCGAGACAAATCGCGGGGATGAGTTCTGCCACTCAACACGCAGTGCCTCCAGAATTCGGCAGAAAGTGGGGAACGGAGTGTCTTAACTCTAGGTTCCCTCTGACGACACTGCTGTGTGCGGGATACAGCGTGATGCTGGAGTGATGCGAAATGCGGCGTTGAGTTCCACCACTCAATACGCAGTGTCACGAGAATTCGGTGGAAAGTAGCGAATTAAAATACCTTAATAGGAAGAGACAGTTTCATTAGGTTTCCAAGTTCTCTTAGCCTTGCCTGCTATGTTTGGGATACAGCATGATACTAAAAAAAACTCATCTATGTTGGCACATTAGATTAATATAAAAATAATAAGCGATATCATAATACACCTTAATAAAGAATTGTAGCTAATATTAACTAAAGACTACAAAAAATCGAGAAACGTAGAGGCGTAAACCTTTAAATATTTTGGTTTTTCTTAGTTTCATAAAGTAAGCCAATTTCCTTAAAATTTATAAGGGACTACCTCTAAAAATGTCATGTTATCATATCATACAATGTGAGAATCACCGGAAACCAACTTAGCTCCACGCTGTATCCCTAAAGGGTAGGCTAGCAGGGTAGTCCTAAAGAACGGAGCGCCAAACGCTACGGTCTCCACATAACTCTTTTGCCTCGTTCACTGTCATCAACCCTTCATATATGCCCTCGTTCCTCCAATTTCTTCAATACGGTGTTGTCGAAGGTCAAATAAGATTTCTCCCTACCCCTTTTACCGCTCACTTTTCCATTCTAAATCTTTTTAGCCATCTTTTCATCACTCATTCGTTCGACGTGCCCAAACCAGCTGAACATGTTCTTCTTTATTTTCACCTTGACATCCTCGTTCTGTGTCTTCATTGCAGATTTGATCAAGTAAGCGGAATCTATTTTTATAGGTAAATATCTATTAATCTATGATTGGTTCTGAGAACATACATTCAAAATAATTATTAAGTTAAGAACTTAGGAATTATATTTGACCATCTATCTATCGTGGAAGCTGTTTTTTCAGCTGTTGCATTACTACGTCGATTGCGTAAGTTTCTACCCATTGCTACCAAAGTTGCGTTGGCACAATCACTCCTACTACCAATTCTTGATTATGCCGATTGTTGTTACCTTGACTTAAAGGAGGAGCAATTAAATAAACTTGAGCGTCTCCAAAACGTCTGTATAAGGTTCATCTTTGGACTCCGCAAGTACGACCATATTTCCAAATTTCTAAAAAAGCTCCCAATTCGATTTCGCCGGAATACTTATGTTCTTTGTCTTCTGTATAACGTTCTATTTAATCCGTATTCTGCTTCATACCTCAAAGAACGATTTAAGTTTTTTTATGTGAATCACATAATTTCTCCCTCCGCTCCCATTACACACTGTCTCTTAAAATCCCTTGCCACTTTTCTTCCTTCTTTTCAAATTCCTTTTCTGTTAAATCTGTTCGCTTATGGAACTCTTTACCCGTCAGGCAGGCTCAAACGTTATTGACCTCTAAAAAAAGGCTGGAAAGAATATTATTTAACACTTTGAAAATCTTAAGTATAATTGACAATATTATTGAACGCGTTTACTATTCTCATAAAATCTTATTATATATGTGTGTATTTATGTGTATGTTTGTATACATGTGTATGGCTATTTGTGTATGTTGTATGTGTAAGTGTATCTATGTATTTTATGTATGTATACGTGTATATATTTGTCTATTCGTATATTTTTTATATACTTACATTTATTTAGTACACCCCTCCTAATTTAATTTATGCTCTCCTCTATCCAAAGGTTGTCTGGAAGAGATTGCTGGCTTAGCAATAAGGCCGCCTATTGTGCTGTGTAATGTATCATTGTAAAGAGTTTTGTAATTAATTATTCGTTGTACAATAAAGAGTATTTTACTTTTTTTTAAGTCAAATTCATAACCTCCTCCTTTCTCCGTTGAACACAACGACCCGCCACATTACAGTCACACTCATGTGGCCCTGCGCTGAAGACTGGTCTCAGTAAATGTAGATTACGTCAGAAATGTATAAAAAAAGATATTACAAGTGTTGAAACAAAGCATATACATATATATATATATATATATATATATATATATATATATATATATATATATATATATATATCCTAATTTCTGTATTTCAGAATCTTAGCGCCATACAAAGCGATCTGTTATTCGAATGTTATGTTAATGCGTTTAAGCCCTGACGGAAATTGTACAAGGTCTAGCCAAGCTTACAACATCCTTTTGAGTAATCTTACCCGGTGCGACACCTGGAAACACTTTGAGTTGAGATGCTCCGTTTATTCTAATAATAATGGTCGGGTGTTCAATTTTTTTTTATCGTTTTCTATTGATGTATTTATTGGGCAAGTTTCTTTAAATTTTCTCATATATTGCAGAGATTAAATGAGAATTTCTCCTTATCCTTGATATTTTCAAGATAGATTAAGTTTTTTTAGCATCGTGCTGTATATAACATTGTAGAGAGAATCTATCGCCTTATTTTTGTGCCTTTGCGTCTTGAGGGCATTAACTCAGTGCCGCTCTGTGTCTGGTAATTATGAAGTTTAGCGTAATTTACCATATGCAGAATTCTCCAAGAAAATTTAAATAGCATGTAGATAAATGAGAGGATGAATATAGAAATAAATATAACCACCTTTATCTTTTTAACGTCACGCTGTATTCTGTACAAAGCAGGAGGCATTGTGTGTTGAGTGGCGTAACACAATGCCGCCAACGTGCTATGCCTCGGCACCACAGCGAAGAAATAAAAAAAATCCCTCGAATAGAACCCATAACCTCTCGCGCTTACAGTCACACTTTGTACACCTGCACCACGACTGGCCTCAACTTTATATGTGGGCTTAATCGTCGCTCGTGAGCGAAACTTATGATTGTTATAAGTTTACAGTAAATCATATTTGGAGTAGTAGGAACTGTTGACTTTCTCTGAAACTCTTCTCAACAAAACTGATTCTCAAGCTGGTTATGATATCTCACAGAACTTACAATATACTAAACATTATATAATAATAATAATAATAATAACCGATGTTGCGCCCAAGGCATTACGCCGTTTTGTGGGGGCCCATCTAGTGGGAGGCGAGTCACCGTCTGCCAACCTTTCAATTTGAGACTATTGTAAAAGCGGACGTCCGTTAGTCTCACTCAATAGCCCAGTAGTCAGTGCACCCAAATTCCATTCCATAGTCTTAGTTTAGATTTCCACATTTTCCATAGTTCCTACGCATTAACCGGGTTCTTTTGAATCCGAGAATTATGAAGGAGAAACATAATAATAACAATAATTCTTTATTGCAGAAAGAATTTTTTTTTCTTTGTTGTTGGAAATTTCATGGTATTTACAAAAGATAAAAAAGCGCAATGGCGGCCTTATCACTAAAAGCGATTTCTTACAGGTAATCATTTGATTTGATTAGGATTTAGTTCATAAGAAAAACAGAAAGGTCCAAAAAGTAATAATATTATGTTAAACAAAATTATATATTACTAGGACCCACCACCTGCTGTGCACGGCGGGTGGAGCTGCGAAGGTATGTTGCGCAAAATTTTGCGAAATTTTCTGTTTTGTAAGCACGCGCTGGGTTAGGTTAGTCTAAGTTCGATCTGTGCGCGTGAATTTAAAAACGTTCCACAGCTTTAACTCTATGGGATACATTTTGATAATTTACTCAAAAATTATAGTTACAATTATCACCAAAATACTTCCCTGGGATCACCTGTCGTCCACAACGTTCCTGCAAAATTTCAGAGCTGTAGGTTTAACGGTCGAGGAAGAGTAGCACTACAAGAAACACACTTTAAGAGTTTCGCTTCGCTCTGCTTAATTATTTAATTTGAATTACTTATAATTAATATATGATAGCTTTTGTTTAAGGCATCGTGGTATAGTGGTAGAGCATGTTTAAGGCATCGTGGTATAGTGGCTGTAACCGCGTTGGGGGTCGAATATTTAAATGAATTATTTTCAATTATTTCAAGATCTGACAAGACAACATACGTAATGTCTCGACGTTTGATGTTTTAATATTTTATATTTTTTTAGCTATACGCTGTATCCCGCATATAGCAGAATAGTCAGAGGGAACATGGGAATCTTATCTATAAGACCCTATAAGGCACTTAAGCTTGATGGTTGAGGTTTTCATGTTTAGTGGTAGTGCTATAAGTACTCGTTAGAGTTGAGTAGCAGAACTCAACACCAAGCTTTGCCTCTTAACCATAGGTATGAAATAAAAATATTAAACAACTTCATTTTCCGAGTTGGAATCGACTCCCACAACTGCGCCACGACGGCCTCCATTTCATAAAATAATATTTAGATGTTATTATAAAATAGCAGGTGAAAAAATATACGTATACATATTTGACACACAAATCCCTCATCCAGCAGAAAGCAGTGTCAGGTGGAATACTTGTCACCGACCCTTATCAAATGGGAGACAATACGCATCGTTTCATTGTTAGATTAATGATTCTAACGATCTGTAATTGAATAACTGGAAGTTTGCTTTGATATTCATTTTTTTTCAGCTTCACGCTGTATCCCGCATATAGCAGGGTGGGTTGAGGGAATCTAGTGTTAAGATATTTCGTTTCCCACCTTCCGTCTATTGCGTTTTACAATCAGATGGTTGGTAAATGGCGTATATGCGCCAAGACGGCATCTAATTTTTTTAATTCTAATTTTAAGAGAAAACTACATGAATAAAGATATTTTTTTCCATAATTTATTTCGTTCAATATTCAACTTTACAATACTAAGTGATTGTATAGGAAGAGAACTGTTCAAAAAATTGGGCGGAGAGTGGGGAACGGAGTGTTTAACAATAGGTTCTCCCCATGTCTATCCTGGTACATGCGGGATACAGCTTGATTATTTTTAAGGCTGGGCACTTTTAACATATTTTGTATACAACTCACAGATTCGTATACGGCCTTATAGTTTGTCTAAGGCCAGTTTTGGCACTGGGGCACAAGAGATGGACTATAAACGCGACAGATTTTGGGTTCAATTCAGGAGAGGAAATTAAATTTTTAATATTATTTTTTTATTTCTTCGCTCTGGTAACAAGCAAAGCGCGGTGTTGAGTCCCGCCATTCAACATGGGGGTCTCTGGAGTTTGGAGCTTATAAATTAATTAAAATATTGTTTTCTCAAATTTTAGTATTTGTAAGAATACTTTATTGCACTAAAGACACAGAAAAAATATCCATTTCATGAAATTTATAAAAGACCAAAAAGTGCAATGGCGGCGTTATCACTAAAAGCGACTTCATACAGGCAACCATTTGAAAAAAATTTAGAAGAATTCCATAAAAGAAAAATGCAAAAATTAATAACAATATCATGTTAAACAAAAAATTATATATTATTATTTACTAATATTTGTACATATTTATACGTATAATTTTGAGAAACATATCTGATCTAGAAATAAAAAAAAAAATCGGTGTAAATTTACTAAAATAGAAATCATCAATCGTTTATTACAAAAAGTACGTAAGAACCAGCAACACAACACTGTAATTAAATAAATAACAACACACCGAACAGATGTTCATCATTTTCTTCAGCTACATTTTGCTTCCTCAACATCGCTCCTTCATATAATTGGTCCACAAATCTCTCGGTTGTAGTTGTTCCTGACAATATTAATTGTTAACCTATATAGAATAGTTTTCTAATTGATTTTCTTTTGCTTCAAGCTTGGCGAGAATGGTGGCATGAAAGTGATTTATTGCCATTAGTGAGAATCGAACCCACAACCATCGCAGTTCCTGTCAGTCATGTAGGCCGATGTCGATGGAATCAATTGTAGTTGACATTTGATTACAGCTTCACGCTGAACTCAATGCTGCCTTTTGCCTCTATACTATAGCGAAGAAATCAAAAAAATAGTTAAATATTTCATTTCCTCGAGTTGGAATCGAATTCATAATTTGCCGCATTAACAATAACACGCTTGATGCACGCTCTCATTTGATTAAATTACATTTTATCTAACTTTTATCGCTAATAAATTAAAAAATAATAATAATAAATAATAAAATAATAGTTGAAATTTTACGTTTTCTAAATTAGTCTTTTTCTTTCCTAAGTGTGGATTAACACTTTAAAAATGTTAAAAATTAAATTTAAATAAATAATTTTGGTGTTTAAGCTAATATTAAATTTTAGTAAAAGAGCAAATCCTCTAAAAAGAAGAATAGAATGACGAATAAGAATTACGTACTATAAAAGAATTATTTTCATTTAGATGCCAACATTATAATAAGACACACCGCTCTCCGTTTACTACTTAAATCAACACATTACATCATGCCATACTTAGCTGAGTAAAGAGGTTATTCACTCCTCGAGTGAATCGAATCCGTGACCTAGACGTTTATAGCCAAACGCTGGAGATGTACAGGAAATTTTTGAAACAATAATATTTAAAGAGGAAAACTCACTGAGACTGCGCATCTTTTCTATGATTTCCAATAGGCTAGGCCTCTCAAAGGCTTTCCAATCATGCCAACGTGTCCACTCAGGTTGATAAAATATAGGTATGGTCGGTCTTACATTATTTGATAATACAGTAAGTACGTTCGAATCTTCTAATGGTACTCGAGTGAGTTCCACAGTTTGTGTCGTGCTCAGGAATGAAGCGTGTTTCTTCTTGATTTTCTCTGAAATTAATAAATGGAAGTGCTTCCGTGTATCATTTTCAAATGTATAACTTTTAGTAATTATGTTAGCTTTTCTAATATATCGAGTGAATCTAAACGCGACGGTTGTGAGTTCGATTCCCATTTGTAGAAAAGAATTATATTTATTTTCTCAGTCTGGTAGCAAGACAGCTTCTTAACTCGCAATGTCTCGAAAATTCGGTGGTGCGTGCCTGTCCAGTGTGCAGAAAATAAAAAGAAAACTACTCCTCTGTTAATTTTCAGAGAGAATTTACGTTAATTATTAGTGTATCAAATTTTTAACTATTCTATCTATCGCTACGAGACTTTATTCTAGATATACTGAATATATCTGGTTTTCTTCGTCGATTACATAAAAAAAATGGAGGAAATGAAATATTTACTTAAACTTATATTTCCATTTCTTCGCTCTGGTATCGAGGCAATCGTTCAAATCTGGTATCGTTGAGTTCTGCCACTAAACACAAACAAAACAATGCCTCCAAAATTCAGCAGAAAGTTAGGAACGGAGTATCTTAACATTAGGTTCCTTCTGCCTACCCTGCTCAGTGCGGGATACAGCGTGAAGCTGAATTAATTTCATTTTAATTCAAGTATACATAAGTGTTAATCTATAAATATAATTTGTTTTAAATTAACTTACTCTTTCGCCTTCGAAGTCTCATTGGTGTTTTAATCGTTTTAATAAAATCAGTCCAAGCGGTACTGAACGTATCCTGCAAATTAGTAAGTAATTACTTAAATAATATTGCTTTTAAGATGTCGTAATTACAAGTTCCGCTTTTTAACGCGTTTTATGTCTCAAATAGGTGGAAGATAGCAAACGGAGTGTCATAACACTCCATTCTCTATATTATATAGTAATAGACAACACGCAACCAAGAATACTGGGGATAGAAAGCGAAAATTGAGTATGTAGCCCCCCCAAAAGGGGAAGACCTTAAGGGGAGAAGTGAGAAAACTGAGGCTTACTTTACAGCAGGATTGGCAAAGGGACCTAGTATTAAGACATTCCATTCATTCCATTGTAACTCAACGTCGCGCTTTTCTTTTGTTACAAGATCGAATTATTGAAAATAATTCAGTTCCTCGAATTAATCTATAACCGTCGCGTTTACAATCGGACAGTGCCTATGCAACGACAGCCTAATAATTTAATAACCTAGTGGTCAGATATTCCGTTTTCCACTTTCTGCCGAATTTTAGAGGCATTGCGTGTTGAGTGGCTGAACTTAACGCCGTGCTTTGCCTCGACACCAGAGTGAAGAAATTAAAATATATATTTAAGTAAATATTTCATCTCCTCGAGTGGGGAACGAACCCACAACCAGTCGGTTTTACAGTCACACTTTGTGTTCCTGCGCCACGACTGGGCTCAATAATTAACAATAATTTAAAAGATAATAAATAGATAAATCTATAGAAAAAAAACTTGCCCCAATTGTAGTTGGTAGATTTACTAAAAATTCATGTATGTCACACATAATTTGATTAAAATAATTTAGTAAGAGCGACACGTATATTAGATATCTAACAACTTTCATTTCTAAGTAACGCTTCTTGTTTAATGTCACTCGGAACAATGGCGTTAATTCATTGTTACGTATTAATATTATTGTATTTGAATAGAAATGTTTTTTAAAATATTTTTTGATGATTTTTTAGTATTGGATTAGTATGAGTTATGGTTGAGGTCATCGTGGTGTGTTGGCATGGCTTCTGACTTTGAACATGATGATTGTGAGTTCGATTCTGCAATGCTTCCAAAATTAGGTTCTCTGTGCCTTCCTGCTAGTTAAGGGAGCAACCAAAAAATATTATATATGATAATATATTGCACTAGTCTTATCTGTAGAACGGAATGCAGGATAAGGGGAAAAATTTGAACCAGGGAATGAATTTGTATATTTGGGAAGTATGTTCAGCAAAGATTGAAGATACGAGGTTGATGTAACAGGCCTAGCTCAAGCACCTGAGCTGAATTGACGAGATGGCGAAACGTCAATACATCTGCGTTTGGAGATACTCAGTGTAGTGTTAGTACCAACAATACAATATGATAAAGAGAAAGTAGAATGCTGTGGAAATGTGATCTCTTCTTAGGATATGCAGAGTCAGCTGATCGAATAAAGTAAAGAGATACACAGAATTGCTGGTACTAGCGAGGTTCTAAAATGGCAAACGAGATTAATGATGGAAAAGTGAACGGCAAGAGAGGTAGAGGGAAGCATCGGCTGTCTCTCGAAAACACAATATCAAAGATATTGGAAGAAGGTAACGTAGAAAGCAGAGCCCTGGAAGAGGCGAAAGAGGTATGTAGAGGCCGTGGCGTTTGGTGCTCTGTTCTCTCTCACTATTCCGCTAGGGATACACCGCAGAGCTACGTAAGCAAGTAGTAGTATCTGTATGAATGCGATATGCCCTTGGGTAACATGTTTATTTCGCCATTTGACGGCACTAGGCATGTAAATATATATTACATGAACCGAAAGCGGTAAATTTGTGAAATTACAACGTGAAAAAAGGACCTTTTTGAACCTGTCGAGTCTCAGTGCCAGACTGTAAGACAAAACGCATTGTTGAATTCCGCCAGTCATCACACAAGGTCTCAGAAGTTGAGCCGAAAATGGGAAACGGATTGTCTTATCACTAAACCGTCAAGCTTCAAGAAAAAAATCTTCTAGTTTCATACTATAATTACTGATTTATTATATGTAAATTTAAAAAAATCAGATGTATGCTAGTGTAAGGGCACTCCGCCCCCCAACCTCCATTTTCACCAAATTCTGGAGGTATTGCGTGTTGAGTGACGGAACTCAATGCCGCGCTTTACCTCGACACCAGAGCGAACTAATGACAATGAAAAATTTACATAAATATTTCATTACCTCGAGTGACTATCGAACTCACAACCAGTCTCGTTTACAGTCACACATTGTGCCCCTGCGCTACAACTGCCCTCTAAAAAATAATTAACACTAAAATTACACTTTATATTAACATTGTTTACATCTTATAATTCTATGTTTAATAAACGACGCTCTAAGACCGTTTTACATATTCAAATTTAAATTCTCTTTCAGCATGCTTTACTGGGTAATAGAGAAACAACTGCAGTGGAAAATGAGAATTTAAAATTTTAACATGCTTAAAACATCCCTATATATAATATATATATATATGTATCTTATATTTGTATTTATTTTTTCAGCTTCACGCTGTATCTTGCATGTACGAGTATATGTAGAGGGAGCTTAATGTTATGCTTCCCACTTTCTGATGGATTGCGTTTTGAGTGGAACTCAACGCTGCACTTTGCCTTGAAACCAGAGAGAATATGTGACAATATTAAATATTTAATTTTCTCGAGTGGAAATCGAACTTATAATCTGTCACCTTTAAAGTTTCTCACGCCTGTGCCCTTGTGCTACGACTGACCTGACCTCGAAATTATTAATTTATTATATTTTAAACAACAGGCGCAATTGGACAACTATTATAAATTATTAATACCAGAATGTCTTAATACCAGATTCACCTTGCTTAGCTAGCATAAAACTGAAATTAAGAGTACAGAACGTGCGATATCTTCTAATCACAATCACGTTTCACTAACATTAGACAAAATTAATTCACCATATTCAATATGATATAGTCATATATATGATAGAATCGATGATAAGGCTGTAATAAAATTGACATATATATATGTACCTATAATATAATATTAAAGTACCTACATACATATACTATATGTGACGTCGATCTCGTTTTGGAAATTACACGATTGTCAAGATCAAATGCAGATACTGTTATATTGGAAGATAATTACAGTCAAACCTAATGTAGGGTAGCTTCGTGTAATGTCTGTATAGTCTATTTATAGATAGATCTCTATCTCTATCTATACAGATAGATAGATAGAGATAGATATATATGTAGGACTACCAGCATTTACTCTCTGGTTCGCCTACATTGTCAAGTCAAGATAATTTTGACTGCAGATACTATAACATATTATATTACTAGTGTCTGAATAGGGAAAGCAGTATTGATTATAGATTCCAAGGTTCCCTCTGCCTACCATACTATATACAGGATGCTGTATTCTAAAAAGCTAAAGCTGTGAAGCTAAAACAAGAAAAGATTATTATGTCATTAAGAAAAGATTATTATCTAATGTATTATAGGCTTCCTCGTTATATATGTATCCTACCCAACACAAAAACATATTTTCATATCGAACCGAACGATTTTTTGAGTTGAGTAGCGGAATTCAACGCCGCTCTTGGCTTCAACACTAGTGTGAAAAAAATAAATCTTTCATTTCCTCAAATGGGTTTCGAAGCCACACGCTTGCTTTTGAAATATTACTTTAAATTTAATAATGTATGTTTTGCGGGGTAGTCAGAGAGATCGGAGCGCCAAACGCTACGGTCTCTACATACCTCTTTCGCCTCGTCCATTGTCATCAACCTCTTCATATATGCTTCGGGGGGTCTTCATGCTTTTTACGTCACCTTCTTACATCTATGATACTATGTTTTCGAAGGTCTCCCCCTACTTTTCTTATCTTATATTAATTTATATAAAAAAAAAATTGTTAATCTTATACCTAAAACACTGTAGTGTTATCGCGTTTAATACTCGAACGGATCTTCCATCACATTATGGGTTACTCCACGAATGCACAGTGACCCTTTTTGATCTCTTACGTTAGATAAAAGATGGAAATCTTTAAGTCCCCTCTGCCTACAGAATCCATGTCATTAATCTAACTTGATGGGAGCATATATTGATAAAAGTATCTATAAGAATAGAAATTTCAGCGTCTCAGTGTACGCAACTACGCAACGTTTGAGGGTTCGATTCTACTTGGAAGCAGTTACTTTTGTTTTATCGTGTGATAAGATACACCGCAGAGTTGAGTTCCGCTATTCAACCTTCAAATGTCTCGGAAATTGGGTGGTCTATGGGGTGTGGAGTATTCTTGAACTAGGTTCCCTAGACTTATCTTGCTATATGCGGGATACAGCATGATTTTAATAAAACTGCTTATGTCAAATTTAGATGAACACATTTTTAGATAAACATATTTAACAGCGATATGGTTGTAATATATTATCTTTCTGCGGTTGTTTTTTTCTCTGAATTTATTAAAATGGTAATATTTCGGATATATAATAATAACAAGCCTTTTGCCGTTTGATTCCGGCCTAGTATAGGATCCTCCTGGTACTGGTGTCATAAGAGGCGACTAAAGTATGTGTGGTAGAGTCACGTCGCCAGCAATGGCAACACGCACGGGCAGACTCGACCGGATCATTACCACACCCGACATTTAAAACCGGCGCATCAGGTAATGCCGGGCTCCGGCGCCCAATACAATTTAAAGGCCGGCCACGCACCTGTAACTCCTCTGGTGTTGCGAGGGGCCGTAGGAGGCGGCCTATCACTTACCATCAGGTGACCCGAACGCTCGTTTGCCGTGTCTTTTCCATAAATTCCAATAAAAAAAAATACATGCATAAAAATAAAAAATATCTTTTCAAATTGAACCAATATATTGAAATAAGGATTTATAACAATGATATATGTATGGAGGTTTTGTGAAGAAGGGTAAACTGTTCGATAGGTTTGAAACTTAGAAGTCAAACTCTTTCTTTAGAACCTTTTTCAGTCAAGAGCTTTCCTTTAGAACTGAAAGTCACCGCCCAAGTGGTTAGAGGGTCGATTAGGTTAGATTCACAATGAGTTCTATCAAAATTAATAATAAATATTATAATAAAATAAATAATTTAAAATCATCGAGGCCAGTTGTTGCGCAGGGGCCCCAACAAGCGTGTGAGCACGACAAGTGGTAGGTTTGATTCCCACTGGAGGAAATGAAATATGATATTTCTTTCATTCTGCTTGCCTCCTAAATTTGGCGTAAAATAGGTTGTTCCCTATTTTATAGACATACAGCGTGAACCAAAAAAAACATTACAATTATATACATGAGGCCGTGGAGGTCCAATTCTCATTCGTGGGAATGAATTGTTTTCATTTAGTCGCTATAGTAAAAAGGGAATTCATGGCGTTGAGTTCCACCCCTCGAACCATAATATCACGATAATTTACGTGCTGCAGCGTGAAACCTTAATTTATTTATTTATTTGTTGAATATTGCACACATTTTTAAAAAATGTGTGCAATATACAACAAAACATAAAAAAAAAAATATAAAAAAAAAATAAAACTTCCAAATTTAAAATGTATATTAATTATATAGGTATAGAAACTAATGCTTAAGTTTATTGTCATAAAAATTTTAAAAATGCTATTGTACGTATAAGACATGATTGTCGTAATCGCCTTTAATTAAATTATAAGCGGTACTTACAAGAAGTTAAAAAAATATAACAAGGTAGGTAGACGGAACCTAGGGTTAAGTCACTCCGTTCTCCACTTTATTTTTTTAAAGCGTAAAGTAGTAGTTGTTAATTATAAGAAATTTCTGAAAGTGAGGCCAGTCGTAGCGCAGCGGCACGAGGTGACTGTAAAACCGACTGGTTGTGGGTTCGATCTCCACTCGAGGAGATGAAATATTTACTTAAATTTATATTTCCATTTCTTCGCTCTGGTGTCGAGACTAACCGCGGCGTTGAGTTCTGCCACTCAACACGCAATGCCTCCAAAATTCTGCAGAAAGTGGGGAACGGAGTGTCTGAACACTAGGTTCCCTCTGCCTACCCTGCTGTGTGCGGGATACGGCATGAAGCTGATTTATTTTATTGTTTTTTATTTCTGAAAGTGGGTGATTGAAATTTAAAAAATATATAGTTAGATATGTGTGTCACCAGAACGTGATATAGCAGTTAACTTTGGAAGCAATGCCGGAATGACTTTCAGAAACGTGAAATGACCACGGCCTTTTCTTCTACCTTAGGTATAGTTGCGTACTTGATTGTATAGTAAAGTATGAAAGATCGACAAAATATGGTTCAAATTCAAATTCAAATTGTAGTTTTAAACTGTATTTTAAAGAGTTTCTTTGTTAAGTGTATTAAATTTTATTATAATTTTGTTAAAAAGAGGCTGTAGAAGCATAATGGTACAGTCTGTTCCCATTCAACAAAATTAAATATTAATTATTTTTCTTTCATTGCTCTGGTAACGAGTCAAAGCGCAACATTGATTTCCGCAACTCAACACGCAATTTCTCTAAAATTTGGTGTAAAATGAGTAATAAACGTGTCTTAACACTAGGTTCCTAGTTTCCCTCTGCTTACCCTGCTATATACGAGATATAGCGTGAAGCTAAAAAATAAATATTTCCCTGCTCTAACAAGATTAAAGGTGGCCATTTTGTCATTGAAACCTCAACGTCTCAAACTCTTGTGGAAAGAGAACAACAAACTTTCTAAGACTCACTTGTTTCTCTTTATCTACTTTCACCGACGCGCTTCTATTATACACAAAAAAAGTGATTCAAAATACCATATGTAATATGAGTCTATACTATCCTCCAGTTGATCTGTACTAGTAACCTTTGAAGAGGTTCATTACTAAAAGCTTGGCTCTGGCATCAGAACAATTCAGTGATACCATATTGTTTTAATATTAAATATATTTTAGAAGCCGTTATAGCGCAGAGGCACAAGGGTGTGACTGTAATGCAACGGCGGTGGGTTCGACCCGCACTTGAAGGAAGGAAATTATTTCTTAATATTTTAATGTCTTCGCTCTGTCACCAAGGCATAAAGTCTGGCGTTGAGTTACGCCACTCAACTTGAACAATTCGGCGAAAAGTGAGGAACGTAGTGTCTTAACACTTTTACCCTGTTGCATGCGGGACACAACGTGAAGCCGATTTATTTTGTTATTAATAAGTGACTATTATTTTATTCTACCAAGAAAATTAACTGAAACCCAATAAAGAATATAGCAATAACAAAAGTATTAAGTAATTAAATTCAACAAACAAACGATAAGGAAAAATTGTTCTTATAGAAAATATATTCCATTAAATAAAATAGATAAAAAAATATATACACACGGAATTGATAGAAAGAAATTATCGTTAGTATTTTCTTCTTCGCTTTCCTATATACAGCACCGCAAAGTTAAGTTTAATGTTGACATATAATACCGAAATTGGTAAGGAACCCTCGGTACGCGAGTTCGACTCGCATTTGACCGATTCTTTCAGGATCCTTAAACTATAGACTTACTAGACACAACTACGACATACTGACCCTCCCAACACTAATATACAGGGTGAGACTTAAAAAAATATTAATTTGACTCAATAATAACAAAGAACATTTAATTATTTATGTCTCTTTCAGTATAAGACATTGATAGGTATAATGCTTACCAAAATAGGATCTAAATAACCAAAGCTATTTTAATGTCGACACGAGAACACTTTTAGTGTTTTGAATATTTTATGTTTCTCGGTGTTCCGTCCAGTTGGCGTTACTGGATAGGTTTATTTTGCGGTTATTCTAAGCTTTGTTTGTACATAATTTTGGAATTTGACTAAAACAATATTACCTTCTGGTTGTTGTGGTTATTTATACCTTCGGCTATATAAACAATTTTCTGATAAAGATTAATCGCGGCGTTGAAATCCGCCACACAGAACGTCTTAAGGTTCTAGGCGGAAAGAAAACATGATTGTCTAAATTCATTTGTTTGAGTGGTGGAATTCACAGGCACGCTTCACCTCAACACCAGAGCGAAAAAATTAAGATTAAAATTTAAGTAAATATTTTATTTCATTAAGTGGAGTTTGAATTTACAACCAGTCGAATTTGCGGTCATATTTTGTGCCCCTGCGCCATGGCTGACCTCACGATATGAAAATATTTCAATGTCCTTAATATTCTCGAGTTGGAGTCGAACTTCCTGTCGCGTTTACAATAACTCGCCACGACAGGGAAAAGTTGTTAAAAAAATCAGTCAGTGACCTCCAAAAAAAATCTTTCGTCAAAAAACCAATTTTTCCTCCAAGAGAAACAAATATAGAAACATTGTCTCTTGTCAAGCAACAGGTTCTGCTATAAAAACTATTGAAACGATGACGTAAAAATATTATATTTTCTTTTTTGTTAGTCATATATCCCATATATAATTTTTACAAAAGGATTGTTATGATATATTTTTTTTCTTGAAGTAGAACATACAAAATATCTAAGCTATTATCGTTAAAACGCTAACGGGACTCGAACAGTGGGTTCGATTCCCGTTAGCGTTTTAGCGTTTCCCTCTCTTTAGGAAAGCATACTGTTTTAGTTTATTTAGTAAAAATAAAAAAATCTATTCATCCATCTATCCATACAATAAAAAATACGAAAACAAAGCACGCCTAACAAAAATAGAACTAACAAAATCAGACAGAGAGCACCGAAATAAAACAATCGATTCTCCAAATAACCCCAACTCGCAGTCCGGTGACAAATTAAACAAGTATAAAATATTCATCTCTTTAAAAGCTTTCCAATGTCGTCGTGTCACAACGCCTCTTGCCCGTACAAGTTAGATAGGCAATGATATTTTTGAACTTACTTCATTTCAATTTGGTTCGTAATTCTGTAAAAGTATTTGGTTTTATTAATCTTAATTAATTGGTCTACTCCATTATGGTGTAGTGGAAATGTGTTGTTAAAACTGTTGTAAATTCAAATATAAATATATAATATATATATATTAAAGTGTTATTTCAGACTTAGGAAAGAAAAATACTGCAGTAAGAGTATATAAATTGAAACGTAGGATTTGAACCCCGGCTTCTTGGATTCAGTACAAATATCACTAAGCCATATATTCTTAAAAAATACGGTTTAGAGGAAAGCTTATATTTATAACTGATTTCCGCCTGAAACATCGTGTGTGTGGCATGTATGTACTTCTGCAAAATATCTAGCCTTTTATCAAAGATTCCGGACAAGTCCGGTCTTGATGTAGTATAAAGTTTTATATTTCATATATCCGAAAAAACTTCTAAACCCATACAAAACCACAAAAACCTACATTTTATCAAGCAAAGCACAAAATAATAGCCTAACCAAGAATATTGTATTTTAATGTAAAATAAATATTAGAGACCAAGACGGCGTCAGAAACACCTGTCGTTGATTTATTTGTTGGTTAGAATTTGGGAGAAAAACGGGATCTGGATGCTGCGGTAAGGTCTTTCAATACAATTAGGATAATAGCCGTAACACAGTAATGTAAGGAAAAATATAAATAAGATAAATTGCTTCGTTTGTAAATAAAATGAAAGTAATTTGCTTATTTGATACGGAAGATTAAGAATGAGGCTGGGTAATCAAACACGGGAATGTCTATTATATTTTAATTATTTTCATTTGCCTAATTAGAAAGATAAAATGCAGCGTTGAGTTCCGCTACTACTCAACACATAATATCTAGAAGATTTTAAATTAAAGGCCGAAAAAGGGGTGTCTTTTCACTACTTCCCCTCTGCCCAACTTTCTATGCAAGAGAAGAAACTGTTTTCTTAATTAATAATTGGGACATTATAATATTATAGTTGTTGACTATATAAGTGATATAACGCAATGGTTGTAGGTTGAAAATAGGGATTTTACGTGTTACGTATATAAAACTGCACAGGCTTCTAATTAATCGATCTTGCCTTGACTGTAATTTTGTTGCTAATCATTACCATAAGGGCAAGCACATCGTGGGATATACAACCGTATAAGTAAATCTTAATTTAAGCAACCCTAAAATAGCCAAAAAATATAAAAATATAATATTATAATGAAGTTATGGTGTCACGTTCATTTTAAATTTCATAAAGAAAATAAGTTACAAGAATTTTTCTTAGGCTTTTTTATTTATATTGTTTTTTTTTCAGCTTCACACTGTATCCCGCACACATAGTAGGATAGGCAAAAGTAGGATAGCCTAGGATTCTGGTGTTACGAAACTCCGTCTGAAATTCCCGAATTCCGGAGGCACTGCGTGTTTATACGCATACCCCTGCGACTTGACTGGCCTCAACAATAATATAATTAACCGGCCATTGGTGACGTTAATTTGACTTACATGTTTGGTGACGCTGGTCTCACGGACCGGTATTTTTTTTAACTATTAACTAATTAGTTAGGCAACGTATAGATAACATACAGGACAATAAAACATAAATATTAATCGTAAATCACAACTCATCTATTATTATTGTATAATCATACTTATGACACTAACCAACACGTATTTCTAATATGTCCTATACATGTATTTTTAAACTAATAGCAATCTAAGATATTAATATCTTTAATCGTCCTTTATTATTCTTATGACTTTAGGAACTCTTGAAAAATAAACAAAAATGTCTAACGTTCTAATAAAAAACATACACCCCCTTGAAAACTACTCTTCTTGTATCGTCAATCAAGTACTGCCATAACCCTTCCTCAGCAGTCGGGAATAAGGCACTACATGTTCAAGGCACATTTTATTTATTGTATTTTTTTATATTTTCCGGTGGTGGCGCAGAGCCACAAAGTGTGACTGTAAAACCAACTGGTTGTGTGGTTCGATCCCCATTCGAGGAGATGAAGTATTTACTTAAATTTATATTTCCATTTCTTCGTTCTGTTGTCGAGGCAAATTGCGGCGTTGAATTCCGCCACTCAACACACAATGCCTTGTGACCGGATAAACGATAGGGTTCTTTGATACATTTGACAGAATTGTCCCTTTCCTAATAATAAAAGCACTTGATGTGACTTGTACATTCTCGGCCTCAATTTTAATCTACGTACGAGATATTCCAGTTCTACTTTGCTTTTACCTTCGCTATTAGACGATGCTTGTGGCAAATCTTTATCGCATAATATAAGATCTCGTGGAATTTTTCTAAGACATTCTAAATTAGAATATATTATTACATATTTTAGAAAATAGTAATAAAATTATAGCAAAAGCTGATTTATTGAGTCTATAGTACTATAGTAAAATAACAATACGAAGAGCACATACTTTTGCTAGTTTTACAAATTTTAAGAAGAAAATGGAAATTCAACTTTTAGTAACTTATTTACGTAGTTGGTGACGTTGGTGAACGTGCGTTCGCGGTGCTTTGCAGGTACTCGAAATGACAACACGCATCAATGGCGAATTAAAAAGTTATAGGTTTTTTTGGATCCACCCGGTCACATAGACATACACGTCAACAATAGCGTGTAAATGAATGAATTAATGAATTATATTAATCACATATTTTTTTATATACTTTTAAAAATATATCGAGTAATTTGCTTGACTTTCTTTTTATACATAATCTACAAGTAAATGCTATAATATTATTCCCATAAAATGTCTGTCATTTTGTCGAGTATACACGTTATTAGCGTTACAGATAATCCAATCTTGTTCTGATTGACGTAAACTAGTAGCAACCGAAGCGAAGGATCCGTATTGACGCTGGTGATAGGCCATTACTTTAAAGGTGATCCTTTAATATTTAATATTATATTGAGATATATTTTCTTTTGATATATTAAAGGGAGGACAGAGAGTGAAACTAGTGTCAAAATATTCTGTTCAGCAATTATCGGTCAATGTCGAAATGTTGCATCAAGTACTGGTATTCAAAGCTATGCGCTGGTAAGCGCGTTACCACGTATGCGTTGTTGCCACCGAAGAAGAACATGACAATAATTTAATGTTTTTGGGCTGGATACTTTTTTACGAGGGAACCTAGTGTTAAAACACTTCGTTTTCCATCAAGACATTTCCATTCCCCTCTTTTGGCCGAATCCTTGAGACATTGCTTTTTAAGTGGAGGAACTCATTGATACTTATCCTCGTTTTAATATTTCACTTGCCCCAGTGGGAATCGACCTCACGACTGGCGCTTACAGTCGCACGCTTGTGCCCCTGCGCCACGAAGGCCTCAGGCAATTTATAACCTTTATGCCTGAAGCCCGAACAAACATAACAGTATGCTCTATAGTCATTAAATCTTATTAATTTAGTCACATATTTCATAGCCGCACTTAGTCTCCTAAGACATTGTCACTGATCAAGTACTCGTATATTTGTATGTGACAATATCAAGCATTAACCAAATCTAGCCAATGAATATGTTGATTTTACACAATTACAGCTTATATGCACAATAGCTATATTGTTTACATATACAGGATGATTGGTAAATAGCTAGACAAACATACATGATACAGGGGATAGAGGAGGTAATTTCCAAGCATTTTTACATACATATAGCATGATCTAAAATATTGCTATTTAAAAAAAAATTGCAGACACCACGGTCAAATTTAAAAAATAACGTCCGAATACTTTAGGCCCCGTGTGCTTTAAAAGTAATAGTTAAAAAAAATAAAAAGCAAACTATTGTGAAAAAAATAACTCTTATATATACATGTAGGAGATTGTTCATCGCAAACGTCTCTTACTGGACCTGTGGGCTCCATTGTGGGTCCATGCAAGCAGAAATAACGTAGCAGATTCGTGACACTAGTTCTTTCTTCTTCGAAAACATCAGAAGAATGAATCATTCTACGATCGTCAACTTCCTCCTTTTTGTAAAAGCAAACAACGCTTCACCCTCACGCGTCACGACTCCACTCAAGGCGTAAGCCTCCACGTTATTGGTCAAATTACTCCACTGGTCAAATAAAATTCAAAACACAATCTCTTAAAATTCTATCAGCCAATCGTAATTCTACATTAATTAACAATTAGATTCTTTTCGATCGTTTCCTCTGAAGCTGAAGGCTGTCATAGCCTGCTAGCTAGACACTATTGGTCCAAGCATCTAATTGGTTATGCAAAAGTCAACACATTGTCTTTTTACATTAACATAGCCAATCATATTGTAAACAGTTGCTATAAATAATAATATTAAACAATCAATAAACATCTATGATATTATAATTTTCGTTTTAATCGCTTCCTTCGACATACTGTAACTGACATCCCACGCGACACTGAAAAAATATTTAAATAAAATTATTTAAGTAATAATTTTAATATTTTAATATGGCTCGTGATACGTCTAATACAGTTAGAATCCTTTCGTAGTGAACGTAAGTATAGTAGACGTACTATCCGCCTCTCTGTTATACCGAGAGAGAGAGTATTAATGATAGTTATAACTAAGGGGGGATAGTGAGTGGCCCCGCACCCGCCACTTACTGTGGATTCCGGCCGTTCGGCTCTGAACCCTCCGGGACGGATCGGAATAGTTAATAATTGTGATTCTTATAATGCTTTTGCGAAAGATCAAATATTAAATAACTGATTCAAAGACCGAAGTCTAGTATGAATATTTGCAATGGAGTTGAGGATATTATATGTAGGCCGTAGCCATAATTACATGACATATAACTCTCTGCTTCACATATCAGATCGAACTCCCTACCGCTAGGCGGCCGATTATGTGAATCCACTTCAGTTTGTTTCTTTAGAGGGCGTTATATTAATATACCCATTTAATCTTCGTGTGTCTTGCTTATAACTATATATTTACTAGTCGTATCTTCATAATATTAAATTCTGTATGTATAATGTGACGTGTTTATTATTTCCGTATGAATTCGTTAATATAATATATTTCATATTATATTTATTACCTACGTGTTCTTATTATATGCTTTAGTTTCAATATTAATATAATTTATATTCACTGTTATTGTAACGCCTCTTTTAAACAGAACCGTCGTAGAATACCACGCACAGCACACACCCCGCAGCTGTTTGTCTGAACTGACACTAGACTCAGAGTTGTGGGAATGTAATATAGAAATCATTAATTGAAAATACTCAGTTATCGCTAGAACAGCCAGCGACTCCAAGTAGGCGCGATTCTACTACCAGTTCAGTAAATAACCTCAGTGCTGAGAAGAACTGGCGGAAGAAACTCAGCAGCAGAATCCAACACCACTAAACCATTTCGCTTATATCAAATATGTCAGCACCAGTGACGCCCGGCTATATATTATAAGCATGTCTTCGACATAAGTCGATTGACGCATTATATTTAATTCGATAAGCTAAGTGTTAGATAAGTAAGCGGACACTACTATATATGTACACCAGAGCTAGGACATAAAATAGCACCACACACCCGTATGAGACGGGCGGACACTGCTACATACACCAGTACCAGGACGTAAAGCAGCATCACACACCTATCCATCATACACTAAGTGTTATCGTTAACGCAGCGCAAGGCACCACGAAACTATCTAAATATAATATATATAAAATTAAATGCCATAGCAATTCACTTAGCCAAGCACATTAGTACCAGCGAAGCCAAGCAGCAGTCGGTTGTGACTATATTGTTTAATAGCAAAACATAGGGTCAATGAACTCTAACAGTCGTATAAATCGTAAATATATATTTTTAAATAATAGTTTTATATCATATTATAAATGATACTATTATATTTATATTTCCTTTTATAGTAACATGTTAAATATTTACTAATTTATATAGAAATTACATTTATAAGTTATTATAATTCATCAAACTTATTTAACTCTCATTTCACAATTCCCATACACGCATCTAACAAAGATGGCGGCAGGCATTCTGCGTACATTATTATAATTGTAATTTTACATACCTCACAAAACATCTTCATGTAATTATTTCCATTTACTAAATAAATAATATTTATCTCTGGATATTACCGGCATTATATGCATTAATATCATTCTTCTTTGTTTTAATAATAATCTCTTAAAAACTTACCGACGAAGTATTTCAACGCAACCAATTGTAAATAGTGAAAGCACTTATAACTTATCTTAGCAACCTCAAATACATATATCACAATTGCAGACATGATCTCACATGCTTTTATATATTAAATATAACTAGATATATTTTAATTAAAATTAAAATTTCTCTAAACATTTAAAACATCCATCCTTCCTCAGACGCGTCCGCCATCTCCCTCCCTGTTTCTTTTTCTTAAAATATGACGATGACGTTGACGGTAGCTTATTCAGCCAACATGATATTTTACAATCATTAAAATATTAATTATGTTATTATATATTTTAAAAGATAATACATAAGGTTTGAATATAATTATTAAATATATTTTTAATAAATATATTTTATATCTTCGTGTTTTATCTACGGTATATTACGTCCCTTTAACATTACTTGTGAATGGAACGCGTAGTTAAAGAAGTGAACTAAATTTGAATTTGAATTAATTATATTATTTACCTACACATTTTAATTCTGGTATGGATCGTTACATATAGCTGAAAAATATTTATTTTTTTATTTGAATTAAGCAAACAAAGATGTGTTCATTGTAAATTATTAATTATTAATTAAATTTAAATTAGGAATATTGTAAAAAAAATTATTAAGAATACAGTAAACTAAAAAAATGTATTGCAGTACAATAAACGTGGAGTGTGTAATATGAATAGATTACTTATAAAATACATCGTTATTTAGCATATTCAACACTTAGGCATAATAAAAATGTTTACCCTCCGAGTGCCCAATTTGTCAAGTTTATTTATAATATTTCTCATAAAAAGGATTTATATTACACTAATATTTTTTTTTTTTTTAGGAAAACACGCAACGAGGTTGCGGTACACTGATGGTAAGTTTACGCCGCCCACACCGTGCAACCCCAAAGAGCTACAGGTTGCACTGATTTATACGTAAATTTATACTAAAATATTCAATCGTCTGTGCTTAGTAAAACAACAAAATATACATTCTATATTAAAGCTTTTATTTGATCACAATTAATAACTTCTTGAATATTTTCAAAGATCTTAGATTTAATATAAATCTCAATTTCTTGAAGTGTCCTTCCTTTGGTCTCTGGTAATCTTATCCAAATATATCCCAAACTTATGGACATTGTGACTAGATTTAATAAAAATAATCCAGAATATCCGACAGACGCTACTATTGCTGACATCAACATAATTGACAGAGACGAAGATACGACCGACCATAATGATTCCGGATAAAAAGTTAGTAAAGACAATTAATCTTAATTTCTAAAGGAAATATTTCTCTCAACAACGCCTCTAAAACCGGATAAGGTCCAGCCTTTACAATTAAAAAGCCAACAAAGTAACATTAATCCACTAAAAATAAATTTCATTGTTCTTGAAATATAAACATAGACTTAAAGCTAATAACAAACTGTTTGCTAAGTCCTGTTGTAATCAACATAGTACGCATTGTCATTTTTTTTATTAAAACACACGACAAACATGATCCAACAGTGATGAAACCGTCCACTACTAGAGTGAAATATATAATATTTGAGGAACCAGTTCTGTCCTCCAAAATAACTGTAACTAAAGAGTTAAAACTTATTTTACCAGCAGCTGCTAAATACGCATTGATAAAAAGCATCACTAACATTAAATCCCAAAAGTATTTTTTCTTAGATGCTAAATATAGCTTTATCCAAGAACTAACAGCGTAGTTATCATTTTCTGCTTTAGCTGCTTCCATTTTCAACAAAAAATTTAATTCAATTTCGGTAATTTTATTTTTTCCATGTATTTTCCAGAAAGCTTCTTCACATTCTTCAAATTTTCCTTTGGATACTACTCATTGAGGGCTTTTCTACCCAAAAATATGGAATAATTACGCCACATGCAGCTGGAATGATTGCTATAAGTGCTACAATTCTCCAGTGTAAATAAATACCAAAGCAGTGGCTTGCAGTCGTTCCAAATGCTGGTGCAGCAGTGGTGACCAAATTTAGAAAAAATGCTGATTCTGATGATATTCTGATGTAGTACATATTTTTAAATTTTAAATTCTTAGAGAAATATTAGTTTCGTAGAGATAAAACAGAATTTTTTCTTAATAGTCGTGGTGACTATTAAGAAAAAATTCTGGAGGAGATCATCTTCATGAATATCTTCTTCTAATAATTTCTCTTCATCAGTTGGCTCGTCGGCAGATGCTAGTACAACTTTGACTTAATTTTTTATAGATACTACTAATATCTTGGACTCATATTCCAAAACAATTATGCATGCTAAATGTCCATTTTCCATGTAATTTAATAAAAATCATACAAAAGGTAAACATTTACGTTGTTACTCAATAGGACATGGCTATTAATGGCTATTATGTCGGGTATATCGAGGAGACAAGCGTGAAGAAAAAATTGCGCGTGAGAACGATCACTTCTCCCGCGCGTTTAACACACACAATTCAGGAGGATACACAAAAGTGCATAACATTCTGACAAAAATTAAATAGTACAGCGACTAAAAACCAAATCTACCTGCGTGTTTTTAGCCATTTAAGGGTTAAACATAGCAGAATTTCTATGTATCTTGATACTGTACAGCTGAATATCTATCGGGACCAGTCGTGATGCTTGTGGGTTCGATTCCCAATTGAGGAAATGAAATATTAACACATTTTCTTTCCTCGCTCGCAGGCAAAGTCAGCGCAAAGTGAGGAATAGCAGTGTTTTAACACTAGGTTCCCAGGTTTTCTTTCTCAAAAAAAAATTAAAAGGTGTCAAAATTCTGTGTTGATTCAGTTATCTACATTAAAAAAGTAACGTAAAAGTAACGTAAAACGTAAAACGAAGTTGTAGGTAAAACCAGTATTTATAATGTATTTATCTAAACAATGTATGTAAATTCGATTTTAAACATACAAAAAATAAATTTCAAGGATGACAATTAACAGTTAACCTTTTTATTTTATTATCGTCAAAATTTCTAAATGAAGCAAGCATAGATAAAATTTATCATATAACATGGTTTTACATGGGTTCAATCATACCGCGTACAGTTTTTTAATTATGCTGCATTTGCCAGAATAGCATACAATAACATTATCAAATAAATTATATAAATTATACTTTCAATCATGAAAAATTTAGTTTTATAAATTTGAAAAAGAAAAATAAGGAAAACATACAAAATTGTAAGCAATTTCACAATATTTTACTGCTCTACAATATTTTTACTAAACCAAACAAAAATAGTGTAGCGCTAGCAAACTTTTCACTCGTTAATTGAATAAGCGCCACAGTGATCCCGGCATCGCAGGATTGCGCGGGATGGCCTCTATTTGTTACCTGGCTTTGCGGGATTCACGTATTGGCAACTATTGCTTTCTGCTTTCATATTGAATTCAGCGGGATGTGACTGTCACGGTCTTATATCCTAAGCTTTTAAGTCCTAGTTTTGTTGGGATTTACGGGATTGGATGACAAGCAATGTTGTAATATATTTTCTAAATGTAAAGTGTTTTGCTTAATAGTCTTTATTTAAGACGTTGTGACCTGCTGACCCAGTTCCAGCCTATGAAATTATATTTTCAAATGATCAATTCCAGATCGATCGATAATAAATGCAGGTTTAATTCATTTCTCTTAATTTAAATGCCAATCAATATCAATATATATTTGATTTTATATATTTTTTTAGAATTCCGTAATTCAAGAGGCTTCAAAATAAAGCTTCTAAGTCGGAAGTAGACAGAGTTAACCGATTGTTGAGATTTTGGTTAAAATCGGTTGAAATTTGAATATCAGAATAATCCTGAAATTAGAACAGAAGCTTCAGTACTTAACCCGTTTTTTTGTAATTGGGGGTTTTTTAATTTAACACATGATTTTCTATTAAAAAATTGTAAAAATAGCGAAAACCAATATTGTTATTATGGTGAAGTAAATTTTATTGGAATTTGAATTTGAACTTGAATTGATTGATGTTTGAATGAAAAAGAAAATGATGATTATATAACTATTATTTAAGGAACAAAAAAAGCAGTTATTTTCGTATTATTATCTTATATATCGTATTTAATTTACATGATCAGGCAACATTTCTAATAAAAAAGCATTTCTGTTACATAATTAAATACTTTAATAACATTATGTAGGAAAAACATGTTTTTTCCTTGGAATATGTAAATATAGGCTAAGAAAATATTTTTTATTTATTTGTAGTACATATTTAATTATAAAATATTTAATAATCAAATTCTATGGGACCATGTCGAGGAGGTGCTGTTCTGTCTTCGACATCTGTGAAATAATGAAAATTGTTAACTAAAACATTTTTATTTTTCGTTTGGGATCGATGGGGACTGAAATTCTACTTGGGAGATTGAATTATATTAACTTCATCGCTCTTTTTTAGAGTTCCGTACCTTCCTAAGGAAAAAAGGAACCTTTATATGATGACTCCGTTGTGTGATTTCCTAATAAATCATATTTCCAACTTACTTTAAAAAAGGGAAAGCCGTTTACATTAAATAAAACGCGTATTTCGACATTATAAAGTTAATCAAAATTCAATTCAAGAATTATGCAATTTTTCACCTAGCATCTACAGGTATTAGGTAATTCAGGAAAACATCGTATTAAATTTTATTATTTTCTAAAAGAAAAAATATATAATAAAAAACCAGAGGGCAAACGTGAGGTTATTTTGTAAAAATATTACTAGTATTATATTTATAAGAAAACTTCAAATTTATTTACCAACTTGACTTCGGAGTACAGAACCTAAAAGACTTTGTAGCAGGTCGTTTCTTTTTGGTTTTCTGCAAAATGAAGCGTAATTAAAAATATATATTTTAACCTTTATACTATTTATACTGAGATAGTGGCGGAGGACATAAACCTGTGGCTGTAAACGCGGCATTTGGTGGATTCAATTCAAACTGGAGGAAATGAAATATTAAATATTTTTATTCCCTCGCTCTGGTAACGATGCAAAGCGCGGAGTTTACCTCGACTAGCAATGCCTCCAGACTTCGGCGGAAATTATGAAGCGTCTTCATGGGAATGGAGTGACTTAACTCTAGGTTCCCTCTCTTCTATGTGTAGAATACAGACTAAAAATTATATTTACTTGTATATCAATACTGGTAAACTTCTTGTTTTATCAATAAAATCGTCATCGTCGTCATCAGCGCGATCTCTCTTCGATAAATTTTGTAATTTCATAATTATGTTACTGACAAGTGTTTCAAGTTTCACGTTATTATTGTTTTTATTAGCCTTTTTCAAAAATCCCATATCGTAATAACTATCCTCGATGTCCGAATCTTGTTTTCGTATTTCATATATTTTTATTGCTGGCATGTAAGCTTCGGTTAGAGTGCCGACGATAACTGAAATATATATTGTGTTATTTTTTATCTTTTGAGGTGAGCAGGGGGAAACTTGTGTTTAAACACTCCGTTCCCCATTTTCGCTGTGCTGCGCTTTGCTTCGTCACCAGTGCGAAGAATTTTTTCTCGAGTGGGAATCGAACCCAAAATCTGTTGCGTTTACAGTCACACTTTGTACCCCTGTGCAACGCGTGGCCTCATATATATTTTTTTAACAATTATATATGTTTATGTTTGAGATTTTAGTTATAGAGCAATAACACAGCGTGACGAGCAATGACTAAACAATCGTAAGTTCGATCTCACTTACAGGGAGAGGTAATTTCGATAATTTTGATTCCCTCACTCTAGTAATAAGAAAAACACGGAGTGAAATTGGCACAACACACAACGTCTCGAAAATTAGACGGAAAAATGGAAATCGTATGCCTTAACACGAATATTTATTTGCTTTAGAATTTTTAATTTATTAAGATTAAATACAATTATAACTTACTTATAAACAACAAGGCGGTCTCCATATTAATATGGAATGAACTCAGTTAAAACTCTACAGCCATTTAAACCATTAAAAATTCGTACGTCAAATTTAATTTATTTTATGGTCGTTTTATGACATTTATCTATCGTTGAGAAGATTGCTAAATCGTAAATTGGAAATTCTAGACGATTTGCGAGTTTAATGCAGTAATTTAACGCTAGAGGCAGTGAGGGCACAGTGGCACAAACGTATGACTGTAAACGGGACGATAGTTGGTTCGGTGCTCACATTGGGGGGAATGATTTATTAATATTAATGTTTTCATTTACTTGCACACTGATGGACTGGAATTAATGCGTCATAAAAAAGTTATAAAATGTGTATTGGAATACGCACACCAAATCCTTTTATCTGATTCTTCACTTGAACTAGCGGCCTTAATATCAAATTGTGTCCACATTTTAAAGCTGTTTTATTTGAGGATTTACCACCACAAATGTATAGTTTCATTCATTAGATTTTTTCTTGAGACAGTACTACCTGTAGATTGTAGCTGCTAAATTTCATAATACTAGGTCAACCGGAAGTACACCATTAATTTTGATTCCCTTTATAGCGTCAATATACTAGCTTTTAGCGATAAAATCCTAGAATCAATAGAAATATGTTTTTTTTTTTCAGGAAATCAAGGGACCATAGGTCTCGGTTTGAATTTCAACTCGATCGCTCCAAGCATTCCCGAGATAAAGGCAGTGTCGTGGCAGACAGACGGACGGGCAACAAAGAGACCTTATAAGGGTTCCTTTTTTTCTTAAAAAGTAAAAAACCCTAAAAAGTAATTGCTATACAGTTATCTGTTACTGCTAGATTTAACGTGGTAAGTTTGATTCTTGGGTTAAGTAAGGCGAACTGCAAAATTCCTTTTCAATAACAAAAACGTAATGATTTTTTAATTATTATTATTCATTAGCATCATGTAACTAGCTTACACAGAGTTAAGACATTTCGTTTATCATTTTCTGCCATATTTTTGAGACTTTGCGTGATAAGTGGTGCAACTAAATGCTGCACTTTGTCTTGTTACCAGAGCTAGAAAATAAATAAATAATTCCCCTAAATCGGTATCGAACCCACAACCATAGCGCTTACAGACGCATGCTTGTCTATATCCCCAAGACGACCTCAGACACTTATTTTAATGAAATTTTCATATGGTCATTCAAAATTTCATGATCTTTTTAAATTATATTTTTTAATATAAGATACATTCCACTTTCTTAGTAATTAAAGATAGAAACTTATATAAAAGTACTCAAGATATAATTTTATAGAACGTTCTGTTTCATTACATTATTATGTTTCAAGTTTTATTAAAAAAGCGAATGGAGTTGAAATGAACAAAGATTGCTAAAGGTAAAGCATTTCTTTGTCGTAAACAGTAAGAGAATGCATAGAATAAAAACAATTTAGATACTAATAATCCTTTTAAATTACAATTTTTACTTTAGTTTTAATACTAAAAAATAAACAGCAACGTCATGCATTTTTTTTTGGTTCACGCTGTTTTTCTAGCGAGATAGAGAGAGAGAGAGAGAGAGAGAGAGAGAGAGAGAGAGAGGTTATTAGCTTGAGAGTCCACGAAGGAAGGCTTCTCCGCAGGGACCCCTGCCAGCTCGACACTGATACTTTCGACGTTATTGAAAATATTAAATATTTCTCTCCCTCGAGTGGGAATCGAACTTACAATAACCGCGTTTACTTATCGCATCTGTGCCCCTGGGCCACGACGGCATCAAAGATATTTTATTATAAGAATAAAATAATTTAAACATACTATTCAATAAAAAAATCACAATTTCAATTGAAAATTGGTAATAATTTAAACCATAACTTCACCTCGACGTACCAAGAGAATGTACAAGGAAACGCTTTCACAACTCAATCCGTATTTATAGGGGTCATTTGTAACGTATGGAGATCGTGATGCTCGAGCTATAGGGGAAACTATTTGTCAGTCATTTATTAAGATTACCGATTTCCTTGTATTTTGTCTAAAAACGAGAACGGCGTTAAGTTCCGCCAGTTAAAATTTGATAATCACTTATTAAATAATCAAATTTGATAATAATATTTATATAATAATTTGGTAATTGGGCGGAGAAGGAATAATAGAACGTCTTGACGCTAGGTTTTCTCTGTTTACCCTGATTTATGCGCGAAAAACCATAAAAGTGAAGCAGAATTTTCGGATTTGAATCTTCAAAATATATTGTCTCGAGTTTTCATTTACTGTTAGGACATTGGTTGGAAAGCCCACATTTTTTTGCTTCGTTGTATATGCAGAATCTATATAGTAAGCTAGGCAAAGGGAATTTAGTATTAAGACACTACATTCCCGATATATTTCGCGACTTTTCTTATTGATTTTTAAGAAAATGGCGAAGTGGACACACTTTGTTTCCTTACCAGAATAAAGAAATGTAAACAACTCATTTCCTGGAGTGAAATTACAACCCACTATCGTTGGGTTTAATCAGACGCTGCCGCTGTGCCACGACTGCGTTAATCTCGTCATCTTTGATATTTAATTCATCTCTCCACTCAATTTAACATTTAATATAATTAAAAAAAATACAAAAGTCATATTAAAGCAAAAGAAAACATAAAACTTTTGTAGCCACAACTTCACCCTACTATATCAACCGCACGATATTATTTTTACAATCCGTCAAATTTTAATCTAAATATGTGCTTGGGACCGTTTGTTTAGGATCGACGCCATAATTGGAGCCCTAGACTGGATTAGACATGTTTGGATTTTCAATTTATTCGCAAAGTTACTAAATAAATACAGGAAGTTCGCTGAACAGTTTTCAATTTTGATCGAATGTATGTAAATATTCAATTTTTTTGTTTCGTTACAGAAAAATAAATATATGTGCTTGTTATATGTTTTTGGTGCATCAATGATGTATTTGAATATTTAAATTTTAAATATTGCAGGAGACACAATCAAAGTTTATAATATTAAGAATGTATTTATTTTTATAATATGTGGTGTCGTTAGAAGCCTCTAGCCTCTCAACACGTAATGCTTGGAAAAATTCGGCCCAATGTGGGAAAGTCACCAGGTTCACTTTGCGTAGCCCGCTATACTTTATTTATTTATTATACAGCGTGAAACTGATTTATTTATTTATTTTAACAAAGGAAACGTGAGAATTCTTTAAATATTATACAATTCGAAAAATCACTACCTATGTCAGTTCTATTCAAAATTAAAGACTTAGTTCCATACAAATTTACTTTGGTCGTTATTAATATTTGATTTAGGATTATTTGCTAACGCGATATAAGCGTCGCGTCAAAGGCTATTGAACAACTAATACTGATGTATGTCAACAGTAATAGCTGGGAGGATAGTGTGTTATAGGAAATCAGAATCCGAATTGCATCAAGAAATCGTAATATAAGAATTCTGATTCTGATTCCACAGTAGTGTCGTAGATCAACATTTGACTGGAGACCCTATGTTTGTGGATTCGATGCCTTAACAATAATAATTCCGATTAACCCGTTAGGTATGGCAGTTGCGGAAATCAACGCTGTTTTGCCTGGTAACTGATAACAAGATCAAAGAAATACATACTAATCTTTGATGAAGTTGCAATAATATGTTATTCGTTCATTATTTCTTTAACACTTGTAGGACTTGGTGTAGAAAAGCAGATTTTATTGTACTAGTTATACGTACAGAATTAGGTTCTATACATAAAATGCGATGCATATAAATTCAATTGTACAAACAGCTGTGAACTATGCCATGAAAATTCAGAATAGCTAAATCAAATTTACGTTTCGCGAACGTTCGTTACTACATAGTTAAACTAATAGTGCTGTAGGCAGTGTTTTTATTTAATGGTTTATTTTATAAATATTGTATTTGTGCAATTATAAATAAAAATAATATTTCTTTATGACAAAGAATAACAAACATTTTTTAGGGAAAAATTATGTACTTTTAAGATAATAACACATCATATTGAGGCCAGTCATGGCACAGTGGCACATAGTGTGACTGTAAAACCGACTGGTTGTAGATTCGATCCACATTCGAGGAGATGAAATATTTATAAGGGGAATACGTTATACCTAACACTAGGTTCCCTCTGCCTACCCTGTTGTGTGCGGGATGCAGCGTGAAGCTATTTTTTTTTAATTTTTAATTTTATAAAATAATATTATATTTTTGGAAATTTTTAACTAACTTCAGCAAGAGGAAAAGGTTCTCATTTTGACTGTATTTTTATATTTGTTACCTCAGAACCTCCATTGGGTAATCGATTTTAATAGTTCTTCTAATATTAGATATGGTGACTGCAGCTTTCCATGTGGCCCATGTCGATTTGATGAGAGTTTGATTACATTAGGTTCTGATTATGAACTCTTTATTCTTAGGAACCCGATATCGATATATTCGAGTCATCTATCGTTACGACGTTATGGTCGAATAAGATCAACTTAAAAACTTTAGAATACAAACTTCATACTTAGATAGGTCGTCTGTCATTAGGGGTCTGATAATGAAGATGAAGGACACTTAAGGAAAATCCTCAAATGTTTACAATAGCTTGAGTTTTGAAATTAATTCATTTATATTGAGACAGATGAGATGAGAATATTGCACCCATATGCGTTATAAGGACCATTACAGACCTTATGGTGGCTAAAATAGACAGGCGAGGGAATTTCTCAGAGATACTATTACATACTATTCAATATGTCAAAATGTTTAGTTCGTACAAAAGTAATACCTAATTAGAAATAGGTTTTACGAGAAGCATCCTTTTTAGACCTACCCATTTCTAAAATCGCAAATTAAGATAATTTTGCGGGAGTTACACAAAAATATTTTTAAAAAATCAGTACACGAGCCATAAAACACAATTGGCTATCCTATATCGCCTATAGTATCCGTACAAAAAGCAATCAAAGAAAACAAAGAGACAATACGGATCGCCGGTCACGTACTGTATCCGATTTCATTAGCCGACTAACGAACTGAGCGAGCCACTGTGATTGATTTTACAGTCCGGCTTGATTAGCATACAGTATTAAAGCTTTGTGCTGTTGAAGATTTTTAACAAAGACCTTTAACTGTGTTGAATTTTTGTGTCTGGTGGGTTTTTTCTAGCTTCACGCCGTATCCCGCATGTGTAGCAGGATTGGCAGGGAGAAACTAGATTTAAGAGACATCGCTCCTCACTCTCCGGTGAATTCTGAAAGTATTGCGTGTTGAGTGTGGAACACAACGTTGCGCTTAGCCTCGACCCAAGAGCGAAGAAATTAAAATATTAAATGAGTATTTCATTTCCGCGAGCAGAAATCGAGTCCACAACTAGTCGCGTTTTACACAATCATACGCTTGCGCCACCTGCTATACGACTCGCGTCATGTATTTTAGATGTTCCTTCTAAATTAGATCAGGGCTACGACGGTATCAGAGCAAAAAAAACCGTAAAGCTATATAAATAATATTATTGCTATCATTAACCTATTTTTGCAAGAGATAAATAAAAAGAAAAAAAGTAAAACGTTCGTCAAATACGTAAAACAAATTGTCGAGGGGCGACCAAGAGCGAATAGTATAAAAAAATATTTTTTAATTATTAAATTTTAATATTGCAGTAAAAATTTAAGCTTATTATGAGTTGCGAAACAGAAATTGCTATAATAAACTAACGAAAGTTAGTTTTGCATTTTGAGACGACTTTAAATATTATACTTGACATTCAACAAATTTGTTTAAAATGAACTTGTTTATATTATTTTTATTAGAATTAATTATTTTTGAAATTTATAAGTGTAGTCGCTGTTCTTAAATCTGGACAACAGAAAAAAATAAATAATTTCTTTTGCATAAAAGAGAGGAGACTTTTTAGCATTCCATAGAATTACCATACGGGTCTATCACGTTTCAGAAAGAAGAGTAACTATGTGTTTATTTAAATTTATATCAATTTCTTCGCTCTGGTGTCGAGACATAGCACGGCGTTGATTTCCATCACTCAAGACTGCCAATCATCATCAGAATTCGCCGGAAAGTGGGGAACGGAGTGTCTTAACACTAAATTCTCTCTGCCTACCCTGCTATGTGCGGGATGCAGCGTGAAGCTGATTTGAGTAACTGTATTTAAGTAATATATTTCAATTGTAAACATTTTAATAAATCTCAATTGATATGAACGTATGGCTATTGGAAGTGGTCAGCGCTCTTGGACAGTGTCCGAGAAACACGGGTTCAAATCAAGAAAATCTAGTGTTAGGACGTTTCCACTTTCAAACAAAGTTTTCGAGTGTGTGATAAGTGGCGAAGGTAATGCCGCGTTGGAATTGAAGTTGAATTGTTGCGTTTTCGGTTATTCATATTTAGATTTAACTAAAATCTCAACAATACGAAAAGAGCAGTTATTTCGGTTAAAATCCGATGAACAAAGCCAGTTAAACCAATGTACATACATTTAATAAAATACAATCATTCTACGCAACACGTACACAGCCTCGAGCATTTACTGTTATGTCCCATAAAGTTGGTCCTGTCATTTACATTTTTCTATTAATTATAATAGAAGCGCCACGCTGAGCTTGAAAATGTATTTTAGAAACATTTTTGTATTTTATATAGTACATTTACTTTCGTGTCTGATTAAAGCAAATGTTCAAATTTTTTATTACGCAAGAAATAAACTGTTTTACGCCTTTCCCCGCACCTTATATGCACTGCACTAAGGAACCTTGTTTCCCTGAACCTGCACTAAGGAATGAGAACATGTTTTTTGAGAATCACACAAATCTCTACGCCACCTTTTGTCTTGATACTAAATGGGAATCGAACCTATGACTGTGTTGCTGCGTCACTATAGCCTCAAATATGTGCCTGCACCATTGTATGTCTATTCTTTTAATATTTCTCTGCTTTTAATATTTCTATTCTTTACTTCGATAAATTGAGCTATACAGTATTTTTTTTATTATTTTTAATAGATCAAGTTTATACAAAAATATTAAAAAACTACATTATTTTATGGACATACTACTATTTAATTATGTTTGTTGGTCATGCGTTACGATTAACAAATATGATTAGAGCCTAAATTCATCTATCCACTAAAACTAACGTGCTAATATAGGTGGCGTGTACGTATATAATATGATTTAACGAACAGTGTCCAAGCGGGCCATAAGAAAAGCGATAAAAGTCAAAACTTTAGAAAATTTTATCTATAGAAAACGTATAAGAAATTTAACCTAGCTAGACTTTAACCTGCGCTGTTTGGGAATTGTCCAAGCCCTCTGACTAATTTTCATAGATTTCCTAATTTTTTTTTTCTTACTCTGAAATAATACTTTACAAAAAGTTAAACATTATATTTCTTTAGCTTATATTTTTCTCCCAAAAAGCAAGATACGCAAAAAGCATCTAATGTTCTCCAAAATTCAACGCCACGCCGTTTATCTGCTTTGCTCATACAAAGTGTACCAATGGATTGCAGAATCTAACACTGAATATATGTATAAAATATTTGTAGACAATGTAATATAATAAATATTGATTTGAGTAAGTGAGTTTTGAGGCCAGTCGTGGCGCAGCGGCACGAAGTGTGACTGTAAAACCGACTGGTTGTGAGGTCGAACCCCACTCGAGGAGATGAAATATTTACTTAAATTTATATTTCCATTTCTTCTTTCTTGTGTCGAGATTAAGCGCGACGTTGAGTTCTGCCACTCAACACGTAATGCCTCCAGAATTCCTCAGAAAGTGAGGAACGGAATGTCTTAACACTAGAGTTCCTCTGCCTACCCTGCTGTCTGCGGGATACAGCGTGAAGCTGATTTATTTTTTACATAGCGTTACGCATGCAGGGCACGTGAAAGTTTTATAAATAATATAAAATTTTCTGAAGTAGGAACTCAAACTTTGCCACAATGACTTCAAAAAATAAATATTAAAACGCTGTGTTCATGGCTCCGTCTGTGGTTAAAATTGATACGGGTATCAATTAGGGGAGGCCGAGTAAATAAGGTTTGATCCTAATCCACCCATTGTTTTTTTCTCGCGTTTCGCTGAATTTGACATTTACTTTTATCTCGAAAAAGCCCAATAAAACTGTTTAAGTAAAATTAAGAGTGATATAAAAAATAGTTTTTGACGTTACACGAGTTTCTTCCAATAGAAATGGTAGACATGTGGCTGCTTTGCACGGTACTGTTAATCTGATGGTCGTCGGTTTGAATCTAACTAGGGTAAATGATTTACTTCCAGTTCCTTGCTTTGGTAACGAATTTGTCTTGTTGCGCGTTTCGATAATTAGGCGGTGCGTGGGGAACGAATTATGTTAACGCTGGGTATCTACTTTGCTTTATACGGGTATCCCGTAAGTAAGAGATGAAAAAAATAATAAACTTATGTTGTTGTTGTTAATAAGCTTATGAACGAAGAATATGTAAAATAAAGGTATAATAGTGTAAAATGCAGAAAAAATATAAATAGATAATATTAAATCGAAATTAAATCAGCTTCACGCTGTATCCCGCACACAGCAGGGTAGGCAGAGGAATCCTAGTGTAAAGACACTCCGTTCGCCACTTTCCACCGAGTTCTGGAGCATTGCGTTGAGTGGTGGAACTCAACGCCACGCTTGTGCTCGACACCACAGCGAAGAAATGAAAATATAAATGTAAATAAAATATTTTATTTCCTCGAGTGGGGATCGAACTGACAAGCAGTTGATATTACAGTCACACTTTGAGCCCCTGCGCCACGACAGGCCTCATCCTTAGATAGTTTTAATAATAATCATATTTGCTTCTTTTATCATAAATTTAAATAAGAAAAAAAAAGCTTAAGGTAAGCTTATAGATAATTAAAATTAACTATAAAAATTGCATACAAAAGCATTCAGCCAAACTATACCCAAATATATAATATAACTGGTTATTTGCATTAGCGTATACACTTTAATTGCATTCGTTGGTATACTAGTGCGAGGCAAGTGCTTCGAGGTGCCTCGGCGTCCTTATCTCAGCCGTAAGATGATGCTTGAAGTTATAAGATTTAAGAGATTTTGTTCTAAATAGTTAATATAGTAAACATTAACATTACAGCTTATATAAAAATTTGGACTCGAAGAATTTTATTAAAAGATTTACTTATGTTAGATTAATAATAATAATAATAGTGTCAAGAAACTGCGTTCTCTATTTTTCGTCGAATTTTCGAGGCATTTCGTGTTGAGTGGTGGAGCTCAATGCCGCGCTTTTTGATACCAGAGCGAAGTGTGGCAATGGTTGTGGGTTCGTTCTCCGTCGAGTGAGAACGAAACCACAACCAGTCAGTCACATTCTTGCCCCTGCGCCACGATGGTCTCTTTATTAGACTATGTATACTTGAATATACTTTAGAGAAATGAAAATAAATATGTAGGTATTTCCTGTGTCCCCAACTGTTTGTTCCCATTACGGAACTTTCGTTCCCCACTTTCAGCTAAAGTCTAGAAGCGTTGAGTACCTCCAATTCTACGCTGCGTTTTTCCTTAATACCAGAGCGAAGAAATGAAAATATTCAATATTTAATTTCCTCGAGTGGCAATCGAACCCAAAACCTTAAAGTATTATTATTATTATTGTATCTTCCACAATTTCGTATTACCTCAATTATAATAAAAAAAAATTATGCTATTCTTAAAATTAAACAATTCTACAAGCAATTTACTTCGATGACTTATGTGGTAGATCTTAGCGCTAAGATAAATTAAAATTTACGCCTAAACTAGTGTCAAAAATAGAAGTCAAAACCATTTAATTGTTAAGATATGATGTAATAATGTTATGTACGGTGAAACATTACTGACATACATTCCCAGTTTGATTTTATATCTAGAGGTCATCGTGACGTCTGATTGCGGACAACGCCGGACAATAAGCGCGATGGTTGTGAGTTCGATTGCAACTCGGCGTAATAAATTATTTTCATTTCGCCATTCAAATTCGGGTGGAAATTCACTAGGTTATCTTTTAATATGCTTCGCTGAAGCTTGTAGCTGCTAAGATTTAATCTAATAAAATTTTAGTTAAAATCGCTTTTAGCTTTTAACATGAACATTTCTCTATTAAGAGTCGAGGTTAGTGAGCCGCGGCTGATAACAATACAAGTTTGATTCGATCTACAGTACAATGCCGAGCCAACTTTGCACTATCAGACGTCAGACTTGTGTGATTCCTTTTATATGGAACTAGTTAAAACCCCATTTTCCTTAATGAATTTTAAAATTATAAATGCTGTAGACGCCAGTCGTAGCGCAGCAGCACAAAGGGTGACTGTAAAACCGACTGGTTGTGGATTCGATCCCCAATCGAGGAAATGAAATATTTATTTAAATTTATATTTCCATTTCTTCGCTCTGGTGTCGAGGCAAAGCTCGGCGTTGAGTTCCGTCACACAACACGCAATGCCTCCAGAATTCGGCAGAAAGTGGGGAACGGAGTGTCTTAACATTAGGTTCTGCTTTTTGCTTCTCTGCAATCTGCCTACACTGCTCTGTGTGGGATACAGCGTGAATTTGATTTACTTATTTTTAAATGCTGTATTTCTCTCTTTGCAAGAGTTTTGAGAAATGCTCCTCTAAGTACTCCTCCACACTACTCCACGAGGACACATGCCAGTGAGGTACAGTTAATCTGTAACGGAAATGTTTTATATATTAATATGTAGATTAATATAATAATGAAGAATAATAAGTCTAACAAAATTTTACAAAAAAATCTAATCGTAAGTATGATGTCATCATAGTCCATTGGGACAGCGTCTCGATCCGTGCTCGAGAAATCAATTATATTTAAATTATTTTGAATGTTCCATTCTAAGACTAGGGGCGATGTAGGGTAGCAAAAACTCATTTATTAATAAATGACTGACACTCAGCACACATACACGCAAGAACTGGATTAAAAAAATTGCCTTACAGGTAGATTAAGGAGTGGAAGGGAGTAATCAGCAGAGAATTTCTCGAAATTCCTACGGAAACAGGAAACATTTCGCATATTAAAGTTCACAACGTTCACAACGTTACAAGCTAGTAAGCAACCAGAATAAAAAAAGAATGAGTTGGGCTCGCCCGTCGAGGGTTCCGTACGATTAGTGCGTTATACAAAAAATATATAATTTGTATTGAAATATACATATCAAGCGACTTTAATATCAAATTTTGCCCCCATTTAAGACTAAAAATATTAGTTATTATTACAATACAATTCAACGTAAAACACTAACTTTAACAACAACTTCAAAATATAATTTAAAAATAATAACGAAAGTATACTACGTTTACAACACAACAATTACAATTTAAAGGTAACCCGTACACCTTGAATAATGCCTTTTACTTCGGTAAAATGTACCATCATTCCCTATAAATGGGTTCAATTTTCTCTGTACTGCCTACAATCACGCACGGCGGAAAGAACAAAAGCGGAATTGAGCCCTGTGTAGACCAAAAAGAGTCAAAAATTCAATGTTTTCAATAGAAATTAGAAAAAATGTAGGTGTGTAGTGTTCGCAAATAGCACCCAACGGGTGTCAGCGCGAGTTATCAATCTAGTCAACTGAAACCCATTTTAACGTATATTTATGTTCACCCAATAGGTTTTCAAACTGAAATAGGTGCGAAATGTTGATATTATCAATTCAATTGTAATAGATTCCTCTTTGATTAAATTGATATTTAAAAAAATTAAGGCCAGTCGTAGCAGGGGAACAAATTCGGACTGAAGCGTGGCAGGTTGTGGGTTCGCTTCCAACTCGAGATAATGAAATATTTAATAGTTACATTTTCGTTGCTGGTGTGGAGGCACAGTGCGGTGTTGATTTTAGCCACTCATCACGTAATGCTTCCTGAATTCGAGGGCAAATGGGGAATTTTAACACTAGGTTCCCTTTGTTTACCCTGATGTGTGCGAGATATAACGTGATATTTATAAAAAAAAATATGTACGTAACACATATATTATATTTATATCACACCTAACCACAATAAAGCAAAAAGCATTTGAACTTGATTGTTTAATAATATGAAGAGATGAAGTCCTGAATTAGAGGTATAAATCAAACGACGGCCATCACGTAAATCGATCACGCTATCAGGAATCTGATTTCGTCTCGAATGAGACGGTTTGCGAGTTTCACGTTTATCTTGGTAATGGAACCAATTTAGAAAAAAACTTTTTTTTTTTTTCATATATATATTTGGAATTTTCTCGAAGCTTTTTTTTAATAAAAATAAGTTTTTTTTGTTTAAAAGATTAGAATAATGCTTTATTAAATGTCATTTATTTATTGATCTCGTTACATTTTGATTGATAAATTATCCAAAGGTTAATAGCCCCATTGGGCCTCCGGATCTACACCATTTTAGCAAAGCTGAAATTTTGAGGACTATAGAGGAGTACAGTACAGTATGCGTACTCACTAACTTGAAAATGGGGGAGCCTTTCAGAGATTTCGCCAAATAAAAGTACATCTCTGCCGGGGAGTCTCTTTCTTAAAATAGCCGTAAATAATGTATTTAAAATAACTTGCTAGTATAATGTTGTTTGCCCCACTTTTAAACAATTTGTAGGACGTCCTGAAGGAGTTAAGACCAACGTAAAGGGTCTGGTAATAATAAATATATATTTTTACATTATTCTTATTATAAGTGGGGAACGTAGTGTCTAACGACTGTTCCCTCTAGGTTCCCTCTGCTATCCTGCTGTGTGCGGGATACAGCGTGAAGCGTGTTGGATAGTGGAAATTGCCCCCGTTCACACAAAATACCACAGAGAGAAAATAAAAATAAATTAAATATATTTTGAGGCCGGTCGTGGCGCAGCGGCACAAAGTGTGACTGTAAACCGACTGGTTGTGGGTTCGATCCCCACTCGAGGAGATGAAATATTTACTTAAATTTATATTTCCATTTCTTCGCTCTGGTGTCGAGGCAAAGTGCGGCGTTGAGTTCTGCCACTTAACACGCAATGCCTCCGGAATTCGGCAGAAAGTGGGGAACGGATTGTCTTTCACTACGTTCCCTCTGCCTACCCTGCAGTGTGCGGGATACAGCGTGAAGCTGATTTATTTTGATTTATTTTAAATATATTTTAAAAGAAATATATGAAATCCGTGGTTATGACTTCATTATGCAGCATTAAAATATTCAAAACATTGAGTGTCCCAAAATATATAACATTAATTTATACGCTATTAATACGGTTAAAAAGATTCATTCAAAATACATGTGTAATAAAAGCGAAAATCAAAGAAAATCTTATTAAATTATAATATAATCAAATCCCCGAGTGAAGATCAACCAATGGTTGTGTCTCGTGCTTAGTCAGATATTAAAAATCTCATATTCCGTCCGTCCGTTCCGTCCCGGCGCAGAGTGTGACTGTAATGCGATGGTCGTGGATTCGATCCCCACTGGACGGATTGCTATTTATTAATATTTTAATTTCTTCGCCCTGGCACTTAGGCAAAAGCCCGGCGTTAAGTTACACCACTCAACACGAAATGTTCGAAAAGTTCTGCGGAAATTAGGGAACAGAATATCTAACACTTGTAAAAGATACAGCGCGAAGCTGATTCATTGGATTTGTTTATTTCATATTATTAAAGTTAAAACACTCATATATTTAAATATGTAATATACATTCAATTAAAATTTAAGCCTTTTGATCTGTCAACAACCACAACGAATCAGTTTATTAATAAAATATTACAATTATAATAATGTAATTTTTTTCTCGCAAGTATAAAAAGCTTATTTTTGTGAACTTCAAACATTTAATATTTTATTTTTGTTTAACCTGATACATACTCGTATATTCATAAGTACATAATAAATTTATTTTTATACATAAAAAACAAAAGCTTAATAAGCTCGTCATGACACCATTGCAGCGTCGATATAATTTTGTATTGCTGACGATGACCACTATAGGTTCAAGTCTGAGCCTATAATTATTTTATAAGTAGACTAACAGTTATAAAACTTTTAACGAAGTGAGAATTTACAGGTGTAACAAAGGAAAAATCTGAAAAGTAAAAATTTATTGATATTTCATTTAAAAAAATGTAGAGGTACATTTGTAGCTTATTTTATTCAAAATGGCGCAAACTTAGTATGGATGTTCCGTACTAAGTTGGACCGGTTGACCATGCATTGTTTTTATCTCTATTACTTAAAACAATTTTGCTGTCCTTCAAACGTGCTATAACAGATATTTAACGATACATCCTAAAACTATTGATAATTTAGGAAAAAAATAAACAAAATTATTTATCTACTGCTGTTTTTCTTTTTCATTTTTGTTTTTGACGTGATAACGTCTTATAAATCAATAAAGGCCAACTGCAGGCACGACAAGGGTGACTCATTGTCACGTTCCGCCTGAGCCGAGTGTGTAAGCGAGAGCGTGAAACAAAGGATAGAGATGCACTATCGGCCTCAGCATATGGCTTGCAATGGATCAATCCATTCATTGGTACTTATAATAATAGAAATAAACCATTATTTATTGTATTTAATCTGTATTATTTAAGTAAGAAAAAATTATAATTAACTAGTGCAAATTAATTAATTCATCGAAACAATTGTTGTTTTTAATTAATTTCTTCTTTGTATTATACAATATTTTGTATTGTACAAAATAATTATAGATGTTATAATGCTTCTTTGGGTAGTCGTGGCGCAAGGGCACATGAGTGTGACTGTCAATGCGATAGGTTGTAAATTTGATTCCCAGTCCAGAACATTTAATATTTAATATTTTCATTTCTCCGCTCTGGTTCAATTCCACCATATAACACTCAATGACTCCGGAATTCGGAAAATGTAGAATGGAGAGTCTTAACACTAGGTTTCCAGGTTCCCTCTGCCTACCCTGATCTATTCAAGATATAAGCTACAAAAAAAATCGATATAATATAAATATATAAAAATTTACAAACCGATTACATCAAACATTCAAGCCAAAACGTAGCACAAATCGTCCAAAAAATCCTATAATCTCAGAAAATTTCACCTCTCGAAACCATTTCAATGTTCAATCTTCAATCAAGTACTAAAGTGAATATGTGTCAACACACCAAAGCCAAATGGCTCGGAATCAAAGTCTCTTTTATACAGCATTTGATCATTTGGAAAACCACTTGGGAGAGAAACCAAATAAATACGCTATGTGATTGTGCTCAACGAAGTTAAAGCCTAGACTAGCCTAGGTTTTAGGTGAATACGTCATAACTGCTACGGTACATTGGGTTGCAAAGATGTTGGTTTGTCTATTTATATTGAGAATTGAATTTTTCCTACTCATATTATACGATTTTGTTATAAGAATGAAGAAAAAATTGGTGTGGCTCGATAATAACGCTTCGTCGCGATTCGTTAAAGCCACTGAATGCATTAATTAAAATTAATAAATAATTTCAACAGAAAAAAAACGGTTAAGTGGGAGTCGGACTTCCCGAGGCTTCTCTATCAATTTCAGGATTAAAGGTCAAGAAGAACTTGTAAATGTTGACAAATTTAAGTTTGCAGGCACAATCACTCATTTTGTATGAAATTAACTATAAAGAAGTACAATTTGTAATTATTTTTTCTATGAAACAACTAAATATTTTCACTTTTTAGATGTTTTCTTTTATTTGTCCTAAAATACGAGTATGTATAATTATTACTTTCTGTGAGTATTAAATATTTATGACTTTAGGATTGGGAGAGAAAGAAAACAATGTTTATTATATTCTTATTTGCATGTATGTAATTCTCACATCGTGCAAATTTTATATATTATGTAGGTGTACAGGATATCCCTATATATATATATATATATATATATATATATATATATATATATATATATATATATATATATATATATATATATATATATATATATTGATTACGCTGCGCATTTTATCTTTATCTTGTGATTGCGTTGAATAGAAGCTTTTTTTTTATGCTCCAAATAATTGCTATTAATATTAGCTAGATACCTTTACGTAATCTCAAGATATGTCTTGATAGACGGACAGATGGGCAACGAAGTGATCCTATATGATTCCGTTTTTTTTTCTTTTGAGGTACGGAACCCTAAAAACGAACTTGATCTGTGAAATAAATTATTAAATCTAGAAAACATAGCCATATCTACAGAGGCAATGATTTTGCTTCGAACAGAAAGAAAATAATCACCTGTTTCTGACAGACATTAAGGGTACTTACAAAGTTCAAAGAAAATCAAACCTTATTCAAACAGAAATAAAAAAATAGTCAAGTGTCTTCATCTCACCGCTATAAGTCTGAGGCCATCGTTAAGTACAGCGTGAGGTTTATAAAAACTCAAAATTTCAAAATATTGACATGTTATATTATTTGAGGTCAGTCGTGGCGCAGAGGCACAAAGTGTGACTGTAAACGCGACTGGTTGTGGTTTCGGCTCGAGGAAATTAAATATTTATTTAAATTCATGTTATAGCGCAGCGTTGAGTTCCGCCACTCAGCACGTAATGCCTCCCTCTGTCTAGCCTGCCTTGTGCGGGATACAGCGTGAAGCTGATTTAAATGATGAATGCATAAATTAATGGATAGATGAATGGATAAATTGTGTTGAAATTAATTATAATTTTGAATTAGTACAAAAGTAGCAGTATCCTTTTACAATTATTAGGATTTTAAGCAATTTTAAACTCTATTTTTAAGAATCTACGTACATAATCCCATGCTAATAAAGAAAATGTATGATTCTGTAAAATTTTACAATTCTAATGTTTTCCACAATAAATCTTTCCTCAGTTGTAAAATAAATATAAAGGCCCTTTAAAATGTAGCTTTAGTAAGTTTTAGTGGACGTTTTCGTAGTCGTGTTTTTGTTTTCTAGAATATTCATTTTAATGAGCTGCATGAGTTACGTATAAAAGTAGGTACTTTCCATAATAAACTAGTATTCGTTGCGTGACTTTGTTCTTATTGATTGTTATTTTTGTAGCTGCTAGCTTTATCCCTAGTGGGAGAGCCAGAGAGAACGGATCTTCAAACTCTAACATTTTTTTTAACTCATCTCATCATCTCATCTCTCATCATTTGTGCCGTGTGATCCCGGCCTAGAATAGGATCATCCTGGTACTGGTGGTGTCGTAAGAGGCGACTAAAGTACGTGTGGTAGAGTCACGTCGCCAGCAATGGCAACACACATGGGCAGACTCGACCGGATCATTACCACCCCCGGCATTTAAAACCGGCGTGAAGTAGTGGCTTTATGCCACTGCGTTTCGCATCAGGTAATGCCGGGCCCCGGCGCCCAACCCATCGTAAAGGCCGGCAACGCACCTGTAACTCCTCTGGGGTTGCACGGGGTCGTGGGCGGCGGTAGTCACTTACCATCAGGTGACCCGCATTTTTTAGCGTTTGCCGTGTCTTTTCCATAAAAAAAAAAAAAATCCACTCTTATCATCTCAGGTTATTGATACTGTGTGCTTAAAGATCTCCCCCTAAATATCTTAACACCATATTACACATATTTTAATATTCTCAGTTGTAATTTAATTTAGAATCCTGTCGTGGCGCAGGGACACGAATAGTGACTGTAAACGCGACGGGGTTTGACAATATGAGATAATCCTTGCAAAAAACAGAAATCATCTCTTACTCCTCCTATAGACTCCTTGCTATAGATCACAGTATATAGTTATTCAGGAGTTAATAGTCCATACTAAATGAGGCCAGTCGTGGCGCAGAGGCACATAGTGTGACCGTAAAACCGATTGGTTGTGGGTTCGATCCCTACTCGAGGAGATGAAATATTTACTTAAATTTATATTTCCATTTCTTCGCTCTGATGTCCGACACCTCGGTGCAATGGTGCCTGGGCAAAGCGCGGCGTTGAGTTCTGCCTGCCTCCCGAATTCGGCAGAAAGTGGGGAATGGAGTGTCTTAACACAAGGTTTCCTCTGCCTACCCTGCTGTGTGCGGGATACAGCGTGAAGCTAATAGCCTATAAAATGTAGAAATATAAATGTTAGGAACCTAGTGTTAAGACACTCCATTCCCCAATTTTATCATAATTTTTAAGGCATTGAGTGACGGAACTCTCTTTATCTCGTTACCTGAGCGGTAAATTAAAAATAATTAATTCTGCCGAGTGGAAATCGTTACCTCTTTTGGTATCGATTTATATCGATAAATAAAACCATAATATTTCACTTCTTCGAGTGAGCATCGAATCCTCAACAATAACACGCATGTACGTCAAGAGTGACCTTTACTCGAACTAGACGCTAAAGATATATAGTAAATACGATATAAAATATATATTTTTGCTAAAAATTTAATCAGTGGCTCCCACGGGAGGTCTGAACGCGGCGCACCCCGTAGGGCGTCGTAAATCTTAACTAGATAGTGTATTTCATGGCCTTTAAACTTTTCGTACTGCTCTAATAAAGTATATTTAGAATTATTGTTAGTTATAACACGACTTAAATTTAATATTACTATATACTGGTTTCCGGTTGGGACTATGACATTGTCTTTTTTTTTCAATGTCCCGCTGAATCCCGCACATAGCAGGATAGGAGGCGAAGAGAAACTGGGCATATATACGGGATACACCGTCGTCCATTAAGCTTCCATTCCTCACTCTCTGTCGATTTCTTGAAGCATGGCGCATTGAGAGGCGATACTTAACGCTGCGCTTTGCCTCGTTACCAGAGCGAAGAAATAAAATAAAATAATATATTTATTTTTATTCGAAGCTTACCAACTACATCGAGACGTGCGTGTTGAATGGCTAACCATCTCATTATAAAACAATCATTCCGCTAAATAGGGACTGAACTTGATAATGATATATATAGATAATTAAATGAGTTACGGTTATACACCACGGTATATATAGAGGCCGTCGTGGCGCAGCTGCGCCTAACTGTAAATATAACGATTGTGGATTCAATTCCGCTCTTGGAAATAAATTATTTTGAATGCAAAGCGTGCTTAAGTCCACCAATTAACACGCATTTTCTCAAATTTCTCTTTCTCTCTTCTGCTCTAGGTTTCTTCTATATAAAGTATTTTCCCGCTATTTGTGGGATACAGCGTGAAACTATTAAATTAAAAAATAAAATCTCCATGACAGTTCAAGCGCTCAAAGGAACTCTCAATATTTTAACTATCTATCTCAAGTCGTACGGTGGAAGTGAAGAGTGAAGGCTCATTAAAATGTCGCTGCACGACGTTAAGTGTCGTCCAGGATTGTAGCCGTTTGGAGTGCTCATCTGCGGATAGCGGCATTTTATGTGCTACATCACGTTTTATGTTATTATTTTATAGATATGATGCATGTTTTGTTGAATGGTTGTGGGTTCATATCCAAATATTCGGTGGGTTCATATGGAAAACACCTTATCCCGCACACGCAGGGTAGACAGGGGGAACCTAGTGCTAAGACACTTCTGGAGGCATTGCGTGTTGTGTTGAGAGGAGGCGCTCAACGCCGCGTTTTGCGTCGACTGCTGAGAAAAAAAAATGTAAATACAAAATAAAAGTAAGAAATTAAACTTAAAATTCTTAAAAATATCTTCAATTAGCTTTTCTTATGAATTATTTATAAACATTTTTTTAATTAAAGCTAAGCTTGTTGAAATCTTAGAATATTTACAATTCAATTACAGTTTTCTTGTGAAAAACATATCCTTTTATTTTTATAATTATACTTTTGATTATTTTGGTTTTCAAAGCTTGTTAAAGCGGTCGCTCCATCGAGTGGGCGCCATTTTATGTGCCAGTTATACACGATCTAAAGTAGTTCCTCTTGAAATTTTAGGTCAAATAGTGTCATAGGGGATAGTTGGTTTTTTTTATAATCATTTATTTTTAGACATTTTTTTTATTCTTATAAATAAAACACACACCGCGTTAGGTCACACTACCCAACAAGTAATGCCTCGAAAAATTCGACGGAAAGTGGAGAACGGAGTGTCGGCTACCTCTGCCGGAGCAAAGCATTAAAAATATTAATAAATAATAATTAATTTCCTCGAGTGCAAATCGGACCCACACCCGTTGCGTTACAGTCATTTTCTTGTTCCCCTGCGCCACGACGGCATCAAAACTTATTATGCTTATTTTTTAGAGATCTTCTACTTCAGTTGTTCATATAATGATATTAACAGGACGCAGCAAAGTGGTTTGTTTTAAATTGACCATTGATACATATATTTTTTCAGCTTCACATGTATCCTATATTTAGCAAGAAAAACAGAGAGCACCTTGTATTCAGATGCTCTATTGTCATGAAATAAAAATAATTTATTCACACTAGAATCGTTTCCTCAAGCATCACATTAACAATCAAATGCTGCACCACTGCACAATGACGAACTCGTATAGCTACGTACATATAAATGTGCCTCAACCGAGAATTAAACCTAATACCACCCATATATAGTAGCGTCCACTCGCGGCATCGCCCGCATATCATCTATAATACTGTTATTATAATTCATCTGCATTCATTCTGCATATTTAATCAAAAATAACTTGTTTTCATAATTCCGAGAAAGTGCACGCAGTACGTAGCTGCTTGAGAGGATGGCATCGGTGCAAGGGCGCCCCCTGCGTAACTCTAGGCTAAGCTTGCGACCGTAAACAGAGCGTTGAATTATTTTCATTTTACAATTTCTCGAAAAGTATACGTCCAAATTACATCGGAACGGAATATTTTTCGCTCGTAAGTTTCAATATCTATGTCAAATAAAAATCTGTGAGCCTTGTAATATTTAATTACTTTTAGTACAAAATGCCATATTCTGATTTATTTATAAGAGATACATATACGGTATCGTGGGCCTTTTTTTAGAACATTTCTTCCATACAATGTACTGACATATATTTCACTATTATTGCAGCGCACGCGCTGTTATTTCGTTATTTAAGGCTAACTGAGACTTTCACAGTAATGTTATATAGCCTATAGAGTGCTATAAGCTCCAGAGTGACCTGAAGAACGTAGCTTTCATCGTAGTAAAAGTAAGTAAATCGGACTAGTTGATCTAGAGATCATAGCGCTTAAACAAACAAACAAACTCTTCTGCTTTATTATATTAGTATAAATAAGTAGTTGGCAAACGCTTTGTACTGAATACTTCAAGGCACTTAGTATCCAATTGAACTTTTTCCCCATATTCTCTACATACATACATAAGTATAATATATAAATTATTATATAAATAAACGCAACATAAAAGAATTATATTTTTCAAGAGACATCATTATAACGCGAAGATCAAACACAGAGGTCGAGTGCTCAAAGTTCATTAAAATATCGCGTCGTGTGTAATGTGCGGTCCGCGGGTGCTTTGACAGCGACCACTCTTTAAACGTATGGGTATATGGTATAATGATTTTTATGTACAGTTATAATTTTTTTTAGCTCCGTTGAGTAGGCAGAGGGAACCTGGGAACCTAGTAATAAAACTCCGTTCCCATCAAGACGTTCTCTACATTCCGCCGAATTCTGGAAGCTTTTCACGTAGAGTGGTGGAAACTCGTTACCAGAATGCGGAAATAAAAAATAAAAAATAATTAATCGTCTCGAGTGAGAATCGAACCCATAACCTGTCACATTTACACTGACATGTCACGTATACAAAGATTGTTTTATAATAAAGCTTATATACATATGTAGTATTTAGTTAAATATATGTGTAAAATAAACAAAGCACGGCGTAGAGTTACAACACTTAACCTGCAATGTTTTGTATGTGAATAGAGTGTATCGACACTAAGTTCTATCAATCTTTAGAACTATAAGGCGAAAAAAATCTATATATTTATAGTATTCCTTAGTGTTAAAACGTTTAGTTCTTAAAGATTTTAAAACATTGCAAGTTGAAGAAATAGCGAAACTTAACATCACGATTTTGTCTTATCAATGTGAGTAAACAAAAAATATTTTAATTTATTTTTTCCCTGAGTGGAAATTTATCCTATCCTATTCCTTATTGTACAGACAAATAAGGAGTTTAGTGACTTGTATAATTGACAGAAATCAGCGTAGCACATCGAAAGGAATTAGGTAAATACATAATACTTGTTAAACATAATAAAAAATCAATCTGTCCCGATATATACCGTGTATCTACTAACGTGACACCGACAGTTGTGGGTTCGATTCCCATTGGGGGCAATGAATAACTTTTATTTCCTCCCCCGAATAAAAAGACGAAGCGCAACTTTGGATTCTGTCAATAGCGTGAAGCTAATAAAATAATCAGAATAATTCGAACCCACGATCTCCGCTTGTTACTTGGCTGCATTAGATAATTAGAATATTTATATGAATACAATACATATAAAACAAAGGAATGTTATAATTGGTATTAACACAAATCCACAATAGGGTTTCCGATTTACTAACAAAAGACGAACGAGCATATTGTAAAACTTTAATTAATATTAATTTGGCGTAGAATTTAATGTGGTTACGAGCAAGTCATTGTTTTTGTTCCCTCCAGATGGATATTATTCGTTCCTTTTATTAATAACTAGCGGCCCCCGCCTGGGTTTGCTCACTTCTTTTCAGCTTCACGCTGTATCCCGCACACAGTAGGGCAACCTAGTGTTAAGACACTCCGTTCCCCACTTTCTGCCGATTCTGGAGGCATTGCGTGTTGAGTGGCAGAACTCAACGCCGCGCTTTACCTCTACACCAGAGCGAAGAAATACAAATATAAATTTAACTAAACATTTCCTCTCCTCGAGTGGGGATCGAACCTACAACCAGTCGGATTTTTACAGTCACAATTTGTGCCACTGCGCCACGACTGGCCTCCTCGCTTCTGTTTTAGGTATATTTAAGTAAATTTTGCTGGTATATTTTAGTATGATTTTCTATAGTGCTATATATTTCGTGAACATATACATTGTAATTTAAATGTTTTGGGATAATTTTTTTTGTTTTTCAATAAAACTGTTTAGTATACACATTAATGGTATATCTCATCGTCACTTAGAAAATCTTTGTTTCAGAGAACCCGTGGTGGCTTCTCTGCGACGCTGTACACTTAACCTTTGACATGAGATAAATGCTCTTAATCAGAAAAAAATGTCAGATCCTTATATGCATAGGGTATTATTGAAATATAATAACATCCGAATTTCAATAAAAAAGACTATTGCAAAACTTTCCTTCCTTCTGGAACACACTCATAATATTTTTTTAGTTCTACTACAAACTACACCAAAAGGCAAAATATACTCTGCTCATCTTTCATCACACCTTTCCACCACACCACACACCACAACAACACACCCAATGGCCAATGGGTATATGGTAATAATGAAAATAATTTAAATATAATTTTCACGAAACGACTTACGACGACACGACGACGACGCTCCGTTTTTCACTCTTCGTTTTACGAAACCAAAGAAATAAATAGCTTTATGGACATAATTTCAAACAAAAAAAAAGAAATACCTAATTTTTATTTTATAATAGCTTCAATAGTCTAGATTCATCGATGATCACAGATATTTTATAACAATGAATCTGAACCAAACGAAAATTGATAGCCATTATTTAGGTAACTATACGTTTTGAGTGTAACAGATTGTAAAATTTTATTTACTAGAAATCCCATTTTACAATCGTATTTTATATTGATTTAAACAATCGATGTGAAAATGATTTACTGAATTCGCTCTTGCATTTCATTCTTATATTACTATACTCTTTTCATTCTTATATTACTATACGTTTTTTATGTGATAAATTAAGGCTTGTATGTTTATTTGTATGTATGTTTATATTTTTGTCCACAAATTACTCTGAATCTAATAGTCATGTAGGCCTTCCTTTTTTATTTAGATAATTCAAATTAAGATTCTGTCTAAGTTTCATCAGAAACGGCTTAGTGCTGGGGATATTATATTTTACAATATAATTGACAGGTATTAGAAGCCACTTTATTTGTTGATGTGATAACGTCATATAAGAATTTTAAAAATTTGAGAATTGTCAGCTGCGCGCACGAAAAAGCGTGACTCATTGTCACGTTCCGCCTAAGCCGAGCGTGCGAGTAGGAGCGTGCAACAAAGAAGAAGAAGTGCAATCAGTCTAAGCGTTCGGCTTGTAACAAATCTATCTACATTGAATGATACTTGTAATTGAATAGCACCTGAAGAAAAAAACACAACAACACAACAACCTTAAAAATAAATCAATATTTACTAACTATAGATCTACTATATAAGGATATTTAAGATCTTTTGAAAGATTGAGGCCTTTTTGAAACGTGACCAATTATTTACGTTGAAAAGCACCTTTTCTATCCCTAATGGGAGTTTTAAGATACCTTTGTTAATGACAGCCGTGGCGCAAGGGCACAAGCGTAAGACTATAAACGCAACTGGTCGTGGGTTCGATCCCCACTTGAGGAAATAAAATATTTATGTAAATGTAAATTATATACTACTAGTGGGCGCACGCAGCTTCGCCCGCTTATTTGCATCTTTAAGGGTGAATTCTAAAAAAACCACGAAACACGTGTTCAATAAAATATTTTTAACACTCTGAATTTAAATTTTTATTGAAGTCGATGGCGATTTAAAGATTTTTCCATATAAACTTTCAACCCCTTATTTGAACCCTTAGGGGATGAATTCCAAAAAACCATGAAATACGTCTTCAGTGAAATATTTTTAAGAGTCTGAATTTCAAATTTTATAAAAATCAATGCTGATTTAATTTTTTTCCATACAAACTTTCAACCCCTATTTCATCCCTTTAGGGTACAAATTTTTAAAATCCCTTCTTAGTGGATGCTCAAATTATACAAATAAACAGCTGTCCAAATTTCACGTTTCTCCCATCAGCGGTTACGGCCGTGTGATCCCGGCCTAGAATAGGATCATCCTGGTACTGGTGGTGTCGTAGGAGACGACTAAAGTACGTGTGGTAGAGTCACGTCGCCAGCAATGGCGACACGCATGGGCAGACTCGACTGGATCATTCCCACCCCCGGCATTTAAAACCGGCGTGAAGTAGTGTCTTTATGCCACTGCGTTTCGCATCAAGTAATGCCGGGCCCCGGCGCCCAACCCATCTTAAAGGCCGGCAACGCACCTGTGACTCCTCTGGGGTTGCACGGAGTCGTGAGCGGCGGTAATCACTTACCATCAGGTGACCCGCACGCTCGTTTGTCGTGTCTTTCCATAAAAAAAAAGGCAGCCAGGTACATGTTTTTTATATATATAGATTATATCTAGTTCGCAGTGGACACTGGGCTTTACTCATATAAAAGCCAAGTCCAAAATTATTAGAACATAAACTATATGAGGCACAATTTGTCATCAAAAACTGCGTAACAAGCCTGCAATACTCGTTAAATGAATTTATATGGGAAATTTATAGGTCCATACAAATTTTATATTTATTACAAACCGCAATATTTATTTTAAGAGTTCATTTCGCGGGAGTGACCATCTGTGGTCATTTTTAATATAGCAACATTTCATGTGGAAATATGGTTGATATATGTGTATACTTGTAATTGTATATTATTATACCGCAATGACCAATAAGCTACATATATACAGCACCGTGGTAGATTGGGAGTGTTTGATTGGAAGCGTGATAGTTATGGGTTCAATTCTAACTCGAAAATGTCTATATAATAAAATTGTAATTGATTGTTGTATGTGCATGGAATATAATATATGGGAAGATTTTAATAAAAAAAACCGACTACCACCAGAACCCATAATCAGAACTTTCATGAAACGACGTTTGAATACACTTCAATAAAACATATTTTTTAACAAATAAAAAAAACGATTTCAAACAATAAACTAAAAAATTAAAAATAAATTTACTTAACATAAGGAGAGCTTTGATTTTGTTAAACAAAAGTTAATAAGTAAGTTAGTACATTTTATTTTACTTCTGAGTTCATTGTTTGAAGTCGGTGTTTTTTGTTACCAAAAATTTATTATAATTGAATTAAATAAAAATTAATTAATTTTACGATTTAAAGTGATGGGTAGACCCTTAAAGGACCTTTGAAGGATTCTCAAATGTGGTAGTGGCTATGGAAAACTTCAATTTGTGTAGGTCAGAACTCAACAATAATAAAATTACACATTTGAAGTAACTGCTTTTAAATTAAAAAAGAATCATCAAAATCAGTTCACCCAGTTAAAAGTTTTGAAGTAACAAACATAAAAAAATACAGTTGAATTAATAACCCAAAAAAATGTTTTAAGTTTTTTGTCGATTTATGTTAAACGGTTCATTATTAAATTATTGTTTTATTAAATTGTCTGAAACTGTCTTTATAACGACAATGTTATTAGAACACGAAATTGATACAGATTAGTAAATAAATAATTGTGTAGGTCAAGCGAGTGAAGCCGGGAGTGGGTCGCTTGTTTCAAAATAAATACATTGCATCTGAGGTCGTCGTGGTGCAGTGGAACAACTTGTAACTATAAATAAATGTGTGGTTGTGACATTATTCTTCACTCGGGGAAAGATTCTTCTTGGTTCCACCACTAAGTTACCTGTTACTATCCTGCTTTATGCGGGATAAAGCGTGAAGTCAAAAAAAACTTGTAAAAGAATTTGGTCAAAAATGGACTGGAAATTCCATTACAGAACTAATTAAGTTAAGGTTTATTAGAAAACTTTATATAAGCCTCCTTTATAGGTTAAGTAACGCTAAACCTCGTTTAATCCGATTTGCTCTTTTAGCAATTTTTTGCTTAAAATAATTTTGTTCATACAATATTATGAACTGAGTTTTACGGTGAATTTAGTAAACGTTTTCTTATAAGCTCGCTATAATAATAAAGCAGCATTTTTTATCCAAAGTATAATACAATTTTTGATTGAACATAATTTAGGTAATTGTTTTTTTAATATTAGTTGCTAGAGGCTATCGTGACGCAGGAGCAAATACGACGGTCGTGGGTTCGATTCTTACAGTGATTTATATTATTCGACACTTAACAGGCATTGCCTCGAGAATTCGGCACTCAGGTTCCCTCTATCTACAGCGTGATGATGAAAAAAAATGTTGCAGCCCTGAATTTGTTGAAACTATTGCAAAGTATTAATAGTATAGAGAGATATTTATGTGGTATGTTTTTTTAGCATCACTCTGTTAGACGAATACAGTAGTGTAGCGAAAGGAAATTTGTTGTACTCAATGGCGGAACTCGACGCTGTGCTTAGTCTTGCTGCCAAAGCGAGGAAATGAAATTATTCAATCCCTGAGTGAGAATCGAGGTTATAATAATTACGTTTAAAGCCTCTATGTTGCTAGGCTAGGCTATACGCCTCAAAATAAATATAAAATTGTAATTATAGTCCAACTCTCGAGCCCAAAAATAAATTAACACATTTTCACCACTATTGTTTTGTAAATGACAAACGATGTTATTTATATTTCAGAGAGGAAGTTAAGGGTGTATACAAAAGTGAGAACTGTATAATATTCACATTAAAGCCCCTTTAGCGGGTTCCCATCGACTATCAGAGGTGGCTCAGCGTGTTTGCGCGGTTTGAATAGTATGCCTAATGTTCCTACGTAGTCTATTTTACCCAGTCTCCCTCGCAACTTGAGATAGTTGTGTGAATAAGTAATGGGTTATTGATCTTTTTTTATTTTTAGTTTTCTGTGTACGACGTCTGTAGTGAGTTGGGAGCGAAGTGTTGTAGTTTTAACTAGCTTTTGTTGGGTCGATTTATACATACTACAAGCATGTGGAAACAATAAATAAATCCGTTAAACGCTTTATCTATTTATTTTTATTACTCAGCAGGGTAGGCAGAGGGAACTTACTTCCAAACAATATATATATATATACATACACATATATATATATATATATATATATATATATATATATATATATGTAATTATATGAAAAAACTTATTAATAAACTAATTAGTAAAACTATTGAGAAGTAGTAACCTGTTTGTTTTGTGATTAATTTTTTTTACTATTCAGTAAAAAACCAAAATCACAAAAAAGAACAAAAGGAAAAAAGAGCAGAAAAGGGTACAGACCACCAATGTCCGTAGTGTGTTTTTTTTATAATTAAAAGAAAAAGCTAGGAGAATTATAATAAAAACGATTTTTTTTTTCATTTTATAAATATTGTTCTGATTAAATCAATTAAAGTTCTTTAATCTGTATATTACAATAATATATGTAGGAAGGCACTACTCTTATCTACTTCTTTTTCTTCAGTAAAATTGCATACAACAGCTACTTAAAAACTACTTTACCCACAAAAAGTGTTCGAAAACAATACGCCCCATTTCCTTTGAAATTAAAGATAGAGCATTAGAAGCGAGAGCGATAATAGACCGAATGTGTAGAGAGAACCGTGTGAATGGTTTTATAACCTATAAAATACTAACTGAGTTAAGTACTTTACTTTTGTTCCTAAATATATCATTTGGAAATATTAAACTCGTATTTTTTATAACCAGCTTCACGCTGTATCCCGCACACAGCAGGGTAGCTTTGCAGAGAGATCTAGTGTTAAGACACTCCGTTCCTCACTTTCCGCGGAATTTTGGGGCGTGTTTTAGTGGTGAAACTCAACGTCACGCTTTGCTTCTCCACCAAAGCGAAGAAATGAACCAATCCATTTTACATTCACATTTTGTGCCTCTGCGCCACGACTAGCCTCATTTTTATAACACTCTACAACAATTCTATATTTTACATATCGCTCATTTTGTGCGGCAATGGCATAATAGCATAATAGCATTTATTTGAAATATTGCACGATCAAAGTTACTAAGTAATATTTTTAACCGACTTCTGCAAACGGAGATTCTGTCAATTCGACTGTTATTTTGTATGTTTATTACCTATGATCTTTTGATTGGATTAATCGATTGTGATGAGCATTTTTAGTGTTCCGTACCTTTTAAAGGAAAAAAAAGAACCCTTATAAGATCATTTTGTTGTCCTTCTGTCTGTCTATCTGTCCGTAAAGACCATTTATCTCAGGAACGCTTAGAGATATCGAGTTGAAATTCAAACCATATACTCAGATCTACGTTTCATTATTACCTGATAAAAACATATTTCTATATTTACTTAGAAAAAAGATATGACCGTTTATATCGCAACGAGTATTTCGACACTATTATGGGAATCAAAATTTATATGGTACTTCCTACATATGGTTCAGCAAAAAATCTGAAAATTATACATTTGTGGTTCAATCCCAAAAAACAAGAGCCTAAAAAATGGGGTAAAATTTGGTATTAAATCCACTAATTCAAGTGAGGTATCTAATGAAAAAGCTCTGGCTAAGCTAAGCCTGAATTTCAGAATAAGCTCAAAACCTACAACTTTTCATGGAACCCTCGGTGGGCTCACCCTCAGAGGGTTCCATACAAAAATACGGCTTTTAATTTTTAGTATTGAACCACAAATTTACTTTGATTCCGTTGATAGTCTTGAAATACACGTTTAATATTTAAGCCTATAATTTTTACAAAATTAAAGTTAAAAAAAAAAAAGAAAGTACCCTATCAATTTTGATTCCCTTTATAGTGTCGAAATATGCGTTTATTGTGATATAAACGGTCATGTCTGTTCTTAAGTAAGTGTAAAAGTAATACTTTTTTTTTAGGAAATCATGGGACCATAGCTCAGAGTATATGGTACGTAACCCTAAAAAGGTAGCTAGTACTTAATATTTTTGAAGATATTGGTGTAGATAGCTATCTAGACAGCAATAATATATTACTTGGTTTTAAAATTCTTATCGTCCATCACATCCTTATTATTATTTTCTTCATGTTCGAGTTCAAAAACTTTTTTTTAGTTTCTTGACGCATTGTTTATTGAGTGGCGGAACTCGTCAATACCACGACAAAATGGAATTATTAAATATTTCTTCTTTCTTTATTTACTTCAATTTATATTTCCACTTCTTCGCTCTGGTGTCGAGGATAAGGGCGGCGTTCAGTTCTGCCACTCAACACGCAATGCCTCCAGAATTCGGCAGAAAGTGGGGAACGGAGTGTCTTAACACTAGGTTCCCTCTGTCTACCCTACTGTGTGGGGATACAGCGTGAAGCTGATTTTATAAATATTTCTTTCCCCGAGTAGAATTTGAATTCATAATCGTCGCAGCCTCAGAAACCAGGAAGCTACGTACAATATCTTCTTAGCTTCATACTTTATTTTATTTCTAAATATTTCCATATTTCATATATTTCCGGTAACGAAGCAAAAGTGCTCTACACACAATGCCTCCAGGAATCGGCAAAATGTGGACGTTGTATCTTTTTGAGAACGAAGTGTCTTAAGCCTAGGATCAGATTCCCTCTGCCTTGAGCATTAATATCGTTATACTCAAATTACAGTTCAATTCACGCATGTATGAATATTTATCATACAAGTATATGAGATCGAATGGAATAACGAATCATGACCGACGCTATAAGTTGAATGTTTCTTTAGTTATTTTCACTTGTCTACGCGGGCGAAGCCGCAGGTAAAATCTAGTACTCATATAAAGGAGCCAATAAAATTTGAAAAACTGCAGGCGTTGAAGCAGTAAGTCTGTTTAAAATGGACTTTTGCCAATATGGAATAACATTAATTTCAAAAAGACATTTACTTAAAAGTTTTTGGATGTTCATTTGATTTACAACTTCACCGTTTTACTTGATCTTGGACTATCGTCTAGACTTTTGCACGTTTAATAATAAAAAAGATAACTTAAGAATTATGCTATTTTTTGTTTTTCAATGAAAATAAAAAATATATAAACCATTTTTCCCGGCATATAGCAGAGTAGGATAGGGGAACCTAGTATTTAGACAAAAATTCATTAACCACTATAATAATTAAAACCAACCCAAAAGTCACGTATTAGTTAGACGCTGTACTGTTGCGTTACTAGGGCTTCAATAAAACTGAACAAGCGTGGCTCACCTACTGCACAAAAATTGAAGGTCTCGAGCTTTTTCTGAAATTTAGGCTTAGCTTAGCCAGAGCCTCTCTGATATCTGATACCTCATTTGAACTAGCTAGCGGCTTTAAAACCAAATGTTGCCCCACTTCTATGGCTATCATTTTTTAGGATTTAACTACAAATATAGAATAATATAATATAGAATAATTTTTTCCCTGAACTAGCACTACAGTAGATGCTAGATGACAAATTTCATAATTATAGGTTAATCGGAACTACCTTATTAATTTTGACTCCCTCTGTAGTGTCGAAATATGTTTTTTTACTATTTAAGGCTATTATTTTTTATGGCTTAACCACAAATGTATAGTTTTCAGATTTCGTCCTGGACTAGTACTATCTGTAGATGCTAGCTCACAAATTTCATAATTCTAGGTTCACCGGAAGTATCGAAATACGCATTCTTGATATATAAACGTACATATTTTTTTAAGTAAATGTAGAAATACGTTTTTTAAGGTAATCATGGGGCCGTTGATCTAGGTATACGGTTTGAATTTCAACTCGATATCTCTAAGCGTTCCTGAGATAAACAATCTTAACGGGCAGACAAACAGACGGACGGACGGACGTTCAACAAAGTGATTTTATATGGGTTCCTTTTTTTCTTTATGGAAAGGTATGGAACCCTTAAATTGTAATTAAATCAATTCATGCCTATATTATGAATTCGAAAGTATCTATCTGTATTTGACGCAATCAAGGCAAACCGCTGATCCGATTGTGATAAAATTTCATATAGGTTACTTTTTTTTTCTCATATTTGTAATATTCTTGATATATACTAATATATTAAAATATCTTTTAATGTGACATGTTAATTACAATCGTTGCTAAATTTCTTGGTGTGGTGTAAGCCCTATGCGGCGAATCGACCAGGCAACCAGGGTATCGTAGCCTCTATTATTCTTTCACATATCTTTACAAAAATTGCGGAAATTAAATATTTAATCACACGGCCACCCCACCACCACTGATCAAAAAATTATGTAAGCATTTCTCGCTAATAAGTATCTTATTAACCTAATTAACAGAATGAAATAAAGTCTTTTGTTTTCATCACATAAGAGTACATTTGAGATTCATTATATTGTTTTCTATCTGTCTGAGAAACGTCTAAAGTATTTTCTAAACAACTTCAAGAAGGAAGTGTCATCTCATCTCGAATTAAATTAAACATTGTAAATAAACTTGACGATAAAATTATTTATTTACTGGTTGTATTTATTGCAGGGACACAAGCAAGCGACTGTAAACGCGACAAGTTGTGGGTTTGATTCCCACATAAGGAAAGTATCCATATATTTTTTCCATGGCCGACATGTTTCTTAATGGGAATGCAGTGTCTTAATATCAGATTCCCAGGTTCCCTCTGTCTACACTGCTACTATACTACCAGTGAAGATAAAAAAAAAGTATTTACAAATCGCTTTATCCGGATAGCGAGAGAAGAAGTAGTAGTGGTAAGATATAACGTTGCCTAAGCAGGGGAATCCAATTTAAAGCCATTCCCTTCTCAATAGCCTCAATTTTTTCATTTTTTTTTCTTATTTAATAAAAGAGAAACGTGTAAGTACCTCAATCGATTTAATCAATATACCTTTTATTAATCAAAACAATTGTTGTATTGAATTTTAGGAAAGCAGCAAATGAAACTGCTAAGCTTATGGGGCATGCTCGTTCTCGTTTTATATATCCATGAAGAGTTAATATTGTAAAGTTACTATATATACACGAGGATTATGATCTGTATGAAGAGAAGTGCTCGTATAAGTTCGGTTTTGCCTGTTGAGGTACGGTGTTTCTCTAAGAACTGACCAACATTTGAGTATTTTCTTGTTGAGTGGTGAAACTCTACGCCGCGCTAGAGCGAGGAAATGAAATATGTAAATTAAAATTTCGGTTCCACTCCCGTTAAAGGGAATCGAAAACGAAAACGCGCCACTCGAAAGCTCGTGTCTCTGCGGTACGACGGCCTCAAACATTTTATAACCATCTGGCCAGTCGTGGCACAGGGACAGAAATTGTGACTAAAACGCGACTGCTTGAGGATTCGATCCCCACTCGAGAAAATTAAATATTTATTTAAATTTATATTTGTTTCTTCGTTCTGGTGTCGAGGCAAAGCGCGTAGAGTTCTGTCACTCAACAATTCGGCAAGTGGGACACGGAGTGCCTTAACACTAGGTTCCCTGCTCGGCTCATTTAATCTAATCATTATCATTATTATTCATTGTCTAACGAAGCTACTTTATGTAGTGGTTAGAGAGGAACGCTCAAGTAAATAAATTAGTACATTTAACTTTGGTCACCGCAATCCCGACAACTAACGTACTATAGCTTTTAATAGAATTCGTTTTATTCAAATTAGCCCATTTCGAGTGGCTTCTGCGTAAACATTGACTTTCTTAATTGAAAAATTATCTCACAGGACCGACTTTGTTTTCACTTACTCTAAAAGATCTGAGCTCAGTCAAATTTGTATGGTGAGATGTTGTTTATATAAATATTAGCTATTTTTTTTTTAAATTAAGACAGGAAATTTAGTCATAAATCTCAATTTTAGAAACATTGCGTGTTGAGTGTCGGAATTTAACGCTGCGCTTTGTCCTGTTACCGAAGCAAGGAAATGAATTAATTCATTTCTCTGAGTAGGATCGAACCTACAACCATTATTTTTTTTATATTTATTCTATGCACACCAATGAACCGGGCTATAGCTATTAATATCATATTTATATCTTTTTTATTGTTCTATCTATTGTTCTATCTCCTACTCTTATTCGCAACAAAACGGTTTTAACGAGAACGGAGTATCTTAACTATAGTTTTCCAGTTTACATCTCTCTGCCCTGCCATGTGAGGGATGCAGCGTGAAGGTGGTAAAATGTTGTAAAATTATTAACAACACGTCCAATTTAGAGGCCAATCATCGTGGTGCAGGGTCACAAAGTAGGACTGTAAAATCGACTGGCTGTGGGTTCGATCCCCGTTCGAGGAAATGAAATATTTATTTACATGTATATTTTCATTTCTTCGCTCTGGTGTCGAGGCAAAGCGCGGGGTTGAGTTCCGCCACTCAACACGCAATGCCTCCAGAACTCGGCGGTGGGGAACGGATTGTCTTAACACTAGGTTCCCTCTGACTACCCTATTGTCTGCGGGATACAGCATTAAGCTGATTTATTTATTTTTTAATGCAATTTTGTACATAAATGGCAATTATTTATTATCATATTATCAAATTTGTTTTAAGCAGTCTCATTAAGCACAAAATACATACATATACTGTTACAGACATACATATTTATTTGGTGTCGGCTAAATCGGCCATAGTTCTACACGTTTAACAAAACACACCAGTGCGAGTGAAGATACTTAGGCAATACGATTAAATAACAAAATATTTGGCATTAATATTTTATTATTTTTTTTAGCTTTATACTGTATCCTGCACATAGCAGAGAGCATCTGGGCCTCTAGTGTTACGACACTCCATTTCCATTAAAACACTACCGTTTTCCACTTTCAACCAAATTTTGGTGTTAAGTAGCCTAACTCAACGGCGTGCTTTGCGTAAAAAAATTGAAAATATTAAATATATAATTTTACTGTAGCGAGAGTCGAATCGACAGCCTGTCCCTTTTGCAGTCGCACGCTCATGCCCCTGCGCCACCAGTGGTCTCCAAATATATTTTATTTCAAGATAGATAGATTATTTCTACATCATGAAAGTAATAAAATCTGTAAAGTTAAAAAAGCCTAGCTTAAAAAAGAAAGTTATACATATATATTATAAAAAACAATATAAATATCCTATTGCATTCTACACAGTGCACACGCAATACCTCCAGAATTTGGCGGAGAGTGGGGAGCGGAGCTTCTTATCTCTGCCTACCCTGCTACACGAGGGATACAACGTAAGCTGAAAAAAATCAGCAAAGCGTGAGTCGAGCTCGCCCACCGAGTGTCCGCACCAAATCTTGAGCTTTTCTGTAATTCAGGCTTAGATTAGCCAGAGCTCTTTCATTTGATACCTCATTTGAACTAGCGGCATTTAATTAAATTATAAATAATATTTACCCACCTTATAAGTCGATGATTTTTTAGGATTTAACAACAAATATATTTTTTTCTAAGCTAGTACTACCTGTAGATACTAGTTTTCAAAATTTATAATTCTAAGTTAACCAGAATTACTAAAATGAATTTGTCATTTTGATTCCCTTGATAAATTAATATTCAAATTCAAATAATTTTATTCAAAATAAGAAGTTACATGCTTCATTTTTTGAACGTCAAATAATTTATAGATAGTGTCGAAATACGCGTTTTTTGCAATATAAATGGTACTGTCAGACAGTCAGACAAACAGACAGACGGACGGACAACAAAGTGATTTTATAAAGGTTCCTTTTTTCTTTAAATATACGGAACCTGAAAAAAAAAGAATACTTTTAAAATGATAGAAGAATCGTGTCGTACACCCAAAAGGAGGTTCCCTCAGCAACCCTTAAATGAAGTGTATGTAATGAGGTGTAAAACATCGTTGTTTAGTGAACTAGTTACGCAGTTCATATTCGGAGCTTTATGCCGGGGTGTTTGTTCCAAACTTTTGATACATTACGTGGTTTATTTTCGATGGAATTTAAAAAATTGTTCGAGATTTTAAATGCAAGTTTTAATTGAAATAAAAGCTTTTTGGAACATTTGTTGTTTGCTTTGTTTTGTGATTATTTTTGGTGTGTTGGATAGATATTGATTTTCTGTTCAGTGGCAATAGAATCGATTTGCATTGCTTTGTATTTATTTATATAAAAAATGTTGTACGCTATGTATTTCAGACATAGCAGGGTAGGCAAAGGGAATACTTTACTTTCCGATCATTTTGTCAAGGCATTACATGTTCAGTGGCGGATATTAACGTCAAGATTTTTTTTGTTACCAAAGGTAAGAAATAAAAAAAATAATAGCTTCAAGTGGAAATCGAAACGACAACCATCGTGTTTTCAGTCAGACACTGTACCGCTACTCTACAACAACATCGACGAAATAATGTACATATTATATGTATGTATTGTTGATATTTATTTTAAATATTTCTTCGAATTTTAATAACTTGATAGGATTTGAACCCACATACCTATATATATCTGTCTTATACAGCCCAAGCATTCTTAAACATGTGAGAACTATATAGAAATCTCGAGGGAAATTTTTGGCTTAATTGGCTACGGCGTTTGGATGGAATCCAAAATGGCATTAGTTCAAATTATGTAATATTAAATTAAATTTTTCAAAATTCTTGTATTTTTATAATTTTTAATAGTTTAATAATGTAATTGAAGAAGTAATGCTTTTTTAAGTCAAAGAGCGCGTCCGCTTTTAAGCATATCTTGTCCAAAATGGAGTGAAAAATATGGAAAGGAGTGACTCTCCGTACTACAAGATATCAAGAACGTTTTCAATTTTTTTTTTCATCTTTTTTTATGAGCTGGTCGTAGCGCAGCGTATTATTGGTAAATTCAACGGTTGTGGGTTCGATTCCTCGTCCGTGTAACAAATTATATTTCTATTTCTTCGCTCTGGTGTCGAGGTTAAGCGCAGCGTTGAGTTCTGCCACTCAACACGCAATGCCTCCAGAATTCGGCAGAAAGTGGGGTACGAGGTGTCTTAACACTTGATTCCCTCTGCCTACCCTGCTGTGTGCGAGATACAGCGTGAAGCTGATTTATTTTTAGAAATATAAAAAAATTACATGTTATCAATTTTCATCATATCTATTAACTTATTTAATGCTTTATTATACCAACTAGATCTTTTAAAAATAATAATAAAAACAATAAAAAAAATTGTAAAGGTAAACAACAGATGAAGTCATCTGTTAGTCCAGGTAACTTTTACTATAAAAATATATCAGAAAAAGAAAGGAAAGCGGTTGGTGTACAAATGATATTATATTTTCTCATAGGTGACAAATTAAATTAAAAATTACATGCAATATATTACTTAAAAATTTCTTAAATACTTTAATAAATATAATATATAAATTAAAAAATATAATAAAATTTAATAATATTTATAAACTTATATGACACTCGTACTTACATACACACATACGTACATTCATTGCTATGCAGATGATAGTATAATAGACGCTGTTTACTCTGGTCTTTCTTGATAAAACGTCGACCAGTGTCGAAATAAACTAGTGGCTTCAGTTGAGGCTCCTCTCGGAGTATTTCCTCTTTGAAAGGAATTTTGTTCAGGTGGCAGTGTTTCCAGGTCGATAGGACCTGGTTTCAAAAAGCGCGTCTAAACCACCAGCTTGAAGGCCGGCAACGGACATCTAGGTAGCTCCACTGGTGTTATATGGGGTCGTGGGCGGCGGTAATCACTTACCATCAGGTGACCCGTACCCTCGTTTACCTTGTCTTTTTTCAATAAAAAAAAACAGTGTGAAACTGAGTTACTGGTCACTGCCAAATTCTTTTTTCTCGATCTCGCCTTCATATTTCATAGATGATGGCTCCGAATCAGTACTATGATCGCTGTGCTCGCTTTTTCGCTCACAGCGTGAGTGCTCGCGGAATCAAGATTCCTTAAAAAATAAATAAATAATCTATTTAATATTCAATTTAAAATTTTCAAGATTTTATAATATTCAATTAAAATTTAAAATTTTCAAGATTTTATAAATCCATTATACTTATTTAAGTAGAACCCAATTAAGTAAATTTAAGAGATAGATTTCTTCAAACTTTAGTCCCACAACTTCTCAATTCGATGCTGACTTTGATGATGTCCCGAACAACGAACAAAATATCTAAACAAGCAAAATTTCTCGAACAAAACAACCGTCTACGGAACTGTCAAAACTATATGAAACTTTATATTTATTTGTGATAAGCCATTTTGAACTTTACGGTTCACGTAATAGAGTATAAGTGTAGTAAAAAGGTGCTTCCTCAATATTTCATAGAGACAGCGCACACTAAGGGTCTATGATAGCTCCAAGTTAGAATGGTCATGGAACGAGATAGTTTTGAAGAACGTTATAATAAAATTTGATATCTTTCTTAGAAAGTTGTTGGTATTGAGGTGTAATTTATAAAATTGAACTTATGTTTCCTAAGAAATTGGGTAACAAAAAATATTTTGTTACCCTATTTCTTAGGAAACAATAGGGGAGTATTGAAAATTATTTTGGTTAGTGTGTAGTGTGTGAAGACCTACGTGGTGTAAAAAAACAATGTCAGTTTGTGATCGTGACGGTTGTGGATTTATTTTCATTTCCCCGATTTCCAATCTCCTGTTTCAATCTTCTCCTTCTTAATACTAGTTTCCTCTGCCTACCATTCTGTGTAATTTTTTTACCTGGCACCAACTTCAAAATTATATTAACGCCGCACTTTATCTATAAGAGTTTATAAATGACAAATACATTAGGAAAATAAGAAACCGATCAAGTGCGAGTCGGACTAGCCCACCACAGGTTCCTTACCAATTGCAGACAAAGCTTACAAATCTGCAATTGGTGCGTGAAAGTTCAGTAGCTATTTTTTTCTATAGAATACCTATCAATTTTCAATTATCGACAAAATTCAGCAAAAGCAATGCATAATATACTAGGTATATGCTTTTATCTTTGCGGTGACTTAGAAGATTATGTTTTATTTGTTTTAAGAGACCATAGACCTGAATATTTGATATTAATTTAACCTTGATACCTCCACACGATTGCGAGCTAAAAAACGTTAACAGACGGACCGACGGACACCAAATTGATCCTATAAGGGTTCCGTTTTTACTTTTTTAGGTACGGAACCCTAATAAACCACATATCGTCTATTTCTTTATATAAACAAAAAATAATGGCTCAAGCGTGACATACACATTCGTTATAGAACAAAGAAACTTCTTCCAAGTGATTTACATTGCGCCGCGCTAAGGCACAAATTGTAAGGAAAGTTGAAATGGCGACTGCTTTATGTATCTGTTTGTGGTTCTTATTATACAAATTTTATTCTTTTATGTTGTATTTTAAGTGAAGAATTATAACCCTTGTCACGTTGTCCGTCTATAGCTATTCGCTAGTCCATTTATCTTGAGATTTCGTTAGGGAATCAATCTGAAATTAAAATCAAATATTCAAGTCTGTGGTACTTTGAAGCATAAAAAAAACAAGCTTCACTTAAAGCGAACGAAAGATATGAGTATTTATGTATCGATTTTGCTTTATTTTGTATGAAACTCGCTGAGTTATCAAAACTATATAACGTACTTCCCGTGGACCAACGGTTATGAAATTTAGTCCAGAGGGAGAATTTACAATATATATAATAGAAAAATCCAAAAAGTTCGTCCGTTCTGCTTTATACACTTCCATTCCCCACATTCCACCTAGTATTGGGTATTGGGGTATACCTAGTAGGCATTGGGTTTTGAATGGTGGATGTCAACGCCGCGATTTGCCTGGTTGGCCAGAGAATACGAGTACTGGATACGAGTATATCTGTAATTTTATATATAATTTATTTCGAATAATAAATGTACAGTATTCTGAATAATACAGAGTATCCGTCACAGTGCCGTCTCGCACTGCGTCTGATGGTTATGGGTTCGATCCCCCTTGGGGATAGATAATGCGCGGATTTGAGTACTGCCACTCAATAGGCAAGCTTTTGAAAATTGGGCAGAAAGCGGGAAAAGGAAAATCTTAGCACTTATATAGATGATACAGCGTGGATCTAAAAAGAAATACTTTATTGAGTAGTTAAAAAATATACTAGCTTATTTCTGTTTATTAGAAAAAAAATATCAAATAGAAAACTACTTCCAGTTTCTTCGTCGGTTAAAAAGAAAACTCATATTATAAAGCTTAAAGAGCATGTTATTTCTTTCAAGAATCTTTGTGCAATTGAAAAAATATTTCTAGACGACGATCGCAAAGGGTATTCTGAAAGTTTTGTTAGGTACCTCATTATATACACACCAGCTTAGGTTATTGTAAATTATGAATGTTTTTTTTTCAACTTCACGCCGTATCCCGTATTTCCCAGGATAGACAAAGGGGGCCTAGTGTTAAGATACTTCACTCTCCACTTTCCGCTAAATTTTCGATGTGTTGAGTGGCAAAACTCAGCGCCACGCTTTTAGCTAAGTACCTACAAAAGCGATGAAATGAAAATATGGATAATTAATAATTTATTTCAACGAATTTTGATCGAACCCACGGCTTGTCACGTTTACATTCACTCGCTTGTTTGAGAATTTGGGACAATTTTATTCTTAGTAGAAAAACGTTATTTTAACTGGTTCATTTTTTTATCTAAATATGATATTGTAATAGTATCAGCCCACAACTTTCTTTGCGTTAACTTAAAAATACAATAAAAAAAGGTTTACGCTTTTTCCCGCATACAACAGGTTTGGAAGACAATACTTAATGCTTACATATTACGTTCCCGGCCAATAACCAAAACATTAAATGTTAAGTGGCGGAGCTCAACGCTGCTCTTTGTTTTTTACCAGAATGAGAAAATGAAAAGAATTCATTCCCCATCCATTCTTCTTTACATCATAAGTCATGGTAATAAGAATACCGCTTTTATAACTGACACTCTGAGTTTTAGTAAGAATCCCTCTGGATCCCTCACTAATGAACAAACAAAAAAGTTATAAATTTTCATGAAATTTAAAACTTAATTTCCCTTTTTTCAAACCGTATTTTTATATTAATGTTATTTTCCTGCTCGTGAAGACAATGCAAGGTTGAAATTCAGTTTCGTTCGACATATCCCGCAATGTCTCAAAAATTAGGCGGAAAGGGCCGGAGTGTCTTAATAATAATTAATTGCCTTACAATCGGAAAAAGACATGATTAGGCGTTTTTTTTTTAAATTTTATATAGTATTTTTAATTTAAAAGAAGTAGACACTAAAATGAGAGCACAAAAAAAGTAAACAAAACAAAAACACTATTCTCAATATCTCAAAGAAACCCCTAAACAAGCGAACTCTTTAGTAAAACTAAACATAAGTAAAACTTTCCAAACTACGAAGCTTTGAGTAACAAGCAAAGAAGAAATACTGAGAAACTGAAAATTATTTATAGCTACACCATTGTGTAGAGTTGTTTCTTGTAGTTTCGCAGGCGGAGGGAACCTAGTGTTAACCTTTTAATTTTCTGCCAAATTTTCGAAACATTGCGTGAACTTATTGTCGCATTGTTCTTGCATTTTTTTTAAGTGGAGAGGGCAGGGAGAACCTGGGAACCTAGTTAAGATACTTTTGTCCCCCACTTTCTGAAGTCATTGCGTTTTAAATGGTGAAACTGGACACCACCCGTTTTCTTAGTACTAGAACAAGGACATTAAAAAAAATCATTCTTCAAGTGAGAATTGAACCAACAACCGTCGCACCTACAGTCAGTCGCTACACCACAACGGCCTCTTAATTAACCTCATAACATAATCTATCTTGAAAGCTTTGCTCTTTGATATATATCATTTGTTTATACTAAAGTCAACTGTTGGGGTATATTTAAACAAGGCCGTAGTTCCAAATTCTACAAGATGCTTCTGACACTTGCTAACTTACTTAAGAGATTGGTGTAAGCTTATACAAATATCGTGCACGCATTTGTTTATTTATAACCTACAGCTATACATACCATTTGACTATAGTCAAATAGTTATTTAGCTATAATTAATTTGGTCATAGGTTCTATTCTTGCGTGGGAATGTAATTGTTGACTTAATTTAGTTGTTTTTGAAGTTAAAAGTTTGATCACGATGCGATTATAAGTATTACTTAGAAAATGTATAAAAAAATTTTACAGAGATGCTAAGAACATAAATAAGTTGTAACAAGCGTATAAAAATTTCGACGTAGCTTAATGAGAACGTATGGCTGAATGGTCAGAGTGCCTGATCGGCTTCCAGGAGGCGCAGGTTCGAGTCCCGCTACGTTATACGTTTTGTAAATACACTGTGGAATAACACTTTAAAAATGTTTAAAAAAATGATATAAGGGTCCTTTTTTCCTTAAAATGTATGGAAACAATTAAAAAACTTAAAGTTAATTATCATAATACATTTTCTCCAATTTGAAATCGAACCCATGTCCCATGTACGTACATTAAAGGTACATTCAGCCATACATTTGTCAATACCACTACAGTGCATGTAAGCTTATATTTCAACCGTAATTGGATACTGGATAGACACTCAATTAGTGTTGTGGTAGAGGCCTCCGACTTTCATTAACGCGGAGATTGGGTGGTATTCTAGTGATGTCACTTTTTTCTTTAGACTTTTTTAATCTAAGAGTATTAAAAAATGATTCCTATCTATATTTAATGTATTAATTTAATTTGTAATATAATAATATATTAATTAACTTTAACTGTCAGGGTACTCGGAATGTACCATACTATGTCATAAGTAACATTTTTTTATTATTAAATGATAGTTTTTCATACAAATGTTATTCAAATTACATTTCGCGGTAGGTTGGGGGATGATGATATGACGATGAATGAGTGATGAAAGAATGACAAAAAATATTTACGCAGGAGAAAAGTTAAGGCCAGTCGTGGCGCAGGGGCACAAAATATAAAATATTAAAATAATAAGAAATATTTATTTACATTTATATTTCCATTTCTTCACTCCGGTGTAGAGACAAAGCGCAGCCTTGAGTTATGTTACTCAACACACAATGCCTCCAGTATTCGGCAGAAAGTGAATGGAGTGTCTTAACACTAGGTTCCTATCCTGCTGTGTGCGGGAACAGAACCCTGAAGCTGATTTTTTTTATTTTAAGTGAGCGGTACAAGAGGTAGAGGGAGCCCTCGGTTGGACTTCGAAAACGCAATATCGAATATACTGCAGGAAGGACACAATAAAAGCATGATCATCCTCCGGAGGACGTATATGAAGAGTTTGACAGTGGACGAGGCAAAAGACGTGACGACGTATAGAGACCGTAGTTCTCCTATTTCTTCTGTTTCGTTCCGTTTTCTCTGACTACTCCGCTGTACTGTCTCTTCATGAAAAAAAAATAGAACCCACAACTACAATGCAATACTGACAGTGTCTATACACTCAATTAATCTATATAGAGGCAACCAACTTTCATTAACGCTGAGATTGGATCGTATTCCAGCGATGACATTTTTGCCTTTGGTTTTTCAAACTTGTAATTAGTTCACGAAAAAAATTGAAAGAGAATTTAGATTAAGCTTTCCATGTTCATGTTATATTTTTTGTTGTGTTCTGAACAGAGACGAGATAATAAAGGAACATGTGAAAATTATAAAATTTTGTTAACAAATTTTGTATTTCGTCAGTAATTTTTAATTTATTTCGTATATTTTGAATAGAAAATGTTACATTTTAACCCATTTTTAGAAGATAGTATATATGTATATTATAAGAGTAGGGTGCTTTGAATACTTACTTTTTTATAGTACTATATAAGTAATTCGCCTGCGGTTTTATACCATGACATATTTTTTTATTTATTTTTTTGTGACAGATCAAAAAATTTTGTATATGGCGTCACATTAAAAATGTACGATACGATTTCTGGATTGGTTTTAAACTATAATAAAAATAAAATGGCTTTTATTGACTATTGCCCTAGTTACAAGCTTAATGCTAATTTATTATAAATATTTACATATTTACTCATTCTAAATGTTATCTCTTGCTAGTTATTAACACTATTTTTATGCTCAATTTTTTTTTATCATAAACGTTAAAAATCAAATCGGCTTTACGCTGTATCCCGCACACAGCAGGGTAGCCAGAGGAAACCTAGTGTTAAGACACTCCGTTTCCCACTTACCGCCGAATTTTGGAGGCACGGCGTGCTAAGTGGCGGAACTCAACGCCGCTTTTTGCCTCGACACCAGAGCGAAGAAAAAAAAATATAAATTTAAATAAATAATTCTTTTCCTCGCGCATATATTTTACTTCACTGGCATCGAGGCAAAAGACGGCGTTGAGTTCCGCCACTCAAAACGCAAACGCGCACGCCTCCAAAAAGTCGCCGGATCGTAGGAAATGGAACGTCTTAGCATTAGGTTCCATCCCTGCCTTCCTTACGTGTGCGGGATACAGCGTGAAGCTGATAAATTAAATATATTATATCAAACAAGTAACATTTCTCTGTCCAGTGCCGTTTGCTTCAAATTAAAGCCAGTGGTTTTTATAATGTCGTCTTCCCACTGTGTGCATGGTCTTCCTCTGCCTCTTGTTCCAATTGAGCCTCTTCATATGGTGGCCTCTTGATTCATAATTAGTTACCCTTAAATCACTTTTAGTAAAAACTGTATCAAAATCTGTTACGTATAAAAAAAATGTATACATATATATATATAGTATATATGTATATTATAAGAGTAGGGTGCTTTGAATACTTACTTTTTTATAGTACTATATAAGTAATTCGCCTGCGGTTTTATACCATGACATATTTTTTTATTTATTTTTTTGTGACAGATCAAAAAATTTTGTATATGGCGTCACATTAAAAATGTACGATACGATTTCTGGATTGGTTTTAAACTATAATAAAAATAAAATGGCTTTTATTGACTATTGCCCTAGTTACAAGCTTAATGCTAATTTATTATAAATATTTACATATTTACTCATTCTAAATGTTATCTCTTGCTAGTTATTAACACTATTTTTATGCTCAATTTTTTTTATCATAAACGTTAAAAATCAAATCGGCTTTACGCTGTATCCCGCACACAGCAGGGTAGCCAGAGGAAACCTAGTGTTAAGACACTCCGTTTCCCACTTACCGCCGAATTTTGGAGGCACGGCGTGCTAAGTGGCGGAACTCAACGCCGCTTTTTGCCTCGACACCAGAGCGAAGAAAAAAAAATATAAATTTAAATAAATAATTCTTTTCCTCGCGCATATATTTTACTTCACTGGCATCGAGGCAAAAGACGGCGTTGAGTTCCGCCACTCAAAACGCAAACGCGCACGCCTCCAAAAAGTCGCCGGATCGTAGGAAATGGAACGTCTTAGCATTAGGTTCCATCCCTGCCTTCCTTACGTGTGCGGGATACAGCGTGAAGCTGATAAATTAAATATATTATATCAAACAAGTAACATTTCTCTGTCCAGTGCCGTTTGCTTCAAATTAAAGCCAGTGGTTTTTATAATGTCGTCTTCCCACTGTGTGCATGGTCTTCCTCTGCCTCTTGTTCCAATTGAGCCTCTTCATATGGTGGCCTCTTGATTCATAATTAGTTACCCTTAAATCACTTTTAGTAAAAACTGTATCAAAATCTGTTACGTATAAAAAAAAATGTATACATACATATATATATAGTATATGTATATTATAAGAGTAGGGGTGCTTTGAATACTTACTTTTTTATAGTACTATATAAGTAATTCGCCTGCGGTTTTATACCATGACATATTTTTTTATTTATTTTTTTGTGACAGATCAAAAAATTTTGTATATGGCGTCACATTAAAAATGTACGATACGATTTCTGGATTGGTTTTAAACTATAATAAAATAAAATGGCTTTTATTGACTATTGCCCTAGTTACAAGCTTAATGCTAATTTATTATAAATATTTACATATTTACTCATTCTAAATGTTATCTCTTGCTAGTTATTAACACTATTTTTATGCTCAATTTTTTTTTATCATAAACGTTAAAAATCAAATCGGCTTTACGCTGTATCCCGCACACAGCAGGGTAGCCAGAGGAAACCTAGTGTTAAGACACTCCGTTTCCCACTTACCGCCGAATTTTGGAGGCACGGCGTGCTAAGTGGCGGAACTCAACGCCGCTTTTTGCCTCGACACCAGAGCGAAGAAAAAAAAATATAAATTTAAATAAATAATTCTTTTCCTCGCGCATATATTTTACTTCACTGGCATCGAGGCAAAAGACGGCGTTGAGTTCCGCCACTCAAAACGCAAACGCGCACGCCTCCAAAAAGTCGCCGGATCGTAGGAAATGGAACGTCTTAGCATTAGGTTCCATCCCTGCCTTCCTTACGTGTGCGGGATACAGCGTGAAGCTGATAAAAAAATATATTATATCAAACAAGTAACATTTCTCTGTCCAGTGCCGTTTGCTTCAATTAAAGCCAGTGGTTTTTATAATATCGTCTTCCCACTGTGTGCATGGTCTTCCTCTGCCTCTTGTTCCAATTGAGCCTCTTCATATGGTGGCCTCTTGATTCATAATTAGTTACCCTTAAATCACTTTTAGTAAAAACTGTATCAAAATCTGTTACGTATAAAAAAAATGTATACATACATATATATATATATATATATATATATATATATATATATATATATATATATATATATATATATATATATATATATATATATATATATATATATATATATATATATACAATTTGTTTAGCCTTACGCTGTGTCCCGCACTTGCCAGGAAAAGGGAACCTGGGAACCTAGTGTCTGAACACTAAGTATACTGAATACTTCCGTTTACCAATTTCCACCGAATTCTGGCGCCACCCTTTGCTTCGCTACCAGAGTGAGGGCCAGGCGACTGGCCTACGTAAAACTTGAAAGCTCTATTCACCAAAATAAACAACCTAAAATAGTATTTTTTTTAAAATTATAAATACCTAAACTTACAACACAGTATTAAAACTCAAAATTAGATTAGAAATGAAAACTTAATTTACTTATTAGAATGTAAACGACCATTACGAATTCGTATTATTCCTGCCCTGAGGTCTCACCGCAGCGTGATAAATGAAGGGCTGAGACCCTGTTTTATTATCGCTTCTGTATGATCATACTACTGTAGGTATCTGAGCCTAGATCGACATTTACATATTTAGGCTGAATAATTTATCATTTTATCAAAGTATATATATATATATATATATATATATATATATATATATATATATATATATATATATATATATATATATATATATATATATATATATATATATATATATATATATATATATATATCCTATCGTAACAGATTTATTCAACGAAATATTGGTTACCGAAACTATCCCTGATGATTGGACAAAATCAACAATAACTTTGTTACACAAGAAAGGGGATAAGGGAAACATAAGCAATTATAGACCAATAAGTTTGATGTCGAACATCTATAAGATCTTCTCAAAAATTATATTATCACGAATTGCTGTAGCACTCGACGAAAGCCAACCGAAAGAGCAGGCGGGTTTTCGGAGTAAGTTCTCTACGATAGACCATATACACGTAGTTAGGCAGGTTCTTCAAAAGTACAAAGAATACAACAAGGCCTATTACTTAGGGTTCGTTGATTTCAACAAGGCTTTCGACACCATAGACCATAGTAGCATCTGGAAAGCATTAGAAAGCCAGGGAGTACAGGCCAAGTATATTAGGATACTAGAGAAAATCTATTTAAGAAGTAGGGCCAAAGTTAAACTGGAAAGAACAGGGGAAGAATTTCCCATGGAAAGAGGCGTCAGACAAGGAGACCCAATATCACCGAAATTATTCTCTGCAGTTCTAGAAATGGTGTTTAGAAATCTGCGATGGGATGAAATTGGGCTTAACATTAATGGAGTAAAGCTTAACCATCTACGCTTTGCAGATGATATTATCCTGTTTTCGGAGACTCCAGATATCTTGCAACATATGCTACAAGAACTATCAGATGAAAGTGCGAAAGTAGGCTTAGCAATTAATACATCAAAAACGAATGTTATGACAAACTCGGTTAAAATAGACATTAAAATAAATCATGGACAAACGGAAATAAAATATGTTAACGAATACATATATCTAGGCCAACTATTGTCTACAGAAGATACGATGCAAAAAGAAGTAGATAGAAAAATAACAAGTAGCTGGAAACGATTTTGGTCGTTGAGTGAAGTGTTTAAGGACAAGGATATGCCTATTAAAGAAAAAAGAAGAGTGTTTAACACATGTGTTCTGCCATGCTTGTCATATGGATGTCAAACCTGGGCATTGAACAATAAACAGATTAAAAAAATCAAAGTATGTCAAAATGGAATGGAAAGAAGCGTTATTGGAGTGAAAAGAAAAGACAAGGTTAACTTACAGAGTATAAAGAGCAAAACAAAATTTGAAAATATACACGCGACTTACAAACGCCTAAAATGGAGATGGACAGGACATATGCTAAGGGAAAGGATAGAGAAGTGGACACGTATTATAACGGAATGGTACCCGCGTGATAGCAGAAGGAGTAAAGGTAGACCAGCTACACGTTGGGAAGACGATTTTAAAAAGATAGCTGGACCAGAATGGACACGTGTTGCAAGGAATAAAATAAAATGGAAAGCTTTAGAGGAGGCCTTTGTCGAAGGACAAGCTGGAAAAGAGGAACCATCTTAGATTTAGAGAAATGTTAATTTAGTTTCAGCAATAAAGGCTTATTATTATTATTATTATTATTATATATATATATATAAAGATTCCATTTCCTTGCTAATAGATTTTTTTTGTAATAACCGAAAATATTTCTTAGTGTGTGGTAGTGTTACGGTTTTTAAGTCTTAAGTATGTAGGGATAACTCGTAAGTACATTCTGCACGTATCTAAGCTCAGCCTATCGAATAAAAAAATCCGTACTTTTTCAAGGCAAGTTGTTTAAAAAAATCACAATCCAAATCACATAATGCTATTTAAAATTATATAAATAATATTCCCTATAACATATTATAGAGAAGCAAAGTTTTATTAAACGACTAATCAACTTTCCGTGCCGTTTCCATTAAAATGTCAACTCATTCCGTAGACAGTGATGTAAGGGGGGAGGGGGAGATGGGAGACTTACTGTAATCAGCCTTTCAAATCGTATTGTACCTGCTTCGAAAATACTTATGTATTTTCATAATTACTTTGTTTTAATATACTTATTTAAGTTCCTAAGTTTTCGTTCTTTAAAGGCTTAAAATATTTCTTTCGCCATCATTTGCAATCTATGAAATACTTAACGGAAACCTAGATATAGAAACATTGTCTACTGAATAAGAAAAAGTATGTCTAAATACTTTATGAGACCAGTTGTGGCGCAGCGAAAAAAAGCGACAGCGACTGGTTATGGGTTCGATCCCCACCCGCGGAAATCGTGCCGTGTGATCCCGGCCTAGAATAGGATCATCCTGGTACTGGTGGTGTCGTAAGATGCGACTAAAGTACGTGTGGTAGAGTCACGTCGCTAGCAATGGCAACACGCTTGGGCAGACTCGACCGGATCATTACCACCCCCGGCATTTAAAACCGGCGTGAATTAGTGGGTTTATGCCACTGCGTTTGCCTCGGAGCCCAACCCATCTTAAAGGCCGGCAACGCACCTGTAACTCCCCTGGGGTTGCACGGGGCCGTGGGCGGCGGTAATCACTTACCATCAGGTGACCTGCACGCTCGTTTGACGTGTCTTTTCCATAAAAAAAATAATAAAAAAAAAATGAAATATTTATTTAAATGTATATTTCCATTTCTTAGCTCTGGCTCAAGGCAAAGCCTTAACACTAGGTTCCCTCTGCCTATCCTGCTGTGTGCGGGATACAGCGTGAAGCTGATATATTTATTTTTATTTAAATATTTGTATCATGTAAAAATAATAAAAATATCAACTACCCGAGTGAAAAAGGGAAGACACTACCTTTTATTCTCCCTGTTACTTATCCAAACACAAATTTACTCTTCAAAATCATTTCTTTACAACAGCCATTATTCACTTTTCTAAATACCGAAATAACAGAACGAAAAATGTACTAAATCTCAACTAATACTAGAATATACTGGTATATGAGGCTATAAAAACTGGTAAATGTTAGTGTAATTGCGTTGAAAATAGCTGCACTTGATGACCGAAGCCAACCGTGCAGATATATCGGCTGGGGGTAAATCTTACGTAAGTGATACAGCCGTAGCTCGAAATAAATCGGCGGTCTGCTCAGTCCTCTGTTTGCCATAGATTATTATATTTGTAGATGTGACATAGGTATTGAGGCAAGTAGTGGCGCTGAGGCACAGAAAGTGAATGCAAAATCGACTGGTTGTGGATTCGATACTCATTCGAGGAGATGAAATATTTATCTAAATTTATATTTCTATTTCTTCGCTCTGGGATTGGGGCAAAGCGCCGCGTTGAGTTCCGTCACTCGATACGCAATGCCTCCAGAATTCGGTGGAAAGTGGGCAATGGAGTGTCTTGACACTAGGTTCCCTCTGTCTACCGTGCTGTGTGCGGGATAAAGCGTGAAGCTGAATTTATTTGATTTTATTTTAATTTCACATAAAATATTGTTTCGGATTCTGTCACATTCACAAATGCCCTCATTTCCGGATACAGACAGTGATCAGTTATAATTTTATTAAATGTATATATTTTTATAGTTTAGATTTTCTGGATTTGATTTCGAAAGGATGGGATCGCAAAATCCAACAATGTGTTTTTAACTGTTTATTGTAAATGTGCAATGATTATCAAATACGAAATTACATATTTTCTTGATAGAATTTGTAATGATAACCACTGTCTTAAAATACTCTTTTGATATTAGATATTTATATTTAATTTTCGTTGCTCTGGTAAGGAAGCGAAGCGCGTTGTGAGCTCCACCACCACGCAATGCCTACAGAATTCGGCGGAAAGTGGGGAACGGAGGGTCCTAATACTAAGTTCTCAGGTTTCTCAAAAAACTGTATACTTAAAAATATATTATCATAGTTTAAAATAGACTTATTGTCATTTATTACAGACGAATACGATATTCAACTATGGTAAATGTATATAATAAATTAATTTATTTAAAAAAAAACTATTTTATGTTACGTGTGGTAGAGTAACGTCGCCAGCAATGGCAACACGCATGGGCAGACTCGACCGGATCATTACCACCCCCGGCATTTAAAAGGCGTGAAGTAGTGGCTTTATGCCACTGCGTTTCGCATCAGGTAATGCCGGGCCCGGTGCCCAACCCATCTTAAAGGCCGGCAACGCACCTGTAACTCCTCTGGTGTTGCACGGAGTCGAGGGCGGCGGTAATCACTTACCATCAGGTGACCCGCACGCTCGTTTGCCGTGTCTTTTCCATAAAAAAAAAATCATAGTACTAAACTATCTGTCATATATTTGAATTAATTTCAATCAGCTTAAAATATATAAATCTTAATAAAATTAGGTGATAGGCACAAAACTATTTGACAAACAAAAATATTCTTTGACCCAAAAGGCTGTATTGATAAATCGAGCAATCGTGTAGGCCGAAACGGGAATGCCACTGACACGATAGTTACTTGTGGTTTATTTGACCGAATAGAATATTATGGGGATACACTTATTTCATATATAATTTGTCAATATGACTTTAAATTATTGAAGAATATCTTAGTAAATAGTGAGAATCTTAGTTATTACAAAATTAAATTTCATTAGCTAATCTTTAACAAAATAATTTAATTTTCATCTTAAAACTTTTTTCCCCACGACTGATTTTCTTGTAGTTAATAAGAAACTTATTAACTTCATAGGGAGTTGAACACGTCTATATATTCAAGAACCAAATAGATACGTAGGGAAGTGATATGGAATCGAATACTCTGTTATTCATACATCCTACTCTGCGAGAAAAATAAAATCAACTTATACAAAAAAATACAGTCAAATTGTTAACCTCCTTTGCTTATAGAATTTGGTTTAAAAGTCACATAGTATAGTCATTCTTAAATTTTAAAATTATTCTATCCGTTACATTCGTTACATGCGTTGAATGGCGGAACTCAACGCCGTGATTCGCCTCGACACTAGAGCAAAGAAATTAAAAATTTAATTTTCGTTAGTTTTTTTTTTCAATAATTCAAATATTTAATATTCGAATTTTTCACCCTTGCCTGCCAAGGTCCATTAGAAAAAAAAAAAAATAAATAGAAATGGGTCAAGTTTAGTTTAAAATTTTTTTATTACATTGTTACAAGCCGACCTAAAAAAACCGTGTGAAAAAAAAAAATTGTTATTTATTTTTAAATTGTAACGCAGTCCCCAGAGATAGGATCGACGAAAACTATTTCACACCGTATCTGACATCTAAGCTGAAATAAACATTTCTTAGATGTCGAATTACAGATAATCTTTTCTCAGCGGATGTTTATATTTATTATTCTACTAGTGGGCGCGCGCGGCTTCGCCCACTTATGCACCCTTAGGCGTGAATTCTACAAAAAACCACGATACACGTGTTCAATAAAATATTTTTAATAGTCTCAATTTAAATTTTTATAAAAATCGGTGGCGATTTAAAGATTTTTCCATATAAACTTTCAACCCCTTATTTGAACCCTTAGGGGGTGAATTCTAACAAACCACAAAAGACGTGTTCAATAAAATATTTTAAAGAGTCTGAATTTAGAATTTTTTAAAAGTCCAAATTTCACGTTTCTACCATCAGCGGTTACGGCTGTGCGTGCGTCAGTCAGTCAGAACAAGACATTTTATATATATAGATAGATTATATGGAAATTTCCGTTTACAGCTTTACAATTCATCCCATATAGCAAGTTCGCTAGAAGAACCCTAGCGACAAGACACTCTGTTTCTTTCTTTACTCCCAATATTTGAAACATTGCGTATCAAGTGGTGGAGCACAACACGGCGTTTTCTTTGTTAAAAGAAAAGAATGACTTGCCAAGGTGGGAATCGAACCTAGAACCATCGAGGTTTTAATCAGACGCTGTATCGTAATCTGTAACAAGATGCTTCAGCTATTTTTAACGCTACAATAGTAGTAACGCTGGTATTATTAAAGAGTTACATTGCCATTTTTATGAAAGAAAAGCAAAAATATATAAAAATTAAACTTAAATTCACAAAAAAACAATATTAATAAGTAAACATTTTAAAATGAAACAGGAACAAAGGGGAAACAGTCGATAACATCGAATTTAAAAGACAACACAAATGATCTGTGAAATTGGAAGACAAAAGTCGAGGACGGTTGTAATGGAAATACTTGAATCAGTGTTAGAGTTCGGAGCGTGAACGAATTGAAAAGTATTATTTTTCTTAGTAGTTAGTAGTTATAAGCTTTAGTTATGTGCTTCGAGAAAGTTTATGAATTAAGATATAAAAAAGACAAGATAAGAGATATAATAGATAAGATATGAAAGAGACTTGGTTAGCTATAATCTTTATTTATATAGGTAGAGTGTTAAGACACTCCGTTTCCCACTTTTCGTCGAATTTTTTGAGGCATTTCGTATTTGAAATTTAAGACATACATATAAATTTAAGTATTTAACACTGTATTTATCGAAAACCATTAAAATTAAATAACTACTATATATTTTATGTGATTATAATTATGATATTTTTATGTAATTTAGAATAACATTTTAATATTCATGATGCAACATTTTAAAGGTAAGCTAAAAGTATTGTATGGTCGCTTAAGCCGGGTATAGAAGTATAAGGACCATTCCAAACAAGGTTTTTCCTGTATTATTCTTGGCTTTATAAGTTTGTGGTGGTACTATCAATGAGCTTAAAAAATTAATAATAATTTTAATATTTTTTTTGTATATTTAAATGAGTATATTTTTAAGTTTTCAAGAAATCCTCTCTTAATGCTCCCGTAGGCTCTCCAACTTCAGCGTTCTACTCCGCGTAGTTTTGTCTGTGCCGAAACTAGTCTGTCAGTTTCACAGTTACCTGTAGGAATATTAATAAAAAGAACTAATTTTGTAGAATTTGAACACCATAATATCCAGCAGGGGAAAAGGTCGCATCAGTTTGTAAACAGGTTATTCTTTTCTTAAAAAAAAACAATTACGACTTATAAATATTAATAATTTTATCACTCGCTATTTAAGTGATGGTTTACATTTCCGCTAGCAAAATGGCCACGCTATATTAAGAGATTACAATACACTTTGTGGCTTCAACTGAACAGAATGACTTAGGTCCCCTATGATAGGAGAATCGGGTGCGTGTTGTATATTGAAACATTTCCGTTTATTGAGCTTTTAATATTTCTAAGATATATGTATTCTTTAATTTTATAAATGCAAAAATCGTGTAAGAGATAGAAAGAATATCATTATTTAAAATAAAATAAATAAATCAGCGTCACGCTGTATCGCGCACACAGCAGAGTAGGCGGAGGTATCTTAGTGTTAAGACACTCCGATCCCCACAATCTGCCGAATTCTGGAGGCATTGCGTGTTGAGTGGCAGATCTCAACGCCGCGCTTTGCCCCGACACCATAGCGAAGAAATGCAAATATATATTTAAATAAATATTTCATCTTCTCGAGTGGGGATCGAACCCACAACAAGTCAGTTTTACAGTTACACTTTGTGGCCTCAATATCATTATTTACGTTTTGAAATTATTAATTATTAAGAGCTAATACTAGTTGTGTTGTTTAAAACGTGAAATGGTAAATATAGTTTTTTTTTCAAAGAAATTAAAAAAATCCGCTTAACACGCATTTCGTGTGTCCTTTCCTGAAAAATCGGGCGTGGTTAAGTCAGAGTTTTAACATTAGGTTCCCTGTTTCTACCCTGCTATATGCGACATACATCTTAAAGGAATAAAAAAATAGAAATGAATGGCAGTAACGTTAAAAAGAGGTAGGTCAATATACTCAAAAATATTAAAGTCGCCACGTTAGCTTCCGTTACGTAGAAAATTTAATGAAAAAATATTGAACAGAATAAAATCAAAACTGTTTCACGCAAAGAAAAAAAATCGAAAAGCACACATTACGAATAAACTCTAAGCATCAAGGGAATTTTTAAGTAGGTAAACTTTCGTTTGCGACCCGTTTCCGAGCTTTTTACTTTTTACGATATTACTTTAAATGTTGGCCTAATGTTTAAAGATAACTTACCAGTATTTTCTTTAACTTTCTGTTATATCGCGCATATCTGCTATATGTGGTAAAGTACGTGTGGTAGAGTCACGTCGCCAGCAATGGCAACACGCATGGGCAGACTCGACCGGATCATTACCACCCCCGGCATTTAAAACCGGCGTGAAGTAGTGGCTTTATGCCACTGCGTTTCGCATCAGGTAATGCCGGGCCCCGGCGCCCAACCCACCTTAAAGGCCAGCAACGCACCTGTAGCTCCTCTGGTGTTGCACGGGGCCGTGGGCGACGGTAATCACTTACCATCAGGTGACCCGCACGCTCGTTTGCCGTGTCTTTTCCATAAAAAAAAAAAAAAAGTGACAGACACAGGTGACAGAGGGAACCTAGTGTTAATACATTCCACTCCCCACTTTCCGCTGAATTCTGAAGGCGGAGCTCAACGCCGCGATTTGCCTCATGAAGACACAATGAAGAAATAAAAATATTAAATATACCATTTCCTTAACAGCCACTCACTTGTGTCACTATGCCACGACTGGCCTCTATATAAAATACAATTTTATCCTTCATATTATATCATACGCAAAATGTACCAGAACCTAAATTATTTTCCGCTGAATTTAATAAAGTCTGGAATTCCCTCACGACTATTCCGGAGTCAGCGTCCGGAACGCGGTGCTTTTAATTTTTCTTCCCCTTTGGAATTTTATGAAATGCGATTCATCGTTTTCGTTATTGATTTTTTAAAGCTAGCAACACGTTTGGAGAAATTTTACTTATTCAGTGATTTCATATTAAATTTCAATTGTTTTAGAGATAGTTTGATAAAAAAAAATGTTTTTTGTAGAAGATTATAAAGACTGAATGACCTATTTATAATGAATCGATTTATTTGTATAAAAATCGTTTTGCTACGTGATACTGCGACTCTTTAAGCCGTTATGTATATTATGAATTTTCCTCTAATAAGACAGAACTTAGTACCATAGTATTATAGTCAAAAAACATATTGAGCCACGATTACGTTTTTAATGTAAAAAAAAACATTATTTTGTAAGTTTTTTTATACAAATATAATTAATTTTTCGGATTATTACAACATAAAGTTAAAAATAAATGAGCCAGTCATGTTGATTTTAATTGCTTAACCAACGGCGAATATTGTGGATTCCATTACTAATCGAAATTATTTTTTTTTTTTTCAACTTTACGTTGTATCCATAAAATAGCAAAGTAGGGAGAGAATAGAGAAACAGATCTGAATTCCTATTAGTTCATGGAATTATAGATTATGATCGGTTACAACGACATTTTTCTAAATCAACGCTTCGTCGTTTGTTGTTGTTTGTCCTCTTTTCATTGTATTTGGATAGCAGAAAAATGATAGAAATAGATAGAATATAGATATATAGAATGATAGAAAAATTGTGAGAGAGAATAGATAGATAGAATGATAGAAAAATTCTGAGATACACAAACAAAACAAGTTACCGCATTATTTTTACTTATATAACAAAATGTAACATTGTGGCGTGGCGTCATAATCACCTACCTGTCACATCCACGTTTTTATGTCGGTTTTTAAGGAGATTGCATGTCGACGTAGAGTGAATTATTTGAGAAATTATTAAAAGGAAGATTTATGAGCGGCTTTCTTCATTTTTTTTAACACACACAGCAGAGTAAACAGAAGGAATCTAGTGTTAAGACTTTCTCATTTTCCACCCATATCTGTGGATATTGCGTCTTAAATGGTGGAATTAAATGCCGCGCTATTTAGTTGATCATTTAAGAATATTTATGCGGGAAAAAAATCAATAACGCATAGAGTAAGTAGGATAACGTGGTGGATTTTCTCCAAGAATTAATAAAAGATTTAAAAATAACTATGAAAAAAAAATGAAATTCGGCTTTTTATTTTTTTTTATTGACATTTGTGATAAATGCGAAAATGCAAGATCACATTTTGTCCTTAACAATTTTATATTTCCATTTCCTCGCTCTGGTGTGGAGGCAAAGCGCGGCGTCGAGTTCTGCCACTCAGCACACAATGCTTCCAGAATTCGGCGAATGACGAAGTGACTTAACACTAGGTTCCTTATCCCAATTTTGTGAGAACGTTAGTCCGTATTAATTAATAACTTAACATCTTACGTATATAAAGCTTAAACACTCATAACTAAGTTAGATCGCTGGACCCTAAAATGTCGCTACGTATAAAGCAAAGGATTTAATGAAGGCAACAATTGCAGCAATCAAAAGTTTCACCATGAAACCCCTTGTGTAAACTATATGTCATTTCGAGACCGGCGCCTATTAAAATTCGCTTACGGTCTTATCTAATGGAGACGTATTTCGCAACTTATATATACATAGTCGGCTTAGAGTGTAAACTTGGTAAATCGGTTTTGGTTTTCGTTGTATACATTTTTGTACCATTTGAAAGTATTATTATACTTTGTTTTTAAAACAAAATATAAAATTGGCCTTTATATTATTTCATATAGTAGAGACTACAAGTCAGTTTTCGAAATTGTAAAAACCGTCTATATATTCTAACAATACATATTTTCTAAAAGTTTTTTTTAAGATTTTTTTAGTCTTTCTTGATAATTTGTTTAACAGGCAGCAAGTTTATAATATTATTTAGCTTATAGAAGCTGGCGAAAAAAAAAAATATTTTCTTAGCTTTACTCACCTTACATGTAAAAAAGAAGGGGAGGGCAGATAGAACTTTATGTAAACCAATTTTCCATGTATCACCTAAAAAAAGTATTTGAAAGGAAAAAATCTTGACTTTTCCTTGAAGGCAACCTAGCAACATCCCCATGTTTTTCACTTCCACAGAAAATTTTAAATCATTAAAGAAAATTGAACCTTGTATTACGGCCTCATTAACATAATATCACACTTCCTAAACTATGTACCTTATTATGCTGTATTGAACATACATACATATGAAACCACATGAAGACAAATTAATTGTACAAACAAACAGTAATCCCTATCTAAAGATGTCGTAAACGTTTCTAATGTACTTGTAATCTTAACATTCATCTAGGCGTTCAGGGATTCTCATGCGATGGACCCCAAAAATATTTAAAATTAAGTATTTAATATTTTTATTTCTTCCCTCTGATCGAGATAAAGCGCGGCGTTGAATTCTACGAAAATTGGAGAGCGGAATGTCTTAACACTAGGCTCCTTCTGCCTACCCTGTTAATTGCGGGATACAACGTGGAGCTGAATTAAAAAAAAAATATTCCCTGTCTGATTATTTGTTTCCCGGGATTTCTAACTAAGTTAAACAAGTTTATAGTATATAATATATATAATAGTATAGAATGTGCTCGGAGCGATATATAATATAAACCCGAATTCGAGTGGCTTACTGTAGCAACCTTTGAAGAGTTCCACTATTCCCGGAACCAGCTCGATATTATGGTATTATTATATTGTCACCTAAGTTACGTTTCTCTCTTACATCGATCTAATTTCAGCTTTATTCTATATCCCACATATACCAAGGTAGGTAAAGGGAACCTATTGTTACCCTCCGTGACACACCGTTACCCTGTTGTAGCTGAATTTTCGAGGCATTGTGTGTTAAGTGGAAGAAGTCAACGCTGCGCTTTACCTTTTACCTGAAATGAAAATGATATAATTCATTTCGCTGAATTTGTATCAAACCTAGAACCGTCGGGTTTACAATTCATTTAATTAATTAGATTTTATTACATAGTTACATACGTATAAGTTCAAGTAATAAATTCAAGTTATAAAAACGATGTATCTAGTAGGATAAGTACATACGTAGCACTTATTCACTACTAACTCTCTTCGTCTCCGCCTATTTTCTCTTCTATCCTAGTCTCTCTTTTATTATCAATTATATAGTTATATATAAATTTACTTACGAACCCTACTTTAATATCTCAGCAATATGACGCGAACGTTAATGGAATACTATGATTTATGCATTATTTGCTAATTACGGACTGTGTTTCGAGTTATGTCTTGTATTAATTCACGAGTTAAGATATTATGTAGGATATAAGAGTATAAGAACATAAAGTAAAGAGGCCAAGCGACTGGTTGTGAGTTCGGTGCCTACTCGAGGAAATGAAATATTTATTTACATTTACATTTCCATTTCTCCGCTCTAGTGTCAAGGCGAAGCGCTGCGTTGAGTTCCATCACTCAATATATCTCACGCAATGCGTCAAAGTGGGGAACGCAGTATCTTAACACTAGGTTCCCTGTGCATACCCAGCAGGGTGTTTGCGGGATAAAGCGTGAAGCTGGTTTTTTTCACATGAAGTAAAGTAAGTTGAGGCCGTCGTCGCGCAGAGGTACAGTTGTAGGTTTAGTAGTAGTTCGCGACGGTTGTAGGTTTAGATTTCTGCTTGGAACAGTGAAATGTTTTCATTTTCTAGCTATCTATTAACAAGGTGTGGCGTAACTTTTTTTGAACATTAGGTTCTCTCTGCACACCATGATGTATGCGGTATACTGCATATATATAAATAGGATAGTTATAGGGAACCTAGTATCATGATACTCCGTTCGTACTTTCTTTTCAACCAAACTTTCCACCCAATCTTTGAGACTTTGTTTCAACACTAGGTTCCCTCTGCCAGCCATGCTGTTTGCTGGATACAGAATACGTTAATATAAAATTTAATTTATTTAGTAGTACATTTCATGCGTGAATAGACTGTGTTTTTTACGCCCCTTCCACATAAATCGTAGCGGAGTTTTCCGCTCGACGCTTTACAGCGAAAAGGGGCGAAAGTACGGCTTTTTAAGAATTATTAACGTGCTGGTTGTTCAAGTGTAAACATTTTTACTTCCTAAGATGAATGTACTGGCGTTATGGAGTGGCGGACGTTGAAATTATATAATATATTATGCATATTTTTTTCAGATTATGGGGTGTGGGGTGTGGTAGACAGTAAAATATTAACTAATCAATTTATTTCATGAGAGTGAGTAAAAACATTTTAAAACAATGATATAAACATTTTAAGTGAAGCGTTAACTATAGTACGAGTACTTAAATTAATAATGAACCTAAAATATCAGTTTTAAGCACAGCGTAATAAGAAATATCGTTACAATGGGCGACAAAAAAGTAACCTTTGATATTATTTTGTAGCTAACGAAAAAAAGAGAAGAAATTTCAAATAATACATCAGCTAAATATAAGGTTCTAAGAATTTATTGCAGAAATAGTAATTCATAGAAGCAAAAATATTTCAACATTTTTATAGATATTTTTTTGATCTACATCTTATTTATTAAGATAAAAATAAGAAAACAGAAGATGCGACATTGAAAAACTTTCACACTATTTTATTTATAACGTATCCAAGGTCTTTATCAAATTTCACCTTTGCAACTTTTTTGCTACTTGATCACTATTAATGTAGCTAATTGGAGTGGACCATGCACCATATATGTATACAGGGTGTTACTCGATCTACGAATCAATAATGGGCTGGTAGACCTTAGTACCTAACAGAAAATCGCTGAACCTACGTGGAATTGAAATAGATAGGTAATAAGGTTCCCTTACCCATAGCCCACCCATATCGACGCCTGCCATACACGTTTATTCGTCAATTCAGTTACACCCTGTATTATGTTCATAATAAAACAATGCTATATAACGCAAAAGTACTCAAAAAACTTTTAAGATATAAGCAAAATCACATTTCCTGGTGTTAACTTTATTCCGATTTCCATCAAATCAACTTTAACATCGCCATTTGTCTACAAAGAGCTCAAAATGTAACATATTTTCCCCTAAATGGCGATTGAACTTTCAGAATAGCATTTACAGTCAGTTTCTCTAGCACTGTGCCATCATAGCTTCTAATAAATTCTGATATCCGAATATTACTTCAAAAACATCCACCACCCATATTTCTCATAGAGTAAAGCCAGGTCACGCAGTTAGCATAATCAGGGGCATAAAATGAAGGTGTCAAGCACACTTTGCATTTATTAGTGGTAATCTAGGGCTTTATCACCTTGCGTAGTATGAATATACCTATTTCACAGGCTAACAAGGATTAAGGCCAGTCGTGGCACGGAGGCACAAGTAAGTGACTGTAAACGAGACATTTTCTGGGTTCTATTCCCATTCGAGGACATTAAATATTTAATTTTTATTTATGGTTCTGTTAATGAGGTATAGCACGCCTTTGAGTTTTGCCACTCATCACTCAATGCATCCAGAATTCAACGGAACGGAAGTGTCTTTATCCCATTAAGAAGCTTGACTATTGGCATTTCCTGATTATCCTTCAGTGGTTATGATAAGGAGTTTTGCGTTCTACGATTGATCTATTAGCGTAATAGATAATAGCAAGAATTTTCTCCTTTTATTTCTATATCAGTCAATATACGATTCATTATAGAAAATAAAATTACTATTTTGGGAACACATTACGGTATGGAAAAAAAAGGATTTTAATCATATAGAGTACACCGTTCCTTGTGGTTGAGTTTTCTAATTATGACGTATTGAGCGTGCCAGTTGAACACAAATTATTTTGCCAATACCACATTATGTGAACACACGAGAAAGATTATTCGTTGGTTTTCGATCAAAAAGATAATATCGCAGTGTCATCGGATGACGGGTGACAGATGACGGGTGACGACGGAAAAATTTCAAAATATCTTTGTATTAAATATTAATAAAATCGCTAAATTTATTTATGCTTAATACAAAGATACATTTATAGGATAAACTATTATATATTTATAGGAGAAACTTGCCAATATATAATATATGGTAAATATAGTTAGGGCTTTTTACTTTCACGTTAATGATTAAATTTCTAAATTCTTTACGATTAGATCACACACGATATTTTTGAGTTTAAATCGCTAAATTTATTTATGTTTATAAATAATTGATAAATTTTAATTTAATCATTAACGTGAAAGTATAAAGCCCTAACTATATGTACCATATATTATATATTGACAAGTTTCTCCTATAAATATATAATATTTAATTTTCGCATTACTAGGAAGAAAACCTACAATGTCCAACTAAATAGACTCCCCAGAGAAGTTGTCAATTATGAGCACTCTATTCTAAGCATTATTGAAGTTAGATGGCTTTCAGAAAATAATTTACTAACAATTTTAGTCTCCAAGCAAAAATAAGTATATTACTTTCTCCTATAAATATATCTGTGTATTAAACATAAATAAATTTAGCGATTTTAACTCAAAAATATCGTGTGTGATCTAATCTTAAAGAATTTTAATTCAATCATTACCGTGAAAGTAAACGGCCCTAACTATATTTACCTTATATTATATATTGACAAGTTTCTCCTATAAATATATAATATTTAATTTTCGCTAGGAAGAAAACCTACTATGTCCAACTAAATGCACTCTCCAGAGAAGTTGTCAATTATGAGCACTCTATTCTAAGCATTATTAAGGTTAGATGGCTTCCAGAAAATAATTTACTAACAATGTTAATCTCTTATACTTAATACTTTAGTATGATTTCTATCTTCAATTTATAGATAAATACTAAAATTGTATGCTTTTATGTATATTTGTTAATAATAATATATGATTTTAAGCTAAATTTATTCTAACCAGATTTTTTTGTGCTTTCATGTCTCTCAAAAAACCTAAGCCTTTTAAAATTTTGCCCATTACTATTAACTGTCACCAGCAGCTTCGGCCGCGTGCCTAAATGAAAATAAGTATTTATTTATTTATTTAATACTTTATTACACCAAGACGATCTATCTTATAAAAATAATTTTAAAAAAATGATGTAAAGGCGGCCTTGTTACCAAAGGTGATCTCTACTTAACACAAATAAATAATTTATATAAATCAGTTTCACGCTGTATCCCGCACACAGCAGAGTAGGCAGAGGGAACCTAGTGTTAAGATACTCCGTTCCCCACTTTCTGCCAAATTCTGGAGGCATTGCGTGTTGAGTGGCAGAACTCAACGCCACGCTTACAATTTTTGCCGCTGCGCCACGACTGACCTCATATATAAACTTACATAAACCACAATAGTAACATATATACATGCTCGTACATTCATATACATATTTATAGCGATAGGAAGTAGTTTTTTAGACGACGTTTAAAAATATAAAGAGACTCAGATTCACTTATCTCTCGAGGAAGGATATTGCACTGACGCAAATCAAAAATGAAACATATTGCTATATTTTGTAGATGCTCTAACTTATGAAATAGTTCTGTAGTTATATCCAAATAGGATACATAAGCGTAGACAAGGATGAGCAAGAGAAAAGATTGTGCAAGCATAATTTTGGTTTTGAAGAGAAGAAAAAATTGGAGGCGCCTGAGAGAAACGTTTACTAACTTTGTTTATGTAGACTGTTATGTGTGCATGTTATAATCCATAATTAAACCCAAATTTTGAGCTTTATTACTGAATGGAATATGAGCACCTGAGTATTGTATATCTGGTGCGCATTCCAGTACACATTTTAGTGCGCGAGGCAGTTAGTATAATAATTATTATAGAAGTGTGTGACTGTAACGCGATGTTTGTAGGTTAAATCTTTGTTAGGGGGAAGAAATCATAATTATTAATATTTTCATTTCTTTGCTCTGGAACCAAGGCAGAAAGCTTTGGAGCAATGTCTTGATAAAATTCAACGGAAAGAGAGGAACGTGGTCTCAATATTAGATTTTCGCTACCTACTAGCCTAAAGCTGATAAAAAAAATATAAATAAATCAAAATATTTTTTTTAATTTTATTTATTTATTTATTGACACATCAACAATACATGTAACTTGTAATATTCAAAGAAAATTCATATATAGGTCTGGTTCTGTTACAAATATCAATTACAGATATGTACAGCATTCACAAAATAATCCCGATTAATCACCAGTCATAATTAAATTACAATAGTTAAATTACAATTACAAATAATTACAATTACAAATAAATTACAATAACAAATAAATTACAATAACAAATAAATTACAATAACAAATAAATTACAATAACAAATAATTTAAATTACAATTTAGACAATACAGTTGGACATGACAATTAAAAACAGTTAAAAAATATAATTATTAAAATAAAAATAAAAACAGTAGTTATTAAGAAAAGACAATTCATACAATTAGAATAATACGATAAGCCACATATTTTTATTTATGTTTAAAAAAAAATGATGTTCAATAAATGGTTAGAAAACACTTAAACTAAATTTATCTATAATTCCATGGAGGCAACGTTAACGTATTGGATAACAATAATTTACGGTAAAATATACCACTGCCATCCAAACCACCAGTCGTTTATCAAGATTTTGGAAACAAATCAAGCCACACTAAATTCAACATTAAAATGAAATAGCAATTCTATGTATTTATGTACCGATAATTTTCGAATTAGAATTCAATGCTGTATATCTCTAAAAATTTATCTATTTAGCACAGAGACTAAGAAACTATTGTCAAGACTCTCCGTTCTTCACTTTACCGAGTTCAAGATAATGTGTGGTATGTGGTAGAATTCGATTCTGCATTTTAAACTTTTTAGAGCGGGGAAATAACATTTTTTTACCTTCACGCTGTATCCTGCCAATAGTAGTGTAAGCTAAGGGACCCTTGGAACTTAGTATTAAGAGACACTGTTCCCCACTTTCCGTTTTATTCTCGAGACATTGCATGTTTAGTGGCGATCTGAACGCCGTGTTTTTACCTCTTTACCAGAGCAAGGGAAATGGAAATGGAAAGAAATGGAAATGTTAATTAAAATAGGGTAGGCAGAGGGAACCTAGTGTTAAGACACTCCGTTCCCCATTTTCTGCCGAATTCTGGAGGCATCGCATGTTGCAGGCAGAACTCAACGCAACGAAATATAAATTTAAGTAAATATTTCATCTCTTTGAGTGGATCGAACCCACAACCTCCTGTCTGGCCTCAAATTTATTTTAAATGAAATGAAAATAATTAATAATTATAATATTTTTCTTCGCGTGAGGATCGATATCTTCATTATATAGCAGGCAGCGAGAACTCAGTGTTGGGGCACTCTTTTCCCTACTTCTCACCCATTTTTCATGATGCACTTTGATACCAGAATGAATCAAACCCAAAACCGCAGCAACTGCCTCTATAATTATACAAACAGTCGATATTCAATCAAGCACAACAATAAATGGAGACGGGTCGGAGAGCGCGTAGTGAATCGTCCAAATAGTTCAGCGTAAAGTTAACAAATGGGATCGGCCGCGGCTTGCATTGCACAGCCACGATGGTCCAAGTTCGGATGTTTTCATTTATTGCGCGATATATTATAACCATGTTGAAACAGTCGAGGCGCGGGACTGGTTATGAGTTCGATTCTCACTCGAGGAAATAAAATATTTAATATTTTCAATTCCTCGCTCTTGTAACGAGACAAATCGCAACGTTGAGTTTCACTACTCAACGTGCAATGCCTGCATAATTCGATAAAATTGGGAACTGAAGTGTCTTGATGGGATTCGTGTGCCTTAAGTCATAACAGTAGCTTGCGAAGTTTCATCTGCCTTCTATTGTCGGATACATGTAAAGCTTAATAAAGTGATGGTACAGTTTTGACGTCAATATTTATTGATCAAAAGCAGAACACGGCGTAGAGTTCCACCACCCGAGAATTCGGCTGAAAGTGGAAAACGAAAGTGTCTTAATGGGAACGAAGAATCTTCATACTAGCTTCTCATATTTCCTCTACCTACTCTGCTACGTGCGAGATACAGCGTGAAGGTAAACAAAAAAAACATTTAAAACGCTCCCGCTTGCGTTCTTAACTTAATCCGTTCACAAAGTCCACGGCTTTTCACGCACATTCAACAATCCAAGTGATTTATTTAGGCTCTAAACTGAAGTGGAGCGCTACATTGTTACCGCAACGCGAAATTATGCTGCAGTTATATGTAAAAAGCTGACTATTTGGCAAAGAGAGACCAATAGCGAATGAGCTATTAAGTAATTGGATAAGATCGTATATAACAAGTTGTTCTATGATTTTTTTTATTTTTATTTACCAACGACAATGTAAGCCAGTTATAGCATAGTTTAAGTAGTTCAACTTAATTTTGTAGATTAAGATTGTATTCCTAAATATAAATATTAGCTTGTTTCAAAATATTTGCGTTTGCTTCCCTAATCAGTTTAGTATTGATTATATTCGTTAGACAAATTGAACTAAATTTTCTCTGTTTACTTCAAAATAATCAAAGATATAGAGCTTTCTCTGTCTCTATCTACGTCTCCTCGCTGTTCGTTCTCTTACGCATTTATCATAGATACCACAAACTTCAAAGTGCCATGTATCCACATCATCTGGGTCATCACACCCTCCATCCAAACTCCACTACTGGGCTGAAAATATTAAATATATCATTTTCTCGAGTAAAAATGAAACCCATAACCTGTCTCGCTTACAGTCGCAATCTTACGCCCTTGCGGCACGACTGGCCTCAACTGACCTAACCTATCTACAAAATTTCTATTCCTATAGAAATCGACGGAAAGTCTGGAACGCAATTTTCTTAATGGGAACGGAGTATGTTAACTCTAGATTCCCCGGTTCACTCTGCGTACCCTGTTATATGCAGGATACAATATGAAGCTTAAAAAAAGATACATTAGAGAGCGTACAAGAAGAGATCAAAACCATTTCTTGAAATTCCTAACAAAAACAAGAGATTTACTATTAAAATCTTCAAATCCACGCAAGCAAACGTACGGGCAACTACTAGTATAAAGTAGGTTTATATATAGTATTTAGAGCTCAACCCGAACTAGAAAAGCAAATATAAAAGTTTTACTTGGCTTATTTGATACTTAACAGTAGTACGTTTGAAGTTCACCATCAACTTTGCGTACACGTGTTGCGGGTGGTACAATTAAAATGAGCCCGTAGCTGTAAAGGAACCTTACCGAGCTAGCCGCAACTTGCGACTTTGTTGGATGTTCTTGACACTTAAGTTGAATAAGATTACATTGTATACATGAATATAAATAGAATAGTATTATTTTATATATATATATACGTCTTTTATACGTTTACTAAATAAGTATTTATCTTTCCTAAGTTATAATTAAAAAATAGTATTCTCTCTTGCCAAAACGATAATTCTTAGTAATTATCTTTGGGTAGCGGAAATTTATAAAAATCTCCCTACAGAGATGCTAACAACATAAATAAGTTGTAACAAGCGTATAAGAATTTCGACGTAGCTTGGCGAGAACGTATGGCTCAGTGGTCAGAGCGCCTGGTCGGTTTCCAGGAGGCGTGGGTTCGAGTCCCGCTACGTTCAAATTTTTATACGTTTTCTAAATAAGTATTTATCTTTCCTAAGTGAGGATTAACACTTTAAAAATGTTTAAAAAATACATACCTTCTTTTATCTACTCGTTACCAGACTGATTGCATTTACAGTCCGACGACGTGATGCTGTGCCACTACGGCCTTAAGAAATTCGTAAGGTATTTAGGGTTCTGTACCTCAGAAAGTAAAAATAGGTCCCTTACACTCTGTTGTCTATCTGTCCGTCTGTCAAGATCGTTTTTCTTGAAATATATCAAATATTTAATGATGCATAGAAAATATCGAGCTCCTAAATAAACGCCACCAAAAGATACAAACATACATTATTTTGCTGCATTTTATATGAAATTCGATGTGTTATCAAAACCTTTAAAGTACTAATCGTGGACCTATAGTAATAAAATTTAGAATGAAGTGAGAACTTACAATAGAAAGAAAACAATAAATAATTTCAAAAGGTCTTACAACAATTGAGATGTAATATAATTTAAATGCAATGAAGGGTAGTTAGACTTGACTGGAAATCAACTATAACTTAGAGTCAATATTCAGTTACTATACACTATATTATTTGGTAATGGTTCACTTCATATCGATTAAATTATACTGAGAACCAATTTCACAGATATTAGTTAACAAGTATTCAGTAACTTGAGTAGTTCAGGGGCAATATTGGAGAACGTTTTGGTTAGTGATGTATGTAATGTCTTCATATTAAGCTATGTTTCTTTATTTATTTATTTTTTTTTCTTTATATTATATTGTATATATTTTGTTATATTTTTAATTATTTTTTTAGCTTCACGCTGTATTCGGCAATAGCAGAGTTTGCAGAAGGGCATCTAGTGTTAAGACACTATGTTCTCCACTTTTCAATTAATTAATTCTAGAGGCATTGTGTGTTGTGTGGCAGAATTAAACGCCGCTCTTCGCCTAGCAACCAGAGCAAAGAAATGAAAATAATATATTTTTGTCCTCGATTGGAATGGAACCCACAATCTATCGTATTAACAGTCATACCAGCCCTAATGCCCCTGAGCCACGGCTGGCCTTAATATCTGCTGAAAACTTACAACTTCGAAATTAATATACATATAAGCATTAGTATTTTAAATAAACTTACTCAACTAACTTTTATCTAAAGCTTTGTAAGACTTAAAACTCAACTCGTTTTCAATTAAAACCTTGAATAAGTCGTGAAAGGAATTGTTTTTGCGTTTATACATAACCAATTTAACTTGGCCCCTCACGTTCCATATAAAAAGCGGGTAAGTGGACTATATGTGGCCGTACCCGCAGTTCAAGTACAATAGTTATCGTATTTAAACCTCGGAATACAAACGACGCCACTTAAAAGTTTGATGCATTCCGAATATTCCATTAGCGTTTTAGCTTTTTTTCGTCATGGTACAGAGTCTGATCAATTGACTGTAAACGTGATAGTTGTGGGTTTGATTTCTAATCGGGAGGATTTATTATTTAATTTTTATTGTTTTGGTAACAAGACAAAGTGTAGCGTTAAATTCCGCCACTCGCCACGTAACGTATATAAGTATAAGTTGAGAAACAAAACGTCTTACTCAACGTCATACTAGGTTCATAAATGGGATACAGCGTAAATCTAAAAAAAATCTTTTATTATTACAAAAAATAATGGGGCCACATATGGTCTCTTTTATTGGTGAAAAACATAAGTCACAAGATATATTCCTCACGCACACAATTTTTGGATCAAATGGTGGAACACAACTCCGCACTTTTTCTTAATACCAGAGTGAAAAAAAATATTTAATTCCCTTAAATGGGAATCAAACCCACTGCTGCGCCGCGATAGTATCAATAAAAAAAATACAAGTAACTATGTAGCACGACCTTTACGTGGTCGAAGCGGTGTGAAGCGCACATCTGTACATTAACTTATTTTTACTGAACATAAAAGTTTCTACAACGAAACGCTTTCGGCGGTGCAAATAACTTCGAAAGACTTAGAAGCTCGATGTGCTAAAAAATTGTGAGGTACGATTCAGATTACATACGATATTTCTATTATATTTATTATAAACGTGTATTAAATATACTAATGAGATTTTTTAAACATTTTTAAAGTGTTAATCCACACTTAGGAAAGATATATACTTATTGGGAAAACGTATAAAATTTTGAACGTAGTGGGACTCGAACCCGCCTCCTGGAAACCGACCAGGTGCTTTGACCACTAAGCCATACGTTCTCGCCAAGCTACGATTTGGCCCAATAAATACTAATGAGATCTTGAAAATCTTACGAAAAATAAGTGTCTGGTTGTCTAGTCCATAATAGATATGTTTTAGGCTTCTGTAACTTGAAAGGAAAAAAGGAACCCTTATAACATCTTTTCCACTTTGTTATCCGTCTGTCTGTCTCTCTGTCAAGAGCCTTTATCTCAGAAACGCTTGGAGGTATCGAGATGAAACTCAAAAGACATAGTCAGATCTACGGCCCCATGATTTCCTAAAAAATATCGTATTTCTAGTTTTTTTAAGTAAATGTTGATTTTTTACCGTTTACATTTTAAAAACGCGTAATTCTACATTATAAAGGGAATCAAAATTAATAGGATTCTTCCGTTTGACCTAAAATTATCAAATTTGACATCTAGCATTTATAGGTACTACCACAAATAAAAAGATTAAATTCAATCAGATCAAAGGGCTCTGGCTAAGCTTAACTTGAATTTCAGAAAAAGCTCGAGGTCCTCCAATTTTTGTACGGAACCCTCAATGCTCAAGCTCGACTTCCAATTGTCCTGTTTTTTTTTCTTTTATTATTTTTTATTTTTTTTATTTTTATACAGATCAATTTTTCGTTGTTTAACTATTTTGTCGTAGTAAATTGTAAACTCAAATAATTAAATTAAATAATACAGTGTGAGAATTATTAAAATATCGGAATTTATTAAGGAATATAGGTAAAATTAATGTATTTTCATGTTTTTTCTTACCCAAAAGAACCACCATAAGAGTAGAAAAATGCAACCCATTAAATACTTAGTCAAATGTAAAAATGTACTAAATTTATACTGCATACTATATATTACAAAGCTAGAAAGTTAGATTGGCTTAACGCGCTAATCTTAAAAACTAGTGATTTAAATAGGAATTGTTTGAATAGTCCATTTATAGACACAAGTTCTATGATAAAAAAGTTATATTATATTATAAATTGTAAGTGGTTTAAATGTAACCCACAATACCTTTAGGTGTTTCCATTTTATAGTACCGCTGAGTTTGTTTTGTTAGTTCTTCTCAGGTCTAACTAACTAGTGAACTGGTGGTAAATTGTACGACTTTTGAGAAAAAGAAGCTTGTTAGGTTTTTATTATGAATAAATATATTTCATACTGACTTCGACTTTGATGTTCCCCACACAACACAAACCACAATATAAGCCTAGTAAATAAAAAAAACAACATCATTGTCAAATTGAGCATTTGAATACAACAATGTAGCTGTTTATTCAGCTCCACTGTATTAAGACAACAAACCGTTTTGTTGATCTCTCTCTAAGAAAAAAGTGAAAACAGAGCAGTCAGTAATTGAAAACACTCAGGAATGGACGCAAGAACTTTGCCCGTTTTCTTTTTACTTCTAACGTCAGTTGTTATTGTAAGTAGGACAATGGAACTCTAAAATATACTGTACGTTTCCTTTTGAAATTTTAAGTTAGATTTAGTTTTAATTACAGTTTTTAATGTGAATTTTTTTGTTTGTCCGCTAAGTTTTTATTTTTGTTTTTTTTTTTTAAATTGTTGATATTTTCTTCTGTAAATTGTCGTTTGTAATAGTTATAAAGGTAGTATTTTTTTAGATAGCTGTTGTATCCCGCATATTACAGGATAGGCTAGATGTTAGATGTTTGGCTTCCTCGATTCCTCTAAGTTTTGTGAATGGTTTACACTGGTAAAAAATTTAAAGCGTTTGACTTTAGGAAAGAGAAAGAACTAAAGAAGAAATCGGGGTATTTTAACACGAGGTGTGAAACTAAAAAAAAAATAAGGTTCAGATTGAAAAAAATCTATGATATTGTCAAGTTTTTATTTAAACATTTTTTATCTCATATATACCGATTTTTTTTGTTAATTAAGTGAAACAATAATAAAGGATTTATTATATATAAAATTAGATTTTTTTTTATTTTTATTATTTACCATATAAAGGATGCATGGCAATCTGCTGACGATTCTATGGATCGAGGTCTGCGAAGAAGCATGCACTATCATTCTAAACGACACATGATGCCGCGAGAGAACGAACGCAAGAGGCGAATCACTACACAAAAGCCTAAAGAATATAGGAGAAAGGTAAATAAATATTCCATACGCAAGAACCATAATTTTAATAAGTTGTCACGAAAGGTGATTAAAAGAGTGAAACGGAGAGGATTTTTTTAACATTAAATTGGTAATTTGAAAATAACTGGGGCACAGGCGTGTGACTGGAAACGTGATATTTATGGGTTCGATTCCCACTCCCGAAAATGAAATGTCTAATATTTTCAATTTTACGCTCCGTTAATGAGGCGAAGTGCGTTATTGAGTTCCACTACACACTACACAATACATCGAGGATTCAGCAGAAAGTGGGAAATGGAAATGTCTTATTGTAAACGGAGGGTCTTGATATTAGGTTCCAAAGTTCCTTCTACTTCGCCTGCGCCTTGCGCCTACTGGCAACCGGCCAGAAGGCGCAGGTTCCCTCTACCTACCCTGCTATATGCAAGATAAAGTATAAGCCTTTAAAAGGTCTGACTGAATACTGAAATTTTAAATGAGTGACCCGTGATTTGTACTGGTTTATAAAAACGTATAGAAAAACTCCACGCTTATTTTACTTTTAATTCAACCCTGTTTAACTCCATTTTACAATGAGTATATAAATTTAAATGAAAATTCAAAATATTCTCTATTCAGGCATACTTTTTCAAGCACTTTTGAATCGTAACACGAACATAAAGCTACTACCGACTCGGAAGACAATTCCTTAAAAGAGAATCCTAGTTTTGGTTATTATTTTCTATTATTGATTAAGGCTTTACATATTTACTACTGCTATATTTCATTCAGCCCTCAGGTAATTTAAAACCAATACACGAAGATGAAATGGAAGACAGCGAAGTGGTATCCGTTGCTGTAGGACCCCCGTTGCGGACTAAGTACGACAAAATATACAAACATACTTTAAAATCAACGGAAAGAGTAAATAATTATGCTAATAATACCGCAGCCAGTCTCGTTAAAGACGTAATAACCCAACTTGGAAGAGAACTGCTAACACGTGATGTAAATGAAGATTTTGTTTTTGGACAATATGTTGGGATATCTTTAAGAAATTTAACTCAAACTCTTAAACTTAGAGTGCAACATGAAATTTTGGATATAATAGTGAAATATCAAAGATTAAATCAAGGAGATGCTAGTTCAGAAGTCAAGCAACAAATTGAAGAAAAAACATCGATGCCGTTACCGCTATTGAAAGATACCAAGTTAGATAAGAAAACGTTGAACGATACCGATGAAGGGTGGCCAGATTTTAAGAATTTAGCGAAAATTGTTGGTTAGAATGTGAAAATAATATTATTATTACTTCAATAAAAAAAGTGCTTAATTACTTTTTTGTATTATATATGTATGTGATTTTTTTATTAAATACTTAGGTACTATATGAGGATATAGCAACGTAACACAGCGTAAGACGATGAACGCTAAGATTGAGTATAGGATTTTTTAATATTTTCTTGTTCAACAACACAAGGTGCGGCGTTAAACAACGCCGCAAGCGACAGTCTGTCTCGAAGATTTAGCAGAAAGTGTGTTTTAATGGTAGGTTCCTTCTGTCTACCTCGCTACATGCGGGCGCACGAAGCAAAAAAACCTTTATGAGAAACACGATAAATAAGACATTTTTGTCTGTGTTCATTCATATTATTGTAAATAAGCAATTTTCTCATATATCAACATAAAAAAGATGTTAAAATACTACTCATAATGGTGGAACCAAAATATGTATAAAATTATAATGCAAAAATTTGCCGTAATCTTAATTTACATCTTAAAAGCCACTTAGACTACACTAGAGGTCATTCGCGGTGCACGGGTACAAGCGTGTAACTGCATCGGTTGTGTTAGCGAGTCCCGCTCAAGGAAATGAAATATTTAATATTTTCATTTCTTGTCTCTGGTAATGAGGGACAGCGCGCCATTGAGTTCCGCTACTTAACAATGCCTCAAGAATTCGGCGAAAAATGGTGAGCGGAGTGTCCTAACAATAGGCCTTCCTTGGTACGTACGGGACACAGAACAAAAAACGGTACTTGAAGAACAAAGAAGACTTAATTTACATCTTAAAATAAAATTTTAAAATCGACTCTACCTTAAAAAAGTAGGCTAATATAACATAGCTCTCTATCTAACACGATCTGCCAGCACGAATGAAGGCGAGGCAATTTCACCCGCAATGGTGTTTTACTATTTTTGTTCATTCCAATGAAAGGCACTTTTATGTCAGTTTAACAGCTTTTCAGTTTTACAAGGAACTTTTCGGGTTTAACTTATTTAAAGAGAGAATAATAAAAAAGATTGTAAGAAATTTATGTAAATTAGTCGTTTCTGAGTAGACTCTTCATTTCTCGTATGCTAATGTATGTCCCGCATATAAGAGGCTGTGCAAAGAGAGGGGATCCGTGAAAGTTAAGTTAAGTTAAGACATTCAGTTCCCCATTAAAACCCTTCCACTACATTTGTACTTTCATCCTACGCCAGAACGACCAAGTGGTCGTTTCAAGTGAATAGATCGAAGAATTATTGTTACATTATATTCTCAGCTTCACACAATTCATACTCTTTATCATACTAATATGATAAAGAGTATGAAACCTAAGTAGGCAAAGAGAATCTTGAGACACTACGTTCTCCAATTTCTATCTGATTTTGAAATTTTACATGTTAAGTGACTAGCCTCAATACCATCTCTTAATTAATTACCTCAATCGGGAAAACAAACGTGATGTCAAATAAATATTTTATCTAAAGATGTTAAAAAGCCTTATATGATATGATATAAATAAAACCGTTGAAAGATCTATTCAGGTTAAACAAAAGGTTTAAATAATTGTAGAACAAATCTTAAGCGCATTCTCTTACATTTGTTAAGACTAAGTAATAGCGGAAGTGACGGCTTGTTAGTTGAAATTGTTGCTGAGATAGCCTGAAAGCAAGAAATGCATTCATTTTCTTCATTCTACAATTGTACCTAAATTACAGGTTACTTTTCTGAAAATATCTATATATTATTTCTTATTATATTAAGTTAACTCCTTTGGCACAGCGTCGGATTATTGGTTCGATTGTCACTAGAAAAAAATAATTTACTTTTATTTCCTAGCTACATAAATCTGAGTAGGCAGATAGAACCTGCGAACGTAGTGGTAAGACACTCCGTTCTCATTACGATATTTCTATTTCCCACTTTTCGCTGAATTTTAGAGACATTGCGTGTTTAGTGGCGGAACTCAACGCCGCGCTTTACCTTGAAACTAGAACAAAGAAACGGAAATATAAATTTAAACAAATATTTCATTCCCTGAGTAGGAATCGAATCCACAACTGAGACGGTCCGCCGCCAGACGCCGACGCCGACGGCCTCATTATTACAGCACTGAATTACATTATCACTATAAATAATAATAATTATTAAAATTTATTGAATTTCACTAGACTAGTCTATTCATTTGGGCTTGAGACAAAATGTAAACAAAGAAAACAAAGTTTCTCAAACCTCTATCGCTTTTATTTTTTTATTCAATTATTATTGCGAAGTTTGAGAATAAAGTTCCTTTGGTTTTACGTTTGGGTGTTATTATATATGGCATTCTCCCTGAATAGGGTATAGTTACCCGTACTAAGCCAAATAAAAAAAAACTATTAATTGTTATTTAGTTGTTATCTTTAGCTTGAGCTTGATTTCATTATAAGTTTATTATTTGCTTAAAATTGAACTTCATTATTAAATATATTTTTAGTACATAAAATGTCTGTAGATTATAGAGTGCATTTCCTATTTTCACACGATTCATGTTTGCGAAAATGTTTTGTATTCCGATAAACAGCACAAAGAGCATAATGCATCCATTATTCTCTTATGTTTAGACAGAATAGCCACAGCTTCAACTAGGTAACAGCTATGTTACTTTATTTTATACTAGCAGTAAGCTAGGCTTCGCCCGCTCGAACTACATGATTATCCATTTAATGAACAGAATTGACTGACATCTACAATTAATTCTAACATTAATTTTTATTACCTTAATCTGTAATCTTCTAATATGATTTATTTAATATATTTTGTGCCGTGTGATTCCGGCCTAGAATAGGATCATCCTGGTACTGGTGGTGTCGTAAGAGGCGACTAAAGTACGTGTGGTAGAGTCACGTCGCCAGCAATGGCAACACGCATGGGCAGACTCGACCGGATCATTACCACCCCCGGCATTTAAAACCGGAGTGAAGTAGTGGCTTTATGCCACTGCGTTTCGCATCAGGTAATGCCGGGCCCCGGCGCCCAACCCATCTTAAAGGCCAGCACCTGTAGCTCCTCTGGGGTTGCACGGGGTCGTGGGCGGCGGTAATCACTTACCATCAGGTGACCCGCACGCTCGTTTGCCGTGTCTTTTCCATAAAAAAAAAATTATCGAAATTTCAATATAGATTTTGTTTTTTTAACTAAATCGGTACAGCATTTTTGGAGATTAGCGTCGACACATACAGATAGACTTTTTAAGTGTCCCTCTATCCATTTCAGTCAAAGTTACTAAATGTACAGACTAAATATTTAATTGTTTTATTATATATAGAGAACATATAATTAAATTAAACTAAAAATTGAACTAGCGTTTTGAGGCCTGTCGTGGCACAGGGGCAGAAGTGTGTGACTGTAAGTGACAGGTTGTGGGTTTGATATCCACTAGTATAATAAAGCAGAAGAAGGAGAATAGTTTGTTTGCTTGTTTATACACTAAGATGTCAGGAACTACTGGTCAGATTTGCTTTTTTACGGCTATATAATATTATGGCTTAATTCTTAGTAGGCTTTCAATAATGAATTGTTTCCTAATTAAGGAACGCCATCGTATTAGTTTAACGGCGTGAGCTGCAGAAATAGTTTAAAAAAGAACAAAACAAATGATATCAGCTCAATCATAGATAATATACGTAATATTTGAATTCCATATAAGCTATGGTTTAGCTTTTAGCTTTAACAAAAGGAAACCTTGATCTTGTTGTCTAAGTATAGAAATATAATAATATATATTGTTTTTTTCCTCATTCTGTGCATTGTTATATGTTAAGATTTAGAACGAAATAGTATTTAACTATATTTTAAATTAGAGGCCGAATTTAATAACACGGTGCTAGTGGGTTCAAATATTATAAAATGAATAATTTACCAATTTAATACTAAATGAAATCTAGCCCAAAATTTATTTTCTGGACTTTTCTTTTTCGGACTATACAACGAAAAGTCCTTTTTTTCTCTGTGTTGAATGATCATGAAGCTACGAAAACGCGGTTGCAGTTACCATTTACCATCTTAATAAAAAAATTTAGGGAGGAATTCATAAACATATAAAAAATGGGTGCTTTTATAATATTTTTTAATATTCAATCATATTTTTTTACTAAGTTTGTCATAAAAGTTGAGTTAGTATAACAAGGAATTTTCGGACGAGGTTTGAACGGCCGTTCAGTCCCGTCTGACTTCTGGTTTAGAAATCACTTATTAACTTCGACATCAGTAAGTATTACTATAATATGCCTATAAATCTAATTTGAGCTTACAATGTTGAATGTCAAGTAGTATTTACTGCAAAGTAAATACTCAACTGTTTCAGTTTTACCTGTTCAACGTTTTTTGGGAATGAATCCAACTTTCAAATTTATTTACGACTTACCTACATTAATATTTCTATAAATATTAAGTTATTACATTAATATTTCTATAAATATTAATGTAAACAAATGTGGCCCGAACGTGATAGTTGAAGGTTCGAATTCCACTTGGGGGGCGGATAAACCTTTTTCATGTCTTTACTGTGGTAGCCAGACAAAGCGTGGCGTAAACAACAACACGTTGCCTATCCTGTTATATGCGGGATACAGCGTGAAAAAATATTTATTTTTTATTGGTACTACATTTTTCTTTAAAAACACTTTAAACACGTCCACAATGATTACGGATTTACCCGAAATTGTTATAAGCTAGAGATAAAAATGGTTATTCACTCTACCATTTTGACCCTGTCGGTGAATGTTAGTTATTTATACTAAGAACTTTTTTCCACACATTTCATACATCACTGTACTTTAGTAAACGGCACTTTCTCTTTTTATTACTGTTTGCTTTTAGGCGGTTTATTGCAACTGCCAATTCTGACCGCCGAAGTTTCGGTACTTGAAACATTATGGAACACCTGTATTTATTACATGACTATAATATGAGGGTATCGTAGCGTAGTGGAACAAAGACTAGTAGGTTATAAATGTATCATCAATTCATCATCACTTTGGCGAGTTGAATCGTGGCGTGGGTCACGAAGAAGAAGAAGAGGGATTCCGCTACTTAACACGCAACGATACGGAGAGCGGGAAAAGGAGAGTCTTGACATCGGATCCTTCTGCTTTCCCTGCTATGCTGGGAAAGGTGAAACTGCCAATAATAATAAAAAATAGAATATAATAAGTATCTAATCAATGGTGGTACAGATGTTACGTGCCTGATAATTGTGATGATTGTGGCTCCAATTGAAAAAAAAAATCTCTAAAACAGTCAAAACCAGAAAAACCAGTGAGGTCAGTAGTGGTGCAGGGGCACAAAGTGTGACTGTAAAATCGAGTGGTTGTGGGTTCGATCCCCACTCGAGGAAATGAAATAGTTATTTACATTTATATTTTCAATTTCTTCGCTCTGGTATCGCTCTAAGTATGACGTTGAGTTCCACCACTCAACACGCAATGCCTCCAGAACTCGGCGGACAGTGGGCAACGGAGTAGGGTAGGCACCCTGCTGTGTGCGGGATACACCGTGAAGCTGATTTAATTTGATTTTATTCAGCAATACTTTCCCTCCACATAAAAATGTATATTCTTTTTTAAAGATTGATCAGTTCAACATTTAGCACAAGCTGTACGCTGCCAACACAATTTGCTCAACATTTTAGCAAAATAGACTGAATCCTTACATAATTAATTACACGTCCATTGTACTGTTACCATTCGGAAATTCGATTTGTAAAGCATCCTCTGGCTCTGGCGTCACCAAATAGCGCTGTAAAATCGACCAGATCCACAGAACACGATGCTTTCAATTTGAAATGGAACAGTGAAAAGCCTACAATTCGTCACCTACAGACAGCTTATTCTCAATAGTCACAAAATAATAACCCTACTATATGTTATATACAGCAATATTCAAAATACAACCTTGTGTTATAAGAAACAAGGTCGAAATTTGCGCAAACTTTTCAACAGCTCGACCAGCTAAATTTGATCTGCAACCGTTGATACAATCTGATGACATAACATAACAATTTAGAATTGGTGAGAGGTCAATTGACGATGGTGAAGAATACATCACATGTCAGCAGAACTGTAACGATATTGCTGTATAAAGCATCAGGGTTTTCAACGTGCCATCAATATTGGTTCTGATCCAAAATGGCGCCGGCAATAACTATTGACGCGATTTAGATTGACAGAAACCAACTATATTGTTACGTTTCACCGTTTGGGGTAATTTTAGTGATTTTTTATTAATTCTTTTTTCTTTTGTATATATTTTGGAAAGATAAAATAGTGCAACGTCACTCCGAATCCTATGTTTTGTCAATTTTGGAATTATTGTTTGGTTTGCATTATATTATGTACCATATATAACATTAACAGCTTCACTTAGCTTCGCTTCGCTGTATCCCGCAAACAGCAAGGTAGGCTCTGGTAATATGAAAAAAGGCGGCGTTAAGTTCCGCTCAAAACATAATGTCTCAAAAATGGTGAGGAAAATAGCGAATGAAAACGAGGAATTGATAAAATTATCTAGAATATATGCAACATATTCTTTAATAAATCTTCAATAGGATTGACGCCTGAATATAAATATATGATAAACCTAAGAGTTATTATAGACTTGTCTTCTGCACACTTCGTAAGATTCGTGAACATTTTGAAACAGAGCTGGTGAACACTTATAGTACCATATATTTTTTAAGGTTTTTTTTTAATCCTAGATGTCTCTCATATTATTTTCTATAGTAAAGCATTATGTTTCCAAAAAATAGTACAATAAATATTTATATATTATTTTATAGTAATAGTACTTTAGACAACTTTGAGGCCAGTCGTGGCGCAGCGGAACGAAGTGTGATTGCTAAACCGACTGGTTGTGGGTTCGATCCCCACTCGAGGAGATGAAATATTGACTTAAATTTTAGATTTCCATTTCTGCGCTCTGGTGTCGAGGCTAAGCGCGGCGTTGAGTTCTGCCACTCAACACGCAATGCCTCCAGAATTCGGCAGAAAGTGGGGAACGGAGTGTCTTAACACAAGGTTCCCTCTGTCTATCCTGCTGTGTGCGGGATACAGCGTGAAGCTGATTTATTTTATTTACTTTAGACAACTAGTACGTCTATTGTTACAATAATCCATCTCAATTTTTTGACTTACCTATACCTTTTAATTACTTTAGCGACATTAAGTCAAAGTCAAATAATTTTATTAAAAATATAAAGTTACATAATCAGGCCATTAAATAAATAAAAAAAATATAGTTACATGGTTAAACATACATGCGTCCAACAATTTACCAGTTTAGCAGGACCTATTATCAATTTTATTATATCAATTTTATACAAATACAATGTATTTAATTATCTGTGACAATGATATCGGTGTGTCATCATTTATAAAATCATTAGTTTAGTAATAACCTTTAAAACACAAACGTCTTTTCACTATTTTTTTTAAAAAACTATCTGACGTTTTCTAGGATCCTATTGTAAAAGCATACACATTGTCCCATAAATGAATTACGGATTCGATACAATCGAGTTACTTAGTGCACTCGACTAAGTTGAAGCGTACTTCTGGTATTAATATTATCCACAATACCAATATTGGTAAAATAATGAATAATCTTTAAAAACATAGAGTTTTTTATATATATCGAAGCAAAGGCTTGTTTATTAATAGATTAAAAATACATAAAAACAAAAACAATATGTCGTTGTAAAGATGAAAATGTCACATTTGAGAAAGGAATGGCAGAAGGAAAAGGGTTTTCTGCCCAATTTTCAAGACATGACAAAACACGTTTCGAACGTGGAACTTATTTCTTCGAAAGGGAATCGAACTTAAAACCGTTACATTTACAATCAGGCAATGTACGTACCAATGCACCATAGCGGCATCAATAAATAATTAAGTAAAAAATTAAAAATCAGCTTCACGCTGTATCCCATACACAGCAGGGTAGACAGAGGGAACCTTGTGTTAAGACACTCCGTTCCCCACTTTCTGCCGAATTCTGGAGGCATTGCGTGTTGAGTGGCAGAACTCAACGCCGCGCTTAGCCTCGACACCAGAGCGAAGAAATGGAAATATAAATATAAGTCAATATTTCATCTCCTCGAGTGGGGATTGAACCCACAACCAGTCGGTTTTGCAATCACACTTCGTTCCGCTGCGCCACGACTGGCCTCAAAGTTGTCTAAAGTACTATTACTATAAAATAATATATAAATATTTATTGTACTATTTTTTGGAAACAATGCTTTACTATAGAAAATAATATACCCTAGTGTTAAGATACTTCGTTCCCCACTTTAAATAATTAAGTGCTTATATTGAAAATATTTATACACATAATATGAAGCATTTTAATCAAAAATTAAACTCCTAAAAAGGTTGAGCACTCCTCGCTAGAAGTTTATTGCAGTAGCTCGGTCCGGTAAACAAGCTTTAGACAAAGGCGTAATATCGGGACTCTTGTTGGAACAACGGGACGTCTTCATCTATTTTGTGAGGCGTATCGGATGAAACACATTTGGTAAACAGATGTTATTGACAATCGGCGTTTGAGTATGCTTCATAGTTTATATGAAATATGATGTAATGGTGTATGGTGAAACATTTTATGAGCTTCGCGCTTAAGCACTCTGTTCCAATTGGTCCTTTTTTTTTTTGAACTTGAGGTTATCGATGTTAGCTCCACTGGTTACAGGGTCACCGGTTGGGAACCTTTTTGGGAAGGTTATCTGCCCCTTGAGATATTGCAAGCACTATGGGACTGCTGGAGAGGATGTCGTCGTGCAAGAGCGTTCTAGGCTTATGGCCGTTAACTTTCTTTCGTTTTGGAAGCCAGTTTCCCAGTTTTTGAGACATTCGTGTTGAGTAACGGAACTTAATGCCGTGCTTTGTCTTCTTAACGAAATGTAGAAATTAAAATAATTCATAATTATTTAATAAATATATATTATATAAATATATGTATGCAATAATAGATTATTTAATAAATATATATTATATAAATATATGTATGCAATAATAGATTAATTTTGTTGCTTAACAAGCTTTTATTAAAACGAAGTCAGTGTATGGCATTAGATTTTCTGGTGACAATAAAATTTCATATAATCAATATTTTTACTGATTCAACATCGCGGATTACAAATACTTGCATAAACCATTTATAATGGATAGGTATAAAAGGGGGAACAAGGGGGGTGGCGCAGGGGTACAAGTGTGTGACTGTAAACGCGACTGGTTGTGGGTTCGATTCCCACTCAAGGAAACGAAATATTTTATACTTTCATTTTTTGTCAATCGTTTCATTTAATTAAAGCACAACGTTGAGTTCTACCACTCAACACACAATGCTTCCAGAATACGGCGAAAAATAGAAAACAGAGTATTCCAACACTACGTTATCTCTGCCTATTCTGCTGTGTACTTAATACAGAGCTGAGAAAATAATAAATGGGCTTGTTAATCTATAAATAAAACATGCTATAGAAAAAAATCACTACCTTAAGTTTTAATATCATCCATATATGGTTACCGTACCTCTATTTTCTACAAATAAAAGTCCACTTAGAAGTCCACCAGCACAAATGAAGCCAGGTCGCTGTTCCAACGCGAGTAACTCTTGATATTACGGCTTTGTTAAACACTTGTTTGAAGTAGCTACAGCAATAAAGTAAGATGAGAAATAATACTCATTCGGTATATAATTATCTTGTATTACATGTTAATGGTTGTACATTTTATTTAATTGTTGTGTGTAATTGAAATAGTATAAAAAACTTAGCAAAACGCATAAAGTTAATAAATTTTAATATACTTTAATGTAATTTTTTTAGGTTTTTTTACTTTTATTCAGCGTAATGTATTTTGTAATTGAATACAATATTTATAAGTTATTTAAATACTATAGTTTATAAAACATTTAAATTTTGGGTGCACTAGGACTCTATACGTTTTGTTAACTTTTACTAATCTCTTTTGTAATTTATTTAGCGCTCGTGCTATGTTCCGTAAATAGCGGGTTGCAAAAAGAAAACTTGGGAACTTTGTGTTGTGACACTCCTTTCCCATTAAGACACTTCCGTTCCCAACTTTCTGCTGAATTCTTTCCTTCGTCCTCATTACCAGACCCAGCAAATGAAAATGTGAAATATTTTATTTTCTTGAGTCAAAATTGAACCCACAACTTAATGCGGTTACGGCATCGCGCTTGTGCTCGTGGTCTTAATAAATAAAAAAAATATTAAATCAATCCACACTTCACAATCTCATGTTTAATTTAGATTGACATAATTTCAATTATATCCGTAAGTCATCATAGTGCAGTGGCACAAGCATGTAACCAAAAATGCGACGGTAGTAAGTTCGATTTCCAACTGAGAGAACAAATTATTTTCATTTCTTGCTCTAATATACAAAGCGAGGAGTTGTATTCCGCACATCAACATGTAATCTCCAAAAAATCAGTGGAGTGTATGAGGAACGAGGTGTCCTAAAACTAGGTTCATTATCTAAATTGAATAGATTTTTTTAATTAAAGAATTCGATGAAAGGGCCAATTTGTGAATAAAATTAACTCTCAATTTAACTCTCAGGTGTTATAACAACGAGATCTCCTAATGAAATACTGTATTAATTAAAACTTCGCCATCCAGTTGTCAGCTGTACTTAAAACAAGTGTACTAGATATTTTCCTGAGTTTTAGCATAAAATTGCATTTTACTGGTTGTGAGTTTTTTTTAATGGAAAAAACCTAGCTTACTACGTTATGGTAAGTGATCACCGCCGCCCACGACCCTGAGTAGCACCAGAGGAGCTACAGGTGTTACCAGCCTTTAAGGTGGAGATAAACGCGCTTTTTGAAGGTACCTTGTACGTATCGACCAGGAAACACAGCCGCAAGTAGATCATTCTACAGTTCCGTGGTGCGTGGAAGCTCCTATGAAACTGTACAGTAGTGATGTGCCTGTACTTATGCAGATGGTGTGGGTGGTACTTGAGTTTGTGAGGTACTGTACGGTTAAAAAATCGATAGTAGGTAACAGGTGAAACAGTTCTCCAGACAACTCCACATGATAAATGCAGTAGAGAACGCACAGCGAGGAGACATCTCTACGCAAAACCAATGTGTCAAGACTTTCACAGATGGTTAACGTGCCAGCTTGTGTCTTCTTGGGGTTGATTTGAACCAAATTCCTTTCGCCCTATGAGGAAACATGCCTCAACTGGTTTTGCCCCCTTTTAGGATATTATTTTTTCAGGATTTCGCCATTTTAGTTACCTGAACGAGTACTACCTGAAGATGCTAACCGGAAGTACCTTATCGTCGTAAACTATATGTATATTATATTTAAGAGAGCATGATATATATAGATATATATTTTTTGCTTCACCCGTATTTAGACAGGTAGACAGACGAAACATGTTAATCGAACGAACAGCTACACGAAACATTGCGTGTGGAATGGAACTCAACGCTGCAGTTTGTCATTTTTTACAAGTGAAAATCGAATATACCAATGTATATATAATCAGTCGCTGTCGTGACAACACAATCGGGCCAATTCTATATACGATGTACATATACGTACATATAAATACCAAATCAACAAAAAATACCTTAAATAGAAATAAAATCGAACTCAGACTTATCTATCCCACATCAACAAACCAACCGACAGACCGACAGCACAGTCATTTTTATTTTAAAATACACCTGATCGAAATGATTCACGCTAGATTAAATTCATTCGTACCGTAAAATATCCCAACGTTGAAAACATGTGATGGGAACGACAAATTGAACCCCGGAGCTTGCAACTAAGGTACGGTATGCATAATAGCTATTGGTTTACAATAAGGTTTACCTTTTTTGAATTTTATTCACAATATTTTTTAGGAAAAATATTACTTAAAGGCTAAAATACGCAAAAAGATTTTTTGGTTGGTTTAAAATTTGTGATTTGTGAGTGGTTTATTAATAAAACCATATATATAAGACACTGTTTTTTGTATTTGCACTCTTTTTGGGACATGCCAGTGTTAATGGCGGAATCGACCTTACAACTATCGCTATTACAATCAGATACAGCCTCACACAACTACAACGGCACAATAAAGAAACGAAAATAATAATTTAACATTTTAAGTATTCTCTTCATAATTTAGTGGTACACCGACATGTAAAAGTACAATACTGTTGAAAACAAGGAACAATTTATTAAGCCGCAACTTAAGTCCCAAATGGTTACCACGTAGTTTCGAAATTTAAACATTTTATTCAAGAAAATAGTATAAACTGGTTATTCTTACCATATTTCTTGAAGCACTAAAAGTCATAGGATGTTTTATTAAGTAGAGCTAACGTTTTACGTTCAGAATTTTTACATATAACTTGGATTTACTTATAAATATTGCTAGCACACGCTTCAGAAATCTATAATGTTGGTATTAAATATATATTTTGATATTTTTATGTCACGGCAATTTTTATGTATCCTAAATTATAAAACCGGTGTAGAATGTATTAAATTATATATTCAGCTTAACGCTGTATTCTACACACAGCAGGGTACGCAAAGGAAATACTCCGTTCCCCATTTTACGCCGAATTTTGAGGGCACTGCGTGTTGCGAACGCTGCGCTTTGCCTCTACACCTAAATTGAAGAAAAGAAAACACACATTTAAGTAAATATTTCATTTCCTTGAGTGAGGATCGAACCCCCAATCAGTCTCGTTTACAGTCACACACGACCTGCACCACGACTGGCTTCATTTTACAGATAGAACCAGCATTGGAAGTTTCGATATACTAATTTTCTGCTTAATAGATAAGTACTATACTAAGTTACATCTCATAAAAATAATAAATGTGAAATGACTCAATTTGAATATGGTACAATGAGTCGTTATCTTCCTTCACCTACAAACAAGCGAGAATGGGGGCCAAGTTCTGTGTTCACTCAGAATGAAATTGAAGCTCGAGATCTCTCCGCTCTCTTAATAAGTTAGTGATGCACGTTAATATATCATATTTTTTTTCCTATTTGTTAAAAAATAAAAATATATATAAAAAAATGCTGTTAATTTTTTAATTTACATTGAACATAAATTTAAATATATCATATTCAAGTACTAATACTTGCAATAATTATTAATTATTAATATTTAATATTTTCATTTCTTCGCTCTGGTACCAAGAACGCTTCGAAAACTTGGCTGGAGGGGGATAACGGAGTGTCTCAACACTACGTACTCTCTTATTAATCCACTATATAAGCTAGCTGAATAAAAATCAATCTATTGCTGTACGGTGAGAAAGCGTATTCGCTTTCTTCTCTTACCCTACACCATACAGCAGTCTGCAAACACATAATATCTGTTAAACATAACGATCACGTAATGCAGCTTAAAACGGGACGTGGCTCCGCGCTAGCACTTACTGAAGACTTGTCCCTTCAAGCCGAGCTCGAACTCTGTGATATTCGAGAAAATTAATTATTTCATATTATTAACTGTTCTATCCTTTTAAGAATTTGACATTTTTTCTTAGTAAACATTTATTTTATTGTCGCATTGGTATCTCTACCAACCATCATCTAACTTATAAAATCGCGACGTCAATTTTTATGATATTAAATATCTAAATAATTTTAAATACTGTGAATTCGCGATGTATCGCGATGTGTATGCACACAGCAGGGTAGGCAGAGTTCCGTCCGTTTCCTATTTTCTTGAGTGAGTGGGCAAAGTCAACGCTGAAAAAATTAAAATATAAACTTAAATAAATATTTCATTTCCTACAATGGGGATCGAAACCACAACCAGTCGCGTTTAGTCATACACTTGTTTGTGCCCCTGCGCCATGACGGACTTCTTATACTGTAAGATAATAAATAAATATATAATATAAATGCGAAACATTTTATTATATATCGAAACCTAAACGAAGACATTTGCCCGTTTCTCATACTGGACAGAAACAAATTACATTAGTATTTTGTCTAACCTTGCCAGAAAAGCTTCTATGGGCGTAACTTAAAGCCGCGCCTTATTTTCCGATTTTTAAATCTTCACCTGTTTCTTATTCCTATGCAAGAATTATACAGAGCTGCGTTTCTTTCAAAGATCTTTTTTTTCACTGTACCACCACAAAGACCTAATAATAATAAAATGAAAAACGAGGATCATAAAAACGGGAATGGTAAAAAGAAAAAAATCCTAATATTTAAATGATAATTAAGTAAAACACCTACTTTTGTTCAGCGTAAACCGTTTTCATAATAAATGCTTTTTTAAATAACAAAAACATTAGGGCGGCGAATGGGGAAGGTATTTAGGGGAAAAATTATAATTAAAAACTGTTCAAGCAGAATATTAGAACTGTTTTAACGTAATATTATTTATTTTTTACATTCCTTTGCTTTTTATATTTAATTATGTAACATAGAAATGGGTGCCTGATTCAAAAAAATTTTTATGTTGAATGTCTGAACTCAACAGCAAATTTTCTTTAACATTCATTCATTTAGTATTTCTTTTATTTCAATGGGGTTCATAAATAAAAAAATGACATCTGTATAAACTATTTGTAAATTGCTATGTATTAAAATTGTATTAAATTGACTGAAGATTTAGAATGATAACGTTCAGTTCAGTTCAGTTCCGCCAGACTTACGTCATTTTAGCAATGCTGAAATTTTGAAGACTATTAGTTTTATTAACTAAAAGATTGATATGTAGTTAAGACAGTATGCGTACTCACTAACTTGAAGTTGCTTCAAAGACAGGTATATCTCTGTCTGGGAGGATGTTTGAGCCATCAGATTGGTCTGGGTATTTATGCGGAGTCTTGAATTAGTCCGTAAATAATATATTTAAAATTAAAGCTTGCTTATATAACATGTCTGGTAATAACAAATATATTTTAGTTACCAGTACCTCTCAAAAGGCCCTATTTGCAAGTTAGTAAGTACACATACCGTGATAACTACATATTAGACTTTTAATCCTCCAATTTCAGCTTTGCTAAAATGACATAGGTCTGGGGGTTCTGGGATCTGAGTTTCTTATCAGAACACATAAGTAATCTAGTTTAGTAAGTAGATAATTGTGTTATTCAAGCAGGTAAAGACGTGAGCGGATCGCTAGTATATTATATAACAACCCATTTTTACCCTTATAAAAGGGTTGAAATTGTGAGGAGGAATTGAAGCGAAACATGTCATGCTCCATTTCTTACAAAGGTTACTTACAGGTCGACGTTTGCGGGCTTTAAATAACTTTAGGGTCTAAGATTACAGATAGACTATAGAATAAAACAGATTACTATTTTGCTGTCAATTACTTTTTTAACCGACTTCAAAAGAGAATCTTCTCTGAAAGAAATCTATCATCTGATTCTAAGCGAAACGTTTTTTTAAATAGTTAATTGATATATACGTCAATAATGCTTATTATTTCTCTTAGTGTCTCACCGAACCCCGCATATAGTAAGATAGGCAGAGGAAACGCTCCGTTACCCATTTGCCCATGTTAAATGGTGGAAGTTAGAGCTGCACTTTATTATCCCTAGGTAGGTATCGAACCTATAACCACGGTGTTTAGAGTCAGATACTGTGCCACGACGATCTCTATCAATAATTTTTATTATAATCCATGATTTTTTATATCAAGCCCAAAAAAAATAGCAAAAGCATGATGCTTATGGGCTCATTTCCCACTCGGAAGGTATGTTTATTTTAATTATTTTCATTTTATATCTTTAATAGGACAACAAAATACAGCGTTTCGTTCCGGCTTTTAACACGCTATGCCTGGAATTGGGGAGTAAAATACAAATCATGATATCTTAACATAAAGATTTTATTTATATTTATACTGCTGTGCGAGTAAAAGCAAACAATAGAAAAAAAAAACTAAATAGATTTTTGTGTTATAATCGAACCAAGAACAATCTTTTCATTCTACAACTTATAAAATGACTAGCTGCCCATTCGCGGCTTCGCCCGCTTACTACCTATAAGTAATTTATTATGCTAGATTTGCCATAAGATTGATTAAATAATTTATACATTTAATCATTTTTCGTAATTTTGAGAAAATGCAAGCACTACGTCGCTGCTTGCTAAGACGAAATCGACGGCAAGGGCGCCCCTCACGGGACTCGAGCCTAGGCTTGCGGCCAACTGCTAAACAGAACGTTGAATTATTTTATATTTATATTTTCTTAAAAAAATATGTCCAAATTACATGCTATAAAATCCGAAGATTATCTTCATTAAATCTTCTTAATGATATAATAACTGTCTTTGGTAAGTTTTTAATATAAATGTAGAATAAAAATCGATGAAATATCCCTCTACGATTTTCAATTATTTTTTGTCACAAAATGCCTTATTGTCACTTATTTATAAGAAATAGATATATGGTGTCACTAACTTATTTTTAAATCTAATAGAATAGAATATTTTTGTGATACAACGTAGTGACGTATAATTAACTATGTGAGCAGCGTACGCGCTTAAAGCGATATTAAAACAATGCGAGGATGCTCCTTATGATTGTTATTTCGTTATTTAAGGCTAACCACTATTACGGTGTAAGTCACGCCGTAATTTTATATAGCCTATAGCACTTCTGAAAAATTCAGCTTTCATACTAAATATTAAATAAAAAGTAAATTGGATCAATAGGTCCGGAGATCTTAGCGCTTTAAACAAACAAACAAACAAACAAACTATTTCGCTTTATTGTATTAGTATAGATCTAGCAATATAAATAGATTTATTATTTTAAAGATGTACTAAGCTTTGCAAAGCTCCACCCAAACTGTTCTAGCGTATCGAATTTTACCATTTCGCATTCATTATCCCGGCCTGTGCGTAATGAGAGCGTGACCACAAATCGTTTAGGGTTGCTTGTTTATACATACACCTGGCCAATCACTGGTAAATCGGAGCCCTTTGTAAAGAGAATGTATGAATAAGTATATACATAATTAGGTATATATTTTCCTACCTTCACGCTTTATCCCGCTTATAGGTAAACCTACCTCCCTTGGGTAAAGGGAACCTGGAAACGTTTAAAATACTTCTGTTTCCCATTTTCGGAAGTCCACGTCGTGTTTTTACCTCAACACCGGAGCAGTGAAAATATTTAATATTTCATTTTCTTGAGTGAGAATCGAACCCATAATCAGCACGTTTACAGACACATGCTTGTGCTTCTGCGCCACGACTAGTCTCACCATTATGATATTATATTTGTTTGTTACATGACAACGCGCCGTGGTGTTTAGTTCCGCCACTTAGCACATATTGTCTATACAGAAGAGGAGAACGGAGTGTCTGGACACTAGGCTGTCACTGTCTATTTTACTTTATGCGGGATAGAGCGTGAAGTTGAACAAAAATTTTGAATAAACCAACAGATTACACAGATATCATCAGTGCCATAAGAGCTTAATTTCTTTGCTAGTAAGAGGATTAGCTCCCAAGCAGGTAATTTTGAGATAGGCCCTAGGCGATTCAGGTATAGTATAAACCTTAACGCCTAAGAGCGCGTCTACCGTGAAATAATGCTGGCACAGCAAATTAGATTATTTAGAAACTACTACTACACGCCTTGAGACGCTTATAAAATATAGATAGATAAAGCTTTCTATGTAAGTCTACATTAAAGGCCGAAATCTGATTCTAATTTTTTAGGAAATATACAAAGAGAACGTCGTGGCGCATGAGTACAAGGGTGTGACAAGGGTGTGACGCAGTAGTTGTGGGTTCGATTCCCATTCGGAGGAATGGATTATTATTTATTAATATTTTCATTTCTTCGCTTTGGTACCAAAGCATGTGAAATTCATACAAATGCAGCAAGATCCATGCATAAACGTATCCTTTGATTGTGTTGAATTAGAAGCTTGATCTTTTCTGTGGTCCAAGGGACCGCATGTCTGAATATTTTCAGATCGACACATCCATGGGTTCTTGAGACAAATGCTCTAACAGACGGATAGACGGATAAAGTGATCCTACAAGGGTTCCGGTTTTTCGAACGAAGTTTAAAAAAGAAAATATGAAAATAAAGCCATTACGGCCGTAGGTATTTTATTCATTTTTAACGAAAAACATTCACAGTTTAAAGTATTATGAAAGGCCAGTTTAGCGTTTTTTGCAAAACACATTGTATTTTTTCAGCGACTATCACATAAAATATTTAAACTGCTTTATAGGCTTAAAGTGTGGAGCGTCCATCTTTATGATATTTTTAATTTTTTGTGGACTAGTAGTATCAAAAAAAAAATTAACTAAATTTAAATTTGGTATTAAATAAACGCTTTTCAGAATCTCTTAATTATGTTATTGCTATTACCGTATCTACATATTCCACACTTCACATCAGATTCGAAAATAATTTTAAAAAATATTTTGAACTATCGAATCTCTAGATTGCCCCAATAATGGGATTAACATAACAGAAGCTATTACAATTAAATGGACTTTTGTATCTCACTATGAGCAAGTAATAAGTTATTAAGTTGTTATTTACTATTGCAATTTCAACCTGTAACCAGCACATAGCCCCCCCCCTCCCCTCGAGGAGATGAAATATTTCCTGGTGTCGAGCCTAAGCGCGGCGTTGAGTTGTGCCACGTATTACGCAATACCTCCAGAATTCGGCAGAAATTGGGGAACGGAGTGTCTTAATACTAGGTTCCCTCTGCCTACCCTGCTGTGTGCGGGATACGACGTGAAGCTGATTTATTTTCATTTATTTTATTTTTAAATATATATTTCTTAACAATTAAATATTTAAAGTACGAGGGTACTTTGCAACTATAGTTAATAGCTCAAATGTTAGTCCCCAGGTATCATTAACACTAAACGTAGGCGTTTCGAAACAACTGCACTCAATTATTTGCCGGAACACATTCGCGGTAAATGTATTATTAGTGATGGTGCCGATTGAGATCGATATAATTTATCATTTTTTATTAGTTAGAATGTTTTTTTTTTTGTTAAGTTATCTTAGCCAACACACTTAAATACACGCATGAGTTTTTTTTTACTTAACTGAATTAACTATCTAGATGCCTTAAAATATATAAAATATCATCTTCGAATTTGGTATCTATGTAGGGTAGACCCAAGCGAACCGGATCATTATTTATTTAAGAATATAAAAATCATATTAAGACATATTATATGAAACTTTTATAATAAAATATAAAAGCTTCATATAATGTGGCTAAATTGTAATCATTAACAATCTAGCTACGTAAAAAACATAACAAAACTGGAATTATTTACAATTTTTCCATATAATTAACACAAAACCCACAAAACAAAAATATAATAGGATATTTTCGAATTTTAGAATATCATCAAACATACCTTTTCTACCTCTCATATCAGCACAATAACGTGCCACCATTCATCGCATCTATGACACTGAATCCATTCATAAGGAACCAATGTTGGCCAGCTATTCCAACTGCTCTATTGAATTTTTGTTTTATATTTTGACATTCTGCGAATTTAAACGCATATTTACAAACCAGTTATAAATGTATAAGGTGGTCCACCATATACGAGTACCTTAATGACAGCCTTGGAAATAGTTAATGTTCTTTGTAAGCTTATATATGGTGATTTGTAAATTACAGCAAATCGATGTCGGCTCGGCTCGGTCGGCTTCTTAATTTTTTCATGGAAATATTAAAAAATTTGCTTAAGCATCTAAGCAAATTTTTTCATTGTATTTATACTAAAAAATCTGTAGGAATGCGAAGTTCACACGCATTTTTCATCTATTATTATATCAATAAATTCTGTTCTGAGATCTAAAACTCAGCACTACAATTGACTTAATTACTGATACTAACTACAAAGATTTTTAAAAAGCTAAAAATGTATATTTCATAACTAGAACTTGCGCAGTGGCACAGCGTCTATAGACGCGGCGATTGTGGGTTCGATTTCCAGTCGGAAAAATTAATTATTTTAGTTTCCAGGCTGTCACGCTCTAAGTAATTAAGTAAAAACACGGCATTCAGCCTCTTAATGAAATGTCTTGAAAATGGAGCAGTATTTAACGAACGCAATGTCTTAACGTTGAGTTTCCTCTGTCTCTCTCCAAAAAATAAAAGAAAGCAATAAATATAAAACATAATTTAATAAACATCGACAAAGTGTCACAGCTCTAAGAGAAACACAATTTATAGCGTGTCTTCCTTAACGTAGTGCATTAAGTGAATGTATTGGAACTACTAATGTGCTTATATTACAGTAATAACTGCATGCAAGTTATGTACTTAAGTTACTATTAATTTTGGGGTAGAATAGGTAAATAAGAAACTTATTTATGTATTATTATAGGGTCTTTTTTGTGAGGCTGTCGTGAAAGATCAACAGCGTCTGACTTCTCACTCAAGGGAAAGCGCGGCGTTGAAGTTCCGCCACTCAAAACGTAATGTCTCACAAATTTGGACAAATAGTCGGGAGCGGAGTGTCATAACACTACCCACTGCCTATCCTACTTTATGCAAGACACAAATGCTTTATACTTTATTATTTCCAAAAATATTTCTTATAAGCACAGAGAGTTTTAATAACAAGAGTTTGCCTTGTCTATACACAAACTTGAATTCCAACACTCTCAAGGCGACTCTCGAAAATTATGCGTAAATCAGATAACGCAGTGTCTTAACATTAGCTACTATCGCATTTATCATGGGGAATGCTCTGAAGTACTGTTTGAACCGTTACCTGCCGCTGAATTTTCTAACCGCACAGTACGCCATAAGCTAAAATATCATCCACACCACCTGGATACGTGGCAATCCACTACTGTGCGGTTTCGTAGGGACTTCCTTCCACGCGCGACGGAACTGTGGAATGGCCTACCCGCGGCAGTGTTTCCAGGTCGATATGACATGGGTACCTTCAAAAAGCGCGTCCTATCTCCACCTTAAAGGACGGCAACGCACCTGTAACTCCTCTGGGGTTGCACGGGGCCGTGGGCGGCGGTAATCACTCACCATCAGGTGACCCAAACGCTCGTTTGCCTTGTCCTTTTCCATAAAAAAAAACATTCTGTAGTGTATGTGTGAATAAAAGATGGAAACATATATATAAAGGCATGAAAAATATAATTGCATCCTTGATCTAATTACAGACAGTCCGATATCGAGGTTAAATTATATCTCTCTTTGGATGCAACAATAACGTATTTGCATATTTCATACTATTGCAGTAATTTCGTTTATAAGCTTGTAAATAATATTTTCGCACACATTGACATATTTAATCTGCATTTAAATCAAAACGGCTTCACGCTGTATCCCGCACACGGCAGGGTAGGTAAAGGGAACCTAGTGTTAAGACACTCCGTTCCCCACTTTCTGGCGAATTCTGGAGGCAATGCAAGTTGAGTGACAGAAGTCAACGCCGCGCTTAGCCACGACACCAGAGCGAAGCGACAAATAACGCCACTCTAAACTTCTTGTCCGCGGGAGAAAAATATGTTCCACAAGCTAATTTTTATTATGACAATATTTTATATATTTTTAATATTTCTCCCTTAATAATAAGGTATTATATGTCTGACTGTGAAATCGACTGGTTGTGGGTTCGATCCCCACTCGAGGAAATAAAATATTTACTTACATTTATATTTTAATTTCTTCGCTCTGGCGTCGAGTCAAAGCGCGCCGTTGAGTTCCGCAACTCAACACTCAATGCCTCAAGAACTCGGCGGACAGTAGGCAAAGGAGTGTCTTAACACTAGGCTCCCTCTACCTACTCTACTGTGTGCGGGATACGGCGTGAAGCTGTTTTTTTTATTTAATTTTATAATGTGAGCCATGTGATTATGCCAATTTCAAATAATAAAAATATTTTATTGAATTCTGTTCAATTTCCAGTCGGGAGAATGAATTAGTTTCATTTCCTCGCTTGCCAAGACAAAGTGCGAAGTTAAGTTTCGCAAATTAACTCAGTGAAACAGAAAAAAAAATTAAATAATATTTTTTATTTCTTATATTTTTGTTGAACTATCAGAAGCGTAAAAATAAAAATAATGTTCGAGTATCAATAACTAGGTAGAAGGGATCGTTTATTGACAAAGAAACGTAAGTAATGAGTGTATATTATATTTTTCCTGATACTTTTTCCTTGTAAAAACGTAAAAGGAAAATATAAAATTTATATAAATGTAGGTACATGCTGTGTATAAATAATACATTTTCATAAAAATAATATATGATTTAAATTCAAAGATCGTGGGTTATATTCCCATTCCGGAGAATTCTTTTTTTTCATTTACTGGCTCTTGTAAAAAGTTCGAAGTGAAATGTAAAAATGTCCCTATATGAAAATGATTTTATTTTAACTTTGACTTTGAAACCGCGACCATTGGAATACGATACCCAACCCTATACGTGACCCAACTAAATAGTTTACACAATTTTTATTACAGAAAAAAATACAAAATCCATCCAACTCCGTTCTAAATCGTCTCTCCTGTTATAAATCGTCCAGTTTGAAAGCAATAAATTAAGGTAATATTTTTCTTACTATGAATATTTTATTGCGATTGAGGACATAAATCTGGAACTGCGTATAATACCACAAATGGAAGTGGAAACGTTGAAATTTGATATAAATTATCGTTTAATGTATAGAAAAATAACGTGTTATAGAAAATCTTTTACTTTTTTGCATTTACTGCATTTATTACTTTTTTAAATAATTTGTTAATGTCTTACTAACTACTCATTTATTAAAAAAAACAATACGATCATACAATATTGAAAGTCTAAGTAAAAAAGTGACGTTTCTTAATTAATTTTTATAATTCCTTGTAGACACATAAAACACACCAGATGTATTTCCCGGATTGAAATATCCAGCGGTGGTCACTTCATTTTCAAAACATTTACCTTTGGAAAAATCTTTAAATGAATCACATTTCCACGCTAGATAACCTGGATTTTGTACTGTGTCCGCCCAATACTTCATACAAGATTTGTGACTGCACTTCACCGCGGAATACCCTAGACTAGTGAAGAAATTAGTATCACAATGAGGTTGAGTTTTTCCATCGTTGAAAAAGAAGTCTTCGTCCGCCAAAACACTTGTTGTACCCAAATTTCCTGCATTGCAATGATATACTTCTACAAAATCCGCTACACCTGATCTTAGTTGTTCTTGGATAAAACTATTGGAAAAGCATGGTCCTGCTGGATCGATGCCAGTTATTCGAGAGATTTTTTCTCCAGTTGTATTTGTGTAAGTCGTTCCAGCATATCCTAGAATCTGTCCTCCCAAGCTATGTCCAATACAGTGTATTTTACTCGACAAAAATCCATAAGACCTGAACCTTGCCAGAAGTTCCCCTATAGCCTTTCCCAGATAATAAGCATAAAAGACAGAACGTTCGTAACTTCTCCGTTCTCCTCCGTCAACTGATGTGTAGGCGGAATGATCTAATATCATCAGATATATATTTGGTACGTCTTTGAAGGCAGCACGAATAGTTTCTGAAGCATTTTTAACGATATGTGATTTGTAGCCAGGAACAAATACTATGAGACGTCTGGAAACGTCCAAATTGTAGACCTTTGTAAATGCCTGTAGAGCGCCATCGATAGTGTAACTCAAGTTGTAATTATTTTGAAAATCATAGAAGTATACTTGTGTGTCACTAACATCTACTTCGTCAGTTTTGTTATGGTCACCTGAAAATTAAAAAGGACAATTTTAGACCTATTTTAAGTAACACAGATTCAAGAAATCCATTATTCTGCTCTCCGTTTTTTACTTATATACTTATGTATGTTTGCAGTATTTAGACGACTACACCAATTAAAAATAAAAGTGATAAAATTTTAACCAAGGAAACCATGTCGTGCAGTTTTAAGCTTATCAAATCATAAATCAAGTTCAGCTGATAAAGATCAAAAATCAAAATAAAATCATAAATCAAATTTAATTGCAAAATATTTAACGATCTGTAAATTAATATTGTAAACCAAGACAATACAACGTCTATATAATTTATCGCCAACGCATTTCATATTTCAATGCGGCACAATAATTAATATTCCAATAACTTATTACTGTACATTTATTATAATTAAAACAAACTATTTTATTAATATATGAAGCCTTCATTTAAATGAAGGCTTCATTATTTATTTAACTTTTAAAAAAAATTGTTAATTATATGTAGTTCAAATAATAAAATACTAAAAATATGATAGTAAAGGTAAAAACTAGGAGAGTTAAAAGGATTAGGAGGTATACAAAATTGTTTTTAAGTTTATATGAGATAAAAGTTATATTTCATCATATTTAGCTTTCCAGAAGTCACCACGGATCTTTGTCTTGTAATATGTTCTTTGATTTTCACGATTATTACACATTGTAAATGAAACTATTTTCAACCGGATTAATTGCGTATATTTTGTATTTTTATACATTTTGGGGAATCCGACGTTTCGAACACTTTATAGTAGTCCGTGGTCACGGGTAGACTCACCCCGGACTACTGTAAAGTGTTCAAAACGTCGGGTTCCCCAAAATGTATAAAAATACAAAATATACGCGATTAATCGGGTTAAAATAGTTTCATTTACAATCTTTGTCTTGGTTCTATCTATAACTAGAAAACTAAAATAATTTATTTCTCCAAGTAAGAATCGAACTCGCAATTATCGAGTGTACAGTAACGCTGCGACATTCGTATCTAATTCGTAATTCGTTATCAGAGCGAGGAAAATGGAAACATTTAAAAATGTTAATGGAATTGAACCCACAACTTGTCGCCTGTACAGTCGAGCACTTGTACGTCACGGCTAGCCCCAACAATCATATTTTTTTTATTTATATTATATACCTCTACTATTGATCGATTATTTTCCTCAGCAAAGGTCACTGTAAGTCATACACTCTCATGAATAGAAACCATTTAACTAATTTATATAACAGTACTAAATGTTCTATGACATCATCGACGTAAAGTAAGCCATGTAGTTCTTAATACATTAAGAACACGAATGTTTGCGAATTTAGAACTTAAATTAAAATTAAAATTAATTTTATTTATAATACTATCTTTCCCTTATTCTGCTTAGTAGTTAGTTCATATTATAATAAGTATGTGGTAAGAAAAAGTGGAGAATTAAATGTCTCAATCAGTTTTCTCTCCTCGTAATATTAAAATTAAAAACAAATCAAAGATAAACTATTTTATATACAATATAGTAAATAGAGGTACAAGATTCCTTTTGTTGCCTAATAGCAATACTGGTAACGACAGATCTACTCAACACCTTGACAAAAGACCTTGCAAAGATCGGACTTAAATTAACCTTACCTTAAATTAACCTTTATTTAGAGTAATCTAATAATACCTATTTCTGAGTATATAGATATTTAACACATAATAAGAAAGAAATAAGATAAAATACCCATAATTAATAAATTGTTACCGCCTTCCTTACTCATAGATGTCTATTGACATTTAATTCCAGTTAAACACACATTGTCATGTCGTGTTTCTTCCTGTGACACAAAAGATAAGAAAGAAGAAACAACAGCAAAGTACTCACAATTAATATATCCAGAATATAAAACAGATTTAGAAGGGCCATAATCGGCCACCCAATTCGCTGTGGAGCCAGCAATTAGAAAGGCACTGATAAAAATGTACAGCTCCATTGATTACCGACCGTCCATGTCAACGGTCAGATGATAACTGACGATTATACAAACAAACATATCGTTGCTTTGGATGGTGGAGAGAGTCAAACCACCTATTACAAGTTTTGAAATAATCTATAATAATATTTTAAAGTTAAATAGTTTATTTGGTTGAATATGCTAACATAGCAGGATACGCAGAAGGAACCTAGGAACCTTGACAGTGTTAAGGCACCCTATTCCTATTAAGACACTTTTGTGCCACATTTTTCGCTGATTTATTAAGAATACACATATTGAGTGTTGGAACTTAACTTCTATACCAGAGAGAGGAAATCAAAATATTACATATTTCTTTGCCCCGTGTTGGAATACATTTATAATGTGTCATCTTTCATACACAACTCTTAGTTATTTCCAGGACAAAGTATAAGGATAAGATACGATTTAGAGGAAAAAGTCTAAGTTTTTTCCAAATGTGATTTAAAATTCAATTTTTTTGTACATATTATATTTTTAATTCAATTGTTTCACTTCCTTGTTAATTGTCTTGAAACTTATAATATGTGGCTTGGCTCTCTTTATCATTGAAGCGAAAATATTGTTGTATATAATGTTTTGTTTTAAATAAGTATTGATATCTCTACAAGTGATCACTTTAAAGCTAAAGTTGATTGAACCTGTTGGCGCCAATTCTGATTCACTTATGATGTTTTTTACTTTCACGTGATATCCTCCAAAGATGAGACTAGCCAGAGTTAAGACATACCGTTCTCTACTTTCCCCTGAATTTATCGATTACATGTCAAGTGGCGGTACTCAACGCTGGTCTTTTACCTTGGTGCCAGAGCGAAGAAATGAAAATATTAATAAATAATATAATCTATTCCTCCATGTGGAGATCGAACCTATAACTGTCGCGTTACAGTCACACGCTTGAGACGGCATCTATAAAAAAAATACTTAAAATTCCTACTATCAGGCAGGATATTTATAAAATTAAAATAAAGTATCTACAAACTTCTTAATTAGAGATCCTCAAGACAACTCCTCCTCCTCTATAATTTAAAGCATGAAAACACCAGGTTAGAATTGAATAAGCCTTTTATCGCAAGACTTGTTAAAAGAAAGTGAATCACCAATTATCACTGATAATTGGTGATTCACTTTCCTTTGGTGATCCTTTCTAACTGTAGAAAGGATCAGAGGTGCGAAGGCGAAAAGTCAATTACAAACTTTTATCGTGCCCTGACGATTAAACGTTAATTACTAGTTAGGCAATCTTATCCCGTATATTTGTTTTCTTTGTAAAAATCAAAAATAGTCTCCTTAGGGATAGGATATACAATGGGATTTTCCAAACAATAGTGGTCCCCCTTGGGGATAGGATGGAAAATGAAAGATTAGATTGTTATATCTTAGCTATGCTAAATTTGGAGAAAATTTTAATAATAATTTCAATCCTTTTATTCAGTGCAAAGAGTTTTTTTTTATAATATACAATTATTTTTTCTTAACAGATCTCAGTTTCTACTCTAAGACACTACTCTCACCAAATCAGTACAACTGATAATATTAACCTTATTTTTCATAAATAACTACATTTTATAACAGAGGCATGGCAAAGCACAGGGAACAAGTGTTCGACATAAACGCGATGTTTGTGGGTTTGAGTCCCACTTGGAGCAATGACATATTTAGTATTTCCATTTCCTAGGTCAGATAACAAGGCAAAAAAGTGGCGTTTAGTTAACTTGCACTCAAAATGTTAATGAAGAACGGAATGTCTCAACTCGATCGAGTAGGGATCGAACCCACAACCAGTCGATTTTACAGTCACACTTCGTGCCGCTACGCCAAGACTGGCCTCAAAAAAGCTAAATAATATCTATATAGTAGGTTCAATTCCAAACAAGGTATCAGATTATAAGGAAAACACGCAAAAAAGACTAATGTAACAAAGATAAGCAAGCGTACAAACACAAAGGAACCACCGAATGTCACGCACCTCGCATCAACGCAAGATTAATGCAGACATCACAAAAGGTATCACGATCCACGACTGCGGTGCGTTCGGGAAATTAAGGGGACCAAGAAATATGAGTACGTAAGAATAACGCTTAATATAAAACCATAATTTTTATTTCTGCTGGGGTCGCCATAGCGTGGCATGAAAGAGTCTGTCTGTAAACGCTGTGGTGGGGAGTTCGATTCCGGCTCGGGGAAATGGATTATATTCGTTTCTCTGCACTGTTGTGACTAACCAATATGTTAAAGATGGAATATGTTAAGTTCGAGCTTTAAAGAAGTGTTTGGACACCAGGTTCTCCCTTTCTATTTATTAATACGGTAGATAGAGCGCGAAACGGGAAAAATATAAGCGTATATATATTCTTTATTTGGATTTTTCGGAAAAAAAATAGGAATACTGTAAAAAGGGTAGAAAGAGATAGATATATATATATATATATATATATATATATATATATATATATATATATATATATATATATATATATTATATATATATATATATAGAGTATAAGAGGATTGCATACCAATTTCAGAATTGAACATCAACGGGAAGTACAACTTTTACAAGTTGAATATTTTTCTGTTAACAAAGATTTGCGAGTAGATCTTAACTGTGACTGTAACAGTTGTCGATTCGATTCCCATTGGGAGGAATGAATATTTTTTTCCTCGATCTGGTAACATAACATAGCGCGGCGTTGACTTCCTCTCCAAAATTCGGCGGAACAGATTGTCTTAAGTTGCACTTGGTTCCTGTGATAGAAGGATACTGTTATATACTAGAATATAGCGTTATAACTCCACGATGTGCTTTTGTACAGTATAAAAGGACGTAACAAATACTGTTGCTTTGTTTCAGTTTAAACAAAGCTTTTCTTCTGAGAAATCCGACTTTGCAATTGAAAAAATATTAGAATAATATTCCAACATTTCTTGCTGTTCTGCGCGTTTTCTTCATTTTCTTGAAATCATTTCTATACAAGAATAAAAACAGTCAAGCACGAGTCGAATTCCCCCACCGAGAACGTAAAATTAAGTTTGTTAACTTTTATTAGTAAATTGGGAGGCAAATAAAACGTTCCCCCGAGTAGGATTCGAACCCACAACCATCGCGCTACAAAACAGACTCTATAAACATTATAAATTTAAAAACATCAAAAAATAAAACTACTAAAAAAGTTAAATTTAATACATCCCATATGACGCGCCCGAACATTCGTTACCGAACAAAGCAAGTACTTCCCTTCCAAGTGATTTACGTTGTAGCGCGCTAAGGCACAAATTGTAAGGAAAGTTGAAATGGCGACCACTTTGTGTATCTGTCCTTGTCGCTGTTACTTTGTCAAATGAATAGATTTTATATTTTAGATGTGAAGGTTTTCCGGGGGTTCCCCGTTTTAGTGAAAATAAATGGATGGTAAATATTTTATTGTTATATCTATCTGTATATTATATAAAAAAAAGAGTTCTAATGTGTATCTGTTTATTGAAGATATTTGCGAGTATATTAATTTAAAAAAAACGAACTTTAAACCTATTTACGGTAGGGCGCGGATGCAAAAATTTTCTTATACGTTTTCCAATTTCGCAATATGACCTTAAAAATATAATAAATTATTTTATGTAAATTGTTTTTATTTCCGCATTCCTGTAACGCAATCGTGGTGATTAAACAGGGCAAAACGATTGAATTTCAGTCTTTGTACTATATTCTTTCTTGCTGCAAATTTCAAGTGGTGGTGGTGGTTCAAATAGAGGCAGGCGGCCATTAATACATTTATTATTAAATAAAAATGATAAAGCACAGGTAAGAAAAACTGGTAGAGCAAATTTATTTTATTTTTCAACGATCCCCACTCGAGGATATTAAATATTTAATATTTCATTCCCTCGTTCTGGTAACTAGCCAGAGCGCGGTGGTGAGTTCTACCGTTCAACAAACAGTCTCCAGAATTTGACGGAAAGTGATCAACGGAAGTGTCTTCATTTGAACGGGGCTTCTTAACACTAAGTTCCCAGGTTCCTACAACTCTACTTCCTACTTCTCTACCTACTTTGCTATGTGCAGGATTTAGCGTGAACCTTCAGAAAACTGCAACAAGGAATTTCTTTCATGTAGCTTTCATTTCACTAAATTACCATTTAAATACTACTTACAAGTTTACGTAACGTTTTCATTGAAATTTAGAACCAATAGAGATATCGCTTGAGTGAAATGCCGGAACTTAACGCAGTGCTTAGTTTTACTGAAGTGTGAAGCAGAGCGGACATCAAATCTTAATATTTAAAGTCAGACATTGGTCTACTTCGAGACTATGTTTTCCTATTAATGGAAGATTAATGGAAGATTGCTGCAACATTTGATTTTTTAATTTCTAGCGATGAACCAGTATCGCAGTATAATTGAAGTAATCATCACGTGTTACGCCTATACTTTAATTTAACAAAGATACAAAACATATTCTGCTTCACGCTGTATCCCGTAAATAGAAGGGTAGACAGAGGGCACCTAGTGTCGTGGTTACCGCCCAATATACGAAACATTATGTGGTGAGTGGCGGAACATAACACCGCGTTGTTGCAAGAACATTAAAAAAAATATTTGCCAAGTCTGAATTGAACCAACAATCGTTTTATTTATAATCAGACGTTGAAGTACTACGCTTCGATAGCCTACGATTTATAGTGTGGATATAAATCAGATTCACGCTGTATTTCACACAGAACAGGATAGAGGGAACCTAGTGTTAAAACACTCCATTCCCCATTTTCCACTGAATTTTGGAGGTATTGCGTGTTTAGTGACGGAACTCAACGCAACGCTTTTGCTTCGACTATAGAGCGAAGAAATGAAAATATAAATAAAAATAAATATTCCATATCCTCGAGTGGGGATCGAACCCATAACCGTGCCTCTGCGCGCTATAAGTGTTACTATAAGATTATATAGATAAGGAAATGAAAGCGTTCCACCACCTGTTACAGATAAATAACAGAAATTGAGCATATGTACGACACTACAGATCCGGCTTAGGCCTACTTAAACCTTTGATGAAGTAATGTAAAGTTTCATCGAGGAATGGTTTATGTAACGTTATTTAATATAAACACGATTTAAAATATAAATATTGTGTAATTCAAATTTAAAAAAAATATATAAATAATGATTCCCTACATAGGAAAATCACAATTCAAATACATAGGGAAAAAAAAAAAAATTTTTAGAAAACATAAATATTAACTTCAAAATTTTTATGTTTTCAAAAAGTATTTTGTACTTCGTGTCGTGGCGCAGCGGCACGAAGTGTGACTGTAAAATTGACTGGTTGTGGGTTCGATCCCCATTCGACATGAAATATTTACCTAAATTTATATTTCCATTTCTTCGCTCTGGTGTCAAGGTTAAGCGCGGCGTTGAGTTCTGCCACTCATGAATGCCTCCAGAATTCCGCAGAAAGTGGGCAATGGAGTGTCTTAACACTAGGTTCCCTCTGCCTACCCTGCTGTGTGCGGGATACAGCGTGAAGCTGATTTTTTTCTATACATACGACGATATAGGTAGTTATATGTATATATAATAAACCTACTTAATTATGCATAAAGCCATCCCCGCAGTACACGTCGTCTCCCATTCCTGTTCATCACAAATGCAACGCTTATCTATCCAACTCTCACTCCTCACCGACTTATAAATTTAATGTACCAAAGGATTTACGGAATTATAACTTTGTAACTCGAAATTCAGTTCGTGTTCAAACATTGTATAGATAATGCTCTGAATTTAGAAACGTTAATAAATTGTTACGGTTTGAAGTTGAATGTGGATTTCGTAATGGCGAAGATAAGAGGATATTGAGTGTTTAGTCTTTTTTCTGTTGTAATAATTGAAATTAGGTGATTTTTTAAGTGTAAAAGTCTTTTAAAGAGATCATGGGTTCGATTTCCGCTCGAGGAAATTTAATATTTAATTTTTTTGTACTCTGCTAACGAGAAATGCCTCAACACGCAATGCCTTGAGAAATCGGCGGAATGTGGGGAAATGTCTTATTGGAAACGAAGTACTATTACAGTAGGTTGCCAGGTTCCTTTTGCCTGTCCTGCTAAATATAAATTTAAATAAATGCCTCTTTTCTTCGAGGAGGGATCGAACCCACAACCAACCGCATTTACAATCACAATCGACTACCTGCCCCTGCGCCACGGCTGGCCTCAATATCGGTAATTAGAACATTGTCACTGTTATTTATAAACTGATCGATGAAACAGACTTCATACTACCTAGCAACGCACCGCCTGGCCTATAAATATCACTTAAATACAAAAAAATAAAAAAAATCAGCTTCATGCTGTATCCCACAAACAGCAGGGTAGGCAGAGGGAACCTAGTGTTAAGACACTCCGTTCCCCACTTTCTGCCGAATTCTAGAAGCATTGCGTGTTGAGTGGCAGAACTCAACGCCGCGTTTAGCCTCGACACCAGAGCGAAGAAATGGAAATATAATTTTAAGTAAATATTTCATCTCCTCGAGTGGGGATCGAACCCACAAGCAGTCGGTTTTACAGTCACACATCGTGCCACTGCTCCACAACCGGCCTCATATCACTTAAATAAGCAGTGTAATTGAAAAACAGAGTGTGAATCTCTATACTCTATCTACTCATGTATTGTGATGCTTGCGTGAAAACAAAATATATATATATATTTTTTTTTTTTTTTGAGGCCGGTCGTAGCGTAGAGGCACAAATCGTGACCGTAAAATGACGGAAAGTGGGGAACGGAGTGTTTTAACACTAGGTTTCCTCTTCCTACCCAGCTGGGTGCGGGAGACAGCGTGAAGCTGATTTGATTTGATTTTAATATATTTTTCATGAAAAAACCGCGGCGGTGAGTTCCGGCACCCAACACGCAATACCTCCAGAATTCGACGAAAAATGGAAAACAGAGTGTCTTAACACTAAGTTCTCTCTACCTACTCTGCTGTGTGCGTGAAGCGTGAAGTTTTTGTTTCTAATTTTCATTCAAGTACATATATAGTAAAATTTTACTAAGTAGATTATTTTGTGTAATACTATTATTTTGTCTTATATTAACGTACGTAAATCGTTTCTTTTCTGCGTCTTGACTGGCGGAACTCAACGTCGCGCTTTGCCTCGTAACCAGAGAAAGGAAACAAAAATATTAAATACATCATTCGCTAGTGCAGGAATCGAATTCACAACCATCACTAATTAATTCCCCCAAATAAAGATCGAAGCCACAACTTTCTAGTCTCTTATTAGGAAATAAATCAATTTTAAAATGCTTTCGGCATTAAAACAAAATATTATATAATTTTATACCATCCATATCTGGTATTTGGAACTCCTTAATTCATATTAGAAGAACGTCTGACCATAGAATGATTAATGGATGCTGAGACCCCGTTTCATTATCATTAATTATTTCGAATTACAAACGTACTCGGATATTTACATAAACGATCGTTAAATGCAGAATGACTAATCATTTAAATCTCTTAAACGAAGTGGTCGTGACGCATTGGTTGTGGGTTTGATTTCCACTCGAGGGAATGAAATGTTCAATATAAATTTTTGTTTCGTCGCTCTGTTGAGTTTCGCCTAATATTAAAATTTCAGATTTTTCTTTTCATAATAAATCAGCTTCACGCTTCATCCTGCATACAGCAGGGTAGGCAGAGGGAACCTAGTGTAAAGACACTCCGTTCCGTACTTTTCGCTGAATTTTTCGAGGCATTGCGTGTTCAGTGGCGAAACTAAATGCCGAGTTTTTGTCTCGGTGCTAGGATGAAGAAATAAAAATAATGAAAAATAATAAAAAATCATTCCCTCGAGTGGGGATGGAAACCATTAACGTCAAGTTACAATCACACCTTTATATCCCTGCGCCACGACGGCCTCATTTTTTTATTAAGTTAAGATTAACTATTTTATATTTTATTTAAAAACGATTACATTTTCTAAATAAAAATTTCTAAAGCATTTTTAAAAAAATCCATTGTCTTTAAAATTAGACTGAAATACTGTTTTAAAAAGTAAAAAGGCTGTGTTAAAGGGTATTCGCTTGGCTAGTCTGTGCAGTCGCTCACTTACTCTGTAAAAGCTCATTGAGGTAGAACAAAAATGTAACGCAAAAGAAAAGAAATGTTGAAAATTTAAAAGAAATGATAGATTAAAAAAACTAAAAGATAAAATAGATTAAATGAAAAGTTAAAAAAAGTTAAAGGATATAAAAGACCTAAAGACGTTTTTTTTTTATATTTTGTTACATAAACGAGTGCGTTTATAGTAAAACGCGACAGTGCGTTGGTTCAAATTCCACTCTGGTAACGAGGCAAAGCGCAGTGTTGAGTTCCCCCACTTAACACGCAATGCCTCCAGAGTTCAGCGGAAAATAGGGAACGAAAGAGTTTCAACAGGAACAGAGTACCTTAAAACTTGGTTCCCAGGTTCCCTACAACTGTTATATTACGTTGCACCAACAAGAAATACTATCTATTTCCACAAGTTTGTTTCCGCTAGATATATTTTGATTTGCGAAACATATAACTTTAAATAAAAGCAACATATGAGAAGGTTACTTTATATAACTCGTGTCGCATTTAGATGGCACTTCCTTTATTTTGGATATTACTTTGTATATTAGAAAATTTATAATATTTTCTTCTGAAATTTAGTACTTTTATTTTATCGAATTGCTTTTCCATTATTTAATATAGTTACTTTTATTAAACAAGTTGATTCTAACGAACAAATAGTGTTAATATATTCCAAGACCGTCGTGACTATGGATACGATTCCCTGTCTGGGGAATGAAGGGGGGAGTGACTAGAGAAAGCACGGCCTTGAGTTCCGCCACTCAAAAGGAATGCCTCCCAAATTTGGCGAAATGTAGCTCCCTACTTTCCGCCGTAGGGAGTGGTTAGGGAGTGTATAAGCTTTAATATTACATATATTATTTACAGACTATTTCAAGATCCCTTATAAGCACCAAAATCAATCCGATGTCTCAATCATCCTCCCTGATTTGTATTTGGCGCTACCTCCGAAAGGGCCATACTTTCAAGTTAATAAGTACGCATACAGTTTTAACTACATATTAGATTATTAATCATCAAAATTGGAGCTATGCTAAAATTACGTATGTAGGTCTGGAGGCACTTGGCAATTTTAAAATTAAATTTAAAGTGATAGTGTGTGTAAAATCGGTACTTCCGAAAAGCTTTCAAGCTCAACGAACTATAAAGCTAAAAAAAAATCAATAGAAATAATACTAAAAAATAAATAAACAAGAATAATAAAATTATTAAAAGATTTATGATGGAAAAGTGAGTGGTAAGAGAGGTAGGGGGAGGTAACCTCGTTTGACGTTCGAAAACACAGTATCAAAGATACTGGAGGAAGGTCACGTAAAAAGCATGAGGAGCACCGGAGGGCATGTATGAAGAGGTTGATGACAGTGGACGAGCGAAAGAGGTATGTAGAGACCGTAGCGCTTGGCACTGCGTTCTCTCTGACTACCCCGCTAGGGATAAAGCGTGAAGTTAAGTTAAGTTAAGTTAATAAAATTAATCAAAAAAATATATATTGATGATAGAAATATAGACGATCATATTTGCAAACTTAAGAGCGATACCAATAGTAGACTAACTTTCAATTTAAGAGTTTACCGTAAGTGGTCCGTTTTCCTACCCTTCGAATTTATACTATCTATGTAACGCGGAGTGCCCGTCGTAAACAGCCTATAAATGTTACATATATCAATATCCTCCAGATGTATTATTGTCAATATCGAGTCATACAATTGAGACATAATATTGGTTTTTATAATAGACTTTTTCGCATGGTTTTCGATTCTCGTGAGTTTATTTAAGCTTAACACACAAATAAGAAGGGAGGCAATGGGAAGTCGGTTAGAACCTAGTCTATAGTATAATTTTATCGTATTTTGTCATAAAATTATACTGTCTTCAAAATATATATACATATATGTGGACAATGAATATTGAAAATATTCTGTATGTCTCTACAAGATCTACTATCTCTTCATAGATTGGAAACAAAAAGAACAAGGAGTCACTACTACTCATTCATTTCAGAAAAAAAAATCGTTACATTCTTTTAAATAGTGACTAGCTACAATTACTGAAAATTAAAACCTAAAAAAAATTTCATTTAAAATTCGCTAGAATCGAAAATTTTAAGATGATTAATTATGACGGCCAGTTTCATCTTTCGTTATTCATCAAGAAAATTGTAACTTTTTCAAGTAGGTACATTTAATTTTAAATAATGAAAAGATCTACTAATTACACAATATTTATATATTTTTTTTTCATTTTATAACTTATCTTTGTGCGTATAAAATCAAGAAAACGTGAGATGGAAAGGGTTCCGTTTTTACCTTTTGAGGTACGGAACCCAAAAAAGTGTGTGTCCTTGGTTATAGTATTTTTACTAAACATATAATTTTTTTACCTTCGCAAGTGTCAAAACAATCCATTCCCCACTTTCGGTCTAATTTTCCGAGTAAATTTCCATACTACTTCCATTACATGGTCACAATTTAGTTTACCATATTATCCATAGTTTCTACCCATTGTCCATTATCCGGTGACCATCTTGACAGTTACAAAATGTGCCGGGAACCTAATACCGCCTATGTTACCCACTGTGCCCATGGTCAGCCTACCTCAAGCCTAGACTAATCAGAATGTGTCATGTGTCATACACAGGTTACACACTCTCAGTTATTGCCATTTGACCACGCAGGAGTTATACCAACTAATACAATATCTCCACAACACGGTAATGGGTCCCTAGGGGCCTCACGTAAAAGTTAACTGTTGGTTAGAGCAGCTTTCTTACTACAAATTATTAAGATAGTAGCGTGACGTAAATCGTAACTTATAGTTGATTGTGGAATACTAGAAAACTTACTTTTATGTAGACAATTTTCGATCGTAGGTGGATTTGAACTCTTGGAAACCGCTTTGATGAGCTAGTCTTTCGTTTTTTGTTTTTGTTGTGTTGGCGTTCTTTTATTATTTTGTTAAAAATATAAATGGGCTAGATTTGTTTGGAGAATTGTCTAACAAATAAACTTTGATTTCGCCTACGATAATTTTCTATGATGTAGAAATATTCTTATCTTTTTTTTATCAGCTTCACGCTGTATCCCGCACACAGTAGGGAAGGCAGAGGGAACCTAGTGTTAAGATACACCGTTCCCCTCTTTCTGCTGAATTCTGGAGGCATTGCGGGTTGAGTGGCAGAACTCAACGTCGCGCTTACCGTCGAGGCAAAGCGCGACGTTGAGCGAACAGAGCGAATGAGAATCGAACCCACAACCAGTCGGTTTTACCGTCGCACATTGTGCCCCTGCGCCACGGCTGGTCTGTTAATATCTTCTCAAAATATATTTAACCTACCTTTGTTTTTAACACGTAATATATAACATTTTAATTTTTAAATATTTTTGATGTATATTAAAAACAATTTAAATCTTGATTCTACAGTATTTATATCTTTTTTTTACAAAATGTTAGTACTTTTCTTCACCAAGCCGTCTGGGAATGCAACATACTATGTATTCTACCCGCAAGGTGAGCAATAACGTTAACCGTAGGAGCAAGTAATTACAGCAAGTGACGTTTTGAACTACAGCTTCTGCAATTTGTAATATGGCTTTTTCATGTTCAAGCTTGTATTTATGCACGAGGGACGAAATATCTAGAAATAATATTTTCTTATCTTTTATAGAATTATTTATAGTAGGCAGAAGGGAACCTGGGAACCTATTGTTAAGATACTGCGTTCTCAATGAGACACCCACTTTCCGTCGAAATCTGGAGGTATTGTGTGTTGAGTAGCAGAACTCAACGTCACACTTTGAATCGTTATTATAGCGACATAAAAATATTATATATTTAATTCGTTCGAGTGGGAATCGAACTCACAACTGACTGGGCCACTAAAGTTTCTATACATTCCTGCTTCCTACTCGTATTTCTTTTTTGTGTATATAATCTGTAACTAAGTTTTAAGCCATAACTATCACTCATGTGCTATAAATTGAGTTCAGTGAGACAATGACAATAGCCAATGTCTTGAAATATGGACGGTGCACGAGAAACGGAGTGTACGCTAATATAACCTTTCCGTTACTATGATTCAAAAACGTACAGCTGAGCTCAGGCGGCGTAGAGCGCCAAAATTTGATGTGTTGGTTCCTTGAAGAGTTTATTAGGATTATTAATTAGGATTTACTGAAATACCTACCTAAGCAGGAAAAAACAGGATTTTGGAAATCATGTGATAATACGTTGTACCATGTAGTGCCACAGAAATGGAAAATTAAAAGGTTTTGTGATCTGAAAAATAGCCTCCAACGAATGCCACGCTTTATTAAGCTTGATGGAAAATTATTTGCAAGAATATTTATTTTGACAGAATATTTATTTGGGCCTGAAGGACTCTGCAAAGTGACGTAAATGGCCGAGGGGAGTTCGACTAATGTTAAGGTGTGAAGTCATTGTTTACTCAGGATAACTATCATTTTTAAGCCAAAATTTTTAAAACCAATGAAATTAAGTAAGGAACGAACTAACTAACTAGCTAAATACCTAAGAAAAGAGTGAGTGAGTAAGTAAATATAAATGAAATTTGTAAACGTATTTAATTTACATTATTTTACCACTTGCAGTAATTTTTTTTTGATAATATTGACTTAAAAATTAAGTCCAAAGAATATACTTAGCAGCTTCTTCCACTTTTCGACGTAATAGGCAAAAAGAATGTAGTGATAAGTCACTACGCTTTCTGGCTGAATTCAAGACACTGAATGTATATTTTTTTATTTAGCTTCGCGCTGTATCCTGCACATGTTATGGTAGTATATATATATATATATATATATATATATATATATATATATATATATATATAAAGGAGAGTCAAGGCATGAAGCCTATGTTGACATGACTATGACACAACTGGCCTCAAGAAATTCATTCTAGTGAAATAAAGAATATTTTAATAGTTACTAGAGAATATTTTAATACTCAATTAAATTAAATTTTCCACTCTATACATAGTCTCAAAAAAATTCTGGAAAGTATGAACGAACTAATGAACGAATGAAACCAGATGCCCCCTGCCTACATGCCTATGCGAAAAGCAGGGTAGGGCTGTAAAAAAAATAATAAATACGTATAAATATTTTAATATCTTAGCCGATGAAGGATTTCTAAATCTGTGCATTATTAATAGGACCGCGAGGGTCATCGAACGTTACATTTGATAGACTCATACAATATTTCTTTACAGGTTTCCATATAATACTGAAACGGAATATACTATTTATATATATAAATGTAATTATATATTTAATTTATAATATTATATATTATATATTCATAATGTAAATGAGACACAAAAGCCAGCTTTTACAATAACTTTATTTACTAATAAAGTTTTTTATTAACGATCTTCACATTTTACGATATTTAAATTATTATTCTAATGACCGAAATACCGGCACTTAATACAATCGGTAATGGTCCTCCTCATTACGATGACACCTATTACTACACTATAAGTAACTTATGCTAACAATAATTATACATACATAGATATACAATGCCAGTCGTGGCGCAGGAAGGAGCACAAGTGTGTGATTGATTGTGGGTTCAATCCCCGCTCGAGGAAATGAAATATTTATTTAAATTAATATTTTCATTTCTTCGCTCTTATATCGAAGCAAAGCGCAGCATTGAGTTCCGACACTCAAAACGGAATGCCGGAAAATGGGAAACGTAGTGTCTTAACACTAGGATACCTCTGCCAACCCTGCTATGTGAATACAGCGTGAAGCTGATTTATTTATTTATTTATTTTGAAATGTATACACAACAAATACTTAAATTTATATAATTTAAACAACTTTTTTTAAGTTTACACTATATCCCGCAACTAGCAGGATGGCTATAATACGATTCAATAAAATTATATGCTGTTCTCATCGTGTTATATGTGTTATTATATTTTTTTTATGGAAAAAAGTCGTGTCTAAGGTTTTTTATTAATAGTTTTTGATACACAGATAGAAAAAATATCTAATATCTATTCACAAATTATTCTTTCTTTTCTCCATATAGATATACGTACTCACACAGATCCCTGTAATAATTACCTGCCCTTATATTCGATTCCACTTACATTTAGTAGCTATACATGATATATGACGAGCTCTTAGTCTGTTGGTAGGATCCTGCCTAAAATAAGCAGGTGTTCCGCACCAGTGAATAATATATAGTCCGGCCGCTGCGGTCATTAGGCGATGCTAATAATTGATGAGTGTGTACTCGCTTTTGGCTGTGTCCGATATAAGCTTCTGTTTTTTTTTTATATTTCTAGCATATTTAAGGACATATAAAGTGCTAAATATTGTAAAAACTGTGTTTTCATTTAAAGTAGAGAGGACAAAAACATTCTGTATATTATATATATAAATAAATCATTTGACCAATTACTAAATTTCCTTCGAGTAGAATTTGTCACTCAATGTCTCAAATTCGAACAGAAAGCTGATTCGAAAGAGTATACTCTATTCTTTCCAATTCGAGACATTACATTTTTGGTGTAGGAACCCAACGTCACGTTTTGTACCAGTTTGGAACTGAGAAAAAAACAAATTATTTCAATATTTATATTTATTTTAGTCCGGCATCTGCTGTCGTCATTCCTCATATAAAACTGAATTGTACAATAAAAACTTTTTAACATACAAATAGGTACAGGTCCTCCACCTGTAGCTTTACCCCCGTAATCAAATCGTTTAAGTTATTTAAGTATTAGTTTTAAATAAGAATCATATAATCACATTATGCAGTGTAAATCCCCGAGGCACCTCTGACCGCATCTAAAGTTGATTACATCGAACCCGCTAAAATGATAGCCTCCATCGATAAACAGACTATCCAATACAAAAATATTATTTTTTTAATTCGAAGCATTACTCCCTCAGATTAGCGCTTTCAACTAAAGAAAGTCCTCAGCTTTATATAAAATAAAATATAAAAAGGTACATTATAAACAGCCCTCTGCATAAGTATATATGAAAAAATATATATACACAATTCGTCGAGTTAACATTCAAATCCCAAAGTCAAAGCCACTCTCAATACTTTATTATATTATATCATACAGGGAAACACCAGAAGAAGAGCTCGTAAGCCAATACATTGTAGTATACAGTAGACATGCCATACCGAATCTTAATATAATGGAAAGATAAACAATGAAGAGTTGAGCGCCTTTCCATCAGAACAGAAGCTTGCAAATATTTGTATGTTTGCGGTGTAAATGTTATAAAAAAGAGATTTTTTATCGTTTTATTTAATTGTAAATATGACGGTTATAAATGTGAATAACCACACTGTGGCACGTTAACCCCAAATAATTTTACAAAATAAGGAAATTATATCAATTTTAATATCTTTCAAATGATAATTAATATGTGACTACTACTGACTGTAAATGTGATGGTTGTTACCTTGATCTCCGCTCGGGGGAATGAATTATTATTTATATATTTTTCTCATGGAAAGTGGGGAACGTAATATTTTAATACCAGGTTCCCTCTGCCTGTTCACGCTGTATCCCGCACACAGCAGGGTGCTGTGTGCGGGATACAGCGTGAAGCTGATTAGATTTTTTTATTGTATATTTACAATATTGTTGTATACAAAATAAATATACAATGTGGCCAGTTGTGACACAGGGGTATGAGTATAAATGCAACTGGTTGTGGGTTCTATCCCCACTCGAGAAAATGAAATATTTATTTAAATTAATATTCTCATTCCATCGCTCTAGTGTCAGAAGAAACAAAGCGCGAATTTAAGCGGAATACAGCTTAAATCTGAAACAAAAAAAAAATATAATAACTATCAAATCTCTTCTAACTTGGACTCAATAAGGCGATTTCACGGCTTCGTAAAAAGGTTCCCTGGAAGGATTTTAGAGACACGCTAGCGAAATGAAAGAACTTGCCACATTATTTTTACTTACGTCGCAACTTTTATATGAAACAGCGGCTCACGGCACTTACCTGTCACGATATCACGCTCGAATTTTCGCTGTATGAAAAATGCAAGAGGCGAAATGATCTTGTTTATGGTGATTTTGAATAAATTTTTGTGACGATCTCTTTTGTTTAGCTTTTTTTCTTTTTCATACAGCAATTATGTATTGGAATGCTGTTTGTTTAGTATTTTTCTTTATGCAGCTTTCGTTTTTTGAAGCAATTAATGAGTAGATAGTAGTGATAGAACACTCTTTGTTTTTTTTTAATGGAAGGATATTGTGTCTATTTAACAATCAAACCGACTGGTTGTGGGTTCGGTCTCCACTCGAGGACATGAAATATTTACTTAAATTTATATTTCCATTTTTTCGCTCTGGTGTCGAGGCTAAGCGCGGCGTTGAGTTCTGCCACTCAACACGCAATGCCTCCAAAAATTCGGCAGAAAGTGGGGAACGAAGTGTCTTAACACTAGGTTCCCTTTGCCTACCCTGCTGTGTGCGGGATAAAGCGTGAAGCTAATTTAATTTAATTTTTTTAAGAGTCTACTAATTTTACAATTAAATCATGATTTTGGTTGTTTTAAAAATATTATCGACTAGTGACTGCACGCAATTTGGCAAAATTTAATTATTTCCTATAGATCACCTGGGCCAATATGGTTTTATATAGTCCAGACCTTTTCTTTTCTCCGCTATGACATAGAACTCAAGATCATTATATGTTCTATCCGTACTTCCTAACTTATTGGCGAGAAAATAAATACTATATAATTTCATTTACAAAACCAAACCTTTAATACATACAACAGCAAACAACATTTCAACCCTTATTGCTATGAAAATTGAACCCACTAATACTACTTTCTCAAATCTAAACTATACTCTAAAACTTTCCGCTGAACCTACCCTAGTCTCAGATAATACACCTTACCAAATGCATGTAACGTACTCGGTACTAGCAAACGTTAGTACAAAAGTGGAACAGGTTCATATAAAATTCAACACTGAAGGATTACAATATTGAATGGCGTCGGAATTCGGGAAAAAAACTCCAGTACCTCTGAATAATTCAGCTGCAATCACTGGCCATCTCATTTATTCATAGACCGTCCGTCAAAACGAGTTATTTACATTTTTGTGCTGTTTCTCTCCTTTTTAAAATCTTTAATTATGATACGTACGGTTGTTGTATTAATATTTTGAGAGATAGAGTGGAGAGAAAAAAAAAATTAGTTACAAATTATAGTATATTTTTTGTTTATCCCGTTTATAGTAGGGAAAGCCGAATTGGCTTAGTGTTAAGACACTATTCTTCGCTTTTTGAGATATTCGAGATATTGAAATGTGGGACTGAATTTCGCGTTCTGACTTAATACTACAGTGAAGACAAACAATTATTTTTTTCCCCCAAATTGAAATCTGCTACGCCACGACAACTTCTTATAAAATATTCTAGTTAAAAATTAATAAATAAAAAATCAACATCTATTTGGAGTTTCTAAAAAATAAAATAGCTGTCCTTCTCCTTGTCCTGTGTTTTTTTTACTGACTTAGCCGAAAAAAACTAGAGTATGCTCTCCATTCTCCATTATACGTAGTATAATTTGGAGAACGTATACCATTTTGGAGAACGTGTATCTGAAAGGGCTTAGAAAACATTTTTTTTCCAGCTCTGATAGATAAGCCGCAGCGTTGAATTCAACACACAGTATCCCAAAAATCAACAGCAAGTGAGGAACGGAGTGAATTAACACTATTTCCTACACTCCGTACATGGCAAAAACACATACTTTACACACATGCTTATATATGTATGTATAAAGAAGTCTGTAGCTTAAATATGAGGCCATTCATCTAACGTACAAATGCACTCAAGGCACCAAGGCACCAATAATTCTTAAAAAGCCGTACATTCCCTTTTTGCAGTAAAGCGTCGAGTGGAAAACTCTGTAATGATATATGTAGTAAGAAAGGGGATAAAAAAACCACCCCAACCCTATTCGAGAGTGAAGAACTCCCTCGGCCGATATAACTTGGATCGTGATATAATATAATAAATGTAATCTTTTAATGCTTGTTAGTTTTGAAAGTACATTTTTTTCTAAATGAAACTATTTTAACCGTATTAATCGCGTATATTTAGTATTTTTATACATTTTGAGAAACCCGACGTTTCGAACACTTTGCAATAGTCCGTGGTCACGGGTAGACGGGCGGTCCGGTTAAAATAGTTTCATTTAAAATGTGTAATAATCGTGAAAATCAAAGAACTTGTTACATTTTTTTCTGTTTTTTTTTTCGTTTCGCGTTAATACACTCCGCATTTCATTTTCCCCTGAATTCTGGAGGTTTTGCGTGTTGAGCAGCAGAACTCAAGGTTTTGCCTCGATACTAGAGCAAAAAAAATGAAAATATTAAATATTTTATTTCCTCTTAGTTTTAGATAAGAAGTCCTGGCTGTTTCATCAGATTAGCTCGATGATATCATATTATTAATTATTATGTAACCTACATATATATGACTGCCAAGTTTTATGATACTGATTTTAAGTCGAATAAATCAAGCCAGTGCCTTAATTTTTATTATATAATTACAAAATCAGCAACGAGTCGACCTAATAAAATCATGTTAAAAACATAACAAACAAAAACTGATCTTATCCAGAATCATTTTATGACATAAATTATTAATTATAATAATAATCAGCTTCACGCCTTATCCCGCACACAGCAGGATAGGTAGAGGAGAGAGATAACCTAGAGTTAAGACACTCCATTCCTCATTTTCGAATTCTGGAGGCAATGCATGTTGAGTGGCGGAACTCAACGACGCACTTTTCCTCGACACCAGAGCTAAGAAATGAAAATGAAAATTTAAATAAATATTCATTTCCTCGAATAGGGATCGAACCCACAACCAGTCGATTTTATAATGACACTTTGTGCCCCTGCAAAACGACTGGCCTCTCTTTTTAAATATAAATTACTCTATAATAATAAATAGTAGTAGGTCACAGATGGCCTGATAATTTACTACGATAAAACTCATGTAATCCTGTATTCCAATATCCATATATCACGTTTTTGTCTAGGGATATAAAAATCTTACAAATATTATAAATGTAAAACTATGTAAGATTGGATTGTTTCGCTTTCACGCAAAAAATACTACCTCAGAATAACATATAAGCTTCATTTTATGTAGTAGCATCATAATACACATAAATCATAATTTAAGGCTTAATAATAACAACAGGTTAAAGCGAGCGAAGCCGCGTGTGGACCGCTAGTTAATTCATAATACATAAGAGAGTTCCCTCCAAGGCCAGTCGTGGCGCAGGTGCACAATGTGTGGCTGTAAAATCAATTGATTGTGGGTTCGATCCCCACTCAAGCAAATGAAATATTTTTTTACATTTATATTTTAATTTTTTCGTTCTAGTGTCGAAGCAAAGCGCGGCGTTGAAAATCGACACTCAACACGCAATGTCTCCTGAACTCGGCAGAAAGTGGGGAACGGAGTGTCTTAACACTAGGGTTCCTCTGCCTACCCTGCTCTAGCTTTTTTTTATAAGAGTTCTCCATATCAATTATTCATACTTTTATTTTAAAAATCTGCTTTATCTATGTGGTAAGAAAACTCATCAACAAATCTCGATTTGCTGAACAATTAAAACAAAAAATCTTAAAAGCATTTTTAGCGCTTTCAAAGCGTCATTTCGCATTTAGAAAAGCAAAATACTTTGTTAAAGAATAATAATTCTATTCCGCTCACTACATACTAGTTATCTTTATTTAAGGGCTTATAAACTTTTTACGGCGACTAAAAAAAAAATAAAGAATTATGATATATTTATCCTCGTGTTGGACAAAAGCTAGTGGTGGCGCAGGGCCACAAAGAATTCTGTGAAATGTGATTTAATAGAAACGGAGTGTCTTAACACTAGTTTCCGAGGTTCTCTCTGTCTAATCCGCATTGTGCGGGATACAGCGTTCATTGGAAACAAACACACTACCATCAGGCACTCTCACTCCAACTGCGCCACGAAGGCCAACAAGTCCATGCAGATAATGCAAATGTCAAGATTTTAGAATTTTCCTCCACTATCCACTATTTTCGAGCGACACACAGCACGAATGCTTGACACCATAAAGCGTGTTTACGAGTTAGCTTCTGCTGTATCTCCAATGTCGTAAATAAATCGATGCATGTATTAATGTTGTATCGGCGCTATTCTGAAAGATTTAATTTAATTTTAGTTTTAGTGGTAGTAAAAATTGGTAATTGTTAATTTTGCGCCCTAGTTTCGTGGCGTGTTGAGTGGTGGAACTCAACGCCGCGCTTTGTCTATTGAAGTGAAAAAAGAAAATAATTTAATCGACTGGAAATCGAATCTATAACCGTAACCTGGCGACCTGGTTGCTAGTATATAAATATCAATAAATGCTTTTGTTTTTGTGTTTGCATATAAAATATACATCTTACCAAACATATCCGATCAGTGATCCAAAAAGGTATGAAGGTAGGGATAGTAAGGGATGTGCATATTTGAAGTATTTTCTGAAAAAATAAAAATTGGGTTAAATATGAGCTTACCGAGAGCTTTCATATATTGAAAAGAATTACTACTTATATAGGTAGAGAAAAAAACCTTTTTAAATTCTTTCTACTGCAAAAGCTGTACAGTTTGTACAGCTTATACATCAGAATATCGTATAGGCTACAATTATGAAAAGATTTTTTATAATTGGTGTATAATATACCTTTTTATGGAAAAAGACAAGGCAAACGAACGTACGGGTCACCTGCTAGTAAGTGATCACCGCCGCCCGCGACTCCATGCAACACCAGAGGAGCTACAGGGGCGTTGCCAGCTTTTTAAAGGTACCTAGGTCCTATTGACCTGGAAACACTGCCGCATTTAGGCCAGTATAATAAGTTTAAGTGGCCGGTCGTGGCGCAGCGGCACAAGGTGTGACTGTAAACCGACTGGTTGTGGGTTCGATCCCCACTCGAGGAGATGAAATATTTACTTAAATTTATATTTCCATTTCTTCGCTCTGGTGTCGAGGTAAAGCGCGGCGTGGAGTTCTGCCACTTAACACGCAATGCCTCCGAAAATCGGCAGAAAGTGGGGAACGGAGTGTCTTTCACTACGTTCCCTCTGCCTACCCTGCAGTGTGCGGGATACAGCGTGAAGCTGACATAATAAGTTTAAGCAGGCGAAGCCGCACATTGATAGTCATTGCTATCGGTGACACATTTTAAGTATCCGAACGAACTGATTACATTGATATAATTACTGCAATACAAAATAATTAGCCTTATATTCTACCTTGTTTTGTAGAAAAGATAAAACATAAAGGAATTTTCAATTATTACCAATACTTCCTAAGATTCGTACGTTCAACCAAACAAACACATCGATTTTATAGAGCCATTAATATTGATAATATAAACCAAGCGAAGCTAAAAAAATAATAATAACTGCCGTAATAAGATAACAATCTCATTTCGGGACAGTCATCTCAAATTTAACGTACCGCAGTGAGACGAAATAAGGTGCTTTATTTTAAATCTTATTAACCACTTTATCAGTTACGAGAGAAGTCTCTTATATTTAATACCGTGATTTGAAACCAGGAAAAATATCAAATTATTATTCCTGTTGTCGTGGAATGTTACATCCAAGCAAATATTAATTATTGTGAGTTCGATTCCCGCTTTAAAGAAATTCATATTAAGTAAATATAGCATAAAAATAGTATGTCAAAGAAAAGGATATATCCAGTTATACTGAGAGAACATTTTAGTTGTAACTCTTTTTATTCGGCGGCATATGGATAGCGGAGAGTCTCAACACTATATTCCCTCTGCCTACATTTCTGTGTGCGGGATACAGCGTGAAGCTAAACACTACCGTATAAAGACAAAAGAAGTACGACTTACAAAAATTTTCTTGAATTCTAGAATAAGACACTAGAAATGCATACTATAAAACACAGCTATGGTTACTATCATACGTGACTTCACGGATCTCGGTTTATTTAAGATCGCCCCTTATTGAATCGCTATAGTAATATTTTATATAGGTTATACGATTAAGTATAATTTATATATGTTTTGGTTATAAAAGTTTAGATTCACTAAAAATAAAAATCAGCTTCACGCTGTATCCCGCACATAGCAGGGTAGGCAGAGGGAACCTAGTGTCAAGACACTTCGTTGCATCGTTAACATGTTCACTCTTCACGCAATGATTTGAAAATTGGGTGATTTTGAAAAATGAGAGATAGAAGGTCTTAACATATTAAATGAAAGTAATTTAACCGGATTAATCGCGTATATTTAAGATTTTTACATTTTGGAAACCCGACGTTTCGAACACTTTACAGTAGTCCGTTGTCACGGGTAGACTGTACTGTAGGGTAGACTGTATATAGGTAGTTCGAAACGTCGGGTTTCCAAAATGTAAAAATCTTAAATATACGCGATTAATCCGGTTAAATTAGTTTAATTTAATATGTGTAATAATCGTGAAAATCAAAGAACTTAGAAGGTCTTAACACCAAGTTCCCTCTGTCTCTCTGCTATACGTGAGAATTGTAACTTTAACTGATGCCATGAAAACATTTAAAAATATTATTTAATGATAATTACTTCAAAATTATAAAATCTCAACAGAATTGCCTTCCGAACCGGTGGTAGCTTTTTTTATATGTTCATTCGACGATTCAAAAGTGCTTATAATAGTGAATTTGAACAAAGAATATATTGAATTTAAATAAAAAAAATACAATCGAATTGATAATCTCCTTTTCTTACAGAAGTCGATTAAAAAGAAATATATCTCCATTTACATGAACAACCTGTACTTTACATCAACACATAAAACACATAGCTGACAAACATTGTACAAATATCTCAACGCGAAGCTCACAATTGGCATCACGCGATACATTGCACTATTGTAAATTGGCCAGCGGCATGCCTTTATTTATTCATTTTTTTAAGTGTTAGCGCGTGTTTCACGGAGTGAATTTTTTTAAACAAATATAGTAGATAAAAGCAGATGTCGCGAAAAAAATCCACTCCAATTGAGGCCAGTCGTGGCGGAGGGGTACAAGTGTGTGACTCTAAACGCGATTGGTTGTGAGTTCGATTACCAATCGAATATAAATTCACATAAATATGTCATATAATCAAATGACATATTTATGTGAATTTATATTTATACTTCCTCGCTCTGAGGTCGAGACAAAGCACGATGTTGAGTTCCGCCACTCAACACACAATGCTTTCTTTTAGCTTCCCTCGACCTAACCTGTGGTATGTGGGATACAGCGTAATACTGTATTTTTTTTAGTATACACTAGCAGCGCATGCGTAGCCTTATTAATTATATAATTTATACATTCAATATTTTTTCATTATTCTCAGAAATTGCACTACGTGACTGCTTGACAAGATGTCATCAGCGGCAAGGGCGCCCCCCGCGGGACTCGCGCCTAGGCTTGCTGCCGCATCCCTTAAAATATTTTGAATTTACATTTTTACATGGCGTTCATTAGTATCGTATACATATTTCACGCACATTCAACAATCCAAGTGATTTATTTAGGCTCTAAACCAAAGTGGAGCGCTACATTGTTGTACAACGCGAAATTATGCTGCAGTTATATGTAAAAAGCTGACTATTTGGCAAAGAGAGACCAATAGCGAATGATATCTTAATTAATTAGAATAAAAATAGAAAAACGTGAATTTTTATTGCATCCGGTATAAGTAAGATTTATTTTTAATTTTTTTCTTACTATATCTCGTATGTAGAAAAGAGACCAATTATTGAGACTTTGTGTATTAAGCGCGACTCAATACCGCGCTTTGTATGCTTTGTGTCATTTGTTTATTTATAATTTTAATTTTTTACCAAGTTAGTTTTTATTAGAAACTGGACTTCAAAAACTTAATCCAATTAGATAATATTATTCAATATTCAATTCAAAAATTCAATATTATTATTCAATATTATTATTCAACGAATATACCTACTAAGCCCTATTACTAAATCTTAGTAACTTAATCAGACTGCCTTTTCAGTAAAAGTAGTTTATTTTTTCTATCTAGCCTGCTCACTCAGGATAAAAGATAATACAAATAGATCAGGTACGGGGGACTCACAGACAGAGCGTACAGGTAAACGGAAAGTGGTGATGGTTATTTTCTGTAATATCTGGGGGCGTATCTAGAGTTAATAAACGATAGTTTCACGCGCTAAACGATTTTATGTTTTTGTCTGATTAATACCCCAGATTGATGAGAAGATTGGTTCGATCTGGTGGCTAGGACTGTAATAAAACCGTTTAACATAATAATATTTTTTATTTAATTTATTGATTATGTTGACTTAGAAGCTTAATATTTCATGGGCTTCAAGGGAGTATAGACCTTTTTTTATCTCTGGGAAATGCATTTACGCAGACCGCCCATACGCAAGGCAAATGCTTTACAGATGAGCGGTAACGTGGGATTCAAAATTCCATACTACCCACAAAAACCCAGCGGAAACTCGCTCCACTAATAGGAGACGCCGCAGGATCGCTTGTGCATACTACTAAGACGCCTCAGTGGAAGGGAGTATAAACCTAGACATTTTATATTAATTTCAACTTCATATTCCCACGTGGTCTTGAGAAAATGTTCAAAATTGACCAATGGCCAAACAACAAATAGTTAAAAACAAATAGATAGAAAGGCGACCGAAGGAAAAGTAAAGTGATCCTTCTATGAGTAAGAATTCATCTCTATATATAATAAGACAGTAAAAATATTTTGTCTGTACATTTAGTAATTTTGACTGTAATGGATAGACTGACACTTAAAAAGTATAATAGAAAGTAAAAATATATATTTTTTAATTTCTTGTCTGTGTGTCTGTCTGTCTGTCGATATGTATGTCAACATTTATCTCTGAAAGTACTGAACCGATTTACTTGAAAATTTCACCAATTGCTTTGTTTTAACTCAATTTAACTACTAAAGTTTGGTTCATCAAAATCGGTTCATTAAAAAAAAGTTATTATCATTTGAATGAACTCAAGGCATTAGTTTGCCTGCGAATATTATATAGCAAAGCGCTGATAAGATTTGACTGTTAATAAAAATATATAGTTTTGAAGCACGATTACACAATATTTTATACAATAAAGTAAAAAAAATTGAATTGGTAATGGAGACTTTGACTTTGACTTTGTAAAGTCGTAATTAATTCAACACAGAGATAAAGAACGATTTGATCTTCAAGGAAATATCAAGGAGGCTTTATGCATATTTTATAAATATCAAATATCAACATTGGTCGTATTTTTTAATTCAAAACAATCAAAAAAATCTTATAGAAATTACGATAATGTAGTAAAAAAATCATATTAGAACTCATTATAGTTTTCCATCAATTCTGTTTATTAAATCAATAATCATGTATTTTAAGCGGGCGAAGCCGCGAGCGGGCCGCTAGTATAGAAATAAAAATGTAAAATAATTACAATAAACACGTTTATATTCTTTATGTATTCAATTCGGAATTTTAACACATATCATATCATAAAATAATAGTACCTTAATACGTTTAAGCTAACACGCCTATATTTGGGTGAAAAGTCCCAGGCAAAGCATCGAGCTCCTACACCTGTTACACTATCGGCACTCACACGGTTAATCATTAGAGTGCAACTTTTTTGCCTTGTTATTACTTTAGCGTTTCGCATTGAGTGGCGTAACACAACTCCGCGCTTTGCCTCGTTACCTGAGTGATAAAGTGAAAATATTAAGTGTTTCATTCCCCCTAGTCGATATAATTGTGGATTCACCTGTCGCGTTTACAGTCACACAAGTGTGCCCCACGCTGGCGCCACAACTGGCCTCTATACTTAAACTAAACAAATAAATATTGAAGACTGTCGTGGCGCAATGGGGCATCATCTGACTGTTAGAGCAGTAGTTGTATGTTCATTATCCAATCCTAACTTACTAGCGATAATACATAAATTCTTTTTATTACCACGCTCTGTTAGACTAAGCTCAGCGTTGAGATCCGAAATTCAACAATCAGTATCTGAAAAAAATAGGCAATGTTTTGGAGAAATGAGTGTCTTGACACTAGATTCCCTCAGCTTGTCCCGAAATGTAGGAAACAAATTGTTATAGGTTTGATTTTTTCAACATCTAGTTTGTTATTCAGTTTGATGGATATCGTTAAGCTTAAAATATGTCCGTGACATTCACATATCGTTGCCTAGAATAAGCTTTTAAGCTGTTTAATAAATCTGTCTGCGCTTAAAAGCTAGTAACATTTTTTTGTGAACTATCAAATACATATACATAGATTGTACCTGAATATGAATTAGTTTCACGCTGTATCCCGCACACTGCAGAATAGGCAAAGCGAAATCCTTCTCATTTTTCACGAAATTCTGGAGGCAATGCTGGTTGAATGGCGAAACACAACGTCGCACTTTTGCCTCGACACCAGAGCGAAGAAATGAAAATATTAATTTAAATAAATATTTCATCTTCTAGCACCCTAGAAGATGAAATATCTAGATCTTCGATCCACCGATCGAACCCTCAACATCACATATGTAATATAGTTTAGTATTTAGTAATTATTTTAGTAATTTGTATAATTTTAGTATAATTTTAGTAATTATTGAATTACGAAGTGGCTTAACACTGTGTGTTGTCTCCAAACCTTTATTATTACCACTTTCCTATAATTCTTATAGAAATATGAGACTTTTTAGCTTGTATTGGATAATAGTGAAATAATGAGTGACAAAACAATTAGTTTTCTGATTTCCTTTAAATTTGGAAACATTGTACGTCGATTGGCGGTTCTCAACGCCGCTTCACGTATATTAACTAATATTTTATTGTTTTAAATTATTCGTAATTACGTTTAACATACATTAAGCTGAAATAGTAAATGAGAATAAAAGATATGAAATAAATAACAGCTTTACGGCCTTTGTCAGCTTCAATGTTTCACAATCACTGTAACCTCTATTATTCATGACATTACGTGTAATAGATGAAGGAAATGTTATCCACATTTCCTTGTTACATAGAGTCCAAGTGGTTCTTATTTTTAACCCTCGACAATGGTTTCTAATTAGGATCCCAGTGAAACACTTCATCTTATTTTTAACCTTGGTTAATGCTTCCTCTTTTCACATCCTCTTCACTTGTCACTGTCAAGTTAATTCGCCTCTTATATGAAGTCTTTCCTCATAACTGTCCCGTTCCTTTTATTTTTAATGTTTGTGTTTAGTCCTCTATGTATTTTTTATGTAAATATATAAGGTTTAGAAAATAATAAGACATACTAGTAAAATATTATGTATTACTAAGCTGTTTGTTTGTATTTTGGAAGTATTTATTGTTTCGTAATTAGTTCAAAAAGGCAAGTGAAGCCGGAAAGTGGTGAACGCGGAGTGTCTTGACACTTAGTTCTCTCTGGTTACACTGTTTAGTATTTTGACTAGAAATAAAATATTTAATTTTATAAGCAAAGTATACTATTGCATGTTAATTTTAAAACCAAATGTAATTCCAAAATGTGAATGCCAAATATACAAACAAAACTAACAAAATAAGAAACTACGAAAATATAAAAAGTCGTCGCAAATTCATATAATCTGTATTTACAAGTTACTTCTACACTCCAGTGAATATGAAAATTGTACATTTATGTGCCTTATAACACGTCCAATACACGAAGACACATCATAACTCTTAGAAATATCTCATTTACACGCTAAAATTTGAAGAAGAGAGGCCAAGTTAAACTGGCCTCGCGGGCCTCTGGGTCAGAAAAACACTACTTTTGTACGAGACTCTTTTTTTACATTGAAAATCCTTTGGGAAATCCAAATTGACTTTTTTGGAGATGACAGAATAACCGTCACTGCGCTGATTTTTTTATATAGTCGACTTTTGGCAGTAGCTTTCATATGGTTTTTTTTTTCGTTTTAAACTTTTGTACACCCTAGGGCTTAGAAAATCTAGGCTCTATTTAAACTGTGCTTTTAATTTTTAAAACATTCAGATTTTTTGTTGATAAAAAAATCGGACAAGCGCGAGTCGGGATCGTTCACCGGGTTCCGTGAAAAATGTGTGAGGTCTTGAGCTTTTTCTGAAATTACCATTACATAAAATACCTTACTTAGCGGCTTTTATTTAAAATTTTTCCCCCTTTTTAAGACTATTATTTTTTAGGATTAAACACAAAAATATAGTTTTTAGGTTTTTACCTGTACTAGTACTACCTGTAGATGCTAGCAAATTTCATAACTCTAGGATAACCGGAAGTACCCTATTAATTTGTATTCCCTTTATAATGTCGAAATATGCGTTGCTATTTAAAAAACTAGCAGAGTTTTTAGGATTTAATTTCAAATGAACCATACATTTGTCGAATATTTTTTTTTCAGGAAATCATGGGGCCGTATATGAGTGCACGGTTTGAATTTTAACTTAATATCTAAAATCGTTCTTGATAAAGGCTCTTGACAGACACACAGATGGACAACAACGTGATCTTATAAAGGTTTTTTTTTTCCCTAAAAGCTACGACCCTAAACCCTAATTATTAAAGATGATAAAAAAAATTAAAAAATAAATACATTTTTTCACTTTTATCCATGATTCATCACTAATAAATAATTTTGTGGTTCTCTGACTTGGCTGACATATGGCTGGAGGGATTCATGCTAAATCTAATTAAAATTATTATAAAATTATAAAATCTGATAATAGGCAATCCTTAAAAAAATAATTTTGCATGTGATATATGTTTTACAGCACTCTGCGCTGCATTTTGTCTTGAGACCACATTGAGGAAATTGAAATAATTTATTCCTCCGAGTGAAATCGAACCCGAAAGCCATCATCACATTAGATTTAGGTACAAGAATCTCTAAGTATAAAATTCATCTATCTAAATTCCACACAGTATCCAAGAAAATACATTCAAAACACAAAATTTCTTAACACAAAATATAGCAAATAACCACAACATATTCATATATGGAATCATCTCATTAAATACTTAACATCAGCATATTTACGTGACATATGCACGATCTAATTAAATCGTGAAAGGAGTTGTTTTTGGGCTACAACTTTACGAAGCTTGCTACATGATATTCGTAGCCAGTGTCACTTGACCTCCCGTGCCTCTTTTAAGCCTCACACAATCCAAATTAATGTACGTAAGTCCTCCCAATTCAAGTGCTCAAACGTCTGGTCACGTTAAAATCTCGCGGCATACAAACGATCCCACTTAAAAGTTTGATGCGTTCGGAATAAATTCCATTACTGTTTTATGGTTTTACATTTTAAACAGATGCTTGGTGTGAGAAGTGGAATGTAAATTTGTATTTTACATGTTATATATGTTTTAATGTTCAGTAATTGCTTAAAAGCTTTTTAGGCTTTGCATAGTTTGAAAAAATCAGCCAGTTGGTGGTATCTAGTTAATTATAATATAGACTAGCGACCCGCTGGTGGCTTAGCCTGCTTGCTCTACGCAATTATTTATTTTTCATCTGAATTACTTACCATATATTGAAACTCAAACTTTTAGCCAATTCAGTAATCAATTCAGAATAAAGTTAAAAAAAACAAAAAGTTCTAAAAAATAAAATTCTAAATTAGAATTTAAAAAATCAGTAGCTATTATTTTGTATCAATTGCCACATGCAATATTTGATATTGACATATTTTGGGACCAGTCGTGGCGCAGCGGCACGAAGTGTGACTGTAAAACCGATGAAATATTAACTTAAATTTTACGGCGTTTAGTTCTGCCACTCAACACGCATTGCCTCCAGGTTCGGCAGAAAGTGGGGAACGGAATGTCTTAACACTAGGTTCCCTCTGCCTACCCTGCTGTGTGCGGGATACAGCGTGAAGCTGTGAAGCTGACATATTTTTGGGATTCCGTACCTTTTAAGGAAAAAAGAATCCCTTATAAGATCACTTTGTTGTCCATCTGTCTGTCTGTCAAGATCTCAAGAATGAATAGCGATCAAGTTGAAATTCAAATGATATACTCAAATCGGCCCAATGATTGTCTGAAAAAGAAATTGTTTTTCTATATTTACTTAAAAAAAAGATAAGAAATAATTACCTAAAAGAGAGGCAAATTTTGCATTACAGTCACTAGTACAAGTAAGGTATCCTATGAAAGGGCTAAGCTTGAAAAGTTTGAATTGCAGAAAAAGCTCGAGACCTCAAATTTTTGTATGGAACCTCCGGTGGGCGAGCTCGACTCGCTCTTGTCCGGTTTTTTATAAATAAACCGATTTAAATAAAAGAAAAACTAATTGTTAAAAGATGTTTCCCAGAATACAATAGTAAAAGTAACGACATACAATCTTTACAATCTTTTCAACATTCTAAGTTACTTCTTTATGCTGATGATGCAAAAACTTTCAAAATTATAAGAGAACGTGAGGATTGTACAAAACTACAGATGGATCTAATCAATTTTGATAAATATTGCACATCTAATGAATTATTCCTTAATCATGACAAATGCTGTGTAATAAGTTTCTGTAGAAAAAAATCTCCCATCTTATTCGATTATTTGATTCGTAACAGGAACATATCAAGTCTCCATTGTTAAGGATCTTGGTGTATTATTGGATGCCGGTCTTTTATTTGACAAACACATTGTCAATATTATAGGAAAAGCATTTAAAATGCTTGGATTTATATTTAGACAGGGATGTGATTTTAAGGACATACGTATATTTAATCTTGTGTATAATTCATATGTAAGATCTTACTTAGAGTATGCTTCGCCTGTCTGGAACCCACAGTATGATAAATATATATTTGCAATTGAAAGCGTCCAAAATAAATTTATATGGCGATTACTTTACAAATTTAAATTAGACGATGCTCAGAATCTAAATATTTTATCATTAAAAAAACTAAGAGGATATAGAGATCAATTTTTTTTGTACAAACTCCTACACAACCTTATAGATTCTAACTACCTGCTAAGTAATATTCACATAAAATGTCCAATTTTTAGTGCCCGATCTAGAGATATCTTCTACATTTCTGCTCGAAAAACTAATTATGGTTAGGTCTTGTAGGGCATACAATAACTGTTTTAGCGATATTATTCACTCCATTCTGATGTATAAGTAGAAACTTTTTTGGCTAATGTAATGTAGATATGTACTAGCTTTAAGTATTGTAAGCGCTGTTTGTTTCCCAATATAAAAATAAGTAAATAAAATAAATAAAACTAAAAAATAAATCAGTTTCAGTTCAAGTAAAAAATATATTTAAACTTAATAATATCATTTCTCCACTGTTTTAGAGGTAACAGTTGAGTTCAGCCAAAGCGTTGCAAGAAACGGAATGCCTTGACATTAGGTTCCCTCTGCCTACCGCTACAATACTGAACATAATCACTAACAGCAAGTCCAGTCCATTCACCTGTGTTTTTTAACTGCGTACAAAATACATTATTTAACTCCGCTAGTACCTAAACAACTTTTAACTTAATCCACAAGTTGGCGTGAAGAGCGCATCTGTTCCCTTATTTATTTTTACTCAACATAAAACTTGTACAACGCTTTTGGCGGTACAAAGAACTTTGTGAGACTTTTTCAAATTTAACACGTGTTTGAAAAAGAAACTGGGTAATGTTTTTTGAAAGCTTATATAGCTTGTATGGATGTATATATATAGTAGTAACACATCCGAATTTCACGTACAAATTGTGCTTTTTGTGTAGAGTATAAAAAGTCAGTCGTGGCGCAGGTGCGTGTGACTGTGAACGCGACTGGTTGTCGGTTTGGGTTTCACTAGAGAAAATGAAATGAAATATTTAATATTTTCACCTCTTCGCTCTGAAACATACAATGCCTCCAGAATTGGGTGGAAAGCGTCTTAATGGGAACAGAATAGCTTGATGAATCTTGACAATTACTATATGTAATGTTGTAAGCTCAGGTGACAATATAATATACTGATATCTTCGAGTTGGTCTGATGATGAAACAGCAGATGAAAAAGGCAGTCATAAATAGAAAAGGAAAGGAATAAATGGGAATTTTCTAAGGTTGTTGGTAAACCACTCGAATTTAGGCTCTTGTGATTTTGTAGAATTCAGTTTCCTGTTTCTACTAAAGTCCTTTTAACTAAAAAAAATCTTACAAATTATAATTATTATAATTATATTGAAAAGTAGCTAGCTACCCGCAGCCTCACCCGCTTGAACTAGACAATTATATTTTTTAAAGAAAAAAAACTAAAGATTCAGCCAATTTACTTTACTGACTGACTTTTGTAGCAATTTTGTCGAACAAAACTATGTATTACCTAAAACTACATGATTATTTGCTTAGTAATTCTAGTTTATCCATTATACAAAAGCCACGCACTAATACCACATTGATATCGATATCGACAATGTACTCGTACGGGCCTGTCGTGTGTAGTAATTGCAAAAACTTATAAAACAAGTATCTTGTTTTTCAATTCTTCATATAAAACTAGGAACCCGCTCACGGCTTCGTATGCATTTTTTTGTGTACTAATCTGAATTAATTTCATGTTCTAACAATTTATCATTTCAAAGGAAGTATTTATGAATTGATAACTAAAATGTCAGCCAATTCAATAAAAGAATTATTTTGATTGGTTAAATTTTTCAAAGCAATTTTATCGAACAAAATATTTTATAGCGATATAACTTTTTTTATGCATGAACCAATTGAAATAAATAACGAATAATGGTAATTGAAGTTTACAAGAACACAATAATGATAGCTGCATTAAAATTGGTTAAGTTCTGTCTGAGACTAGCGTGCACAAACACACAGACAAAAAAACCATTGTAATGTACTTTATTACATTTATAAATGTCTAAAACAATAGATTTTCTCATATAAATTCCACGAATAGACAGCGATCAGTTACAATTTTATTATATGTTTCCGTATTTTCCGATATTTCCGTTTCCATTGTCTGGTTACACAAATGCTAAGATCCACCAGCATATACTGTAATGGTTTTTTTTGTGCATAAAAATAGAGAATTGTGTATTTTTTTAATTTTCCCTTCAAAATTAAAAGGACAATATAATGTATTGTATGTGTGTACGAAGTTCTTGAAAATAACCTAAGAAATTAAATTTTTTTGATATTGAACTAATTTGAAAGGATTGAGAAATTTCAAGATTGATTCTATCAAATACTTCGTAAGAATTATTATCTTAGTAAAGAAATACCATATTACATAAGCAGCGTGATAATGGCACCCTTAATTACAATCTGTGGGAAATACCAATACGTCGTACTAAATGCAATCGGGAAACTCTGGAATGTAACCCGAGTGTAGAAATCTCATCTTAGATAATAGGTATTCTCTAAGGTCATACCGTAGTGGCGTAGTGGTACAACATCTGACTGAAAACACAAAGTTTGTGGTTCAATTTCCAATAAATCGTGAAACTGCTTTCTTGTTCGTAAGATTCTTATTGTTACTCAAACGTTTATTTTTTTAGAAAGGTTAAAATTTATTGCATATTGTAATAAAAAATATATTATATATAGAAGATTTGATGTGTAATCAAATCGTACACGAATATCTAGCTTAAGCTGACTGATCCTTTAGGGAATTTGCAGTATAACTTGTAAATACGGGGTTGTGGGCGGCGGTGATCACTTACCGTAAGATGACTTTGCCATAAAAAAATCTTAAAATCAAAAAGCACATCACTCCTCATAAATTACCTTCGCTTGTTTTAAAGAAATTAATGCGAGGAATATAATTGAAGTCGTGGCGCTCGGGCTCAAAGTGTGACTGTAAAATCGACTGGTGGTGGGTTCGATCCCCACTTGAAGAAATTATTTATTTTTTCTTATGGAAAAGGACACGGCAAACGAGCGTTCGGGTCACCTGATGGTAAGTGATTACCGCCGCCCACGGCCCCGTGCAACACCAGAAGTGTTACAGGTGCGTTGCCGGCCTTTAAGGTGGATTGGGCGCCGGGGCCCGGCTTTACCTGATGCGAAACGCAGTGGCATATAGCCACTACTTCACGCCGGTTTTAAATACCGGGAGTGGTAATGATCCGGTCGAGTCTACATATGCGTGTTGCCATTGCTGGCGACGTGACTCTACCACACGTACACTTACATTTATATTTTCATTTCTTCGCTCTGGTGTTAAAACGCTGCGTTGACGCGGCAATGCCTCCAGAACTTGGCGGAAGGTAGGGAACGGAGTGCACACTAGGTTGCCTTTGCCTTCCCTGCTCTATGTGGGAAACAGCGTGAAGCTGGTTTGAATATAATTTCAATACATTGATACATTGGTATCCAGTCTACATCAATTACGTCTACAGTCAATGCCTTTTTATCTCGAGTAAGATAGCAGTCCTTGGATATTGAACAACAATAACTTTCTTCATTTATTAGGGTAGTTCCTATATTTGTTAAGACTTTACAAGATTGCTTTACCCAATTCAATATTAAACCTTTCCAATAATTCCAATTACGTAAATATTTTTTTTAGTATCTCAGCAAATGGTCAGAGAGAGTGTCCAGACACTGCGTATTCTAAACTAAGTAATATTATTAACGCCGCGCTTTATCCTGCTAGTATTCCTACATCAATCTAAATAATTAATTCTCGTTAATAGGAATCGATCCAATAACGTTTACAGTCACGCACTAACGCACATCACTAAATTAATATCGAAATATTTCAGAAATAGCAAATGTCAAAATACTTCAGAAAGAAGTTAGAAACGTTAGAAGCTAGAAACATTTGCAACAAAAAAATACGAAAAATATCAAATTCCCCCTTTTGTATTCTGCATAAAAATAAACATATTAAACTGCGAAATTGCTACAACCTACACACTAATTTAAATATAAAACGCTATGGATCTGTTCACAACAAGGAGGTTTGTATCGGTCGTATGTATACGGATTATTTTTTTATACGTATTTATATATGAATATGTGAGGAAATTAATAATAAATTTATTTTAATGACATACAATAAGTTGAATTGAATAAGGAAAAAGAAAATTCTACATTAAATGTACGGTGTGACTGTAAAATCGACTGGTGGTGGGTTCGATCAAACAAAGCGCGGTGTTGAAATCCGACATTTAACACGTATCGACAATTTGGGCGGAGCATGGGCAACGGGGTGTCTTAGCAGTACATTTCCTCTTACTACGACTTTTACATTAGTATAAAGAAAATGATTTCTACTCGAAGCAAAAGGTGTAATATTAAAAAAAAGTCTGTATATCTTAAAGATATATGGAAACGAAGTGTTCTAACATCAAATATATAATTTAAAAAAAAAATATTCCAATAAATATTGAAACCTTTATTTGTCCCATTGTACATCAAGCCTTAAACATTTAATGAAGCTGGACCACTTAACAATTACGTCACTCGCCAATCTCATTACGATTGACAATGAACCGAATGAAGGTGGGCAATGTCGAGTACACTACAACAATCGATTAAATCGATTTTTTTATAATACTATAATAATATATCATTGAAACTATTAGAGAAGCGTATATGTAACAAATTTTACATTTCTAGAATACAAGTCAAATTGAGATTTATTTTTAATTTAATAATTATATAAATTTAAGAATGAATTTAATTGCACCTCATTTATAAATTAAAACATTAATATAAAATAAATAAACACACAACAATTATAAAATACCCAATAACAATTAAGAGATAAATCAATTGTAAATTACTAATTCTTAATCTTTAAACTAGTAATTGTACATTAATGGGTACAATTAAAAATCGATATGATACAAACGATTTTCATTTAGTGATGTCACTTACGAATAAGCGTTTATTCTTATTCAGGCTCAGTAATTCAGATCACGCGCAAGAGACGACACTAATCTTTATTTTCGTTTACCATATTCCCGCGCTTTTTATTGTCAATTAAAAAACATTTAGAAATTATTAAAATAAATCCAAACAATAATTTTATCCTATTTATTAAATATATATTTTATTCGTTTAATAAGTCATTAATTGAATTAAGAAATGAAGTTATTAATTTGTGTGTTTATATTTTTATTTAAATACGCTACTGCTTGGGGTCGAGGTGATTTAGAAAAACATGGACCTTTTCAATTGGCGCTTAATTCCAAATTAATAAAATGTATGTATATTTCTTATATAATAATAAGATTTTAAATTCTTATAATATTTTAACTTCAATTGTTTTAATATGGTGTTGTGTATTTACTTTGACATCTGATTCCATCACGCTTTTTTAATTATTATGAATATTATTCTTTTTAATCTGTATTTCTAAAAATTTATCCCTCCGCTCTGGTAGACATTTTAAATTTACTGTAATGGTTTCCATTTGATATTTACTTTCACTTACCGATTCTTTAATGTTGTGGATATTATTCTTCAATATTAGTTGTAAATAAAGTGTTTAAGGTCATTAGTCATATCTTATTTTGTATACACTATATATATGATAACTAAGTTAAATTGAGATGTGATAAAAATGTGATAGCTATTGTACACAAGATAAGATAACATTTTTTATTTTATTTTTTTTATTTTAAATGGCGTAATAAAAAGAAGTTTAAATTTTTATCATAAGTGGAGCAGAGAGTGATTTTCTCTCTGCCTTTCGTGTTCTATACTTCTTGTTGTTACCTCCATATGGGATACAGATCCCATACAAAATAGGTTAGGTAGAAAGGAACCTTGGAAGCTAGTGTTAAGACACTACTTCCCACTTTCCGCCAAATTGTAAAGGTATTGCGTGTTGAGTAGCAGAACTCGACGCCGCGCTTAGGCGCGGCGTCGAGTTCTGCCATTATCATTGCTATTATCATTGCAATATTACCATTTCCTCGTTCGAGGCTAACCTCGAACGAGGAAATGATAATATTAAATATTTATTTTCTGTGATCGGGAATCGAACCCACAAATTTTATGTTTTGCACCCACAACTTTTATGCTTGAGTCCCTGTCCCACGACTGGCCTCATATAATTAAAGGAACAGATAAATAATATATTTTAAATTGATAAAATCTGATATTGCCATTGTGAGTAACAATTTGTAATTATCATTGTATTATTACTATAAGGATATTATTTATAAAAAAAAAACTATTAAACAGACACAGGCCGTCGTGGTGTATTGGAACAGCGTCGGTCTACTAAAACAGTGATAGTGAGTCGAATACCAACTAGACAAAATTATTATATTTACTTTTCTTCATTTCGAATTCAAATTAACTCCGTACTTATCTTGTCACTAGGTTATCTACCTAAGGGAAAAAAATATGTAACACATGATTTATTAGCTTCACGCTGTATCCAGCTCGTACCAGAACAGACAGAGGGAACCTGGGAACCTAATGGTTGAGACATTCCATTTCCATTGCCCACAATCCGCCGGATTCTCGCGGCATATCGTGTTGAGTGACAGAACTTAACGCCGCGTTTTGCTTCGTGACCAGAGCGAAAACAGCACTTAATTCAATATAAATGTCTATTCAATATTAACATGTATTCATTTTAGTATACAAAGGTTGTATGGTGTAAATAATGAAATACAAATGATCTTGTGTATTTGTATTAGTACACAATAGAAATGGTAGTCTATTGATGACCTGATTTCCTTTTTTTTTCAGCTTTCACGCTTTATCCCGCATATTATGTAATTGTAAGATGAATAACTTAACGTGGGGATAGTGATAAAAATACAACTAGATACATAATTCTTATTCCATGAAATTTTATTTGATTTTTAATCAGCTTCACGCTGTATCCCGCACACAGCAGGGTAGGCAGAGGGAACCTAGTGTTAAGACACTCTGTTCCCCACTTTCTGCCGAATTTCGAAGGCATTGCGTGTTGAGTGGCAGAACTCAACGCCGCGCTTTGCCTCGACGCCAGAGCGAAGAAATGGAAATATAAATGGAAATGGAAATTTTGTTAGCAAAAATTGTCATAATTAATAGATAAATGTTTAGTTATTTTACATGGGCTTAGGTAGGCGGCAGGTCTACGTCCACGCTCACGTGAAACACAAGTTTCACATGTTAAGCACGATTCCCAAATAAAAATTAGCTTAGAAGTTGCTCAACAACTGCAATTCTATTTCGATAAAAATCGGTTTAACTCTTTCGAAGATTAGCCCGAACAAATAGAAAGACAGACAGACAGACGGATCATCGTGTGTGTGTATCTATATGCACATGAAAACGCACGGGTGTTTTAAAATCATAGACAGACATTTTATTTATGAATAAATATAAAAAAAAAATAAATGAGCTTCACGCTGTATCCCGCATACAGCAAGGTAGGCAGAGTGAACCTAGGGTTAAGACAATCCGTTCCCCACTTTCTGCCGAATTCTGGAGGCTTATATATATAAAGATAAAAAGATTTTTTTATTATTAAAATAAAAAAAAAAACAATTGGAGTGTAATATTCAATTATTTATTACTTTATGTAACTATTTGACTTAAAATTTAATTTTAAACTTCTTATTTTTAGTATTTTCTTATTAATATATCTAAATTATATTTTTATTATAGTAATGACTAAGTGGGGAACGGAGTGTCTTAACACTAGGTTCCATCTGCCTACCCTGCTGTGTGCTGGATATAGCGTTTAGCTAATTTTTAATAACTAAATATTTATAATATGCAGTCTTATCGATGCATCTATGCTTGCTCAGTGGCGGAGCTGAACGCCGCACTTTATCTTGTTATTAAGAGCAAGGGAAATCAAAATAATTCCTTTAAGTGAGACCGCGAACCCATAATCGTGATGTATATATATGTACAATCACGCACTGCACCTCTACGCCACGATGACGTCAATAGCGCAACTTTCTAATAATTTTAATTAAACAAAGTCATGGGACCTGTGTTGTATTTAATATAGTTTCTAGGTCGCTATTTGTTTGTCTCGTATGTTTGTATACGTACTCCACGAAGTGCTTGTCGTGATCTAGATTATTGTATAGTCAGTCGTATAGTGTGTACGTGTCAGTACTTACCTTATATTTTAATAATATTGTGTAAACATTAAATTATGAAAATGGTTTTTTCGGGATAGGTTTCATCTGCCTACTATGTCTTACGCTTGACTACGCTGATAGTTATAAGATATACGTTAATAAATAGAATCAGGTATATTTTTTTACAGGAATCAGTTTTTTTTTATTTACTCTAGAATTAATATTGGTTTTCGCTTACTATGAAATCGATTTATGATTTAAAAGAAATAGATGTCACGGACAAAACGAAATCTTTACGATAAAACTACGTAACTAAGTGAGGCGGTCTTTCGTCAGTCGTGGCGCAGCTGCACAAAGTGTGATTGTAAATCGACTGGTTGTGGGTTCGATCCCCACTCGAGGAAATGAAATATTTACTTAAATTTATATTTCCATTTCTTCGCGCTGGTGTCGAGGCAAAGCGCGGCGTTGAGTTCTGCCACTCAACACGCAATGCCTCCAGAATTCGGCAGAAAGTGGGGAACGGAGTGTCTTAACACTAGGTTCCCTCTGCCTAACCTGCTGTGTGCGGGATGAAACTGATTTTATTATTATTTTTAAATACCTTTCGTTACACCAAATGTATTATGACACCAGTTACGTATTATGAGTATTATTGTATTGACTTGGTTTCATATAGATACTATATATTACTTCTATTCATTTTATTTTTTTAATAGAATAAAAAAAATTAAAATAATCAATTTGTAAAGCATTAGATTGAGTGGCGGCACGCAATGCCGCTTTGCCGACAAACACAATATCTCAAAAAAGTAGGTTTCTCAACAAGATCTATATTCCCAATATTAATCATTTTAAAATAAAATTGAACCCACAACTACTAAATCCTACAAAACTCATAACGAAACCGCAATGATCAAAAATATCGTATCGAATGCGAAATAAAAATAAATATTCATATACATTTTCTTTCGCAGGTGTTCATGACAGGACTCTAAACTTGGATGTCAGCGGCATCGGCGTATATTTTTACTACTTCCCAAGAAACGAGGTGGAATACTTTCCTATAGATAACGCCGCAAAAGGAATCCTCGCTTTGCCCGAACTCGATAAAGTTAAGAAATTCATAATTTTTATTGGCGGATTCAAATCTAATATTAACAAAAGAACAGAAGATACAATAAGGGAAGCATTTCGAAACTATTCCAATAGTTACCTAATTATTTTCGATCATTCGCCATATACGAATGACAATGATGGTAATATAAAAAGCTATGAGCGTTCCGTTAAATACGTCTATTATATAGGACGTGCGGTCGCGCAATTTCTGACAGGATTGTCCGAAGGTGGTATATCTCCTAAGAACATCCACGCTATCGGCCATAGCTTGGGCTCCCAAATATTGGGGCACGCGGGCGAAATTTTCATAGCTAATACAGGCAGAAAAATATCTAGGATTACCGCTTTAGATCCAGCCGGGCCTTGTTTCTCCAAGAGTTTTATCAAGGAGCAAATACGATCTGGTGTGGCCGAATACGTAGAAGTATACCATTGTAACGCAGGTGGTTTGGGAACATCTAGTGTATTGGCAGATATCGATTTTTTCGTAAATAAAAAGGGCCAGAGCCAGCCTAACTGTAAAACTCCTCTGGTGCCAGGAATTTTTGATTCTTCGAAAGCAGCGAAATGCAGTCATAGGGCTTGTATAGATATCTGGGCAGCGAGTGTTAATAATCCGAATTGGTATTTGGCTAATTATTATTTTTATTTGGCTTGGAAATGTGATAACTACAAAATGTTCAAAAGTGGACATTGTTCTGGTAATGAGGTGACGATAGCAGGATTCTGGAATCCGATGAATGCGACTGGAGTGTATTATTTTTCTACTGATGGATATAATGTTTGAATATATATTTTTTGTAGGTTTCTTTTGTCGAAACGATAAAAATAAAAGCTAATGTACAGAAGAAAAGAATATAATATTATTAGTTTAATAGTAATGTATTTATATGAAAAAATAAACGCCAAAGAATATTTTTGAACATTCTTTTGTATATAATTCGTAAATAATAAAAGTATCTACAACTGACATTCATAAAATGACAACGCCGATGTAGTACTCATAATTTACACAAAGACATTTCGTTTGTTATATTTCCTCTAATATCAAAATAATATGTCATCTTGTTCACAAGGGATAATACCGCAGATTTTTAACCGCGTACAAAGAAACCAAACTGAATTTTCCTGTTTATTTTAAAAATAATATTTCCATTTCCTCGCTCTGATGTTGAGGCTAAGCGGGGCGTTGAGGTCTGCCACTCAACACGCAATGCCTCCAAAATTCGGCAGAAAGTGGGGAACGGAGTGTCTTAACACTAGGTTCCCTCTGCCTACCCTGCTGTGTGCGGGATACAGCGTAAAGCTGATTTTATTTATTTTAAAAATATGACGATAACAATATATTTATTGTTATGTAATTATGTTACGTTAGTTTTAATGTTTTTAATAAAGAGGCTGCCACGATGCAGTAGCACAATGTCTGACTGCAACGCCTGTGGGTTCGATTCCTGATCGGTGGAACGAACTATTAACCTAATCAAGCATAAATAACAAAACAAAACGCGTTCAGTTCCTTAATTAACACGTAATGTATTGAAAAAGTTGGGGTTCGACTCCTCGATCTACGTACCCTCTAATCTACTGAGATTGGATACAACTAGAAGCTAAAAAATATTATATAAACTATCTTAATGAAATTTCTGATACAATTAATAGGATATTTTCAGTTCATATGATTTTTATTTACTTATACTCGAGTGGGGATCGAACCCACAACCACTTGGGTTTACAGTCACACTTCGTGCCGCTGAGCCACGACTGGCCTCATTTACTCATAATTTGCCTTTATTTGTAGTTCACGTTGTATCCCACAAATAACACCCTGTTATGACAAGGAAGACCGTTTTCAATAAGACTCTTCCTTTTTCCGCTTTCCGCCTAATTGTTGAGACAAAGCGTGCTGAGTGGTGGAACTAGCGAAGCACTTTGCCTTATTATCAGAAGTTCCCCGAGTGGGAGTAGTAACTACAAGCTCCGCGTTTATATGATGAGTGGCACACTTGTGCCACTGCGTCACGACTGACCTCTATTCAACTCAACTTACAAAAACTTTCTTAACGATATTGAAATAGATAATTATCAATAATATTTTTTTTTTATTTTATTCAATAACAATAGGCTTAGTATGTTGTGTTAAATTAACATAAATACAGTAATTGTAAACATTAACAATCGTCCAAGGCAACTTGCGTCATATGCACAGTGTCATAGGAATCCCCGTAAAAATATCGTTTAAGATAAGCACATATTATTATAACAAAATAAAAGAAGAAGCTACATCGAATTACTAAAGTTAAACCTTTTTTTTATGTTCCCCGCATATAGAAAGGTTGGCAGAGGGAACCTCGTGTTGAAACCTTCCCGTTTTCCGTTTCGCGTTTTTCGAATTCGAGATCAAATAAAAGAAATACCATTTTAATTAATTTGTAGTCTCTAAGTACCCACATACGTACTAGTAGTACAAACATTTCAAACAATTGAATGAAGTTTTCCAGTTAAAAACATTTACGCTCGTATTTCAGTGCTAACTAGGGCATGATGAAACGCACTCGACAACCCTCAGTTTTACCCTTGTAGGGTTGATTATAATAGATTACAATTATACGTTAACTAGGGGTTAACTGCCACTTTGTCTGTTATATAGGTTTTTTATCTAATTTTTTTTAAATATAATGTTGAGACACTCCCACCTTCGACATTGAGTGGCGAAACTAGACTTAGATTGTATTAATTTACGTATCAACATCCTTATTGAGGCTCATTTCGACGAGTTCGATCCGCACACAGCGGCATGAATCATACTCTACATATACTCATGAGTTTGGAACAGAAGATAAAACGCAGCGTTGAATTACTGCGTGCGTGGGAATCGTCTTAACACTACCACAACCACCACACTAGTCGCGTTGAAACCACAACCAGTTGCGTTTGCAGCCACAGTTTTTCTCTGCGCCACGAGTGGTCTCATAAATTTTGCCAAGAGTAAGAAAACAAAGAAATAGAATTTGAATTCGAAACCTCCGCATTAAATACAACCATTTTACTATTTATACTAGGTTACTATGTTAAGTACATAATATTATAAGATTATATACCTAACTTATTATACAAGGTAATACTTCAGAGAACAGTCAGCTAGTATAATATCATTATAGACTGAGAGCTAGTCACGTAACGCAGCTTAGAAGCAGACTACTATACGCCTCCTTTATATATGTATAGAATATGAAATAAATATATTAAATCACCCGTTATAATAATAACGAATTAATGATTATATTTCAATATTGTCATTTCTCCACTCTGAAAAGAAAAATCGCGGTGTTGAGTTCCGCTTCGACCATTAAACCACGCAATGTTTCGAAAAATACGGCGCAAAGTGAGAAATAGAGTGTGACTTAACACTAGGTCCCCGAAAAAACTCGAAACTGTTTTTTTTATCTCCCGTATATAGTAGGATAGGCAAATAAATAGAATAGTGTTCAGATACTCCGCACTCCACGCTTTTTTTTTAATTTCGCACATTTGGTAGTTATATACTGTAATTTGTCTTATCAAAAGGAATGGATGAAATAAGAGAGTTGAGATCCGCCGCTCAACACGCAATGCCTCCAGAGTTCGGAGAAAATGGGGAGTGACGTATCTAGTACACTAGGCTCCCTCTGCCTCCCCTGCTATATACATGATCTTGACTTAACTCATACATATTTCTTACGGTATAAGTCAAACAGGCCTCCACTGTGCCACGACAGCGTCACTGAAGCCAATATAAAATATTTTATTAATACAAAAAATCTATAGAAAAACTATTACAGAGAAACATAATGCTTGGGATGTAACTATAAAATATTTTATGCGTATCATAAAATGAAATACAGTATACGAAACGTTGTCGTTTCGATTGTTTCAAATTTTAAACTGAAGAACTAAATTTACTTTGTATGGGAATGTAAAACTTTCTTTTTTTTTTTCAGCTTCACGCTTTATCCCGCAGAGCATAGGTAAGAAGAATCTATTCTTCACTTTCTGTGTTTATTCGAAATATTGAATGGTGGAACACAACGCTGTGCTTTTGTTTACCATACAGGAGAAAAGAAAATAATTTAAATAATGTCATCCTTTCCTGAATCAGCTATTAAACCACAACGTTCATGGTTTTTCCGCATAGCAGGATAGGTAGATGGAACCTAGTATTACGACACTCCGTTGCTAACTTTTCGACAAACTTTCTACACATCTGTGTGTTACGTACGGGGCGTAACTCAACGCCGAGCTTTCTATTGTTACTCTAGTAACTAGCAGGAAAATTAAAATATTTTATTCTAACAAGTGAGACTCGAACTCACAACCGTAGCGTTAACATTCAGACGAAATGCCGCTACGCCACGATGGCCTTAAAAATTGAAAATAATGCAAATCCTTCAAAAGTTCTAAAAAGCTACGAACATTTTGTGTATTAAGAAACATGCTAGTTTAAGTGCTTTAGTGGAAGAATTTTAAAAGTATGCAGTTTTATAAAGCGAATACTTGAATAAACATTTTGAGATAATCTTATGCGTCTCGAAAATTCAGAGAGATTTAAGAGGGAGCGTGCATACCTACTTTGTTTCGGATTTTTTCATTGAAATTCAGAAATAGAGGTATGTGCGATTCGTTTCGCTTTAATTTCTGAAAATTAAAGAGATTTTTACGTTATTTTCATTTAGGATAAAAAAATTGTAATTTTTTTGCTATAACTGATTTACAAAAAATATACTGGTTTCGTGTGAAGTCGGTATACGCAAGATAATGAAAGAGAACACACTTTTATTAATATAATTGAATTATTATTACTGAATTATATTCATTTTAGACAATACAAATTTAGATAGGGTTAATAGATTTTTTTAGAAACATTAACATTTATTTTTAAGAGAGGCAGGAGGAGACCTCAGTTGACTTTTGAAATAAAATATTAAAGATACTCTCTCTCTCTCTCTCTCCCAGGGAGCATGTATGAAGATGATAGTGGACTAGGAGATGGATGAAACCTTGAACTGCCTAGTAAACACATAATGTAGCATCACTTTAGGAAACCAGGCGAAACCTGTTGTTAGTAGCCTTACACCTCTACACGGTCCCCTGGGGAGGGTCGATCGTTATTTGTCCATCATTTGTGGGAAAAACTACAAAATAATTAAATAGTTTAAAAAACACTAGAATAACCCGCTTTTGTAAATGTACGTGAAAGACAAAAATAAATTATGGATCGTTCAAGTTATCTCTATTTCTCAGCTGTCGCACAGAGCAGGGTAGGCAGAGAGGACCTAGTATTAAGACACTCCATTCTCCATTTTCCGCCGATTTCTGGATCATTCATAGCTTTTGCTTTCAATTTATGAAACACACAACTGTATTAATAGAATATTTTTACTTCGTACCACATTGACACTAAACTACATAAGCCGTTGGAGCCATACCTATAAAAGTTAAACCCATAAAATTAATAAAGCAATATTTTCTATAATTACATTCCACAACTACATTTAAACTAATAAAACATGGAGAATATACATAAATTATTATATAAATAAATAAAAAAGAATATAAGCACAAGCCCAATATATGCTACATTTAGATACAATTCTGCTTAGAATCAGCTCACACAAACCCCATTTTTGCCATTTCAACCCCACGGGGCTCGCTCTATTTGTCGCTCCCCCGTTTTCATCACCTGAACGGGTGATTTTATACGAATGAATTAAATATACCGTGAATTACAATTTCCCAGTTCTGAAGTCATTTTGTGGGAACGCAGAGCATATTAAAAGAATATTTAGTTTCATTTGATTTTTAGAGTTCTATTTCATAAAGTGAAAAAGGAATCCTTATAGGATCATTTTGTTGTCCGTCTTTTCCTTTGTCAAGACCATTTCTCCTGAGATCGAGAGAATGTGATTGATATATTTACTCCTATGGTCACTTGAAGCACAGAAAAAAATTAAGCTTCCAAGTGAACGCCATCTTAAGACAAGATCATTTATGTATTGATTTTGTATGAAAGTCGCCGCGTAATCAGAATCTATTTGGATACTTGCCGCGAACCTATCATTATGAAATTAGGCAAGAAGTGAGAATTTACAATATAAATTAAGAAAAAAATCCGAAGTGCAAATTTACAGACATTTCATAAAAAAAAACATTACAAACTTATATTTATATATAGCTCATTTCATACTAAATGAGTTCATATGCCCGGAAACTTAAGTTTGTTAACTTTTATAAGTTGTATTTCTCTTTGACTCCAATCTTGAATCTCATAGGGAAGCCTCTGTGAGCGAGTACGAATTGCACTTAAACGATTTTTTTAACCCTAGAGGAGACCTTAACCTCAAGACATTAATCATTTAACTCATTAGATACATATCGACAGATTAAATGTCTTGAGTTCTAAGCGTAAAGTGGAGAACGGAGTGTTTTAACACTAGATTATCCCTGCGTATAACTCACTTTTTGGTTTAGATATCTCTATATTCCCCACAAATAGGGATAGTTAGAGGAACCCTGCGAACCTAGTGTTAAGACATTCAGTTGCCTTTAAGACACTTCCGTTTGATACTTTTCGCCAAACTCTAGAAGCATTGAGTGTGAAGTAGCGAAACGCGGTGTTATGCCTCGTCACTTCTGACGCTCTTCAGCGAGGATATGAAAATATTAAATGTAATTTTCTTCAGTGGGAATCAAACGCGCTTGATTTATCTTCATGTGGATAATATTATTTTGATTTACATATATTTTTATATTTTTACAAGATCCCCGTTCTTAGGAGCGGGGACAATATGGTGTTAAAACAAAAAACATACAAGTCTAAAAGTGGGCGGAACTCGGATATCCTATTTTTTGGGTGATGGGATAGGAACCTAGGAACCTGTGATGGGTATAGGAACCTAGTGTTCACCTGGTTCCCAACACACCCCCCAATTTTCATGTCATTGACTGTAAAGTGGCAGAACTCAACGCCGCGCTTTATCTTATTACCAGAGCATAAAAATTAAAATAATAGTTATACCGAGTAGGACACCACTCTATATGAAGTGAGATATATATGAAAAAATATATTGATACCTATAGAAATATATTAAATAAATCGTATTCAAGTATTTTCAAGGCACCATGCTCCTAAAGTATCGGATATCAAAACTGAATAACGAACTTGCATCTTGTCCGTTGGACTGCGGTTTGTGGTAACTGCGTCCCTACTATTTGTTTCATTTTATTTCTGACTAAACTAATGACCCTACGATGACGATTTTTAACTAGTGTATTTTTTTATATTTCTATACCATTAATATGTATGCATATATTTACGTAATTTAGAATGTATGAATGCTGTGTATGTATGCATGTATGCATGTATGTATGTATTTTATGTATATACAGGATGGAAGCGTCTGCACTCAACTGTAACATACAGGTACAGCACATAGCGTAAATCATTCATTCTTGACAAATGGCGTTTTATTTTACAAATGACAATTTTATGATTTATTTTTTAGATTACTTTTTTATTTTTTAAAAAATCTCTTTTGTTTTAATTGTATTAGGTTTTTATAGAGTAGTTAAAGCTGTGGCTTTATTTAAAGTGGTGATGATAAAAACACTTTGTATGTGTTTATCTATGTGTATGTTTGTTTATTATTTATATATTTAGTATCGTTCACTCCCTACTCACTATTTGTTTATTTTGCGATTTAAGGCGATAGCCTTAAGGTTGATTGAAATAAATATTATATCGCTATTTCAGCGACAAGATCGCCTATTGTACGTATCTTTTTATTTATATTCTTGTATTTCTTTTTTGGGATTACAGTAAAGAGTTTATTATTATTATGAATATTATGAGTTTATTATTATTATGAATATTATAGGCCAGTCGTGGCGCAGCGGCACGAATTGTGACTATTAAACCGGCTGGTTGTGGGTTCGATCCCTACTCGAGGAGATGAAATATTTACTTAAATTTATATTTTCATTTCTTCGCTCTGGTGTCGAGGCAAAGCGCGGCGTTGAGTTCTGCCACTCAACACGCAATGCCTCCAGAATTCGGCAGAAAGTGGGGAACGGAGTGTCTTAATATTAGGTTCTCTCTACCTACCCTGCTGTGTGCGGGATACAGCGTGAAGCTGATTTATTTATTTTATTTATGAATATTATGACTACAAAAAATTAAATCAACGATCATAAATACAGTAGTAGGGGATATTTGAATACAACATTTACGGATTTCACGGCGCTCGCGCCAGGACCGACCTCATTAGCAGACCGCCTCCCAAATTGGACGTGCAAGACAAGTATTTTTTAATTTGAAACATTATCTTTTATTTCATATAAATTTGAGTTGTGAATTATATATATTTATTTTGGTTGTAAAAATGTAATTTTAAAAGTTTTTTTACATAAGTTTTACATAGGTGTAGCGCCGCAGAATAGTTTCTGACTGTCCACTCAATATTATTATACTGGGAAGTATTTTTGATAAAAATATTTATATTTTAACCAAAAATACTTAACATGCAATGCCTCCAAAATTCGGCAGAAAATAGGGAACGGAGTGTCTTGACACTGGGTTCCCTCTGCCTACCCTGCTGTATGCGGGATACAGCGTGAAGTTATATAAAAAATAAAAATATATATATATATATTTATATTTTATTATTTGACGATATAAGGAGTTAGGTTCAACTATTTCATTTGTATATATATTTGCATGATAGAACTCTACGCTTTACATTTTCTAGTCAGACTTAAATACAAAGTTTGGAGGGAATTGTTGTGGGGTTTTAAAATAGATTTATTACTTTAACACAACTGTTGTGAGTTCGATTCTTACTCATAGAAACGGGAAAAAGAATAATTTTCATTTCCGCTTTGGTGAGAAGGTAAAGGTTTTTGTCCCAGCCCATTATGGGTCACCACTAGGTGACCCATACTCCCGTTTACCTTGTCTTTTCTATAGAAAATGAAGCCAAAATACTCTATTTATTGGGCAGGCTGGTACTAGGTACCTACTCCAAATATTTCTAAAATATTTATTTCTTAAGCTCAATTTCATTGTTGTTTTTTATCGCATATTTGAATGTAACATTCGTGACGTTAAGCGTTTTACGCGAAAATGTTCTCTTTGTAAGAAATTCAAAAGAGTATTTGAAAAATTATAAACGTTAATGAAATTTATTCAAATTATTTGTTTACATTAAGCGATCGTCGGTATTTTTATAAGAAATTGCAATATTTATAATATATATGTAGATATATTAAGGGACAAAAAAATATTACATTTTGAATATGACACGGTGGTCGTGGGTTAATCTCCCCTTAGGAGAACGAATGTTTTTCGTGGTGTATTGAAAAGCGCGAGAGCGAGGTAATTAAAATGTTTAATAATTCACTCTCCCAAGTGGGAATCGAACTTTAAAGCTTTAAGCCATTGCGCCACTGCGCCTCGACAGCCTTAATAAAAAAAATATTTTTGTGGTATTTTGAAAGACGCCAGTCGCGGCGTAGGGGCACTACTCATTAGCGTGACTGTTAACGCGAGAGGTTGTGGGTTCGATCTCTAAATATAATAAAAGGATAGAAAAGTCGATCCTGTACATGAAAGATTTAAAACAAACAAAAATTAGGTCGGTTACATATCGATTATGCAAGCTAAAAACCACTTAGCAGAATTGTTGTCTGTTTGTTTGTTCGCCAATCACGCAATAACTATCGGCAGAAATAAATGATTTTTGCCATAGATTTATCACCAGAGCCTGGATCTGGAGGTAATTTTTTTTAGTATACTTACATTTCTTCGCTCTGGTGTCAAGATATAGTTCGACATTGAATTCCGCCACTCAACACCGTAGCCGGCGAAACATAGTGTCTTAACACTAGGTTTCCTCTGCTTACCCCGCTGAGAGCGGGATACAGCATGACACTAATAAAAAAGGTTATTTACTATACCAATTAAAAGCATAATTTAACAAATAATTCAATTCAACAAACATAATTACCGTCCAGTCAGTTCAAACAGACGCAAAATTGAACACGTAAATAATTTAAGCTGAAATTGCATTATCTTTGTAACTAAAACGACAAATAATTTGGCTAATATATTATATTATATGTTGTATATTCTAAATTAAAATGTTTGTTCAGTCGGAAATTTAGTAAAATTTATATATATTATAGGTTGTAGATTCAATACCCACTCGGGAAATGAAGTCATATTACCTATTGTTTTTTAAGATTCTGTCTGTCAAGAGCCGTTATCTCAGGAACGCTTAGAGATATCGACTTGAAATCAAAAGTTTATACTTATACGTAGATCTGATAATGATATCCTGGGGGGAAAAAAGGGATATGGCCATTTATATTGCCAAAAAATCAATATTGGACGGAGCAAAACGAGAGAAGAAAAAAATTATAACTATTTCATAGAATAAAATCATTAAAAACCTTATATTTCTAGTTTATTTCACACAAAAGAAATGCATAATTTTCGCAAACCTAAATTTGTTAACTCTAGTCGCATTATCAAAAAGTTATTTCCCTATAAATTATATCTCAATTAAAAATCTGAAATTGGTACAGAACACTTGGTGGGCGAGTCCGACTCGAGCTTGGCTAATATATTTTTTTAATAATCTTAAATTAACATTCGTATATTTCAAGCGAGCGTAGCAGCACAGTTGCCGCTAGTATAACAATATAAGTGAATATAGCACTGCGGTAAGTAATATATTACAGCAAAGAAATGCATCGTTGTACTTCTAATTTTTTAACAGGGGGCTATTTTGAAAGAAGAGGCAAGCACCTTTAGAATTGAAAAGAGAACCAAGCAGGGCTACTTAGTTTTGTAAAAAAATGCAATCACATTTCAGTTGAAATTGGAATTGGAAATGTTCGACACATTCCCTTTGCCTTTTTGTTTCTTTGTTAGTACTTTTCGAAGATTTCTTTGATCGACGTAGGTAGATGAAACAATAAATGCGGGTCGAAAATCTGTATGAATCGACAGTTTTCTTCCCAATGGAGAAGACCAGTCGTGGTGCAGTGGCACAAAGGTGCAGCTGTAAACGCGACAGGTTGTGAATTCGATTGCCTCTCGAGGAACTTAGACATTTAATATTTTCATTAAAACTGGTAACGCGGCAAAGCGCAGCGTTGAGATCCGCTGCTCAACAAACAATGTTTCCAGAATTCGGCGGAAAGTGGGGAACGGAAATGTGTTAATGTAAATAGAATCTTTTAACGCTATTTCCCCAGGTTCTCTCCGTGCACTCGCGAGATACAAAGTGAAGCTAAAAAACAATATTATATTCGACTCTATGCACAATTTTAAATAGGAATGAAGTGTCTATAACGTAGACTATAGTTCGATTCTTGCCAGGGTAACCTGGAATTGAGCACCGACGAGGGTTTTTTGAAATGTAATTTTTACATGATGAATAATTATTCATTATAATAAAATTCATATATCTACTATACTTATATATTTTGTGCGAGTCAACATGTACTATAATGCGGGATACAGTTTTAAGTATATATATATATATATATATATATATATATATATATATATATATATATATATATATATATATATATATATATATATATATATATATATATTGAGTGTTGCGTGTTAAGTGAGATTCTACGCCGCGCTTTGCCTCGTTACCGATGCAAAGAATTTAAAATATGATTTCATTCCCCCAAATGAGACCACGACGGCCTCAATCAATCTTCATCTATGTTTTATGTTTAAACTAATTTCTAACTATATAGAAATGTCAGACACATACATAATACTGAAAATTATAAAAAAAATAAAACTCATTTAATAAACTTTCTTTATTACAACACCATTCAAATCATTACATTGACTTTTAAAAACTACATATAAAATCAAATGTCACTATTATTTTCCACTTTCGTAATACAAAGAAGATTCTTTGGTATACCTTATTATATTATATTAATAATTATGAATTACAAACCAGTAATAGGTTTACTAAATAACTTCAAAATCTAAAGTAATATTTTATAACAATTGAGATGTTTCCAATGATAACTCATTTGTAAAATTATGATATTTTGTTAGAGGCTACAGGGGAACAGATGAACATACATACATACCCACATATGTAAATACAAACCGGTTCAAATTATAGCCCTCCTCTATACTTAAAAAATACTTTATCTTAGCTTCACGCCGTTTACCAGTATATAAAACGGTAGGCAAAGGTAACCTAATGTTAAAAATGTTCCCCACTTGGGTATTCTTAGTTCAAAATGACAAGACCGTAGTGGTAGTCTATCTGTAAACGCAACGGTTATCGATTCGAGTCCGTCTCGAATGAATTCATTATTTTAATGTCTTTTCTCATACAATGATTAAATATATTAATTTTTTATAACATCAACACGTCCAATTACTATAATACGATATGTCAATTTATGAACTAGAGCCCCCGTTCAGGGCTTCGCCCTGTTGGACTAAACGATTATTTATTTACAAATATGAATTATTTACGTCTGATTAAAATTATTATTTTATTGTTTAGACAACATCCATACATTGAATTTTAGTATTCAATCAGCCAATTCAATATAAATAAGTATTTTTTTAGCAATTTTCTTAAACAAAAGATTTTCTATTGATCGTTCCTTTTTTTATTTATGAACGGATTCAAATAAGCTAGCAAATATTTCTATATTTAAATCGGTTAAGCCGTTTCTGAGGTCAGCGTGCACAAACGCATAGACAAACAGACAAAAAAATTGAAAATAATTGTTTTGGTTTTTATTGCGTATATAAATATGGGGGTATTTATATAATGGATTTTCCCACATGTACGGACAGGAACAATTTATTATATATACAGATATAAAACAATTTTATTCCTTTAAAGTGTTATTTTACACTAAATACAATCCCAATATAATTTCATCTATTTCTAACAAAATGATTCTTAGTATTAGATCAGATCACATAACAAATTTTTTTGCAGCTTCACGTTGCACCCCGTTCATTGGATGGAAACCCAGTGTTAAGATACTACGTTCGCCACATTTCGCCTAATTTTCAAGATAATTGCGTGTTGAGTGACGAAACTCAACGCCGCACTTTAAAAATACATAAAACATACATAGAATTTCTTCAAAAAAAATAAACATTCTAATAAACAAAATCTAAATAGGCCTAACACTAGCGTCACTATTACTCCTTTTTGATGATATTTCGTGTAGTTCAATCATTTTATACAGAATCGGATTAAAGAAACTCGCCATCCACTCTTCTGAACTCCTCGATCCTGTCACGTTTTGTAAATTCCTCAGTAACTGTTCTTGGAGACCCCTCAAATCTGTTTGTAGGCTAAAAATAGAAATATTGTAATAAGTATTTTTAACATTTTTTTAGATTTGCTTATACGCGTGTCACTGTAAACACAACAAGTTGTGGATTCGATTCCCAGTCGGGGGAATAAATTATTTGCATTTGCTCGTTCTGGTAACAAGACAAGTCGCGGCGTTGATTTACACCACTTCACGCCATATCGAAAATTGGACGGCGCTTGAGGAACGAAGTGAATACTAGGTTCCCTCTGCCTACCCTGCTAGATGCGGGATACGGCGTGAAGCTAAGAAAAAAAAACAAAGTAACTTACGAGTGCGAAGTCAAAGCGATTCCCTCAATTTGCACCGGACTAGTATAATTATGTTCTATTTGCCACGGATTCAGCCAAGTTGATACTCTGCAATTAAATATCATTCATTGGGGAACGGAGTGTCTTATCGCTATGTTCCCTCTGCCTACCCTGCTGTGTGAAGGATACAGCGTGAAGCTGATTAATATGTAAAGCAAAAACATTGTTTTTCTTTTTACGATAATTGTGCGAACAGAGGAGAATAAATTTTAAAACAGTTATAGTTTGGTATAGGGAAACAATGCAAAATGCTAATATTTTTTGTAAATAATGCGTAATGATCTTTTTTATTGCCACAGCTGTGGGTGGAAGGCAGAAGGAACCTGGGAACCTAGTGTTAAGACACTCGGCATAAGAAAAAATCGTTCCCCAGTTTTTACCGTATTCTCAGGGCGAAAGTGTGTGTGGGAATCGAACTCACAACCACACAACCCACGCTTATGCTCCTGCGCCACGACAGACCTCAATAAACCAAATTCAATTTGTATTCAAATACCGCTAATACAATTCCAATTCTGTATTTTTATACTTTACAATTAAACTATTAACATATGTGTTGGAAGCGAAGCGAACGGGGCTTTGTGAGTGAAACGAAAAAAAAGGGGAATCCCCTTACTACATTCACCAAAAAATCCTCATAATTATATAAATTTTTACAAATCATAAGCGTTGTTCTTCATCATTAAGAACGAGGCGAAAAAAGCGAAATCTCTTAATATCAAAATAATTAATACAAATAATACTTACAAATCACCATATATCAATTTATACGATCTTTCTCGAAGCATTACAAAGGAATGCATACAGAGAGCCAGTTCGATTCCCGGCCATTGGTCGTCTGGTAACACTTCTTTTGAATTCCCTGCTGAATAAATTTGTTTTAACATTATATTATTAATAATTAATATTATATATCAACCACATATAAATAAATTTAGTTTTAATACTACATTACCAATAACAGTATATTAAATATAACGCAATAAGATCATAGTGGAACATCATTTAACTGTACACGTGACGCTTGTGGGTTCGATTCCCAGTCGGAGGTATAAATTATTTTCAATTCCTCGCTCTGGTAACAAGACAAGGAGCGTCGTTTAATACCACAAAAAAAAAGTTAATATCACAAAAATTGGGCGAAACGTGGTAAACGGAGTGTCTCAGCAGTAGGTTCCCTCTGCCTTCCCCACAATATGCTGAATAGATAACACTAGCTGTAATACCTGTACTCTCATCTACAGCACCCCAAGTTTTCAAACAGCTTGAGAGACTCGGTAGAGAAACCGGCAATAATTCACATAAAGTCGAATAATGATCGTATCTGGAATCAAAATTAAATTATATTTAGAAATTAAGTTTAGAAATAAGTTTTAGTAGTGTTTTTTTTTTTGCTTCACGCTGTGTATAATCGAACCCAGAAACACCGTGTTTACTTACACGCTGTACAATCGCACCTCTATATTATAAGAATCAAATATTTTAATATTCATATTCTGCTTAAAGTCAACTTAAATTAAAAAAAAATCAACAATTATCGTAATATTAAAGCCTAAATATCTAATAAAATAAATAAAAAAGTATGTATATCAGTATTCGAACCTACCTCGACCATCCAGTCAATATGACGCCTACAAAGTGTATTTTGTTAGAATTATCTTTTATCTCCTTGGCCCAAGCTTCTTGATTACTTATATATCTTGCCACTGGTGAAAGTACCTTAAAACAATAAATAAATAAATCAGGTTCACGTTGTATCCCGCACACATCAGGGTGGGCAGAGGGAGAACCTAGTGTGTGGAATCCGTTCACACTTTCTGCCGGATTCTGAAGGCATTGCGTGTTGAGTGTGGCAGAACTCAACGCCGTGATTTGCCTCGACACCAGAGCGGAGAAATGGAAATATAAATTTAAGTAAATATTTCATCTCCTCGAGTGGGGATCGAACCCACAACCGGTCGGTTTTACAGTCACACTTTTTTCCCCTGTGCCATGATCAGCCTTCTGGAAAGTACTTTAAATTTATAACCTATTGTTCATAATATACAAGTTTTACAAATAGAGAAAATGAAAAGCAAAATTTAATAAAAAGAGCCCTATCATAATTTATAATCAATCCTAACCCACCAATATTATAATGTGAAGGTTTGTGAGGAAGGATTTTTGTTTTACTTTCATGCAAAAAACTACTGAACAGATTTTGATGAAACTTTAATGTAATATAGCTTCAGCATCAGAATAATACACAGGCTATAATTTATGTAAAGATTTTCTATAAATTCAGAAAACCTAGGCTTAGTGGCCGTATTGAACATATAAATGCCAACTTCCACAAGGATACCATTATTACAAAATTGATATATTCATGGTTCATTCAAGCATGGTTCATATTCAGATTCTTAAGTTATATTAAATAGTTAGTTTGTTACAAGTCAACCCAATAAAAGCACAGTTTTTAAACACAAAAAGTTACAATTTTTTTCTTTTCAACTTCACATTGTATCCTATTTGTGGCACAGTAGTTAGAGGGAACTTAATGTTAAGACACTACATATCCCACTTTCCACCAAATTCGGGACGCGTGTTGAGTGGCGGATTACAACGCCACGCTGTGCCTGACACACCAGAGCATAGAAACGAAAACATTAAATATTTAATTTCCTCTAGTGAGACGCGAACCCCCAACCCGTTGCATTTACAGTCACACGCGTGTGCCCCTGCACCACAACTGGCCTCAAAAGCCCTATTCCTATAATTACCTGGCAACTCCCATTGGCTCCTTTAAAAGCAGACCCCGCCCATACATTTGGGAAGAGCTTCGAATAAACGTCCCACAGATGCGGGTCCACTTGGAAATGCTCCTTCACATTGTAATTCCATATAACTGGTTGTATCAGTTCACCTATTTTGTAATCTGAAATATTTTTTTTTAAATGTATAATAAAAATATTTTGTAACGCTAAGGCTAAGACTAATTTTAATTATTTAATATTATGAACAAATAAATAATCATAAATCAGAAAATAATAGGGAAAGGGACACGCCAGTCGTGACATGAAGTGCGACTGTAAAATCGACTATTGTGGGTTCGATCTCCACTCGAGGAGACGAAATATTTACTTAAATTTATATTTCCATTTCTTCGTTCTGATGTCGAGGCAAAGCGTGGCATTGAGTTCTGCCACTCAACACGCAATGCCTCCAGAATTCGGCAGAAAGTGGAGAACGGAGTGTCTTAATATTAGGTTCCCTATGCCTACCCTGTTGTGTGCGGGATACAGCGTGAAGCTGAATTCAGAGAAATCGCAAGAATCAAAAAATTCTACACAGATAAAAAAACCACTTACGCTGTAAAGTATTCAGGCTGATCGACCTTAGCATATCGTCCCACATGAGTATTATCAAATTTGGTTTCATTTCCTTAAGAAACTTCACCAAATCACTAATATGCTGTAAAAATAAGGATGGAGCTTTGTGTTCACTTTCTGCCGCTCTACTCTGGCACAGATGACAAACAGCTGTATGCCACACCTGGAAAATCAATATATATAATAAAAAACGACCCTCACTCCCTGAGACTAGATTTAAGACTATTATAATTTATAATCAACAAATATTTATATGTAAAAATATCATAGATATAAGAAATACTTTAGTAGTGTAAATATTTTTTTAACAGAAAAAACCAACATAAATTTGGTCCGGATAGCATAATCGGAACCTAACCAAACTTTCATGAAACTATCGATTGGCGGGATATTGAGTTATTCGTCCATTTGTCGCGTCAATACTTAATGCAAGCTAAAGACTTATTTGACTTTCTCATGGATACCAATGTCCAAAATGAACCAAATACAATGGGACCACACGGGAAGCCCCCGCTTTCAAATAAAATAAAAAAAGAATCGTCAAAATCGGTTTCCACATTCCTAAAATTCTAAGGTAACAGACATTAAAATATACAGTCCAATTGCATTTAGGCAACGTTAAGCATAACAGTTAGAGAAAATATTTTAAATAAAAAGAGTTATGGTGCACAAAGTGGGACTGTAAACGCGACTGTTTGTGGGTTCGATCTCCACTCGATGAAATGAAATATTCATTTAAATTTATACTCAGATATTCAGGCAAAAGCGCGGCGTTGAGTTACGCCACTGAACATGCAATGCTTCTAAAATTCGGCGGAAAGTGGAAAACGGAGTGTCTTAACACTAAGTTTCCTCTGCCTACGCTGCTGTGTGAGGGATACAGCCGGAAGCTGAAGGAAACGGACCTTATATATGTATGTCTGTAGTTATCAGATTTTAAATAAAAAAATTAAATTAAAAAAAAAATGTAACTGATCCTATAACCTATCTTCCAAATAAGCTTCTTAAGGAAATAGCTGAAACCTTACTTTTCTACATAGGTTTATGATATTATTATTAGAAACCGAAAGTAATATAAAAAAAAAAAAAAAAAAAAAAAATCAGCTTCACGCTGTATCCCGCACACTGCAGGGTAGGCAGAGGGAACGTAGTGAAAGACACTCCGTTCCCCACTTTCTGCCGATTTTCGGAGGCATTGCGTGTTAAGTGGCAGAACTCAACGCCGCGCTTTGCCTCGACACCAGAGCGAAGAAATGGAAATATAAATTTAAGTAAATATTTCATCTCCTCGAGTGGGGATCGAACCCACAACCAGTCGGTTTACAGTCACACCTTGTGCCGCTGCGCCACGACCGGCCTCTAAATAGATTAGAAAGTAATATAGATTAGTAGATACTTATTTATGTAGTTCAAGCGGGCGAAGCCGTGAGTGGGTCGCTAGTTAGTAAAAGAAAAAGACGTTGTTTCTGTGTAAAACACATAATCTTTCGTTTTAGCAAAAACAAATAAAAACAATCCTGAATATTTAATTAAAGAAAATACGTAATAATGTATATGATAAAGCTTATATAAAAATATTTAAAAAAGGATTTTTTAATTATTTTTATTTTTGTGTAACAAAAAATAAAAAAAGCCAACGGCACGCGGTGTTCCCAGGCGGTCACCCATCCAAGTACTGACCGCGCCCGACGTTGCTTAACTTCGGTGATCGGACGAGAACCGGTGTGTTCAACGTGGTATGGACGTTGGCGATGTACGATACAAAATAAATATACAGTTTAAATGTATTATTAGCGTACTCGTGTAAAAGAAAATAGATATAGGTGAAAGAGATGATAAAAGCAGTGGAATTGTGTCAATCGGGGGCAATCGCTTGTTGGCAACGGCTCTTATTGGAAGGAAACTAGTGTGAAGTATTGTTAGTAGGTGATACATATCACTTATTGCAATTACGTGGTATCCCTTTCCAAATAGTTTAAAAACATATAGACAATGTGTGTATTTATCGTGTATTTTAAAAACTATAACCGCTTCCGATTTCTAACAGTATATTATAAGATGACATGAATGTGATGTTTCAAATTTTTCTAGAAAATGTGGAAAAAAAAGAATGTTCAAAAAGTCAATAGTTATACTTGAGGCTTGACATTTGTTTCACTGAACAAATGAAAAACATGTCAAAGTCACAATCAAGAAAATTAATATTTAATATTTTAATTTCTTCCCTCTGGTCAGAAGGTAAACCCTGGTGTTGAGTTCCGCTATGCCTGGCAAATACAAGTTTCGGAGGTAACTGGGAAACAGAAGGATCTTATCGGGCCATGTACCTTAACAGTGTGTTCCCTCTGACTAACTATGTACATGCTATTTTTTTCTCAAGTTTAATAATTGACCACTAGTCCACTTATGTCAATGAGCCAGACTGAACCAGGGCTAGAAATTCTTGAACAAATTTATTTTAATTCAGACCATTAAGTATTTTTTTAGCTCCATATTGTATCCCACATATAACAGGATATGCAGAGGGAACCTAAACACATAATACTTTGGTTTAGATACTTTGGTGCTCATTTAGACGTTTCTGTTCCTCACTTTACGCCAAATGCTTAAAATGTGGAATAACACTTTAAAAATATCAAAAATATGTATTATATACATATATAAATGGAAATTAACCTTACCTCATCTGCTCCAATATGAAAATATTTAGCATCTGGCTGCATATCCAAAGCTTGTTTGACCATTTCCTTCACTAGCATTAATGATTGAGGTTTTGTAGGGCACAACACTGCCGGTGTCCGTTGAACCTCTCTTAGATCTCGGAAAGCTGGATGTTTTAGAACAAACTCCATATGGCCGATCGTTTGGATTAATTGTATCTAGAAATGTGATCAAGGTCAGTTGTGGTGCTGGGGCACAAAATGCGGCAGCAAAATGGACTGGTTCCGGGTTCGATCTCCATTCAAGGAAGTGAAATATTTATATATTCATTTTTCACTTCTTCGCACTGGTGTCGAAGCAACAAGCGGCTGAGTTCCACCACTCAACACGCAATGCCTCCAGGACTTGGCAAGTCCGGAACGGAGTGTCTTAAAACTAGGTTCCCTCTGCCTACCCTGTTGTAGGCAGGATACAGTGTGAAGCTAATTTTTTAGAAATGTGTTTATGTAGTATTTTTATTTTTATTATTAATGTTTTTTTTTTGGATTAACTTCATGCTATATTCTGCATATAGCAGGGTAGACAGAAGAAACCAACAGTTAAAACACCTAGAACAAACCAATTTTAGAAACATTGTGTGCAGGTTGGGGGTGAAATTTTTGTGAGACAGTCTTACACTATATTTTTAAAGGTAGTCAAGCAAAAAGCTGTCACTTTTCTTGCACTTATTTAGAGGCCAGCATAGTGCAATGGGACAGTGTCTTACTGGAAATATGATGATTGTAGATTTAATGGCTACTCAAGGGATTGAATTATTTTTATTTTATCTCTGAGAATATAAAACATGGTACTGAGTTCTACCACTCAATACACAATATCTCAAATATAGGCAGAAAGCAGAAACTACATTCTATCTAAGTACCATGGTACCTAGTAAACTTTCCAAAATTTGCAGGAAAAATAATATTGCTACAGTTACTTACAGGTTCCAAGCCATTGTTTTTAATACATTGTATTATATGTTGTACTTCCTCCGCAGAGTACATATTATCTCCATTGCAATTGTTAACACTACCAATATCTACTAAATGTCCAGAATATGGGAAAGTATCCTCCCATTCGAGAAGTACCCCTGTTGCACCCCATGCTTTGGCCGATTTAAAAACCTATAAGAATTATTATTTTGATATTTATTGTTGAGTTAATTATGTATTTTAAGATAATGTCTTAATCACAATAAACAAATAAAGTAGAATTAAGTTTTAAATAACATTACATATATTAAAAAATAACAAGTAAAAAAAGAACTAAGCAATAATTAATACTACTTACGTTTTCCAAATATGGAGATTTTAAGGGTGCGCCTTTTAGATCCAAATGCACGATTCTGTAATAATAAGATGTTAGAACCTCTTATGATTTACCAAAAATTTTTAACAGATTAAGACTAGATATATATTGACTTACTTATGCATACTGTGGCACTATAATAATTTATTGTAAAGATGCTATTACCACAAAAATAAGTTTTTTATATTTTTTATTTAAAAGGTAAGATCTAAATAACTAGAAGTGATTTCTAATTCACCAAAACCTTGATAGTAAAACTATAACTTTTTTAAAAAGGTTATTTAATAGCGTTTTTTAATATTTTGTAATTTGTAAAATTTCAAGTTACCTAAAGTCCGAAAAAGTTTACCAACAATAAATTAAAATCAATAAAATTGTTGACACTTGACGAATATCCATTGCTTAGTATTTTCTTGAAATTAATCTTCGTATATGTGAAGTAAGAAGCAATGTATTTAATAGAATTGTCAAAAGGAAGTCATAGACAAAATTGATATATTTTTTAATTTTACCTATTTACATAGGTCATAATGAAGCAAATTACCTTTTTACTTCAGCCTAAACGTCACAACATTTTTTATTTAATACCGCCTAATAATTAGTTATTTTGTAATTGTCTAAGCTGATTTGATTATTATTTTTAAAGTATTCACAATAATATATTGTTATCATAGGAATCGACTTTTTTTCCCCAATATTTCGTCTTTTGGGTCTTGCAGCGATATGCAAAGCTTAAACTAAACGCTTCACACGCCAATTTTAAGTATTTTTATATATCATTTTAAGGATTATAGTCAAATGTACTCATTACTTACTTGGTTTCATCTATTCCTAGACTATTTTAGATTTTAGAACATTAACGCAATTGCCAAAGCCAAATATACAGAATAGAAGCGGCATCGCTCCTTTTACGGGAACAGCATATAGAGTAAATTATTTTAAGCCAGTATTTTTTTCTCTCTTCATAATGTTTATCCATTCCTGTATTTCGTGTATCGCAGTTACGCATAGATACTAACTAAAAAAATACTACTAAAGATTATCAGCTTTGCACTTTGCCTTCAATACCTACGACTCGATTTCGGAATGAGCCGAATGCGGCGGTTTCCCTTTGATAGGTCTGCGTACCTATCGTGTTTGATAGGACCTTATGTCTGCGTACGTCGTTCTTGACAAATGGCGTTTTATTTTACAATGATAATTTTATTATGTATTTTGTTTGAAAAAAACACTTTTTTTATAATTGTATTAGACTTTTATAGAATAAATAAAACTTTCTTTTATAGTGATGCTGACAATAACATCCTGTATATGTAAAGAAAAAAAAAAGTAGTTAATATCGATTCATATAGGGAATATCGATTCATAGATAATATCGATTCATCGATTCATAGATAATATCGATTCATATATTCGTAGATAACATCGATTCATAAAGGGAACTTATAAATAATAAATAACGCCAATCTAAGTTTGTTCAAAAATATTTTTATTTAGTCAAATGAATATATTCTCGGATAAATAATGCATTATTATCTAAATAAGTAGATCAAAATCTTAACTGCTAGAAATACTCGTATATAAAATATCTTATATATATATATATATATATATATATATATAATCACTAATACAAATATATAGAGGAGTGTCTTAACACTAGGTCCCTCTGCCTACCCTACTGTGTGCGGGATATAGCGTGAAACTACTATTTTTTTAATTTAATTTTACTAATACAAATATCTCACATTAATGAAAATCTCATCATAAGTATCCTAGGCACTAGCAAATACTTGTACTCTAAATGAAATTTTATATGTTGGCAGTTTTATTAGGCATTTGCATATACTACAAGTAACCAATACAATAAATATCCAATTTTAAGATGGGCATATATATATATATATATATATATATATATATATATAATCCTAGGCAAATAAAAATAGAATATATATATATATAATAAAACAAAAATTATATGGACTCGGGATGACATTGATATTTCTACTTAAATACTATATATAATAATAAATATAACACTTAATGACTACAGTTTACGAAAGATTATATGTATGTATAAATATTTTAAAACACCAACAAAATTATCTATGTATCGTTAGTGTAAAAGGATGACAATATTATTATAAGTACCAATGCTACAAATAAAACAAACTACTTCCATACACTCGTAATATTTATCAGAGAAATAAAAAACCACAAAATTAATATTAATAATTGCTAAACTACTAAATCACACCTGTAACACAGATAAAAAAAATATTAAACTAAGTACACGAGTACTACATACATCAAACAATAATAATTAAAACATATACGAATGTCAAACGTCTAAAATTAAAAAAAATATATTTAAAATGTTGCTATAAATAAAATAATTATGTCAAATGAATATGTATTGTTTTCAAAGTAATTTCTTTTCTTCAAAAACAATTTAAATTTACATAATTTATTTATTTAATGTGCAATAATAATTTTCATTCCAGGCTCAGGGTCTACAGCGACATCTTTAGCTAGCGGAGCATTGCCTATAATGCGGAAGTTCTTCGTATAAGGTATAATCGCTACTAGAAGACCGGAAACAATGACCCATATGCCAGCTACATAGAAAGCCGCATCCCAGTATCCTGTTTTGTCTTTTAAAGCACCTGTATAGAAAACATGATTTTTTAATAGTCAAGTCAAGTCAAATTTTATACACAATAAGAAGTTACGTGCTTCTTTTTTTGAACGTCAAATAGTTTACGACTAGTTCACTAAAGTTAATGCCTCAGACCTGAGAAGAACCGGCGCTAGAAACTCAGCGGGACTTATTTGTTTAATTAATATTTAAGATAATTTGACAATAATATCAATTTTTTAAATATGTATTTTTCTCACATTTATTGTGATTGGAATTGAAAGTGATTTTTTTGGTATTAGGATCCTTCATTCCTTAATTTTCACTCATTAATAGAGAACGGACTACTATTTCAATATTTTTTCTGTCCATGTGTTTAAAAAAATAACAACCTAAGAAATTTCTGATTCACTAAATTTATATTTTAGGTAGTTGTTATAACAAATCTTAATGGATAAACACGTTTAACAGCTCAGCCGTACGAAACTAAACCAAGTAAACATTACGGCGAAAATGCAACTGACTATTTTCGGAATGTAAGCTTCAGACTGATTTATGTTCAACATAACACAAAACCAACATTTGTTTTATATTAAAATTTTAACGTTGTTTTTAAGCCGATGTTAATTGAAGTTCTTTCTTTTTTCATTTTAAAGTGGTTTATAGCATAGCATAGCATTTGTATTAGCTTCAAGCTTTATGGCTGGAGCTGGAGGCATTGCGTGTTAAGTGGTGGAACTCAACGCCGCGCTTACCCTCGACACCAGAGCGAAAAAAATGAAATATAAATTCAAATAAATATTTAATTTCATTTCCTCCCTTAATAATATTTTAATTTCATTTCCTCCAGTGGGCATCTAACCCGCAACAAATCGATTTTACTGTCACACTCTGTGCCCTCGTTCCACGGCTGGTCAAGATTGGAAAAGAAAAGATTATTTATGTTAGAACTCACCAGCCATAGGTGGACCAATTAAATGGCCAAGTCCTTGACTCAGCAGTGATAGCCCATATGCCACAGTGAATCTCTCCAAAGCAATTAATTCCACTAAAATACTTGGCGTATATGAATATGAACTGGAAAATGTCAATCCAAATACCAAAGAATTGGCAGCCAATATGTAGAAGCTGTAACTTTCCTTGGCATCCATGATTCTGATTAAAATTGGATACAACAAAATTGTACCGCCACAGGCGACTAAGCATATAGCATACGTTTTAGTAATGTTCACCCAGGGCAAATCTCCGATCCAACCAAGACCCACCTGAAAATTGCTTTACATTATTAAATTCCTAAAGATAAATCATATATTTTTGTTTATTTGTTACTTATTTAATATTTTCAAGCTTAAATATTTTTAAATTTTTTTGCTTCAAACTATATCTAGCAAATGGCAGGGTTGACAGAGTTTTCCCTCAAAAGCATTCCCGATTTTCTGCTGAATTCTTGAGGCATTGCGTGTTAAGCGGCGGAAGTGAGAAAATGAAAATATTACATTTTTCCTCGAGTGGGAATCAAACCCACAACCATCGTGTACACAAGATTTGATAAATAAATTGACCTTGACACTTGAATCTTGGTAAGACTATCAGAGTTATAGTCTTACAAAGCAAATAATTCTATAGTCTTATAGATAAGATAAGTAGACCGCTCCAATGTATTTCTAATGATACATGACAAAGTAAAATGATGATTTACTGATAATTTCGAACATTATCACCGAGCTCTTATATCAGTTAATCTGATGGCTCTTCTTATACGGTTACTATATTTTTTGTTTCTCGTACGAAATATATATTTCTTTTATTAATTATGAATTTTGTCTTTCAGTACAAACATGTGTTAGATTGTAATATTATTATAATAAATATTAATAAATACTTAGCGGCGTTGAGTTCCGCCACACGCAAGGCCTCAAGTATTCAGCGGAAAGTTGAAGACGGAAATTCCCTAATGGGAACTTAGTGTCTTAACACTAGTTTCCTGGATTACCTCTGCTTACCCTGCTACGTCCGTGATAAATCGTAGGGATAAAGCGTGAAGCTATAAAAAAATGGAAAAAAAATTAAGGACTTACAATTCCAATAACAGTCGCTACACCATAAATGACGAGCATCAACGATCCTTGAGTATGAGTGTAACCATTGTCTTCCATAAAGGTGGATATGAAGAAATAAGGCACTATAAACCAGACGAATAGAACCAAAGTCGACAAGTTCATCAGCATAAAGTGGAACTCCGTAAACATGTTAAAGTCGAATGTTTTATTTATTATTTTTCTCAATCTTTGTCCCCATGTCTGAAAAATCATGAATTAAAATAACAATGAATTTAAAAATAAAAAACAATTGGACATTGCATTCATTTTTAAAAAGTTTTCAATTCGATCCTAACCTCCACAATATAAAATTAAAAAAAAATCGATAAGAGGCACAAAATTTTTAATTTAACATTTTCTAATTTTGATGAAAACGACTCCATATTGCTCTGATGTGACGTCAGTAAGTCTTGAAATCAAACTAAAACCAGCACTATCCAATAATTTTCCTTATTACCTAAGGTCTCAAAATTTTATTTAAAGATCTAAGGTTAAATATACAATTGCAGGATTTCTTTACCTATCAATAAAGTAAGTTATATAAGTAACTACCTTTTCCTCTTGATCTTCCACAGACCACATAGAGTTTTTATAGATATCAGGACAGGAGGACGCTCTTAGCTTGTATTTAGCAATGTTCATCATAGCACCGCGATGCATTATAGAGTTGCGATGCACACGAATACCCTTTAAATAATTATGATCAGTATTAATTTGTCTCGAGAACCAATCTGGACGTCTTGGAGGAATAATTGCTGTATTATTTTCCGGAATAGATTGAAGCAATTTTTCTCTAACTTTTTCTAGCTTCTTGTCAAAGTCCTTTTTCGCTTTCTTCGAAAGTTTTTCTTTATTTGCTGAGCTTGTTGGCAGTTTTGTTTCTGAAGTGCTTTTCAAAGCTAACAACGAAGGATAATTCTGCAAAATGATATTGTATAGGCGCTCATTTGATGTCAGCTGCTCTAGAACTTCTGGTGGCACCTAAAAATGAAATAAAAATAAAAATAAGAAATTTGAAAATTTTAGCAAGAAATAGTTTTTTTTAATGTTGGTTATTAAAAAATTACCTTTTCATGTTGTCTTAAAAATGTTGGAAGGTTTATAACAGAATTAACTTTATGCTGACTTGATAAATCGGCGTTCATTTTTGTCACTGCTTCTATATTTTCTGCTTCTTCTATTGCAGCTACAATAGCAGATAGTATATGTTCAGGAGTTTCGCCACTATTAATAATAGTTTTTAATTCTTCAGCGTCTGGATACATAGATTCTCCACCTCCTGATTTCGCGGATATCGATGTAGAGCTGGATGCCCTCTTTGCTTTACTTAATTTTCTTTGTTTTTTCTGTTCCAGTATAAGCCACTCTGGGTCTCTCATTACAGCACCACATACACATACATTAAGTACGGTGCCGGCTAACAGCAACAGAGCACTTCTCCAGCCATATTCATCTAATAAATAGGTAGTCAAAGGTGAATAAACAAAAGTACCAAAGCCCACTCCACATGATCCTAAGCCTACGGCTAAATTACGACGTTTTTCAAACCAATAAGCGATTGAAACGACGGCAGTAACATACAATAGCCCCATACCTAAGCCAGCAATTAGACCGTAGGTTATATACAAAGCTTCTACTGTATTACTGTACGCTGCTGCTACAAATCCTATAGTTGCTGACATACCACCAACAATTGTCATCTTTTTGCATCCATATCTATCTACCAGTGCACTCATGATAGGACCTGCTATTAACGGAACTGATATAAACAGACTACCAATTAAAGATGTTTTAGCTTCACTTGTATTGAAGTGATCCACAAACCTAATTTGCAGTAACCCATAAGAAAAAGCAAGTCCATCTGCAACTGTGGCGATAAGAAAGGAAGCAGCAACAACCACCCAACCCCATCCGCCATCAGGAATCTGAGGACCTGGATCTGGAGATGGTTTAATAGAACAAATACTATCATCATCTCCTAATCCCACGAACTTAACTCTCTCATTAGTTGACTTTGCATCTTCATCACTTTTGTCATCCTTTTGATAAGCCACCGCTAATTGATTGTTACTTACATCTTTGGATTCCGTTTTCATCGAATTTATGGTATTGAGATCGTTTTTCGACTTATTCAATTCTCTTAGACTGGCTTTATCATCGTTCACCGAATCGATATATTTGATGTCGTTGGATTTAATGAGAAGTGGAGACGTAGTCTTCTCCTCTTCAGACGGTATTTTTTGATCATACTTGAGAACGTTCTCTTTACCTGGAATTCCATTTCTGTAGGTACTTGGCGGGTCCATTAGTCTCAGAAGCGCCTTTTAAGTACTAATATAAGTACGTACTAGTACACTACTTTCCTCTTTCTGAATCTTCTCTAATGATACAGAAAGGTATGATTTGGATTCGAAATCCAAAAGCTAACCGTCTACGTTGAAGAGACGATTAGTTCTCTTGACCAATGTCTTAATCTTGGGTCTCTCGCTGAATAACGACAAGGATTTTTCGAAATGCAAAGTGTGAGAGCGCAGGGATTGTAACTTGTGGAGTTCATCAAGGACCGGCTAGTCCTCGATTTCACGGTTTTGAAAAAATCACTTTTCAAATTGTCTTTTATTTTGTTTTTTGATGCGGTGTCCCTTCTGAACATGTAGATTAAAGTTTTGCTATGTGCAACATTTCCAAAAATTCAGCAAAATAATCTGCAACAAGAGAAACATTTTGATATATTATGACTTTTTCTATTTTTGAATTTTCCGCTTTTTTTCACATAGCAGTTAAAGTGAAATTTTCAACTCAACGCACGTTGAGGTGAGTAAGTACCCTCAACTATTGAAATACAGATACCGCCGTAATGCACCGCGGCGTAAGACAATAATTAAAGATTACTATGGGTTCTTATTTGGTAGTTGTTAAAACATTAATGATACAAAATTCAAATAAAAATATTATAAAGTTTATTTAACATTCCTTTCTTGGTATTTTCAAAATACACTAGTACATAATTCAGTTTAGTTATTACTGGTTTCTGCTTGATAATTAGATAAGGATTTACCGATAGGCATTTGGTTACGTGCTCGGAACAATCTCGGCCGGTTTAAATCAGCTTGCAACCTAATTGAATTTGTGTTCAATGACTTATAAGCATAATATAAGGAAGAATGAAAAAAATAAACAGAATACCCCCGTAACATAATATCAGTAGTAAATTACTCAACAGATAAAAGATAACGGTAGAAAATATATTAATTATATAAAATATATATATATATATAATATTAATAATTTTATTTATTAATAAAGTAGAAAATTTTATATAGGTCAATTCTATAAAGAGATTTTATTTGGGTCACGATGAAAGCATAATATTTATATACCAAACAAACTTTTTATGTTGATGATAATTAAAATACCATGACTAGAACATTCTGCCGCCATTCATTCTGAAGTCAGATTGAAGGACAAGGACGACGATAGTGTCTGCATTCGACCTATACAGGAAATGCTATGAGTGCGATGGAGACAGATGATCAATTCACAATAAGAGAGCGATGAACCTGAGTCAAGGGCGCAAAACTAGGCAACTGTAGAGGCGCGGCTTGCTTTTATTTTAATTATATAATTTATTATTATGATAAATACCTTCTATAGTAGCCATAAAGTGCAGATAGGATAGTATATTTACTTTAATTTATATATATATATATATATATATATATATAGCTTATCATGACATTTTAAACAGTATAATAATTTAATATATTATTTTTTAATAACTAACATGCATATATCGTACGATTTATCTAATAACGATGCTCTTTCTTTACAATAAATTTTCAGAAACTAAAAATTTTATAAAATTCATTATCAAACGCAAACTTCGCTGGAACTTCTCGACCGACATTTTTTCATCCAAGGAATCCCAGAAAGTTCAGGTAGCGAGTAAAAATAACTGCCATAATCCTATGTGTAAACTTGTTTCAAAGATAAAATACGCTAAGCGTTATAACAAACGTACATAATATATTCCTATAAAGTTGGAAACAGCATTCTCGATTTATTACGTAGGTATGTGATGTAAATATATTATAAAAGAAAGTAACTTTCTATATACCCATAGACATCTAAATAAAAAAAAAATAGTTCAGTGCATAAACTTCGAGGCAAAAATATAGTACAGAAAAAACATGTAATACGTTATTATCATTATAAAAATGTTAACTAAACACAATTTAGTAAATTAAATGTTTAGGTATGTGAACGTCGAACGAACGTCGTAATATTCCACTCTCGCGACATTTTGCATTTAATACCGGTATTATACATACATATAAATACTTTGCTATAGTTAGTTTCCATAATAATGCAATCATAACGAACGCATTATATATTTACATGCATATAATAAGGATTACAGGTAAACTAAAACTAAAAATATCATTATTTAAATCGATATGCATTTATGTATAATATAATCTAAACTCGAAAGATTTACGTAAAATCACGTTTCATTTTCCTTAATGGTTTCTGACTACTTGTACTTATTCTAATTTATGCTACAAAAATGAATCATTGTTATTTATAAATCGTATATTGTGTCTGCAATTGAAATAAAATTCCTGCATTTGATTCCTTTTCCTTCCATTGTTTACGATTTAAAATAACTGTTGCTATAATAGATAGTTATTCTGAAGTTTAATTTTTATAATTCTACAAAATTAGACGAATAAATATAGTTTCTTGTTACTCAAACCCGTAACACTTATTATGAACCTTATTAAAATAAAAATAAATGTCAATATTAAGTATTCATCATCCATTATATATTAATTTGTAAACAAAACGCTATAATATGTAAATATATAAAATAACAACTACACTAAACTATTTATATTGCTTATTATTATGAATATCAATATATTGAATTGTGTATATAGCAAAAAAGCATAAGATAAAGAAAAAAATACATATAAATAAAAATAAACGTTGACTGGTTATTGACATTGACAAGTTATACATACCGTTAGACGCAAAAACTTTTTGCGATAAAACCTTCACTCCTCAATACAGCTGGCCGTAAACAAGGTAAATATGAAATTCAAAAAAAAATATATAGAAACGTCACTATGCAGCTAGGCTGAGTGAAAATGACAATTAATGTCAAATTATTATAGGATAAATCTTTGTTTAAAATAATAACATTCTCCGCTCTACGTGCAAAAATAATTAAATAATAATACTATTATTATTATTTTTAAACAACTGCAAATCTCTTTAGTAATAAGGCCAGTGTGCTAGTGACGTCAACGCGCAAAGGGCAGACGTCCGAACGCAAGAGACGCGCTTCACTATATGAAGTATACGATTCTGTTCACCAGAATGCCCCCACGCAATATTATCGGTAGAATCGATATGATAATTCCATGTACAATATTATTAAAGTCTGGCACATTTTGAGTTAATATCAAGCGAGTATGTTTTGTATATGAACGTGAAATAATCTTTTAGTTCATCTTTTAGTTATTTTTGTTGTCCGTTGACGTCATTGGTGTACCTACAGCTGATGTATTATTACTTGCATTGGTAATATGTTGACTGGATGTTTTAAATTCTGTTGTTGTAGTTCAGTAGAAACTTCATATGAAAAGGGACAAAGGCTTACTTTATCCAAGAAATTGTAAGAACTAGTTCTCAAATATATTTACAACTTGTTGAGCCGTTGGAATTTTAGATTTAAAAAAAAATATAAAAAACCAGCTACAAAATTAAAATTTACTCTCTCTTTGTGAAGATTTAATTAGTTGAAGCATAGGTCGTCGAATCAATACGATTTGTCTCTACAAAGCCACATATGAACAAACATCAAAAAAATCAGCTTCACGCTGTATCCCGCACATAGCAGGGTCGGTAGAGGGAACCTAGTGTTAAGATACTCCGTTCCCTACTTTCTGCCGAATTATGGAGGCATTGCGTATTGAGTGGCAGAACTTAACGCCGCTCTTAGCCTCAACACCAGAGCGAAGAAATAGAAATATAAATTTAAGTAAATATTTCATCTCTTCGAGTGGGGACCGGAGCCACAACCAGTCGGTTTCACAGTTACACTTCGTGCCGCTGCGCCACGACTGGCCTCAGGAACAAACATATGAATATAAAAATACACATGTACAAAAATAGACTTATAAAAACATAACCTTTTATTGCGCGCCGTCGGATATAATGAAAAAAAGTTATCACAACTAACATGGCCACTAATTCTAATAATATCACATTCACAGTTATTTCACAGTCGAAACACCAAGCGATTTGATTAATCAGTCAGCTCTATAGAGCCCTGTTTCGCTTCTCTTTGAATATAATTGAATAGTTAATTGGTGTGAAATTTAAGTTGCCAGAGATCGTGGATTCGAATTCCAAATCGTTCATATTTAGGTACAGTTCTAAGACATCAATATTTGTTTGACTTTTGTATCAAATAATATTGTGTGTTGAGTGCTTTTACAGTTGCACACTTTGCTTTTGCGCCTCTAAAAATATATGATATAATAAGTTTATTAAATTCGCCAGAGTTGTTGAATTGGCTTGTTTGAATTAAAATGCTGTAATGGGGTCCAAAAAATGTATTTCAATAGAGTATGTATAGAAATATTACCACACACTACTATAAGTAAAATTAAAAAAAAAGAAGGCCGACAGAATATGCGCTATAAACCAGTTATATTGATAAACTTTAAATTCATAACGAAACTAATCGATAGTTCTTGATGTAGAGCAAATTAAATAATTTCTTTACATTTTTTTATTGATACTGGCTACAAAGAATGTGTAGCTTACTTATTTAAGCATAAATAATTTTAGATATAATATTTCGTATAATTATAAATTTATATGAACTCGTTGCAAAGGGCGGCGTTGAGTTCTGCCACTCAACACGCAACGCCTCCAGAACTCGTCGGAAAGTGGCGAACGGAGTGTCTTAACACTAGGTTCACTCTGCCTACTCTGCTGTGTGCGGGATACAGCGTGAAGCTGATTTAATTTAATTTATATAAACTCGTATGAATCGTTATATGTGAATATAACGATTCATTCATTAAATCAAAGAATCGCAATAGTGTAGTGTAGCTATTATATGTTTGGAATGCTGCAATTAATGTTATGCTCAGTTAGTTCAAGCTCTTGTTTCAACATTATGTATGTATACATTCAAACAGGACAAACATATCGGCTTACATCTATACTGTAGAAATATGCCTTTATACTAGGTACATATTTTACATATAAAGAATGCGAATGAATATCAAAAAATATATAAATCCATAAAAATTAAAAATTATAACTCTACATGAGTTGGGGTAATTTATGGGCAAATACTATTTATATATTTATTTTTATATTTTATATATAACGTGGCACAGTATAGAAATGTTTGACTGTAAGTACTTGTGATGGATGTGAGTTCGACTCCATTTTAGAGAATTATATTTAATCTATTTTACATATTACGGTCTGTATAGATAGTGCGGGTGCGAAAGCCGTTCAACAGTCAGTATATATGGTGAAAGTAGAGTTTAATGCTTTGTCGTGTTATCAAAAACAGGAAATGAAAATATTTCATACAACCGAGTAGGAATCGAACTTACAACCATCGTGCTTATATCCACACTCTACACACTACACTAAAGCTAAACCATTTAACTTCAGTTTGCGGGTATACACTCATTTTGTATGAAATGAACTACAAATATAAGTTTATAATGATTATTTTCTGTAATATAAACATTAATTTAATTTTTTTGGACTTTTCCTTTATTGTAGTATTAGTTCTCACTTCTTGCCAAATTTCTTAACAGTAAGGCAACGGGAAATACCTTTGCCTTTGGGGAAGTACCGAGTTTTGATTACGCCTATTAGATTTCATATAAAATGCAGCAAAAACAATGCATAAACGCTTATAACTTTTTCTGCGTTTCGTTTTATCTTTGTTTTAAAAATCTGGACATTTTTTATTAATTTCATCTTAATACCTCCACGTAGTCTCGACACAAATAGTCTTGACAGACGGACAGACATACAGACAGACAGCAAACTAAATGATCCTAGAAGTGATTTTATAATAAAAGGAACCGTAAAAAATACATATTTTCTTACAGTTTTTAACCGACTTCAAAAAGAGGAAGTAATCAGCTTGATATGTACCTATGTAATATTGTTAAAATTTAATAACATGTGGGTATGATGATCTATTAAGGCTTCCAAGTACGTGTGCTCAATTCAGTAAGTGTATGTTTGTCTACGAATTTCTCTAAAACTAAAAGTCATCTCGAGAGGATTATTTTTAATTTAAGTTAAGTTCTTTCCTTCGCTATGATGTCGATGATGTCGAGGCAAAGCCCGACTGCTGTGTGCGAGATACAGCTTGAAGCTGATTTGATTCAATTTTTAAATTTTATGCTATATATATCCCGTAGTAGATATAAAAAATTTGATTTAAAGTGTTTTAAGAAAACTAAGAAAAATGAGACATTTTTATTTATATAGAACATTTCAGTACTCACTGACAAATAGCACGAGGCCGAACCTAGAGCCTACAAAATTCTAAATTTGACAAGCAAGGTAGTGTACCTTGGGAGTATAGGGGAGTACCAAGAGAGGATTTCTGGAAGATTTCTACGTGAGAAGAAAAACAACGAGAGGTGACGACTACAATTTATATTAATTTCAACTTATTTATAAATATTCACCTGTTCTGCCATTTAATTCTTGCGAAATATGACTAATAGGCCGCTTTCAATTTACGTAAATAACAGTATTTCCGTAAACCAACACGACATTGGAGAATATCCAGAACTTAATTAAATAAGAAGTTAAACATCCGAGACAGACAATCGGGATGCTTACAAAATTGTAGACTATACAATACATTGCATAACCTACGTTAAAAATATAATCATAAAAATATATGGAAAAACGGAAAATTTAAAACGGAAAGTCTTAACCTTAGGTTCCCTCTGCCTACCCTGGTGTGCAATGTGAAGCTGAGAATAAAAATGTATGTAAATATCGTCCGAGTGGAGGTAGGTACTCTACAAACGTTTTCCAGTTTTAATACAGCGCAAATAACTCTACTGCAAATCGCTAAGGGGAATCGAATCTACAACACACACCTCATTCATATATGATTTAAATATTTTATTTGTCTAAATTTCGTATTAGACAGGTTACACGATGAGGTTTTTTGTTTTAATAGTTCATCATTTCATTTCACTGACAGGAAACCGAACAAACAACCATCGCCTTTACAGTCAAACACAGTCCCACTGTATAATAACCTCAGATAATGACAAAATTTATTTATTCATTTATTAATACATGACGTGTTACTGTATTTTGTGAATGACGCCATCGTCGAGGAAATGGAGCGTGGCTGTTATCTCTAGGCTCTTCATTAATATACCCTTAAACGACGTCTCTTAAATCTAAAAAAGTAAATAATTTTTTTTATAAACATTTTTAAAGTGTTAACTTAGGAAAGATAAATACTTATTTAGAAAACGTATAAGAATTTGAAATGTATAAGAATTTCGACATAGCTTGGCGAGAACGTATGGCTTAGTGGTCAGAGCGCCTTGGTTTCCAGGAGGCACGGGTTCGAGTTCCGCTACGTTCAAAATTTTTATACATTTTCTAAATAAGTAAAGTAAGTAATACCAATTTTTTATAATAATTATTCAATCACTTAAAATCAGTAGAATATAGTAAGTAAGTTAGGAAAAAATATATTTTTCGTTTTGTACATGTAAGACGAATATTGTACGTAACGTACGTATAAGGCGTAGTGGCGTAAGCGTGCTATTGTAGAAGTAGTAGCGACGGTTGTGGGTTCGATTCCCGCACATAGCAGCGCAGGCAGAGCACAACTTGTTGAGCATATAGTCAAACTCTCTGCGCCACGACTGACCACAACTTTTTTTAAATAACTATATAAATGCACTACACTATACATATATATGTACGTACATACAAACATATATGAGAAAATATATAATAGTACATTCTTTTACGACTTCAAAACAATGGGCAATAAAGAGCAGGTACGTTACCTGTGCGATATACGTAAGCGAATGCAATGCGTTACTTAACACTTTGAAAACACATAACCTATAGCATATACATAATTTCAATGTTTTCTAACTATAAATATTAAATTAGTATGTACTTATTTAGAAAACGTATACAAATTTGAACGTAGCGGGACTCGAACCCGCGCCTCTGGAAACCATTATACATTCGAAACGGATTTTTTTATACATTTTCTAAATACATATTTTTCTTTCTTTCATAAAATTTATAAATATGTGCTTAATATTTTTTAACATCACCATAGCAGGGTCAAGACGCTTCGATCTCCACTTTCCGCTCTTATCTGAGACAGTGCGTGTTAAATGGCGGAACTCAACGACGCGCTTTCTTTTGCGCGGGGAAACACCTTGGCTACGCTCGCTTAAACTAATCGCTCTGGTGTCGAGGCAGAAAGTGGGGAACGGAGTGTCTAAAAAAAACCCTAGGTTCCCTCTGCCTACCTTGCTGTGTGCGGGATAGAGCGTGAAGCTGGTATTCGATGGGTTATTAAGATGTATAAGCTATATATATTGTAAAGTCTAATCAAAATCCATTTCTTAGTTTTTGCGTATAAGGGGAACAAACATTCATCCTATAATATCAGATAGATATATATATTTCAATCCACTTAGATTAAAACAGTAAATCATTTAATCGACTATTGACTTTTATAATTCGTATTGTTGATAAGTTAAGATATCTTTATTACACAATTTTATAATGTACACCTACACACACGTAGACCTTCGAAACCACAGTATCAAAGATACTTGAAGAAGGTTACACAAAAAGCATGAGGATCCCCCGGAGGGCATATATGAAGAGGTTGATGATATTGGACAAGGTGAAAGAGGTATGTAGAGACCGTAGCATTTGGCACTCCGTTCTCTCTGACTACCCCGCTAGGAACAAAGCGTGAAGCTAGTTATAGTTATAGTTTGAATTTCAATTCGATATCTCTCCTATAAGTGCTCTTGAAAGATTGACTATATTTCGACTACATTTTTTTAATTTATTGTTATGTTTGTTCCCTCAGAACTTTTGACTGGATGAACCGATTTTGATGATTTTTTTTTTGAACTTTTAATTTCGTCCATTTCTGTCAATGTTACTTCATTAGATAATCACATATCAAAATCAATATGCATTAAGTACGCGCGCAACAAATCGACGAATAGATCAAATTCACGCCAATTGATTTCAATGATTCTTTTTTATTGGAAAGGATACACGATTGAAATTGAAGTCGGTGTTTTTAATCAAAAATTGTAATTAAATGGTTTTAGTAAGTGGAGAGAATTTAGCTCTATGACCTTCGTTTTTGAACTGAAATCAACAGTTTTATTATTTTGATGACGACTTGATAGTATTGTTTATACAATTCTTCTTTCTCACCCAACTCCCCCTAAACGATACGTGGATCGAAAATGATGTTCGAAAATCGTATGTTGAATGGTGGTACTCAACTCAACGTTACCAGAGCGAGGAAATGAAAATATTAAATATTTCAACCTACAAGGGTCACCACGACGGGCTCAAATGGAAAATGGTAAATCTATAGAATTACATTACTTAAAATTAACTTTTCAGAAATAGAAATTTCTTATATTTCCTCCTCTTTTATAACATCATCATCTTCAGAAAGCATTTTTCTTTCCAATCACATACACATGTTTAGTCTCGACAGAGTAGGTGGGTTTCGCCCTTGAGTTCGGAACATGAGAAACCAAAGGAATTTATATAACGGTTATTTATAACTTTTGTCATTATGACAGTGCGTGAGAGAGTGAGTTTCTTGTAAAATCAAGATTTTAGTGATATAATTTTGAAATACGTTTTGTTGATAAGAAACGTGTATCAAACAGATAATCTTTTTAATGAGTCATATTGAGGCCATGGATGGCGAAGAGGCACAAGCGTGTGAATCTCGATAGGCTGAGAGTCCGATTGACTCGAGGGAATGAAACATACAATATTTTTATTTCTTTTCTCTGATAATGAGACAAAGCGCGGGGTTAAGTTCCGCCAGTCTCCAGAAAGAAAATGCTTCCAGAATTCGGCGGCAAGTGGATAACGGAAGTGTCTTAATAGGAACAGAGTGTTTAACACTCGGTTCCCAAGTTTCCACAGCCTACCCTGCTGTGCGGGATAAAGTGTTAAGCTTAAAATAATCTTCTTTTTTATTATTAATAAAATGATATCGTTCTCTATCTACCGTCTATGAGACACGAATGGAATTGGAGCCCATTGTAATCTTAACATCTTAGCTCTTTCAGCATAATGTTTCAACTTCACACTGCATCCCGTAAGTTATACAGAGCCAAAACACTTTATTCTCCACATCCAATCTAAACCAAAGAAATGCGTTATACATGGTATGGTAGACTCAAGGTGGCACTTTTTATTACCAATGCTACTCGCATAAAAATGATTCGTACCTTCGAGCTGTGATTGAATCGACAACCACCGCGCAACAGCACGGTACAACAGAAGTGAACGGTCCCACTGCACCACGACGGCCTCAAACATCAAAGAAAAACAGAACGACGAAACAATTGAGATTCACTTCAACAACACCTGTATTTCACGGACACGACAAAACGTATGTATGTATGTCCTCATTACAATAACTACAAACTAACGAGGCGATTACAAATGTATGTCAATCATCACAATCTTTAGATAGTCTGGCCTCGCAGAGTAGACTTAACCGTATCAAACCGGCTGGAAACAACACATTTCCTACACACAAAGCTCCGACGGTTGATGAGCGTTTTATTTAAGAAAACAGGTAAGAAAATGTTGACAGAAGGAAAATAATATATACATAGAATAGAAGGGATAAAGCGTGAAGTTAAGTAAGTAGAAGAAGACCAGGGGCGTACAGGAAATGTATGAAATATTATGAATATTAAATGCCCATACATACATACTTTACAAATAATAAAAAAATAAATTAACTTCATACTATATCCCGCACACTGCGGGGTAGGCAGAGGGAACCTAGTGTTAAGACAGTCCGTTCCCCACTTTCTGCCGAATTTTGAACGCACTGCGTGTTAAGTGGCAGAACTCAACGCCACGCTTTGCCTCGACACCAGAGCGAAGAAATGTTAATATAAATTTAAGTAAATATTTCATCTCTTCGAGATGGGATTGAACCCACAACTAGTCGGTTTTATGCACTTGTGCTACTGCGCCACGACTGGTCTCCTTGACGATTATTGGTATTAAATACAATTTGTAGGAATAGTAAAGAATACCCACTGTTTCACCGACAATGTGTACAATAAAAAGATCTTGCTCTACATATTATTTTGGAGAAACAGATTTACCATTTAAAAACGTTTTTTTCTACCGTACAAAATGCCTAATGATATTCATACTTGTCAACTGTGTCGTAAATGAGTTTAATTTGGATTGTCTCAAATCAGAAAACATGGCTGCCAAATGACGTCAACGAATCTCTATTTCTGTTACACCTTGATGGCGATGGTCACAGCCGTCTCGTTTCATATCTTATATCTTTACATTTTTTATATATTTATATAATTGTCTATGTTTTGTTATACATTGGTTGTATCTTTATGCATAATCTGCATTTTGTTGAACTGATTGTTCAAGAATTCCGAATTCATTCCGTTTTTATTCTGTTTTCGCTTTTTTTCTGTGCTAGGTCAAAGCGAATACGTAGTACTACTCCGTCCGCACAATTTCCTTAAAGTGGGTATAATTTTTTGCTTCATGTATTAATTTTATATTATTTAGACCTTCGATATCGGTCCACGAGACGTGACTTTAATTCTAACGTAATTCGTGATATAAAACACACAGTGGCAATGTAGACTTAAATTTTATAGATATGTAAGCATATTTTTTTAAATTAATTTCTTAAATGAATTAATCGTAGGTTTTTATTACGAATTTTTCCTATAGTTTATACATAACAATTTAGTAATGTAGTGGAGCTCGGACAAAGGCCCTGAGCTTTTTGAAGAGAGCAAATGAAAATATTAAGTAGGCACATTATTTTTTAATCTGGTCATCGAATCCACATCCCTCGCGATTACTGTCGCAAGCTTGTGCACATGCACCACGGCTAACCCCAAAAAATGAATTTGATCGATAGAAAAAAGTGACCGTTCACTTAATTGTCTCTGCCTCCAAGAGGCATTTGGGATTACGAAAATAGTTAATGGTAAAAAAAAATTTTTAGTATTACAAGATATAAGTTAAGTATACCTCATGTAAGTTATAGCTTTATATGTTATTCCGGATGCTGTGATAATTAGTTTTTACTAAGAATTAATATGTTTGAACAACTCGACATATTCAGTAAGTGGTAATAGGCCGTAGGTTGTGTTTGCTTCTAATATCTAATATGGACTCTTTATTATTAATGTAGATTAACAATATTTTTGAGCAAGGCCGTCGTGGCGCAAGGGCACAAGTGTGCGACTGTAAGCACGACGGTTGTGGGTTCGGTTCCCATTTGTGAGAATAAAATATTTAATATTCTCATTTCCTCACTCTGCTAATGAGGTGCAAGCGGCGTTGAGCGGCATTTAATGCCTGAAAAATTCCGCGGAAAGTGGGGACCGGAGTGTCTTGGCAATAGGTTCCCTTTGTCTACCTTGGATTCAGCGTGAAGCTGAAGTTTTAGTAGGTATGTTTGTTGATCAGTACGTTGAAAAATCACAATAGTTATTCGCTTGAATAGCTGCAGCCTTGGTAACATTGTTATGTAAAACATTTCGTGTTTTTTCATTCCGGGAACCGTTGATCCGTTAAATATTTACAACATTTACCAACCTATGTTAGTAGTAATTTAGTTATCCTATTATATAAACAGTGAAGTGGGAGTCGGAGTGGCCCACCGAGAGTTTCGTGCCGTTTTCAAGATTGTAGGCCAACGGGAAGTACAACCTATAAAAGTTGAAAATCTCAAGTTTGCGGGCGTATGCACTCATTTTGTATGAAATACACTATAATTATAAGAATGTAATAGTTTTGTCTATAATATACTTGTAAGTTGTAGGTTAGCTTATATTTTCTAACTGCCAAAAATAAACACAGCAGCGAATATTTTAGCGCTTTTTCAAGTAAAAATGGAAATATATTACTTGATCCATTCATTCGGAACCAAAAAAATGTAAATAGGTCACCTTTTACGTACTTTGCGTTACAATAACATTATGAAATGGCCTGTTTAATGTTTTTGGACTGTTCTAACCATATATCTACCATATAATTATAGCTATATCTAATCAAATGTATAACTTACCAATAATATTTCAAGTTCTTATGTAACAATATTTATTAATTGAAGTGATTGTTGACATTGCTATCGTACATGATGACAATCTGATGAAAGCTGAAGAAGTAAAATTATCTAAATACTTGGAGCCCATTAGCCCATGAGATTCTAGTGGACAAAATGTGACTGTAACGTGACTGGTTATGGGTTCGATCTCCACTCTAGGAAATTAAATATTTACTCACATTTATAAGTCCATTAGTGCGCTCTGGTGTCGAGGTAAAGCGCGGCGGTAAGTTTCGCTACTCAACACGCAATGCCTCGAGAATTCGACGGAATGTAGGGAACGGAGTGTCTTAACATTAGGTTCCCTCTGCCTACTATGTTCTGTGCGGGATACAGTGTAAAGCTGATTGATTGATGAATGTATGAGATCACTACCATGAGAGATGTCAATATGACAATCCTAGCCAATAGTGATTTCAGTTAAAGGTTTAATAGCCTCGACCAAAATCTTTAGAGATTATCGTTTAACTGTTTGATCAAGAACCGGATGCAAAAAACAGTTTTACTTAAGACGGCGCGTATTGTGAGGAGGTTCCGCTCTCTGGAGCCCTAGCCACCGATGGCCTGGACCATTGTGCCTCGTGAGAAGAGATTTTTATCTTAACTTACGTTTCAAGTTCACGCTGTATCCTGCATATAGAAGAGTAGGCAGAGGGAACATTTTGTTAAAACACTCCACTTTCCGACGCATTCTACAGAACTCAACACCGAACTCAACGCCGAGTTTTGCCTCGACACCAGAGCGAAATAATGAAAATAATTTATATTTTCTAAATAATTCAATTTTTCGAGTGGGATTGAACCCGCAACGAGTCGTGTTTACAGTTACACCTAGTGCCCTTGCGCCCAATCTAGCCTCATTTACATTTAAAGATGAAAAATTATTTTTTCTTTGATAATGAAAGTGAATATGAATAGAGATTATAATACATACATTCATTATAGTCTTGAGAACCGTTAAAATTATATTATAACACTATAATATTCACATTCACACATATATTTCACACATTTTTTTTTTATTTTTTTTATTTCATTATTATTATCATATATTCTTTTTTTTTTGGCTCGCGACAATAACACAAGCTTATGTTTAAAACAGGGAAGTCACTAGCTTCTAAAACACAGTTTTTACTTATTTAGGAGTTAGTAGCCCATAAAATGTATTATTATGAATGTTGTCAATAAAAATACTTTTTATTTATTTTTTATTTTTTTATATAGATTGAATAATATTGTAGTATCACGTTTACTCATACATAGGTTTAATCTTTATTAGATTATTTTCTCATAATAACAAAGATGTTTATCTAAAAAGGTAATTAAATAAAATGAACTATTACGAAGTCAATGAAAATTTTATTACCAATTTCGCGCAAATGGCCATCGCTCGTAAGTCTACAGAATTTCGTGAAACAGTGCCTCGGTGTGACTTCATTTGGCACTGTTCCCAACGTCTGGACGAATTACATTACGTTATATATATATACATACAGTTTAGTTAGTAGGTTAGTATAAAATATCTCCGTCCACTTGGTCAAATGGAAATAACTATGAAGTATTTATGAGACACGAGACATTGTAAATGCCTGAAGTAACTGTGACCACCTCCAATGTGCAATGGGTGACATTGAAAAAATACAAGCTATATATAGAATTTCTCAATAAATGGACTATCAAATACAAAAATATTTGAACTAGTTTGTAGCTCCTTGGAAAATGAGCGTCCAACGATACAAACTCTTGACTTTTATATATTTTTAGCTTCACGCTGTTTCCCGCACTTAGTATGGTAGGCAGAGGCAACCTGGGAACCTAGTGTTAAGACACGCCATCCCCATTAAAATACTTCCCATCCGAGCCGCCAGAATTTGGCGGAATCTAAGGAATATTTCATTTCCTCGAGTGGGAGTCGAACTTACAATGAACTTACAATGTGTGCGTTTACAGTCGCACGCTCGTGCCTCGGCACCACCACTGGCCTTAGTTTCATAACATTAGTAAAAATTTCGAAGGTTATTTCAAAATACGCGCCAATGATGGCGTATCTTATTTAACGCCTATCCCGTGACTGAGTGTACTTTCAAAGGAGGACTGACAGGCGTTTTATATGACTAAAGTCATGTAAATTAACTCTTGAATTTGGCACAAACTTTTAGAGGAGATTCTTGTTAGGTTATAAATACATCCTAAAAATATATCGATAGGCTATGGTCATATTAAAATTAATATTTATGTATATCTCGTATTATATTGTAAACGGGATGAGAACGTATGGCTTGGATGATTAGAGCGCTTATTGGACACCGTCCTCTAATAAGCGCAGGTTCAAATATTTATACGTTTTCAACAAGAAATATTTTTCTTTCCCGAGTGTTTAAAAATTATAAAAATAAAAATACGTAGCACTAATAAAAAGTAAATAATAATTTTCAGTTTTCATTTAGAAGAGACGCCAATAAAATACTATAGGCTGTATTACGAGTATCATTTCAGAGCCGCTTAATGAGAACGTATGGCTTGGTAGTCAAAACACTTGGACAGTTTCCATAAACGCTACATTCAAATTTTTATACGTTTCCTAAAAAAAGGGTTACTTTTCTATAAGTATATAACAGCATGCTATATTCCGCACATAGCAGGGTAGGCAGAGGGAACCTAATGTTAAGACACTCGGTTCCTCACTTTCTGCCCAATTCTGGAGGCATTGCGTGTTGAGTCAACTCAACGCTGCGCTTAGCCTCGACACCAGAGCGAAGAAATGGAAATATAAATTTAACTAAATATTCCATCTCCTCGAGTGGGGATCGAACCCACAACCAGTCAGTTTTACAGTCACACTCCGTGCTAATGCGCCACGACTGACCTCAATCAAATGTAATATATCAAATAAACATTAAAAATGTCATATTTTTAATATTAAACACATGTGGTCACGTGCTATCTTATCTCCATAGAATAATCTCTGTCTAGTTGAATATTTGATAGTGGTGTATGACTTAAAATAGATATTTATTTATTTGTTTATATTTTGTATAAAATTTATTTAAAAAAAAATAAAAATAAATGCACAACATTTTAAGGTGGCACATTCCGTTCGACGTCCGTGTTTGTCTGACTGGCTGACTGCCATCTTTTCAAACATGCCCTGCCCTCATTCCACCGGGGAGTCCCCATGCTTTTACGTGACCTTCTAGTATCTTTGATAATGTGTTTTCGAAGATAAACCGAGGTCTCCCCATACCGCTCACTTTTCCATTATAAATCTTTCTTGCCTTTATTTCATCACTCATTCGTTCGACGTGCTCAAATCAGCTAAGCACGTTCCACTTCATTCTCACCGTGATATCCTCGCTAGTACCTGCCATTCTGCGTATCCCTTTACTACGGACCCAATCAGCTGAGCTGACTCCGCATATCCTACGAAGAGATTGCATCCCCACGACATTAACCTATTTTACTCACTATTTTAATACTAAACATATAATTTATGCTTGGTATTGATTGATTCAATATTGATGATGATATAATGTTGATGATTGATGACTACAAATTATTAAATAATTATCATATATTTATAGTTTGGAAGACTATTTAGTACTCAAGACATAAATTAATTTGAGGCCATTGTTGCACAGTGCTACAATGTATGTACGTGTATGACTGTAAACGCAAGTATTATGGGTTCAATAAGAACTTGAAGAAAAAAAATTATGCTTCCAATCTGGACATAACGTTAAATTGCCACATAATATTGAATGTCTCGAAAACAGTCGAAAAATGGAATCTTCATACTAAATTTACTTTGCATATCCTGCCAGCATGAAAAAATGTAAAACTTTTTTGTTTATATAATTTTTAAATTATATATCATTCCCTGGCAGTCGCGAGAACAGTCGTAGCGCAGGGACACAAAGTGTGTCTGTAAAACCGACTGGTTTTGGGTTCGATCCCCACTCGAGGAAATTAAATATTTATTTACATTCATGCTTCATTGCTTCGCTCTGGTGTCTAGGCAAAAGCGCGGCGTTGTGTTCTGCCCCTCAACACGCAATTCCTCCAGAAATCGGTACAAAGTGGGGAACGGAGTGCCTTATCACAAAGTTCCCTCTGCCTACCCTGATGTGTGCGGGATACAGCGTGAAGCTTATTTTATATATCATTTTTATATATATTTTTTATATATATATATAGTTTATTAAATAATTCTTTCACTCAGAACCATTAATTCTTCCATTGGAACGATACCAGCGTAATATCGAGATCTATTATTAGATACGCACTAATGTATATTGTTGGTCCAATTAGACAATGCGTCCGCGCTATTTTATTACACAACGTCGTCGTCTGGAAATTTCCATGTGAAAGGCCATCACTTCAGTCTGAACGTGACATTAGATATATTGATAGAGTATAATCATATTATACTATTGTGTTGAGGCCATTCGTGGCGTAAGGGCAAAAGTGTGTGACTGTAAACGTGACTTGTTGTGGGTTCAATCCGCACTCGAGGATATTAAGTATTTATTTTTTAATTTATATTTTAGTTTTTTTGCTCTGGTCTCTTTTTTTTTATGGAAAAGACACGGCAAACGAGCGTGCGGGTCACCTGATGGTAAGTTATCATCGCCACCCACAACCCCAGAGGAGCTACAGGTGCGTTGCCGGCCTGTTAGGTGGGTTGAGCGCCGCGGCCCGGCATTACCTGAGCGAAACGCAGCGGCATAAAGCCACTACTTCACGCCGGTTTTAAATGCCGGGGGTGGAAATGATCCGGTCGAGTCTGCCCATGCGTGTTGCCATTGCTGGCGACGTGACTCTACCACACGTACTTTAGTCGCTTCTTACGACACCACCAGTACCAGGATGATCCTATTCTAGGCCGGGATCACATGGCATAAAAGGCATAGCGCGGCGTTGTTTTCCGCCAATCAACAAGCAACGCTTCCAGAATACGGACCAGGAGAACCTATTATTTAGACACCCCATTGGAAAATGTCGTTTCCAATGGTGTGTTTAAACACTAGGTTTTATCTGCCTATACTACTGTGTGCGGGCTACTGATAATGATATTAAAGCAATGGGTATACGTACGAAATACGTAAAACCATCTGGTTTTAGCTTCGATGTCTACTAAGAAAAACTAAGGGAAAAACATAATCAATTTTATAAGATCGAAGCCGCGAGCGGATCGCTAGTTTATAATATTTTTTTAAGTAGGCTACGTCAAAGAATATGTTGACATATAGCGCTTTCGAATGAGAAAGTAGGTATTTCTTACCTTATAAGGGCGTTGGAAGCTTCTAGAACGTAATTCCATGCCTCTTTACCATTTAGACGCTGACGAGTATACTCAATTGAGTTGATAGGCTTGTGCAACATTTCCATCATAGTAATTGTTAAATACTTTGGCCAACTAAGTATTTATATATAATTTATTAAGTTTTTAAGCTAAATAAATGAAAGTGAGGCACAAAGTCTGACTGTAAAAGCGACTGGTTGTGGGTTCGATCCCCACTCGAGGAGATGAAACATTTACTTAAATTTATATTTCCATTTCTTCGCTCTGGTGTCGCAGCTGAGCGCGGCGTTGAGTTCTGCCACTCAACACGCAAAACCTCCAAAATTCGGCAGAAAGTGGGGAACGGAGTGTCGTAACACTAGGTGCCCTCTGCCTACCCTGCTGTGTGCGGGATACAGCGTGAAGCTGATTTGATTAGATTTTTATAAATGAAAATGATAGATAGATTTTGATTTCGTAATAAATTCTGGATGTATAGTAAAAAATATGTAAACCTACCAAATCCAAACGTGTATAAATACGAGATGTAGGGCCATTGATATATATAAAAATTGTTTAAATTTAAAATATTAATCTATATAGCCGATGTGAATTAAAAAATATTTTAAAAAATATATTTTTGTAATTAAAATATATTAATGAAACTTATTTTTTTTTATTCGCTCTGGTCTCAAGGCTAAGCGCGGCGTTGAGTTCTGCCACTCAACACGCAATGCGTCTAGAATTCAGCAGAAAGTGGGGAACGGAATGTCTTAATACTAGGTTCCCGCTGCCTACCCTGCTGTGTGCGGGATACAGCGTGAAGCTGTATTTCTTTTTTTTGTAATGGAGATTAAAGCTACAGTCATCCCTACAGCCAAAAAAGGCAAAGATAACGTCAAGATAATCTTAAGAAAATCTGTAGTAAATGCTAGCTATTGAAAACAGATATCTTTGATTGGATGTCAAAATATAACAAATCATGTAATGGTGGATAAAGTACTTGTCTATGAAGCCCCGATTAGATAGTGTTTAGATTATTCTTAAAATTTTTTGTAAAATTAGTGGCTTGCTTGAGGCTTCGACCGCTTAAGCTTTAAACGATTATTTTTTAATAAACTGAAGTGCGTCTGTGTATATAATATTTTATTGGTAACGCATTTATAGTTATTTCTAATAAAAAAATGATACTTTTTTACTCTTATAAAATACGCTTCACGCTGTATCCCGCACACAGCATATAAACATTCAATTTCTTCGAGTGGGAATTGACCCCACGACCTGTAACGTTTACTATCACATATGAAGTAAAATATGCATTTTTTATATGTATAACTCTACATAAGTAGGTTTTCGAATAGCGAATCATTTCGTATATTAAAGAAAACCACATTAAAATCTTCAAATTGTGATAGTCGTTGGAAAATCAAGTAATTTTTTAAAACAGTAGGTAATATCTCTTATAAAAGTCAGAAATAATATAATTTCATATGCCACAATTATATAATAATCTTTAAATAAAGATAAATAATTAAATCACATTTCATTTGTTTAAATTTTTTTAAAAATAATGGAGATGGAACACAAACATGGAGAATGGAAGTATCTTAATGGGCCCGTAGTGTCTTTACACTAGGTCCCCAGGTTCCTCTGCCTACCCTGCTATGTGCGGGATACATCGTGAAGCAAAAAAAGAATGTTAGTTTGTCCACTCATAATGACTTGCCTTGTAAGTTTGAAAATAATTAACAAAATCCTACTAAGTACCTAATATAAATATTAATTTTAAAGTTTACCCTTAGATAACTTTTACTAATAAATAATCAGTTTCACGCTGTATCCCGCACACAGCAGTGTAGGCAGAGGGAACCTAGTGTTAAGACATTCTGTTCCCCACTTTTCTGGAGACATTGGCTGTTGAGTGGCGGAACTCAACGCCGCGCTTTGCCTCGACACCACAGTGAAGAAATGGAAATATAAGACCATATTGAAGAGCAAGTTGCTCGTGTATTACCTTGGTTACTTGATTGCGTTTAAGTAAATATGGGCCGTTAGCAAGAACCATCAGAGACAATATGTAAGAGGGACTCCCCAGGTCGATGATATGCCCTACAGATGTCGATGGTGCCATCTATCGTAATATGTCTCTGTTAGTTCCGTGTCTTGATAACTTCATCCATAATTGCACAGACAAAACCTTCAGTTTGCCCTAAAAGATCCACGTCCGGGCCCAATAGAGCTCTATGGAATCTACCATGCAGCTCCTTGCTCTTCTTCAAGGTTAATTTGATGAAAATTTGGTTAGGTTAATTTTCATAATCAGGGGAACTACTTGAAATTAAAGAAATCGGTTTGTTGTTCTAAATTATTCACAAAACTGGTTGTGTTGGTTTTTTTTAAATTATTATTTATTATACATAGTTCTCGAAACAAGGGTGCTAATCAAAGCATTGAATTAAAAAAAACAGGTAATTAATTTCTTAAATATTATAAATAACATTTAATTATATAGTATATATTTATAACAAAAAAATACTTGTTTTGGGGGGTAAATAATACGTTATTTTACGAATTCTTCAAATAAGATCGAAGGAGAAGCGCGTTTACTTCATATTTTAAATAATAAGAATTTCACTATATTGACAACTCAATTTCCACGCAATGCGTCCAAAATTAGGGGAAAGAGGGGAATTGAAGTATCTTAAAGGGAACGGAGTGTCATAAGACTAGGTTTCCACATTACATCCACCTTCTCTGCTATGAGCGGAATTCACGATGAAGCTGAAAAAAGCGGTAAAAATCGTAGACCTGAATATTTCATACTAGTTTTAAATTGATACTTCCACGAGATCTCGAAATAAATGATCTCGACAGACGAACAACAAATTGATTCTATAAAGGTTCCGTTTTTTTCTCTCGAGTTACGGAGCCACACAAATCATGATATTTACATGATATTCACAATTCCACCATAAATCCATGACATATACATACATGCATGTATACTCGTACATACATATAATCAATAGAAGTAGTGACTTTTATTATATATCTTATCATATCCGTTGATACCTACGATTTAATCTAACTCTGATTACTACCGGTATACAGTATGTCTCGTATCGTAGTTACTAACTACTTAGTAAGTTTCTATGAGTGACCTTTATATACCAATAGCCCGGCCTATTAAAATAATAATTACAATTTTTAACAAAACCTTACCAAAAATAAGAAAAAAAAGAAAAAGATTTTATAAATAAAAAATATAGTCGAATCTTAATAATGTTAATTTTTAATTTATATATTTTATTTTTATGATTTTGCAGGAGGCTTGATACGAAATGTTCCGTTTAGTGAAATTTGAACCTTCAACTATCGTTCATAATTATTGAATAAAAGTGGCTTTAAAAAGCCTAGCTTAAAGTTTTCAAAATTAGAATGTACCAAACATATACTTAGTAAATTTAGCACACGTGCTTGGAAGCCTAATCGGATAATGATACACGAGTACTACTGAATTGATAAATTTCTTTTTTTTTTAATCGGTTAAAAATATTACTAGTACATAAGGACGCAATAAAAAAATTAAATATAATAAAAAAATTGCCTGGCATTCGGATATGTGACCATGGTCGGAACATGACCTATTCCTGTTCCTGTCGACCTAGAATCTTGTAGTCTTGTACTTATTTATACTAAATGAATATTTTATTTGTAGTCGTATAAACGTATGCATTGTTCAGGTCATCTTGGCGCAGTATCTGACAGCAAATGCGATATGGGCTTAAGGGGTGACTCACACTATAGTGCCGGTCACGGTTGGTTCTTGATCCGATCTTATATTCTTGTATGAACAGTATTTTTAAGAGTATGATTGGTCAGAAATTTGACCGGAACAACAGTATGAACGCTGTCATTGTTTCCGATGTAAGAATATTTTTAACTGACTGAGGTCAGACTGAGAAAGATTCTAAAAACTGGCAGTTTTGTGTTTTTTTTATGGAAAAGACACGGCAAACGAGCGTTCGGGTCACCTAATGGTTAGTGATTACCGCCGCCCACGGCCCCGTGCAACACCAGAGGAGCTACAGGTGCGTTGCCGGCCCTAAAGGTGGGTTGCCCAACCCATCGCATCAGGTAATGCCGGGGCCCGGCATTACCTGATGCGAAACGCAGTGGCATAAAGCCACTACTTCACGCCGGTTTCAAATGCCGGGGGTGGTAATGATCCGGTCGAGTCTGCCCATGCGTGTTGCCATTGCTGGCGACGTGACTCTACCACACGTACTTTAGTCGCCTCTTACGACACCACCAGTACCAAGACGATTCTATTCTAGGCCGGGATCACACGGCACAAAAGTGTGATTTCTCCCTAATCCTCACTCGCAAAAATGAATATTTAAAATGGGGAGACTATTTCTGCCATTTAAAATAAAGTATCTTAAATTCTTATGGAAAGCGGAGAACTCTTGACAGTAGGTTCTCACTGCCTAGAATAGAAGAAAGAATTGAAACTACAACCAGACAGCCTTACTCATTTATATAATAATATTTTAATATATATTATGTACATACAAAAACAATAGGTAATTTACAATAAAACAAAGTTCAAACAAATCACAAGACACAATAAGGTAAAACTTACCACAGAATCATAACGTTAAAATCATCTGGCTAAGAATAATAGCAACGACAATTTAGTAGGAACTGGGGCCCGGAAATGTCTTAATGAGAACGAGGGGGCTTAACATTAAGTTCCTAGGTTCCCTCTGCCTACTCTGGTATTATAGTATGAATTATAGTATGAAGTATATAATATATTATTTACAGATCATTAATATTATGTTATGTATTTTTTTATTTATGTGTGTTTTTTCCTCATAAATCCTTTATTTACCAAAGGTTAATGTAAGAGATTGGTCAAAAGACAGCTTTTGTATACATCTCATAAACATATAATATTTTTATTACTTTGTGTTATTTCTATATTCTATGTGCAATAAAAAATATTCTATTCTATTTTTTACTTTTTTTTTTATTTTCTTCACTAAAAGGCAAACATCTAAAGGCTATTATAGAGGTTTACGTCAAATTAAATCTTAATTCAACATAGAGACTAGATAGCGTCAAATTTTTTCGATAAGAAAATTCCACGTAAAAAATTGCAGAATTACACGTCACTTTAAATATTAATTTCCTATAGCATTTTGCTTCTTCCCTGAAATTAACTTAAAAAGCCGCTTTACATAATGTCATCATCATCAGCATTGTCGCTTCGTCATCGCGACGCACAAGCGTGCGACTGTAAACGCTATGGTTGTGGGTTCGATTCTCACTCGGGGAAATGAAATATTAAACATTGTCACTTCCCGGCTCTGTAACTAGTTACGAGACAAAGTGCGGCATTGAGTACCGCCCGCAACGCTTCCAGAATTCTGCTGAAAGTACTAGGTTCCCAAGTCTTCTATGTCTACCCTGCTATGTGCGATATACAATATGAAATTTAAAAACTCAAGTTCATGCGGTTTCCTCCTTAATAGGATAATATCAGAGATAACTTTTTGTCAAGATCCTGCACCCAACTCAACGTCCAAATTGAATAAATTATGTAATACAAATTATAAAAAAAAATATTAAAAATGTGATCTTAAGCAGTTCTCTGTTAAAACATTTGAACGTCATGCTAAATTTGCATAAAATAATTTTATAACAGTACTTAGAATTATTCTTATCATTTATCATATAACAAAATCTCTTTAATTACTCTCCCTCGCGCTGTATTTTGTATATATTATATAGGTAAGTAAACTAAGCCTTGAAGACACGCCACTTCGTCTACCATTTACCTTAGATTCGGCCTATAATTAACATTTTAGATAGAATATAGTAAAACTTTTCCAAAAACAAAAAAAACAAAATCCAATTGAGTCCCAAACCCAGACCCAGTGTCCAATTGAATTGAAAAAAATACTAGAAAGCTTCAGCATCACGCTATATCCCACCACGAAGGGTAGGCATTGGGAACCTAGTGTTAAGACACACCGTTCCCCATTTTCCGCCGTAATTAGGATACAGATTGCGTGTTGCTTTAACATAAATTTAAAAATTTACAAACAATTTTACATAAAACCTTCATAAATACTATATATAATAAATTAAAGGAGGAAAATAAAAATAAAATGTTCCGTTGATTATTTACATCTAGGTATATTAATATTATGCGATAGTTGCCTTTGAAACTTGATCAAGCATGAATAGCCGTCTTATTCAAAGGAAGCAGTATCTCTGCCATACAGTTAATTTCCTTTGAAGTTTTCTTCATATACGCGTACTTATTTCAAGACGTTATAACAGACGTTGAATATTTGTTAAGGCGAATCCTTGGTCTTTCAGCTTGGTTTTTCCTGAATAGCAGAATATGTAGAGATTCTGTGTCCAGAGACTCAATTCTCCATTTTCTCCGTCCGAATTTTAGCTGAATTCGAGCTAAACAGTAGCCAGAGGTACTAAATGAAAATCTATACGTACTTATAACAAAATCACAACGGATTAGTGTCTGTACATGAAAGATATATGCAAAAAAATATATTTATTAAATATATTTTCTTTGAGGCCGGCCGTGGCGCAGTGGCACGAAGTGTGACTGTAAAACCGACTGGTTGTGGGTTCGATCCCCACTCGAGGAGATGAAATATTTACTTACATTTATATTTCCATTTCTTCGCTCTGGTGTCAAGGCAAAGCGCGGCGTTGAGTTCTGCCACTCAACACGCAAGGCCTTCAAAATTCGGCAGAAAGTGGGGAACGGAGTGTCTTAACACTAGGTTCCCTCTGCCTACCCTGCTGTGTGCGGGATATAGCGTGAAGCTAATTTAATTTTTTAATTTAATTTATATTTTCTTTGTCTGATTGTCTGTGTGTTTCACACTAATCTCAGAAATGACTTCACCGATTTAATTGCTGTTTAGACTATTGTATTTTGTCAAGCTTCTCTAAGTATTTATTGTTTGTTTTATTTCAACCGGTTCACAAATGAAAAAGTTACGTCAATATAAAGAGTTGCATGTGACAATGTGAATACAAATAAGTTGTTTTATAGAATTGGCTAAAACTTTCAATGTATGATATAAGCAAGCAAACCTCGAGACCTCCAATTTTTTGCGGAATCCCCGGTGGGCGAGCCCAACTCGCGCTTGCCCAGTTTCAGGTCAGATTTTTATATGCTTGCTTGCTATCTGTATGCTTTGAAATTAAAATATGCAACCATCGCACTCAGTTCTATACATTACAAGTCATCTACTATACCTACTGTTTAATAGCCAGTACCAAGCCAGTACTGTTTAATAGCTAGTAATATATAGAGTATTTTTTTAGCTTCACGTTTTTATAAAGCACACAGCAGGGTCAGCAGAGGGTAACTGGGAACTTAGTGTTGAGATTCTCCGTCCCTATTAAGATACAGGAGACGTCCTCCACTTTGCGTGTTGAAGGCGGAACTTAACACCGCGCTTACCAGAGCGGGGAAAAGAAAAAATATATATTTCGAGTGGGAATCGAAGCCCCAACCTGTCGCGTTTACAGTAGCACGTTTTGTGCCACGAGTCACAACTGGCCTTTAGAGTATATATAAGTAAACATTCTAAAAATGAACTCTAAAATTACGTTTACAACACGTCTGTCTGTTTACAATCAAGTCGAAATGTTTACAAAAGTACTGAAGCAAAGAGAAGCAAGAAGAAGCAAGTCATGTCGAAGACGGTGTCAAAAAATATATTTATATTGTATAGAAAAAACAAATTTATATTTTTTCAGCTTCACGTTGTATCCCGCTACATTGCTATATACGAGTTACAGAGTGGAGGTTAGGCACGGGAAACTTAGTGTCAAGACACTCCGTTTTTGACTGGTGGAACACAATGTCGCTCTAAGTACTGTTACAAGATAAATGATAAATAATCATTCATTACCCCAAGTGGGAATTAAATCGAAAATCGTCGTTTTTACAGAAGGATTTAGTTCAACTGTGCTATGTAAAAATACTAGTCCCAAAGTAGAATTCGGACGTATTTTATCATAATATACTCAATAGGTTTATATATAGGTATAATATTTTTCTTAATAAATAAAATTAATAATGAAACGCTCAACAAAATGCCATTAAAATCAGCTTCACGCCGTATCCTGCACACAGCAATTTTGACAGAGGGAACCTAGTGCTAAGACACTCTGTTCCCCACTCTACGCTGATTTTTGTTTTTGGGAAAGGACAAGGCAAACGAGCGTTCGGGTCACCTGATGGTAAGTGATTGCCGCCGCCCACGACTCCGTGCAACGGCCAGCGGAGCTACAGGTGCGTTGCCGGCCTTTAAGGTGGAGATAGACGCGCTTTTTAAAGGTCCCATGTCATATCTAATCATAATTTTGGAGGCATTGCGTCTTGAGTGGCGGAATTAAACGCCGCGCTTTACCTCGACGTCAGAGCGAAGAAATGAAAATATAAATATAAATAAATATGAATTTCTTCGACTGGGGATGGGATCCACAACCGGTTACGTTTACAGTCACACACCTGAGCCCATGCGCCACGAATGACCATTTAAATTAATTATATTTAATTTTTAATGAAACGACTAGTTAAGTGGTTGTGTTAGTAAAATTATAGATAATTTGTATAAACGCTAATTTGCTTTCAACAAATTAGTCGAGTGTTTATTAAATACGTATTGACATCTTTGTGTCGTAGTTGCGAATTTTATAAATCCCATACAATGATCTTGGCTTAAATTTACCTTACTCAAATGGTAAAATAGTAAATAATAGGGACCCACCCTATTATATCAACTCCACTGTCCGTCCGTCCGTGGCGGAAATCAACGCCGCGCTTTACCGCTTTAAATTAAAATATTAAATATTTCATTTCCTCGAGTGAACTGAGTGAAATCGAACCTACAACCTGTAGCGTTTATAGTCACATGCTTGTTCCCCTGCGCCACGACTAGCCCCAAAATATTTATTTAAATTAAATATTTTTTGAAAATGGCAAAATTGCCAAATGTGGTTTTCCAAATCATTGGCAAGCTGTTATTACACTACACTTTTACCTGTTAGCAACAGAAATACTCATCTTCTACTAGAATCGAATAGACGACCTTCATCATATAATGTAGAGCACACAGAAACCCTATCATACTCTTACTTCTAATTATAAATAGTGGAACGTCAAATGATTTAAACACAACAAGTAGGCACATAACAAAATGGTCTTACAGAGACCATTTCGTTATCAGCCTACTATAATAAAGGAGTATGCATATCTTATATAAATATTATTTATATAATATATAAAGTGGAGTTAATGTAAGAACAAAGGTAAATCGTCATTTAAATATTAAAAGTCGTCGAGGCGCAGCAGTACAGCGCTGATTCTACGCGACGACTGTGGATACGATCATCACTCGAGGAAAATATTTTTTATTTTCTCGTTCTTATTAGTCGCCAATCGCGGCGTTAGGCTCCGTTTTTCAATATGATCCCAATCCTCCTAGTCTCCCAACATGATCCCAATCTTTCTAGCCGCAAAGTGAGGAGCGGTGTCTTTACCGGGACTAGGTTTCTGTCCCTGCCATTCTATATGCGGCATACAGCGTGAAGGTAAGAAAAAAATATCGGAGTGATTTTTTTTATTTTATTTGCTTATTTCCCAAAAGGATAGGCATAATCCGTGAATGTATGTATTATAAAAAAAACTAGGTGCCATAAAACGTTGCAAGAAATGAACAGTTGACAAAAAAAACTATTCAAACAAAAAGTTCCTGTGATTTCGTAATTTAGTATAGATTATATAACAAAATACGTTCCGTAAAAAAAATTATATCTAGTGCGTCTTCAAAAAACTCATAATTAAGATTTTGTGTAAAAAGTTAAGAATTATCATTTATGAAATTGTATATTTAATGCAAATATCATATTGAAACCTATTTTTAATTACGATATTATTTAAAGAGATGTTTTAATTGTACTTAGATTATTGCAGGTACAAATCTATATTTATAACATGGTGGTTTCCTTAGTTTTAGTCAAACGGAAAACAAAGAAAAACGTAGTTGATTACTAGACTATCCTACTTATTTACTGAAAAGAATACTAAAGAACAATATAATGTATTCGAAAATACATAAAATTTTCACCGCACAATTTCTTAATTTATCACTGTAGACAAGTGAATAACATAAAAACATATACATACCATAGATAACGATATTAATGAATAGTTCTTTGGAAACACCACAAACACCATAAGTTTTGAATACTGTCATTTATATACTACACTCTGAGGCGGGACAAACATCCACGCCTCTCCTCGAAACACCGCATTTTTACTGAATTTCACTAAAAATGTCTGTCCCACTCGCCGTCGTAACTACAAATGCGTTATCATTTATCTCAACAATGAGTAAATACTCTTAATTAGTGGAATTTTACGTTAAGACCCTACTATATATAACTTTTGATATGCATTTTATATATAATTATACATTTTTGACAAGATCTTTTTATGACGTTTCTTGTAGCGCCTTAATATTTTTTTTTATATCTGTAGTTATGAGTTTACTTTTTTTAATAATTATTTTGGTAAGGCTGTAGATTTGAATGTTTTAGGATTGTCTTTTTTTATTTATATATAAAAATCTCTTATAATTAATTGAAATGACCCCATTTCAATTAATTATAAGAGATTTTTATATATAAATAAAAAAAGACAATCCTAAAACATTCAAATCTACAGCCTTAAAATGAAAAACAAAAACAAATCACAATTATAATAAATTATATTGAATTTTCTGTCGTCGTATGAACTGACAAAAAACAGTAGTAAAACGCGTATTTATTCTTCACCAATTTTCTTCTTTTTTCTATTTTGACAGAATGGGATAAACTAAAATTCGTTTACTAACTTTTGTGCATTCTAGAAAAACTAATAACACTTGGAATTTAAATAAAACGGTAAAATCTATTTCTTCAATTTTAACTCTAATCAAAAGAATATATATATATATATATATATATATATAATTAAATAAATATGTATAACTTTGACTTTATCGATTTAATAGAAAAATATACTTATACAGTTATAATATAATTCTATATTACTATAATATTAATATTGAGTTTATAAGGATATCTATGACGTGTCAATATGAAGCGTTATGCTGATAATTTTTGTTTGAACGAATAGGTAGAGACACATCCAGAATACATTAGATATTAGAAATTATGATTATTATTATTATTATTATTTGTTAGCAATAAGTTAATTAGAATTAATGTCAACAGATTAGAGTCATTTTATTTATATGAAAGTAACAGATTAAATAATATGTTTATAACAAGAGAAAGCCCGGCGTTGAGTTTCGCTACTTGTCTGGAAAACCATTGTCTGAAAAAACGGGCGGAAAGTATAAAATGAGTCGTGTTATTATTAGGTTCCCTTAACCATTTTATGCAGGCTACATTTTTCTAAATTTAATTTAATTTGAACTTTATGTCCCTGTGTCGGAGTTACAGGCTCGAAATGGAAACCTTTCATATGTTTCCATATATTTGTAATTGATTGTTTTGTTTGTTTTTGATTAGACACTTCGTGTTATACAGGTAAAATATTTGAATTACGCAGTCTCTTTACTTTATAGAATCATGTGTTTAGTTAATTTTATATGTGATTTTTTTTAGTTATCGGTTATAATAGGAGCCCACGCTTGTTAATCTATACTCTATTTATGAAGCTGCACAATTTTGACCACACAAGGCCACAAGGTTCCCTCTAACTACCCTGCAGGTGTTAGAGAGAACCTTGTGGCCTTGTGTGGTCAAAATTGTGCAGGTGCAGGATACAGTGTAAAGCTAAAAAACTCTATATACATAAAAATTAACCTTGAACAAGCCGAGCCTAGGTCGTTGTACAATAAAGAAATTCAATTAACCTAGTGGCTAATATTATTTGTGTTAGTAAATGTGTATACTCGTAGGTCAAGAGCCAATAGAAACCGTAATAAAACTGGGTTAGGTATGGTTTACTCAAAACATTATATTGTGACGATATTACATAGCTTGTACCATACTTACTATTTATTGTTATTATTGTTAAAGCCAATTAAGATCTACTTTTAGGGTTCCAGGAAAAAAGGAACTCTTTAAGATCACTATAAAAAACGCGTATTTGGGCAATCTAAAGGAATACAAAATTCATAGGGTACTGTCAGTTCACCTAGAGTTATGAAAACTATAGATTAAATCATAAATATAACAGGCTTAAAAGGGGGACAAAATTTCAAGTGAAATATCAGATGAGAGGACTCTGGCTAAGCTAAGATTAAATTTCAGAAAAAGTTCGATACCTCCAATTACGCGAGCCCGACTCGCGTTTGTCCGATTTTTTGGAGAACTTAATCGAGAGTGTTCTTATCTATAATTCATTCTGTTGCAATTCTTGCTTGATTGCTGCAGTTTTTATCAAAAATCGTTTCTGGTTGTTTGTTTAATCTTTAGAGCTTTTTGAGTACGGGAAAGTTATCAATTATTTCCTTATTATCCCTTTGGTACCTGCCCTGCTATATCTAGGATACAGCGTGAAGGCTTAAAAAATAAAGAAAGCCAGAAAATATCTTATTTAATTTATCTAGTACATGATGTGAGGACGGTACTCCAGTACACAAAACCTAATGTTACCAAAACCGCACCCGGGGTCTTTGACCAAGACCTGCAAATTCAATGGAGCAAAAATTAAGGCTTGTCTCCCAAATTTGCATTTGTCTAAGGGTCATCAGAAGATGAGTGCTCCTAATATATAAATCTAGGTCGAGCTTGAAAACCATAATAAAAGTAGGTACGTATTATTTACTGAAAATAAAGTGATATTTTTTGTGTAAGATTATTTTTTTTATGGTTTTTGCCTTCATACAAATATATTTTTGTTATTATCTATAAATGTTAATGTTTTGTAATATAAATAAAGGTTTAAAGTAAATGCATATATAAAATAAGTTATATATGTATATTGGTTAGGTTTCATACATACATATGTATGTAAAAATATGATATTTTCTCATAACTAATAATAACGATTATTTTGTATACGTAAGATATAGTGGAAAAAAAAACTTACTTGTTATTGAATTTTATGTGACGAATAAAAAATAAAAATAAAAAATATATCCTTTTTTACTAATTAAAAAATTATCTTGTATGGAATAATATTTTAAAAATGTTGAAAAAAAATTTTTTTTTTTAATTTTTCATCGATAACTGTTTATTGAAATAAATTAATCGCTTAAAAACTCTCTAAATAAATGTTTTTATAAATGCACGTAAAAGGCCAAAATAAACAATGTTCAAGTTGTCTCTCTATTTCTGGGCTGAAGTTTAAGCTACGTGCTTTTAAATATAGTATTTGATTGTAAAACCGTTGATTGTGGGGCGCTGGAACTGGACAGACTTTCTTGTAAATAAATACTAATATTAACTTGGTGGTAGCTGAATGAGCACATGCAGCATGAGCATAACGTCTATGCCGCCAAATTATTACCAAAGGGAACCCTAGATATCTCGTCCACGATTAAGAACTCTACATTTTACCACTGTTGACGAATTATTCGTATGTACTTAATTGCCGATAAGAAAAGGTGTTCAAAATGTCTGTGAATGTCGTGTCTCTTCGCTGCTGGCCCATATTATGTCTAAGTTCGACGAACTGTTACTTTGAACAGATTGTTAATGTAGAGTCTCTTACTAGTCGTGCTGTGACTCCAGTTAGAGTGTCAATCTCTGTAACTGGCTTTCCGTTACAGAACCTAGCTACAGAAGCATGATTTGTCAAGAAATAATACAAAAAGTCTTTAATGTTTTCATTAAACTTTAAATTTATTTTGTAGTTTTTCCTATATTACTCCCACGAGCAATGGACAATTAAACGTTCGACCCAGAGGTCCGTGTAAAGGGGCAAAGCCACTTACGATAGGGTTTCGCCAAGTCACTCTCCTTTTACAGCTCTACATACATTTTATACACCTATGTCATTAACATTATTTACACTCAATATTTACAAGTCAATATATAATAATAGGTTTGTTATAACCTTGAAACCTGTTCATGTCCTAAGTCCATTACGTGACGTTTCTCATAAGTGCAAACACGACTATGATACAATATTCCATCATGGAATGCCAGTTCCTGTCTTCCAGCTTCATCATCAGACCTTGAATTAATCATGGTCAAAGTTCATTACAAGACCTTTCTAACAAGTCTAAACACGGCTTTGATACGATGTTCCATCATGAAATTCTAAAAAAATATTTATAATTTTATATAGCAACACTTCCATATAAAAATATCTTTCCAACTAAAAGAACCGTAAATTTCATCGAAGATTCGATCCCCTATCGAACCGTCGATCAAATGTCAGACGCTATCGTGATAGCCTGGTATTTAGAAAAGTTGTATACTAGAAACGTAAATTTAAAATTTTCTTAGTACAGTTATTCTACACTCGAAGCGTAAGAAGAATTGACAACTCTTTGCCGTGACCTAATTTTCATAGTCTGGAAATAGCTTAATGCTAGTATGTAAATGTGCATATAATATATTTGTACTGAACAAGCATACCACCCGCAACTACGTTTGCTTGTACTATATAATATAAAATAACGTTCCTTTTGTCCTACTCTATACTCTCCAAGACACTTCCGTTTATTTCAGCTTTATTTCTATATATATATTATTTGTCAGCTACTCAGTAGTGAAGGATTTTATATCTATAGATTCCACCCATTTGCTTATACCGCTCACCAATCGAAAACTAAGCTTAAATTGTATTCAATTTACAATAGCAATTATGTTTGATTTTTAACCAACTCTTGTAAGAAAAGGAGGTTTTCAATTCTACTGTATTTTTTTTTATATTACAGGTATTCGCGCGGGAACCTCGTACACTATGTCATACAATAAACAAATATCGTAGTTATGTTACAATGTCGTCGCGAGTGTCTTTTCTAATGTATACAATATAACGATGTTCGGGCGTTAATTTTTTTTTTAACTAACTTATAATATTTATTTTTTGCAAAAGGAGGAGGTTCTTTGTTCGTTAACTATATTTTCATCTCCGTCATTTGTAGACAAATTTATATATTTTTATTTAAAAAATCAAACTTTCATAACATTATGAAAGTTTATGAACAAAGTCAATGATGACAAATTTCCAATGAAGTTATTCGGGCATGGGTTCGATTCGATTCGGCGAAATGAATATTTTTATTTCCTCGCCCTTATAACGAGACAAAGCGCGGCGTTGAGTTTCAAATCCTTCCACCATGTTTCTTCTAAATAGCTAAAAAACATCTTTTTTATCATAATAATTTTAATTGCAATTATACATAGGTACATTATTAATATCGATAGCTATAACAGATTAAGTATATTAGGTTTATTATGAACATTTTATTATACTATTTAGGCATAAAACTATATTGACAGTCTGAGCCTCAAGTTATAGGCAAGAAATTGTAAAAAATAACAAAAACACCATAAAATAAACTGTTTTCTTTTTATATTTTTTGTAGAAGTCAAAAGCTATTTTTTATATAAATTTTATATAATTAGGTATGTCTGTTCAAATGTTATGAACAGTAGAAAAATAAGATATATAACATATTGTTATATATTATTCGAACACTTAGGATTTTATATCATAGGCGTCGATATATTCTCAAGTTAATAATAATATAACATTTATAAAGTGGGGAACGGAGTGTCTTAACACTAGATTCCCTCTGTCTACCCTACTGTGTGCGGGATACATCGTGAAGCTCATTTTTTTTTTATTTTCATAACATTCTTAGGTGGTATGTTTAAAAAATTTAAATATACAATGGCAACAGTTAGAAAATTTCTAAATCATTAACGAAAAGAATATAAATTATTAACTTTAAAATAAGTATATATTATATACATATAATATGTTACAATAATAAAGAAACACAATTTATTTTTAAGTAACGTATTCTATTAACTTTATAACTATAGATAGTAACAGTGATAATATATTTTTAATAAACAATTTGTTTACGTTGTGCTTTTTTATTTGGTAAGCTACTTTACTATATAAGTATAATAATTTAAAACGTCGTTATATTTCAAATGTGTTCTATACTCGTACCTCAAAGAAACTATTTATCACTTGTCATACAAGACAATATACAAAGGTATTTAATAACCAGACTGTATAGAGAGGTAGACGGTGGGTACCTTTACTATATAAGTATAATAATTTAAAACGTCGTTATATTTCAAATGTGTTTTATACTCGTACCTCAAAGAAACTATTTATCACTTGTCATACAAGACAATATACAAAGGTATTCAATAACCAGACTGTATAGAGAGGTAGACGGTGGGTACCTACGACAAAAATTTCGGCATAAATGTCAGACATTAATGTATGTATTGTTAATACTTGTATTGATTTCTTGTGTGAGTATTGTCTATATGTAAATGTACGGAAATTACGTCCAAGCTGTGACACACAAACTGATGATAATGGAGTGTGTTTATTGTTCGCGGCGCAGTGTATTGAAAACACTTCAAAATTCGAAACTTTTTTCAACTAAACTAGATACTTGAACACGTCGTATTCATATCGCACCTTCAGAATTATAGTGATCTAAACAAAAAAAAACAATGATCACCACACATGTTCCGCTTCCAAAGGTCGGCGGAAAACGGGGAATAGGATTATCCTGGTACTGGTGGTGTCGTAAGAGGCGACTAAAGTACGTGTGGTAGAGTCACGTCGCCAGCAATGGCAACACGCATGGGCAGACTCGACCGGATCATTACCACCCCCGGCATTTAAAACCGGCGTGAAGTAGTGGCTTTTTGCCACTGCGTTTCGCATCAGGTAATGCCGGGCCCCGGCGCCCAACCCATCTTAAAGGCCGGCAACGCACCTGTAGCTCCTCTGGGGTTGCACGGGGTCATGGGCGGCGGTAATCACTTACCATCAGGTGACCCGCTCTGACACTGGTATACATTATCAGAACAGGAAAATAAAAATAATTAAATATAATTTTTTACCAATATCTAGATATATTTACTCGTAGGGATTGGACTTTAGCTTTGATCTGATTTGCTCGGGCCATCGTCGTCTTTTTTTATTTTTCATGACAATTTTTTTGTTAGTAAACTTGAAAGTTTCCCTGAAGGGAGAGACAAGACTATTCTAAGGTGGGTACAGTCAACAACTTAAGCTCTAGAAATTGAACTCTATCTAATAGCTCTACTTTGAATATATTATGCTAATTATTTTTAAACTATTATATAAAATTAATATTACATACATTATATGAGGATACAATTAGAAAAATAATATTCAGTATACCATATTACATTGTCTAGTTCTACTTACTAAATTGGTATAAATAGTTTTTATGAAATGCTTGTTGTACAAACATTTTTTGTTTAAATATTAAACATATTAAGCAAATGTTTAAATGTAACTTGTCCTATAACTGGTTATTTACTCACAAAAGTAGTTAAATATGAAGAACGCTGTAACAAAATAGTGTTAAGACACTCTGTACTCCACTGTCCATCTGATTTAGAAACTTTACGTGTTAAGTAATGAAATAAAATGCCACGTCTTATAGACTCAAATAATTGAAAATGATATAAGTAATCATTCCCCAAATCGTAGCGCAGAAGCACTAGCGTGCGACTGTAAACACGACAGGTTGTGGATGGTATTTTCATTTACTCACTCCAGTAAAGAAGTAAAGCGCGGCGTTGAATTCCGCTACGTGGCTTGGCTTAGCGCTTGACGTGTCGCCAAGCCTCTAAAATCCGGAGAACAGAAGTGCCTTAAAGAGAACGGTGAAACATGAAGACAAAATAATTTCCCCGAGTGAAATCAAACCCGCAACCAGTAATCTATACAGTAATATACTGTCCCATGCTTCTACAGACATCTTAAGCTATACTAGTATCACAATCATCTATGTTTTGATGTTTTTCTTGATAATTTTTTATTGGTTGTATCAATGATATTAGCATACCAGCTACTATAATCCATCCACCTGCTAAATAAAAAGAGAGTTCCCAGGATAATGTCACATCATAGATCAGACCTGAAACGTAATTTAAAAATTGTAAAAGCAGTAATTTTAAATATGACATAAAGAAATTATAGAGCAGTAAGATAGCAAGCATGCAGGAAACGAAGTGTCTTAACATTAGGTCTCCCCCGCCTATCCTGCTTTGTGCGAGATACAGCGTGAAGTTAATAAATTACGTTAAATTTCAATAATTACCTGACAAAGGCGGTCCAATTAAATGTCCAATACCCTGAGCCAGTAAGACTAATCCATACGCTGAAGTAAAATCATCTAAAGATACCAATTTCACTAACAGATTTGGTGTAAAAGTGAAAGATGCTGCAAATAATAGCCCAAAAGCTGCAGAAATCGAAGCTAAGACCACATAGCTTGATGCCACAGGTATCGCTGCCACTGAGCCACCGCATAGTATTAAACATATAGCGTATAGGTTACCAATTGACACGTTCGGAAAATCGCCTATCCAGCCAAGTGATACCTGGAAATTGGAAATAAATTATGATATAAATAAATATTCAAGTGGTTTTTTAGAATAAACAAATGAAACAGATCACGAAGGAAGTCACTCTGTCCTCAATTTTTGTTTATCAATTATTATTATTCACGCTGATCCGGCACACAGCCGGGTAGGTAGAGGGAACCTAGTGTTAAGACACTCCGGTCCCCACTTTCTGCCGAATTCTGGTGGCATTGCGTCTGAGTGGTAGAACTCAACGCCGCGCAAAACAAAGAAATGAAAATATAAATTTAAGTAAATATTTCATCTCGTGAGGATGAAACCCACAACAGCCATGGCTGGCCTCAATTAAAATAATAAAGAATAAAATTCACTCTATAAATAAGGCAATCTCAACTCAAAGCTTTTTTTGACCTCCCGCCGAATTAATACGACGGTTGTGAGTTCGATCTCCACTCGAGGGAATGGATTATAATTTATGTAAAAACAAAAAAACTTAAACAATAAATATGCATACCAGTCGACTCATCAATCTTTACTTACATGACTGACACGGAAAATATACAAAACTACTTACCATACCAATGGTATTAGTAATTCCAATTAAACTCAGCATAAAAGCTCCATCATCCTCACTATACCCTCGTTGTATCATATGCTCCGCCAAATAGAAATATGGGACAATAAACCATATAAATATGATTATTGTGCCGAAGCATAAAAGGTTGAACGTTATCTTCTTGAAGAGAGACACATTGAACATATCACCTAAACAGCTGACGCAGTCGTCGTACCATTTCTGGAAAAATATAAATTAAGGTGTTAACTTACGCATTCGTAGCTTTTATAACATATATTTTTTATCTTCCCATTATATCCCGCAGAGGTATAAACTTAGCATTACGACACATTAACCATTTTCCACCTGTGAGGCTGCGAAACGACTGGCCACGATATAATATTTTTTATAACATCTATTTTTTTTGTTTTTTTTTTAAAAGTTACACATAGTATAGAAAGTCACATATTATGGATAGAGAACATGTTTCCAAGCCAGAGTAAACCAAGTTCTTTTCTGTAATGACTTTTGACTTACAGTGGTACTATTACAAATAAATGCAGGTATTCCATGTTTTTTGTATTAAGTTCTTCTACAAGTTGTTTAGAAACAATTTAAAAAAAAAATAGAAATAAGAATAATCGAGGGGAGTCACGGTGGAAGCTCAAAAGCGTGCGACTGTAAACGCTATAGCTTTTGGGTTCAATTCCTAATCGCGAAATATTTCATATATGTAACATTTTCAGTTCCTCGCTCTGGTAGCGAGGCAAAGCGCCACCCAACACGCAATGCCTCAAGAATTCCGCATAAGTTCCCCAATTTTCCTCTGCCTCCCCTGCCATGTGCAAGATACAGTATGACGCTAAAAGAAAGTTTCTTACCTCTTCTTGCTCATTAACCGTTATCATAGAATTCTTGAATATGTCCGGACATGAGGACGCTTTTAGTTTATATCTTTTTATATTTAACATTGCATTTCTATGACTTATAGAATTCAATGGCATTTTAAGGTCTCTCAAATAATGATGGTTTACCGACAGTTGCTTTTTAAACCAATCACGTCTACTTTCTTTACTATCCTGTTTAACTAAAGGTTTATCTTCTTTTGTCTCTGAAAAAGATTTTCTTATTCTGCCCAGCTTGGGATTTTTCAATTGACAATTTTCCAACATTTTATCCATGTTTTGATCAAATTTTTCCGAATGAGTTCTCTGTAGCTCGTTAGTGAATTTTACTATTGGTGGACTATTGTCGTCATTTTTTCCATCACGTTCCAATGAATTGCTTTTGAAAGATGGATATTTGATGTCCGTATTGTCTTCGCTTGCCTTTTTAACTAATAGATCTAATATTGTCTTTGAAGCCTGCAAAAATAATAATTTATATTTAAGATTTACATTCATTTAGTTTAGTTTTAGTAAGTAAGATACTTAAGAAAAAAAATAATAGTTTGACGTAAAAAGAAACTTTATAGTTTACCGTCAGCTAGTTTCGTCTGATAAAGTGCAGAATTTCTTAACTAATATGGATGTAAAAACCAGAGTATTCTCTTAATACGTCTACTTAACAAAAACTGGTATCTAAATGCAAGTCGTGGCGCAGGGGCACAAAATGTGACTGTAAACATGACTTTGGGTTTGATCCCCATTCGAGGATATGAAATATTTATTTAAATTCATATTTTAATTTCTAGGCATAGACGCGGTATTGAGTTCCGCTACTCAACGTGCAATGCCTCCAGAATTTAGAAACGAAATTGTCTCATTGGGATTGGAGTCTCTTAACATATGGTTCTCAGGTTCCCTCTGCCTACTCTGTTATATACACGGCACAGCGCGGAGAAACTTAAATTCTTACCTTATCAGTGTATGTAAGAAATGACGGAATATTTACTAAGGACTCCGACTTCCTTCTATTTCGTTTGCTTGAAAGAAGTACATTTTCTCTATAAAGTATACTAGCAGCTTCATCTTTTATAACTTGTTCGGCTGGAGTTCCACTTTTTATTAATCTTTTCATATTTTTACCGTGAGTTGGAATATCAAAGTCGTTACAAGCGTTGGCAATGGATACTGAGCTTGAATGTTTCGATTTGGCATCTTCTTTCGCTTCGCTTCTTTGTTTCTTTTGTTCTAAAATCCACCAATCAGGATCTCGCATGACACAACCACAGACACATAAATTCAACAATGTACCTGACAATAAAAGAATAGTTCCCCGCCATCCGTATTCTTCTATAAAATACTGTGTCATTGGAGCATAAACAAATGTACCAACACCAGTACCACAAGCTCCCAACCCCATCGCTAAATTTCTCTTCTTTTCGAACCAATAAGCTATTGAAACGACTGCTGTAACGTACACAAGGCCAAGTCCTAATCCTGCTATAACTCCAAAAGTTATCATCATCATTTCTAAACTTGTCGAAACTGACGCTAAAATGAATCCTATTGTTGAAATTATTCCTCCCAAAACTGTCATACTACGACATCCGTAACGATCAACAAGAGCACTCATTACAGGTCCAGATAATAATGGGACAGCGATAAACAAACTACCTATCCAGGCAGTTGTAGATTTACTAGCTTGGAATTCATCCAAAAATTCTATATAAAGTAAGCCGAAAAGAGAAGCTTATACCATCCGCAATCATAGATATTATAAATGATGAACCTACGACTACCCATCCCCAACCGCCATCCGGTATGGTCACTTTTTTGTCATTCACACTTATGTCTTCAATTTTGACGTTAACAACTTCGATATCTTCACACCCATTAGTAGTATCAACTTTACTAACTTTAATCCCATCAAAATCTTCTTCATATTGAACATTTTTACGCATTTTACGAGTTTTAAATACTTGCAGCAACTCTTTGTTACTAACATCTAATTCAGGACTTGAGAAAGTTGAAGTACCAACACTGGTGGAATCTTCATCTCCCTTAACTATACCAGAAGTAGAGTCAGTGAGAAGAGATTCTCTTACCGCATCATTTTCTCTTACTCTTTCTCTATCCCGCGGTGTTCTAGTTCTATATATAACACTTGAATTTTCTTGGTCAGATTCCATTTTAATACTATATTAATAAATAATACTGGCTGTGTCTATTATTTTCTTTATTAACGTCTTAACCTTGGATCTCTCGCGGAGTACCGACTGGACTGCCGTGCTACACTGTTCAGTTTTAAAGTAATCGGTTTATTTTGATCCTGAACCATTAAGATGTTGATGAGTGAACGTGAGTCTGTAATAACGCCGCCCATACAAAGTTTTGTGGGACAAATCAATCTGCTAAAAGTACATCAGTGCGTAGATGTTTCAGCATCTGAAAGTAAGAGAAAATAGATTTTACTCATGATTGAAAAATTCTAAAATAATTGTCATTGTAACATATATAATGATAACTATTTTAGAATTCTATGTATAATAATTTTTCATAGGAGGCCAGTCGTGGCGCAGGTGTGGCGTGGAGTTCTGCCACTCAACACGCAATGCGTCAAGAATTTCGCGGAAAAGGGCTTCGGAGTTGTCTTAAATGGAACATGAAACCCTAGGTTCCCAGGTTCCCTCTGCCTATGTGCGGAATAGAACGTAAGGTTAAAAAAGTGTTCAAAAGATAACGAAACCGTACTAGATTGCAAGCATAAAGCAAGCTCAACGCCACTGGGAAAGGCGATATTGGATGAAGGTTGCTGTTCTGTGTCTAACTTAGTAATTGTCCTGGCGAGACAATAAGGGTAGAAGATTTCATTAACTTGATTCAAATATTTTTAGAAGTGCACCTGTCCATACTTTGTCTGCCTAATATGGATTATGTATGAAATTAAAATGTATATACAATGTACATTGTTAATTACACTATATATTTTAATTATAAAGGTGTTGCTTTAGCTTAATGCAAATTTAAGACTTATGTGATTTTCTCATAGATACCATTGTCAGAAATGGACCACGGGGAAGTACTAGCTTTCAAATAAAAAATAATCAAAATCGGTTGATAAAATCGTCGTAAATTTTGGAGCAGTATTACGCAATTGACATTTGCTAACGAAATGATTACAGGTTCACATACCCCTTTGGGAAATATTTGTATCGAAAAAGTGTTTTCCCAATCAACAATGGTGTCTCTGGATAGGTGAAAATTTGGCTTATCACTTGATTTTTCTCTTCTATATGCAGAAGTAATGTAAATTAATTTTAAAAAATATATTTATTTTAAAATGCTATTAATTTGATGTAATTGCTTGTATTATGTGATAATACTACTTAGACCAATTCTTTACAGAGGACAACGTGGCGCAGCGGCGTAGCGCCTGACTATAAATGTAACGGTCGTGGGTTCGATTCCCACTCGGATGATCGATGGCTTTGAAAATATGGCTTCTAACACAAAGTTTCCCCTAGCTACCCATAAAATGACGCTAAAATAAAATTTTCTATAATAGTCTTAAAAGAAAACAATATAATCATTATGGGTGCGTAAATAAAAGCATATAAAATTGATAGGTGGGGTTGATCTTGACAGCTCTGATTTATTTTTAAGGCAAACATTTTCGGAACTTTCTAAGAGGCTTATCGGGTCAAGGACGATGTCCTATATCTAATCTAGTATTTTACCTGGCAATGGTATCAACATAATTATTTGACGCGGATGGGAATTCAAACTCACGAAATGTGGTATAGTAAACAGTAAATGCGGTAATATCCATCTTATAAAATAATATAGGTAAACACGTGGTCTAACAAAAGCAAGTTATGTAAGTACGTACTTGAAATATCTTAAGTACGTAGTTTACAAGTGAATAATATGTTAAATTTAATAATAAGAAATTTTCTGTAAAATAAAAGAAATTTCTTTAAATAGTCATTAAAAATTTATGCCTGTAAATAATGATTTACATACATTTATGTACAAAATCATTCATTTTTTAGGTATGTGTTACATATATGTTAACATAGAGACATTCGTAAAGCACATGAAATAAAATAAAAATTCTACCAAAAATAATAAATTCACAATACCTACGTTTATGCGTTTCAGGACTATATACCAAAAAGCAAATAAAGTATTAAATAAAATTATATTACAACTTACTTGATATAAAGACCAGCCAAATTTAGATGAGAAACGACGTAAAACGACGAAGTCTACAGCTGAAATACAGGCTTTACAATATACCGGCGCCAGATATACAGACGATCGATACAGGGGTAAGGGGTGGTCTGCCGCCCACTATGTTGTTGACTATTAATATTTTCTAGAGGATTTTATATGGGAATTATATTTATATATATATATATATTAAATAGAGATTGTATGTAATATTGTGCCACTGTTTGGAATCCTTTCTATCAAATACATATAGACAGAATAGAGAGAGTACAAAAGAAATTTTTAAAATATTTATATTATAAAGATAATGGGATAAATGAAAATAAAAGATACAATGATATGTTAAAGTTTTATAGAACGCTTTCCCTATCCAGCCGTAGACTCATGCTAGATATTTGTTTTTGCATAAATTAGTAAATGGGGGAGTGGATTGCAATACACTACTTGAAAAAGTTATGTTTGCTATACCGAGGCAGAATGCAAGAATGCTAACGAAGAAAAAATACACTTTTTTAAGTAGAAAAGTAAAATCTAATTTGGGTACAAGTGCCCCTATAAACCGAGCTATGAAAAATTATAACTCAATTTTTAACATGGCAAATATTGATATTTTTAGAGACACCAGCACATTATTAAAAAGAAAAATAAAAGAATATTTGTTACAGTGTGAATAGACAACAGCTTTTTTGTAATTTTTATGAATTTTTTAAAACATTTTTAAATAATTTGGTTTATAAATTTTATTGTTTATTATTAGTTTGTTTTTATTGTTTTTTAATTTAGGTGTAGGAGATTTAGTTTTAGAACACTTATTTTTAATCATAATCATGTTGAGCTAGCCTGTAAGTGTGATGTACAATGTAAAATATTTTTCTATTTTTGTACTTTTTTTGTAGTTCTTGTATTTTTTGTATGTTACGTTGGCTTGCCTGATAAATAAATAAATAAATAACTTATTTAAATATAGTGTTGCGTGACGGCTTACGCAGAGTAGGCTAATTGAACCTAGTGTTAAGATACCGTTCGCTTCTAAAAATAGTGATTTACCAAGAAATTATTTAATTAATACTTATTTAGATAACGTTTAAAAATTTCAAGTAGATAGCCTGGTCCTAGACCTGGTCGGTTTCCAGGAGGCGCGGATTCCAGTCCCGCTTTGTAATAATTTTTATACGTTTTCTAAATAAGAATTTTTCTTTCCTAAGTGTGGAATAACACTTAAAAAATGTTTAAAAAATATTTAACTGTCTATTTTTTTGATAATTAAACAGTGCAGTAGTATAGTAGAAGGCGGTCGTGGCCGGTTAACGCAAGGATGTTGACTGTGAGCGCGACAGTTGTGAGTTCGATTCCCATTTGAAGGAATGAATTATTTCATTTCTTCGCTCTCGTAACAAGACAAAGCACTGTGTTGTACTTCGGCACTCAACACGCAATGCCTCGAGAATTCGTCGGAAAGTGTCCGAAGATGAGGGAACGGACTTGTCCTAACAATAGGTTCCACATGTTCTCTCTGCCGGATACCATGTGAAGTTAAAAAAATATATTGTGTAATAAATTTTGTATAATTAATAAACAGAAGTAATCAATTTAGGTGGATATATTATATTTATTGTATTTAAATACAACCTTTCTTTTCGACAAAATCCTTATAGAAACTGTAGCCTTGAGTACTTACTAAAACTTTTTTTTCTGACGATGCCTTTTTGCGATTTGTGTGCCATGACCTTGTCTCTTATACAAATAGAAGATTTATTATATTTAGCAAATTAATTAGAACTTAGAAGCTTTGAATATTTATTTTATTGCAAACTGTTACTTTGAATCAATTAAATAGATATCTATATTTAATTTATAAAATAAAATCTTTACATATAATAAAACTGTAACTCATCGCTGTCTGTACATTCAAAATATATAAAAACATCTATTAATGAAGGGTTAATAGATTTTCCCATTCCATCAACCCAGTCTGTTTAACACTTCGTCTGTTTTTCTTGTTCTCGGTTTATCTGTGTTTTAGTGCACACTATTTTAAGAAACAGCCGAATTAAATGCTGTTTTTACTATTGCATTTTGCCAAATTCTAATATAATAAAACCGAAGAGACGACTAGTTCCAATTCAAAAAATTCTTTGTGAATTGAATTTCTTTCCTTTCCTCAAATTAAATTCGAATATGAATTTCACCAGGTTAATCGTAACCTGTACATATCTGCTTACTTTGGGCACTTAGAATGAGTCATGTGTCATACATAACTCATATTCAGTTAATTCTATATGTAATAAAAAATATTATACAGAATGGAAGCGTCAGCGCTCCTTTAAAGGGAACAGCATATATGGTAAAATATTTTAACCACATACACCTGAAGAAGTTAATTACCTCAACAATTTAGACGTAGGATTTTTTTTTCATTTCACGATGTTTATCCATACCTATATTTTGTGTGACGCAGTTACGCAAAGATGCGAATAACGTAAACGTATAACTACAAAATGTACTACTAAAGGTAGGTACTACTAAGTTGTTTTATGTGTGCGTGCGTCGTTCTTGATATATGGCGTTTTATTTTACAATGATAATTTTATTATTTATTTTGTTTAAAAGGAAGGAAAAAAATATTTTAATTGTATTAGGCTTTTATAGAGTAGTAACTGTGGTTTCATTTAAAGTGGTGCTGACACGAACACTCTGCATATTTAAATAAATGATTGGATAAATCGTTCTGTAATATTTATGTAAATTTATTATTTTCATTTTAAAAATTATATGAGAATGAGGTAAGTTCTTAAGCGATAGCTGATAATAAAAAAATAATTAATTTTGAGATTACTTTTTAAGTTATTATCTAAACAAAAAACGTCCTATGAGTTCTACATAGAATGATAGCATTCCAAATTCCAAAACAATGTTAATATTATAGAATAGAATTTTCTTTAGAGGCCTTCATGGTCTCTTCTCGGAGGAATTACATATTTAACATTGTTATTTCCTCGATCTCTTTACTAGCGCGGCGTTGAGGTCTGCCACTCAACACGCAACGCCTCCAGAATTCGGCGGAAAGTGGGGAACGGAATTTCCTAACACTAGGTTTCCAGCTTCCCTCTGTTGACCTTAAAGCATATTATTAATATGACCATAAAAAGAAAACGATTTGTTTGTATTGTTCTTCAGCTTTGACGTCATTAAATATAATTGACAGACGGTGATCGATCTTGGAATTCTTTATGCACCTACATTGTTTTATATTAAAACGTATACAATGTGAACAATGAATATGGCTTCGTTCTTGAAACAAATTCTTGTTATCTATACGATAAATCTACTCAAGTCCCGTAAAAATCTAATATCTCAGAAAGGACTTAATCCATTAAGTGAAACCTCTATTGTATGTTATTTGTATTTACGCAACTTCCCTAGTAATTCTCTATTGCAACAAAGTAACTCTTATATTTGGCTAAAACATTAGTTTTCAAAGTATGGATATTGTCTTTAAAATAATAACATTCTTGGACACATAAGTAATTCGGATTAGCAAATAAATAACTATGTAGTTCAAGCGGGTGAAGCCGCGACTAAAACTCTAGTTTACAATATATATAGCAGTCGGTTAAGGGGGTGAGAAATTGTGTGAGGACATTATACATGTTTCATATTTTTTTAATTCTTATTTTATTGTTCTAATTATAAATCTTCATTTACTTTAAATATTGTTCTTTAGATTATAATACTTCTTTGTCTTTTTATTCTTTTCTATGAAAAATTAACAAACAGCCCAAAAAAACTTCTTTAAAAACACCTGTCATATTTTGATAGCCAAATTGCTGGTGAGAATATTGCAGTAATAACAAAAATTTTAGAAGCTCTTACATATTTGATCTCGTATAAAAATATTTTATAATTATTATGATTATGATAGAACATTCTATAAAACAAATAAAAAAATAAAAAGCTTAATAAAACAAATTAAAGCATTTATATCATATATACTACATACTGTACATAATTATCGATATTTCCAGATTTAAAATAAATTTAGTGTATATAGTGTATAAGTTGTGTATATTTTAAAAGAAAATATTTACTTAATAGATATGTTTAATTAAATTAAAATGATGAACTTATAATCAACTTGAGTAAGTTACCAAGCACTCGTTATTTTATGTTCAAGCCAATATCATTATAACGATAACCTTTCAAGTATGCCCTAGGGAAGATAAAATAAGATGCATAAATCATATTTCTTTACTACTAAAGGTTAAAGACTTTCGCCTGATGAATTAAAATGGCAAAGTTTTCATATCGCTTAATGGTTCATTATTGGTATTATGATAAATTATTTTTTTTATGTAGAGAAAAGGCATATATGTTAAATGTATGAGCTTATCTCTGATGAAAAAAAAATTATGTTTGTAACGAATAACAATAATGTTATACTGGGGAAATATTATAAAACTATATTTCAAAACGCGAACCTCTGGTTTTTTTTTTTAATTATAACTTAGTGTGAGAAATAATAAAAAATTATATATTATTTATGGTATAAGGCCGGTCGTGGCGCAGCGGCACGAAGTGTGACTGTAAAACCGACTGGTTGTGGGTTCGATCCCCACTCGAGGAGATGAAATATTTACTTTAATTTATATTTCCATTTCTTCGCTCTGGTGTCGAGGTTAAGCGCGACGTTGAGTTCTGCCACTCAACACGCAATGCCTCCAGAATTCGGCAGAAAGTGGGGAACGGATTGTCTTAACACTAGGTTCCCTCTGCCTACCCTGCTGTGTGCGGGATATAGCGTGAAGCTAATATAATTTAATTTTTATATTAATTATTATCATATCAGTATTTATTATTATTTTTATTAATATAAAAAAATCGTCTTATTATTACCATCGTCAAACGAAATAAAAAGCTTGTCGTTCTTAGTTGCCAGTTCGTAAAAAATATTTGCTATGTGTATGTAATTATTTTTTATATAGCGTACTGCATATAATTAACAAAAATTAATTATTTTATTAATGAATACTATCAAAAATAAAACTATTTAATAATTATATTTACATTGTTTACTAACATAATTTTAATCTGTTCCTAGTAATGAATGATGTGAATTTGTTTACGGCAACACTGACACGTTCTTTTTCCTTGTGAAGTTGTTAGAGACACGTGCGTGTATCGCGCCGAAACCTCTAAAATTATCCAAAATGAGTGAGGGAACCGCGACAATTCGTACTCGCAAATTCATGACCAACAGGTAAATGTGTAAAACATAAGATAATACGAAGATATATTATGTGATGGACAAAATGAGACATGGCATCCGTGACAGGTTATGTGTGACAACGTTTTGTGATTTTCAGGTTGTTGGCGCGCAAGCAGATGGTTTGCGATGTCCTCCACCCGGGCAAACCCACTGTTAGCAAAACGGAAATCCGCGAAAAGCTAGCTAAAATGTATAAAGTTACACCCGATGTCGTCTTCGTGTTCGGCTTCAAAACTAACTTTGGTGGTGGCAAGTCAACCGGCTTCGCCTTAATATACGACACCTTGGACTTAGCTAAGAAATTCGAACCTAAACACAGATTAGCTCGCCACGGATTGTATGAGAAGAAGAGGCCCACACGCAAACAGCGTAAGGAACGTAAGAACAGGATGAAGAAGGTGCGTGGTACCAAGAAATCCAAGGTCGGAGCCGCCGCGAAGAAGTGATGTGACGGTTCATAATTTGTAAGTAAATAAAAATCCAAAAAAATTAAATTGTGTTTGTATTTGAATCCTTACATCGCAAATTAGATAATTTATTTCTAATTAGTAATAGAGATTTGTGTAGTAATATTAGTGTGATAAAAATGCATTCCTAGTTTAGGATTTTTTAGAATTTAATTACATATTTGACTTTATTTAAAATTATGTTTCATATCATATAATAAGTAGGGTTAACATTAACTTAATAAGCAATTACATGAGCTTGGCAATAGTTGTTACATTTTATTATTACTGTATACTTTTTTATCTTAATAATGGTTATCAAATCAAATAAATATTTTTTTATATCTTTTATGCATGGGTTTGACTTGACTTAAATATATGTTTTTAGGAACCAGAGGTGCTGAATAATTCAAATATAACAAACCAAATTGTAATTCTCATTATTGCAATTAAAATTACAAAACCTTGTAAATCAAGTGTCAATAAGAACAATTAACATCATAAGTCATAAATAAATAAATCAGCTTCATGCTGTATTCTGCACACAGCAGGATAGGCAGAAGGAACCTAGTGTTAAGACACTCTGTTCCCCACTTTCTGCTAGATTCTGGAGGCATTGCCTGTTGTGTGGCAGAACTTAACAATGCACTTTGGCTCGACACCAGAGTGAAGAAATGGAAATATAAATTTAAGTAAATATTTCATCTTAAGTGATCATCGAACTCACAACCAGTTGGTTTTACAGTCACACTTTTTGCCCCTGCGCCAAGACTGGCCACAACATCTAAGTCCTCTCTTTTAAATTATCTTCAAAACCTCTAAAATCCATATTTAGATTCTGCTAGTTTTAGAGCCAGTTTCACCTCTGGCTGATAAAAGTCCTGGACAGTATTATCTGCCAGACAAGCTATAATTTTTAGTTTCACAGATCCTGAACAGCAATATCGAGTAGATACACATTTGTCACAAGCATTTTATTTTTACATACTTATTTGTAATTTAAAAATGTAACAAATCATATGTATTATTGTTCATTAATAAGAAAATTATTCTTGAAAATTTAAGAAACAGTTATTCTATATTTTCATCCTCTGTGTGAGATAGTATTAATTATAAGATTACTATCAGAATCTTTACTTGCTTCCAAACTGAAAATTCTATTTTAAACTATATTCAAGTGTTGATTTTTTAAGAATATCCATTAGATTTTTTTTGTTCTTAACAGTAAAGATAAAATCTACAATATTATGAAACTTTGTTTTTATTTTTGTTCAAATTTAGACTTATGTTTTTTTTTAGCTTCACATTATATTGCATGTAGCAGGATAGGTGGAGGGAGCCCTAATTTAAAGACATTCTGCTTCCCACTTTCACTGCCCAATTCTGGAGGTATTGGTTGTCGAGTGGCAGAACTCATCGCTGCTCTTTGGCTCCATACCAGAGCAAGGAAATGAAAATATTTAATTTCTTTGAGTTCGAATCGAAATCAGAGCCTATAGCGTTAACTTTCTTACTCTTGTGCCTTTACACTAGGACTGGCCACTTAAAATAATTATTACTTAAATCAGAAAACATTAAAATTATTATTATTTATTAATAATTATTTCATTATTTCCTATGTTATTAGATATTGTATACATAAATATTAGTACAAGAAACCAGAAACTTGTATTATTCCAGTAACCTCTTTCAAGTTTCAAAGAAATGAATGAAAGAAGAAATACACAGTTCCATCTTCCACAATCCGTCATCAGACCAGCTATTGATTATTCTATATATAGAATTGTTAGTGAGAATGAATGAATCCAAATAAAAGAATTCTTATAAGAAGATACTGGAGGTGCCCATACAGGTTTCAAGGTGAGGAGCTCTGAGGGCTTGTGACATAGGCTTAAGAGGTTCTTAGCAGTGGATGGATAAATTTGTACTCTTAAAATATATAAAATTTTTATAATAATTCATTTAAGTTATAAAATATTTAGTTGTGAAATAAATTGAAAAAATCTATTATTAGAATTATTAGTTTATTCATATCTTTAAGCTAAGTGGTCGAAAGTGTGTTACGAACAACGAAACTTCTAGATCGTTAAACCTAATAATAAGTTGTGGAACGCGTTTCACTAATCTAACAGAGAGCGTGCGAACAAAACAGAAAATTTCGCAAAATGTGGCGGACCCTAGTTTTAGTATAATTGGCAAACTGAAAGCTTTTTAATACACGTAAAGTATGAGGAACCCAGACTGAAAGCAAAGATTCATTCAAATGCCCCTTTGACTTTCACCTCCACGGGACTGCTACTAATTCATTTACTTGTCTAGGAAATTATAATATACTTCAATTATTTTTAACATTTTTTTTTATTTAAAGTGTTTCACACTTAGGAAAGAAAAATACTTATTTAGAAAACGTATAAAATTTTGAAGGTAGCGGGACTCGAAGCCGCGCCTCTTGGAAGCCGACCAGGCGCTCTGACTACTAAGCCATACGTTTTCATGAATAAGTTGTAACTAATTGCGGTGAAAGAAAACTAAGGACCATGCAATATGGTCTAAAACTTACTAGCTTTATTGACTGCTTCAAAATGTCTTTAATTATTCTATATATTAAAACGATAGCCGAAAGGTTCCAAACCGAATGTTTCGGTTTTGCCAAAAACTAGGAACAAAGTCAAAGGTTGGATTTCGGCTGAAAATCTTGTTGGGTCTTACAGTAATAGTTTTAAGTATTAGTTTAGCAAGTAAAAAATATTAAGTTAGATTTTTTCGCTTCACGCTTTACCCACTCACAGAGTGTTGTGCGCTCTCGCTTGCACACTCTGCTCAGGCGGAATGTGACAATTTTCTATATTGGAAATTTTGTATCGATATATCGAATCAAACTATATCGGCTCGATAATATATCGATATATCATTAATTGATCAACAAGCTTACCTACAGCTTGTTTCGCACTACCCGTAAGCCGCGTTAAGGAACTTCGTTCCAAAAAGAAACAAGTCCATTTAAATTTTATATAAGTCCTTTTGAACATTTTATTGGTTACAGAATGGGCCCCGTTTTTTATCAGTCTAGTTGTAATTTATCGCTTAGCAAGCAATTTAAAGGCCGTATATTAAAATTAAAATGAAATTGGGCATACAATATGAGATCTACTTAACGTAAGGTGGTCCCATATTGTATACACTTATTAAATTTATTTAAAAATATTATTCTATTCCTGAAACCAGTTGTGGCGCTAAGGCACAAGTGTGTAACTGTAATCGCGACTAGTTGTAGGTTCGATCCCAAGTGTGTTCGTTCCACAGAATTCGGCGGGAAATGGTAATGAGAAATGCGGCGTTTTAACAAATAAGCTAGATGTACTCTCCCTATACTGCTGTTTGCGGGATACACCGTAAAGCTGATTTATCATTTTAAATCTTTGTTCAGGTATAGTGGTTAGGTATTAGGTTCCCTCTGTCTACCCTTCTGTGTGCGGGATACAGCGTGAAGCTGTTTTTTTAGATGATAGGGAATTAGTGGTGCTTAAATAACAGGAATAACTGTAGGAAGTAAAAAATGATTAAAATTTTGTTTCTGCATATTGTAAAATATGAAAATGTAAAAACCGTCATTTAATTTTTCATTTGTGCTGCATAAAAAAACCTTTTCAATGAAGTGCTTATAAATAAAAATGTAGCACAGAAATAAAACTTCAAGTATCAACATTGTATATCATTATTTATTATATTATATTATGAATCACATAAAATATAGTAACATTTTTTTTCGTGAAATCGCTGAAATGAACATTACATGGTGACGGAGCTAAACTCCGCACTTTCCCTAATTAGAACACTACACAATGTCTTTAAAAAGAATAGAGAAAGTAAAGAATTTAAGGGAAAATCAAAATGATTATGAAAAATTGACAATGACGTCATATGACATCTTAATAGGAAATATATTATTTCCTTGCATTATAATACTTTTTTAAAAAAGTTTAGAAATATACATGGGTTTACGTCCACGTTATTGTATTAGGGATACTTTCTTACTGCCGTTTAATAGTTTCAAAAAAAAACTAACATATATAATTAAAATATAGATTATAAATATTTTTGCTAAACTATACGTGCACTAAGCATCCATTATTTTGTTTTTTAATATACCCATACATTAGTGGTAGAAGAGTCCCTAAAAGTCACGTAGGAAAAAAATGTTGCCAAGTAGTTTCTAAACATTAGTAAAAAAAAACATTTGGGACATTTTATAATACTTTTTCTTAATCATTTATTATCATTTTATTTAAATTAAAATTTATCAACTAAATGCAACTTATTAAATAGAATTACAACAAAATTTTGATTCAACTTAAAATTTACTATTTATTTGTGAACTAATAGCATAACATATATAAAAAATGTTATTAAAATATTATAAAATTAATATTTAATTTTCATTTTACTTGAACAATTCAATAACAATGAAATTGATTCTAATATACGAGTTGCCATTTTGTATTTGTACATATTTAATTATTGCTTTTTGGTTTAATTAATGTTTTTAATCTTTCCCTAAGTTTACCTTTATTTGGTCTTATAATCTTATAGAAGGGTATATATATGTATATGCACATCAATATAATATAGATCACTGATTTATTTGATTTGTTGAATTAGAATAAACTAATTTTGGTTATTAATATTAGAATTGTTCGTGCAACATTTTTTTTATCACCAATATATTTTCTTATACATACATATTTAGTCTCTTTTTAAAGAACATATTACATACAGTCCGCGAGGTCTCAGCTGAGCTTTGTATATTTGTATTAGGTGTGACGTCACATGCTTGGTCCAGACAGGTTTATATTGTTTTGTGGATTCCTTTTTATTGATTTCTAACAATAAATTATTTTTATTGAACTTTTTTGCTGACTCTACTTATACTTTTTCTACTCAGCTCAGCTTAAGCCTCGCGAATTATATTTCTTTAGAACAACGACTTTAAGAGTCCTTTTTTCTTGAAATTTATTTTATAACAAAACTACAGCACTATTATATACATATTTTGTACTACATAACATATTGTAGGTGAAAATAAAATATTAAAAGCATATTATTAAGAAATATATATTACAATATTACATATATATTTCATTTTAATATAATAGAAAGCCATTTTATTATAAATTTGTTATTTAACGGAATAAGATATACACAGAAAATATGTATATGATTTAATGTTTCTAATGAAATTTAACATATATTATTAGAAAGATTCATCATTTTCAAATTATTTACATAAAACAATACAAGGACATACGGTTAACTTAATTGAAAGAGGTCTTCTTGCAATAAAATATAATTATAACCTTAAAAATATATAATTAATCGTATTTTTCTACATTATATTTGGGATATATAAAACTAACCTAAAAAGAAATAAAGAATTTTATTTTAAAAGGGAATAAATACTGCATTTTTTTATAATTTTATTATGATCAATTTTACATTATTTATTTGTTGTAACACAAAATGTATTTAATTTTAAAAATTGTTTTTCGCAATGATTGTTAATAATCTGTATTCGCAAACATATATTCACAATAAAAAAATATATTTTAAAATAACGGGCAATATTAAAAATAAAATGAAACACTATAAGAGTCTTAAGCAACAATTACTAAGGCAGTACTTATATTTTATTTATTATTATCTATTTAGTTTACATTTGTGTGTGTGTGTCTGTGTGTATGTTTTAATGGACTTTTACTATAACTACTTCAATATTCTATACTATTCTATGTCATTATATAAAAGCTACTCAAATATTTAATCACGTGACTTATTTTAATACAAAGAATATTACAATTCAGCAATAAATTCAAAATAGTAGGGTCGGCAAAAGGGAACTGAGTTGGGCGGCGGAACTTAACGCTGCGTTTTGTTTACTTACTAGAGCGAGAGAAGAGATGAAAATAATTCATTCTCCCGAGTGGGAATCAAACCTATAGCGTTTACAGATAGACTCTGTCCCTCTGCGCCACTGTTAAATAATATATGCAATTAAGTAAAAATAATTAAAATATACTACAGAACTGTAGGAATTAATAGTAATTCCATTAGGTATCTTCCAATAAAATATTATATATTATATATAAACTAAAATTAAATATAAACACACATTTCAAGAACTTGTGAAAGAAATGTTACTTTTATTGTAATTTTCCTAATAGTGTTGAAGTTTCCAACACATTTTTCGGAAATAAAAATAAAATCAAATTAATTAAAATAATTTTAATAACTTACACTTATAAAATACTAGTATTGTAAATAAAAATAGAACGCAAATTATTAAATAGAATATATCCTAACTTTGTATTCTTATTATTGGAATTAACACTTTTAAACAGGTCATAGATTCAATTATTGCTCAAACAACATTACAATAAGTAATTCTTTATTAATATGTGATAGTGCAAATTTTACCTGTTTTATTTACAAGTATATTTTTTTATATTTGGATGGCCAACATTGGCCCAACATTGGTTTTAATATAAGTGCAAAAACTATTTCTCAATAACAGTAATATATCTTTGAAACGTATATATTCATTAGTCCAACATTGGCCCAAAACTAGATTCACCATTTGTGAAAATACAATCTACTTTTTTTATAGCTTCACGCTGTATCTCGCGTATAGGAGGGTCAACACAAAGGAGCTGGGGAACCTAGTTAAGACACTTCCTGATATCTACTTCAATATAAATAATAATTAATTTTTATTTACTTATATTTAAATTTCCGACATCGACCCAACATTAATTTCATATTGATTACAACATTAGTGAAAAGCAAGTCCAATATTGGTCTTACATTGGTTTCCATATGCAAGGAAGTATTAGTTATAGTAGAAACTCGATTATCTAGACTAAATGTGGTTATTAACCTACTCTTACCACTCACTTTTCCATCATACTTTTTTTTGCCATTCTTTCATCACTCATTCGTTCGACGTGCCCTAACTAGTCTGAACACGTTCTTCTTCATTCTCTAGTTAATCAACCAGATAAACTAATGAATAATCGGGAGACGATGAAGATCATGTACATAAGTTGTACATAATTTTATATGTTAATAAAAATAACACATTTCAAGGGAAATCTATTTATTTATTGAGAAATTATTAATGATATAATAAGCTGGGTGTGGGCCAGAAAATTGAGTTAGTATTGTATTTTATTGTTATGTTATTTATTGAGCTAGATTTATATTAATGTTATTTTCCAACATTGACCCAATAGATGCGGTAACTGTATATCACAAATATATGTTAATATATACATTACGTTAAATTATTGTAAATAGAGGCCATTCATAAATTACGTCACATTTTACAGAAATGCGTTTGGACTGTCGGAACTAAACGCCGCACTTGTTATCAGTGCAATGGAAAAAAGAACCCACAAGTTTCGATTTCCATTTGGTGTTTTTTGTAGCAATATATATAATACGTATGGAATTCTTTATATTAACAACTTTTTTATTTGTGAACCGACTGTAATAAGAGACTAAACACTAAAGCTTAAGAGAAGCTTGGCAAATTCCGAATTTGCATTTAAAATAGTTAACCCGTTTTAGAGGTAAGCGTGAAGAAACGCACAGACAAACAGACAAAAACTAAAAAAAAACGTTGTAATGATAGATAGTTTTGGGTTTTATTACATTTATAAAGACCTCCAATAACATATGTTCTATATTATATATTCCATGAACAGTCATGCCAATCCATTACGATTAAATAAGTATAGATTTTTATTGTTACGGTATGGTAACAATTCTAAGTGATTTTCTTCATTCAATATATATTATCTCGAAAAATTATTTACAAATGAGAAATGTAGTGCCTTCCCTCTCCCAATACGAGATACAGCGTGAAGGTAAAAAAAAAATTAAATAGTGATGTATTATTTGAATGGCCGTTTATAAGTATAAAGTATCTCACGTGAGATGGTTTAACTGCTATTGAATATCTTGGTTTTCTTTCTCTTTTCTGGTGGGGGAGTGAGCGCGGGCCGGTTCTTCTTTCTCTTTCTTTTGAACGTATCTGTTTAAAAAAAATGTTTTATTAACATAATAAATTATGACTTTTGTTTTTTTTTATTTTATACTATTATTAAGAAATGTTTCGTTATATGTACATAAATGCACACGGACATCCACATCATCCAGTGCGCAAACAGCAGCCCACACGCACACACACGCATACACACGCGCACACACACGCACACACGCGCCACACGCACACACACGCGCGCACGCACCTGTACACGTCGTCGGTGGGCTGCAGCGTGCCGTGCGCCAGCAGCAGGCGGCGGCCGGCGGGCGGCGGCGGCGGCGCCCACCACGACACCACGCGCCCCACCACGGGCACGCGCCGCAGCAGCCCGTCCTGCCACTGCGAGCGCGCCAGCTCCTCCTGCGCCGCCGTGATGCCTGGCGGCGGGGACATTCAAATAGACTATTGTTAACAGTTTCGTTTCGTCAAATCAACATAAAGCCACCACCGGCTCGAAAGACAATTTTGCTCAGAAGATCTGGCGAGAAATCAGTCGTTCTTTTCAATAACACAAAAAAATATCATAAAACTCTACTACACTATTAAATCCAATTTAAAACTTTGACAGAATTTACGTAATAAAATTGTTTTTTTATGTTCTTAATATAGAAAAATAAACAAATACCTTTCTTCAACACTTCAGTCATGTCGGTCAACGCTTTGGAGTTATCCTCCACATCCTTCCCAGCAGCTATCACTAGATCTAATAATTCGTCTACATCTGTGTCCGCTGTTACCATGCCGAATCTTAAAATAAAATAAAAAAATATTACTACTTAGAAAATATGACGTCATCTTCATATTTACAAGACTATAAATCTATTATTAAAGACAAATAGTATTGGAACTTTTGCGCTACAAAAAAATATATTTATGTTTTATAACTAAAGCGCTTATAAGAAATGATGTACTTTCTTGTTTCATTAGTTTCCTAAGACACAGTTGTAATATCTGGTATTCAATATAATAATATTTGAGTACATTTAAACAGAAGGTATAAATATATATACTGATTTACTATGAAAACTATTATTATTTTATAATATACAGAATGTAAAATTCCAAATAAGAATATTGTGTACCATATAAAACTATATAAAATTCTAATACCTAACACAACACATGCCGTCCTCGCCATCGCCACAGGAGAAAGCGCCGTCAGTAGCTCTCAATGTTTCCACCAGCTGTCTGTTCAAAGCATTCAGTTCTTCCTTAGGCGCGTCATCCCAACCTGGCGGTATGTACCGGACGCCGCCGAGGCCCGCCCAGCCGCCCACGCGCACGAGGCGCAGGCCGGGCCGCGCCGCCGCGCCGCGCCGGAAGGGCTCGCGCAGCGCCGCCGTGGCGCGCAGCACCTGCAGCTGCGCGTCCAGCGCCGCCGCGCACGCGTCCGCCTGCGCCTCGTCCAGCATACAGCCCTCCAGGGGGCAGTAGCGGAGGATCACCCCGTGGCTGTCCGTCTCGCATACCTCGATGCTTATCTGGAACAGTTATGTGGATATAATATACCAACGCACACATCTTGTCTTAAAAGGCAATTTGTTCAATTTAATTTCATGAATAAATAACTAACTGTTTGCAGGAGGAGCAGGTTCGAATCTTGAATCTGTATTTTTCTTTCCTAAGGGTGAACTTATAACTTATACTCATAACTTTAAAAATGTTAAAAATATTTGAAAAATAGCATTCTCTCTTGCCAGACGATAATTTTTAGTAATTATCTATGGGTAGCCGAAATTTGTAAAAATCTCTCTACAGAGAGATGGTAACAATATAAATAAGTAATAAAAAACGTATAAAAATGTCGACGTAGCCTGATAAGAACTAGAGTATGGCTTAGTGGTCAGAGCGCCTAGTTTGTTTCCAGGCGGCGCAGGTTCGAGTCCCGCTACGTTAGGATGTTTGTACGTTTTCTAAATAAGTACGATATTTCAATTTTCTCGTCCTGGTAACGTGGCGCGTCGTGGTATTCAGGTTCCCTTTGCCTACAGTGCTCTGTGCAACTGGATACAAATAAAAACGTATATTAAATCAAACTCACCATTTCAGCCTCTCGTTGTAACACTTGTCCTAGCCAAGAATTTAATTTATCGTAATATGGTGGAGGTTTCTCTTCACCGGGCGGCGCAAATTGGAACGCCACACATGCTGATGCTTGACTAATTGCATCCTGTAGTAAACAAAATATGATGTAACTTAATTTTTTTTTTGCTGCACCATATATCCTATATGGTATATTCGATAGCTGGATAGACAGAGTGAACGTAGTGTCAAATCTCTCTGTTCCCCACTTTTTTCTAAAATTGACACATTGTTACGTGGCGGAATTCAACGCCGTGCAATGTCTTGTCAGGACAAGAAAGTAAAAATATTTCAATAATGCCCTTAGTGGAGACCGAACAGGCAACCTTCGCTGATAGTTAAAAGGATACCTAATTGCGCTACTATAACTAAGAACATTACATAAATAACTAAAATAATAATATTACACTATACAGAACTATACAGAATACTAAATAAAAGAGAAAAGTGAAAATATTTAATATCCCCTGGCGAGGATTGAACTCACAGCCATTGCAAGAGCAGACGATGGTGAACTGAGCCACAATACTTAATATTATTTAAATAAACTTATTAAATAATACTTACAACTATATCCATATTTGGTGGTTCATCCCCTCCTGGTCTGTCACTCTGAAAGCAAATAATAAATATACGAAATAAAACATAATATTTATATTAAAATAGCAATATCTCTCTACTTCAGCACTATTTAAGACTGATGAGATTTGGGGTACGCCGGATTATTAGAATATTTGGATTACTGGAGTATTTTTTTAAGCATAAACGCTATATATTTCATATAGTGCCACTAGAACTCAAGATCAACACCAGCAAAGCCCACGCGCTTTCAATCCATATCCCCATTCACATAACATAACGCTTATTCGCTCGCACACCTACACCCATCTCGCTCACCCAGCAGTATTTTAAAATATAAGCACTCACGATCACAATGTGCTGGCAATCGATTTGGCGAGTCACTCAAGTCAGTAAAGCTGATAATAGCTAGTCTTTTTAATCTATTTGTATAGTTCTATCTCGCTCGCACTCAGACAATATGCATACACGCATCTCGCTCACTCCCTCCACTCACTGAGACAGTAATAAAGCGTATGGCGCTTCAGTCTGTTTCCGCTCGCGGTCACACAACACACCTATCTCACTCACCAGTATTCTGAGATCGGCGCTCGCGAACACGACGCTCGCCGCTCGCGCCGAGCGGAAAGCGCTTTCGATCCGCTTGGCGAGCCGCTTAGCGCCGGCCGCGCGGGCGCACGTCCACAGCGGCAGGGCCGACAGCCGCGCCGCGCCCGCCGTGAGGCCCGACAGGGCGGCTAGGGCGCTTTCTCTGCTACCTGTCTGGAAAATGCAAAACAATAATAGGATTACAGTGAATATTAATTTTTATTAAGTATTGATTAAAAAAAATCTTTGTTTTGTTAATTATTCCAAAAAACCGACCAAAAACCCGTATATAGCAAAGTAGAAGAGTGGAACCTAGTTTAAAGACCACTCCAATCCCCATTCCTGCCGAATACTTGAGACATTGCGTGTTGAGCGGCGGAACTAAACGTCGCGCTTATTTTTATACAAAAGCGTGGAAATAAAAATAATTCTTTCCCTCGAGTGGTGTTAAGAACGATAAAGATTGCCTCTAAATATATGTAATTTGAAATTACACAAGCAAAAAAAATAGAGAAAATAAAAAAAATATAGGAAAAAAAATAAATTTAATAATACCGACACTTACCGAATTAACACCTTTTGTGTGATCGTTAGCTGTAATTGGTTCTGGAATTTTGTAGAATGTCTGATATAATATTAAGGAAACTGAATACATTTAAACGTGGCATAAGATTTTTTTGGAAAAGATATGGGTGACCGCCGCCCTCGATGACGTGCAACAGGAGGGGCTCCAGGTGCGCCTTTAAGATGGACTGGGTATCGACCTGGAGACCCTGCTGCAAGTAGGCCATTACACATTTGCGTGGCGCATGAAGGGAAGCACATGTCTGAATTACCACTGTGGGACCTGTACTGTACAAGTATGTGTTTTCTAAGTCGGGATCACACGGCAAAAAAAATAATTATTTATTATCATATTTTTTTTTATATTTATACCAAACCAAAGGCTTACCTTTACCGCCGATCACCGCGATTTATCGCGACGTTAATTTGCGGCATTTTTGAACTAAAGAACGAAATGATTTTGGAAATTACTATGTTAAAGCTTTGTAAAGTTCAGGTATTAATATGCTTATTAATGATACAACGTTTTCTGTTCCTAAAAAATAACTTATGTACCTTAAAACTGTTTATTTATTTTAAAATAAGAATATTAAGCCAAAAAACTAAGAATATTTATTATTTATATTTAAAATAAAGGCATTTCTTAAAAAGGTATGATATTATAAAGGATACAACAGTAGGCAGTCCGGGGACACCGAACCAAGGTCCCGGCGTTAATGTAAGGGAATCTGCTATACTGTAAGTCTGTAATAAAAAAATATATATATTTCTTATCTATTGTTGTGAAAATTAAAGTTCAAAATAATACAAAATGAAACCTTAAAGTAAATTCAAATAAATAACAATAATAATGCATAAAAGTAGATTGTTGTGTTACAATTGTAGGTATGATGTTATTGAGAATGATTATATTAAAATTATTTTTAGTAACTAAAACTAACAACTCAATACACAAGTCATAAAATTTGTCAAATGAAACATCACAATGTCAAAAAACACAAACAACATACATATCAAAAAAACATGATTTAATACCTGATCACGTCCCAAAGCAGCCGGCAGTGCCAAGGAATGCCCCCTAACATGCAAATGTATGTTTCTCTTCGAGCATATATCTCTTAAAACTTTCAATGGTGAACCAAACCCTAATGGCGGACCGCCGACTTCACCCAAGACTAATATGGGAGTACGATTGGCTGCTATATCTTCATCGCAAAGACGTTCTAGCGCCTCTAAATCCATGCCTTTGCCTGAAATTTTTATTATTAGTTATTAACTAGGCTTTGCACTACAAATTATTTGTTTTCTAATCTGAATTACTTACATGTTTTAATAACATTATCATATTATTTTAAATATAATTAAGAGGCCGGTCGTGGCGCAGCGGCACAAAGTGTGACTGTAAACCGACTGGTTGTGAGTTCGATGCCCACTCGAGGAGATGAAATATTTACTTAAATTTATATTTCCATTTCTTCGCTCTGGTGTCGAGGCTAAGCGCGGCGTTGAGTTCTGCCACTTAACACGCAATGCCTCCGAAATTCGGCAGAAAGCGGGGAACGGAGGGTCTTTCACTACGTTCCCTCTGCCTACCCTGCAGTGTGGGGGATACAGCGTGAAGCTGATTTATTTTATTTATTTTTTATTTTAAATACAATATAATAACACTTGGGGTAATGTAATATTTAATATTTTCATTAACTCGTTCTGGTAGAGGCAAAACGCGGCGTTTAGTCCTGCCACTCAGCACTCAATCCTCAATAATTCATCGGAAATGGGTAACGGAAGTGTCTTAACACTAGGTTCCCTCTCCTCCGTGCTATAAAGGGAAGATCGTGTAGCTGGTTTTTTCTTTTAAATCGTACTCACCATTACTCCCTACAGGCACCGGTCGTATACACGCCAATGGAATGCCTAAATGTCTGCACATGTGTTGTACTACGCCTAGGGGACTCGCCACACAGCTATATATTGAGGGTAAACGGTTAGCGAACGCCATAGCTGGAAATAAAATGGATATTTTATTATTACGCTGTATTATATAAGGTTTTTTTAGGTATGTTTTGTTTGTTCGTTTCAGCTTCACGCTGTATCCCACACACAGCAGGGCAGGCAGAGTGAATATAGTGTTAAGGCACTTTGTTCCCCACTGTCTGCCGAATTCTGGAGGTCGCATTTTGTGTTATGTGATTTTACAAAAATAAAGTGTTGTTACACACTAAGGATAAATAAGTCTTAGAATTTTTTTTATTCAAATAATTTCGTCTTAAGTCGATAGGAACGTCTTGTACTAAGAGAAGGGAGTCCTGGGTTCCTTTTGCCTATCCTGCTATGTGTGGGACATAGCGGGCAGTTCGATTAGAAAGTACGGTTTTCACGAGGCGTGGATTCAGTGTTCTACTACGTTTAATTTTTTGAACGTTTTGAATAACAATTAACATTTTTTAAAATTAAATAATGTTCGTGATAATAAAGTATTTCTACAAACAAAAAATAATGATTTCATAATTTTAAACACTTAATATACCTACAGTTTTCATACTTTTTTTTACATGTCATTTTAGAATAAATTTTCTTCAAGGTTTTGTATTAAATACAGACTAATAACAAAACTAGTTATTAACAAGACTAATGGTGTTATTTTATTGCAAAGTGTGACTGTAAAATCCACTGAATGTGGGGTCGATCCCCAGTCGAGGAAATAAACTGGCTGAGCACTGGGTCCATCCTCACCAGTACTCAGCCGTGGTTCGAACGCATCTAGTTAGGCGGCCGACTACTGGTTTTTTCATGTAATTATGTATGACATGGCTATATTAAATAAAATAAATATCAAAAAAAGCATAGAATCCAGTACTCAGCCGGGGAGGGCCGAACACTGGATTATGTACAAGAAACGCATACCCAGTAGTCGGCCACCTCGTTATTTAAATAACTATAAAGAAACTGTTCTATTGTTTATTTGATTTTGATGTGAAAAATGTAATTACACTATATTTTTATAAAACATGGCATTAAAGTTAATAAGAATTGCAATATTATCTTTTTTACTACTTCTGAAAAAAGTTTAAATAAACAAAGTGACTTAGTCGACAGTGAAATGTCGAAATAAACTCATATTACTATTTTATTCAGCCACATAGCGTCATTGTGATGTTCCGAACCGACCAATTATAAGGCAAAGCTTTTTTTAAAAGTTACTCAGTTGGTTAATTTGCAATAGAACGCTATTCCTTATAGGTTATAAGCTGGAAAAGGCTGACTACTGGTGTGGGGCTGACTACTGATGCCCGTACCCTATATTTCTTATCTATTGTTGTGAAAATTAAAGTTCAAAATAATACAAAATGAAACCTTAAAGTAAATTCAAATAAATAAAAATAATAATGCATAAAAGCAGATTGTTGTGTTACAATTGTAGGTATGATGTTATTGAGAATGATTATATTAAAATTATTTTTAGTAACTAAAACTAACAACTCAATACACAATGTCATAAAAATTGTCAAATGAAATATCACAATGTCAAAAAACACAAACGACATACATATCAAAAAAACATGATTTAATACCTGATCACGTCCCAAAGCAGCCGGCAGTGCCAAGGAATGCCCCCTTACATGCAAATGTATGTTTCTCTTCGAGCATATATCTCTTAAAACTTTCAATGGTGAACCAAACCCTAATGGCGGACCGCCGACTTCACCCAAGACTAATATGGGAGTACGATTGGCTGCTATATCTTCATCGCAAAGACGTTCTAGCGCCTCTAAATCCATGCCTTTGCCTGGAATTATTTTCGTATCAAATTGCATATCTCAGGCTAGGCCCGGTTATTAGTATTATTATTAATAATAAATACTAGCGACCCGTTCCCGACTTCGCCGGCTTTGCACTACAAAATTATTTATTTCCTATTGTGTTTTAATAACATTATCATATTATTTTAAATACAATATAATAACACTTGGGGTAATGTAATGTTTAATATTTTCATTAACTCGTTCTGGTAGAGGCAAAACGCGGCGTTTAGTCCTGCCACTCAGCACTCAATCCTCAATAATTCATCGGAAAGTGGGTAACGGAAGTGTCTTAACACTAGGTTCCCTCTCCTACCGTGCTATAAAGGAAAGATCATGTAGCTGGTTTTTTCTTTTAAATCGTACTCACCATTACTCCCTACAGGCACCGGTCGTATACACGCCAATGGAATGCCTAAATGTCTGCACATGTGTTGTACTACGCCTAGGGGACTCGCCACACAGCTATATATTGAGGGTAAACGGTTAGCGAAGGCCATGGCTGGAAATAAAATGGATATTTTATTATGACGCAGTATTATATAAGGTTTTTTTTGGTAAGTTATTTTGTTCGTTTCAGCTTCACGCTGCATCCCACACACAGCAGAGCAAGCAGAGGAAATATAGTGTTAAGGCACTCCGTTCCCCACTTTCTGCCGAATTCTGGAGGTCGCATTTTGTGTTATGTGATTTTACAAAAATAAATAAGTGTTGTTAACACTCAGCATAAATAAAAGCCTTAGAAATTTTTTGATTAAAATAATTTCGTCGTAGGTCGAGAAGGGAGTCCTGGGTTCCTTTTGCCTATCCTGCTATGTGTGGGAAATAGCGGGCAGTTCGATAAAAAAGTACGGTTTCCACGAGGAGCGAATTCAGTGTTCTACTACGTTTAATTTTTTGAACGTTTTGAATAACAAATAACATTTTTTTAAATTAAATAATGTTCGTGATAATAAAGTATTTCTACAAACAAAAAATAATGATTTGATAAAATTAAACACTTAATATAATTACAGTTTTCACACTATTTTAAGACGACACGACAAAATGAAGATAATGTTTACAAAATTCAAGAATTTTTTTTTACATGTCATTTTAGAATAATTTTTCTTCAAGGTTCTGTATTAAATACAGACTAATAAAAAAACTAGTTATTAACAAGACGAATGGTCTTATTTTATTATATATTTGAGGCGAGTGGTGACGCAGTGGCACAAAGTGTGACTGTAAAATCGACTGAATGTGGGTTCAATCCCCACTCGAGGAAATAAAATATTTATAAACATTTAAGTGTTCATTTCTTCGCTTCGGTGTCGAGGCAAAGCGCGGCGTTGAGTTCCGCCACTTAACACGCAATGCCTCCGGAAGTCGACGGATTTTTTTTAATTTATTAATATATTTTTTGCATTTAAAAAAACTTATATTCAATACTAACCTCCATCTTCTAAGTATCGTGGATACCTATGATGTAGTAACATTCTAGTCACTCTCACAAGCCCCTCCAAAGGTTCTTGATTGTAAAATGCATTATAATCTACCAGTCTGAAATTAAAATTACCCAAATTAAATATTTACATAATATTTCATTTTTTTATACATTTCATAATTAACATATTTTTATAAGACCGTCGCGTCGTGGCGCGGCAGCACGGCATTTGACAGTAAACGACGGTTGTGGATTCATTCATTCAATTTGTGCCACATCATTTTAATTTGTGGTCTCGAAAATGGCACGGTGCTTGGGAAACGGATCTTAACACTAGATTCCCTCCGCCTGCGTAAATGGAATACAGCGTAAAACTACAAAAAACATATTTTTTACGTAATAATATTACGAAAAATACAAATACAATACTAAATACATATATAATATTGTATGTAGGAACAAAAGAGTTAATTAATAAAACTCTTTTTTAAATGTCAATTGAATGATATTTCGCTATCTTTAAACATGATATAAAAAAAATGTATGTACATGTTTTTTTTACAATACAAGAACAAAAAAGTACTACACTATAATAAATGTTACATCTGTATACTCTATTACTTATAAAATGTAAATAGTAATATTTAAAATAAAGAAAAATATAAAAGAAAAAACAAAAAATATTTCATGGCCCATGAGGGGATCGAACCCGCGACCTTCGCGTTATTAGCACGACGCTCTAACCAACTGAGCTAATGGGCCGGTGATACAATTGCGAAAGTAAGATACATTAACCTGTTTTGATAGCGTGCCATATATTTTTTATATTGACCTGGCGTCGTGTTCCGAAGATTCATTTTTTTGCCTCAATTTGTATAATGCAGGGAGGACATGCAGAGGACACTTAATAATGAAGAAGCTCTCATCCTTGAATTTTCGAGATTTTACGTACTGAGAGACGGTACTCAACGCCGCGCTTTGTATCATTAAGCACTTAAGCAAAGAAATTCTAGTGTTAAGACACTCCCAATTTTTCAAAAACGTGGAGCGTGACATAGCGCTTTATCTAGAGCAGAGGAATTGAGTTCTCCAAATGAGATCGAACTTACAACAGATTTTTTTTAAATCAGCACCTATTTTTATAAAACTTGAAATTCAGACTCTTAAAAATATTTCATTGAACACGTGTTTCATAGTTTTTTATAATTCACCCCCTAGAAGTTCAAATAAGCGGTTGAAAATTTATATGGAAAAGTCTTTAAATCGCCACCGATTTTTATAAAAAATTAAATTCAGACTGTCAAAAATATTTTATTTAACACGTTTCTTGGTTTTTTTTAGAATTCACCCCTAAGGATGCAAATAAGCGGGCGAAGCTGCGCGCGAACCACTAGTATTCATATATATTAATGAGATCTAGAATAATATCTATTTTAGTAGTGATGTAAATATTTAAACTAGAAACCGTAACCAATAAACATATGATGATATCGTGCATATTCATTTCAACGTCACAATTAGAGCATTGTCGATTACAGTGTCAGCGTGTTTGTTTATCACACAAAAGGCTATACAAAACTGCATATAAAAGTATCATAACATGAACTTGACATACATACATACAGATTACTTTTCTTTTCATGTTGTATTCCATGTATAGTAGGGTAGGCAGAGGGAACCTAATAGTGAAAATATACTTCATTCGCCACTTTCCTTTTATTTTTTAAAGACAACGCCGCGATTGGTCTTGTTACCAGAGCAAGGAATTTAAAAAAGTAGAAAAATAGTCCCACACACTAGAGGGAAGCTTGGGAAAAAAAATTTAAGACACTCTTTCCCATTAAGTCACTTCCGTCCTCTATTTCCCGCCAAATTCTGGAGACATTGCATGTTGATCGTGCGGAACTCAACGCCGCGCTTTGCCTCGTAATGCCAAAGCGAACAAATAAAATTAATTAATATTGTTTACATTACTATGTAAAAGTTTCATTCAATAATCAAAAATGCTTATAATAATTTGTTTGAATATAGAATATTTATAATTTTTATTTGTATTTTGAAAAATACGAACTAAGAAGAGCTATAACTTAAAAAATAATTTATATTATAAAACTATATAATTGCATACCATCAAAACACAGTTACAACTACAAAAATGAACTATAATAAATAATTATTTTTGTTAATTTTACAAATTAGCTACAGAAGTAATACAATTTTTTGAATTAAATGAAAATATTATATATTCATACCCCTGAGCAGGAATCAAACTCAAACCAATCATCACAACAACCTCTACATTTTTATTGCTTCTTAGACTTCCCTAATTACAAAATAAAAGAGTAGAAAAAAATTATGCTGAGATATTCCATTTTCAGTATGATTTTTTTTTACTTTGCATTTGGGTGGCAAAACCAAAAGCTTTGAGCTAATAAAATTCTTCACCCAACTGGAAATCAAACCCACAACAACATTTATACTGCACATACAATCTTGTTTGACCATGGTGTCAACAATGTTAGATATAATTGATTATATAGAAAACATTTCTCAGAAGAGACTAATATGACTAAAATGTTTTATATCACTTATCAATCACCTTGAATTTCAATTAACTGGATAAGATTATTGCTTGTAAAATGTTTATGTTTTAATCATATAAGCATAGTGTTAATGTAAGTATACAACTTACATTAAAATTTCTTATCAGTGACAAAAACTGTTAACAGTCTATATTTTGCACTATAGCCATTTTCCTGTGAATTCTTAAAATACCAACCGTATTTTAAGAATTCACAGGAAAAGTATGACTTTTTCCTTTAGTATAAATTATTTGCCAAACTGGAAAATAGATTTTTAAAAATAAGATAGATAGTAAAACAAATTATTTAAATTTTAATGATGATTATATACCTGAACATGTGAGACATCCAACGTGTTGTTTCGCTTGCTATATGAGCGCCGAGTCTAGCTGCATGACTTCTTTCTAGTCTTGCAAATAATGCAGTCATACTATGAGATAATATAGCTGCTCGTGTCACTGCATCTGTTGGTAGTAGCGGCGGCTCTAAATTGTCACAGCTAGGATCAGTTTTGATGACAAGATCTTCTAAAACTTTTAAAATTTCATCCATAGCTAGTTCTTCGGGCTCAAAGAAACTAGAGCTTATTTTGCGGCTTTCTACTTTCCTTTCTTCTTCATCAGTCTCCTGGGAATTAACGCCGGCTTCTAATCTGCCTACTACCTCCGAAACTTGGAACTCCAGACCACCGAAGGGCTGCCGGTCCTAACAAAAGCCAAAAACTTGCATCAACATCGTTAATGTTACTAGCGAAATTTACTTTATGAAGATAAATTTACCACTTCGGATGGAACTTGACTCCCTGGGCTAGGTTTGTTGGAGTCCATCTCTGATGCCGGCTCATCTCCCATTCTGCGTAAATGTTTTTTGCAAATTTACGACACACCGACAAGAATTTGTAAACGTCACTCCAATGTTTTGACGTTTATCAACTATTTAGTTTTTACAGATTCATAAATATGTATTCGTGGTTTCGTACGGATACGTGGACTTACATTTTGTAATTTTACTAATAAATGTAATGTAAGTATGTACTTAAATAACAGTAATTTTTACATAAAATAAGTACCAAAGTAAATACATATAATTTATTTATTGCAAGTAAGCTGTAAAGAATTAACATAAAATTTAATGTCATATATTTTTGGTACGATTATCAATTGTTGGAAGATGACATTTTGTCAATAGTTGTAAATTTGACATTTTGACAGTAATTTTGACTTTCAAACGATTGAAATTATAAATCGCAATTTAGCAGAATAAATAATAAATATGTCGTTGGTAAAAATATTTTCGTTGTCCACGCGAGGTAAAACTTTCCATAATAAGTATGATTAGTTTAATTTCTTACAATTATCCCCTATAATTTGAAAAAAATACAGTTACGCAACTCTCTTTATAACCTATTTTTGTACATAAATAGAAATAATAATTTAGAAAACACGCACTAAAATATCTTTTTCTTAAATAAGCTCAGTCTTTTAAAAGCTTAACATATATTTTTATCTTGACGTTTAAATATTTTATATGAAAGGTATATAAATAAATACTTTTAAAATTTTAGTTCGGGCAACCGGAGCTACTAGTGCCCTAGTAAGGCATGCCAGTTCTAGTCAAGAAGGAAAAGCTGAAAAGGTTTATCCCCCAAAAGAACCTGGCTTCATGTATGTAAATGCAGAGGACCCAGATATGAGCTTAAAGGAAATGACCAACAGAGCTGCTCAGACCTTATTCTGGACTGAATTAGCCAGAGGTTTCGCTGTTACATTAGCTCATATTTTTAAGGTAAAATTAATTATTTATTGGCATTAAATTTTGATAGCTTTAATCTGTGGCTTGATCCATGTCGTGAAATGACAATAATAAAGTCTACTGTATTACACATTATAAGTGTGTGAAGTAGGTCTGACTGCAGTAGTAATTCTATTTATAAAAAGTCACATCAAAATGTAATGTAGCCTATAAGACACGGTATTTAATGGACTATTTAAATACCAAAAGCTCAAAAAAAAAAGTAGGAACTACTTGATCAAATAACACATTTATTTGATCAAGTTCCTACAATAATTTTTAATTTAAACAAGCAGTTGCTTAATATGTTCAACTAAACACACTCATCATGGCTTTGACTTACTTTACATGGCTTTTGCTTTATTTATAAAAATGATTATAGGCCTGTTGTGGTGGAGAGGGACTTAGTGTGACTGTAAACAAAACTGGTTTTGGGTTTGATCAAATCCCACTCGAGGGAATGAAATATTTATTTAAATTTATATTTATTCTCTCTAGTGTCGACGCAAATTGCGGCATTGAGTTCCGCCACTCAGCATGCAATGCAGGCAACCGGGCAAAGTGCATCATTGAGTTGTCACTCAAATGCAATGCCTTGAGAATTAACAAAAGTGGAGAAAGGAAGTGTTTTAATGGTTGATAGAGAGTTTTAACACTTTATACCTAGGTTTCCTCTGTCTACTCTGCTATGTGTGGTATATACAGCATAAAAGTAAAAAATATATATATATAAAATATGTTTTTGTAAAAATGTTAATTACTCAATATTTTATTACAGGAGCCAGCAACAATCAATTACCCATTTGAAAAGGGACCTCTGTCCCCTAGGTTCAGAGGTGAACATGCACTACGTAGATATCCATCAGGTGAGGAGAGATGCATTGCATGCAAGCTGTGTGAAGCAATATGTCCAGCTCAGGTAATATTTTGAGCTTTACTCTATACCAGACATAGTCTTTAGTATTTATGTACTAACATTACTGCAGGGTAATGACACAGATGTTTCAGTGCAGGTTCAGTTTTATTAGGTTATTTAATTTACAATAGGATCCAATTACAAAAGGTGCAGCGGGTCATAGTGGAGAACTTTTCGGGTTGCCATACGGTGTCCTGGAGAGAGGCAACTCTCCAGTCAAACAATCTGCCTTGGGATCTACAGGTGGACATGCTTGCCATTATTTGCAAGCAAACAGTCATGAGATGTACAACCATTATGGGAGGATATTGTGCCGATGATGAGAAAAGCGATTGAAGCTGAGATCCGGCAAAGGAGAGGACCTGTGGTTCCCCATGGCAGGCCTAGCGACGGTGGAGGCCGTCCGCCTACATTTTGCGTTGTGGCTTTAGGGTCCTGACCTTCAGGCTGGTGCAGGTACTGACGAGACACAGCTGCTTCGGTAAATACCTATATCAGATTGCACGTCGGAAGATATCGCCGGTGTGCCATAACGCCACGCCTTGATGATTGTAGTGAGTAGGGATTCTCACTGTCCACTTGAATGGCCCTTCCGCGGCGCGATCCAAAGCGAATACAGACTCGCTCCGCGCCGTAGGCCAGGGGGTATAAGAATGCGGTATGCTCATATTCAACTCCCCCTATCCTAGAGGAGCAATTGCGGGAGGGTCATGGTGGTGATCCTTCTGTAAGTCATAAATACTACCCTAGAAGGAACCACGGGGTACCCTGAAAAGGACAGGCAGTGTCTCGCAATAGGCGATCCTTAAACCGAGGCGACGTAGTAGCATGCGCGGGCGATCCTGCGGTGTCTTGAATTCATGAAACGAGTTTCTGCTGGGTTTTAGGATTTTTTTTAAGTTTCTTACCTAATCTGAACATAAAAAACCCCTAACCTGTAGTTGCGGGGGCGTTAGTACATAAATGATATTTTTTATTACCTTTATCGCGGTAGAGATTGTAATATAACAAGGTTTATAATATTACGGTGACAAATGTGTACCACGGCTTTATTACATGTTTATTTTTTTTATTTACAGGCAATCACAATTGAAGCTGAGGAACGCAAGGATGGCTCCCGCAGAACTACTAGATACGATATTGACATGACCAAATGTATTTACTGTGGATTTTGCCAGGTACATTTTTTATTCTATTATTTTTTAATTTTTTCAATATATGATCTTATTACACAAACTGTACTGTACTCAACAAGACTTAAGTCAAATTAAATATTAAGAAAAAGACTTTTAGGTGTTTCTGGCTAAGATAGGCTCAGGAGGTAGAACTGCCTTTCTTCAAAATTTCATATAAAAGATTAAATATATGAAGAATATTTTGAATGTGCTAATTAGCTATAAAAAAATAATAGTGTTCTTATGTTGGTGTACTTTACAAATAACAATATTACGTTTTTTTGTTAATTTAATAATAAATAAATAGAAGAAATAAATGGAAAGGTGAAATAAAATGTTTAAATAGATAGAAATCGATATTTTACTATATCTTATAACTTCCACATCCTTCGAAGCCAGCAATCTTTTTCAGGTTGTCTGTCTATCGAGCTTGAGGGCGTCCTATGCTACGCTTGCCGATCCGCGGTCTCCACTCAAGGACTAGCATGCTCCAACGGCCATTGGTACCTCAATGTACCTACAATCGATATGGCATCTAAACTAACAAGGTTTCTATAATTAAAGGCATTTTCGTAATCCACGAAAGGCATACACACATCGCATCTTTGAGAGCGCGTATATTTGAGCGTGGTGGTAGTTCTCTTCGCGTCCTCATAAGCTCGAGTGTCTCAGCCGAGAACCTATATTTACTTAGCACACCTCATGGGATGGAAATGCCCATACTCGCCGCGCTGCGCAATCGTTTCGGCAAGCGCAGTTGGCCATTTCGTTTTTTTAGTTGCATGAGAAAGAGAAGATGCTGCTTTTACGACATCCACGAAGTGCAAGTCTTATCCGGCACTCCGCGGGAATTACTATTTCCAATACCACCTTTTTCTTATAAACTTTGCAAAAAAAGTGATGGTGAATATATAATTTTTTTTTATTACAGGAGGCATGCCCAGTAGACGCAATTGTCGAAGGTCCCAACTTCGAATTCTCGACTGAAACACATGAAGAACTATTGTATAATAAGGAGAAGTTACTATCAAACGGCGACAAATGGGAGAGTGAGATCGCATCAAATATTAGAGCAGATCATTTGTACCGTTGAAATATTAATAAAGTTATGTTATGCTGGCTCTACACGTTAGTTGTTATTATTTTTTTTCGGTTGTTAGGCATAATGTGTCGTTATCTTTGTTTTATTTTGCTGTCATTAAAGTTTTAAATGTCAATGTCATAATTTATGACAATTTAATTTATGAACTTAACTGTTAAGTATTAACATACAAATCTTAAAATAGATATTCTTAATCTCATTACACAAAATATGAAAAAGGCATTGAAAGTTATTTAAAGTCAATATTATTTAATATAGTTATTTAAAGTCAATATTATTAAAGATAGCAAGTATTTTTAAACATAACGTGTAGAATCAGTCTTGATGGATATAGATTAGAATCAATTAAACAATATTTGATTCAAAATTAGGTATATTAAATTATGTGATAAATATATGAAAAATATTAGTCTTTTATTTTATATATTTATAGTTAGTGATCTGCACTCGACTTCAACCGCTTGGACTAGTGTAATGAGCTAAAATATGACTAAGTATGCATACTAAAAAAAACTCCCCTCTAGAAATCCTCCCTTTTCAATTAGTGGAACCGCATTAAAATCTGTTGTATATTTTGAAAAATCCATATATTTTGAGCGAATGCCACCCTAGAAAACATTAATATAACAAGCATAAATATGTTAATAAACCATGATATTTTTTAATTTATTTAAAGGGAAAATAAAATATATGATAATCAATAGGTATGTTTTACTTCACTAAAGAAAAAAATTCTATTTTATTTAACTTGTATTTTTTTTAATAATTCTCTTACTAAAGAGTAGCACTCTTTAGTAAGAGAATTTAAGACCTAATTCTATAATTAAAAAAATTATATACATGCAAATTACTGATCAACTTATTCACACATAGTACAAATTTTTACTTAATTTTATAAGTTTTAAGTCTATAAAAAAAACACAAACTTTTAATACATTTTAATATCATTATCATAGCCACAAAAAAAACAAGAAAACTTAATATATGATAGTAGTTGACAGTATTTTTTAATAATAGTAATAATATTTTTTTAATCTAAAATAAATCTTTTTAATAGCAATTATATTCGATGATTCTATACCCGTTTTATTTAATACTACACGTTTATGTTATTTTTAGCGCCATACCTGCCCACAGCAGGGTAGACAGAAAGAACCTAGTGTTAAAGGCTTATAAACTTTTTTTTGTTAATGGCTTTATAAGTATTTATTGGAGAAGCTGATTTCATATATATTGTACTTAAAAAAAAATTAATAAATTATGAAAATTATAATTGATAACATTTATATTAAATCTTAAAATATAACTTACGTTAATCTTTAAACATAAATATAAGATAAGTTGGAAGCCAGTTGTGATTGAACAATAAACGCATATGCGTCAGTGGCATTTTATTTAATACTAATCGAAAATATTAGAAATATAACATAGCAGATTATATGAAAAAAATATTACATATATTTCTCCTCTATATTCATAAAAGAAATTCTTGCAAATGTCAAAATAAAAAAAAAGGAATTAGTGTTATTCACAGACATAAATAAAGTTTAAGCTAATATAATAAAACAATGTAACAAAATGATTGCAAGAATTAAATATAAACGGAATTTTGCCAAAATACAGTATTGAAAACTGCATTTAAATCGTAGCCGATTCTGGGATCAGTGTAAACAGATGCACAGAGAGAGTCAAAATTTTAAAAATTATTGTTTTTGGTTCTATTACATTAATGGATGCCTGCAATATCATTTTTTCCTCATATAACTTCCAGTGTGCAGACAGCAATGAGTTAGTTTTATTATATGTATAGATAATACTTATTCTTATAAAAATATTTATACTCTATATTAAATAAAAAAAAAAACTAATTTAAATAATATAAAATGTAAACAATTTAAAGCACAAACTTTTATAAGTATGATTACCAAATTACAAATTACAAATTATTTTCAGCCATAATTTCTTTTAGCTACATCTGTCAAGATCTTTCTACACAAAGTTCAAAGCGCAATTAAACTCAGTTTTTCATAAAAAAAAACTCATTAAACTAATATAACTCACTAAAAATAAGTTTTTTTTTACCTACATATAAACTTTAATTCGTATGATTACCACCCAATATCTTATAGCTATATCTGTTGAGATCTTCCTTCACATTGTTCAAAGTGCGGTCAGCGTCAATTGTCAGTACTTCACAGCCAATGTCAGGGGAGCTTAGCCAGCTTTCATATGATTTGTGTACCTGAATAATATACCAAATTTATTTTTAACTTCACTCTCTATACTACACAGGTAGGCAGATGGAACCTGGGAATGTAGTGTGAGTAGGGTAGAGTAGTAGAGTTTGCCGTATGATCCCGACCTAGAATAGGATCATCCTATTACATGTTGAGGCTGTTGTTTGCTTTGTTACCAGTGAGAAAATGAAAATATGAAATAAAAAACCTTGAGTTCAAATCGAACCCACAACCTTCACATTTACAGTTGCACACTTGAGTGTGCATGCTGCAACACAACCAACCTGATCTGATCATATTTTATTTAGAAAATATCATAATTTCATATTTTTTGTATATAAGTTTCCATATGCAAATATGAATTGAAGTTATTTCAAATTGTATTGTAATTTGTTGTTAATTAATGTATTTTTTTCGTCTAATACACCAATACAAAAATAACATTAGAAAAACTAACTTGCTCTAAATATTCCAAAGGCACCTCTGTCTCCTCAGCTCTCCCCCGCTGTATCATCCTCTCCCAAACTGTTTGTGGTGTTGTTCTCAAATATACTGGAAAATATTATTGTTTTATGTAAACATTTTTATTATCTCTTTTTTTTATAGCAGGGTAGGCAGACATTTTGTATTGTGGCAGAATTCCACACTTTGTTTCTTATCAGATGGATGAAATAATAATAATTATCTCGCCTGATTTCCAAAAGGCATTTTTTTTTACTCTATGCACATCCCACATATCTTCACAAGGTAGGCAGAGGGAACCTAGAATTAAGACTCTGTTTCTATTAATTCTTGTTAGTTTTGGGTTAGATTATCACTTGGGGCAATGGAACATTCAATGTTTTCACCACCTCACTCTGCTAACATGGCAAAGCACAGTGTTAAGATCCACCACTGAGCAAGCAGAGCATTGAATATACGCCAGGACAGGACAAGATATTTATTAGGAAATAATAGAATAATGGAGTTGAAGAAAAACCTAATACATTATTTTTAAGCTCACCTATTAAATCTAAACTAGTGTCTAAGTTCTTTTCAGTGTAGTTGTACCATTCTAACAAAACTTGATATTCGGGGTCCTTAAGGAAATTCTGTTTTTTAGCATTCTCTACAAAACAGTACCTGCTATTTTGTACAGATCTGGAATAAATATTAATCAAAATATTATTAAGAATAATTATAAATTAATTGTAGTTATGTGGAAAAGTTGTATTATGATTTTGTATACAGTACCTATGCATTGATAACTATAGTTTAAGCAATAAAACAATTATTTTGTAGCTATTTTGTGAAATAAATATACTCTTGTGCCAAAGCTAAATTTCATTCTTTTACTATTTTATACTGTAAATTGAAAAGTAAGACTTTTTTAATAATTCACCTTTCAAACATTTTCACTGTAATAGAAGAGTTAGATGGTGGACTTGTCTGTATTTTGAGGCGAGTGAGGTGCACATAGTGTTGAAAGGCGAAACTCCACTCATTCATATCACTGTATACGAGCCCGAGTAGGTTGTGACCACTGACGTTGCGCCATTCTGATATAGGCTCCTGGAACACAGTCGCAAGAATTTTTAATTATATTTAATAACCTCATCGTCTTCGTTATCATTTTAGCGTTTGCAAGCTAACAGGGAAACACCATCTTTTCTAACACTTGCAAAGTAAGGATTTCGCAAATAACTGTTTACATTTCGCTTACCGCATGGGTTTCGACATTAGGATATTTTTCGAAGAATTTAATACACGTCGATTTGCCCGATCCAATATTTCCCTCAATGGATACTCTGAAAGGTCTTTTTTTGATCACGCGTGTAGCATTTGTTAAATTTTTTATTTTTGACATGTTACTAAGTTATTTAATAGTCATTAAACGCTAAATATTATTATTTTGTCGAGGTTTTATTTCACCATTTAATAGAAATACCAATTGGCGCGTAAACTAAATGTCAATTGTCAATTTGTCATTGTTTTAAAGAATGACATTCGTGTATGTATTATGCAGTGCTACTAATGTACAAAAATAACAAAAAATAGATATTACATATAATAGGGTCCTAAGGCATGTTGAGACAAAAAACAATAGAGAATTGTAGGTGAATGATATTTGACAGTTTTATATAAATAAAATTAAGAAGTATCTGTCTGTGATTACAAAATAACCGCACGTTTATTACCACGATACTAAAATACAAACAAACACAATATTTTATAATATTTATTTTTCTGTCTATCTTTCTATTTGCTCGGATTCATTTCCAGAACAGATGAAGCTAAAGAATGTATAATGTAATATGTAATGTGTTAGATTAAGTTAGTAAGTGGCAACTCAAATAATAGCTGGACTGTCTTAGGTAGATATTGTATAAATATAGGAATATATGTATGTAATAACATAAGTCTAGTTCTGGGTAATATCTACAGAACAAAATATTAAAAGAAATGTAAAAATAACAAAAGGTACGGACCATAAGTCTGTAGTGTAAGTAAAAATAAAAAAAAAAGCTAAAGAATAATTATGCTAATTTCATAAAAATCAATCAAGTAGTAGATTAACGAGAATTATGTTTTTTTTTTATGGAAAAGACACGGCAAACGAGCGTGCGGGTCACCTGATGGTAAGTGACTACCGCCGCCCACGACCCCGTGCAACCCCAGAGGAGCTACAGGTGCGTTGCCGGCCTTTAAGATGGGTTGAGCGCCGCAGCCCGGCATTACCTGATGCGAAACGCAGTGGTATAAAGCCACTACTTCACGCCGGTTTTAAATGCCGGGGGTGGTAATGATCCGGTCGAGTCTGCCCATGCGTACTGCCATTGCTGGCGACGTGACTCCACCACGCGTGCTTTAGTCACCTCTTACGACACCACCAGTACCAGGATGATCCTATTCTAGGCCGGGATCACACGGCAAATTATGAATATGATATTAAAAAACTTTCCCAGTTTTGAGTTTAATGTGTGAATAGACACAAAACTGGGTATATCTGTTGACCCCAGTTTACTGGTAAATTAATAAATAATTCCAAAAGTCCAAGGATAGTAAAAAAAGGAAACTGTAAATTATTTTGCTACGTCTTTTAAAAGTTAACCTCTATTATTTTTCTTCCTTACTTTCTAATTAGAATATCAATCTTCACCTCTTTCATTAGCTAAATACAGTTGCCGTTTTAACTACAAAGTATTGCTATTTTTGATTAAAATGCATTTTGTTCTTCTACATAAATACCAGTAAGTATTATTTTTAATTGTTTTAAAAAAATCCATCACTCAATTATTGAAGGCCCCAAAAATGGTTTTCGTTTAAATTTTCGATTTTTTAATTTTTGATTTCGATAAAATCTACTGAGTCCGCCTATCCATTCGCACACCTATGTATTCTTTTTGCGTTAAACTAGACAAAAAAGGAAGATTTTTTAAAGCTTTAGTATGTTTTATTTCACTTAACTTTAAAACACTTCAACTACAAGAGAAATCGAGTAATTAAATATCAACTTTATAAATTCTCTCATCTTATTAATTAATAACGGAAGGACAATATTTTCCTTCATTTATAAAGTAAACAATAAGAGGACGCGCGTATTGGGTAATTAACACTCGCATAGCAAATTTCACGTGAAAATTTTTTATAGATTAATTTAATGATTTTCGTAAATTCATTCCTGAAACGGGTCAAGTAGTAATTATTTTGTGAGTTAATTAATTAAATTATTATACAGACGACCGGTAGATCGATAGATATGCTGATACAGGTTATAAAAAATGTATTTCCAAATAATTATGTTGGATGAGCTGAAATTTTACCATTTTAAAGATATTGTATTTATATGTAGCGTTTGGCGCTCCGTTCTCTTTGACTACCCCGCTAGGGATAAAGCGTGAAGCTAGTTTAGTTTAGTTTTTAAAGATATTGGTTTTTTTTCTTTAGGTTTATGTTATATGAGTCTTAAAATGTAACAGAAACTTTATTTTGCGTGCTTTTAGGGTTCCGTACCTCAAAAGGTAAAGTTGTGTCAAACGGTAAAGGAGTAAAAACCATTTATCTCAAGATCGCCAGGAAGTATAACAAAAAAATTACAATAAAACATTAACGTCTATGGTTCCTTTCGAGCACAGAAAAAACAAATTCCTAAGTCAACGCAATTAAAAGACACGATATTTATGCAGCAATTTTGACGAGGATGAATTCCTTACCTTCAGTCTTAACATCGAGAATCTGTGTCCTTTAATGTCAAAATTTTACTAATTTAATAAAATATTAATTTCTAATATATTTCTAAAATTATGACATGTTCTTGATTATCTTAAGATATTTTACAGAGAGTTTTTGTAAAGTAAATATTTTTAATGTTTTTGCAATACATACCGGCCTGATCAAATTATAGTAGTCGCAGTAATGCATCTTTCACAGTCAAATGAGACCGGAATCAAGCCACTATTAGGCACGCCATCAATCCTTTTTCATTCTACTCTAAAATTTATTTGTCAACGATCATATAAAAGACTGCACGAGATTAAATCTACTAAGGATCAAGTAAACATCACTGTCGGAAAAAGACCGAAGCAAGATCACCCGAATCCGAAGACGACATCATGGGTTGTGAGGACATTCTACCAATTATACGGCGTGCCCTCAAGAAAGAGACACGCAACAAGCGGGCTGGGACTGTGGCGGTTACACCTTCCTCCAACGAGCGCTATACAACTTTTGCCACTACTGCCACCATCTACCTGACGTCGGCCATCACCTCGCCCATGCCGGGACCGAGCCCTTGGAGCGCCCTGAACAGCTGGAACACATGGTTTAGTAGGTTATCGCATCGCATCGTCTGTAAGGGAACCACCGAGCGTTTTCTGTAAGAGAATGAACGCAATCTCCAAAGCATATGAGATCACAGTAGGAGTCATCCAAGGAAGTTGTCTTCTCCAACTCTATATGACGGACTTCTTTACTTTTGATAATTTAATGGACGACATCCCGGTGCATTCCTAAGCACTACTGGCCCTTTTTACCGACGACGTGGGTTTAATTACAACGTCTTCAGTCAAGATACATCATGCCCTTGATATTCCTTCAAAGTGGTTTGCCAACTGAAGACTGTGACTGACGACTGAAAAAAATCAGTGGACACTACGGGGGAAGCCATAGCAATTTTACGTCCTACGTCAAACCAAGATCGTTGCGAGAACGCAAGAGTTTAAAATATATAATACCTTATATATAAATGAAACTATTTAACTTGATTAATCGCGTATATTTAGTATTATATATTTTTGGAAACTTAACTATATAGTAATATTGGGCTGGAGCAGTGAAGGTGAGTGTTGATACATCGGAAATGATCCCTAAATTCCTTGACGTCTTGATATCTTGATTAACGTTATACCTACGTAAATGTAATTCCATTTATTCTATTTACTCTCATCGCAAATCACCGACATTTTTTTTAATACAATACAGAATATTAATAAAACTTAATTAACTCACGTTATTGGACCAAATACGACGATATAGAGGTAAATTTTAATGGACAAGGCCTAGTTTCGTCTGGCGCAACGCCCACAAGTAAGAAATAAGAATTTACTAAAAACAAAATTTCCATGCAAGATATGCCCAACATAGAAAAAATATTACTAAAAATGAGATGAGCTTTGTAATGTAAACGCAAAATTTCAATTTTCACGTTTCAGCTTATAATATCGCTTTATGAGTCCAAAGCCGTCACGCCAATTCATTAAGTAGTAATTCCCACTTTATTAAAATTTCGCAGCGGGATGTCGGTTCATTAAGTAATGGAATAATGAATGCGTTGTTTGACTTTCGCCACGTTACAACAAATTATTTAATATAATATTATATAATATTATATTTTACAACGTCCGTTTTTTGACTTGGTCTACGCAGAGTAATGAGAAAACAGAGCTTACAAGCTTTCTCTAAAATTTAACTTAAATGAAAGTGAAGAAATAATAGCTAAGACTGACCTACCTACTTTTTAATCAAGTTTAGTTTAGTATAGGATGTGATAAAAACGTAAGGTTAAAGGTATATTAAGATGAAATGTAGAAAAAATATGTTTATATGTTTTCTTTTCTGTATTAAATTATTTCAATGGTTGCATTACTATCAATAATAGTTCTAGTATAAAAAATAGTTCAATCCAATTCGAAAACAAAAAAACACTCCCAACAGGTAACCTCGAAAATTCGGCGGGATGTGTTCCCTCTGCTTACAGCTCAAAAAGTGGGATACAGCGTGAAGTTAAAGAAAAAAAAGTCTATTACACACTTTTTTCCGCATAGCAAAATAGACAAAAGGAGTCTAGTGTCAAGACCGAAACGTTTGAATAGCAGATTTCGACTCCGATTTTTGTGTGTTCAAAAAATTTAAATGATGAAAATCGTATTAAATTATTCTCAGTATGTTGATTTACAATGTTTTTATCTTTTTCTGGTGACTTCGTCCCGGTGATTGACAGTTGTACTTATTTAGAATACTGTGTGCGGGATACAGCGTGAGAGGCCTGGCCTCATAATTTTTTTATATATTTTTAAGATATTTTTATAACTTTAATCAATGTGTTTTCTTTAATTTATATGCTATTTATACCCACTGTTATTTTATTAGTACATGTCGTTTGTCTATAATTGGAAAAACATGTAATCTATATATAGAACTCGATGTAATTTGGCCATGTTATAATGTTCCTTGTGTTGACGATCCTAAATAAAAAAATAAATCGTGTTCTCAGCTGAGCTCACACACTTATAAAATAATATATTCATAGACAAAAACATCATATTTAAATGTAAAAAAATAAAATATAAACGAATTGCTTATTAAATGAATATAGTTAATTAAATATTAAATGATTTTCAGGTTATAAAATCCCGTTTCGCAGGTTCATTAAGTAAATGGAATAATGAATGCATTGTTTGACTTCCCAGCGTACAAACTTCCATGGCGGGATTTCTATTGTCTCGACAATTTTCACACTTTGTATCGTTTTTGTTTTTAGTTTGGCGGTTTCAGGAATTAATTATTATATATATACATATGTATGTAAAATAGGTTTGTTAGTTGATGAAGCAATCGAGACAGCGTTTTAAAGACGTGGAACTCAACGCCGCGTTTTGTATATCATAGCGAGGAAATCAAAGTTATTAAAGTCAAATTTTTCTTCGAACTGCAACCATCGCGTTTCATCATGTATGATAACGTTTTTTTTAGCTTCCCGCTCTATCCCGCACATAGGAAGATACACAGAGGGAATCTGGAAACCTAGTAATAAAACATTCAGTACTCTATTCACACTTCCGTTCCGTTCCTTACTTTCCTCCAAATTCTTGAGGCATGGCATGTTGAGTGGTGCAACTCAACGCCGCGCTTTGCCTCGTTATCAGAATAAAGAAATTTTAAATACTTAATTCCCCCAAGTGGGAATTGAACTCAAAATTTGTCGCTTTTACTGTCACACGCTTGTACCACTGCGCCACGACTTTCCTCTAGAGTTTGGCTTGTTTTATAATAAGCGCATAAGCACTTTGACAACACAATAAAAATGTCTGAAGGCGTTATTTTCAAGTTGTTAAGCGTGTTACTCGTATGTAGATGTAAAGAGGTCAGGGCCAGCCAAGTGTTTGCAGAGCCGTTGTACGTTGGGATCTGCGGGCTAGTAAGTGAAACACCAGTTACGTTACATTTTACGCAAACGCGGTTTTGCCCGCTTAAATTTATTCTTATATTTTAGCCAAATTATAAAGATTCTTGCAACACACATCTATCCTCACAAATTTAAAATTAAAACGATATTAAGATGCTTTTAACAAAATTAAAATATTAAGTTACTTTTCTTTATTTATGAGTACATTATAACTAATTTTGTTCGTTTAAATGATAGCCTTTATTGAGGGTTTAAATGACCCAAGCCATCAGTGTCTAAGGCTCCAAAGAGAGGAACCGTCGAGAGAGGAGGAAGGCGCCGTCTTAAGTAAAACTGCCTTTTGCATCCGGTTCTTCATTCAACAGCAGAGCGATAGCCTTCCGGTTCGATCGCTATTCGAGGAGATGAAATATTTATTTAAATTTAAAGTTGTGGGTTCGATTCCCACTCGAGGAAATGAAATATTTATTTACATTTATATTTTCATTTCTTAGCTCTGGTCTCGAGGCAAAGCGCGGCGTTGAGTTCCGCCATTCAACAAGTAACGCCTCCAGAACTCGACGGAATGTGAGGAATGGAGTGTCTTAACCCTCTGCCTACCCCGCTGTTAGCGGGATACAGCGTGAAGCTGATTTGATTTGATTTAAATACACAATGAAATTCATCTAAGTTATAGAACAATAATGAAAATTTTCATTTTTCATCAATTAAAATATATTCTACCAAATTAATATGTCTAAGTTATTCTAAAATTTTGTCATTTTGGTGCGGAAAACCTATATATACATACATGTTTTCTCTGCGAAGTGGTTTACGGCTCTACGCAAAAATATGTACAACTATCATTTTATTGTTAAATTTATAAAATAAGGTTGACTTTTCCCGCATGTGGTCTAGTCCCTTAGAGCCCTTCCCCTGAGTGGGGATAGAACCCACAATCGTCGCGTTTCAGAAAATTGGCGTTACTTCGTAGCACCTGATGATGGACTGTAAAATACGTCTTTTCCACAAACAAGAATTGAATAAATATTCTTAAATTTAACCAAGACTTAGCAATAGGCATATAGTACTCTAATCGAATACTACAACGAGAATATTATATGAAAATCTACTTCTGTTTATTAAAAAGCACTGAAAACCAATATCGCTGTCCCATTGTAATATCAATTTTTCCATTTTCTATATTAAGCGGTATTTGAGTTTCAAACAGCAAAGTTCACGATTCTTGAAAAAGTGAACGATATTATTGAGTCTAGACAATAAAAATTTTATGTTCTATTAAAATGTTTTATATTCTGTCCGCTTTGTCTGGCTTTATCTTTCTACTATCGAATGCGATAAACTTTAATCTTTATCATTATTCTTAGAAATTTTTGACTTTTAAGAAATTTGAATGACATGGTAATATTTTTTTGGTAATTGAGTAGATAGGAGAACCTAGTGATACACCTTAGCCATCTATTTAAAAGTTTTGTGTCTACCTAAAAAGACCAGAGAAACATCTACATATGAATTCTTCTTGTAATTCGTATCCATCATGACTGATTGATGATGGTGGTTCAAGGTAGTCATACGAGCACGAATGTATCCCTGCCATCGGTTGCAATCTATTGCGCACCTCAACAACCAGTGGAATTTGTTAGAGACATTCCTACTCTTTAGTTGGTCGGCCCATCGCCCTGGACTCAGCTTCTTGCAAATTACTGCTGGACTTAGGCCTCCCTTAGAGTACTAGAGATTCTGATCTTGTGTCTTCCGCATCTAGTCATAATCAACATTCTTCTTGAGATTGTCCACCGAGAAACGAAAACAGGTATTGATAAAGTGTATTCTACTTAATGTAAATATCATATCCCAGTCATATCTCTACGGTACCAAGAGAAAGAGTTTTAATCAAACACAAAGAAAAATAACAAAATTGTTTTAACAATAATATTATTTTAATTTAATACTACTCAATATAAAACAGTAGTTAGAACCACAAGCGTACCTAGTAAATGAGGTATGTTTTAAAATTATTCAGTAAATTTAATTGATATTCATGTAATTATACAACGAGCAAGAAAAGAAAGGAGTAACCCAAATTTTTTCAACCAAAAATTTATTTTATACCGAACCTGGCCAAACCTTTCATCTCGGCCAGTGCAGTGTCTTAGCCCGGAAATAGTATTCGTACAATGCCTACAGAGACCTACAGTTTCACAGAATGGCTGTTGACATCCATTGTTGTGAAGACAATGCAGATGATTCTGTTTGTTTCATTTCATCGTTAGTAGTCACTGTAGTCCCTTTCATAGTTATTTTTGTTTTTAAACGGCTTTTTTGCTGACACATAATTGTATATGCTGGTATGTTGACACACTGGCTCGAGGGTCTCTAAGCATTCAAGGATTTTGACGCTGTTCTAACAATTGTTTACATGTTTTGATGGCTGTGGTGGAATTTCCTTGATGCAACTTTGAGATTATTCTGAGACGGGTTCGAATTCTACTGTCGAATATGGATTGATTAATTCAAATGTATATGTAGAAAAGATGATATGTTATTACAAATTCTTCAACTATTTCTTTTTTTTCGAAAGTAACGTTTATACCTCTATCTCACCTCTCAGAATAGTAAGCTTTTACAGCACCACCGGGTGGAGAGAGAATCCTCTTCCATAAGAAATCACAATAATCACGTCGCTGCTTGACAGATTGACGACCCAATACGACGACCTCATAGGTTCAAATCCTTTTCGGGACTCGGTCCTACAATTCGTAATAAACAATTGATTGATAAATAGGCAGTGTAAATAGAATTTAAAAGTGTTAGATCAGTAATTCTACCGATTACAACATATACTAATTCTGATTTGTTTTTAATCTGTGCCCAAAATAAATTTTGCTACAGAAATACGAATAATCCTATTCTATATTTCTTTTTACCAAAAATCATTAATTAAGACAACTTTGTGTGTATTTAAATATATTTACAAAATTAAAGTAAATATATATTATATTAAAAAAAACAACAAATAAAAACAACTTCACACCGTATCCCACACACAGGTAGGTAGAGGCAACCTAGTGTTAAGACACCGTTCCCCACATTCTGCCTAATTCTGGAGGCATTGCGTGTTGAGTGGCAGAACTCAACGCCGCGCTTTGCCTCAACACCAGAGCGAAGAAATGGAAATATACGAAATAAAGTTTTTATTAAAATGTACTATACGCATACCATACATACAACAAAGAAATTTGTAGGATACTCCCAAAATGAATCAAACGCCGTATTAGAAGAAGCTTGCAATATTAAAATTACCATGTCAAGAACACACCACAATTAAATTCGCTCCCATCAAACGAAGCCCAAAAGGCGAATAACTTAAACATCTATACTGAATCTGTACTTTTCGGATTTTCCTTGATTCGTCAAATTAATGGGATTGAAGGGATTTTGTAATCATCTCACGATTTACATATCGCCTCCTCGAAGTTTCTGTTTATTATAAATCATATCTTTTCCTCTGTATTGTAATGAGTTGATATTTGTTGATTGAGGACTTTTTAATTTAACTATTTTCAAAGTAAAAATTGATTATAATAACAATGTGAAAACTTTTATAATTGCTAAAACTCACATGCTGAATAAATATATAAGGAATTTAACGTCGTCAAGGTGGCAACGTCTAAAAAAATATGGTAGAATGTCGGCAATGGGGTGACTATCAGTACTTGGTTCTATCCATCTACCCTGCTATACACGGGATACAACGTCAAGTTAATTTTTTTAACTATAAATATAAATGTCTTAACGCATTGAATCGAAACTGCAACGGATTCGATTTTACATTCAGACCCAGAATTATTTTCCATTCTTTTGCAAGCCAAGTTAGAACTTTTAGTTTAAAGTTCTAGCATTTAAGCCTCAATTCGAACGTAATACTTACGAGGCAGATGCAGACCATTCAGTGTCTAATGGGGTGTGTCGTCACCATGTTGACAATGTAAGGGTTAGTTTGCTGGAAATAGCTAATGTTACGTTTTCATAGTGTCACGGCGTTTGAACGTAGTTTGGTTAAGTATTATCGAAGTATATTATTTTTTAAGCTTTATACTGTATCCCGAGGGAACCTATGGGTACCCGTTTCCTACCTTCTATTTAGTTTTCGAGGCGAAGCGTGTATAGTGGTAGAAATCAACGCTACGTTTCAGACGTTACGCCTTAAAGAAATAAACCATCAAATGTAATATTGGATCGTAGATAATAATATATTCGTATCTGATACATTTTAGAGTTCCGTACGCAAAACCGTAGCGTAAAACTGCTGTCTTCCTCTATACAACGATCTTAACATTTTTGCTCGATTTTGATAACGATAACATATATATATTTATTAGAAGCTTGAAATATTCACAGAGCACTTTATAGGTAAATTCACTTTAAAAATAAATAATAATATTAAAAAAAAACAAGACAATAAACGTACCCCCTATACAATAAACGTGATTTTGTACGCACTAAGTATATCTTAATGTAGGTTTATAATTTTCCAACCATGTCTTAACAGTGGACAGTAACAGTATTCTGCCAGAACTGAAACTTATAACGATCATAAAGTGACAAACTCACTTAAACAAAATTATACTAAAGAGTCCTTTATTATAAAACAAGAGCCATGGTGAAAGTGCTCATAATACATAATAATTATATTTAATTTAACTTCCATTATTTACAAAAATAAGTTTAATAGTTCTAAAGCTCACAACAATGTACGCTGGGGATTGCCAGTCGCTGTGCTGGAAAAATATTTCAAAGAACTGCAGGCGGGTAAAAAGAGGAAAATACGAAGCACACAATAATCATAAAGATAGTGAAGATACACTGCACTTCGAGAACTTTCAACGGGTTTTCCTCACACTTTTATTTTTTAATGCATTTGTTTGTTAGAGAAGTTGCGTTATTTATGGCTAAGTGTTTATGTTGTGATTAAGTATGTTTAATGCCTTTTATATTAATGCCTTTGTTCCCATATAGCAGAAGAGGCAGAGGGAGCCTGCTACTGCTGCTATGCGAGAGTCAATTCCGTGTTGAATAGCTCAACACCGCGTCTTGTCTTTTTTTTAATAAAAAAAAAACACCTGAGTGGGTATTGAATTTACAGTCGACGCGTTTGCAATCAGACGCTGCGCTACGATGTTCTCTTAATAATACATTTTTCCCTTCACTAAATAAAATCAAAGAAACTGATAATAAAGGAAAGCTACAAAAAGACAAATGTCGGAGAACACGAAGGAATGCTGCGAATTAATCTTCTGAAAATTCTTTGTGTTACTATTAACTTTTTACAGGCTTTTATGTAACTTGCTATGTTAGTATGTGTGTTAGTGTATGTGGAATTTTGCAAGCTCAATTTGACTCACTTCCCAGTGTCCAATTCGGTTGAAATTTCGATTACGACTTCGGTTCCGATGACAATAAAATTACTAATAAGCTATAATATATACATATATAGCCGTCGTCACAAAATGACGGATCAAAGGTTTTTGCACAACCCACCTAATATGGGTATCAGATGAAGGGCTTGAATATTAAAACACTAAACCTAACATCTAAATTTGATAAAAAATCTAGAAATTTTGTCACAATGTGGATTTTCTAGTAACCGAGGTACACGTGAGGAATTTATTTGGGACATTAACAGAACATTTAGTGATAATTTTTCCCGTTTTTATCTAATTAGCCAAGTGCGAGTCGGACTCACCCAAGAGGATTCCGAACCATTAAGACGGCAAAAAATAATTTGAATTTGAACGGATAAATAGACAACAGAGTCTTCCGTTTTCTTTTTGATTTTTCCCCGATGCGTACGGAAAACTGAAAATTGTCAACAGTAATTTACTGTCAGAATTATGTGTTAATAGATAACATACGATTTTAGTTAAAAATGTCAGTAAAGTTAGACCTAATATTTAATTAATAAGCCTTACGTACACGAGATTATATTGTAAGACCTTGTTTATAAAAAGAAATACGTCCTTGTCCAGGTTGTGGATTTTTAAGAATTTGTTGTATTGTTTTTTTTGTGCAAATTTGCTGTAACTAAATCGAGGAGTCTGTTTAGTTACAAATCTACAGAATTAATAAATTAATTATGCGGCTAGCAGAAGTCGCGAGGGATCCCCTCCAAAAGACTGTGCAGTGCCCTGGGCATGCACTGCGAGTATTTTGCTCACCAGCCGAAAATCACTCCCACCAAACTCACACCCAACAATTTTTTCACAGAAACTTCTTTGTACGTTTGTTTAACTTAGTTAATCATAATTATCGGTGCTTCCAATTGCAGAAAGTACAAATGACCCTCAACCACAGCTTGAAAAACCCGATTCACAAAAAGATCAGGCCAAAAACCACCACCATCAGCAGCTACGAAAAAACGCAATACATGTGATGAACCGCTATATTTTGTATAATGGTTCACTCCACTGAAAATTCCAAAAATATAACCACTTGTAAGATCAAAGGAACTGATCGGCCATACTTTATCAAGAAAAGACACAAAGTGCTATCGCATTGTCATTAAAAGTCGCACCATACGACTCCTCATAAGGCTATTGTAGAAGGGACAGAGAGTACTGGGAGCAAAGTAAGAGGCGAAATTATAAACGTTCGCTATCCGAGAGTATTAATAAGAGTGACATAAACCGTCAACAATTCACCAAAGTAGAAATACTCTTAATAATTATTAATAAACATTATTATTAATAAACAAAGAGAGAAAATTGACATGCTCCTACAACAAATAGGCAGGGAGCCTATTATGGCATATGGCAGTATTGACTACAGTTATTACGAAAAATTCCAACGAACGGTTCCGAAATTATCAATCTAAAGCTAGCAATCTGGAAGATCAATAAGACTATCCCCATATATACAAGAACTTGAAACTATACTTTCCAATAAAAAAACTTGATGTAATCCTGGTATCAGAGTCCCACGCCACCATACATAATCTGTTCTTCATCAGAGGATATTACGTGTACAGTACACCTTATCCTGATGACGGCGCGCATAAAGTATCAGCTCTCGTCATAAAGTTGTATCTGAAGCATTCAAAGCCACCTCGATTAGACTAGAAGACCGTGCGGGACCTATTGTCCTATCGGCGATCTATTGTCCAGGTTTCCACTTAAATCGGCGACTCACCTGAAAGGCGACACTCATGAAGAACAAACGTGATGAAGTAAACTTTAAATACAAAAATCTGTATTGGCTTATGGAAACGTAACTCAATACTCTTTCTGGATAACAAATTATTTTTCTACAACGCAGTCTTTAAGCCAACTTGGGCCTCTGATATCCAATTGTGGGGAGTTGTCAGTGACCGTAACATAATGTGTCTTCAAAGAGCACAAAACCATATTTTACATACAATTGCCAATGCACCTTGGTACAACGGTATCTATGATCACCTCAACATACCCACTACAAAGGAGGAGTTTAAGAAGCATACTAGACGCTATTTCCAACGCCTAGCAAACCATCTAAATCTCTTGGCTACTAAATTGCTAGACACCCCAGTCGTGATACGCCTAAAACGAAAGCACACACATTGTGTGAGGCTAAATACCCTTGGTTTAGTGGAGGCGATGGCGTCCAAAACCATATCGACATTGATAATTCAGTTAAGCTGATATTATTCAGTTAAGCTGATAGTTTTATCGATGAAATATCGATGGCAGTTAAATAAGAAAAAAAAGATGTCAAACGGATTATTCCCGTTCAAGACACATTACTAGTCCTTGAGGTAATTGTGACTGTAACATCATCATGTGAAGGTTACATCAAAACGATTAATTTAATATAGCATAAGCTATATATATGGAATGATAGTATATTTATCAAATAGGTCTTCCTCGATAACAGGGATACACAAAATAAAAAATCAATTCAAACCAGTACTTTTTAAGATAAGAGCGAAAAATAAAACAAAATGTTCAGCTTTATAATATTAGCAAAGACACAGGTTTTACAATTACAGAACCACCTGTATACTACGAATTAACTGTGAACCGATGAATAAGTGTATTAAAGGGATATCCCCGTATTTGCCAGATGGCTGCCAACATAGGATTAAAAATGAAATGTTAAAGCCAGGATAATCAAATTTGAGAGCACGTTAACACACAAGGTTATATTATACGGTATACCTTACATCCTTTTAGCCTATGGGTAGCCGAAATTGCTAAAACATTTTAGTCTCTATCGCTAAAAACATAAGGTTTTGCTGATATTTTACTATGAGTCGCTTAAATTTGAACTCTAACCTAATAGTCAAAAGTTCATTTTTACTACTGACAGCTTAGAACGTCTGGTTCCGTATCTCTATTATTGAACAGATGGCTTAGAGGTTTCACAGCATGGGGTTTATTGTATGGGCAAAAAGAGGAAGCGTATATTATGGATACCACGTGGGTAGTAAATTTGTAGAGATAGCAAATGGTGAGATATGTATGCCTTTGTGAGGTTAATAGTTTGATGATAATATTGTTTAGTATACTTATATACTATAATACGTTTATACTATAATACGCTTTTGTTACTCAACACGTAATGCCTCCAAATTTCGGCTGAAAGTGGGGAACGGATTGTCTTAACACTAGGTTCCCTCTGCCTACCTTGCTGTGAGCGGGATACAGCGTGAAGCTGATTTATTTTGTACACTCTTCTTCTTCTTCTTCTTTACTTACGTATTTTTCTAATTTATCTATATAAAAACATTGTATGGCCTGGCTAAGTGCGGTCCAGGAATAGATTTAGGATATACTTTTGGTACAATTAATCTATCCAGTTATTAATTTATAATTAAATATTATATTAACATTGAGTTTTGAAATTAAGATGACTAGAGAACTATACGCTTTGTCAAAGGAACCTGTATAGAGAAGCAGTACATTTGTTTTATTATTATTATTTTTTTATTCCTTATTGAAAAATAATATATATAATAGCAATTTGCACTCCATAATACAAACTATCACTGTGCCTAATATCATACTCCTCCATCTACACAATTTTCGTAAAAAGGAGCACAAAACTTGGCTGGTTGGCTTGGCTTGGCTTCACGTATTACTGTTAGGAAAAAGAATATCTTATCGTCGCACTTAGACCATTTATGAGTTCACTATATTGCAGAATAATCATAAGAGAATCTAGTGTTAAAATGCTTGAATCTTTTTGCTTCTTGAGTAGCAGAACTTAACGCTGCGCTTTGTCTAACAGAGCAGGGAAACAAACTAATTTTGAATTTAATTTACAGCCTAATTCGGTTGTATGATGGCTTCAAAATTATATTTAAATTTACTACCGCTATCATATTCCAAAAAATTAATGCGTTCCAAATATTTATAATTTATTATTATTAAATAATAATTTATAAATATTTGGAGCAAATTTGTTAGTAATTTAAACTTATGATTTTCAGTAATTACAGATTTTACTTATTAGTTCCACTATTAACTAGTATTAATTTTGTAAACTATACAGAGTTAACTCATGAATCATCCATCCGAACATAAATTCACCGCTGAAATATAATTCACTGTAATAACCTATTTTATAATATAATATAAAATAAAATTTAATTAAATCAGCTGCACGCTGTATAATAGGCAGAGGGAATCTATTGTTAAGACACTCCGCTCCCCCACCTACCGCCAAACTTTGGACCCATTGCGTCGCGCCTTGCCTCGCCACCAGAGCGAAGAAATGGATATTTCTATTTCTAAATCATTCAATTTTAAATAAATATATAATTGCCACGAGTGGGATCGAACCCACAATCAGTCGCGTTTACAGTCACAGTTTGTGCCGCTGCGACACGACTGCCTATAATATCCAACACATATATAATATACTAGAATTTAAACAAATCTTGTTAAAATTGACTGAAAGACATGCTATGGGCATAAATGGTTTTTGAGGTAAAAATTACAGTGATTCTCTATAATCTTAATAAATATTTTTTTAATAAATTAAAGAACTATTTTAACCCAACACGCAATTATTGTTCTTACCGACGTTCTTTGGGACGCGAAATTTCTGTTCAGTGATTTTGACAACATATAAAAAAAAAATATTAAAAGCGTTTAAAATTCGGATATAGCTCGATAAGCATGTCTTATATTGTGCTTTTGGACAGGTATGGACAGGCGTGGGTTTGAGCCCCGCTATGATCAATGTTTAATGTTTTCTAAAAATACTTTTCTATCTTCAATAGCGTTAATCAGCTTCACGCTGTATCCCGCACACAGCAGGGTAGGCAGAGGGAACCTTGAGTTAAGACACTCCGTTCCCCACTTTATGCCGAATTCTGGAGGCATTGTGGCAGATTAGACTAGAAGCTTAGCTAGACGCTTAGCCTCGACACCAGAGCGAGGAATGGAAGTATAAATTTAAGTAAATATTTCATCTCCTCTAGTGGGGATGGAACCCACACCCAGACGGTTTTGCCGTCACACTTCGTGCCGCTGCGCCACGACTGGCCCTAGTGCCTGTCACGATAGTGTTAATATTTAATGGTATTAAAATACTTACTTTTTATTAAGTGTTAACTGGAAAACGGAGTGTCTTATATTAGCTTTTATCTAATCTGAATTTTGCGACCTATAAGCATTTTTAAAATAGAAAGCCAAAACCAAATATTTATTTGCGAAGAAATGGAAATATTTAATGAAACACCATTTTCCTTTTCCTACTTGCTACACGCGGGATACGGCGTGGAGCTTAAAACAAAGATCAAAAAGCTAAGCAAAAACTAATATTCAATATTGACTGACTATTTTAACTCAAATATTGCAAATCTCCATACGCTTCCCTCTAAACATCAGACACTCTAAATATTAAACAAACTCGACCCGTATAACCATATTATTTTAGACCTCCTATTCCAATAACAGTTATCGAAAAGGCGATTTTTTTTCATGCTTTTTAATTCCATTTGTCCACTAGCCTCCGCGTCGCGCCGCCAAAGCCATATTTTCCGTTCGAACCAATTTATGTCGTCGTTTCCGCCGTTTATTTGTATGGAAAACGGTGCGAGTGATTAAGTTGTAAAAAACCGACGGATACCGATCTTTGGGCTCGGCGATGCTTAAATTTTCGTATTCCGGACCATTTCGATACAAGAATTTATGTGTCCGTACATATTATGTCTTTAGTCCGCTATAAATTGTATGTTTGGCGGTGTGTGTGTGTTCAAAGAGTGTTTTTTTCAATATATGCAGGCGGTTTTGAAAATGAATTTTTATAGTAAGTATTACGTACTTGAATATATTTTTTATTTTTCTTATATTTTAAGAGCTGTAAGTAAATAGAAAAATCAGCTTCACGCTGTATCCCGCACACAGCAGGGTAGGCAGAGGGAACCTAGTGTTAAGACACTCCGTTCCCCACTTTATGCCGAATTCTGGAGGCATTGAGTGTTGAGTGGCAAAACGCAACGCCGCGCTCAGCGTCGACACTAGAGCGAAGAAATGGAAATATAAATTTAAGTAAATATTGCATCTCCTCGAGTGGGGATCGAACCCACAACCACTCGGTTTTACAGTCACACTTCGTGCCGCTGCGCCACGACTGGCCTCTATAAAAGATATGTAAAGATAAAACACAAATAAAATATAATATATTCCTATAACTAACACGTTATATCTAGCATATTGTGCGGATGTGCCATATGCTGACGGCGCTCGCCCGTGAAATTGACACTGCCATTCATTTCACTGCAATATCATACAGTTGAGTGTAATGTGTAAGTGCCCACAGAAATCGGTGGCAGGTACGTATTTACAGAATATGTTGGTTTTAAGAAAATTGTACAGGTGCGGGTTCGATTTTTCGCTTGAAGCAATATTCAAATTATTTTTTCTGTTTATTTGAGCAGTTTCCTTTTATTCTTTTCTTGTTTTTGTTCTATTTAAATATAGGCAATTGACTGTGTCTACTATTTATAATGTTGAAATGTTAATATTTTTATACTTTTACGTTTTTAGGGTTTCGTAACTTGTAAGGAAAAAGTGAACCCTTATAAGATAATTTTGTTATTCGTCTCTCTGTCTGTCTGTCTGTCTGTCTGTCTGTCAAGGACATTTATCTCAGTAACGTTTGAGAGGTTAAAAGAAATTAACACTATAAAAGGAATTAAAATTAAGGGGTTACTTCCGGTTAATTTAGAATCTACCACCCATAGATAATATTAGTGCAGGAAAAAAATTCTAACTATACTATATATATTTTTTTTTATGGAAAAGACACGGCAAACGAGCGTGCGGGTCACCTGATGGCAAGTGATTACCGCCGCCCACGACCCCGTGCAACCCCAGAGGACCTACAGGTGCGTTGCCGGCCTTTAAGATGGGTTGGGCGCCGGGGCCCAGCATTACCTGATGCGAAACGCAGTGGCATAAAGCCACTACTTCACGCTGGTTTTAAATGCCGGGGGTGGTAATGATCCGGTCGAGTCTGCCCATGCGTGTAGCCATTGCTGGCGATGTGACTCTACCACACGTACTTTAGTCGCCTCTTACGACACCACCAGTACCAGGATGATCCTATTCTAGGCCGGGATCACACGACATCACACTACTTTTTGGTTAAATTCGAAAAAATAATCAAATACAAAACGGTTTGAAAGTTTTATTACGAATTGAAATTATATTTTCTTGTATTTATTATGGAAGAAATGTAAATAAAAATATTCTGGTTTACTTCGAGACTTAGAATTTTGACGTATAAAAAACATTTAACTACATACAAAAGGGTAAGCAGAGACGACCTAGTGTTCTCCGTTCTCCGCATTTCGCTCGAATTCGAGACACTGCGTATTGAGAGGTGGAACTCAATGTTATAGAATAATAATGACGTCAAAAAATATTTTTACCAGGTAAAAACATATTTTTTTATTCCCATGCAAATAGCGAAGCGACACCGATACGACGCGACACGCATAATTGGTAAAAGTATCAATTTATTTTCGAATTTTTATTAATTGAATAATATTATGTTTAATATTGATTGATATTGATATTTAGTTATTTGAACGTATGTTTTTTATAGATGCCAACTCAATATGTCTATAGCAGGTATTATTACAATTATTATTTCACTATAATTTTGTTTTAACTTAGCAGTGGCGAACGTAGAGTTTAGACACTTCGTTCTTCATTTTCTGTCCAATTTTCGAGACATTGAGTTATAGAACTCAACGCCGTGCTTTATCTTTTTATCGGATTCATTTAAGTGAATTCATTCTTTCGAGTGAGATTCGAACTCTTAAGCGTCGCAATTACAGTCACAGTCTGTGTCGCTGTATTCTTTAAATAACAAAGTTAACAAAAAGATCCCATTGTATACTTTGTTCTCTAGTTTTCATTTAATTTTGAAATATTCCATGTTAAATTGCGCAACCAAACGTTGCGCATTGCCTTACTAATGCGTTTTAATGAAGATACTTTAACTTAAGTTTTAGATTTTCGAGGCTGCAGTGGCCCGGTGGCACCAGGGTGTGTCTGTTAATGCAATGCATATAGGTTCGATTTCAGTTGAGGGAATAAAATATTTAATATTTTCATTTCCATGCTTCAACAATTTGCGAAAAGTGAAGAACGGATGTAGTTTTATGGGGACCGAATATCTTCACAATAACTTCCCATGTTTTCTCTGCCTAACCTGCTATATGCGGGATACAGCGTGAAGGTGGAAAAAAAAGATAGAAACGTAATGACATTCTGTGCCGTGTGATCTCGGCCTAGAATAGGATCACTGCGTTTCGCATCAGGTAATGCCGGGCCCCGGCGCCCAACCCATTTTAAAGGCCGGCAACGCACCTGTAGCTCCTCTGGGGTTGCACGGGGTAGTGCGCGGCGGTGATCACTTACCATCAGGTGACCCGCACGCTCGTTTGCCGTGTCTTTTCCATAAAACAAAAAAAAAATGAAAAATTGAAAACATTCTCAAAAATCATTTGATGATCATTCTAAATAACGATGTTAGTATACAAAACAGTCTCTGGTTACTTACGAAAATTTGTCTGAAACATAATCTGTATGGAGCACAGTGAAAGGGAGGATAAAATGTATAATTATCAAAGACCACTTCCATATTCATTTACAAAATGAAAAATTTTATATGGAAAATAGCTATATTAACGCACGCACGCCGCCATAGGATTAAAAATGAAATGTTAAAGCTGGGATAATCAAATTTGTGATTCTGTTAACACACGAGATATAATATCGTTTACGCACTTACCGTAAAAACGTGGGGGCTTCGTACGCTCTGTTTCAAGAATTGCATTTCATTTTAATTTCAGAGTATTATGTGTATGAGGCCGTCGCAAAAATATAGCGTTTTAATGCAATTGCAACGGCTCTGGATTCGATTCCGGCGGTATGGAGGAATAAATTATTTTCATTTTCTTGCTTTATTAACAAGTTCCACCATTCAACACACTAGGTGTTGAAAGCTGGGCAGTGCGTGGGGAATGGAGTGTCTTAATAATAGGTTCCATCTGGCTACCACGATGTATTTTAATTATTTTGTTATGCAATAAATATTATATTTTCATAATTTTCAATAATTTTCACTGGATAACGTTCTTCAAATCGATGAATACCGGCTGCGCTTACGAAAATGTGCATGACTCATTGTCACGTTCCGGCTGAGGTGAGTGTGCAAGCCAGAGCGCGAGTAAACGGTAAGGGTAGGATCGGTCTTAACGTTCGGCTTGTGACGCGCCTGCATTGTAACTATGTTATTAATCTAAATATATATATTTTAAATTTTCATCAATATTTACTAATGACGTGATCTACTAACCTCGTCACCTGTAAACCGACTTTACAAACAACCAGTTTAGTAGTTGTTTTGGTAATATTTTTTAATGTATGTATATCAACAGACACTGCCATTAAAGAGGAGCCGCCCATAATTTCGTTTGCGTGACGTATAAAACATAAAATGTTCTCGTCTCCAAATTTTCATTCCCGTAGGAATTTCACAGAATTTATATATGTCTTATTTCAACTGCAGAATAAATTACAGCGTTCTAATCCGCGTCCTTTTGACAGAAATAGAAGAGTTTTATTTGTATAGTACAGAGGGAACCTTAAAACCTAGTGTTGAGTTTTCCACTTTTCGCCGAATTCTGGAGTCATAGCTTGTCAGGTGGCGGAACTCAACGCTGAGTTTTACTTGGCTACTAGTTCGCGGAAACGAAAATAGTAAATTTTTGTTATCTCGTGTGGGAACCCACAACACAACCTGTTACGTTTACGTTCCTTGCACGCTTGTGTCCCTGTGTCATGACTGGCCTCATCAAAATCAATTTAATGTGTCATGTGTCATATACAATTCCTAGTTTTATACAAAACTAAGAGCTATGTATGACACATGACACTCTTGTTTATATACGAACAAACATACACACAAATGTACGAACAAACGTAACAAACTCCACGGGGCTTCAATAATCCCGCGGTCAATCAGCCGAGTGCTCACGGCCAATTGGCGATGATCGCTTTATGTCGAGCACTCGTTATATACACACTACCTCTACTATACTATACTAGGATGGCTATTACCAGGATGAATGCAGTATTTTTCATACGAAAAAAGATAAATATTAGCGTGGTTCAATGAAAATATTTATGAATTTCTATTTAAACTATTTTTTTGACGAACTATTAAGCAATTAGATTTTTTTTTATTTCGTTTTGTATACGGTTTACACTAATGGAAGCTATATGGGCGGCATTGATTTGTGAGCCTTTGATTTTTCAAATTGATTCCTTTGGTTTTATGCATGTTTTATTATTTCCGATTCGTACTTCTTTACTCGAGGCAGTAGTGGCGCAGGGCCATAAGGGTGTGGCTCCACTCAAGGTAATTAATTATTATTTATTAATATTTTTTCTTCGCTCTGGCACCAATGCAAAAGCCTGGCGTTGAGTTTCGCTACTCGAAAGGAATGCCTCGAGGAAATTAAGAAAAGTGGAGTACGGGTTGTCTTAATATTAGGTTCCCGTTGCCTCCTCTACTGTTTGTGGGACACAGCGTGAAGCTTATTTTATTTTTTTTGTTTTTTTCTTTTTAAAATTTTACCCTCATAGGCCTGGAATGGAATACATACATTCAGTTCAAAATTTAATATAACGCAATCTGTTAGAGAATTTTCTAATAGCTGTCATTTTAATTTACTATGTCCACCTTTCCCCACTAACTACACGGTCTATTCGCTATATTTTTCCTCTTACAGCCGATTTATGTCATCGTCGTCGCTTGTTAATTTGTTCGGAACTATTACGGAGCATTAAATCGAGAAACCTATACTGATACTGGTCGATTTGAAATTTAATGAAAATAGATATATCAGTTTTAAAATACTTTTAACGGTTTTTACGTATTATGAAAGTTGAGTGAAGTTTTTCAATCAATTCAAAAAAAGGCAGAAACGTCCTATTTTATGTTTAAAATAAAAGAGTAGTTGAATTAAAAGTAACAGAGGAAGTTGAAATTCGCTCTCCGCTTAATTTTCGAGACATTGCCTGTTGAGTGACTCAACGCTGCGCTCTGTCTTGTTATTAGAGTAAGGAAACGAAAATATTAAATAATGCATTTCCCCGAATGAGAATCAAACTCACAACCGTGGGCCACGATTGGCCTCAAATTAAATTAATATAATAATATATAATTATAAATCAAAATTAAATTAAATCAGCTTCACGCATGTATTCCACACACAGCAGGGTAGGCAGAGGGAACCTGGTGTTAAGACACTCCGTTCTCCACTTTCCGAGTTCTGGAGTTCTGACATTGCGCGTTGAGTGGCGGAACTCAATGCCGCGCTTTTGCCTCGACACTACAGCGAAGAAATAAAAAAAATAATTTCCTCGAGTGGGGATCGAACCCAAAACCAGTCGATTCATGAGGCCAGTCGTAGCGCAGACCCTGCGCCACGACTGGCCTCATAGATAAATATGAGTTAATAAATAACATTGAAATTTAAATTTTGAATGTTACGTGTTCAAGTGCCGTGCTGAGTTTCCCCAAGCAATATGCAGTGACAATATTTGGTTAGAAACTGTAGAACGTAGTGTAGTCTTATGAAAGTTTATCACATAAAGTACGTAAGACGTTTCATACTTTGTAGAACACAAACAAAATCCACGTCCTATCCCGCATTCACGATCAAGCAGGGTGGCCAGAGGGAGCCCAGTTTTAAGACACTCTATTCCTCGCATTTCCCCCCAATTCGAGACATTGCGTTTAATGGCGTCATCGCCACAATTTGCCATGTCAGAGTAGAGAAATGAAAATAATTCATTCACTCGAATAGGAATCGAAGTCATTACTTTCGCGTTTACATATACGGCCATTAAAAGGGCTCATTTAAGATATACAATGTCGATATGTACTATTTCCAACGGTAAGAAACTTACGGTCATTTGTATCAGCTTTGTTCATTCACTAGTCAAAGCACTAACAACTGTTCGGTATAATGCGATTATTTTGAATGACCCGTAAGCACTGGGGACCGCAAGCGCTGCGGGAAAATAAAAAACGTTTATTTAAAATGCCACGAAATTTAAAAATTCTTATCGTACCGCAACTTTCAGGCAATTTTTATATACTTCACTTGATCGCTGTTATTCTGTGTAGCGTCTTAGAAAATAAGTTTCAATTTTGTAAAATTTATATTCTCGAGAATACCTGAACAAATTTTTACATTTTAAAACAACGTCAAATGTTATTTCCAATGTATTTTAATGTATTATCAATTTTTACTTATATCATTGTTTTGTTAAAAATGTCTTTGTATGTATCAATGGTTTATAGGTTCTGAATAATTATTATAATAAGCATTCATTTATAATAATAATTTCTTATGTATATGTATTATATTATATTGTCAGAACGTATTCTTGAAATACCTTTGTGCCGCACGAAATGCTATAGCGATTCTTTTACTGTGATGACAGTCAAACTTTGGAACGAGCTACCAGTGGAAGTGAGACGGTCCCAGTCGGTTGGGATATTTAAACGACGTCTTAAGCAGCACTATCTCGAACTAAATAGCTAAACTGACATTTTCGTATATTCCTCTATTTCTATGCATATATGTATGTGTGTATGTGTATATATGTATGTGTGAATGTGTGTATATGTGTATATATGTATGCGCATGTATATATATATATATATATATATATATATATATGTTCGTGTAAATTTGTGAGGATGTGTGTAAATAGGTATAAATGCACGTGTGTATGTATTTATGTATGTATGTACATATTTTTGTATATGTATGTCTATAAAATATATAACTCATTTATATTTATTAAAATCATATTTGTGTAACATAAAACCAATTATTACTTTTTGCCCACTTTATGCTGTTCTTTTGCAGTAACCAATTCCTTTTCAAATGGTTTGCCTGTGAAGAAATCGCTTTAGTGATAAGGCCGCCATTGCACTATATGTTGTCTTTTTTTGTAATATTTACAGTTTTTACTTCTTAGTTTAGTTTAGTAACTGTTATTATATTGTTTTTTTTTGTTCTTTTAGTTTTCTAGTGCAATAAAGTATTATTATTATTCTCTGTCATAATTCACGGGTTCAAAAGAACCCGGTCCTTTGGAAGGCTTGCGTGGGGACACAGGTCCAACACGTAGAGGCCCCTTAGAGAATATACAAATGTTTTGCTGTGACGCATCAGCCGGGATCCATCTCTGCGTAACCACAGGTAAGATGACCCTGAGATGGTCGCCGGTTAATGCGTAGGAACTATGGAAAATGTGGAAATCTAAACTAGAACTATGGAATGGAATTTGGATGGACTGGCTACTGGGCTATTGAGTGAGACTAACGGACGTCCGCCTTTACAATAGTCTCAAATTGAATGGTTGGCGGACGGTGACTCGCCTCCCACTAGATGGGCCCCCACAAAGCGGCGTAGTGCCTTGGGCGCAACATCGGCGTGGTCGGCTAAGGGTGTAGAGAGGTGTGCACCGGTTTCACCATCACGAGGAGCTCGTGAGCGGGTTTCCCCGCTATTACGCAGATTGAGCACTTCCACCCTTTCGAGCATATAGCTCTTGCGCTCCACTCTGCCAGCCAATAAAGGCAAGCCAGAGGCGGGGGATAGATTACAATTCCCCTCCGGAGGACTCAGGTCCGTGGGGTCGCCACTCCCCAACAGCTCGCCACAAGCTGCCCTGCGGGTTTATTATTATTATTATTATCGCTACGATTTGTCATGTCAGAGTAGAGAAATGAAAATAATTCATTCACTCGAATAGGAATCGAAGTCATTACTTTCGCGTTTACATATACGGCCATTAAAAGGGCTCATTTAAGATATACAATGTCGATATGTACTATTTCCAACGGTAAGAAACTTACGGTCATTTGTATCAGCTTTGTTCATTCACTAGTCAAAGCACTAACAACTGTTCGGTATAATGCGATTATTTTGAATGACCCGTAAGCACTGGGGACCGCAAGCGCTGCGGGAAACCTATCAAAATGACTGGTTTATTTTGCCTAACTAAAGATTCTAAGAAGTGAATGTATCTTAAAATTATAAGTGCATATTATATACTGTCGTACTCCATATATTTTTAATAATTTATGGTGTGTGACGGTTGTGGGTATATTTCTTCGCTGTGATAAGAAGACAAGGCATGGTGTTTAATTCCGCCACTCAATACTCAATGTCTATAGTCACTTCCCCAATTCGGTAAGACAAATTGCGGTGTTAAGTTTCGTCACCCAATACGTAATATCTCGAAAACTGTATAGAAAGTGGGGAATCTGTGCGTTAATACTAGGTTCCTTCTGTATACCTTGTTATATACGGGGACATTTTCGAAGCAAAAATAAAATGTAAAATTGTAGAGTGTAAAATTTCATATATATATATAAAATTCATATTCACAGCTATATTTCATACAAATAAAAAACGTTTATTTAAAATGCCACGAAATTTAAAAATTCTTATCGTACCGCAACTTTCAGGCAATTTTTATATACTTCACTTGATCGCTGTTATTCTGTGTAGCGTCTTAGAAAATAAGTTTCAATTTTGTAAAATTTATATTCTCGAGAATACCTGAACAAATTTTTACATTTTCAAACAACGTTAAATGTTATTTCCAATGTATTTTAATGTATTATCAATTTTAACTTATATCATTGTTCCGTTAAAAATGTCTTTATATGTATCAATGGTTTATAGGTTCTGAATAATTATTGTAATAAGCATTCATTTATAATAATAATCTCTAATGTCTATGTATTATATTATATGTCAGAACGTATTATAAAATGTATATTAAAATCAATTTCAAAACCAGTTTTTATTGAATGAAGCCCCTTTAACGTGCGTCTATTATCGCGATGGTCGTGGGTGCGATTCCCACTCGAGGAATGAAATGTTTAATATTTTCGTTATCTCGCTCTGTCTAATGAGAGTTGAGCTTTGAGATTTGGCATGAAATGCTTCAAGCATTCAGCGGGATGTGGGGAACGGAAGTGTCTCAATGGGAACGGATTGTCTTAACACATTAGGTCCCCAGGTAAAAAAAATAATAAAAAAAACAATAAATATGTGATTTGATACTCTTTTAAAAAAATATATAATCACGGTTTTTTTTAATATACGTAATTTTTTGAAACAACGATTGTTTCTACATGAATAGAAAAGAAAATTTTGTTTGCATTCAGTTTATATACATATCATGTAGGTAAAAAAACATATATATTTATATATTAATTTAAATATATATGTATTTTTTCAACGAAAAATATGGACGTATAAAAAACTATATACGAAAATAAAATGTTATAACGAAACGAAAAAAATATCGTCGTGCGATGCTTTTATGACACAGTGCAGAAGCGTTGGCTTTATACAAGATAGCTATAGGTTCAATTTCCAATCTATTTTTTATTAGATCCACAAGCGATGATAACATTACACACATAAAGAAAAGAAATACAAACACAAATTATGGACATGAACAAAATATAACATAAAATTCTTTAATATAAACATTTCCTTGAAGATCCCACCCTTTTCCTCTTCCCTTTTCCTTTCGATTCCTCACGAATAAAAAACAAAATAAAAAAATTACGTATATACGAATACTATATAAAAAAATCAGCTTCACGCTATACCCCGCACACAGCAGGGTAAGCAGAGGGAACCTAATGTTAAGACACTCCGTTCCCCACTTTCTGCCGAATGCTAGAGGCACTATGTGTTGAGTGGCAGAACTCTACGCTGCGCTTCTGCCTGGACACCAGAGCGAAGAAATGGAAATGTAAATTAAAGTAAGTATTTTATCTCCTCGAGTGGGTATCGAATCCACACCGTCGGTTTTACAGTCACACTTTGTGCCACTGCGCCACGACTGGCTGGCGATGTTCTATTATATTATGTTTTCATATATATATATTTTTCAATATTATAAAATAAGTTGAAAATACAGACTGCTTTTAAATATTTTCTTCTCTCGCAACGTTTACCCCGTCATTTATTTTGATACTTACTCTTTGGGGGGCCAAGCTTTTAGCGTAATTTTTTTTATACATTTAACTTTATTTTACTTTTTTTATATTATATTTGGGTATAGGCCGAATAATATAATAAAGATTAAATATGTTTTAACATAAAATGATAACAAAAAGTGGGCTATAACTTTTACCAGAAAAAAAGGTTATACATATTATGCGTTGTTAAAATCTTTTCAGATATGATGGAGCAACAAATAAATATTAATTATTTATTAAATATACATAAATCAAAATCAAATCAGATTCACGCTGTATCCCGTACAGAGCAGGGTAGGCAGAGGGAACCTAGTGTTAAGACACTCCGTTCCCCACGGCCGTAGACAAAGCCCGGTGTAGAGTTTCGCCAAATAAAGCATATTTTTTGTAGCCCTCCGTATAGTGTGGTTTTGTAGACATTTCCCTTTCCCACGGCACATTCCGCGGAATTCTGGAGACATTACGTGTTGTGGGGCGGAAATCAACGCCGAGCTCTGCCTCGTTATCAGAGCGGGGAAAATAAAATATTGAATATTTTATTCAAACGGAGTGGGAATCGAACCCACAACCTGTCGCGAAAATATAACATACCTAAGTAACAAAGCCTTACATATTAAATCTAGCCTTAATATTTGCATATCTCGCACGTCTTACACAGACTGCCTTGAAAAATTCAATTATATTTTTAATGCAATTTAATCCCTTACCAATTATAAAATTCAATTATTTTAATTGAAAAGTGTCTCACATTGAAATTTAAGCCTAACAGTTTTGAACACAATCAAAATCTTACGTGCCTTGATTTTGACACTGTATCCTTTAGTGGCAGAGTAAGCCTAAGAAATATGAAAAATATTAAAACCCTCCGTCTCCCACTCTCCGTCCAATTATACAAAACATTACATTTTGAGTGGCGGAACTCAACTCCACGCATTGTCTTGTCGCCACAGCGAGGGAAATGATAATAATTTCATCTTCTCCAATCGGGAATCGAAACCAAAACCATCTCGTTTACAGTGAAACGGTACAATGGAGGCCTTAACGTCTCAATTACCAAAATTCTTTATTAACCAAACAGGCTACCCGTATAAACGTGTCCGCCGCCAGCAAAATGTTTCAACCATTAAACATCATCAGTTTACAAACACGTACTGTTCGGTACAACGCCCGCGGCGAGTTATAGACGCTTTGTGTCGAATGTGGGAGTATTACAGCAGTTCGGGCAGCAATAATTATTGAACACTTTTAGATGCAAATTTTTCGTATTTTTAGGGTTCCGTGCCTTTTAAGGAAAAAAGGAACCCTTATAAGATCACTTTGTTGTCCATCTGTTTGTTGTCTGTCAAGAGCCTTTGTTTTAGAAACGCTTGGAGATATCAAGTTGAAATTCAATTCAGGTCTACAGCCCCATGATGTCATATAAAAATATTTTTTTGCATTTACTTAAAAAAAAAATGACAGTATATATCATATAAAACGCGTATTTCTATATTACGAAGGGAATCAAAAAACAAAAAGGATATTTTTGGTTGACCTAGAATTATGAAATTTGGCAGCTAGTATCTACAAGCAGTACTAGTTCAGCAAAAAATCTGAAAGCTATACATTTGTGGTTAAATTCTTAAAAATATTAGCCTTAATATGGGTAATAAAAATTTTATAATTAAACCGCTAGTTCAATCGAAGTGTCAAATGAAAGAAGGGACTCTAGTTAAGCTAAGCCTGAATTTCATAAAAAGCTCAATGGCTCCAATTTTTACGGAACTTTTGGTAGGCGACTCGCGCTTGCCCTTTTTTTTTCGGGAAACGTTCTTTAAATTTATGGTGAAATATCTATATAAAACGTTTAGGGATTTTTTTTTGTTTCTCATTAAGTTGTAACATATAACAGTTTCAATAATATCCTTAATATTTATTTAGAAAACGTATAAAAATTTGAACGTAGCGGGACTCGAACTGTTATAGCCTTACTGTAGGCTAAACCTAACCAATTCCCGCACGGTTAACGCTTATATTTAATTTTCATTTCCAATTTGCGGATCTGGTATGACATACTGGACACTGGTTTCCGCCACACTATACGCGTTATATAGTTTTAAAATTCTGTGGACAGTCAGAGCAAAAATAGTGGAAGTAGGAAGAGGGAACTTGGGAACCTAATGTAAAGTCCCCATAACTCCGTCCCCATAAGCACTTTCGTTTGCCACTTTTTGTATGTTTCGTATGCTAAGGCAATATTGAAGTCGGGATTCAACGCCGCGCTATTCTTCGTTGCCAGAGCGAGGAAATGAAAATATTACATATTTCATTACTTCAAGTGGGAATTGAAGCCCACAACTATTCACAGTCGCACCCAAAGGCACTAGCCCCTTGCTACACGACGACCCCACCGCAATACTTAAAAAAAAGGCACGAAGAATTAATTATTATTTTTACAATCAATTTTATTCATCATTGTTCTAACTTCTCGATTAAAACTTCTTTAGTCGAAATTGTTTTTAATTTACTTTTGAAGTTACTAATAAAAGAAAAGTAGAGTATAAAAGAAGAAATTATTAAGCTTAACCCTTTGTTGGAATATTTTCGACCAAGTAAATATTTTTAGTTACACAAATGAACTGTAATCGTTATTGTTATTGTTTTGCAAGTGATTTTTTTTTTAATGTTATTTATTTTTATATACGGTTGTTTCATTTAAAAGATCTTATTATAAGATACCTTAATCAATGACTTATTATTTCTGTGGTACCAAGGCAAAAAGTCCGGCGTTGAGTTCCGCCATTCAATACGCAATTTATCGAAAAATTTTGAGGAAAGTAAGAAACGGAGACTCTGCCTTAGCTAATAAAATTTTTAAATTTTTGTGTTATACATAAGCTCTCACTTTGTGCCAAACTTCATAACTGTACGTAAACGATGAATACCCTATAGGTTTCGATTTTGCGGCAAATTTCATATAAAATGCAGCAAAGTCGATGCATAAGTGGTCGTCAATACATCTATTGATTATGTTGACTGAAGTTGGATTTTTTCCAGCTCCAAAGGAACATAGACCTGAACATTTGATATTAGTTTCAGTTAGACGTTCAAGAAATCTTGAGATCGTGACAAACGGACAGACGGGCAACAAAGTGATCCTTTAAGGATTCCGCTTTTACCTTTTGTGGTACAGAACCACTTATATAACAGAGTGTAAAATTAAAACATTTCATCTTCTTTGAAGAAGCATCTACTCTTAGTACTGCTACGAGTATCTACCGTAGCGAATTATTGAACGTGTTTTGGTTAGAACAAGAAGGCTATGAATATGAAAACATGTATCGGGAGCGCTTACCTCACTGTTCAGGTGAGAAATTCCATACTATCAATATATTGAGGACATTTTGAATGTTTTAAAAAAATGTATATCATAAAAAATATATTTTTTCGACAGTTCCGTACCTCAAAAGGTAAAAATGGAAAATATAAGATCAATATCATATTGATCTTCCGTCCGTCTGTCCGTCTCTTAAGACTATTTATCTCGAAATTGATATCAAATATTGAAGTTTATGGTCTTTTAAAGTAAAATCAAGCTTATAAGTCAACGCTATCAAAAGACTTCGTGTTTTTTTTTATTTATGCATCGATTTTACTGCATTCTGCTCGGTGGGCGAATACGACTAGTACTTAACCAGTTTTTATCTTTACGGTTTAGGGAACCTAGTGCTAAGATATGGATGCATGGAATATTGAGTGGCAGAATTCGACGTCGCGTTTTTCTGTGACACCAGAGGAAATGAAAATAGTCAATTTATTTCGTTGAGTAGGAATCGAACTCATCAACCATGTTTACAGTCAACACGCTTATGCCCTTGCCCTAGAACTGGTATTTATAAACTGTATTTAAGTCAATTAAATTCCGAAGCAGCCATGGCACAGTGGCTGAGGCCAATGGATATCTTTTTGCATGCGGATAATAACCATCAATTAGTCTAAAAACCATGAACAATAGGGCAAGTAGTGAATTATAACCGGCTTACCATTTAGGTGCATCGTAAAGTTATTTAAATCTCCAATTGTTCGTGAGCCGTGGTTGCCCTACATCGAGTACAACGCTCTGTGCAGTAGTTGTAAATTATTAATGACAGCCATTCTATGAATCCGATTCCCTTTACCCATATATTTTTCTTCTTTTGTGTTTGTGTGGAAAATTGTAGCATTACGTTGCCATAGAAACGTATGTTTGTTTTTAATCTTAACAGCATCACTTGCACTTGAAGTGAATTATCAAAATTTTACTTAAAATGCTCAGAAGTAGTGAACTACTCGAATTTTATATGTATTCTATAATTGTGCTCAGTTATCTTGTTCTTACCGGTTAATTTCGTCAGGCCAGTCTTGGCGCAGAGGCATAAAGTGTGACTGTAAAATCGACTGGCTGCGGTTTCAAACGACTCGAGGAAGTGAAATATTTATTTACATTTATTGAAAATAAAAATTCTTCGCTCTGTTCTCTGTTTCGGCGTTGAGTTCCGCTACTCAAAACGGAGTGTTTTAGCACTAGGTTCCCTCTGCCTACCCTGTTGTGTGCGGGATACAGCGTGAAGCTGATTTGATTTGATTTTTGTTTTTACATACAACTGGAAGTACTGGAACAAAATGATAATCTGCAGAAAAATAACAAATGGGTTTGTACTAGTGCAGAGTAGAATATGAGATGAGAGTTTTCTCTTACCAAATATCTTACATCATAACTGCATGAGGACCAGGAATATATATTATATTTGCAACAGAAAATAATAATTAAAGACATCACCTAGAAAAAATGGCATTTCAATAAATAAACTTCACTAGAAGGCAGTAGTCAAAATAAATTGGAAAATCCATTAAAATAAATAAATATATAAGAAAAACACAGCACCTATTAAAACAAAAAAGTATTTGTTAAAACTACACAAAAAAAAAGAAATAACATTATATATCACAAAAACCATTGTGGTGCCCTCAGTGACACAACGTCTAATTGTAAAGGCGACGGTTATGTGTCCGATTCCCACTTAAGGACATGAGAAAGGGAATTTATGTGAATTTTCTTGTTCTAGTAACAAGAAAAAATTGTGGTGCCCGCCACTCAACACGTAATATCACGAAAATTAAGCGGTGGGCTCCGAATTTCACTCTGAACCTATTTATGCGGGTTAGAGAGTGAGGCGTAATACACTCACGCTTAGCGGGATAAATAGGGGGAAAATTCTTAATACTTCCCGTTCTTCACTTTTAGTACGTTATAGAAACGGCCTGAAACGTGGCGGTACTTCGACCGTTCCACGAATATGAAAGCACAGTATATCTCCATTACGATGACGTCAATATCGAGACAAAGATATATTTTGTGTTGGGTGTTAAATTAGATGCACGTTTTAGATTACGCCATTTATATATTTAATGACCCATTTGGTTATGTAAGTATATCTATATATGGCAAAATTATTTTCTATGAAATTTTTATGTTTATTTAGACTAATCGAGGCCGGTCGTGTCGCAGGGGCAGGGAGTCGTAAGCACAACAGGTTGTGGGAACGATTCTCACTCGAGGAAATTAAATATTTAATATTTTAATTTTGTGGCTCTTGTATCCCAAATATAATGTTATTATATAATGATATTCCAATTTATTCGAATTCACCAAAAGCTCTGAACTTAATTAAAAAATATAGCCGGGTCGGGACCAGAATTCGGACGAAAGTGGGAAATGGAATTGTCTTAAAGAGTAAAAAGTGCCTTAACACTAGGTTCCCTATGCCTACTCTGCTCTATGCTATAAAACACGTATGCGTCTAATAAATAAAAATTCAAAAAGCACTTGAACCCACAACCAAATCGTCAATCAGACTTTTCATACTTAATCACCAACGCATCATTTATGTTCTTGTTTTGTAGTCTTTAAAAATTTAATTTAATTTATTTTTATTTAAAAATTTAAAATCAGCTTCACGCTGTATTGCGCACACAGCAGGGTAGGCATAGGGAACCTAATTTTAAGATTAACCGTTCCCCACTTTCTGTCGAGTTCTGGAACTCAACGCCGCGTTTTGCCTCCACACCAAAGCGGAGAAATGAAAATATATAGGTGGTTGTGGGTTTGATCCCCACTCGGCGAGCTAAAATATTTTCTTCACTCTGGTTTTGGGGTGTTGAGGCGAAACGCGGCGTTGAGTGGCGGAACTCAGAAACCCCACAACCAGTCGAATTTACAGTCACACTCTGTGCTCCTCGGCCACGGCTGTTGTGTAATCTTATTATAATTTAAATTGTTCCAATGCAATATGAGGATACTTTAGATACATAATAAAATAAATATAATTAATCACGCCCGCCAAAGCTGACCGCAGTGTCAGCCACATGACAGATTTTATTTATAAATTGAAAATTCTAAATGGCCGGAATCAAACCACAAAGTGTTTACTAACTATTGTTTTATAAAAATGTATATATAAAACAAATACAAATACTAATCAATTTGCTAAGTATTTGAAACTTTTTATGAAAATTAACATTTTAAAGATTAAAGCTCGACTGTAAAAGCGACGGTTACGGATTTGATTCCCATTCGGGGTAATGACTTATTTTTATTTTATTCTGGTAGCAAAGCGTTGATGTCTGCCACTCAACATACAACATCTCAAGAACTGGGCGGAAAGAGTAGTATTGTATTTGTTTTTTATTTTAGTAATTATTATTTTATTATTTCTAAAAAGATAGATTAGCTTTCTTCACATTGAATGTGGCAACATTAAAAAAATACTGATAAAAAAATCTTAAAATATTTTATTCTCAAAATGTATGCTTTTAAAAATGTATTTGAATTGTTTGAATTTTTAATAAACTAATATTTTTCAAATGTTATTAAATTAGCATTAACTCATAAGTAGGAACTTGTAACTTTTTTTAAATTATTTCGAACAAGGTCCACATGAGAAAGATAAAGCGTCCAGTTAATAAATAACGATCGATGGATGGTTCAGTATAAAACAATATTGATTAATCTTTCGTTCCCCCGATGCCCGCCAGCTGACAGATAATGAATGGCCCGACTCGACAGATTAAAAACGTTAGTTCAATGTTTTTACGCTTTTTGTAGTGCGTGTTTTTTTTAAAATAAAAAAAGCTGTTGAAAAGTTCAAAATATTTTTTTGCATTTATATTTTTTAGTACATTATTATATTTAAATCCTATTTGAATTGTAAAAGAATTAAGCATTTTGATATTTAATAAATATCCATAAAATAAAAAATATGTTTCTTTTACTATATTCATGAAGACATGCGATAAAACGTAAACAAATAAAAAAAGGTTATTTTATAGGTAACAAACAACAAACTTAAAACGACGACGAAATATTTTTACATATAGTAAAACGTACTTTGATTTTAGTAAACAGAAATAGAATATATATATATATATATTATAATTTCGAAGTCTATGCCAAGTAAAACAAACAGGCTTAGTAATTCTATATTGTAGTAAAGGTTGTTGAACCTTGAAATCGACTTCAAAATTATAAAATCATTTTTTTTTAATTATTTTTTTATTTAACAAAATCAAAGTACATAACGTACTTTATGTAAAATTAGTTTTAATTTTTACTTCTTTGTTTGATATTGGTTTTTTTTTTGTTAAAAAATAATTTATTTTACGATTTTAAGTGTTGAGTAGACCTTATAGAATGCTTATGCTATAGAAGCATACTTGTTTCTCAAGCTAGGTTATCCTATGTAAAACTTCAAACTTAATTAGTTACTATTGTACACATTAGCATTTTGGCACATTGACAACAACATAAATAAAAAATATGCGGGTGAATTGGGAACCTCTTCCATTTATGAAGTTGGTCGGAATTACTTGTTTAATTTTCACCGGATTCCATAATCAGAACCTAAATAAACTTTCACTAAACTATCCTTGAAGTGTATCTTTTCAAATAAAAAACAATCATTAGAATCGGTTGGCATGATATTGAGGTATTCGTCCATTTGTCGTGCACATACCTCACGCAAATTTAAGACTTATGTGAATGTTTTCATTGATAGCATTGTCAGAAATGGATCAAAAAATGGGAACACACTGGATGAACTAGCTTTCAAATAAAAAATCCTCCAAATCGGTTTACCCACTCAAAACTTTTTAGATAAATAAAAAAAGAATACAAAATATACACAGTGATAACCAAGGAGGAAGTCGGAGGAAAAAAATATCTATGAATTTTTGAATTATTTTCTTAATTTTTATTACGAACAGACGAACAGACAGTCAAGATTACAGTTAATTTGTTTATTGTATATTTATTTACGTACAGAACCGATGTAAATATTTTTAACAAAAAAAAAACTGATTTCAAACTGTAAATTTAAGACTTATATATGATTTTTTCGTGGGATGGCATTGTTAGAATTTAACAAAATTAAAGTGGGTGGGTGGCGTAGGGTAGTAAATCATTAAAATCAGTAGAGTCCAGTCGAAAGTTCTGAGGTAACAAACCAAAATAATACAGTCGAATTAACAACCTCCTCTTATTATAGAAGTCGGGTAAAAGAGAAAAACCCTCTCTGAATCAAATTTTAATAATTCCTTTACCAAAATACAAATTAATTAGAATGAGCCATTCATTTTGATGATCATGCAATGTAATATAATGGGTACGTTTGCAGTCAACAGCAGGCGTGCGGTTTCGGCGGGAAATCAAGATGGCGGGCAATTGCCGACGCAATTGTCAACATGCTTCTAATGTAGCAAGTTAAAACTATAATATTACTTGTTTGTATTGCGTATAATATTATAAAATTAGTTAAATTCTTTATTTGTTAAAATTACTATGGTTTTTTGGGAATAGTAGAGTTTATTAGCAAATAGTGAGTTTCTTTTTATCTTAATGTTTAGAATATATAGAATATAAACGCACCGCACCCTACACAGTTATGTACCGTTGGCTCCTTATCTTTGTTTCAGAGAGCCCACCATTTTGTGACCCTGAACACTTAGGGGACGACTTTTGGCAGGTGAAGAATGCTCTTCATCCCCGTCAGCGTTGTCATCAAGACCAACAACAGTAGAGTGACAGCCGGCACTTCTACCATATGTGAAAGGGGTTACAGAAAGAATTACAAAACGCTTAAGAAGAGCTTCCATAAAAACTATATTCAAGCCTAACAAGAAAGTGAGCCAATTCTTGAGACCAGTGAAAAGTAAATTTATGTACAATGTGCAGGTGTATACAAACTAGATTGTGACTGTGGCTTATACATCGGTCAAACAAAGAGAAGCATCGGTGTTAGGGTGAAGGAACACATCTTCGATATCAAGAATGGGCATGTATCGAAGTCAGTTGTGTGTAAGCACACTGTGGATAAACCTAGCCATTACATAAGGTTTGATAAACCATATCCTCATACCTATATCCTCGCTAAATAAAATAGATATATTCCTAGAATGATTCACGAGCACAAAAACATCCTAATTTCAATAGAGAGGATGGCTAGAAACTTTCTACCACCTAAATACATTCATAAAATTTTTAAAGTTTCAAACACACCATGCCAGAGGGCAAGATACATTCAGCTCATTCTGCAGGAATCCAGGGAGTACGCGAGGCAATTAAGAAATCATTGGCGGTAGTTTGATATAATAGTTATGTCAACTCACAGATGAATGCTACCTCAGTCTACCGTGTTTAAACCGTCAAGTTTTCTTAAATTTATAATAAGAAATAAACGCGATTACTCCGGTTAAATAGTTCCATTAAAATTTTGTAATCGTTAAAATCAAAGACTTCACATTTATATTTTTGATGGGATTTGAATTAACTTAGAATACTGGTAACATCATATTGTCAATGTGGTGCAGTGGCACAGCATATACTCGTAGGTTTAATACCCGCTCTGAAGCTAATTTATTTCAATTTATTCATTTTGATATAAAAACAAACGCAGTGTTCAACGCTACACAATATTGTTAGACGTGGTTCGTCTACAAATCAGACACAAAATCCAGCTTTTTACAATAACTTTATTTACACTTGTTCTTCATGTAGTAACAATATTTAACTATTAATTCTAATGACAAGTTGTCTCGACAAAATCTTAAGAAGTAAAAGAACATGAGTGCCGTGTCGTTTGTGCTTATATTGGAAATCCACCAGAAAAGACGCACACTACCGCCACTTAATACAATCGATAATGGAACCAATATCAAATGACGTCCTCGTCATTACAGTGACATCTATTACTACACTATAAGTAACTTATGCTAACAATATATATCTCGACAGTTGAACGAAAAATGGAGACGAGATACAGCGTGACGCTAAAAAAAACAATAACTATTCTACTAGAAAATGTTCTGAAATAAAACGTTCTATCAGTAACGGAAAAAAAGGAGGACGTCCGTCAATCTGTGTCCGTTCACTTAATTCAGTTGGGCTCGGTCTATGATTGAGTACTCAACTGTCTGTCGTGTTTGAAATCAAAAATCACTCAGTCGGACAAATCTCACTGTCTGTTACAGGAATTTCAAAACATCCATGCAGACATCGCGTATCTATTGTTCTTGTATTGGATAGTACTTTTATTATTTTTTATCTTGATGCAATTTTCGTATCATATGGAGATGTGGTGATATAATATTTAGTTTTCGAATAACCAAAAATCCTCTATTTAACGCGTATATATTTTTTTATGTTCAAGTAAGCATAATTTTTCCACTAGTAGTTTATTTTTTATAGCTTCTCTATCTTTACTTATTTAGAAAACGTATAAAAATTTGAACGTAGCGGGACTCGAACCCGCGCCTCCTGGAAACCGACCAGGCGCTCTGACCACTGAGCCATACGTTCTCGCCAAGCTACGTCGAAATTCTTATACGCTTGTTACAGTAAAGTATTTATATTTCCTAAGTGTGGATTAACACTTTAAAAATGTTTAAAAATTCTCTATCTTTTTTTTCAGTATAGGCAGAGAACCCGGAGACCCTAGTGTTAACACTTCGTTCCTTTTTAAGATACTCTGTTTCATTTACAGTCACACGCTTGTGTTACTGTGCCACGACGGCCTCTTAAATAATTTTGTTTGAAATGACACCAATTAAATCAAATAAAAAGGAAAGTTCTTAAAAAATACTTCCAAAAAAAAAAAGATAAGAACAACCAAACAATTATCGATTCGAAACCTTAAAACCAATACAACACAACAGCAACTCTGTCAATAATTAACGACTACAAGGAGTAAACACTTGCCGGGGCGGGGGTTGAAAAATTAATCAGTTCTCCGTAACTACGCTAAGTTCGATCAAAGCGAACAATCCTTTGTGAGCGTTTACTTCGAAAATTCTTTACCTGTTTATGATTAAACGGCAAGAATTCTAAGTTTATTTATATTCGTTAATGCACATTAATTTTGGGTAGGGCCTACTTGCTTTCCTCTTGTACATCTTATTTAAATTGCTTCTAATTTAAAAAATACAAGAAATACGATTTTTGGCTTGTTATTTGTCAATTTTTTGACGTGATAACGTCTTATAATTAATGGACGCCGGCTACACGCACGAACTAGGATGATTTATTGTCACGTTCCGTTTGAAACGAGTGTGGAAGCGAGAGCGATGATAAAGTGATGATCGGCTCTTGACGCCATCTCTTCCATATGTATATCACACGTAGGTTATAAATAAATTGTTAATATGACATTGTTACTTGTATATTTCAAGAAATAAAATATTTGGATTAACGTGTGCAAATAAATATTAATTTATCGAAAAAAAATCGCTCTGGTGTCGAGGCAAAGCGCGGGGTTGAGTTCCGCCACTGAACACGCAATGCCTATATTATTCTGCGGAAAAGGGGGAAGATGAGGGGCACGAGGCTTCCTACGCCTACCCTGTTACATGTGAGATACAGAGTTACGCTAAAAAAAATATTATTGCTTAGATTCAAGATACGTACTTTTACTTGAAATGACTCTCATTCTTATTTAACAAAGCAAAATATCGTTTAATTAGACTTTGAAGGGGGTCTTCAACTCCTCGTATTGGAGTATCATTAAGTACTTCACTGGTTCATTCACGTTCACAAAGACTTTATTCTTATATTTTATTACAAAACAGTGTAATATAATATTGTATGTATAAAGTATTAACAATTATGTAAATTTACGCATTTGTTATATAATTGGCAAATGCATGACTTAGTACAAACAAACTTTTTCTCCCGTTTTGTTATATTAGTATAGATTATTTTCTTTCATGGTTTTGTACATTAACATTGTAACATTGTAGGATAGGAGTGTTAACACCGTACTCTCCGTTCTCTTCTTTTTTCATAGTATTCAAAACGTGTTATGTAGCATAATTTAACACTATCAGAGCTAGGGAGATAAAAATAATTTATATACATAATTCCTTCGAATGTTGATCGAACTAACAACCATTGCGTTTATAGTCGAAAGCTGTTCCACTGCGCTCTCACGGGTTCCATTGTATATTTCATTCAATTATAATTAATACATTTTCGTTTCGTCTATTTAAACAATGTACGGAGTACCTCAACAACGGTCCATTTCTTGCTTTGTCTATAAAATCCTAGTAATATTAATGTTAAAGCTTGTGAGAACAGATGCTTATTTCATCTTCACGCCAAATCCACTAAAACAAATTAGATAAAACTACAATAATACATCTTATACATCAGAACAAATTATAGGCTACAATTTATATAAAGAAAGTATAAATTTGACTATAATGTAACAGTAAGTTGAAACGGACGAATCCGTGTTAAGGTCGCTAGTATAGTCATTAGACCACACTAGATTGACAAACTGTCCTTAGCCTTACCACAAATACCACAACTTCTTGTCCTAGGTATATTTGAACTTAAATTTCAAGACTATTGAGCTAAAACTTTAAATGGTTTGTTCTACACCTGTACTTGAATTTCAAAGAGACAATGCACCTTCAATTGTGTGTTCAGTCCGATAGCTATCAGTTATTGAAGAGTTTATATGAAGTTTTGTATTTTCTTTTTAAAATGGACTCTTGTAAGACTTAGAATGGATGGCTTTAATATTTTATTTACAGCATACGTTTTTATACATAGTAGGTTAGATAGAGAGAACGTAGAGTTAAGACAATCCGTTCTCGTCTTACAGCCCAATTTTTTAAACACTGCCTGCTTGAAAAATCAGAGTAAGCAAATGTAAATAAATTAAAATTATTTATCAGCGTATTTATTATCCGACGGCTGAGCCACTGTGTCAAAACGGCATCAATAATAATAATAACATAAAAAAATCTTTAAAAAAAGAAGAATATATTTACAACAAAAAAATAAATAAAACGTAATATAAAATACAAAACACAATAAGCAAACAGATTTATTATTTTGTTTTTCAGTTCGCAGAGGTATTGTTCTTCCAGTTCTTATTAAAAGCATTTATTGGCGTTTACTGTATGTATCTAACAATGTGAGGAAAGTTCGACCCTTCATCCTAACATTTATTTGAAAATTTTAAAATTTAATAGAATAAATTATACATATCCGCTGTATCCCGCACACAGCAGGGTAGGCAGAAGGAACCTAGTCTTAAATTCTGGAGGTATTGCGTGCTGAGTGGCGGAACTCAACGCCGCGCTTTGCCTCGACACCAGAACGAAGAAATGGAAATATAAATTTAAATAAATATTTCATTTTCTCGGGTGGGGATCGAACCCACAACCAGTCGCGTATACAGTCACACTTTGTGCCTTTGAGCCACGAGTAAAATTATGAATTATGATAATGTTGATATAAAAAAAAATATTCAGCAGAATCTTTGGATTCTTCAAGTAGTAATATTTTACCACTAAAGATTATTAATTAGCCAGCACTAAGGACACATTATAAAATATAAGTTAATTATGCAATATTCTTGTGATTTCTCGAGAGTTATTGAAACAAAAACTTGAAAAAAAATGCAGCATTCTTGATTCGCCAGCCATTTCGCTGTGAAAGTTGATTAAAGTTCATCTCCACTCCAATAGAGCAAGTAAGCCGCGTCAGCGTCAAAGGGAGGCGTAATGGCGATATTGGTGCGGCTTGAGATAAAGAAACTCAATCACGGACGCGACTTAGCCGCTGATAGAAAACGTCCCAGGATATAGATACCGTGCGGAAAGTAAATATAAAATGTTCAGTTACTTTTAGTTTTATAATCTAAAAAGAGGAGGTACGCTATATAAGGGATGTATTGATTTTATATGTGATATTTTTTGTATGAAATATGAAGTATTATATTTAAAACTAACGACCTGTTCGCGGCTTCGCCTGCTTGAATTATAGTATTCAATTGTGAATTCGACTGTTGTGGATTCGATTCAGACTTGAGGCCTTAATTATTTTCAACTCCTCAGGCAGCTTAGTTAAGCAGCGGCACAAGCTATGTCGCGAACCTTAACAGCGTTTTATCACTACTATCAATGTCTTACCATATAAAAATTAAAACATAAAAAAAAATTAAGCCCATGTAGTGTAGTGAAAGTAAAAAATAGAGGTAAGGTCCTTGTTTATCACAAAACTTATAATGAACCTTATTATTAACATATAATATTCTATAATAATATAGAATAAACAAACGGTATTCAATATATTGTTTTGTAATTTAAGGTATGGCGCTAAAATAATATTATTAGCCGAAAGGCAATAAATATGCAGTGATATTTCGACGTGCTGTCTAAAATCTCTTATAAAATTTGTTTATTTATTTTCTCGTACCTTTTATATGTTTATGTATATGTTTGTATGTATGAGTGTATGTACGTATATGGAAGTGATTTTATATATTATTGTTATTTAAATAGTATAGCATATAGTGTGAAGCTATAAAAAAGCAAAAACTGAACAACAAACTGGACCGTACAAAAATTGGACGTCTCGAGCTTTTACTGAAATTCCAACTTAGCTTAGAAAGAACCCTTTCATCTGATACCTCAATTGAACTAGCGGATTTAATGTCTCCTTTTAAGATTATTATTTTATAAGATTTGAGAACAAGTGTATACATTTCTGAACTATAATCTAATAGGTTTTGATTACACTGCGAATTTCATATAAAATGCAGCAAAATCGCTACATAAATATTTATATCTTTGGATTGCGTTGACTTAGAAGCTTGGTTTTTTCTATGCTTCAAGTGAACCTAAAAAATCGATATAAATTTTCCTCTTAATACCTCCACGTTATGTTGAGATAAATGGGCCTGACAAACAGACGACGTGATCCTATAAGATCCAGTTGCTAGCTTTTGAGGTAAGTTAGCCTAAAAAAGAATATAGATATATATGTATATATGTTTATTTATTTTACTAACAACAATTACCGTCGTATAGAAATTTCATCGTGACGGAATGTAAGCGTACCTATCTAGTTTAATTGGTTAGGCTGGAGCGCTTGGAATGGAATCCAAGAGGCGCGACAATAAATTGTGGTACGTTTATATTTTTTCTACCAATTTTCAAAATATTTAATTAAATTCTCACTTTCACTATATTTTAAATGTCTTCTACAATTTACTATTTGTATTAAATGCCAGATAAAATAAAAATATATATATACTTACTCCGTGGTACTCTACTGTATATTTATTATTAAGTACGGCGTCAGTTAATTGTACTAATAGGTTTTTATTACCTCACATATTTTAATTACTTATTTAGGCCAGCTGTGGCGCAGGGGCACAAAGTGTGACTGTAAACGCAATAGGTAATGAGTACGATTCCCACTCGAGGAAATGAAATGTTTAATATTTTCATTTCTTCGCCCTGATGTCAAGGTTGCACGGCGTTGAGTTCCTCAACGTGTAATGTCTTGATTTCGTTTGAAAAGTGAAAAAAGAAGTGCTTTGACGCTAAATACTCTCTGGCTATACTTCTGTAAGCGGATAAAAAATATAAAGCGTGAAACCAAATAAGCAGAAGACTGCTTAAATTGTATTTGTATCTAATTTCCTGTTCTGTAGAATGAACGAATTCTGGAACATTTAGCAGAATATATGTCCCGTTTTATTTAGTTAATGTATAGTTAAATTTTATCACTTCCTCGACCAATGCTACATTCACAGCAATACTGCTTACAGCACAATATAAGAAATATGTTAGGATCGTAGTCTAATAAACATGATGGACTGTTGATTCAAATCATAAAAAGGGGGGAGAGTACAGGGAACCTTGTGTTAGGACTCTCTGCTTCCCTCTTTCCGCCGCAATCTGGAGGTATTGCGTTTTGAGTAGTGGAACTCAACGTTACGCTTTGCCTCGACACCAGAGCGAAGAAATGAATATATTAAATATTCCATTTCCTCGAGTGGGCATCGAACCCACAACCTGCCGCGGTTATAGTCTTATAGTGTCTGCGCCACTACTGATGATTCAAATTTTATTTGGGGATTATTTATATATCTGTAGAATAGAAACTTGGAGAAAAAAATAAAATAATTATTTTAATGTGAAATGCAGTAAACGCCATATAAATAAAATAAATAAAGTTTATTATATTTATATGGCGTTTACTAATAATAACTAAAAATGTTAGTATAAACGCCATTTTGTACAATTTTTTTTAGTTATGATTACGAATTCTATGATAAGAGATTTAAGATATTGCCAACAATATAGTAAGAATATTTTTAACATTTTTAAAGTGTTAATCCACACTTAGGAAAGAAAAATACTTATTTAGAAAACGTATAAAAGCTTCAACGTAGCAGGACTCGAACCCGCTTCCCCTGGAAACCGACCGGTGGTCGGTAAGGTAAATTAATATAGTTAGAAATCAATTTTAAAATATCACATTAATGTAATGTCGACACCTCTACAATTTCAAATTTAGCAATATAACAGAGTAGGCAGACTTTCCACTGAATTTTTGAAACATTACATATTAAGTGGCGGAACTCAACGCCGCGCTTTCCCACGTTAACAGAGCCAGAAAATTAAAACATTATATTTTATACAGATATCTATAGATTATCCAAATCACTTTTTTACTAGGCTAATACTCTTTCTATTTTCTACAAAAAATATGGTATTATTATATGCAAAACTAAAACGACCGTCACGCTAGGGAGGCAATCGTAAGAAGCCCCTCATAATATTTGGTTAACAAACAATACCGTACTTTAACTTCCCTTATGTCTCCGCCCCCTTGACCTGAAAAGGAACTTTGAAGATTTGATGCCCACGGCGAGAAACGGTCACCGTATGGCTATCTTGTTTTGTGAAATTGAAATAGCTTGTACGAGGAATAGCAAAAATATTTTTTCTATTTAGTTAGTGAGTGGAACAGTTATTTAGTTTAGAAGTGATTGTGGGTTCAAATGTTGTTAGAACTTTTTTTTATCCCGCATATAGATTCTCAGAGGCCGGTCGTGGCGCAGCGGCACAAAGTGTGACTGTAAACCGACTGGTTGTGGGTTCTATCCCCACTCGAGGAGATGATATATTTACTTAAATTTATATTTCCATTTCTTCGCTCTAGTATCGAGGCAAAAGCGCGGCGTTGAATTCTGCCAGTTAACACGCAATACCTCCGAAATTCGGCAGAAAGTGGGGAACGGAGTGTCTTTCACTACGTTCCCTCTGCCTACCCTGCAGTGTGCGGGATACAGCGTGAAGCCGATTTATTTATATAGATTCTCCATTTTCCGCCGAATTTTTGAAACATAGCGCGCTGAGTGGCAGAATTGAATGCTGCGCTTTGCTCTTATCAGAGCTAGGAAAGTTTCTTAAAGATTCGTCAGATTTTTTTTTCATTTTTACGACAATTTCACTTATACTATTACTTCTTGTTATCGGTGATCACAAATTTCGAAATAAATATTTGTAAATAGATTGATGAACTTTTTTTTTAAATCTTTACAAATCTTCAGCTATCGGTTCACAAATTAGAAATCTAATTATTTTTTTATAATGGTGATTTTAGTTACAAAATGAAATCGTAGAATCCTTTCTATTTATACTGTTACCCTTTCTAAATGGTGAATAGGTATTAATTAATATATTTGTAAATATTTGTAAGTTTTCTATAATTTTTTTAAACAATTTTTTTCTATAAAATTGTTAATACACACTTAGTAAAGAAAAATACTTACGACCTGGTCGGTTTCCAGGAGGCGTGGGTTCGAGTCCCGCTACGTTCAAATTTTCATAAATTGCCTTTTAAGAATATAAATTTCATTAATCAATTTTTCTAATTTACAAAATTTCAACTGTAACTACTTGTCCTTGTCACGGTGACCATATTTCGAATAAATATTTTATATAATAATTGAAACTTTTGTTGACCTTTTTGAACAAACGTAATTTAATACATTTTATAAAATCTTTTCAATATTTTAAAAAGGAACCTGTAGGTTATATTATATAAGCGTAATTTACTGAAACATCCTTTATGAAAAACATTTCATTATACAAATTAAAGTGGACTCAGCTATGATACCTGTCAGAGAGGAATGGAGAAGGGTGGATCAAATAATATTTATTTTCTTTTATACTATTTAAATTATAAATTATGTTTTTAATCTTGCAAGCTCAATTTGACCCACTTTAAAGTATTCGATTGAGTTTTGATGGCAATGAAATTACATATAAACAATATTGTTGTTAAGGCGTTTAATTTCAGGTTGTATTCCGCACACAGCAGGGTAGACAAAGGGAACCTGGGAATTTATAGTTAAAACACTTCCTTCCCCACATTTTGAATCGAATTCTTGAGATATTCAAAAATTCATACCCTCGAGTGGGAAACGAACCCACAACCAGTTGAGTTTACAGTCACACATCTGCGTGCCTCTCCTACAGACAGGCCTCATTTTTTTTATGAATTATTGAAAAAAATAAAAATTTAAAATTAATATATTGATTGTTGAAAACAAGCATATTTATTCAAATAGTCATAGTTTATTCAAAATATGAAATATTTATGCAACAAGATTCACAAAAGATAAATATATGTATGTGTATGTTTGATAAAAATAAATCACCGTGTTTTCCATTTCTATCTATTTGGAGCTAAAACTATTTAATCGTATTGCAATAGAAAAATAAACTTTCATCGCAACTAGAAATCGAACCCCCAATCACATAACGCCATCTATGAATATGAACAATAAATATATAAAAAAATATATTTTTCCGAACCGATATCGCATCGTCCACTATAAACAACAGCTTTTACCTAATGAACAAAGCAAGTTAGTCATGTCTCGTTTATGGACCTTGTCACCTACAAAGAGGTCTCCGCTATAAGACCCTTTATGTTATTTACTGCTGCTGCTAGTAAAATATGTGGGAATGGTCTCTATGATTTGTGTAAGTTATTTGTCTTTTTCGTAGTATTCAGTGGAATATTTAGATAAACTAAATAAATATATTATAATTTGAAGTTTCGTATGTAAGTATGTGTATTTTTGACGCGATTGTAGGGTAGTTACAAAATGTTGTCTTAAGTACTCATATATGCTACGGTTATCGCTCATCTATTTTATAAAAAAATCCTCCATTTAGATAGAATCGATGCTCGTTGCGTAGTATTGTGGTATATAATATTCAGTTTCATAAAAAGGCTAGGCTCTACGTGTGGCTTCACCTGCGCTATAAAATGGAACTATCTAAGATAAGAATAAGCCGCCTAACGTAACTGTCTGGTACAATGTTTACATTTAAAGAATTAACGTATCATAAACGTATGTTCCTCAGTAAATTGAATACTGAATACAAAAAAAATCAATTTGAATTAGTAGTTCTTGCGATTAGCGCGTTCAACCAAACTAACTTAATGATAAGTATAGATAAAAATGCTATGTGGGAAATGGTATGATACAAATTATTCTTTATCCAGCAACATAAGGAGGAATATGTCTACAATTAAGAAGTTCATTGAATATTTTAGCAGGATCTTTATTTTGTATAAGATGTTAATTTTTTTTAAGCTGGTGACAGTTTTACTTGCTTATATTTATAAATATAACATAAATGAAGATCTTATACAACATATTTATTAAGTACACCATCAAGGGCGCTTAAGAATAAATAAGAAAAAATATACTCACGAATTTCAAAGATCCTCGCTTAAGAGATAACAATAAAATCCCCAAAATTCCGTTTCCGAAGTAAAACATAATCGGACAAAATTCAGGCTGGAATTACACCATCGGCTCCCGGGGTAAGAGATAAAAACCCTGAACAGTGTTCAGCCCGCGGGATTGGCCGGGATCGCCCGGGATGGCGAATAGACAAACTCGATTACAGATTTCCCCGGGCGACGTTTTACAATGCAATGGCAGTCACGAGTGGTCCTCGAATTTATGTCGATTCGTTTTACGTTTTATAATGAATTCCACAAATGGTTTGTGATTTTTGGCCTAAGGCTTTGGTTTCCATTTCTTAGCTCTACTATCAAAAAAAAATTGGCGTTGAGTTCCGCAACTCAACTCAAAGTCTTGAAATTAGGTGGAAAGGAAATAGAGTGTACTTTAAGCTAGATTTCCTCCACTGTATTTAGGATATAGCGTGAAACTGAAAAAAAAATTCTTTTATGTGAAAACATCGTAGTTTTCACTTACACACAATTATAGATAACTTCTATATCCGTCCCCCATTTTCTGCCGAATTCTGGAGACATTGCGTGTTGAGTGGCAGAACTCAACGCCGCAGTGGCAGAATTATTTTAAGCTCATCTGTTTATACTTAATAAGCCATCAATGAAGAAATATATGAATATTTGCTTGATACAAAGAATTTACCAGCAAACCGACGCACCTTCGTCAATAATATGTATATAAGTTTAAGCTAGATATGATGGATATTTGTTCCAAGTTCACATAAAAAATACTAAACGGATTTCGATTAACTTTACATTCACAGATGATAGATGATTTAAGCAGGCGAAGCCGCGTTTTGGTTGTAAGTAATATAAAGAGACGAGGATTATCGTTGAAAATATCTCAGCCCGTTGTTCCAAATTTGCGTCCTAATGGTTTCACAGATGTCCGTTTTCCATCTGATTTACTTGTGACATGACATTCATTCTATTTATATATTTTTGTTTAGGAATTTGGTTATGTAGATTTAAAAATTAAAAAATGAGCTTCACGCAGGATAATGCACACAAAATGGTAGAGAGAGGGAATCTAGTGTTAAAACACTCCACTTTCCACAGAGTTCCGGAGGCATTGCGTTTTGAGTGGCGGAACTTAACGCCGCGTAGATTTAGATTTACGTATAAGAATAACTAGAGGTAGATATATTAGCAAAGTTAAGATTTTTTTTCTTTCACTGTTTTTTGGAGGATTTGATTCTCATTCAGGGGAATAGATTATTTCATTTCCTTTCTTTGGTCCAAAAAGAAGGAACTGGTCACAAACCGCGGCGTCAAGTTCTGCCGCTCAACACGTAATGTCTTGAAAATTGAACGGATTAATTTTCTATATGAAATAAAGACCTTAAAATTGTCATAAAAATATCATTGTCGTAAAAAAAATAATGAAAAGAGTGCCACAACGACGGACTTTGATTACCGTGAAAAACACTTAAAAATTCTTAATAAAAGAACAAAATAACAACTTGTTTTAAAGTATTATGATATATTATTCAATATAAGGTTGTAAAATTTAATTTAAAAATAATAAAAATTATAATATTAGTATGCCATATTATAATTTTTATTATAAGTATATGTAAATTTGTTTGTTAATCTTTTACGTCGAAACTACTCAACACTAGGTTATTTAGAAGTTCTTATGTTTAAGCCCCAATATGATTGTAAATCATTGCGAAAGTAAATCGTAACCAAGAACCTGTTTTTAAAAACCATAATAAATATATTTTTAATAATTCCCAAAACGAAATCTTTTTGATCATAAAATTAACATTAAATCGAGTCTTAGTGACACTTATACAAAAGACACTAAAATGATTCGAAAAAAAAACTAAATTTATCGAACATTACAAAAATTAATTCATCGAATATCGTTAAAAGGAAGTCGATTTGAATGTTAATAAAGGTCATTTGGTTAATTAAATTTAACAACAAAGAGTGAATAAACGCTTACATTACACGGGTGCTTAGGTTTGGGAGGCTGCGTATTTTTTAAGAAAAAGTCGTTTTTTGGCTAAGGAATGGTTATATATGGATATGGTATTTTATTTTATTCACGTTTTTAGCTTCACGCTGTATCCCGTATATAGTAGGGTAGGCCCAGGTCACTTTTTTCCACATTTTACCGAATTTTCGAAACATTATGTGTTGAGTGGTGGAACTAAATGCCATGTCAATATACAAAATGTATATGTGATTTTAAACGGGACAAGTTGTGGGTTCGAATTGAGTGTCGAAGCAAAGAGCGGCGTTGAGTTCCACCACTTAAGACGTAATGCCTTCATAATTCAACGGAAAGTAGGGAGTGGAGTGTTTTACCTTTACGCTCCCTCTGCCTACTCTGTCTACATGCGGGATACAACGTGGAGCCGATAAAAGAAAAAAAAACCCAATGGCGTACAATTAAAAAAATATTTTATTGTATATTAATAATTAGTTATAATTAAGAACAAAAAACTAACTACAAACTTTCATGAGCGTTAATTAACAGTTAATTTCTATTTCTATAATTGCCTTATAAATTGATATATAACAAGTATGTCAACTATTTTATAGAAAAAGTTATAATTAAAACTAAAACATATATTACATTGTAGCTCAATTCAAGTGTTTGACTCTATTTGGTTTTCATTCAGAAGTATTGATATTTTTAATTGAAAATTAAAAATTATCATTTTAATATATATATAGGAAAAAATCTTCGAAAGAGGTGCTGGGAAGAAAAGAAGTGACATGTTTTCTCATATGCTTTTATCTTCAAGCCGAGTCCCATAGAGGGACCCTAATGTTAAGTTTCTATGTTTCTCTCGTATCGTCCAATTTTCACCGCGTTTTGTCTCGTTACTTGAGTGACAAGTTAAAGTTTCTCCTTTTGGAATTGAAGCAGCAACCGTTGCGCTTACAGTCAAAAGGTGTGTCACGACGGCCTAAAAATATATTTTCATATTGATAACATACAACATCTATGTAAAGATGAAAATAATAAAATAAATGATCACATAAATGATATAGCAAATGTAAAAAAAAGACAATTCGTTCTATATTAAATGAAGAAGAAAGAAAAAGAAGAAAGAAAGAAAATATTATATGAATTTTTAAATGTAACTACAGAAATGTATGAATCAAAAATAATATAGTATCGTATCCAATTTTTTTTATAACGGTTTGAAGTCAAAACGTCTTCCGTTACGCTTCGTTACCCCCGCGCTACTATTACCCTCCTCATCAAATTTCCACTTTATTACTCCCATTACCTATAAATGTAAGGAATTATAATTCTATATGAGAATGTTTATTTACTTATATATTTTTTGAAAACGTGATTTTTTTTTTAGCTTCACGCTCTATCTCGCACACAGCAGGATAGATGGTTGTGGGTTTGATTCCCACTCGTAGCAATGAATTATTTTCCTTTCCTTGCGGTGGTAACAAGACAAAGCGCAGCATTGAGTTCTGGCACCCAGTAAGCAAATGGCAACAGGCAGCAGGCAGCTGGTGCGTGATTTAAAAAGTAAGTAAAATGTACCTACATAATGTAAAGTATGTTCTTCCGTTGTATATGAGTGATGACAATAACGGAATTGAACCCATTATATTTTGTTGTGGGTTCGATGCACATTCTGGCAAGGGAATAATTTGTTGAATGGTTTCTATTTCGCCGTCCTGATTGACAAATAGCAGCGTTAAGTTCCGTCATTCAATATGCAATGTTTTGATAATTTCGCAGTGCGTGGGGAACTAAGTGTCTCCAGAATACTAGATTCTCTTTGCCTATCCTGTTTTATACGTAAGAGGTAAAAAATATACATTAAAAATATCAATATAAACAGCCCACAAGGCACGCCCCGAACAAAAGACAATCCTTGGCTTCTTAATAAAATTTTTATCATTATACTTCCTTCAAACGTTGTTGTGAAAAATGTATACTCGCTTTCATCGCGATGACAAAGGCAACTTTTAAAGGAATTGTAGGCAGTCGTCGTCTCTAAGCGCAAAATACTTATTTTATTTTATATGGAATTTTATTAATTTCACCTCGGCAGCTATTTAAACAGATATTTGTAGATCGCTATTGCTGTAGATTTTTTTATATTTAAGATTTGATTCTAAGATCGTGCTCGTGTTTTATATTTTTAGGGTTCCCAAAAGGGTATCTAAGAAGGTAAAAATGGAACTGCGATTATATGATCACTTATATCGCGTAGAAGTATCAAGCTTAATTCAATATTTCATATTTTACATCACTACTCTGCCATGTGGTAAAAAGCGTAAACTGCTCTGTTCTCTGCTTATTATATTAGTTAAATTCACTTACTTTTTGCAATCGAATAACAATTGCTGCTATGGCATAATTTGAAAAAATAAAAAAAACCTGTGTATTAAATCAATTTATCAGCTTCACGCTGTATGCCAAACACAGCAGAGAGAACCTGGTGTTAAGACGCAAAGAGCTGAGCGAAGCGAAGCTTCCCTGCGCGAAGAGATGAAAATATAAAATTAAATAAATATTTCCTCGAGTTAGGATAGAACCCACAACCACTCGCGTTTTCGATCATACCACGACTGGCTTCAAGTACCTGTATATCAATTTCAAAATTTACAACAACAATTTTCAACTGAAAATACTGGAAAAGCGGTCATAATAAGTATTTAACTAAACGCCAGGGTCGATCGCCCGAACAAAGTTTGGAACATTTATAAGTAATTGATAAAATGTAAATTAGCTCGTTTGAATGATTTATACTAAAGGGCCCTTAGTTGTGAGATCCTTGATTTTCAAAGGGATAATGTTTTAAATTTAAAGTAGAGGCCTGGTTGGGGTTACATGAGGATATAGAGTCAAATTTTCAATATTAATTTTATGTTCTGCTATGTTGTTATAGAGTTAGCTCTATAAATCAGGGTTGGTAAAGAATACATAGTGTTGAGACACTCCGTTCCTTTCTTTCCGCTTAATTTTCGAGACATTGTGAGTTGATTTGTGGAACTCACGCCACGTCTTGTCTTTTTACTAGGGCAATGAATAGAAAATATATAATTCATTCTTTCGAGTGCGAAATCGAACATAAAGGTATCATTTTTTTAAGATTCCATACGCTAAGGGTAAAATGCTAAATTGAGTAAACGAATCCTATTCGAACTTGACAGTTTTTTTTTTAATTACATACCATAACGATACGAAGCTACGATACATATAGGTAAGAATATTATAAATCTAGTTCAATCACATTAAACAAACCACAGTGGATTATATATATAAATATACCTATGTATGTATATCTAGATAGCTCAGCTCACTCAGTGACATGGTAGTGAAATGCGTCCTAAGTCCCCAAGGGTGAATTTCCGTAATAGCCTTACTGAATTAATAGAATTAAAATATTTAATTTTTCTATAGATCACACGAAAATATCATAGTTTTTTCTTTTATCTGTTTTTTTTAAATTATAAGTAAAAATTTGCTTCACGCCATATCCCGCACACAGCAGGGTGGCAGAAGGAACCTAGTGTTAAGACACTCCGTTCCCCACTTTCTGCCGAATTTTGGAGGCATTGCGTGTTGAGTGGCAGAACTCAACGCCGCGCTTTTGCCTCGACACCAGAGCGAAGAAATGGAAATATAAATTTCAGTGAATATTTCATCTCCTCGAGTGGGGATCGAACCCACAACCAGTCGGTTTTACAGTCATACTTTGTGCCACTGCGCCACGACTGGCTTGTGTTTTTTTAATCATTATTTTTTATTTTGGTAAACTTCTACGATTTGCCAGAGGCGTTGGTGAAAATTGATATTTGTTCAGTACTAAAAATAAATATTATTTGTGTTGAACAATTTGTTAATAATGTTTATTTTAACAAATTTTGGAGTTATTTCAAAAAACTTAAAAGAAATAATTGCTTAGGTTAAATAGCTTTGCTGTTGCCCAAAAGATACACTAACAATATATTCTTTATTGCACCAAATTCATACATAATAGAAAAAAAACATACAATTCGAAATTTCATTCGCAACGGTGGACTTATCTCTAGAAGAGATCTCTTCCAGCCAACCCGTGGAAGTGGATAAGTGCAAAGTAGCGGGAAAGACAAGAAGACAGTGCTTTGTAATTGAGAAATTAAAAAAAAAAAAAAAAATAGCAATAATAAACATAAAAATAATAATAATTACAAACACGGTATATATAAATATAAATATAGCTAAACAAAATAAATAATACAATATAACAAATATATATAAATATACATATCCTATATAATATAATAAATACATATTCTATATAATATAAATATATATGTATAAGAAATACTTTTAAAATAAGTATATATATAAGAACAAAAGAAATAAGGTTTAACTATAAGATGAAGTAAAAATATAAAAGTGAACCACTATATTGATAAAGATTAGGTGTCTAACGTTGCAAGAAGATGTTGTTTTAAATGGGATTTGAAGGAATTTATGGAAGGGCTTTTCTGGATAATTTTAGGGAGTTGATTCCAGAGGGATGCGGCGTATACAGAGAAGGATTTCTGAAAGAATTTGGTGTTGCTCTTCGGTACGTTAAGTGTCGGTATGACACCAGACCTCCTTGAGCGTGTAGGGATAGGTAGAATGTTAAAGCGGGAACGAAGATAACAAGGAAAATTCTGGTAGTTAAGGATCTTAAAAAGGAGTGAAAGGATGTGCATATCTCGGCGAAGTCGGATTGGGAGCCAATTAAGCTGAGCACGAAATTGAGAGACGTGGTCATATTTACGCAAACCGTAAACGAAGCGTATGACGAGATTTTGGAGTCGCTCTAATTTGTTAAGAAGCTCCTCGGTCACATCCAAATAACAAACATCGGCGTAGTCAAGAATAGGTAAAAGAAGGGATTGTGCAAGCATAATTTTGGTTTTATGAGGTAGGTAGTATTGGAGACGCTTAAGAGAACGGAAAGAGAAATGCATGCGTCTGCTGATATTATTAACGTGCGGTACCCAGGACATGTTACTGTCAAATATTAGGCCCAAATTTTTTACTTTGTCACAGTATTCGATTTCTACTCCTGAGTACAGGATCTTCGGCGTTGAATTCCAATTAATTTTATGTCTAAGTTTGCTGCTTCCAATGATAATAGATTGTGACTTACCTGGGTTTACTAACAGTCCGACAGACTCGGCCCAAGTTAAAATAGCAGCGAGATCATTATTTAAAGCCACGATAGTCTCAGGTAAATCGCTAAAATTGCAGTGCCGGTATAATTGCAAATCATCCGCATACAGATGGTAGGGAGAAGAAATTACTTTAGATATATTATTTATAAAAACAGAAAATAGAAGTGGAGAAAGAACACCGCCTTGAGGAACGCCAGAAGTGATATCTAACCACGTCGATGTGACATCATTAGATTTTACACATTGCTGACGACCTAAAAGGTAGGAGCGAAACCAGCATAAGGCTGCGGGAGAGATGTTGACTGCACGAAGAGAGCCCAGAAGTATATCAAAATCAACACAGCTAAATGCGCTGCTAAAATCAAGCAGTACCATTACAGTGAGCTTGGTGTTATCCATAGCACACCGAATGTCCTCCGTGATATTCAGCAACGCACTAACCGTGCTGTGAAAGGGTCGGAAACCAGATTGGTAAGGACACAGAAGATTGTTAGAGGAGAGGAAAGAATACAGTTGATTATTTACTAAGGATTCCAGTACTTTGGATAGGATTGGAAGGATAGAAATAGGACGATAATCGGTGACGCTAGAGGGATTGGAGGTTTTTGGTAAAGGAATGACATAAGCGTACTTCCATTGTGTGGGGAAAACATTACAAGTCAGTGAGAAATTAATAATGTGGGTGACCACTGGTGCAATGTATTCCAACACAGGAAGGATCATGTCAAGGCTGATACAGTCATTACCAAAGGCTTTAGTGGATATTGATTTGATACAATTCTTGACTTCAACTTCAGTTACAGTTAGAAAAGAGAAAGAGATAGAGTCGGGTAGGACAGTAGAAGATAAAGATGACAGTGTTTCAGATTTGGTTGAAGGGCTCAAATTTAATATAGGTGTAGTAAAAAATAAATTTAAATCATGAAGATCCAATAATACAGAGTGAGTATGCTTGGAGTTGCCTACCCCAAACGACTCTAAGAATCTCCAAACTTGCGCTTGACTGAGATTCTGAATAGAGGTGTGAATATATCGGCGTTTAGCATCCCTACACATTCTGTTGCAAATGTTTCGCAATTTTTTGTATGCAGCAAGGTTTTGTTGACTAGGATATTTTTTATTTCTAGATTTAGCTCTATCACGTTTACACATCGTTCTTTTAATAACTGGTGTTAGCCAGGGCGCAGGTGCATGCTTCATACGAACTGGTCTCACCGGGGCATGTTTGTCGTAAATGCGAATCAGTTCAGTGGTTAAAGAGTCTACCATACTGTCAATATTTGTTGATGACATTATGGGTGACCAGTCGATGTTCCTCACATCCTCCCTTAAGCGTTCCAGATCCATATGCTTAAAATTGCGTTGGAAAAGTATTTTGCCTCTAACCTTGGGAGGGCGTAATTTATACGAAAGAAAAATTAAGTCATGAAAAGAGAAAGGAGATGTCATTTGACCATGAGAAACAACGAGATTAGGGTTAGAGACGGAGATGAGGTCAATAAGAGAGGGTCTACAGTTAGGAAAGTAATGGGTGGGACACGACATCGGAAGAATATGTAAATTATAGGACTCATATAATGCTTTTAATAAATCCGATCTTGTATCATTTTTTAATAGACAAGTGTTTAAATCGCCCGTACAGATAACATGCTCGTATTGAGGTGAAATATATTCCAGAACACCTTCCAAAGTACTAAAATAGTTAATTTTATCATTTGGGGAGTATAAAGTCCCCAAAAGAATTTTTGTACGGCTTAACGTTATTTCCACAAAAAGATATTCTAGAGTTCCTATCGACTGATTAGGGGAGCAGGCAATAATACGAGCAGTAATGTTGTTGCGAAGGTAGATACCGACTCCACCACCACCTTGCAAAGTACGGTCATTGCGAAGTAACTGATAACCTGGGATACCGTAACTAACAGAGGAAAGGGAAGGTTTTAACCAGGTCTCAGATATACATATACAGTCGACTATGCCGGAGCTAAAGGATGCGAGAAGATCTGCGTAATGAGCAGGAATGCTCTGAGCGTTGATATGCACCAAGGAAAAAGTTTTAGATGGGTTGATGAAAGTCTTAGACAATTTATCTACAAGTGGTTCGAAATCAGAGAGTGAAGAGTGATTACTTTCAGCGCTGTCAAAATCACTATTTGAGCAAGAAAAGTATTCATCATCAATGAACATACTTTATTAACGTTATATATGTAAATACGAATAAATAAATATATTATATAATATAAAATAGTAGTATATATGATACAAATATAAATTTTATAAATATAATAATAGATAAATAAATAAATAAAATAAAATAAATAAATTAATTAAAAAAAAAGACAACAAAAAAAATCACAAATTAAATTATATCCACGTGCACAAGTTGATTGAAAAACAAATTAACACTAAAAAAAAAAAAAGTTAAATTTATCTATAGTTACATAAAGTTACATTAATTTTAAAAGGATAAAACAAAACGGAACGTAGCACCCAAAGACCAACAACCAAAAATGAACTAAAACTTACAAATTACAAATATTGTGTATAGTCTGTGTGACAGAATGACATTTGACAAGTAAGACAAGATACTCATACTGTCATTAGCTAGATGTCAATTGTCAAAAGCAAAATTTTAAGTGTTACGTGTATAATTTTAATAATTTAAAGTAAAAAATAGGACATGAATGTACCCTACTAAAGTCAAAAATATATATACGTAGCAAACTATGTTATCACACCAACAATTCAATATAAACTGAGGAAACTACGATGGTATAAGCAAATAACTTCCAAACAATTTAATTGTTGTCAGCTGATTTCATAACAGAACATCGATGTATTAACTGTTTTAGTTCAGATAGAGAAGAAATCTTACTTTTGAGTTTATTTGGCATTAATATAATAATCATGCCATCAGCTGACCAACATTTATGAATTCCAAAATGCTTACGAGCCGCTATAAATACCTCTTGACGTGATTTTGTTAAAAATTCGGTAATTGTAATTTTAGAACCCTTCAATGATGTTTTAGCCTTCCACACGTTGGAGCGGACCTGCAAACTAGTGAATCTAACGAGGATGGGTCGAGAAGAGTCCTTTTTTGCGCCCAGTCTGTGACAGGATTCAATAGCTGCAGACCTTACATCAGACATCTTCATTTGGCTAGATAACACATCCATTATTTTATGCATCACATTCTCATCCTTATCCTCCTTTATACCATGCAAAAGAAGAACTTTTCTTCTGGATTGTGTCTCCAGGCGGTCCATACCAAGCACAATAAGTTCCACCTGTGATTTTAGTAAACCCAGTGTCTTCCAAACAAAAGCCTTGAAAGTGTAAAATTCTGTGGATAAGGCCTTTGTAGTGGTAGTGGCGGCTGCGGGACCCGGCTGAGACAAGTTTTTCTCAAACTCGCCCATTCGTGTAGAAAATATAGAGGAGAGTTCCTCCATACTCTTGAGAAGCTGGTCTACTGGTGTCTCCATTGTTATTTATTTAGTGCAGAAAGTGTGTGGGAAAGTTTAGTAATATTCAACTTAGCACAGGTATCAAACTATTAACACATATGTACACTTATTATTATTTTAATAAAAAATAAAATTAGGAGCAATAAAAAACACGTCTATTCACTGTTGTGTCTACCCACCCAAACCACTAAGTGACGTTTACAAAAATTATGACAATTTTTAAGTAAATATAAAGCAATTTTTTTAATTTCAGGTACAGTTTTCCTCATAACAAATCTCTCCAACCTAAACATAAATATCTTTTACATTTATTTCTTTTTTAATTTTACACTGTATCTCGCTTATTGCAGGTAACTGTCAAGACACTCCATTCCCCACGCACAGCAATACACATATACATACATAATACACACATATATATATATATATATATATATATATATATATATATATATATATATATATAAATATATATATATATATATATAAATATATATATATATATATATATATATATATATATATATATATATATATAGGACGTGTTGAGTTGCGAAACTGAAGCCCACGATTTATCTCAACACCAGAGCGAAGAAACTAAAATATAAATTTCCTTGAGTAGGGATCGAACCCATAACCAATCGCGTTTACAGAAACGCTTTTGTGCCCTGCGCTTCAACTGGCCTCAGAGAGACATAAGTCCTTTTACTTTGTGTCACCTGATGACGCTACAAAGTGAGCTTCTACAGTAGCAAGCAAAGGCCACATAATTCTTAAAAGCTTCACATCTGGAAAGTTATAAGCTCAGTTTTTTCAGCTTTTAAAGTTGGAAATGCCTGATAATATTGTTTTTGCTGTTTCGCATATAGTATTGTTGGCAGAGGCATATAGTATTGAACCTAGTGTTAAGACACTCTCCTTTCATTTCAGTTCAGTTGAATTTTTCGTAATATTGCGTGTTGAAAATACAAATGTTATGGGTTCTATTCCTACTCAACAATCAGCAATAAGTTATTCTTGATCTGTTGGCAAGACAGTATGTATTGTGTGGAACGTGGTGAACGGAGTGTCTTAACACTAATTTCTCTCAAAATAATAATGTTTCCCGTATATATAGCATAATGTATGCGGGTTACAGCGTAAAACTAAAAAAATCTTGTGATTTTGGAGTACTATTTTAGAAATATTACTCTACACACGCCAGAGACATCGTAAAATATTTGAATGACAAATTGAGTGGCGCGCCGTCTTACTAGGTTACGTGACTAAATTAGAAGTGATGGTATAAACGACGGTTGCTGTATTATAGATCTTCCCGTCGTGGTGTAGTGGCACATCTACAGCCTGTAAACCGTTGTGAGTTCGATTACCACTTAGGGGAATTAATTATAAAGAAGATAAAAACGGGGTTTTGAGTTCCGCCACTAAGCACGTAATGTTTTTTAAATTTAGGGGACAAGAAATAGGGAACAGACAAGCGTACAAGCGTGCGATAGTATTTTTCTTTTATGGGAAAGACACGGCAAAAGAGCGTGCGGTTCACCCGATGGTAAGTGATTACCGCCGCCCACGACCCCGTGCAACCGCAGAGGAGCTACAGGTGCGTTGCCGGCCTTTAAGATGGGTTGGGCGCCGGGGCCCGGCATTACCTGATGCGAAACGCAGTGGCATAAAGCCACTACTTCACGCTGGTTTTAAATGCCGGGGGTGGTAATGATCCGGTCGAGCTTGCCCATGCGTGTTGCCATTGCTGGCGACGTGACTCTACCACACGTACTTTAGTCGCCTCTTACGACAACACCATTATCAGGATGATCCTATTCTAGGCCGGGATCACACGGCACAAAATGCGACAGATATGTATCGGATTCGCTCTGGAAAGGGAAAGCGCGGCGTTGGATTCCGCCACACTACACGCAATATCTCGAGAAAGTGTAGTAATGGGAACGGAGTGTTTTAACACTAGGTTTCCAGGTTCCCTCTGCGGTACGGCATACAACGTTAAACTAGAAAAATCTAACAGAACGTGTTGATTGTAAGCAATCATCTCTTTGAGGTACAGGAAAAAAAAACATAATTTCTATATTTTTTTACATACTCGTAAAAAGTATGTCTATTATATTTTTAAGAGGTACTTACCTATTTGACATAAAGTCGTATTCGACTGTCTGATAAACTAAAAATAAAAATAAAAAAAAAAAAACGAAAAAAATCGATTAAAATAAAGTATAAAGAAAAATAATATATTCTAATAATAGTATGTATGTAGTGGGTATATGTTTACTAAATAAATTCGTTCCCACGATACAATATTTATGAATATACGAAAAACGTGAAGCACAATGACTACGTTATCCCAGTTTATTCCGTAATTAAGCTAAATCATTTGAGTATAATATATATAACCAGCAGTAGTATATATAGCATTTAATAATACAACAAACAACATTTTCTATTTAATCCAGACCATAGTGCTTACAGCATCTCAGAGCAGATGGATAGTTAGTATTTATGATGTCATTCTGAGCTGTGAAGGCATAATAAATATTTAAGACTAGTTCCAGCCTGCGGCGTCTGTTATGTCTCTCTAGGGCCACATGCATTATCTGAACTGAACTGGATATTACTAAGGAGATTGGTAAAAATATTGTTATGATTTAACTTAATATAATAATATTACTATAGTTAATGATGGCTAAGTGAAGGTATTGAAAGGTGGTGGTGGGTTAATATAAAATGCGGCGTTGAGTTCTGCCAACTAACTGCGAGTCCTAAATTGGTTACAGGTTGTGAAGGTGAGAAAAATTTCTAAATATATATCGAATAATATTTTTAATATAATTTCTACAATCTATCGTACCTCGGTGGGTGAGTACGAGTCACACAACTAGTTTTTTAACGTATTGAAATAGGTCATTAAATTTTCTATTCCTTTTAGACGCTACAGTCCCGGAAAGGTATGTTTTAGTATCGTCTATATAAAAAAATATTAATAACGATTTTTGTATCAACAAAATTTCCAGTTTTAAGTTATTCATATAAGAAAAAAATAATAAGAGCACATATCCATTAATAATCATATTTTAAAATTTTCTTCAATATTCTCTTTATTTTTTTTTTCAAAAATCACAATTACTGAAACCAATTAGATAATTACTGACTTAATGTCACCTACTCATAGACTTCCTGATACATCCAAGAATGTTATCATTTTAAGTGGCGTCACACTTGACATCTCATCCCAAATATAACCTAGTGTCAAGACACTACGTGCGCCACTTTGCCTTTTTGTAATAACATACATAATATAAAAATAATTCAAAACAATCCTATTCGTTATATTTCTCACCCACATTATGAAATATGTATGTACACCATAAACATACTGTATTATATTCTGATCTACATATTACATTATGGAGCACCTATCGGAGACAACCCTAAGAAAATGTTCGACACCTGTCAGCCACTCTATTATGCGTAACAGTTTTGTTCAATTAACCTCAGGTGTTTGTTAACGACAATTCATTTTGAACCTTATGACGTTAATTTTAAGAGAGATAATAAATTGCATTTTTTTCAAGAGAAGAATATGAAATATTCAAGTCTTCTATCTCTATCAACAGTTGTTATGAATATATGAAGTATCTACATTATGATACGGTGGTAACTTTTTACTTAAGCTCCACTTAGTGAACTACTATATCAATCTAATTTAATTGGTTTTGTATTATTAATGTTAAAGTTTGTATTTTGTTATTTGATTATTTTTTCTGTCTATTTGTTTTATCTTAATGTATACTGTTCTACTGTCACGCTGTATCTCGCACATAGCGTGGTAGGCACCGACTTAATATTAGGTTCCCATCAGTGTTAAGTACCTCCCTCCCTTAACTTCCTTTTCTTCCCTTTCCTTTCTTCAGAATTTCAGATACCAAACTATACATTTAGTATTAAAGCCGCTACTTCAAGTAAGGTATCAGGCTTGTTTGGTTTTTTCCTATTTCTATTACCTGCACTTAGGAATTTATTTCACTACGTAGCTTTGTGTCTTTAGTATCTAAATTTAATTCTGTTAAATATAATTTTACATACAAAAATCAATAACTAATGTAAAAATAAAATTTTCCCATTCCATTCCGATAACCAGCATCAAGATTATATATCATCGACCACACCACGATATCAATAAACTACCCCACGTATCCACGTAATAAAATGCCGCAGCTCATAAATATCTGGGATTAAAATCGCAAATTTAAAACTTATTTCACACACATTACTCGAGAGTTTACGGTACGTATCGATTTGTCGGCAATCCGGGCTTTTGGTGCCATTTCGGTCCTATCATATTATTACCTCGTTACGATCGAGGCTTAAACGTCAAAATTCAAAGCTAGCGGTTTAGTAATGGTTCGTGCTGGGCCTTACCGCTGCGTTACCTTGAGCCCTTATTGTTTTAGGGATTGTCACAATTGGGATGTTATTTGGACGGTCGGTTTCGACCTTTCCCAATTGCGTATCGGTTTCCTTCGAGATTTACAAATTTGTATTTTATATTGGTATGTATAAGAATTTGAGTTTTCAAATTGTTTTTTTTAATAGTCGTAAAATAATATTTTCTTCGTTTTATTTAAGTTACCAACGCTCTCATATTTAATTATTTTATTTCAGTTTTTTATACGCTGTATCCCACATTAAGAAGGATAATCGAGATACTACATTTTCCTCTTTGGGCAGGATTTCATAAGTTGCCTATTGAGACTTACCCACGATCGCTGTACTGCCACTGCGTATCTTGAATTAAAAAGTCCACATATAAAAATTATACAACTGTATCTGAATTAAGAATTACAATTTTTAAATTCATCAAATATTCAAATGGCATTCGAGGCAACCTCAAAACTAGCTTTAAATTTTTATACGGCTAAGATGTAATGAAATTTCTGAAATTACTCACATATCTCCGATAGTGGAGGGAGAAAAAATCTATTACTACTTTTATTGCAGGTGGTGGTGCAATGGTATCTCACTTACTGAACTTATATTATTTTCATTTACTTTACGTAATATAATCTCTCGTTATTATTTATATCTTCTCATATTTATATGTTAGTATGATATATTTGAAGCAGCACAGATGCAAATTGCACTACATGATTGTTGAATTTTTCCACACTGTCATTCCACACTTAAGGAATACAAATAATTATTTAGAAAAACGTAAAACAAAAAATGAATTGTACGAGAGAGATTGTACGAGATTTGAACCCCTGCTTCTTGAAAATAGTCGAAGCGCTCTGACCACAAAGCCATAATACGTTATCAGCAATAACTAATTTCGTAAATAACATCTAGAAACATAAATATGTAGCAACAAGCGTATAGCAATGTCGACGTAGCTTGAAGAAAGCGTATGCCTTAGTGATCAGAGCGCTTTGCGGGTTCCAAGAGGCGCTAGTTCAAATCTTGCTACGATAAAATAAGTATTTGTACATATTTTGTCGTAGCGCATATTTGTGTGCTGTACATTCAATTTCCATCCGGGGAGAGGTTGAATTATTTTAATCTTAAGAGATTAGCTCTGGTAACAAGACAAGGAACTGCAACAATTAGAAGGAACACACCAAACTGAGTGATGAGTACTAGCTTCCTTTTGCTTACCCTACTTTGCTGGAAAACGTGTGAAACTGCTTTTAATTCAATCTAAATACCTACAATTATAAGATATAAATAGACGCTATTTCAAATTCGCCGTAAAGAATTTATCAGACGAAGTTCCTTTGTATCGGCAAAAATGAAACACGTGCAGTTTTAGAGAGGCCAGTGTTCAACTACGAAACGAGGTCACTACAAGAATTCAAGACAGGTAGCTTCACGACATTTTTGTTTAAAAAAATACAGATACTTTCATGTTGTACGAAATAAAGTATTCCAATAAATCAATAAATATTTTAAATTGTTTTACTTAAAGAAAAATAAATATATTATAAGTTTTTATTAATTTTGTTAAACGAAATTATTTATATTTAAAAGTTACAACATTTTATACTTGGTAAGCAGAGGGAGTATTAAGACAGGATATTGCGTGTTGAGTGACGTAACTCAACGCCGCACCTTGACTTGTTATCAGAGCGAAGAAATTAAAAAACGTTTGAATACGAATCAAGCCATCAATCGTCATGCTTTGTAAATGTTTAATTAATAAGGTCTATATTTTATAAATAAAATTTCATTTAAATAATAATTATAAGAGTTAAATACATATTTTATTATATTATACACATAAAAAAACTTTTTTCTGTATATAATATAGTATAGAATAAAATATAAAATTTCGGCTAAGGTAGAAATCTGTCGTCTAAGAAGCTAATTCATGAAATTCAATACTTAAGATAGAAAAGAGGTTAAGAAATATGTATGGATTTTTTGTTCCTTTTGATGGATTATACAAATACAAGCAGAATATCCACTGTTTTTCACTATTGTAGCGGTGCATGTATATATATATATATGTATTCAGCAGCAGCTGGGTACGCAGAGGGAACCTAGTTTTAGATCCCCACTCCGCACTTTCAGCCGAATTCTGGAGTCATTGCGTGTTGAGTGGCAGAACTCAATGCAGCGCTTTGCCTTGACGCCATGTACCAGTGTACTGTACCCCGAGTATGACGAAGTAAAAGAATAAAAAAATAATAATAACATGGCATTGCAATACACATAAATAGCATAGTTTATTATGTATAATATAATCCACATATTTTTTATATAATATTAATCTAGAATAGTTCACATATTGGCGTCCCGAGTGTCGCAACCGTCATTTTATAGGTATGGTAGGTGAGTCCGGTCAAGTAAAACTATTAAGTACTACTGTACTAATAAATATGGTTATGGCTGAAATCCTCGTACCAAATAAATAGTAAAAATAATATAATAATACGAGCAATATCGATCAGCATGACCTTTTAGGATAGAATTTCTTATGAAGGCTAAATATGTGTCAGAGCGACACATATTGTGGATCAAAGTGAACTTTGACCATTATCACAATATTATAGTTAGTAAATAATCACATGTTATAGCTACATTAACTAAGTATGTGACTGATGGCATCTCGCAGTGCGGTCGCGGATCTATGATATGGCGTTGGTCGTTGACATATTGTATACCACTTCTACGACTTGGTATACGATTAGTAGGTCTGTGATGCTATTTTATGTTCCAGCCCCGGAGAGATTCGTCATGTAGTAGTGCCCGAATGTAGTTCTAATACCTTGTTCTAACATTGAAAATATTTGAGACAAGAATGTGCGGTGTGTATCGTGCGTTTTCATACCGCCTTGCGGTTGTGCGTTCGATCCAACGACTTATATTGATCTTACAAATAAATCAACATCACGAAACAAATCACCATTCTAATACAATTTTAATATAAACAAGCGTAACAAGTACTTCCCAAAAGACCACACACAAACGTTCCGGAGTGTTCAATAAAGACCGTTGCAACCGCGGTCTGGTAGGAATTCATGGCGGGGCGGTGCTTTTGCGCTTTCTTCCTTTTAATAAAACTTACACACAGTTATAGTACTGAGGAAGATATTACGCGCTCTTGGCGTTTCTTCGGAAGAGCTGCGAGTTATGACAAAGTAATATTGTCGAGTTTCAGTTATTGAAATAATCTTTTAATTTAAAACTCATGTGTTATAAATATAATTTTCTTAACACAGTTACCTCTGAATCTCTAAAAGATTTTGGATTACTCACGATCACGATTAAAAATTCTAACCACTAGACAGGGGAATCATCTACAACCAGATAAATGAATATTTACATTTAAATAAATATTTCATTTTATTAGGTAGGAATCGAACCCATTACAATCACACTTTGTGCCACTAAACCTCGACTTGCCTCATCCAGATTAAGAAGAAGATTGTGCCGTTAGTAAATATCTCATACTCTCGTAATAATTATTCAAGCTTCCATATTAACATTATTTCGAGATATTTCGCATGACCTGTCATGTAACCACATTTCAACTATTATATCGGTTCATATGAGGGTTACTGTAGCGGAAAAGGTCGCTTTGTCTATGAACACTAGTGATCTAAATTAGGCTTACACTTTATACAGACTATTAAATTATAGGCTATTAAATTTTAAATTTAAAGATTAGGCACGTATGTCTACGCTGACTTTTTAGGGTTCCGTATCTTTTAAGGAAAAAAGGAACCCTTACAAGAATCACTTGAAAAAATCTTATTTCTACACTTACTTAAAAAATATATGGCCATATCGCAAAAAACGCGTATTTCGACACTATAAAGTGAATCTAATTTATAAGGGGTACTTCCGGTTGGCCAAGAATTATGAAAGTAGGCAGCCAGCATCTACAGGCAGTACTAGTGCAAGAAAATATTAAAAAACTATAAATTTATGGTTAAATCCTAAAAATTATAGCCTTAAATGGTTGGAACATTTGGTTAATAGCCGCTAGTTGAAGTGAGATGTCAGATGTAAGACCTCTGACTAAGCTGACCTTGAACCTTAGCAAAACTTGAGACCTCGAATTTTGGTATGCAACCCTCGGTGGGGAAGCCTGACTCGCGCTTGTCCGGTTTTTTTATTAGCTATTTAGAAAGTTTGTTTTATTTTTTGTTTTTTTTTTTATAAATTTTTTACATCTTTTTCGTATTTTTATTTAATAATTTGTTTTATATTAACATAACGTTTCATCTTACAAAATTGGGAGATTAATTATTAAAAATATGTACCTACAATGTACAAATATACAAATTAAAACGTTGCAGGATTTGAATGCACCTCTTGGAAACCTAACTGTCGCTCTGACCTCTTAAGTCATTCGTTTGTCTACGGCTTCCAAGATACGCGTTACTAAATAACTATCAACGAAAGAATCGAAAATTCTAAAATACATTTTAAGCGATATTTCAACCTTATATAAGTTTACGGATGACAGATTACAAACCTTGCCTAAGGCAATATGAGAAATATAAATTGACATATTTTTGTATTTTTTCAGTTTGATTTGTACCGATATCTACTTAATAAAATAAATTAAGAAATTTATTTTGTTTCCATATATTTCTTGCGTATATATAAATAGCTAAATAAAACGAACGAACCCAACAGTTTGTCTGGATAATCTACATATATATAGATATAATAAAATTGTAAGTGACTGTCTGTACATGAAGAAATATGAGAAAATAGGGAATTTATCAATGATTTTTAAGATTTTTGTCTGAATGTCTGTTTATCTATGTGTTTATGTAGGCTAATCTCAGAAACAGCGTAACTGATTGTAATGTTGTTTCCACTATTGTATTTTCGTAAACTTTCCATAATATATATATATATATATGTATATATGTATGTATAGTGTATGTTTTATTTTAAGCGGTGCAAATATAAATATACAAATAATAAGGTCGTAACTGCCCGCAGTCTGTACATAGAGATATGAATACATCTCTTATTACGGTCATTTATCAATATATTAGAACCCAAAACCATAATTTCTAATTTTCTGTCTGTGTGTCTGTCCGTGTGTTTGCGCACGCTAATCTCACAGACAGCTGGACCGATTTAAATACTGTTCACTATTGTATTTTCGCGAATATATTAGTATTTGTTTTATTTTAATCGATTTATAAATTAAAAAAGTTATATCTCTGACAAGATGATTACAAAATATCTTTTAGTGAATTGACTGAAAATCTATATAAGTGGTTGATTTTAATCAATATAACTAGCGATCCACTGCACCACGACGGCCTCTTAAACAGTAAAAAATAAAATTTACTCCAATAGGAATATACGTTTTAACCATCGAGTGTACGTACCAGTATAACGCTTCACAATCCCGCAACAACGTCAAATGTTTCCTTATTTTTACCAAATTTTTCCTTTATTTATTTTTGCCGATGAAAAAACAAATATCCTTAACAAAATACACTGACAGTATTGTTAAAGAAATCCTTTTTATTTCTGCTCTCGATTTTATATATAAAATAGGTTTTCAACGAATCTATAGAATGGGGGTTGTACAATACAAAAAATAATATATATAAAATCAGCTTTACGCTGTATCCCACACACTGCAGGGTAGGCAGAGGGAACGTAGTGAAAAACACTCTGTTCCCCACTTTCTGCCGAATTCCGGAGGCATTGCGTGTTAAGTGGCAGAACTCAACGCCGCGCTTTACCTCGACACCAGAGCGAAGAAATGGAAATATAAATTTAAGTAAATATTTCATCTCCTCGAGTGGGAGTCGAACCCACAACCAGTCGGTTTACAGTCACACTTTGTGCCTCTGCGCCACGACCGGCCTCTATAAGAATATGTATTTATATATGTATGTATATATATATATATATATATATATATATATATATATGAGGCCGTCGTGGTGCAGTGGATCGCTAGTTATATTGATTAAAATTAACCACTTATATAGACTTTCAGTCAATTCACTAAAAAATATTTTGTAATCATCTTGTCAGAGATATAACTTTTTTAATTTATAGATCGATTAAAATAAAACAAATACTAATATATTCGCGAAAATACAATAGTGAACAGTATTTAAATCGGTCCAGCTGTCTGTGAGATTAGCGTGCACAAACACACGGACAGACACACAGACAGAAAATTAGAAATTATGGTTTTGGGTTCTAATATATTGATAAATGACCGTAATAAGAGATGTATTCATATCTCTATGTACAGACTGCGGGCAGTTACGACCTTATTATTTGTATATTTATATTTGCACCGCTTAAAATAAAACATACACTATACATACATATATACATATATATAATGGAAAGTTTATCCAATAGTGGAAACAACATTACAATCAGTAACGCTGTTTCTGAGATTAACCTACATAAACACATAGATAAACAGACATTCAGACAAAAATCTTAAAAATCATTGATAAATTCCCTATTTTCTCATATTTCTTCATGTACAGACAGTCACTTACAATTTTATTATATCTATATATATGTAGATTATCCAGACAAACTGTTGGGTTCGTTCGTTTCATTTAGCTATTTATATATACGCAAGAAATATATGGAAACAAAATAAATTTCTTAATTTATTTTATTCAGTAGATATCGGTACAAATCAAACTGAAAAAATACAAAAATATGTCAATTTATATTTCTCATATTGCCTTAGGCAAGGTTTGTAATCTGTCACCCGTATAACTAATATAAGGTTGAAATATCGCTTAAAATGTATTTTAGAATTTTCGATTCTTTCTTTGATAGTTATTTAGTAACGCGTATCTTGGAAGCCGTAGACAAACGAATGACTTAAGAGGTCAGAGCGACAGTTAGGTTTCCAAGAGGTGCAGATTCAAGTCCTGCAACGTTTTAATTTGTATATTTGTACATTGTAGGTACATATTTTTAATAATTAATATCTCAATTTTGTAAGATGAAACGTAATGTTAATATAAAACAAATTATTAAATAAAAATACGAAAAAGATGTAAAAAATTTATAAAAAAAAAACAAAAAATAAAACAAACTTTCTAAATAGCTAATAAAAAAACCGGACAAGCGCGAGTCAGGCTTCCCCACCGAGGGTTGATTTTATATATAAAATAGGTTTTCAACGAATCTATAGAATGGGGGTTGTACAATACAAAAAATAATATATATAAAATCAGCTTTACGCTGTATCCCACACACTGCAGGGTAGGCAGAGGGAACGTAGTGAAAAACACTCTGTTCCCCACTTTCTGCCGAATTCCGGAGGCATTGCGTGTTAAGTGGCAGAACTCAACGCCGCGCTTTACCTCGACACCAGAGCGAAGAAATGGAAATATAAATTTAAGTAAATATTTCATCTCCTCGAGTGGGAGTCGAACCCACAACCAGTCGGTTTACAGTCACACTTTGTGCCACTGCGCCACGACCGGCCTCTATAAGAATATGTATTTATATATGTATATATATATATATATATATATATATATATATATATATATATATATAGATATATATATATATATATATATATATATATATATATATATATATATATATACATACATATATAAATACATATTACCAGTTTGCAAGAACGTTTTAATAAAATAAATTATGATTAATGATTTCCCCGAGTTTGGATCGAATTCACAACCACGATGCGACGACCTAAATTACTATCTTAACAAAATCATATTAGAAATGGCCGTTCATTATTAAGAACCCTTCCCTTAAACTTAATACGCACAAGTGCCTTTATGATACATATGCTCAGCGTACGAGGACTCTCCACGTGAGGACTCTAGAAAACCAAATGGTCTATTAGGACTTGTCTAGTTCTAAGAGTGATTGTGTTTGAATTATTCTATAGAAAATTTTAAATGAAGTTATTATGAAAATTATTATGAAAATTATCAACAAACATTTTTATAAATTTATATATAAAAATGTTTGTTGATATTTTTCATATTTCTTTATTATAATAGAAAATTTGAAGCCAGTCGTGGTGCAGAGGCACAAAATGTGACTGTAAACCCGACAGGTTGTGAGTTCAAGTCCCATACGAGTAAATGAAATATTTAATGTTTTAATTTCTTAGCTGTCGAAGTAAAGTGCGGCGTTGAGTTCCAACACTCAATTGTAGAATTCAGTGGAAAATAGGAAATGAAAGATGCAGAATACAGAAGTAGAGAAGAGAAGCAGCTATTAGCATTCCTTGGAATAACCTTGCGGGCGTCGCGCAGGGCGAACCGCTATGCAAGACGAGGAGGATTTAGGTAGAAAGGAAGTTCGAACCCAAGCTATTCTTCTTGCTGTCCAACACAAAATTTATATATTCTATAACTGCTTTTGATTTATATTGTTATAATGTATTGATAATATATATATTGTATATAATAATTAAGTGGGAATCGAGCCCACAACCAGGAAAAAAAAACTACGTATAATCCCATATGAACCCAATTATTAACTCGACATTGTAGCAACAGTAGTGCTTCGAGCCTTAATTAATGCAATGTCACACGTTCGAGACAAAGATTTCACGCAACAATGTGCCCAAACCCACCACGTCCAGTCACGGTCGGTGACTTTGATAACTAACACTAACTGGGTGGACTTTGAATTAGAATAATAATATGTTGTTGTATTTTACTGTACAACATTATTTTGTTGTTGAATAACTTATTTGTTGGTACTTAATAATTATAAGGCCAATCGTGGCGCAGCGGCACAAAGTGTGCCTGTAAAACCAACTAGACCGACTAGAATTCTAAATCAACTGGAAGTTCTCTTTTTAATTTTGATTCCCTTTATGGTGTCGATTTACGCATTTTTTTGCGATTTAAAAGGTCATATTTTTTTTTAAAGTAAAATATGTAGAAATACGTTTTTCAGGAAATCTTGATGCTATAGATTTTAATTCAATATCTCCAAGCGTTCCTGAGATAAAGGCTCTTGACAGATAGACAGACGGACGGACAACAAAGTTATTTTATAAGTGTTTTATTTGTAAAGATAGACTTTTTCAGACCGTTTAAAAAATAGAACATACCGGAATTTGAACCCGAGTCTCTTGGGAACCATTCTCGTTGGACACTACCCAAGAGATATAAAATGTTTTACTAAAAAAAATACAATTCCTAATCGCAGAATAATGATTTTAAAATATAAAAATAATACCATAAATATATTCTATTATCTATTATTCACATTCCTTTAGTTATGATTCTTTACACGCCACTATACGACAAATCGTGCCATACAAAATTCTATCTCCAATTCGGATTGAGTGCGTACATTGTAAACAATACGTACCATCTGAGCATCCTATGTTTACTTACGATCGATGCTTCTTCAATTTCACGCGGTATTTACTTTCACTGAACACTGACATATGCTTTGTTTAGATGTGGGAAGTAGTTGAGCGAGTAGCTGGAGCTAGAATAAAATAATTATAATTAAAATAAATTTTGTATTGCAATTGAGTCTGACTGTACGCATGAAGGTTGTGAGTTCGATTTCTAATCGTGGAATTAATTATTATCATTTATTCGTTTTGGTGACACGACAACGTTTATTCTAGGTGCCTTTTGTTTCCCTTACTATGTGGAAAAAGTTTGTAGCGTTCATATTGGAATTGTCTGACAGTAAATAAGAGGAAAATCTCTTCTAGAAAGATTAGTGTATATAATATTCCCGAGTAATATCCCGAGTAGACAAACTCATATCCAATTACGCTATTACAAGAACAAATAATACAATAAAATATTCAATTCGAACGAATCCTTTTATATTGATATTAGCTCGCGTTATTCGCGGTGACGACGAGGCTGTATTGACAATTGATACATGCCAGGAAAACAATGGAACAGATTTTCAGTGTGAGATGGCAATTAAACCTGATTTACATATAGAGGTATGCGTGTATTTGATACATTGATTGGGAAGCAAGACCATGTTTGACTATACACCGTTTCGTCAATAGGTTAATTAAAGTCTATCGGAAATGTGTTGAGATTTGAATGATTTATTTGGTACCGTTTTATAGTATGCAATTGTGTAGAAAGAGTAAACGGAGAGGAATTCAACCCTACGTCCAATGCATATGATTATGATTTTTACGAAATTGCAGGTTAATTGGCATTTTCTTTATAAATTGAATGTTATTATCTTCAGTATCAATAAATCGTGATTACTAATAAATTGATTTTGTTTAACTTCACGACGTATATCGTATTAGTATTGTAGGTAGAACGAAGACACTCTGGTCTTATCTCTCCGCCTTAATTGAGAACAATAAGTATTTAGTGGTGAATTTCAACACCATGTTTTATTAGATAAATAGCGAGGAAAATAAAACAATTCATTCCACAAGCCGGCATCGAACCCACAACTATTGCTTTTACAGTCTGATCCACTACCCAATATGGCTTTGGATGATCCAAATAAAAGTAGTTTTTCAAGAGTAAAAAGCCCAGGCACTATGCCAAATTAATGCTAAGCCATACATTTACTTGATCCTAGGAAAAAACTCATATATTCTAAAATATTTCCCATATTTTAGCTTCTAGGACTACAGGTTAAGATTTGAAAGAGAAAAGATTTATAGCAAAAAAAAAATATATTTACTTCTATTCTATTCTAGCTCAATTAATTACTTTTATTTTTAAAAAATAATAATATGAGGCCAGTCGTGGCGCAGCGGCACGAAGTGTGACTGTAAAATCGACTGGTTGTGGGTTCGATCCCCACTCGAGGAAATGAAATATTTACCTAAATTTATATTTCCATTTCTTCGCTCTGGTGTCGAGGCTAAGCGCGGCATTGAGTTCTGCCACTCAACACGCAATGCCTCCAGAATTCGGCAGAAAGTGGGGAACGGAGTGTCTTAACACTAGGTTCTCTCTGCCTACCCTGCTGTGTGTGGAATACAGCATGAAGCTGATTTAATTGAATTATTTTTTTAATAATAATATTGTCAGCGAACTCGTGTAATAGAGGGTAGATGTAGATGAAAAAGATGATAAAAGCAGTGGAATTGTGTCAATCGGGGGTAATCGCTTGTAGGCAACGGCGCTAACTGAAGGAAACTCGTGTGAAGTATTGTTAGTAGGTGATACATATCACTTATTGTAATTACATAGTATCTCTTTCCATATAGTTTAGAAACATATAGACGATATGTGTTTATATTGTTTTTTTTGTAAAAAAAAACGTTAACCGCTTCCGACTTCCATCAATATATTATAATAGTAACAAGAATATTTTTACATTAGGCCAGTCACGGCGGCAGGGTGAAACTCGACAGGGTGTGGGTTGGATTCCTACTCAAATCAAGTAAATAAAATACTTAATATTTTCATTTCCTCGTGCTGTTAACGAGGCAAAGCGCGACGCTGACGTTGCGGCGAAAACTGGGGAACGGAAGTGTCTGAGTGGGAAGGGAATGTTAACAGGTTCCCACGTTCCCTCTGCCTGCCCTGATATGACTACGAAATATAGTGTCAAGTTAAAAAAAAAAAAATCTTAAAAAAAAGAAAAATATTTAGATTCAAACAAGGCAACAGGGTTACCTCCGCCTACTTTTCCTAAACTATACTAAAACACCGTTTCTCTTGTTTCATGTCCATTCAATTCAAAATGGTTGATCGCGTACATCCCTCGGATTTATTTCTTAGCTTTTACCAAAATAGATTTGTTCCGATATCTGTTAGCTGCTAAGCACATACGAAGTATAAAATATATGATAAAAGTTTAATAAACGATAGTCTTGGGTTTGATTCCCACTAGAGGAAATATTTAATATTTTCATTTCCTCGTTCTGGTATTGAAGCAAAACGCGGCGTTGAGATCCGCCAGTCAACTCGCAATGCCTCAAGAATTGGTGCAAGGTGGGGAACAGAATTTTCGTAATAGGAAGTGAAGTGGAGTGTCTTAAGTTCTTAACACTAGGTTCCCAGGTTTCTTCTGTCTATGCGGCTACGTGAGGGCTTCAGCGTGAAGCTATAAGATATTAAAAATATTGAATAGTATTTGTCTACAATTTATATTATTTAAAAACCTCGAAAATTAAGAGTTATATTTAGTATTGATTCTTGTGACTTTGAGCTACGATGAGAGTGTAATTCAGTTTTTAGAAAATATTTTATTTGCTGCTCGGTAGATAATCAAAAGCTAAAAGCCGCTAAACAGAAAAAAAATCTAGCAATTGAAAATTTTAAAATCAAAAATTGATTGATTTGAATCAAATTATTTTATTATACAGAACAAACACCACGTTTCACAATTGATTCAACATCAATAACTCAGATTTATCTCTGTTTCAATATAATCGAATGAATGTAAATAAAGCTACCTATCTGTTAAGTTGGTGTCTGTATAACAAGCTGGCTAAAGTTAAATTTATTCGGTGAAAAGGGCCTTTAGCTTGTGGATAATAGAATCAATTTATAAGTCAATTTGAAAATTAGTTTATTAATTTCATTCTACTAACTTATTTATTGATATATTGTTGTTGAATAAAATTCTTAGTTGTATAGATAGTAAATAACAAGTTTATATTTTGAGGCTGGCTGTCACACTTAAAATTACCCTATGCCGTGAATTCCTACGAGATTGCGGCTGCAACAGTCTTATTGAATACTTCGGGACGTTTGTGTGTAATCTTGTTGAAGGTACTTGTTACGCTTGTTTATATTATTATTGTTAGAATGGTGATTCGTGTTGTTGATTGATTTGTGAGATCATTGTCGGTCGATTGGTTCAATAAACGTACGGCACTCTCCACAGTCGTGTCTCGAACCGTACGCGGACACTACATACACCAGAGGGTCAGGACATAAAATAGCACCACACACCCGTATGAGACGGCGGACACTACTACACAATAATACTAATCGTATACCAAGTCGTAGAAGTGCATGCTCGCTTGCATAGCCTCCTTGTCTGCGTTATTGATAAAAGATCACTTTGATCCACAGTATGTGTCACTCCTACATATATATTGCCTTTATAAGAAATTCAATACTAAAAGATCGTGCCATCATAAGCTTCGAATTATTATATTATATTTATTATACATTTAGTGCGAGTCTTTACGTGCATCTTATTTATTTGTACCGTAGTACTTCAGAGTTTGACTCGACCGCTGCCTTCCAATAACACTACGTGAGTAGTGGGTTGGAAGATATATAGATGAGATATATAGATGAGATGACGGTTGCGACACTCGGGACGCGAATACATGAACTAGTCAAGATTAATATGATATTAAAAATATGTAGATTGTATTATTCATACCATGTTATTTATCGTATTACCATGCTTATTTACTTTTATTTTATTTTTTATTAATTTATTTTATAACTTATACCGAAGGTAAATACTGTTACAAACTTTGCAAAAAACGTTTGACTGACATAATATAATTTGTCAATTTGTATCAGTAGTTCCTGAGATTAACGCAATTAAAAAAACAAATTTGTTAGCTTCATAACATAATAATAGATTTAAACATCGAAAACTATATAAAATATTCCTCTATTAGTTAAAATCCTGCATTTCACACAAAATCCTCCAAAGGCCGAATTTGAATAATGGTATCAATAAACTTTATAACAGGATAACAAACACAGCAACTTTAAATCTCTTCACTGAAAAGGGTGTAGAAGTTGTGGGTACCTTTGTCTGTGGATTACGTCGGCACTAATTTGATATGTAACGTGAGGGCGAAAGGTTATTTGGTGTTATTAACTCACTTCGAAAGGACTAAGACTTAGTTATAGATGTTTCTTAGTATTATATAATAATAAAATGGACCATGCATTTTTGTATCTTCATGCTGTAGCAGATTGAGCATAGGGAACCTAGTGAAAGACACTCCATTCAGGTAGCGGTTGTATGGTGAGTTTTTTGGTTTTTTTTACCCAGCTTCACGCTGTATCCCGCACACAGTAGGGTAGGAACGTAGTGTTATGACACTCCGTTCCCCACTTTCTGCCGAATTCTGGAGGCATTGCGTGTTGAGTGGCAGAACTCAATGCAGTTTTTTGCCTCGACACCAGAGCGAAGAAATGGAAATTTAAATTTAAGTAATTATTTCATCTCCTCGAGCGAGGATCAAACCCACAACCAGTCGGTTTTACAGGCACACTTTGTGCTCATGTGCCACGACTGGCATCCTGTTTTTTTGACTACCGCAATGAAATGAAAATTATTCATTCCCCCTATTATATATATATATATATATATATATATATATATATATATATATATATATATATATATATATATATATATATATATATATATATATAGGAATAGCAGATTATAAGTGTAGATTCAAATTGATTAATAAAATGTGTTATTATGATCAGATATATTTATTAGCTATTGCGAGTATACAAGTTAAAGAATTGATTGAGGTCTATCGTGACAAACGTTCACAAGCGCATGTCTATAAGCGCAACGGTTGTGGGTTCGATTGTTACTTAAGGAAATGTAATATTAAATATTTTTTTTAACACTAGGTTCCCTTTTTTTAACACTAGGTATGATACAGCCTGAAGCTGAATAAATAACATACCTACTTACTATAATTAACAACAGTTCTAACCTATGAAATGTATACTAAAATTATATTCACACCTCAACAGCAACGTGAGACGCTAAATAATTTATAATTCAAGGTTCTATTTACATTCTGACTACATAGTCTAATATATGCTGGTATTGGGACAAGTAATATAATGTACATACAGTGCATATAGGATACAATTCTATGTGGGAAGAAAGCGTCACTAAAAGTCGGATATAATATTGAAGAAAAATTATGAGTTTTTGTTTTACGTTATATCTTACACATAGCAAGAGAAGCAGAGGGAACCTTGGCACCTAGTGTAAGTTTAAGGCACTTAATTCCCATAAAACATTTTCGATCCACATTTTTCCCTCCAATTTTCTAGAATTCGTGTGATGTGGGGGATATCAACGTCGCGCTTGATCTTGTTACCATATGTAGTTACATTTCCCCATGTGATAACGAAATTGGGAACTTATTGTCAAGACATTTCCGTTACCCACTGAGCCTCATTACCAGAGCGAGGCAATACAATATTAAATATTAAATTATAATAACTAGTTAGAAAACTGGTCATAGTTAGAGACCAGAGCGGAACCACGAACAAATTCCATAGCACATAAATAACTTAATTTAAAATGATAACTAAAACTGCAAACAATGGAGTTTCGTCTGAATTTGTTCAGCGAGTTAAAACGCAAATTCGTCGAGTTGTAAACTTAATTATGGCGTTAGAAGCTCTTAGTAAATACTTGGGGGAATTACTTATATACTCTGATATAGAGGAATCTTGTGGAGGGCCGAAATGAAGCGATTTGAAAAGTGTCACGGTCATTTGTTAATTGACCACAGTATTTTTTGGGTTAATAAAGAGTTAAGTACGATAATAAGTTAAGTACCTTTTCTTATGTACGATGGGGGGTTCAAGATGGATGGCTTGCCCGCAGCGAACCCTGCCAGGCCTTATGAGGGCTGCAACGTTCCATCAGCCACGTAGAGCTCTCGAGAGCGCACTGTTAGGGGTTCTCGTAAGGCGATCTCACCAGTGCGTAAATGTCGGTGACACCACCCAGAACGCTATATCTGAAGCAAGACATGACACAACTGATTTGCCGGGCAGTCGGGTCGCTCTCTGGTAAGTCAGCCGGTTTCTGCGCTGATTTACCAGAGAGCGAATGGGGCTGTCCAGGTGTAGGTGTATTATTGTCGTGTCGATTTGTTAGAACACAGAGCGATCAAACCGAGACTGCTTTGGGATCGCTTCAAAATGGGGATAAAAAAGTATTCTTTTTAGGGCGCCGGTATGCGCCGGTATATGCCTCATATCCTGTAGGCGAGGTCGAGGAGTATTAGGAGAGTGTTAGAGACGTTCTAGGTAGTGTTAAAAGGAATGAAAAGTTAATAATATTTGGCGATTTGAACAGATATATCGAAAATGTGCGAAGCGATTACGAGGGACTGCTAGGTCAGTATGGTGACAAGAGAATGAATGTGATAAACATGATGTTTGACCATAAACAAATTCATACGTATACACGCGAACGGATGGGAAATAACAGGATTACTAGTGCCTCAAATGCATTGATGGACAGAATTCGCAATGAAGAAATACACAGAATGGCAGGTACTAGCGAGGATGTCACGGTGAGAATCATGAAGAACGTGATTAGCTGGGGCACGTCGACTGAATGAGTGACGAAAGATTAGCAAAATGCTTAACCTTCGAAAACACAGTTTCAAAAACAAAGATACTGGAGGAAAGTCACGTAACAATCATGAAGTTCATGACGGTGGACGAGGTGAAAGAAGCATGTAGAGACCGTAGCATTTTATTTTATTCTACCAAAAATCTATGTCTAAATATGCGTTCCATACTATAATAAGATGTTATTAATTCATACTTCTTCATGCTGCATCCCGTATACAGCAGGGTAGGCTGACGGAACCTGGAAATCTATTATATATATATATTATATAATATATTCCCGCATAATTCTGGAAGTAATGTGTGTTGAATGGCGGAACTCAAAGCCACGCTTTGCCTCGTCACCACAGCGAGGAATCGAAAATCAAACCCATACCCAGTGAAGTTTACAGTCCTACACTTGTGCCCCTTCGCCACGACTGGTGCTACATAATATATTACTTATATGAACGAAACACTAGATGCATAAACATAAGCTTATTATGCACTACATAATAACAAAATCGATAGTTAAAAATGGTAAAACGCCTGTGTAAGTGACATAAAATCAGCAGCAACGGGGTCTAGTGGGCGATCCAATTAAAGCTATAATTGGACTATCGCTACCGCATCGATATACCGCTTTTTAAATATAAAACATGGAATGATGGAAACAATTACTTAGTTATGATTTTTTTACCTATATTTCTTCTGAGGCCATCACGATGCAGGGGCACAAAGGTGGGACTGTAACACGTCGGTTCGACTCCCACTCGAGGTATTGAATTATTATTTATTTATATTTTCATTTCTGCCCTGTGGCACCTGAGTAAGAGCGCGGTGTTGAGTTCCACTAATCAATACGCAATGCTTCGAAAATTCAACGGAAAATAGGAAACGGAGTGTCCCAACACTAGGTTTCCCCTGTCTACCTTGCTGTGTGGATCTATTGAAGTCATTTTACTATCTATATATAGTTCTCTCCAGACTGACATGACTAATTTAAGTTCCTAAAATTGTGTAATTTTTACTTTAAATTTAAAATATAATAATTATAATTGAGCTGCTTATTTGCTGCCTGCATATAGTAGTACTTTTAGGTAGAAAGTCTACAACAGAGTTTTCTACTGGGGTTTTATGTATACCTCCCAAAAACTATAAAAAAAATGTAAGAACATGACCAATTTTAGAACAATTCAAAAATATCTCGTACAATCTTATATTGTTAATCATAATTACGTATTTCATTCTATTTCTTCCATCTATTTTAATTATTTTTACCTAACGAGAAAATAAATGGAGTCAAACCTATAATAATAAAAATCTGAAATCCAAAGGAATGTAATTTTAATTAAAGGAACTTTTCAAATTTACTTGAAATCAACATCAAAGGATCAACAAATTTCATTTAATTTGTTTAATTTCGTCCATATTATCTTTTCTCTACAGTTTTAAGAGTCGACTTAAAACATATAAACTTATTAGATTCATTGAAAACAGCTCGACACTTAGAATTTTCAGTTACAATTTTTTTTATTTTTATCTGTAACTAGAGTAGAAACTACAATTTTTTTTATTTTTATCTGTAACTAGAGTAGAAACTAAATTGGATTAATTATAAATATTTTCTATTATTTACATATTTTATGTAGTTGTCAATTACTTTTTGGTTTATCAATTTATTTTACATATATGCTTTTACCATAGCTTCAGATTAGGACTTATATTTAATAAAAAAGAAATGTAAATATAATATTGACAGCAAGAAAAGAATTAAAATTTTGTAAATCAGTGTCACTAAACGATATTAAGTCTAAAACTATTAAATTTTAGTATTCTTTAAGAGCTCAAAATACAGAGGGAACTTAGTGTTAAAACATTCCGTTTCCAACTTGCCGTTCTATTTTTGTGAAATTGCATGTCGAATGGCGGGAATCAACGCCACGCTTTGTCTTGCAATCAGAGTGAGAAAAAAAATAAATAACTATTACATTATTTCAATTGAAACGAACCCACAACCGTCACCCTTACATTCCCACGTTGCACCACGACAACCATATCATCTAAATATATCACAACATTATATTTTGATACACTACAATCACATACAGGTTCAATAAACTAACTCTTTGAAATCAATTAACGAATCAACTTTTATCCTGCATGATCCCGCGCTTCTACAGATAGTTAATGAAGATCCAATTTTCAACTTATAAGTCAGTTCGAAACTCTTCTGTATAGAACTCCTATTCCGTAAGAACTTTTTAATTGCTATTTCTATCAATATAAAACCTACTTATTTGATATTGATGCTTTCGTAGTGCATTATTTACTATTGAGGCCATCGTAGTTGGGATCTGGCTGGAAATCGCGATGGTTGTGGGCCACTAGAGGGAACGAACTATCTAATAACTTCGTTTCCTTGTTCTGGTACCGAAGCAAAAGCGCGCTTGAGTTTCGCTATTCAACACGCATTACCTCAAAAGTTCTGCGGAATGTACGGAACGGAAATATCATTATGGAAATCGGAGTGTCTTAACATAAGGTTCCCAAGTTTCATGTCACTACCTTAGTTCCCCGCTCGGTCGGCAAAGTATTTAGTCGTGAAGATATTTGCTAATCACGAGATCGATACTCACTCTAAAAAAATATTATTAAATAGTATTTTCCTATTTCAATATTAATTATCACCAATTGCGACCCGATATTCCTTTTTATATTAAGAAAGGAAACGTATACATCTTTTAAATTGATATTAAAATGTATATATAAAATATGAATTCTAAATATAAAATTTAAACAAATAGTAGTGCAAAAGTTCCCAGACCAATGCATAATATAAGGAATAACTGGGATTCTTAATCAAAGTTGCAAAGTTTAATATCCGAACTTTTAAGATCAGCTATCCAGTACATTTCTAACTTATCATCTACCTACATTCGTTATCTGTGAACACTTTTAATAAAATTTTAGTTTTTATACTGTGATTTTTATTTAAATATATTATAAAAAAAATCCCATTTATTCCTTTAGCTTTTACACGCTATATTCCACATGGAGCAGTGTAAGCAGAGGAAATCTAATATTCTAGTAGTAGTAGACACTTCGTTTTTCGTTGTCCAAAAAAAATCAAAAAATATATTTTTAATGTAAAATCCGGAAAACGAATTTTTGTATTTATTAAGAAAACGTATAAAAATTGGAACATAGCGGGATTTTAATCCGCGCCTCTTTGGAAACCGTCCAAGCGCTCTCACCAACTAAGCCATACGTTCTCATCGAGCTACGTCGAAATTCTTATACGCGAATTATAACTTATTTATGTTGTATCTCTGTAGGGAGATTTTTTTTTTTTTTTTTTTTTTTTTTTTTTTTTTTTTTTTTTTTTTTTTTTATGGAAGAGACACGGCAAACGAGCGTGCGGGTCACCTGATGGTAAGTGATTACCGCCGCCCACGGCCCCGTGCAACCCCAGAGGAGCTACAGGTGCGTTGCCGGCCTATTAAGATGGGTTGGGCGCCGGGGCCCGGCATTACCTGATGCGAAACGCAGTGGCATAAAGCCACTACTTCACGCCGGTTTTAAATGCCGGGGGTGGTAATGATCCGGTCGAGTCTGCCCATGCGTGTCGCCATTGCTGGCGACGTGACTCTACCACACGTACTTTAGTCGCCTCTTACGACACCACCAGTACCAGGATGATCCTATTCTAGGCCGGGATCACACGGCACAAAAGTAGGGAGATTTATAGTAATAAGTGAAACATAAATTAAAGAGATCATTGCGGGGCAGTGGCACAGTGTCAGACTGTAGCCGGGTACCCGTTCATTTCCCAAGTAACAAAAATAAGTTCGGCGTTGTTTTCCGCAGCGGGAAATGTGGCCGAAAATGGAGAACGGAGTGTTTTAACAAAAGGTTCCTTTTGGGTATCTTGCTATATGCGGAGTACAACTTGAAAATATTATTACTATTTCTAAAATAAATTTTAGGTAGGGTGGAAAAAAATAACTTTGTGGAATCTCTCCTAGTTATTTTCAAAGGTTTTTCATTTAAATCAATATTAAATATATGTATGACAAAGCACAATTTTAATCTAATTTTAAAAATTTAATCAACTCTTAATTTTTATGTAACATTGGCTAAAATCGTTTCTATCAACGGCTAAGTCGCGTCCGTGATTGAGTTCCTTTATCTCAAGCCGCACCAATAACGCCATTACGCCTCCCTTTGACGCTGACGCGGCTTCCTTGCTCTATTAGAGTGGAGATGAAATTTCAATCTACTGCAAGTAACTTAATAAGTGATAAAATAAAGTAATATTGTTATTATATCATTACATGGTTAAAGGTAAGCCGTCGCGGCGCAGTGGAATAGCATATGACTGTAAACACGACGGTTATGGTTTCAATTCATACTTTTAGGATTGGTTAAATTTTAAATTATTCTCCTCACTCATGTGGATAAAGCGTGGCGTTGAGTGCCGTTAGTAAAGACGTAATGTCTCGAAAATTGACGAGTAAAGCGTGAAGCTGTAGAACTATACATTGAAAGTTGAGACCCGCTCGTGGCTTCGCCCGCTTGAAATATACAATTATTTATTCACTTATCTAAAATATGACGAAAAACCTATAGACTTGCCCACCGAGGGTTCCATACAAAAATTGGAGGAGTCGAGTTTTTTAGAAATTCAGGCTTAGCTTAGCCAGAGCCCTTTTATCTGATACTTCACTTAACTTAACTAGCGGCTTTAATAACAAGTTTTCTCCTCCCTTTAATACGTCTTTGCCACGACTGGCCTCATTTAAAATACTTTCGACTTCTTATAACATTTTAATTCAAAAAACAATATTTATACATTGTAAGCTGAAGTTTTCTAATTCAATAAAATAAAAATTTTGTTATTAAGCTCCTCGAGTAGGGATCGAACCCACAACTGTTTTGTGCCCCACCGTCACGACCGCGATTTCAGCCACGTGCAGATTCTATCATAATCTCATAATTTTACAGACCAAGAAGCCAACAGCAAAACTTACGTCAAGTATTTAGAGCTTTCAAAGGGGATAAGTGGCGAACTTAAACTTTAAATTGTTTGCTCGATCCACACCTGTACTCGAATCTTAAGGTGGAGTAGGTACTCTAAGCTTGGTATTCATCTTACGCTAAGCCTATATTATAAAAATGCCATATAAAAAAAAGAAAAATTTTGATTTTCACGATTATTACACATATTAAATGAAACTAATTTAACCAGGTTAATCGCGTATATTTAAGATTTTTACATTTTGGAAACCCGACGTTTCGAACACTTTACAGTAGTCCGTGGTCACGGGTAGTCCGTGGTTACGGGGTCAGTCTACCCGTGACCACGGACTACTGTAAAGTGTTCGAAACGTCGGGTTTCCAAAATGAAAAAATCTTAAATATACGCGATTAATCTGGTTAAATTAGTTTCATTTAAAAGAAAATTTGTTTTTTACCTTAATTTATAGAGAAAAAAGTCTGCTCCACGCTATATCCCGTAAACAGCAGTATCAGATTAACCCTTTTGATCACATACAACAAAGAGCCCGTCGAATCGTTGGGGACCCAATTATTTGTGAAAGGCTTCACACATTGGCTTTGAGTGGAGATGTCTCCTCGCTGTGCGTTATTTGGTGTATTTGTTCTGGAGTACTGTTTGAACTGTTGTCTGCTGGCGATTTTTAAACCGCGCAATACGTCAGAAACTGAAATACCATCCACGCCATCTGAATAGGTGGCACTTCACTAATGTACGGTTTCGGAAGAACTTACTTTCTTGGCCTACCTGCGGCAGTGGGTCCAGGTCGGCAACGAACCTGTAGTTTCTCTGGTGTTTCACTAGGTCATGGACGACGGTGATCACTTACCATTGGGTGAAAAAAATGGACAAGCACGAGTCGGGCTCGCACGCCGATGGTCTCGTATAAAGCTTTTCCAGAAGCGACTTTTTTTTGAAATTCAAGCTCAGCTTCACGCTGCAACCCGCATTTAGTACCGCCGAATTCTAGGGGTATTGTATTTTGAGTGGTGGAACTGGCGAAATCGAACCTACAACCTGTCGCATTTACAGTCACACGCTTGAGCCCTTGCACCACGACTGGCCTCTAAAAATATAAATTTAATCTACATAATATATTAAGATTACCATATAATTTATATGCATTATCGTCATATCGTTATTTGCTTTCATTAAACGAATTTTACGAGCAAATATTCTGTGATCTGTGAAAATCTGTATTCTGAAGTAATTGACAAAGTAGTCTGATTAAAATGAAAAATCATTTTGTTGTATTCATTCAATTTGCTTATTAAAATCTTTACGTATTATTTGTTTTCATTTTATATTTTATCATAAATCTATATTAATATTTATGAAACTGAAAGTTTGTTTGAACGCAGTAACCTCAGGAACTAATTTAAAAATATCTATTTCTATTGTATACTTTACTTTTCGATGAAGTGAGGATTACGTAAATAGTATGATAGCGTGGTATAAATATGTTATAGAATTTAAAATACATAAAATTGACAGGCACATATATTGCGGAGCTGAACGCTGAAATTTGGCTTTTGGGTTCCATGGAGGAGAGTCGTTCATGACAGTTTTCTAAAATTGGAAATGGCCTATTACGTTTTCAGTTCGCGAAATGATGGACTGTCACTAGATTTGTAAAAAATCAGAACTTAATAATATTTATTTTAAGCTTAATGTTAAACATTAGAGGTTAGGCTCCCTCTGCCTATTTTGTTATATGCGGGATACAGCGTGAAGCCAAAAAAAACGACATAAAACTCGCTCAGATAAGTTTTCATCCTGCTACATCAAAATTTTCAAATAACTGCCATAAGTTCTGTTGTAGAGACTTCCCTCACAAAATAGACGATTTGACATCCTTGATTCACATCTAAAATCGAACCCATAACCACTACACTCTAAACAAACTAAATAAACGAGATACCCAGTAACAATATATCTTCGACGTGTCAAGTTAGTATTGCACTCTATACGTAGTTAGTTTAAAAACTGGCCCCCATCCAATCCGCCGCGGTCCGCGAATATTGCCAGCGAAGAACGTAAATTGCTGTATATTGTTCTTTAAATGCCATTACAATGCATTAAAACGTTCATACATCATATTTAGGATGCCATTGGCATAAAATTTACATATTAATTGATACAAGCATTTTTTTTAAATAATTATTTTTATGTAGTATTCGGCATAGCATTATGTAGCCTGGTAGGTGGAGGGAACTTCGGAACCTCGTATTAAGACACTCCGTTTACTATTAAGACACTACCGTTCCTCATTTTCCGCTGTGTTCTTAAGGCATAGTGTGTAGAACAGGGGAATTCAATGCCTCGCTTTACCTCGTTACAAGAGCGAAGAAACGAAAATATTAAATATTTTATTACCTCGAGTGGGAGTCGACCCGAAACCTGTGGTATTTAGTTACACGCTTTTTATATCTTTGGTCTGGAAGACGAGGCGCGCCGTCGAGTTTTGTTCTCGAAAATTGGATAGAAAGGATTGTAAGGCTCTTAACACTAGGTCATTCTGCCTATTCGGTTATTTGGTAAAATCGTAATGTTGCATGTTTTATAGTCTCAAATATTTTTGGAAGAGTGAAGATAAATTAAGTTTATTATATTTACTTACTTTCTGGTTATTATATTTACTGACTTGTGCCACACAACACGAATACCTCCAGAATTCGGTGGCAAATAGTGCACGGAAGTGCCTTGAAGGCAAAGGAGTGTCATGCCAATTTTTTTTCAGGATCCCTCTGTCTACTCTGCTATGTGCAGGATACAGAGTGAAGCTAGAAAAAATACTTTCTACTTATCTACACGTAGAAAAAATGTAATGCTTATATTGAACTTTTGTGACTCCGCCCAAAGCCGCATCTTGTTTAACTTAACAAGATAATGAATATTTTAAAATATTATCATTTAGTGTAGAGTCAGCTTCAGAATTATTCGCAATGATGTCACGAAGTAAATAATAAATGATGTATGACTTAATCTTACCTCCGGTTTTTCCCTACGTCGTCAAATAGAAGTAACTACTCATTTGTATGTTCTAAATTCTAACAGCTAATCTGCAGGAGGCTGCCTATAAAACGTGATGTCTTCCTGGATAAATGGACTCCTAGATAGATACAAAAGTGGATCGGGACCCAAATGAGCGTATGTATGTATGTAAATGCGATAGGTTGTGGGTTCGAGACCAACTCGAGGAAATGAAATATTTGATATCCTCATCTCTTCCCTCTGGTGCGAGGCATAGCCCGGAATTGAGTTCCGCCATTTAGTATTCAATGCTTCCAGAACACTTCGGGAAGTGGGGAGTGGAGTGTTTTTACACTAGGTTCCCTATGCCTACCTTACTACATGCAGGAAGCATCGTGAAGTTGATAATAATAACTTATGGTTCCGTAAGTCAAAAAAAAACCATATAAAATCATGTTGTTTTCCGTTTATCTATGTGTCTGTCCGTCTGTTAAGATCATTTATCTCCATGATACATATTACATATTGAATTGAGTAATTCCTAATTACCCGACTATGGTATAATATACATATGTATGTACGCACGTGAACATATTAATATATAATTAATCTTGAAAGCAAATTACTAGATATACTGATATCTATTAGTAAGGAACTTATTGAGCCGTAAAAGAGGTCTCGGAGTTGATGAATAAATGAATTGAATCGGATAAACACAACACTACCTCTGTGATAGAAACGTAAGATGATTTTCGGTAATAAGGTGATAGTACGTGTTATACCAAATACAATTCTCAATTTTATTTCACACACGCACGCAGACAGGGGAAACCTAGTATAGAGATTTAAGACACTCAGTTCCCCACATTCCGACAATTTTTTTTTTAGCAGAATGAGGAAATGAAAATAATTCATTTTCCTGAGTTGAAATGGAAACCACAAAAAGCATATCATAATATAAAAAAACCCGGACAAGCGCGAGTCAGGCTCACTCACCCAGGATTCCGTACAAAAATTAGGTATTTCTGAAATTCAAGCGTAGCTTAGCTAGAGCTTTCATCTGATACCTTACCTACACTAGCGGCCCTAATACCAAATTTTGCCCCTTTTTAAGGCTATTATTTTTAAGGATTTATCCACAAATATACAGTTTTCAGATTTTTTTGTTGAACTACTAGATGCAAGGTGCCAAATTTCATAATTATTAGTCAACCGGAAGTACTTTGTTAAATTGGATTCCCTTTATAGTGTTGAAATACGTATTTTTTTTGCGATAAAACGGCCATATCTTTTTTTAAAATAAATCAATAAAATCATGGGGCCATAGATCTGAGCTTATAGTTTAAATTTCAACTTGAAGCGTTCCTTAGATAAAGGCTTTTTACAGACAAACAGATGGACGGACAACAAAGTGTGTATAAGAGTTCCCTTTTTCCTTGAAAAAGGTACGGAACCCTAAAAATAAGCATTTTTTGTATTTTAAATAAATTTACACAAAGCTCATACCCAGAATAAAAGTATTTCGTAGAAATATATTCCAAAATCTTATTTTAACAGATTAACAATTCCCACGAAATCAGGATTCAGGATATTGAGCTTAAAAACTCAATTATTATTATATTATATAATAGCAAAATAGAAAAGCGAAAATTTTATACTTTTTATAGCTATGTTTAGTACATTTTCTTATATTTTATTTTAGTTATACAATATTATATATATCGTAAAAAACATAAAAACTATGCAATAAATATACTAAAACCTAAAAATTATGTCCTACGCCGACTTGGCGTAACAGCACAGATTGTAAGCGCGACGGTTGTGCGTTCGTTTGCCCACTGGGAGAAATGAATTATTATCATTTTCAAATTCGTGAATTTGTCAAAAATGGGGAATGAAGTGTCTTAACATTAGGTTGCATTTAATATTCTAGATTAATATGATGATAAAGATATACATACAGATTGTATTATTAGCTATATTATTTTTTGAGGCCAGTCATGGCGCAGGAGCACAAAATGTGGCTGTATACACGACTGGTTGTGGGTTCGATCCCACTCGAGGTGATATATTTATTTAAATTTATATTTTGTCGATTTCTTCGCTGTGGTCTAGAGGCAGAGCTGCGCGTTGAGTTTCGCCTCTAAACACTGCCTCTAGAACTCGGCGGAGAGTATGGAACGGAGTGTCTTAACGCGGGGTACAGCGTGAAGCTGATTTATTTTTATTTATTTATGTGTATTGCAATGCATATTTTTTATAATACATTCCTAAGGTACATACTGTTAAAGTGTATAATTTGGGATTTGTTTAGTATTTCATTGTACTCATTTACAATTTCAATGTGAGTTCAATGCAATGTTGACATAAGTCTGACCTGATGCTGCAGCCAGGATTATCAGCAAAGGTTATTTGACCTTGAAAATATTACAGCACCCTCATTTTAAGCAGAACAAAATTTCAAGATTATGACAAAGCTCAGTTGGTCAGTTTGGATAGTTAGTTTTATTTCTAGAAATTATTTTTTTAAACATATATGGCAAAACTATTAAATTGCAGATACATATCGTAGTTTTGGAGTTCAGCTATCTATATGGCAGACCTATCTGTTTTATTTATGAATAAAAATATTAAAACTATAAAAAGCTTGATATAAATATTAAATTTAGTTTTAAAAAGCGCCCTTACAAAGACATTAAAACGAAAATAAATTGTCAGAAAAATTTAAAATGGAAACAAAGCCAATAAAAAAACAAGCTATCAAAAAGGAAAAAATAAATACCTATACCTATAATGTATTTTCATTGTCATTTGCTAGTGTGCTCAATGAAAAAAGCCTACTTACTGAATAGTAGTTCACATAAGATTTTGTTTTGAAAATTTATTTTTACAGCCCGAATTCCAGACATTGCGCTTTTGAGTGGCGAAACTCAACGCTGTACATTATCTTACAATATTACATTGTATATGAACATATTGTAGATCTAAAATAATTTAACAAGATCCCCGAATATTGAATATAATATATTTTACTACGGCTGTGAGCTAGTAAGAAATACAATAATATCATCTAGGTTTGCTAAAACAATATACTGGTATGTCGAATCCTCGTCTACAAATTACTTCTCTGTGCTCATAATTTATATATTTTGTATATAAATAGACGCTTATTTTGATACATACAAAATTCCATTTTTTTAAGTACAGAAATTTTGTACGTATGGGAGAGAGGAGGACATTCGAACGATTTTTCAACTTTGTATCATATCTAAAAATTTTTTTAACTTCTTTACTATTTTAAAATGCTTAGTCTAACTATTGTGCCACAAAATCGTAGCATCATATGTAGAAGAATATATAAGTTAAAGGTGCAATATCAATTTTAGTAACAGTAGTCAAATGTTCAAAGCTACCCCCCTTCCGGGATAGATTTGAACATATATGGGCCAGTTATGAACTATTTTATTGAGTTCAATGAAATTAAAAGGCTTATCAAATTTTTAAGTAATTTTATTAATTGACTTAACATTAGAAACGATGGAGAAAAAGCAGGTTAGACAGAGAGAACCTAGGGATAAGACATCGTTCCCCACGCACCGCCTTATTTTCGAGACATCGAGTATTAAGTAGCGTAATTCGCCGTGATTGTCTTATTGACAGAGTGAGAAAATGAAATAATCTATTTCCCTTACTGTTAATCGAACCCACAACCGTTGCGATTAAACTCAAAGTTCAGACGCGTGTGCCAGAACGGTATATATACCTACATTGAATTATGTTTTTCGCGAATCTTACAAAAAAAATATGAACATAAAATCACATTCTACAAAAACACACTACAATTGAATATTGAATAACCAAAAAATGGCAGCCACGTAGGACGCAATAACTAAAATATCATTTTAAACAATAAAATATACTATTTTCATCTCAGAAACGTTTTTGTATACAAAAATATACGTTGAATTGTAGTCCTTTTTTCTCTTTTGTTAAAATATTCAATAGAATTTTTTGTTTTGTCTTTTTTTTCTTTATTTTTATTATAGAAGTCCACAAACTGTCAGGAAACACAAAAAAGGCAATTTTAAGAAATTAATTTCTTGAGTAGACAACTCCTCTAAAACCAGAAAAACCGTTATATGTTATTATTGTATTAGCAAGTTAGTATCTATCTGGCTGTAGTCCGAATGGTTGTGGGTTCAATTTCCGTTCAGAGAAATGGAATTCTCGCTATCGTAAAAGCTATAAATCAAAATCACTGATCATTCTGATATACAGGAAGAAATGGAAAAAAGTGGAAAATCCCGTTTGTTTTCCAGTTCTTTTGAGAATTTTTGTGTTTTCTCTGATTGATATTTAATTTTTTACTCATTATTATAAAAAAATCAAGTTCAAGTACAGCATAAGAAATATGAAAAAAAAAATGTGCGAAACCCTAACTAAATTATTGAATAAAAAAACCGTTCCACTCAACGTCGCGCTTTGCCTCGACACCAGAATGAAGAAATTGATATATAAATTTAAATACACATGAAGACAGATGGGGCACAAAATGTGAAAGTTAATGCGACTGGTTGTAAATTCGATCCCCACTCTGGTGTCGAGGAAAAACGCGGTGTTGAGTTCCTCAATTCAACACGCAATGCCTCTAGAATTCGGCTGAAAATGGGGAACGGAGTGTCTTAACATTAGGCTCTGCCCACGCTGCTTTGAGCGGAATACAGCTTGAAGCTGATTTTAAATACATATTTCATTTTCTCAAGTGGGAATCGAACCCACAACCAGTTGTGTTTACCTGTCAAATACACCTGTCCTCCTGCCACACCACTGGCGTCAAATATTTAATTAATGAATAATTGAATGAAAATGTAATATTGAACTGAAAACCCATTATTTATTTAATAAACAAACAATCCTACACTTTTACTTGAATTGATTTAGGTGTTTGAATTTATTGAACAACTAATACTAAAACTAAAAGTTCAAAACTTCCCCGTGAACAACGCTCGGGTCTTCACAGTCCGTTGGGTTTCGAGTATCGTAAATTTACATTAAAAACATTGTACTATATATATTTCAAGTTCAAATGTAACATTGTTATTATTTTCGTAGCTTTACCCTCTATCTCGGTTATAGAGATGCAGAGGGAACGTAGTGTTAAGACTCTCCGTTCCATCGAATTTTCGAGGCGTTGCGTGTTGAGTAAATCATTTTTCCTAAATATAAATTAAGATATTTTTAACGTACTTAATATTATTTATTTTTGAAGCCGCTGTGGCGCTTAAACCGTCGACCCCTATTCAGATAAATTTTATCTCCGCTCTGACACAGCGCGGCGTTGAGTATCGCCGCTTAACACGCGATTTCATGAAAATTTGGCGGAAACCGGGGAAACGAGCTGTTAGTAGTTATTCTTTCTCTACCATCCTAGGAAGGAAAAAAGCGCGAAGTTTTTTCTTTTGTCTTTTTCATGGTGCGGCATTAAGCTCCTGCAAGTTAAGAAAAAAAATGTAAAACAGAATAAAGAAAATGAATTGCAATCAGTATTACTAATTGGATATACAAAAAAAAGGAATTAATATTTTTGGTGCCGTTCAAATATTACGTAAGCTTATTTTTGATGACATTGTGTAGGGGGGTGCTTGGTGCGTTCGTAATACTTGAACGGCCCCTTTTTTGCATATTCAATTATAAATACTGTTTTTTGCCCTTATACTCTTTTTGTAAGTCAAAGGTAACGGTTACGTAGTGTGTTTAAATTCTATGTGTTCTATGTAAAATTTTTTTTACATTTCCTTGCTCTGGTAATGAGATAAAGCACGGCGTTGAGTTCCGCCACTCAATATGTAACGCCTCCAGAATTCTGCTGAATTGGGGAACGGAAATGTTTTAATGGGAAAGGAGTGTCTTAACACTAGATACCTCTCCCTACCCTTCCTTGTGCGAGGATACAGCGTGAAGTTAAAAAAAAAGATTGGACTTCATCCGTTGATACTACAGTGTCAATGTAGTTGGAGAAACAAAAAAATATATACAATTTGCACTGAACTTACCTTAAAAATTATGTTCAGTTAGAAGGTTCTAAGAGTTAATGCTGGGAAGAACCAAAAGTAATTAACTATATTATCTATGTTAATTCGGCAGAAAGTGGGAAACGGAGTGTCTTAACACTACTCTCGGCTCTCTCTGCCTACCCTGCTGTGTGCGGGATACAGCGTGAAGCTGATATTATCTGTGCCTGTATGGTCATATGAACATAACTATCATACATATCACACAATGGAAGCTCTTTGCAAAATTTATCGATTTCATTTCGCTCCTATTTGTTGTGACGTCAGGTAAATCTCCTAAGCCTTAGTAAGTGGACTACCTTAAACAAAACATTTTTTTATTGAAAAAGTAGTTTCTGAGATTAGTACGTTCAACCAAACACACTTTTAAACTTTATAATATTATATATTTATAATATCGTTATAATATTTTTATAGCTTGCCATAATAAATAATAAAAAAAAGAAAAAAAATCCGTTTGTAGAACTTCACACTTTACCATAATAATAATATTCGTTAGTAGAAAAATATGCTCACTTAAATAATATATTTTAACTTTTACTTTTGAATTAAAGTAAAGACTTTCTTTTGAATTTTGTTTAAAAATCATTCACCTGTATAAAATAGTTTCGTATTATATTTTTCAAGACATAATTAGAGGAAGTCGTGGCACATAAGGAACTAGGGTACGACTGTAAAGACAACGTATATGGGTTCGATCCCCACTCCGAGGATTAAAATATTTTATACTTTAATTTCTCGTTTGAGTTGAGTTGAATTGAGTTCTCCCACTCAACACGCAATGTCTCACAAATTAGAAAGAACTAAGTTTCCTGGTTCCCTCTGCGTATCCTGGTATATACGGGATACAGCGTGAAGCTAAAAATATATGATTATGTAATAATATATAATTTTATCTTTCTAAGAATACGTGAAGACATCGTAGCATTAGGCTATTCGGCCTAACTCTCGAGGTTTTGTGTGTTGAGTGGCAGAACTCCATGCCACGTTTTGCCTGGTTACCAGAGCGAGCAAATCGCTATATAAAATATGTGTTTCCCTCAAGTGTGAATTGAACTCACAACCACTGCAATTGCGATCGCACATTTGTGCCCCCGTGCCACGTCGACTTTTCTTATTAAATAATGCGTCAAAATAACTAAAACCCATTTCTTATGACTTCAGAACTTCTTGTGATTTATTAAGACGTGCTGTATACGTGAACGTATCAGTGATGTAATAAATAACAAAATACCGCACCCTTCGCGAGAATTCTGACATTACAGTTAAAGGGTGTAAGGGTGGCTTTCCATTTAAAGGGTTCACTTTGCCTGTGTAGATATTTACATAATATATACTTGCTATACATAATGTATATTTATTTATATTAATATTGGCTAAATATTAAAATGTTAAATCTCTTTTTATCGTCCCTGTGGATTTTTCGGGAAAGTGCGGTGTTGAGTTCCGCCATAATTCATATAATGTCTAGACACTCACGCAGCGGGAACTTGGGAAAGAAGTACTAAAGTACTCTATCCTAAAAAAGGCATCCACGTTCCCCATTTTTATCGGATTTCGTGAGGCGTTGTGTGTAGTGTCGGGGTTCATAATACCGAGCTAAATATTTCATATCCCAAGTGCGAATCGAACTCACAATCATCGCGTTTACACTTACATACTTGTACCACTGCGCCATGATAACGTTGTCGTCTCTTCAATTACAATATAAGATTAATTTAAAAATGTTACGTCAAAGCTTAAAATTTAGTGGAACAAAATCTTTTCGTCCAAATCAGGACATCCAGCAAGAGATTATATAATTTCAGACGTTTTCCATTTAACGCGATGATTCATCTGAATTGAGTATTATCGAAAATTACGTTTACTTAAGAAATTGTAACTGTGTCTAATGGCTGCCTTTTCACTTTAATATTTCAATTTTGTTATCTGTTTGTTAGGATTTAATAATTTTATTAGGTAATTGTAAGGATTAATTTATTTATCTATTCACTCTGTATCCCGCATGTAGCTGGGTAAGCATATGGAGTATAGTTTTAAAACACTCCACTTCTCACTATCCACCGAATACGTGCGTGTTGAATAGCGGAACTCAACGCTGCACTTTGAATTCCGATTTACCGCGATATGCTTGGCCTCATGATAACTTAGTTGCTTGATTGAACTTCATTTCAAAATTAAAAGTAACTAAAAAAATGTGATTTATTGTGTTGTTCACAAATTCGTAATCAGTCATTTTGTTACGGCGGCTATTTTAAAATAGCAACAATATTGGCTATACCTATGTAGTTTCATTGTTATCAGAACAGAAGTCGTAATCCAAATGTCAACTGAATGCAACACAAAAAAAATATGGAAAATGGTAAAAAAAATATCAACTTTTATTTGTTATCTATGTGTTACTTAAACTATTTCTCTCTCCATTATCTTAAAAATGTATTTCTTAAGAGAGTTCAGCGATTTCCTTATAACATATTTAACTTAATATCTATTAAAATGTATATTATCAATAAATACATATAAATGTATTTCTCCATACTAACAAAAAAATGTTTCCTTAACCATCCTTCACATATTTTCCAGAAATAATACCATAAATAGAACAGTACAATATATATTAATTAAAACCACAAGAGCCTAACGAATTCACCAACCAAATAGTGCCTCACAAAAATGTCCCCTCAACCACTTTATCATAGCAGTCCCTTTGTTTAAACTTTCATTTGCTAAAGCTAAGTAATAAGTACGTTGACATTGCGGCTTGATCAAAATGTCAAGAGGGCAAGATTAAATTATTCCTTATTTCGCCCTCTTTTTACTGAAGCACTTCTTTCGTAATTGAATGTGATACGGCTTCGGTGCTATTTGAAAAGTCGAAATAAGTATTAATAAAGGCAAGAGATAGTTATCTATTTTCAATTGATGTTATTAATATTAAGTAATTTAGCAGATATTTATTTTTTATTCATTTCTCGTTTAATATTTTGGACGGTTCGAATCCACGCTCCTTGCGAGTTCAAAAGCTCTACAAAGCAGGTTCCTGGATTCCGCCACTCAACACGCAATATTTTGAAAAACAGGGCTGTGCGTGGAGACCCAATTGGCTTTATTAGGTTTTCTCTGTCTATCCTGCTATATGCGGGATACAGTGTGAAGCTAACAAAAAATATATGTGCTAGTTTGTTAATCAAGCAGTTAAAATCTTGTATTAAGTTGGGTATGTAAATATAGCTTAGTGGTACAACCTCCATTAAAAAACCATTCATATTTCCAAAAAAAAAAAAATACTAGTCGAACAAGTCCTGGATAAGTTGCCAGTCATATACAAAATAGACGGAATGAGCCTTATAATATAACACTAGTATCATATCCATATCCATATTCTTGTACTTTAGAACAGAATTTGCAAACTTTTACACCCAAGAGGAATCCCTAACACGGAAAGATACTTCGTTATCAATATATAGAGTAATAAATTCGACTCAAAGTTAAAATATTTTATCAGTGACTAAACTTTTAAAAGCTTTGACGCAGAACGAGGATTTGACTACCACAAAAAGAAAACCAGTTTGATATATGTTGTTATATTTCAAGTCAATCAGTCCTGAAATTTACAACAGCAGAGTCTTAGTAATAGGATTCCATTTTTACCCTTTTGGGTACGGACCCATAGCCACAGAAACAATAATAATCTGTGAAAATTTCAACTGTCAAACATTCACAGTTTACTAGATACAGCCTGGTGACAGACGGCCAGACAGATGGACAGACATTATTCGTAATGGGATTCTGTTTTAGTAGGATCCTAATAACAGGAAAACCTGCAGTTTCAGCTTAAATGATAGGTTTCAGTAGGAAATTCAGTTTCGACTAAAGCATTATAGTGAGAACAATGGTAGCCGATGTCTCCCATTGTTATAGTAAGCGAGTTTGAGTTATACCTTACTATTCCCATATATGGCAAAGGCTTATTAAAATTAATTGTTCAGGTGTATGTATATTAAATAAATAATAATACTTATTATTATACTCCTTTTTTTAAAGCTGTACGCTGTTTCCCGCATGTAGCGGGGTAAATAGAGGGAACCTACTGTTAAGACACTCTGTTCCCTACTTGTTACAACTTTTTTTAATCCTAATTTTTAATCTTTATACAGACAACTTATTTATTGTTAGCAAACTGGTGTAAAAAAAAGTAGATAAAAGTGAAAAAGACTATAAAAGTAATGGAATTGTATCAATCGAGGGTAGTTGTTTGTAGGCAACGGCCCTTGTTGGAAGGAAACTTGTGGGAAATATTGTTATTTGTGTGATACATATTGTAACAGTATGCACCTTGGGTACGATGTATTTAAAAAAATTGTATCGCTACACATAAATAACATAGTTAATTATAAACAATACAATCTATATAGTATTTGTAATATCATATCAATATAGAACAGTCCATATATTGTATCGAGTGTCGCAACCGTTGTCGTATTTCATATATATAGGAAGGAGCAGTCGCAAGGTAGCGGTCGAGTAAACTGTTAAGTACTGGAAACTACAAATAAATATGATGCATATAAAGACTCGTACCAAATGTGTAATAAATAAAATATATTAATTTGAAGCCTTTAATGGCACGAACGGATCGAATTATTTATAAAGACAAAATATGTGTAGTGGCGACACATTGAGGTGTAAAGAGAGTTTCAAACATAATTACAGTATTATAATACTGTTAAATGTCCTTAATAAAATGGACTCTAGAAATAAATTGTTTTTCAATTTTGTGTCGCGGGGCGCTACCAGAGCGGGCTTAAGCATGAGCTTCTTGAAGTTTACCGTCACTCTGACCGCTTGATGCGGGTAAGGGTACTAATTGAGTGTGGCCGAAGTGTGGCCGTTCTAGTTGCTATACCGTCTACCAAAATGGTCATACTTGTGGAGGATTTCAATGGTCACTGGTCAATGGTGTATTGTATCTGATCTGGCTGTCGTGAATGGACTGATGCAGATCGACTTCCTGGCAGAGGTTAAAAGTTATAATCTTCCAACTACTAACAACAAGACTGCTTAGGATGCTTGGGAACGAGCTCAGTAATAATGGGGTAATCATTGCGGCGGGCAGGCGAATACTTGGCTTTTCTACGGGAGGACTTGTCACCGATAGAGAGACATGGTGGTGGAATGAAAAGGTGTTGTAGGTGAATTGTGATAAGAAGAAGAAGTGGCGGCAATCCAACTCTCCTAAAGACAGACTGGAGTACTTATTTAAAAAGAATACGGTAGTGATTATTGAGACGCTCCAACATATATTATAATTTTTAAGAAAAGACCGACTTTAAACGTATCCCACAATCGGAACCAAACTCTAGTATATTCTTTTCAGTAAAATCTCCTTTCACAGAAATCGGTAAAAAATATGGTCAAAACGTCTAGAAAACCCGACGCGTATACATCCTCCATACATCCACCTCAGGTTCTGTTGACGGAACATTTGTCGCTGTGAAGTGAACATCAATTCATATTGGAGTCGGTGAAGATCGAATTAATCGCTATAATAAATTGCGGTATGCCTGTCTGGAACAAAAGTGCTTGCTTTCTGTATATACTTATATATATTATAGTTCGTAATATGTGATTGTATATTTCGGGAGTGGGAATCGAACCTACTACACCACAACCACATTATTTTTTTAGATTCACGTTGTATTTCACACATAGCGTAGTAGAGGGAACCTAGTGTTAAGACACTCCGTATCCATTAAGACATATCCATTTCTAATTTTCCACAGAATTCTGGAGGCATTGCGTGTTAAGTGGCGGAACTCTTTGTCTGCTTACAACAATCAAACCCACAATCTTTCGCGCTTACAGTCGCACGCTTGTGCTCCTACGCCACGACTGTCCTCACAAACTTAGTAATAATAATAATATTATTATTAGTAAATATTAACAAATATAGACAGTGATTTTACTTCTGAAGTTTTACTTTTCTGTAGCTTTATTGAAAAAGTCTTTCAATTATGTAATGCCGTCGTAATGCCGACAGAGGATAATGATCGGTATTCATCTTTATAGCTTTACATATATAAAGTCCTGAAAATATGTTTTTTTGAATATCTTTTTCATGTGAAACTATAAATGTTTTATTACAAATATCCGTTATAAAGATGTTTCATATCGAATATCGCCATATTATTTTTAATATAGTACTACAATAATAAATTATAATATGTGAACATGCGAGTATGTTTTTATTATTGCAAAATTGTACGGTGTAGTAATGGTAACTGCGTATCGTTAGGATATATCGTTTAAAGGTAATAATAGAGACCGTCGTGGTGCAAGGACACAAAGGTGGAGGAAACGCAACGGTTGTGGGTTCAATTCCCACTCAGAAGGATGAAATATTAACTAATTTCATTCAGTCGCTCTAGTAATGTCGCAGCCGTCGTAATGCCGACGGCGGACGGAAGGACTAAAATATTACTATCAAACATAAATATTTTTTCAATTCATACCAGCAGTTCCTAAGATTACATCGAACAAACAAAATCAACAGTTTTATTTAAGCTTAGATAACATAAAAGTAAAGATCAAATCTCTTATTCTATTCTATGCTACAAAATATCCTATTCTAGATATTTCATAGATTTTTTATATAAATTTATCTCTAGTTTAAGCAGGCATAGGAAACGCTAAGAAGAAATATTGAAAAATATTATTTAAATAGAATCCAACCAAAACTATGAACAAAAAAAAATTGTGCCAAATAAAAAAAATTAAAAAGTTAATAGCATCATCATACTTGAGTCTGAATCCCCCAAATAGCAAATAGCAGGGTAGGCAGAGGGAACCTGATAGCCTATAGTAGTATGTCACTTTCATCCAAATACTGCAATAAACTCAACACCACAATTCTTCGTTTCTTCTTGCTTCGTTACCAGGCCGAGGAGATATGAAAATATTTAATATTACATTTTCTCGGGTGGAAATCGAACCCACAGCCTTGTTGCGTTTCGACTGTAAAAGCAAACTCTTCTCCACGATGGCCTCAATTCATAGTTAAATTGAATTAAAATATCCAATCGAATATCCACCTTCCCTACCCACCGTGCGGTTTTGGTCGTCATAGCAACCTCAGAGGAGATTGCAGATCAAAATGTTATAAAATAATGATCAATATTGGTGTTATGTTCAGCTTCACGCAATATAAAGAGCTTAGTGTCTAGACACTCCGTTCTCCATTCTCTGTGCAAATTCAAGACATTGTATATTAAATGCGGGGAACTAAAAATAATTCAATTCGAATTCCTTTCAAAGAAGTTTGAACCTCGTTTTAGTGTCATTATAGTTTATAACAACACAAAATATAAAATTTTGAAAGATATTTTTAGAATTGATTTAGAATAATCTTAAAAAACCACTGAACCACATCCACTACACGACTACTTAAGTCGACGGCGTTATGGTATAGTGGTACACCATTGGTCGCGGGTTCCAATTTCCACTCGAAGAAATAATATAAAGTTATCCATATTCTAGTAAAAAATATAAAACGTCTTTGAACTCCATCATTACTCTGTCCGTCCCGAAAATTAAGCGGAAAATCAGGAATAGAGTGTTGACGCACCAGATTTTTTTTTACCTAAATATTAACATATTTTTCGTAATGTATATTCGTAATAAAAAATATATTCCAAGTCACTCGGCTCTCTCAAATTGCATTTAATAGTAAAAATATATTCTGTATATTTTTGTTATATAAATGCAATCTAAGCTTAATTATTTAAGAAAATTGATCAATATCTACGAAAATAAAGACGGATGCACATAACACAATTTGGAACAAACAATATCGAGTTATCAGTTATCGCGTACACAATAGTGTGTTATAATAACTTTACTAAACAATAGCTGTTCAATGTTCATAAAGCAAGCTATGATTACTGATAGGAATACCCATAGCAACTGAAGAAAATGTATACTAAAATTAGCTTCACGCTGTATCCCGCACACAGCAGGGTATGCAGAGGGAACCTAGTGTTAAGACACTTCGTTCCCCACTTTCTGCCGAATTTTTGGAGGCATTGCGTATTGAGTGGCAGAACTCAACGTCGCGCTTTTGCCTCGACACCAGAGCGAAGAAATGGAAATATAAATTTAAGTAAATATTTCGTCTCCTCGAGTGGGGATCGAACCTACAACCAGTCGGTTTTACAGTCACACTTTGTGCCACTGCGCCACGACCGGCCTCAAATGTATACTAAAATATTGTATTATGGAATATGTAGTACAGGTTCAAATCCCCCTTTGTGCCTCTACGCCACTTTTGGCCCCACCTCACTGTTAGCAGAGGAAACTAACTACTAAAATAACTGCTAAGAAACTCCGTTCTCCCCAGTACAGATCCAACCTACTGCTACAGTTATAATCACATGCTGTTCCGCTGCGCCACGACGGCCTTGTATTTATGGATAGAGGTACAAATACCCTATCCTGCCAATATTATAAATGTGAAAGTTTGTGTAAATTTCACGCAAAAACTACTAAACGGATTAAGATGATACTTAATAATAATATAGCTTATACATCATAATAGCGCATAAGCTATACTTTATGTAAAGATTCTGTATAATTTGGTACTAAAATAGAGACCAGTCATGGCGCAGCGGCACAAAGTGTAACAGTAAAATCGACTGGTTGTCGGTTAGATGCCCACTCGAGGAGATGAAATATTTATTTAAATTTATATTTCCATTTCTTCGCTCTGGAGGCAAAGCACGGCTCAACACGCAGTGCCTCCAGAATTCGGCAGAAAGCGGGGAACGGAGTGTCTTAACACTAACTTCCCTCTGCCTTCCCTGCTGTGTGTGGGATACAGCGTGAAGCTGATTTTTTTGGTACTAATATAACCGTAAATTTAAACGGGCGGACCCGCATGGGAATCGCTTGTATATTATTCTGCCTTTATAAAATGTGGTCAGCCTAAAATAATTTTAAAAAAATGTATAGTTATATTGTATATATTTCAGTTCATTTAACGGACTTCAAAGTAATTTGCGAAATACTATCTTTATTACTCCTTTTAAATAAAAACCAATTTACAACATCAAACAGTTTATTTACCGTATATACTCGACTTTTTATAGGGTACGGTTTATTTTGAGTAAATATTTTTTTAAAAATTTAATTAATATGTACCAGCTACCATATCTGTAGCGTTTGATTAAGCGTGATGGTGATACGTTTGATCCCGATTTGGGGGATTGATTGATATTTAAATAACTTTCTATGCTCATATCATAGAACGGAGTTAAGTTACGTTACGTTACAATGGGCAAAGAAAGATGTCGAGTTCTAGAGTTCTACCATCTCTATCATACGGGAAGTAAAGTGGCTAAAAAATAATTAAAAAGAAATTTTATAAAAAAAAGAAATCACCTGCATTCAAAACCGTATAGTTTGTCACAAGCATCTAGTATTGTAGTGCGACCACAACGCCGGTGTCGATTAAATTATTTGCTTTGACTCGTGCAGTGGAATTGGGAGTGTCAACATGCGAGCCGTGACATAGCTTTGACGTATTGACATACTACCAACGTGAAAATTACGAACGTATTATATGGTACGTAATACAGTAGTGGCACTACTGCAGTTTAGTTGTGTACATGCGATGGGTGTGTGTTCAATTCTCAATTGAAAAAAAAATATATCTATAATTAAACTATTTTTTTCTCGGTTTTACTAGAAAACGTTATAAGATATTAATCTATTTTTGCTCGGTTTTACTAGAAAACGTTATAAGAAATGTATTATTTTTATTTCCTCGGCTCTCAATACAATTTTTGAAGGTGTATTTAACGAATAAAGCAAATTTGAAATTTGTAATATTTTATTGTGGCGGCCATTGTTGATAAACAACAATATCGATTATATCATTGTCATCAGAATTGAATTCGTAATCCAGATTTCAGAAGTGGGTCAAATAAGAGCTTGCAAGATTCTATATACACTAACAAACGGCCAGTTAAATATAAAAAACATTCAAACAAAATGAAAAAAGAACCGGACAAGGACGAGTCAGGTTACCTTACCGAGAGTTCCTTACCAAAATTGGAGGTCTTTCCTTTTCTAAAATTAAGACTTAGCTTAGCCAGAGGCCTTTCATCTGATACCTCCCTTGAACTAGCTTTAATATCATATTTTGCCCCATTTTTATGGCTTTTATCTTTGAGGATATAACCACAGATGTATAGTTTTTTCCTGCACTAGTGTTACCTGATGATGCTGATGCTAGCTGCCAAACTATATAATTCTAGGTTAACCGAAAGTACCATATTAATTTTGATTCCCTTTATATTGTCGAAATACACGTTTTTTGCTATTTAAGGCAATTTTTTTAAGTAAATGTACGAAAACGTTGTTTTTTTAGGAAATCATGGGGCCGTAGATGTAGGTATATGGTTTGAATTTCAATTCGATATCGCCAATCATTCGTGAGATAAAGTCTCTTATCAGATAGACAGACAGACGAACAACAAAGTGATCTTATCAGAGTTCCTTGTGTCCTTTAAATGTACGGGACCCTAAAAAGCATAAAATCTATGAAGACTCAATCAAAATACAAACAATAAAAAAAATACTTTACAAAGGTTACAAAATTAAACCGTTTCGACCTTCAGTCAGTACAAAGAGCGAGCCAGTCAGTTTCACTCATGCACGTGAGCTATAAAAACGTACACGTCTAACTGTTGCCACTTGCGCCTATTCCCTCGAATTACCACCCGATAACAATTCTGCGCTTCTACCGCACAATTTTAGTTCTAATTTTGGTTTAAGTTATAAGAAATGTATATAGATTTATAAATATTATAAAAATCTATCTTATCGCTGTCTGTACGTACATTTTTTTTGTATATATCATGAGAAAATGTAATCGAACCCAAAATAATGATTTTTAAAATTTTTGTATGTTCGTCTGTGCGTTTTTGCACACTAACCTCAGAATCAGCTTAACAGATTTGGATGTAGTTTTCACTTTTATATTTTGAACTTTACTCCTTTGATCATTAATATTTCGTATTTGTTTTATACCAATCGGTTCATAAATAAAAAAATGATGTCAGTATAAAGAATTGCATGTGATAACAATGCTACAAAATTGGTGTTTTATTGAAACGTAGCGTTTGGCGCTCCGTTCTCACTGACTACCCCGCTAGGGATAAAGTGTGAAGCTAAGTTAAGTAAGTTAAGTTTAAATAAAACAGATTCACGCTATATTCCGTGATCACATAATATATAAGAAATGTAAAAATAATATGCCATGTGCCCGTACAATTATAGTTAACTTAAACGCCAATCGCTTATAACTTGATGTTCATTTATACTATGATAGCATCGCGTCCGGCTCGTTAGTGACGGTAATGTGATTTTAACTTTCCCATGATAAGGGCAATTCTCTCTATTAAGGGAATTTTGTTGTGTAATTGTACTATTTGGTACTTTTGGTGGCTATACAAAGGGTTACATGTTATGTGATATTTGATAATATTAACACATTCACAAAGTGTGACTGTAAAACCGACTGGTTGTGGGTTCGATGCCCACAGAAGATGAAATATTTACTTAAATTTATATTACCATTCCTTCGCTCTGGTGTCACTCATCACCACTCTGAGTTCTGCCACTCAACACGCAATACGTCCAGAATCCGGCAGAAACCGGAGGAACGGAGGAACGGGAATGGAGTGTCTTAACATTAGGTTCCCTCTGCCTACCTTGCTATGTGCGGGATAGAGCGTGAAGCTGATAATATTTGTAAATAACTTTTATGTATATATAATATATATATATTACTCTACCGTTGCTAATGACTGACTGACAACGCACAGTAGAGATTACTGAAGGTTGCCAATTTTCAGCAAATAAACTAGGGTGTGATGAGAGTGGGGGCCATTTTTTTTTAAATTCCTACGTAAAAGGCCCCCCCTTTCCATTTTACGTCAAACAAAAGTGCAAAACTGTTACCATTACGCATTTTTCCCACAAAATTCAGTAGAGTCAAGTTTACTTCGTTTTCTACAAATTTTGAAGCACAATTTAGTTTTGAATTACAATTCCTTTGTGTAAAATTATCTTCTCTAGTAGATTATTCTGTTGTCATTCAACTTGCAAAATGTGAAGAGCGTAGTGACTTAACACTAGGTTCCTTATACTTGCCTTACCCTTACCCTATAGTCATGATTATACACTATGTATAATTTTTCACACTTATTAATATTCGATACATTTGTTCAACGCTGCGTATAGTCGTAACAGAAAGGAGGAAATTAATCATTCCTCCGAATGAGAATCGAACTCACAACCGTTGCATTTACAGTCAGGCCTAGTCCCATTACGGGAAAATGAATCAATATTATAATTTACTATTGTGCAAGCAAATCTATTTGAAACTAAATGTATACAAAACAACGCTAGCCAACACAGCATCAGATTATCGAAAACCAAGTGAAAGTAGTTAAAGTTAAAAGCCGTTCGAAAATTCCGTAACATCCCTCCCTTCTAATTAGTGAAACTGAAAGTAAATTAGATCGTAATTAACAACCACCTGTAACCGCCCGGGGACGATGCGATTAATAGCTTCAATACAACTCTGGGGATCTCAAAAGATTCAGTCATTTAGGTTTACCTAAAAGACCAACCTTTGCAAGGAAATTTGTTATTTTTAATTTTTAATTTTTTTTTTATTTTCACGCTGTAACTCGCATAATACTACTATACTATACACTAGGACAACTCTAGGTTCCCTTTACTTATCTACCTAGGTAAGCAGAGGGAACCTAGTGTTAGACATTCAGTGCTTAAAGTTAGAACTCAACGCCTCGCTATTACTTGTTAGCAGAACGAAAAAAAATATATTTTTTAAAATATTTTTAAAGTGTTAATCCACACTTAGGAATGTACGGCTCAATGGTCAAAGCGCCTGGTCGGTTTCCAGGAGAAGCGGGTTCGAGTCCCGCTACGTTAAATTTTTCGTACATTTTCTAAATACGTATTCGAAAATAATTTATTTCTCCTAGTGAGAATCGAAACCACAACCGTCGCATTTTAGTCAGCGTCATAATATGCCACGATTGACTTTATAGTGGTATTAGAACCCACTACCTTCGAAGGTATATTGAATCCTGCACAATTATACTACAATACCATCTAAAATAAGCCGTAGTACACACTGCCTCCCAACGCGGGTGTGGCGGCTGAAAGTGTTTTCTTTTGTAAATATTACATTTATGACGGTCTTTTAAAGTTATGATGCTCTTATAATCGCGCTAATGGCCGCCGCTAATTTATACTCCTTGCTAAAAGCGGAGTGAAACATTTTTTGCGTTTTCGTTTTGATAAAAATGTGTTACTAACTAAGGCTTTTTGTTTGTTATGCATATTTCAAATAATGTTATTTTTTGATATAACAAGTTTTGGTTTTAAAAGAATGGTTATAATTCCTAGTGAAGGAAATTAGTTATTTAATATTTTTATATTTTCGCCACTCAACACGCAATACTCCAGAATTCGGAGGAAATTGGTGAGCAGAGAGACTTAACACTAGGCTCTTTGTACGTACATAAATATAAGTCAGAGAGTGTATAGACCTGAAAAACAAATTAAAATAATCGCAAAATAACCACTGTGGTGACTTCTTAGATGAAATGAAAAATATTATGTGTTGTGATCAAAATATTAAGGGGGGACAGGACAGGGGGCAGGGTAGGCAGAGGGAACCTAGAGGTAATATACATCGTTCCCTACTTGCAGCCGAATTTTGAAGACATTGCGTGTTGAGTGGCGTGTCGTGTCGGAGTGTCTTTCACTAAGTTCCCTCTGCCTACCCTGCTGTGTGCGGGATACAGCGTGAAGGTGAAGCTGTATAAAAAATTGAACGTAGCGGGATTCAAACCCGCGCCTCCTGGAAACCGACCAAGCGCTCTGACTACTAAGCCATACGTTCACCAGTACGTTAGTGGTCAGAGCGCCTGATTGACGCTACATTCAAATTTGTATACGTTTTCTAAATAAGTATTTTTCTTTTCTAAATGTGGAATGACACTATAATAAAAAATGTTAAAAATAATGAAGTTAATTATTTTACATTCAAGTAAACAGCAGGGAGTAAACACATTAGTCCCTAATATAAATTGTATGTATGCGGTTGCTGACTTTATAAAACAACGCGCGGCGTCACCGTCGGTACCCACAAAAGAGTTATGATTTATACGCTACGTTAGTTAAGGTAGGTTTTTGTTGTATGGAAAATTTAATATTGTTATTTTATTTTATATAAAAATATATAAGCCGTCATGATGCATTTGGGATCGGTGTGTTTGTATACGCGGTGGCTAGATATAGGTTCATTTCCGTGGAGGAAAAGCTTGAAGCTAAGAAGATCAGAGCGAGGAAATGAAAATAATTCAATCCTCTGAGAAAGAATCGAAGTTCAAACCATCGTCAAGTTAAAATGAAATAATAAGTTTGGATTTTATGAGAAAATATTTCAAACCCATTATATCCGATATTAGGTTCAAAGTATTTTCGTAGTATATATATTATGTAGTTGTAGAAAACTAGCCATTTTATTTGAGTGTCATATCTAAATTTGAGTAAGATTAAAGAATACAAATATACGGTACGGTATTTTTCTTTATATACTTACTTTAAAACTAGCGACACACTCGCGGCTTCGTCTGTGTGAACTATACAATTATTTAAGTACTATTAATAATCTGGATTAAGTTAAAATAGTATTCTAATGATATTTTCATTTTAAAGACAATATTTATTTATTGAAAATTAAAATGAGAGTCTACTTTTGAGAAATTTTGTAGCACAAAAGTTCTTAAAAGATTTTATTGAATTGATTTGAATTGGCAAAACAAGACACTTTATATTGATATATAACTTTTATATATACCAATTGAAAATCAAAAACCCTTATAATTTTACGGAAATTTGCCCCAATAATAGTTTTTCTCATATGCTTATTTCAAAAACGTATAAAAATTTTGTTTTTCTTACTCATATGTCTTCCATGTACAGATATCGATCAGTTACAATTAATTATAGATGAATCCAGCTTTTTCACGCTGTATCCCGCACACAGCAGGGTAGGCAGAGGAAACATAGTAATAAGACGCTTCGTTCCCCACTTTCCGCCGTATTTTCGAAGCATTGCACGTTGAGTGGCGGAACTTAACGTCGGGCTTTGGCCTTGGTGCCAGAGCGAAGAAATGAAAATATGAAGAAATAATAATTCTTTCTCTCGAGTGGGGATCATATCCAAAACCGTCGCGTTTCAGTCACACTCGTGTGCTCGTGTCTGATTCTGTTTTTTTTTTCGATGTTTTTGTTATTGATTTGAGTCTGATTTCATCTTCTTCTAATTGAGTATTTTAAAACTAGCTTCTTTATCGTCTCCGATTTTCGGACTGGTTGCCATATAAGTATTTAGTTGAGTTTTTTTAAGCAATTAGGTGTAAAATGAGGTACAGAGTCTTAACACTAGGTTCTCTCTCTCTCTCTCTCTCTCTTCAAAAGGTAAAAAGACAATTTAAAAAATAATAATAATAATGAACGGTCTCTTGGAGAAACCACTCCTTAAGGTAAAGATGACGCGTTCAGCGCGACTGCGAGTGGCGTCTCGACAAATGGTGGATAATGCTTTATATCTTATATCATCTTAATTACTTCTTAAAGACGGAAATGTGAGAATTTGTTATATAAAAATAGACTTTGCAAGTAATATATTGTATAAATAATATATAATAGTTTTTATGGATATATAATATATATCTTTTATTATTATGTATGTACTGGTATAAACTAAAAAATGTATATATTTTTAAGAATAGAAGTTGTCCCAGGGCAGCGGTACAGCGCAATAGTAAAAAGATAAAGCGCGCTGTTGAGTTCCGCCATTCAACAGCCATGTCTCAGAAATAAAGCGACGCGTTTCTATATTAGGTTCGTTCTACCGATTCTGCTAATTGCTAGAATAAGCGTTAAAAAACATTATATACACAAATATTTATTTTTAGAATAAATATTAGTCGATTATAGAAAGCGCGGTGTTGAGTTCCGCAATACAACGCTTCGTAACAGAGATACCTAAACAAAATAAAAACAACAAATCTAAAGTAAGTGCACTAGTTGAAATAATCCAACAATTTAAAGTAAGAATGACAGCTCAATGCCGGACCTCCGAGCGGAATTGTAATGTACAGTGAAATAAAGTACTTAAATAGAAAGAGGTCAGTCGTGGTGGAGGGACACAAGCGTACGACTGTAAGCACCACAGTTGTGGGTTCAATTTCCATTCGAAGAAATTAAATATTTATTTTATATTTTCATTTTCTCGCTATGGTAACGAAGAAAGCTTAACAAGCAATGCCTCTAGAAGTTGGCGAAAAGTGGCGTGTCTTAATGGGAACGTAGTGTCTTAAGGCAGGAAGTCACCCGCAAGTTTTGTTTTGCCTAAAATTTTATGCATGCATAAAATGGGAAGTTACTTTTCCCGTTCCTGTAGGAATTTCAAGAATTTTTAGGCTCCCTAGGCTACCTTCATGCCAAATTTCACCTTGCCTAATCTTTTTATATACGAATATATTCGAGTACCTCTACGTGGAGGTAATACAAATTATTAAATAAATTATAATCAGATTCATGCCGTGTCCAGCACACAGTGTACTGCCCCTGCTGTGAGGACATTTCGTTAAGACATTCCGTTCTATATTTTCCGTAGGATTCTGAAAGCGTTGCGTGTTGACTAGCGGTACTGAACGCCACACTTTGTCTCGACATCAAGAAATAATAGAAATATAAATTTATATAAATATTTCATTCCCTCAGTCAGTCAGTCAGGATCGAACCTACAACCAGTTTTTTTCCCGCATAATTTTTTTTTATTATAATATGTTGGTCTGAATTGTTATCATATTTACCTTAGCTTACATATATTAACTTACATTCTGTTAGGTATCGGAAATTGAGATATGAATCGACTACCAATAACAGCGTTACATAAAGGCAAAAATAAAAATGGTTATTTAACTTCAAATAACCGCTTACATTATATTAAAATTTAATCAACTTGGATTAATATAAAATCTGATATAAAGTAAGTCAATCTATCCATTATTTAAATTTTAATCACCATTAGGTACTATAAAGTTTCTAAAATTGTCTCTAAAGTGGAGTAATGTCAAAGAGCGTCTCATAGCCAGCTAAGTAGTTAATAATTCCTCTAAGGAAATGTTTTCAAACGATGTACCTTTTAGTTAAATAGTTTTCTGTTAAGTTTTGTTGGTGATGGGCGTTAGAGCTCGTGGTTCATGTTACGGGCTTAAAGCGTTTTTAATAAAAACAACTGGGCAGGCGCCAGTCGGTCTCACCGACTTAGGGTTCCTTACAAAAATTGTAGGTTTTTTCTGAAATTCATGCTTAGCTTAGTCAGAGCCCTTTCATCTGAGACGTCACTTGAACTAGCGGCTTTAATACGGCCCTTTTACGTCTAATATTTTTCAGGATTTAATCACAAATATATAGTTTTCAGAATTTTTCCTAAATTAGTACTGTAGATGCTGCCAAATTTCATAACTCAACGACAAGGTCAACCGGAAGTGCCCTTGATTCTCCTTATAGTTTCGAAATACGTTTTTTGCAATTTTTAAGTAGATGTAAAACTATGATTTTTTACAGGAAATCATGGGAATGTATGGTTTAAATTTCAATTCAATATCTCAAAGCGTTCCTGAAATAAGGCTCTTGACAGACAAACAAAGTTCCTTCCTTCCAAAGGGTTCCTTTTTTTTAGTAGGTAGGTAGGTACAAAAAGTAAAAAAATATTGTATTAAGCAAGTTTTTACTATATTTATTATTCGAACGACAGCGAAACGCGACAGGTTGTGAATTCGATTCCCTCTCAAGGAAAAGAAATATTTAATATTTTTATTACTTGCTTTTAATATTTTTTAATATTTTTATTACCATAGCATGGATATTAATTCTTTCTTCTTATTTACTCTCCATTCTTCTTTTCTTTTCATTATTTCGGTGTTATTGAATCAATAAAATAAGCGCTAACAAAAAAATCTATATTAAATCAATTAGAATATTATTCAGCTATTTAACACTAAGTTTATAACTTGAATATAGTGGTAGGCAGAAGTTAGTAATGCCATTATTTACTTCAAATTCCGTTTTGTGAGTACGGCTAACTTGCCTTAGACGTTTTCACGTTGCTTGGGCATTTTTATCGACTTACCGCCTAGTTTTGATGAGCTTTGGAAAAGCTTTTGATATGTATTATTTATATGAATACTGGTCAATGTAATAGAAAAAAATGATTAATATATTTAATTTAATAGAGGCTGTCGTTGCACTGCGCCTGTGAACGCGACGGTTGTGCGTTCGATTCTCACTCGGGGGATCGCACAGTTTTTATTTCCTCCCTCTGGTAAAAAGACTTATCGCGACGTTTAGTTCCGTCACTTAACACACATTGTCGAAATTGACTGGAATGTGAGAAACGAAGTGGTTTAGAACTAGTATTCTCTCTGCCTACTCTAGTATGTGGGACAAATTGTGAAGCAGTAGCTTGTAATATGTTTAATTAAGTTTATATAATAATATAAACTTAAAATGTGTAATATGTTTAATTAAGTTTATATAGTAATATAAACCTAAAATAATAAAAAATATGTCTATAATTTTAATGTGGAAATTCCCTCAAACCAAATTTGAACTTACAACCGTTAAACATAGCCAAAATAAAGTAATCATTTAAAAATTTACATAAAATTCAATATAAAACAAGTTTCAACGAACCATTCGCTATAAACAAGACCGTATTGTTTGTCATAGAATAGAATAGTATTAAAAGTGGACCAAAAGGAACATTTTATCTATAAATCGAATGAAAGTTAGCATTTTTATTGTATCTTTAGTTTATGAGTTTCATCTAAAATATCTGTTTCCAAACTTTTTATTATCTAAACCGCCGAAGTTGACTTTTATAGATTGAAAGAATATGTATAAATGCTTTTTATTGTTCGTATTGGCATCTATAGTGCAGGGGCACAAGCGTGGGACTGTAAACGCAATGATATTGGTTTCTATTTTTCATGATTGGTTTTATATTTTCATTTCTTTGCTCTGATGATAAGGCAAAGCGCGGTGTAAAGTCACATAAAATAATTCTAATCGAATATATATAATCGAATATATATCATATTTTTAAGCTTTACGTTGCTTTATCGCAGGTACAAAACCTTACCAACCCGACAACCTAGTGTCTACTAACCCTAGGTTTCCGGATTTCCTCTGCTCCGTTCCCATTACGACATTTTCATTCCCCACTTTCCTTCAAAATTCCGAATTCCGATTTGTTGTTATAGCGGCAACACCAGTAACACAAAACAAAACTTTCACTCACTCTCTTTTCACAAATCTCAAGCATTGCGTGTTGAGGGTCGGAATTCAATCCCGCGTTTCGTCTCGTTACCAGAGCGAGAAAGTGAAAATATTAAATATTTAATTCCCTCGAGTGCAAATCGAACCCCCAACCTCTCACGTTCACAGTCGCCACGACTCAACGTCACATTTTCTCTCGTTACCAAAGCGAGGAAATGAAAATACTAAATATTAATAGTATTGAACCCACGACGTCCGCGTTTATAGCCATTTATACGCAAAAGACTGTACCCAACATATTTACTCGTCTTGAAATATTGCGTAAAGGAGGCAATCCTTTTTCAATGCAAACTTACAAGCTCATTAGTGTTTAATTAAATAACAAAATCTAGACACACGGCAGTGTGTCCGCCAAGTTCGAGCAAATATAAGCGACACACCGGTCGTGGGTTATATTACACGAACCATTACGGGCCAATTTCGACCCCCCTATAACTCAAAATCTATTTTATTTACGCATATGTAAAATCTAGTATCTGTTGAGACCCCCTTACTTATCTAAAATACAAAATTTCATTAATATTAATTCTTTTAATAGGGCAAGTTTTAATAGAAAATTATATACTTGACTCATTGCGTTTAGTAGGTTTATAACAAGGTGTGTGAAAACTTGCCAAGTAATATCATTACCAAGTACAGAAAAATAATAAAGAAATGTAATCAGAAAACTGCTGGAAAAACAGGTTTGCGTTCCTGTAAGTATTAGAATTTTAGGTATTTAATATTAGTATTTAGTGTACATTCCTGTTACTATTTTTAACTGAGGTACGTGTATGGAATTTGGTACTTATTCAGATCTCACTTCTTTTATAGGTGAAGCATTCCCATATTATCGAACTTGGCAGCCTTTCACATTTTTGTTTTGGGTGAGATCTCATTTACAAAATACATTTGCAGTAACTAGCTACATGTTGTGAAAATAATAAAGAATATTAAACAAAACTTTTGTGATGCAGCTTAAATGAAAGTTTGTGGAGGTTCAGTTATGGAATATGACTTATAATATAGTTATATATTTTTTCTTGTCTTCGCCCGTAATTTTGCGTGAATTTTAAAACGTAAAATGGAATGAAAATGTTAAGACACTCCGTTCGCATTAAGACAATTTCATTCTCCACTTTTAGTAGCCAAAGATTCGACAAACTTAGAACTTGAAGTATATTACAGCATCAGTGTATCAATTTAAAATTACTAAATAAACTGAATGCTGTGTTTTATCTCGTTACCAGAGTGAGGAAATGAGAATATTAAATATTACATTTTCTCGAGTGGGAATGGAACCCACCATCTGCCACGTTTACAGTCGCACGCTTGTACCACTGCGCCATATGTAAGACAGTAAAATATTTTCTTGACACTCTTACTTATTCCACATTTACTCAAATGACATATATATATATATATATATATAGGAATTAACAATCTAAAATCTTGCTACGCCAGTCGTGGCACAGGGGCACAAGTGTTGTGGGCTCGATCCCAGCTCAAGAAAACGAAATATGTATTTAAATTTATATTTTCATTTCTACTTACTCTCTGGTAAAGCGTGACGTTGATTTCCGACAAGCACCACGCAATTCTCCAGAACTCGGCAGAAAATAGAGGTCTCAACGGAGTGTCTTAACACTAAGTTCCCTCTACCTAACCTGCTATGTTGTGCTGCGGGTTACAGCGTGAAGTTTATTTAATTTAGATTTAAACAAAACCTTGCTACAACAGATAATAAATCGAATTTCACAAATTTAACTTAATATACGAACAGAATTAACTAAACCGGCTGCAATTCTTGTAATTGCCGTACAATACGTTGTTACTCTTTTTGCCTCATAGCAAAAAGTGACCAAGAAAAAGGGAAAATACTAAAAGTAACAAAACACAGCTACAGTTCATTAGTAGTTAATACAAATGTGGGGACGTTTTAGTTTTAGCTCGTAGTGGAGAATTTTAATTGGCCTTTGCTTAATGTGTACCAATTTTTTATAGGCAGTCGCGGCGACTGTGAAAGTGAGAGGTTGGGGGTTCGATTCGCATTCGATGTAATTAAATATTTATATTTTCATCTTCTTGCCCTGGTAACGAGACGAAGCGCGGGGTTGAATTCCGACCCTCAACACGCAATGCCCGCAGCATTACATTTGAGGAAAGAAAGTGAGTGGAATAAGAGACTTCCGATCTGTATTGTGGCGTCTATAGATTTGTCTGTTTGTTTCCAGGCTGTATCTTATGAACCATAACAGTTAGATAGTTGATTCCTTTTACAGATGATGTCTTGTTTTGCATTACTTATGTTACATATAACAAAAAATACTAAAATTAGGCGCTCACATACAATAAATGATATTTTTTTTGCCGAAGAAATGAAAACAATAATAAATAATATTTATTACCCCTAGTGGGGATCAAACCCTCGTCTGTCGCGGTACAGTCACTCGCTTGTACCCCTGCGCCCCGAATACTTTAATATTTAGTAATAATTTAGCTATTCTCCTCTATATAAGGAACACTAAAACGTAACTGTACAAAGAGTCTCAGCAGATGCATTAGCTGGTAAGTGCGTTCACTCCAGACCGACACTTTGATTAATACTGTTATACATTACGAGTTGTATGTACGTACTTTCTTATCCTAAGTACCGCTATTTGTAAGAAACTTGTTTTGTTTTGTTTTTTTATTTTATTTACTGATTTTAGATTTTTGTGTATGGAAGGCGTTGAGCTGCGGTCATACTTTATGTAGTCAGTTCGATTCTAGCTATTTGCGTACTTCGTTTTTTTTTTAAATATTTTTTTAGTTTCACTCTGTATTCTACACATTACAGGATACCTGCCTGGGACGCACTACGTTCCCCTTAAGATACTTCCATTTCTCACTTTTTGCAGAATTTTGGTGTTGGCTGACGCAATTAAACGCCACATTTTGCCTACCAGAGTGAGAAAATGAAAATATCAATTACTCCATTTCCTCGAGTGGGCCAAATATACTCATTAAATTGAATTTGCTTTACTAAACGTTAAAAAATAATTTTAGTCAAGTAAGGAGATACTTCCAACGTGACAGAATCAGCTATGTTTTCTAAGTATGACTATAGATTCCACGCTATAGTGGATCACTCATCTGGAAGCACTTGCGGATACACTCAGCACTGCCGCGTTCGCTATTAAAAAAATAAAGCAATTGACGGACGTTAAAACTGCCCGACTAGTCTATTTTCATAATATTTTATCTTATGGAATGTTGCTATGCAGCGTTTTAGTATCTTAATGGTATAATTAATAATAATATTCAGCATCTTCTTTCCTCTCGCTATCAAAATGTACCTCGCTTTTATTATATATTAAGTGTTATATTGTGTGCGGGATACAGCGTGAAGCTGACATATATTTGTTATTAGAGTTAATTTATTTATAACTTTTTAGTTATTTTTATTAACAAATGATAAAAGCTTACTCTTAAAAAAGGTTTTTTTTTCTTAATTTTTTTATATGTACATTCGATAATTCAAAAGTATTTACAACAGTTTATTGGAATAAAGAATATATTGAATTTAAATTTAAAATTTGAATTTTGATCATTTTTAGCATGTGATGTTTAAGTATCAGACTGCAAAAAATTTATAATAATGAATTTGATGAAATTCACCAGCCCCATACTTAAATATTTCATATTACATCTTACAACTTACCCCTTTTTACCTATTTACCTTGAAATATAGAGGTTCCCCAAGTTCCATATCCATATATGCGGATACAGCGTGAGGCTAAAAAAAAAGGTTGTATATTTTTTATACTACATAACATTGCATATAAATAGACAAGCGAAAACGCCTCCCATGTCTTCATAAATCCTATCTCATAAATCTTTTACGCATCGACTATTCACGTCAACATCTTATGATGCAGTCGAGTCATATTTACTTTACACTAAGCTATTTATTTTCATACCAAAAATGTGTGGGAAATACCTAAATTAAACATCAGCTTCACGCTGTATCCCGCACACAGCAGGGTAGGCAGAGGGAACCTAGTGTTTTAGACACTCCGTTCCCCACCTAAATTACACTATATTATTATCATTTATCTCGAAATATGTTTTTTATCCTACTTCGCGACACGTATGAGGGTACTGTGTTTGTCGGCCTATTTTTTTTTATATATGTTTGTTCCTATGTGGCGTTTTAGTGACCAAACGAGTTGAATCGATTTTGAGGATACTTAGGTCAATCAAGGTTAATGTATTAATTATTAAAATTAAACTAGTTCGGATGGAATGAAGAATTGAAGAGAAAATCGAAGCAGGAAGTGGCATATGGTACAAGAGAGTGACTGTGAACGTAAAAGCTTGTGGTTCGATTCCCACTCAAGGAAATTATTAAATATTTAATATTTTCACTTCTTCGTTCTGGTGTTGAAGTCAAGTGTGGCGTTGAGTTTCTTTTATCCGGCAATTCCATTAGAATTCGGCAGAAAGTGAACAGACTCTCTGTCTACCTACATGCGGGATACAGCACGAAGCTGAGAAAAACAATTAATATGGACGAACTATTTCAAGTGGGGTATCAGTTACTAGGGACCTAAAAATTATTTAATTCTTTTTATAATTTTTATTTACCCCTTTTACATATAGATTCTAGTACTATTGAGGCCAGTCATGGCGCTGTGGCACATACAACAGTTTGACTGTACAACCGACTGGTTGTGGGTTCGATCCCCACCCGAGGAGATGAAATATTTACTTAAATTTATATTTCCATTTCTTCGCTCTGGTGTCGAGGCAAAGCGCAGCGTTAAGTTCTGCCACTCAACACGCAATGCCCCCAAAATTCCGCAGAAAGTGGGGAACGGAGTGTCTAAACACTAGGTTCCCTCTGCCTACCCTGCTGTGTGCGGGATATAGCGTGAAGCTAATTTATTTATTTATTTTTTATTCTATTATTAAAACTCTACGCATCATATATAGTTAGCTATAGAACCAACCAGAATTCGTATTATTTTATTTCTAAAGTTCATATTCATTTACCAATGAAAAAAAAAACATACTGTGCAGTATCAACACAAAGATCGCTTAACGCGCTCGTAATAGAAAATATATTCATGCTTTTTTGAAATTTGAAATTGAATAAAAATATTTTTGTATGGAAAAGAAGAACACTTGCAAACGTTGAACTATTTTGCGGCCTTAAATATTCATGACTTTTATTTTGTGTATTTTCTAAGTTTCACGCTGTATCACGCATTTAGTAACGTGGTCAGGCTTCGTTACTCATTGTCAAATCAGTACCATTGCGTTTTCAGTGGCGGGACGAAACACCACGCTTTGTCTTTTTATCAGAGCGAGAAAATGAAAACAATTCATTCTTTCGACCAGGAATCAAACCCACAACCGTCGCCATCACACTCAGACGTTGCCCACTGGACGCGGGTACGATGGCCTCAATAAATTTTTGTAATTACCTACTAAAAGTGACACGCAGAACAAATGCTAAGGCGTCATTTCCTTATTTTCTTTATTTTACCAAGAACATTTTAAAATTTTGTTAATTAGTCTTCTGTTATATTTTATGTTACCCAGCTGTAATTTAAAATAGAAAAAAAATTATACAAACCTACTTTTCTGGAAATACCTATATTTCTCGAGATAAGTCCACAAAACAGTAAACAGACGTTTTATATCATTATTTTTTTCTTCATCTCATATATTTCGTCTAGTTTTACGGCCATAGGCATGCCGTTGAGCGGTTGACTCGGATTCCCAAAAGATATTGCAATGAAAATTCCTCGCGTGTCCTTTTCATCTCGTCTCTTCAGAAGTGGCGTGTGTTATTAAATCTATAGGATATTGAGATTTGTGCTTTGTGTTGTATTTATTTGAGTTTACTTGTAATTCTATACTATAAAAAGGTTCCTCTAAATTAGACAACAGTACGTGGTGTATAGAGTATAGATTACTATACAGCAGGTTCACTCCGGACACTCCATTCTCCGCTTTTGGTTTGTTAAGATATTGCGTCGAGGCCAGTCGTGGCGCAGGGGCACAAAGTGTGATTGTAAAATCGACTGGTTGTGGGTTCGATCCCCACTCGAGGGAATGAAATATTTATTAACATTTATATTTTCTTTTCCTCGCTCTGTTGTCAAGACAAAATGCGGCGTTGAGTTCTGCCACTCAATACGCAGCTCCTACGCCTCCAGAACTCAGCGGAAAGTGCGGAACGGATTGTCTTAACACTAGGTTCCCTCTGCCTACCCTGTTGTGTGCGGGATACAGCATTTACAGAATTTAAAATACTGCGTGTTGGCGGAACATCAACGCGCTTTGTCTTTTTATCAGAGCTAGGAAATGGAAATAGTGAATATTTTATTTCCCCAGGTGGGAACCCACAATCGCAATTACTTTCAGATATTTTTTTTTTCAAAACATTTTTTTTAAAGTATGATTATTAAGAATAATAAATTACCTATTTCTTCCTCTCGTACCTATATCTTTGGTAATGCACGGAGAGCTGGGTCATTCTCATTCTGAGAGTGGAATCCATAATTATAGTACAAAAATATAATTAAAAAAAATTAGTCGTTTCACAGGGGCACAAATCGAACTGTAAACGTGGCTGGTTGTGGTTTCAATCCCCACCCGAGCAAATTTGGTGCCTCACTTGAACTAGATTTTTTTCTTGCACTAGACTACCTGTAGATGCTAGCTGCCAAATTTTATAATTCTAGGTTAATAGAAAGTACTCTATTAATTTTGATTTCTTTTATAGTGCCGAAATACGCGGTTTTTGCGATATAAACGGCCATATCATTTTTTAAGTAATTGAATCATGGGCCCGTAGATCTAAGTATATGGTTTGAATTTCAACTGGATATCTCCAAGCGTTCCTGAGATAAAGGCTCTTGACAGATCGACAGATAGATGAACAACAAAGTGATTTTATAAAGGTTTCTTTTTTCCTTAAATGTTAAGGAACCCTAAAAATAAAATTTATACTCAGTTATACATATGTTCGTCAGCTTAACCGCGAGTTAAAGGTACTCAGTTATTAATAAATGCTCAAAAATAATTTGGTTACCGCGATACTCCAATTAAAACGTGAATGCACGAAAGAAGCTAAAAATGAAAGGACTTTCGTTTCTGTTGAAACTTATCAAAGCGATTTCCTGGTTTATTGAGGAGGAAATAAAATAAAAAGTGAACTCTTCTATAGCCTGGTGTTAGAAAAAAATAAGTATATAAATACATACGTAGATTTAGTATAACGCAAGCCCCTAACTGCGACTTCGCCTGTTATTCAATTTTAAATAAGTAAGAGTTTTATAGACCCAGCTGTGTTGTATATTTTGAGGCCCTTGTTGTGGATTTGACTCCCATTCGGTGAAAGGAAATGTTTCATATTTTCATTTACTTTCTTTGGTAACGAGGCAAAGTGTCATAATAGGAACGGAATATCTTAGTAATAAGTTCCTACTTTAGCTTTGCGCGAGATACAACTTGAAGCTACAAAAATGGTATATATTTTAAAATTTACATTTCCTATTATACTAAATACCACGTAGTAATTTTCAACACTACGATGATCGTATCAGCATAAAAGATTTATAATACCAAAGCTATTAAGTATACTATATATAGCATCTGGAAACATGACGGCTGTGGATTCGATTTTCACTCCAAAAAATAATTTTATTTAATTCAGATAAAGAACGAAGTTAAGTTCCACCACTCAACACTAAATCGTGTCACTGAATTTTTGAGAAATTGGGTGGTGCGTGAGGAAAGAAGTGACCTAAAAGGGAACTTAGTAGTAAGTTCCCTAAAAAGTTAAAAGGGAACTTAGTAGTAAGTTCCCTTTAGCCTACCCTGTAAATGCGGCAAACGGTGTGAAATTACAAAAAAAAGTACGTAAACGTACATTATAATAGTAAGAATTGTTAAGATTTTGTAACACGAACCACGTGTTTTGTAGAGGAAGCCTCTGCACTTTACATTCCATTTTCCGCTAAGAAATGGGCTGGGCCTTTAAGTGAGCGTCTATTTCATAAAAATAGATCCATGCCTAAACTGTGATAGCCGAAATTTTCGTTTCATAAATCTATTTAATTTTTTGATAATTATAAAAAAAATCTTAATTTTTACAATTACTAAATATAAATAATTTAAAGATATAAATATATTTTTAAGTTTTTATCCGTAAAAATAAAAGTGAAGAAGTTAATTTCGTGATTTCAAAATAACTGTGTTTTTTCAAGTGGATATAGTTTTTTACATGATACGAAAACATAATCAATTTTAAGTTCTTTGATTTTCACTATTATTACACATTTTAAATGAAACTATTTTTACTGGATTAATCGCGTATATTTGGTAATTTTACAAAAATGTATAAAATTACGAAATATACGCGATTAGTCCGGTTAAAATAGTTTCATTTAAATAATCAATTTTAATGTTTTTGTCTGACTGTGTGTTTTATTTATCCGGGCTAATCTTTATCTTTCACTGAAGAACAGAAAGGACTGTGGATTAACATAGACTTTTTCTCCCAAAAAAATCGCGTTTCTCGTTCAAGCGCAATTGACGTCACAGTGACGTGTATATTTTATAATAACATTCCAATAATAATAATATTACCAAACCCACAACCATCGCGTTACAGTCACATCAGTTGTAGGTTCGATTCCCACTCGAGGTAATTAATTATTATTTATTAATATTTTGTTTTCTCCGTTCTGGTACGAAGGCAAAAGTCGGCGTTGGGTTGCGACACTCAACATGCAATGCGCCGAAAAATTCGGCAGACAATGGGGAACGGAGTGTCATAACACTAGTTTTCTTCTGCTAACCCTAATGTATACGGGATACAGCGTGAAGCTGATTTGATTTTTTACCTCTGAAAACGAACATATAAACAAATATTCTAATAAATTACACATACATCTAATAACACAAATGTACATACATTGGTACATACTATGTATGTATTAACACACAAAATTTCTAAACCAAGCGCAATAATACCTTACTCCTGGCCCTAAGAGAGTGCTTCTCGGTTTTCATTAAAAGCGCACCCGCAAACCGCTCTGACGTCACTTCCGCCCATTCCCGGTAAAAAGCACTCGTCTAAACATAATAAAGCTATTTCTTTGTTTGCAAGATGTCTTCCGTTTGTAGCTTGACTGATGGTTCTAAGTCTGTGCGATTGTTTAAATCGTTGTGTTTAGTTTTAAATATATTTAAAAAAACTTTTTTTTGTTTTCACACTGTATCTTATATATACTCTTTATTGCATTTTGTAATTCACGTTAATACCATAAAATTGTTACATTGTTACATAAATTGCTGAGTAGGTAGTGGGAACCTAGTGTTGGGATACTTCGTTACCCATACACAACCCTATGGCGGAGATCAACGCTGCGCTTTGTCATAGTCCAGAGCGAGGAAATGAAAACAATTAAAATTGACTCCATAATAGTCGCGGTAATGATAAATTTTTAATATATAAAATAGTGTAAAATGTTATATCATTAGTTCGTTAGCTATAGCAGCTTCTTTATCGAAGCATATAACCAGCAAATCAAATGATACAAGAATAATTGGATATATCAACAATTTAGGTAAAGTTTATTTGATTATTTTTTATAGTTTAGCTGGTCTGTTATCAAATGTAATTAAAAAAAATCATAATTTTTTGTCTTCTATGGCAAATTAAAATGTTGAAATTTTAATAAGAAAACACTCAAAAGCTTTTATAAAGAACTCATTTAATATATTTTTTAAAGTTTATATCTTGCTATTTTAACTAAAGCTATATTTAGTTACTTGATATAGATGAAAAGTCGTCTATATGTTGTTCCACTATTCCCTCTATCCCGCCATCTATTAAATCCTATTCATCTAGTAAAAATCTACTAACTGTCGGTTCAGCTGTTCCAGAGATTAGCTCAGATAAACCGAAAGATAGACCGACAAAAAAATAAAAAATATTTATTTGTGTTCCAGTATCGTATAAATAATACCTATAAGCACTTGAAAAACACGGTTATTTTAGACGGACGCTCTAATTTTATTTATATATATACAGAAAGATTATTATAATTTGTTTTTGAAAGGATATTTTAATGTTCATTTTTATTTATTCCATATAAGTTGCAAGAAGTTAAACGTAAAGAGAATGTTTGATATTCTTATATGAAGAACATCCTTCCTTCTCTTAGTTGAGAAATACTTTGTTTTCAACTATACTAGAGTCTGTTTGTTTTAAGACTACTATCGTAATTAAAATTATTATAATTTCTATGTAGATTTATGAACATATTGTATATTGATATATATATTTGAATATTTATAGTAAATATGTAAGGGTATATACTATTATGAGACATTTTGTGTCGCAGTAATCGTTATGGTTTTGGGTTCGACTCCCACTTAGACGAATTAGAAAGGTTACTGTCGATGCTGCTGTAGAGGAGAAGCCCTCTGGCAAGACAATCATCTCGAAATTGAGCTCGTTACTAGATAGATTTCCTCACTTTGTTAACGAGACAAAACAGTGTGTTGAGTTCCGTCACTCAATACGCAATGCCTCCAAAATTCGAAAGAGGTGAAGGGTCTTAACACTAGATCCTTCTGCCTTCTCTCTTATATGAACAGCATGAAGCTTAAAAAAACAGTTTTTTTTATTTATTAGAGCAAGTTTGTTAGAGTACATAAGTAAAAAAAAAATACGAACCAAACATAAGGCTCTAAAATGTTTCCTCTAATACAATATCGAAACCTTTACATAATATATTAATAAATTATTATTTTTTTTTAGTAACCAAGGCAGTCGTGGCGCAGTGGCTCAAAGTGTGACTATAAAACCGACTCTTTGTGGGTTCGATATCCACTCTAGGAGATGAAATATTTACTTAATTTTATATTTCCATTTCTTCGCTCTGGTGTCGAGGCAAAAGCGCGACGTTGATTTCTGCCATTCAACACGCAATGCCTCCAAAATTCGACAGAAAGTGGGGAATGGAGTGTCTTAACACTAGGTTACCCTGCTACTGCCTACCCTGCTGTGTGCGGGATTCAGCGTGAAGCTGATATATTTTTCGATAATCCACTTGCTTATATGTAATGCATTTTAAAACGAAATTAGATACGAGGGCAGCTCTCTCCGAGGTTTAAGCTTTTAACTCGATATGCAATTAATCTTGTTGACGAAGCAAACCATCAGCCAGACAGGTAAGGAAGAATTCCTTTATTTTCCTGGCACGCGAACACAATATAGATTCAGAGTGGATTTGGAAAGCCTTTTAGTAAAATAGAACGCGTTAGGAATTTTTTAAAGGTAATTACTTGAGTTCTAAGTTCAGCTTCTCAGTCATTTATTGGTTTTGTATGTCGTGTTAAGTAATTGATTGTGAATTTGAATCTGTGGGTGTATGTGTATGTATGTTTGTGTACGAGGAAAATGGTTATATCTACAAAATTAAATAACTTTATATGGTATATACGGTTTCGGTTTAATGTTATTACATTTAGGCCGACGTTATGAGTAAAATGTCGTTACACAAAGCTATCTCTGCCTACTTTGATATATGCATGAAACAACAAAAAAATCTTAAAATATTATTCTAGTTTTGCTTGCTTTGGGTAACGAAACCTCGTTTGACCTAACAGATGAAACAATTATGTACAAAGATATTCTTAATGGTATAAAGTTAAGAGTTTGTTTGGTTGAGTGCGATTATCTCAAGAAGTACTGGTTCAAACTGAATAATATTTTTGCGTTAGATATTTCCTTTTTATTATATTGAAAAGGCTCTTGCGTGTTGGATAGGTACTCATAGATATTTCCATTTAAACACGCGGGCGAAGCCGCAGGCAGTACGATATACTCTCCGACACAGTATATTCGATAACAACTTTTTTGTTATTTCATTTAGAATTATATAAACTTGAATGGCTTCAGAAAATTTGTCAACTCCTCAATTGAGAAAGCAAGAATCTCGGTCAAAAGGGCCGTTATAGTAATATTAAGACGCTCTTCTATAGGATCTCATGAATTTCCAAATGCCATCGAAATGCATTAACTGAAGATGCCTTCGTTTCGAGCATCAGGAATTCGAGAGTACTCAAATGATTTATGCGGAACCTTTAGGATATTGGAGTCTTTAGTTATTTGACTAAGATCCGAGGAATATCCAGCAAAGTGTATCCGGGAGCGATTGAAAGAAATTTGCTTGATAGATATATAGGTGTGCACGGCAACCAATATTGTCTCAATTGCTCAATAAGTTTGGCTTCGGATACAACTTTTATATTTTTCCTGATTTTACTCGCGTAAATTTAATTTTTAGGGTTCCGTACTTTTTAAGAAAATAAAGGAATCCTTATTAGATGACTTTGTTGTCCGTCTGTCTGTCTGTCTCTCTGTCTGTCAAAAGACTTTATCTCAAGAATGCTTGAAGATATTGAGTTCAAAGTATTTAAATAAAAACAAACTCTTCCTTTATTATATTAGTAAAGTGATATTATACTAAATCAATGCATATACCCGTAAGCTTAGGTTGTCAACTTTATAATTTGTATTTTCCGTCACCTACAATCCTGAAATTGGTATAGAATCTTCGGTACCTAGTCAAGTCCATCTCACACTTCACCAGTTTTTTGCTTGTTAGAATCGTTATGGTATCGTTCATCATAGATGCCAATACTTCGGCTTGTATAAATTTCTAGGTCATATTTAAAAAAAGTACTAAAAAATATGAATAAAAAATAATGGCATAGCACAGTAAGACAGTTCTTAACTGTACAAACTATGGTTGTGGGTTCAATAAACGTTTGAGAGGTCGCTTATATTTAAAATATTTCAATTTTCTTCTTCAGGCAAAACAAGTATTTATAAAATAAGTAATAACAAAATGATTTAACACAAGGTTATTGTAAGGGTTATTATTTTTAGATTGTAGAAATACAACAATTTAAAGAACAAGACAAAACGCAAGAAATAAGAGAAGAAAGCTACTAGAAAATATGGCACAATCAGCACAAATTCTTAATTGCCATCAATTTTATTTGAAAATTTTATATCGAGTTTTATAGTAAGTTGTAAAATTTAGCATCAATAATTCCTGTCTCCGGTAATAAATATTAAAATCTAGCGCGAATGAAATTTATCTCTTGGTACGTATTGCACTGTGTTGTGTATGTACGCTTGTTTGTTGGGAGGATTTATGCCGTCGTCCATCATAGACTTTAGATATAGCTACATATATATATTTTTTAAGCTGTCAATACTTCAGCCTGACTAAGTATTTAAATAATATCTTTCGCCGTCATGACATAGTGGAGCGGCGTCTGATATTAAGCACGACGGTTGTGGGTTCGATTTTTATTCGAAGGAATGAATTATTTTCTTCGCTCTGGTAACGACGCAAAGCGTGCAGTTGAATTCCACAACATAACAAACGTTATTTCGAAAATTAGACGAAAAATGGCGATCGGGGTTAACCCTAGGTTCCTTCTATCTCTCTGCTATGTGCGGAATAGAGTCGTAAAGCTGAAAAAAATTATATAAAACTTGAAAACTATACTTATATGCACAAGCTCAAACAAAAATTAAATTGCAGAAAATAATTATTATATCAAGTATTGCAAGGAAAGCAAAGTAAAAGTAATAAGCGAAATTATTGATACTAGATAATATTTAATTGTATTAATATTGTTTTCCTAATTGTTCCTTTTTCTAATAATTGTTTCTCATTAAAATAATGATATTCTGTCTGTATTTATTTGTATTTAGATACTGTTTATTTATTGATACTACTACGTTTTACTTTATTTTTTTTTAATAATGTTATAAAGTTGTACACTAAGATCTTGAACCAGTTTTTAGATACATTGTCCCAAATACTATTGTTATTTTTTAAAAAAAGGAATACTTTTTTTTTGGAAAATGTATAAAAATATGTATAAAGCGAGATTTGAATTAATCCTAACACTAATCACTAATGGTGGGCTGGGTATTTTTAGGATCATTATTATTTTTATTGCTTCGCATTAGTGGACACATCGCAGCGTTAACTTTCGCTACGTTACACACAATGTCTTAAAAATTGGGCGGAAATTGGAGAACGGAGTGTCTTAACACTAGGCTAAGTACCCCGTGGTTATTATGCTATGCAGGAAAAAGCATGAAGCTGTTCCATAGTAATTGAGAAACTGTTCGCTCCAACTACAATTTAGTATCGCATTTCCTTTCCATTCGGTTCTGCTCTGTGCAATTGTACTTCTAACGGGAAACCTTTTAATCAACGCTTGAAATGTTACTCAAATAATTTAAGTACAAATTATTCAAACAAACCATTTGTGTACGTAAGGAATTTATTGTGCATTTAGGAATTTTGACTGAAATGAATAGAGGGATACTTATAATAATAGATATTTTTTTTAATTTCTTGTCTGTCTGTCTCTATGTATGATCACGTTAATCTCCGAAAGTACTAAGCTGATTTTCATAAAAGCTTCACAAATTACTTTTTTTAACTCAGAATAACATTTAACGTTTATTTCATTAAAATCGGTTCATTGAAAAAAATATCGTCATTCGAATGAACTCAAAGCATTCTTTGTATGCCAATATTACATAGCAAATATTATATTTCATCTCCTCGAGTGGGAATCGAACCCACAACTAGTCGGTTTTACACTTCGTGCTACTGCACCACGACTGGCCATTTGAATGTATTCATTCATTCCTATATGGAAAATACTACAACAGTAAAAATTTGAGGCCAGTTTTGACGACGGGTCACAAAATGTGTCTGTAAAACCGACTGGTTGTGGGTTCGATCCACACTCGAGGAGAATAAATATTTACTTATTTAGAAAACGTACAAAAATTTTAACGTAGCTCTCGAACGTAGGACTGGAAACCGACCAGGCGTTTTGACAACTAAGCCATACGTTCTCATCAAGCTACGTCGAAGTTTTTATAACCTTTTTACAACTTATTCATGTTGTTAGTATTTCTGTAGGGAGATTTTTACAAATTCCCGCTACCCAAACATAATTACTAAGAATTATCGTTTGGCAAGAGAGAATACTATTTTTTAAATTTTTTTAAAGTGTTATTCCACCCTTAGGAAAGAAAAATACTTATTTAGAAAATGTATAAAAAAACAAAATTATAAAAATTCAAATAATTGCATAAATATTAAAAATTCAAAAATGTTTTTTTGAGCATTGAACTCCTTACCATCGTCTTACAAATAAAACTGTAATATCATCTACATATTTATTTGACTAGTCTAAATCAATCAAGAAGATTGGCTTTCATGAACGAAATCCGTCGATCTTTATATGCTATTTATGATTCCCCATAAACTGAACTACAGTTCAGAACTAATGCTTATTATTTATTATGCTGATACTTTATAGCTCAACAATATTTTTTTAGTTTTTTTAGTGTATAGCAAAATAGGCACAGGAAACTTGGGAACCTAAGATTAGGAAATTCTTTGCCAATTAAGACATTCCGTTCTGCAATTCCGCCAAATTCTTAAAGCATTCCGTGTTGAGTGTAGGAACTCAACGTTTTACTTTGTCATCAAAGCGAACAAATGAAAATGTTAATAAATAATAATTCAATCCACCAAATGGGAATCGAACACACAACCGTCGGGCTTACAGTCACACGCCAGTGCAACTCCGTCACGAACGCATCAATTAAGCCTTTTTGCTTACCTAATAAAATATCCACATCTTTATCATTAAAAATCTTATAAATACTACAAATAATTGACAATTTTTTGGAAATTATTTTATTTCTTTTCATTTAAGAAAATATTTATAATATGTCTCTCTAAGCCTAACGAAAACAACCAAATTCAAATATGTACTCTGCAGTTTCACCACAATTTTGATATTGTACAAAATATCATTGTAAAACGATTAAGTTTCTCATTATTTTCATAATAGCTAACATAGACGTTTCAACGAGCCCTGTATGTGCCATACCAATTTTGAAATCTAAAGCCGCAGTCCGATTATACCATACGACAAATCGTTGAAACGAAATATATTTATTAAAAAGATAAAAGTGGCATTTTTTCGTTATGATAACAAAAGCGCGACGTTGAGTTCCGTCACTCAACACACAATGTCTTGAAAATTAGGTAGTAGGTCTGTGTCGAACCTTAAACTACCTAGGAGTACCTTAACCCTAGGTTTGCTTTTCCCTATCTTGCTATATGCGAGATACAGATGAAAATACGATACAGCGAGAAACTACGAAAAAAAGAGGCCACCCGTGGCCTGGCGTGTGACTGTACAATCGTTTGTGGGCTAGATCCTCACTCGGGGAAATGAAATTTACTTAAATTTATATTTTTATTTCGTCGTTCTGGTGTCAAGGTAAAGTGCGGTGTTGAGTTCCACCACTCGACACGCAAAGAGAACGCACGACCCCCAGAATTCGGCGGAAAGCGAATCGAATTCTCTTAAATGACAATGAAGCAGGAGGTTTTTTTAAGGTTTTTTTACCCCAGAACTTTTGACTCGGTGATCTGATTTTGATGATTCTTTTTTTATTTGAAAGCTGGTGCTTCTCATGTGATCCTATTTTAATTTGGTCCGTTTCTGACAATCCACAAGCAAATCACATAAGTCTTAAACTTACATTAAGTATATACGCGACAAATGACCGTATAACTCAATGTTACGCCACAACCGATTTCGATGATTCTTTTTTATTGAAAAATATATACTTCAAGGGTAGTTTGATGAGAATTTGTTACTATTTTTTTGTTAACATTTTTAATTATTTTGTTAAAAATTGTTTTATTTGAATCACTCCGTTCCCCACTTTCCACGGAAGTCTAAAGGTATTGCGTATTAAGTGCTGAAACTCAAATCTTCAGTATGGTAACGAGGCAAAGCGCGGCATTGAGTTCTGTCACTCAACTCGTAATGTTTTACGATTCTGCGGAAATAGGCTTACGGAAATGCATACCAGGGTCCCTGTTACGCACACGATACAGGGTCAAAATAATAACTAAAAAACATCTCCATTATTAAAAAACATATATTTTTAGAAATTCTAATAATGGTCGTACAGTATAAAAGTCATTCAGAGTTGGCATTGTAGGATTCTATCTGTTAACGGATAGCCCGCATGCAGTCCCGCATACACTCACTTACAAACTACAATACGTTACACTGTTACCTGTTCTGTTCTAAAGTTAGATTTTAACTCTACCTTTAATTAACTTTTGCTTAAAAGGTAACTTTATTTTAATACACAATTTTATTTTAACAACTTATTATTAATTATATATTTTCTTTTTTTTATATTTGTATCGTATATATATGATATACATAATTGTAATTTTTCAAAAATTTGCATGTTTTATATAGGGAAAATATTTTATTTCATTTTCACACTAGGTCCTGCAAATCAGCGAAATTTGAATCCGCGCCTCTTAGATACTGTCCAAGAGGTGCGGGTTCATATCCCGCCTCGTTAAATTTTTTATACGTTTTCTAAATAAGTATTTTCTTTCCTAAGTGTGAAATAACACTTTAAAAATGTAAAAAATATGTAATGTCTATTTGGCGAAAAGTGGGGAACGGAAGTGTCTTAATGAGAATGTAGTATCTTAACACTAGGTTCACAGGTTCCCTCTGAGTGAAACTAAACAAAAATCTTGTAGAGCATACATTTAAGTTGGTATATTATACTCATAACATCTTATTTAAACACAACTCAACCGAAAAGCAACTCGATTACACAATAAACAATGTTAACAAACATATTTGTATGGACATCCAGAACAAGCTTATCAGTCTTCAATAGGATATAAATCTCGATGACCAGTCTTATACGACTCTCAATCCGTATTATTCGGTCATAGATAGGGGTCAAGTTGAGTTTGACGTGATTCCGCTGTCATTCCCCCAATTTGGCATCCCATTACTAGAATTATTTATTCGTTTCCCTCTCTCCGTGACTGTCAAAGATGATTAAATTCAAATAGTATAAACATTTTTTTAATATAATTATATGAAAAATAATTACATATGTATTTTTAAATTATTATCTTTAAATATTTTGTAATCGTTCAGTGGATTTATTGATTATACCATTTATACATATGCATATACGCACGTCGTGGCGCAGGGGCACAAAGTGTGACTGTAAAACTGACTGGTTGTGGCTTTGATCCCCACTCGAGGAGATGAAATGTTGACTTAAATTTACATTTCCATGTCTTCACTCTAGATTTCCATTTCTTCCCATTTATATTTAGGATATGCAGCCTATAAGAGACACACTGGTCATTTCTTAACCATAAAAATAAAAAAAAGAATAGGATAGTCAAACAACTAAACGTTACCCAAAGCGAAACGCATAGAAAAAAATACTTACGCAATGAGAAGTAAATTGCAAAATTTTAATTGAGCGATATTTTAAGAAACAGAATAAAGTATTTACAATGAAAGCTCTAAAGAACCATTTCAATTGGTCAACAGTTATACGTAAAAATAAAAAAAAAAAAGATTCATACTGATCAGTTCTTTTTTTTCTTATAATCTTTGCCATTTCACTCGTTTAATGGCCTCTCATGTTCTTTGTCAAAGGAGGGAATTACATTGTGTAATATACGAAATAAACAAAGCATGCTTTAATTGGAACAGTGACCAGAGCCATTACGTTAACACGATTTATTTTATTATTAGGATGATTTTATACGGAGGCGTGTGTTTGACTTTTTCTGGTCATAATATTTTTTGCTTTCATATATAGCTAGTAAGAAAGAGGCCGTCATTGTGCAGTGGGGCAGCGTCTGACTGTGGGTATAGGTTCGGTTTCTCGAATAATCTTTAATTTATTTATTTAAGATTATTCGAGAAACCGAATTTAATTTATTTATTTAAGATGAGGCCAGTCGTGGCGCAGCGGCATGAAGTGTGACTGTAAAACCGACTGGTTGTGGGTTCGATCCCCACTCGAGGAAATGAGATATTCAGTTAAATTTATATTTCCATTTCTTCGCTCTGGTGTCGAGGTTAAGCGCAGCATTGAGTTCTGCCACGCGCAATGTCTCCAGAATTTGGCAGAAAGTGGGGAACGGGGTGTCTTAACCCTAGGTTCCCTCTGCCTACCCTGCTGTATGTGGGATACAGCGTGGTGCTGATATTTATTTAAGGCATTCGTATATAAGCATTTAGATCAGGATCACCTTCAATTTTCCTAATACAAATGATATACTCTATTTAAGACACCAAGGCTGCCTATTGAATAAATGAAATTCTAATATTTTCCATTAAAAGAAAAAAAGTAATATACCTAAACTAGGTTAAACATCGTACTAAAATCGGTTGAGTCACTAAAATAACATACACGTTAAATACACAGACGAATCTGTAATCATATATAAAATAATGAAAATTCCATGCTTCCATATTTTATTTAACGCCTTTGTGCAAGACAAAATTATTAATCAATATGCTATATTAGATTTGATGTATAACACTTACAGAATCTATATTTATAATAATACGTATTATAAAAGATACTTTTTATCTTTCGCGTATAATAAGCTCGAGTTCGTTGGTCGTTTCGAACTTCGTCGTTACATACGTCGCGGAACTTGTCTTTATATAATGCTGCAGTTAAATATTCAAATTAACTTATTCTGTTTAACACCTACACGTATTATATGTATATGCAACAAAGTTATCGTATAAGGTCAAAAATATAGTAAAAGTAAGTATTTATGTCAATATTTCATGTTTTTTGTTAGATTAGATATCGCGCGGCGTTAGGTTTCACTATCCAATATGTAATATTCATAAAATGGGCAAAAAGGGAAAATTTAACCAAAACGCAAAGTTAGGCGTTAGACTATTAACAAATATTCGATATCTTTTAAATTTCAGTACATATATATATGTTCTTTACAAAACGCGGCGTTCAATTCCGCCACTCATCATTCAATGTTCAGAGGCTAATCGTGGTGCAGGGGCACAATATTTTGCGCTTACACGCCACTGAAAACTCAACTGGTTGTGGGTTCGATTCTCACTCAAGGAAATAAAATATTTAACATTTTAATTTCTTCGCTCTAGTAGTGAGGCAAACGGCACGGCGTTGTTTTTCGCCACTCAATACGCAAAGCCCCCAGAATTTGGCCCCCAGAAGTGAAGAACGGAAGTATCTTAAAGATCTCGAAACACAGGTTCCCAAGTTCCCTTTGTCTATCTTATTATTTGCGGAATAAAAAAAATGTTCTTTCTGTCTACTTCGCATAATGTAAAACTTAAAAAAATACAGTTGTATAATTATATTAAAAATACTGCTGTAACTAGTTTACAGCCGTATTTTTATTTCGTTAGTTACCTTAAAAACATTTAATTGGAAATATGAAGTGCTTTTTATTCTTGAAGCATAATGAATGCAATTTAATTAGTTTTTATTTTATACAATCAAAGCACAATATTTTTCCTATACAATTTAGAAAAGGTTGTTGGTAAATGAAAAAAATATTTTAATTTGGCTTACTAAAAGTATTCAAAATAAATTGTATGTTAATACTGGCGGTAAATATTTATTAATATAGAAATGTAGGCGACCGTAAAATTTTCAAAAGCACGGGTGAGTAAGAATAAAATAGATTTGCATTGGTTTTTATTTCCTATTTAAAAATAGAAATGATGAGTTTTTGGATGGCATATTACTTATTTTTAATATTATTTGAAATAAATAGTATATCATCCACACTACCTGGATACGTGGCCCTCCACTACTGTGAAGTTTCATATTAACTTACTTTCACGCACCACGGAACAGTGGAATGGCCTATCCACGGCAGTGGTTCCAGGTCGATATGACCTTCAAAAAGCATGTCTATCTTTACCGTAAAGGTCGGCAACGCGCTTGTAGCTCGTCTGGTATTGCACGGGGTCGTGGGCTTCGGTGATCACGTACCATGAGATGACCCGAACGATTTTGCCTTGTCTTTTCCATCAAAAATAGTAATTGTAAAGGCAAGGTTACAACTGAGGTTCTTATAATGGTTACTGTAGCTCAGGAGTTTCATTAAGTAAGTAAAGCAACGTTTAATTACAAAAACAATGTTTTCATGTAACGAAAATAAAAAGTTCATAGAATTAGTTTTTTTCCTCGGCTTCGCCTTTGGAGTCAAATAGTAATTAATTAAGAGTTGTGTATAACAAATGACATATTACAAGAGTCCAAGTTAATGTTTCGCATGATTTAATATAGAAGTTTCCAAGAGGCGAAGGTTTAATTCACGCTACGTTAAAATTTTATAAATTAAGTTAAATTTATATATTAAATTTGGGAATGGACTATCCAATAGTAAAAGTATGAGACCTCACCAGTACTCATTCAAATTCAAACAAATAAGCTTTTCATTTTCATTTCTTTACTACATTAGTATAGAACAAATAGCACATATGATATTTATTCCCAACATAATATTAACTTATAGATATTTTGTATTTAATCACAATCTTTTTGAGTGTAAAATGAATAATATATCTTAAGTAACATACATATTTATACATAAAAGTATAGATAAAACCGTCTTACGTTCTTATCTGACTCGTCCTCCCGTACGTGGTATAGGATGTAAGTACCGCACAGAATATTAATAACTTGTTATTGAAGAAACGTGATGAATTACAGGCGAAATTATATTTGGACAACAGTAATTTTGTGTGGCAAAGATATTATGTAGCTTTTTATTTAATTTGTATTGTACCATAAGCTTATGTTTAATATTTATATTATGTTTGATCAACTCGAGTGGGGATCGAAGTCACAACCAGTCGATGGTACAAGCACTCTTTGTGCCCCTGCGCCACGACTGGCTTTATGTTTTTACCTCATTTACTTTTTAAAAAAAGAAGGAAGTTATATATATATATATATATATATATATATATATATATATATATATATATATATATATATATATATATATATATATATATATATATATATATATATATTGAAATAACGTACTATTGGTCTCATGATCACCAAGTCAGTACCTGTTGATGAAATCCAAGAGATCAATACGTACTATGTTTCATATAATATCTTATAATAATAATATATTTGCTTCTTGTCATCAGATCATGATATGACTAGCTGGTGATGATAGGAGACACAACTCCTAAAATTTTAATAGTTAAGTAGTGAGAGTTGTAGAGAAACTTGTCTGTGTGTGTGTCAGTTATGTTTTACGCCATGTTTTTATTGCAAAGAATTGGCTTAAAGAGGTTGAAATAAGGGATAAAAGTTTATATGAACTTAAGTCTTTTATTTGGTATCTTCGAAAAAATTTATAAAAATATGAAAGTATATGTTTAGGTACTAGAAATATAAATGTATTGTAATAGAGTTTTTAACATTTCGACGTGGAAAAAATAGAACATAAAAATAACTTTCAATTCCAGATAAATCTGTTTAATCCAGGTAGATTTATGTATGTGTCTCTTAATTATTCGAATTTTATCAAAACTATCGAGGTGATGGATCCAGAATTATATAATAATATACAATACAAGTAACTGTTCAATATGGAGAAAGTGGCGGCGTAATGCATTAAGTAACAAAGTTTCGCTATGAAGAACGAAAATAACCAAATTACATGCGACCGAAGCCGCAGTCGAAAAACGTATATAATCTATATATAAAAAAATAATAATATGACCGACATTTTACGAAACAAACAATATTCACTCAATAGCTGTAACATACAAACTTGCCTATGCGACTGGTGTAGCGCGTTATCAAAACACAGAGCCCCGAGGGCACTTTAGGTGCGTTGGGGCATGTATGGATACTCGCTAGATTATATCTGATTGTGGGAATGTGACGATAATATGTAGAATATTAGTTATTTAGTATAGTATTTAAAACGCCGCGTTGAAATATTCGCTTATGATGTAGTCGTGATTTAACGGCTGAAATGTGAGGATTGTGGATTCGATTCGCATTCGGAGGAATGAATTATTTTCATTTCTTCACTTGTTCTGCTAAGAAGGCAAAGTGATGCGTTCTGTTCTGCCACTTATTTTTTGATATTTTGATAAAAACTTACATACAGACTGCATTGGCACTAGGTTCTCTTTGTCTACTTAATGATTAATGTTGAAGGATTTGAATTCGTATTTTGATTTTAAGAGCTTTTGGTAATTGAACTTTATACTCCACGTTTTTTTGTGAAAGGCAGAGAAAAGAAAGAGAAAAACAAAAGAGATATTATTTAATTGGCTGGATAACTTGCACAGGATGTCTGTTCAACTTTTTATAAACTTTTATCTTTTATAAAAAAAATAATAAAAAAAAATATAAAACTTTATCTTAGTGTTAAATTTTTTATATGAAGTTTTTATATTTTAAAATCGCAACAAATTTTATAAAAATATAACGTTTTTTGCACATAAAAATTGGAAACATTCTTTTATTCTCAAATTCCTACTTTTTTCTACATGGAGTGGTTGCCAAATTTGAGATATTTCGTATTGAGTAACTGGAATTCCACTATTAGTATCTAAATATTGATTAAATTTACTAATATTTCCTCTATTATATAAATTTATCCTTCTAATCGGAATCCATCCCTACGCCATTGCGTTTCCAGTTAAATACCGTTCTACTAACTTATGTTGGATAAAAATGGAATTCAAGCAATGATACAAGCATATTTAAGTCACAAATACTATTCTATGCTGTTATTAAAAATACTTTTAAATGAATTTTTTTACAGAAATTGAACGTCAGATTAGGCGATTCCCAAAAGACGCAGGTTTAAATCCTGCTATATTCTAATTTTTTAACTGTTTCTTAAGAAAAAGTATATTTCTTTTCTAAGTATGAAATAACACTTTTAAATGTTATAAAAATGTTTCAATTTTTTTTTATTGTTATTTCTTAACACTACAGACACTTGGTCCGTACACTTTATAAATTTATTATTATATCTAATATCCTTATCATATATATTAATTTTTTTTTGTTTTTTTTTATTTTTTTTATTCTATTTCTGTATCGTTTCTTGGGTGTACAATAAAGAGTTATTATTATTATTATTATTAATTACATTATCGTTTACATACAATCAATATCTATAATAAGCAAATTATATTTTTAACTTTACATTATTTTACAAAATTTTACTTAGATCTAAGGTTAAGCGAGTGTTTATATTTATATATATATTTATAACAATTTTACATATTACAATATATTTTATTTATTATCTACAGATTTAATTGAACAAAATATAAGCTTTTCATTGAACGACGAAGTCCTCTAAAGTTAGTTGCCTAACTAAATTTAACATTTGTATTGTAATTTATATCCACATCCGCCACCTTATAATTGTGTTGGGTTTAGCACAACGTGTTACTTTGGAAGTTATTTTAGTGAGTTTTAAATAAATTATTCACATACAGGCCAGTCGTGGCGCAGGGGCATAGAGCGTGACTGTAAAATCGACTGGTTGTGGGTTCCCCACTTGAAGCTTAAAAATATTAACTTACATTTATATTTTCATTTCTTTGCTCTTGTATCGAGGTGAATCGTGGCGTTGAGTTCAGCCACCCAATATGCAATGCTTCTAGAATTTGGCGGCAATGGGGAAACGAAGTGTCTTAATTGAATCGAAAGTGCCCTCTGCCTTGCTATATGAGGGATGAAGTGTGACACTAGAAAAAATAACCATATATATTTAAATTACTTATTTAGAAAACGTATGAAAGATTTGAACGTAGCGGGACTTGAACCCGTGCCTCCCGAAAACCCACCAGCCGCTCTGACCGCTAAGCCATACGTGAGTTCTCATCAAGCTAGGTCGAAATTTTTTTCGCTTGTTACACAACTTATTTATGTTGTTAGCAAACAAATTTCTGCTACCCAAAGATAATTATTAAGAATCGTCTGGCAAGAGCTACTTATTAAATATTTTTTAACATATTAAAAATGTTATTCCGCTTAGGAACGAATTTTATTTCTTTCCTAACATTAATTATGTTATAAAATATATTTAAATTTTTTTATACAATTCATTCTACTATGCTTAACCTTTAAACCATCACTTTCGGTTTAACCTAACATTATTTAGCTCGAAGCGTAAATAAAACAAGACAGTCCTCATAGATAACGATATGTCAACATAATATTTAACCCAAACAAAGGTAAGATATACGAAAGTTCGACCATTCCTTCTGACCGCAGGATGCCTTTTCGTTTACACCACCTATTTTACCTAACTGTTTATACTATTTCTAACTAACTTCAACATTTATTCAATTAACATTGCCGTTTTTATATAATTTTATATTTGAAATTTACAAAGGAAAGCAGCAATGTATATCGATATCTAAATAATTTAGTAGGTAAGAGCTACTGAATTTGTACAGTGGTTGGCAATTCTCTATCACACCCTTTTTGTTTCCACACATTCCAGTAATCCGGGGCCTATCCGGGATCGCGATAGGAGTGTTACGGTCAGTATTTGCAAGTATGATAATTTTGAAGGTTTATGCAATAAATAAAAACTAAATTGTAGATTAGGAGAGTAGGTACAAGCGTGCGACTGTAAAAGCGACGGGTTGTGGATTTGATTGTCACTCACGAGAGTGAAATATTTATTGTTTTCATTTCCTGGCTTTGGTAATGAACGCAAAGCTTTCGTATTGTCTCCAAAATTCATCGGCCGAGTCCCGACGAAAATTTGACATTTATAGTAAATAATTTATGAAACCACTATCTCAGGTTCAAGAGGTTCAGTTTCTATAATGCATTTATTAAAAAAGTTCTTGCAACTTTCTTGAGGCCGTCGTGGCGCTACGACACCGCGTGTGACTAAAATTGGTTGGATTGTTAGGAATGAAATATCAAGACACTAAACATACGCGAAGGTAATAAAACAAATTCTACATCACATTATGTTCAAATAAATATATATTGCTTGAGGCCAGTCGTGGTGCAGCGGCATGAGGTGTGACTGTTGAACCGACTGGTTGTGGGTTCGATCTCCACTCGAGGAGATGAAATATTTACTTAAATTTGTATTTTCATGTCTTCACTCTGGTGTCGAGGTTAAGCGCGGCGATGAGTTCTCCCACTCAACACGTAATGCCTCCAGAATTGGGCAAAAAGTAGGGAACGGAGTGTCTTAGCACGAGGTTCCCTCTGCCTACCCTGCTGTGTGCGGGATACAGCGTGAAGCTGATTATTATTATTGCTTTAATAAAAACCGTCGTGGCGCAGGGCCATAAGAGTGTGACTGTAACGGTTGTGGGTTCATTTATTATTTATTAATATTTTCACTTCGCTCTAGCACCAAAGCTAAAAGCCCGGCATTGAATTTTGCCATTCAACAAGCAATGTCTCGAAAAAATCTATGTTGCTTGCGTTGCTATCTATATTAAAGTGGGGGGAGTGTCGCAACACTAAGTACCCTCTGCCCACTGTGCTACATGGGGGATATAGCGTAAAGCTGATTAGTAGAAATTAAATAACTAACATCTCTTACATAACCAGACACTACGCCTCTATCAAAAAAGATACTCTATATTTTTATATCGAGAAATATATGTTTATTAAACTGGCATATTTACTCTTATTATAAATCGGTTAATAAATATTCTATTATATTCTCTGACAATTTGCGATTCAATTAAACATTTGTGGATTTAAAAGCCTTTGTGCGGTGGCTTTGTTGTTTTTAAATTCATTATAAGCATGACAGAATAATCTATCTCTCTGAGGCCGTCGTGGCGCAGCAATACAAGGATGCGACTGTAAGCGCGACGTTTGTAAATTTGATTCAAACTCAGGTGAATTAAATATTTCGATTCCTTCACTATGGTGACTATCGTGAATCAGAAAAGATGACAGTATCCACGCTGTATGACAAATGTACGCAAATTTCGAGACATTGAGCGTTGATTATTACCTGCACTCAACGCCGTCCTTTGTCTTACTCATTAGGGCGAGGAAATGAATAAAGAATAATTAATTCTTCTGAGTGGGAATTAATCCCAAGAAATTATATTAGAATTGTATTTCTTTGATACAATCTAGTTTAATTATTTAAAGTACCTAATTTCATATCTAATGTAATTAAGAAATACTGCTTATTCATTAAATTATTCTCTGACACTTTCAATATTCATTAGTATACTTTTATTAAAGTAATATTGCAATGTCTTGTATTATGAGCATTTTAATTAAAATATTTCTTTGTAGCTTTCCAGAATAAAATAATGTTAAAACACTCCGTTCCTTATTTTCTACCCAATTTTTGTCTCTATTTTCGTGTCTAGTGGCGGAACTTACTTAACTTAAGATTTAACATTTATTGTTATTTTTTTGACGATGACTTTTTTCTTATTTTGTAGACTTTCTTCTACGAAAAAGACAAACGATGGTCTGATGTAGAGGTCACCTGATGGTAAATTATTACAGAGGAGCTATACGCACATGGCCTTGCTGGCCTTTAAGGAGATAGACGAGTTTTTAAAGGTACTGTCGTATGTCGTATATATCCGGTACAATACTACGAGTACACCATTCCGCAGTTGTGTGGTTCTATATATTGAAGTTTCTTTAAAACCAAATCTTAATATTTTAGTTTGTGACGTACTGTACAGAGTAAAGCTTTTCACAGATTATTGGGCCTCTAATTATTCAAACGGCTCTACGTTTGTATGCGATCAAGTTGTTCAATCTGATACTAGAGTTCACCAGAAAAGAAATGAGAATAGTACCCCATGTGAGGCTGAACCTCAGCTCTACTTATGTAGAGCTGAGGTTCGGCATATCAGAATTTGGAGGAGAAGTAATGTTTCCCCGAAAAAAACCTACGTAGCTGCACTATTATCTTCATAGCAATGAATAATAGGATCTTCTAACTTGTGTTGTCTACTATATTAAAATATGTGAAAAAATACAATTACTATTTTATTTACATAAATACAATTATAAAATATACTTGCGGAAACAGGAGCAGGCCCAAGGAGCTGCCTTGGGAGACGCCAGCGTTCACAGGCTTTTATGCTACACTCAATGATAGTATAGGTTAACTATATAAACATTAAAAAAATATATAGTTTCATTTCATGTATAAAGGAATCTCTTTCAAGTTAATTTCTTTCAGTTAGATGAGATCCAACAAATTTTGACGCAGCACTGGTCGTGATAAATAGAATATAACTGCTTTAAATCACGGTTCTCAACAATTGAATGGCGCAAAACACAATCTACCATTTTATATTATTTATTACAAAGCAGAAATAAAAAAAAATTTAAATATAGAAAAGTGTTGATGAATTTTATTTTGGTACCATTTTATCTTGTAACCGTTGAAGCTTTTTTATATTTATTATGCGATAACCTTCTCATTGTTAGCCCTAGTATGTGGTCATATCCATTTTTACATACATTTATAGCTTCCCGCCGTATCCAGCAAATAGAAAGGTAGGCAAAGGGAACCTACCCGGTACTGTTAAGTTACTAGGTTCCCCACTTGTCATCTTGTGGAATGGGCTACGTGCGAAGGTGTTTCGAGGTCGATACGACGTGGGTAACTTCAAAAAAACGTCTATCTTTACCTTGCAACACCGGCAACGCACCAGTAGCTCCTCTGGTGTTACAAGGGGTCATGGGTGGCGGTGATCACTAACCATGACATGACCCGTGTGCTCGTTTACGTTGTTTTTTCCATAAAAAAGAAAAATACATGTACATAGATAGTAGATAATATATAAGAAATAGAAAATATAACCTCCAAATATAATATGAGAAATTATAATATAATGAAAGGTTGAATTAACATGACTTATGAGTTCACGTTGTGAGCTTTCAAAGTTGTTAATAGCATTATTGTACATATATATGTATCCTACCATACCTACCTACATACGACGCCGTTGTGAGGCTGTGGTACAAGGATGTGTCTGTAACGCGACGATTGTGGATTTGTGTCCTAGTCGAGAAAATTAATTATTATTTGTTAATTTAATTCATTAATTCCATCACCCAACACGCAATACCTCGAAAAATTCAGTGGAAAATGGGCAGTGTCTTAACACGAGGTTTCTTCTGCCTACCCTAATGTATGTGAAATATAGCATGAAGCTTCACGCTACACAACATATGTATAAATATACATACATACACATATACATATACATACATATTACGAGTCTACAGCACGCTTTACATGGTATTAAAGATTGTAGAACTAATGTCAAAGCTAAATGAAAACTTATGTAATTATGCTCGTTCGAATCAAAATTTTAGGTAAATTAAAATACTTTTGTACGTAACTGACGTGTTATAACTTTTAGTCGCTGATTTAATTTTTGAAGCTTAGTTAACCCACCATTGGTGACGGTAGTTTGACTCACATGTTTGGTGACCCCGGTCTCACGGACCGGGATATTTGACCTAAGACTTTGCTAATAAATAACAGCCCCACTATCATTAGTTAATATTTTTCTATGGATATTAACCGTTTTATTTACCGTTTTTTTTATTATGTTTATTTTATATTTCGAGATTTATTAATTATTTTATTATCAAAATTATTTGTAATATTTTTGTTTACCTTTTTTTTCTATTCTGTGTTTTATTTATTTCTTAACTTTCAGTGCTTGAAAAACTGCTGGATGGTATAGATCTCCTTATTCGAATTCCAATCTTCTCTTCTCATCCATTGTCTGGCCATCTCATGTCATTCCGATATACTATATTTATTCGATAACAAATATATTTCTTACTTCAACATATTTTCAATAACTTTCCTTATTATCTAACTTCAAGTAACTCTACATACGACCCATAAACACTTTATAATAGCATAGAGAATTCCTTCAATAAAATTCGATTTGAACCGTTAATATTCTTTCATACTACATTGAACTTGATTTGCATCTAATTATAAAGTTAAGGAAAATTTTTAAATATTTAAATTTCATTCTATAATAGACTTTGTTCTTTGATACATAGAGCTTAAATTTAAATTGTGGTTTTCTTATCTATACCGTTATTGCTAAGAGATAAGGTGTAAATTGGCATGTTTTGAGTGGATTATAAATCGTGCGTCGCTGGACGCCAGTTTCCACTTCATTTCCAAATAAACTCTGCTAAAGTAATAACAAAGTTTGGGGGAGTCATATTGGAGTGAGAATATATGAAGATTTTGGATGTGGTAGTTGAAAATAATTCTATATTCTATTGTTTTCTATGGTCTGTAGTCTTCTATAGTTTTTTTTTAGTATATAGTCTATTTGTACGATTAAGAATGTAAATATGTTTATTTACGTAATGTGAGACTATCATGGTGAAGTAGAGCAATAACCGATTGTAGCCACGATGGCTCTGAGGTTGATCTCTGCTGAAAATTGTTGATGTGATAACGTGTCGAGTCACGCTCGAAAAATCGTGAATTTCCAACTGAGCTGAGCGTGCAAGCGAGAGCGCGGAACATGCGATAGAGAAACATGTATCCGAGGTTAACGTTACACAGATACATCATCTAACTATAAATATTACGGTTATGGGTTCGATTGCTACTAAATGAAATTAATTATTTTTTATTAATTCACTCAGGTCTCTCAACACACACGTCTCAAAACAGATTGAAAAACGGAAATAAACTGTTTTTACACTATCCTTTACCTATGATATGGTCACAAAAAACAATAAAACAAAAAAATATATATATAAATTACAGCATATCCATCATATATAATTTTTTTTATCAAATCTTACAGAAGACGGAACATTGAGCAATTTTATACACGTAGTTTATGAGGTTACTTCGTACACACAACGGGTCATAACTCAGGGACGGCCTTCATTAAAAACTTGTTGTGATAAAGGAGAATTAAAAAGTATGCCAAAGTATTTCTAAGTTATGTTGAACGAAAGTTTTATCGGATATTTTATTCGCACCTTAATTTAGCTAGTGATTCGTATTATTACTGCTCATGTCATGGGTTCGATTCCGATTCGGGGAATGATTGTTACATTTAAAATCAATTTGTCCCAATTTATATTGCGAGTGAGTAATGGTTTTTATTAATATTAGGAACTATTTTTCTTCTTCTAACTTCAACATCTTGTGATTATTAGTCCATTGTTTCTCATGTCCTGCACTATGAAATCCAGCCATGGCTTCCCTACGCGTACGGATAGTACAATAAAGCGTTCCTAGATTGGAAAATTATAAGTAAAAAAGCGGGATCCTTTTGCCAAAAGCGGGATTATTTTTATTTAAATCAAATAAATCAGCTTCACGCTATATCCCGCACACTGCAGGGTAGGCAGAGGGAAACGTAGTGACACTTGGTTCCCCACTTTTCTTGCCGAATTCCGGAGGCATTGCGTGTTAAGTGGCAGAACTCAACGCCGCGCTTTGCCTTGACACCAGAACGAAGAAATGGAAATATAAATTTAAGTAAATATTTCATCTCCTCGAGTGGAGATCGAACCCACAACCAGTCGGTTTACAGTCACACTTTGTGTCGCTGCGCCACGACCGGCCTCATTTTTATTTAATGAGGATTTAATTTATTATTTATATATTTATTAGAATTTTAAATTAAGCTTCCAATGGTGAAAGACATCAATATAGAATGTCTTTTTATGAAAAAAACGTCATTATATACGATATTGTTTTGGTTTACTATATTTAAGACAGTTAAGTCTTCAGACTAATTACACATAACAAATTAATATATTTATTTGTTTTTCTATGAAATTATTAGTAAGTATTTTTATAAAATTATTAGTAATTATAATATTAAAGTATTATAATACAAAAAGATTTCTCACAGTACGTGGAATAATCCGTAAAAAGCAGTGGGACTATGCTTGTCCTGATTGTGACATTTATTTTTTGAACTAAAAATCGGGACGTTTCGCAAAATCGAGACATCTGGCAACGCTGGTATTATAGTAATCAATATGATTACTATAATACCAGCCATTAATGTATTTCTTTACTTGAATATAGCAATATGTTTTTTTCCCTTTTTTCAGTTTTACCCGCTGAATAGACGGAGGTAGTCTGGTGTTAAGTCACTCCACTCCCCACTTTTTGCCGAATTCTGGCTGCTTGGGACAAATCTTCATCAGATAGTATGGGCTCTTCGATTCAACGCTATCCGGTTTTGTAAGACATTCTGAATCAAGAAATAAGAATTTGTTACTTTTTTTTAAAAATATCTCAATAGGTATATCTTAAAAAATCTTAAATTTTACAAATTTAAAAGAGAAAATAGAAATTCAACTTCGAATTCGCTTGTCAAAAATGTGAAAATTGACTGAGAGTTGAACCAGCTAACATCAAATGCTATCAGAATATTTCAGTTGAACGTACTTTCGGTGCAACTGCGGTCTATATGTAGGTGATAAATTGAATTTGCCCCCATCCCATTTGCTAGTTTGTCAGTAGACAAAGTGTATGGAATCCAATACTCAAAACTTGTTCGTAGCTAGACACTTTCACGATGCTATCTGAGGTTTTAGATAGGATTGAATAAGATGTATATATATACATATATGTAGTTTACTTGGTATTTTTTTCTTGTAGCCAACAAAATTATACAACACCAGGCACACCGCGGCGTTGAGTTCCGCTACTCAATATGCTATATCCCGCATGCGGCAGGGTAAGTAGAAGAAGTCTAGTGTTAAAACACTCCGCCCTCCACCTTCCGTTGAAGGTATTCCGTGTTGAGTGACGGAACTCAATGCAACGCTTTGCCTCGACAACAGAGCGAAGAAAGGAAATTATTAAATATTTGATTGCCTAGAGTGGAAATCGAACTCACAACCAGTCTCGACATATTAATGTATTATACTCTTGTGCCCCTGCGCTATAACTGCCCTCAATTTAGGTTTGTCATAGGAATTTCTAAATAGAAACACAATACTTCTAAATGGCCAGAACACAGGAAACAGAGTGACTGATCACTAAGTTCTCCATTTAAAAAATAAAAAAAATGTACAAGTTTTAAGGATATAATACATATACTTACTCATGCAAATACTCAGTACATATTCCAACATTAAAAGGACTGTCACGTTTCTACTCGGTCGGGTGTAAAATATTAACTTGCTCACCTTCCGCAGCGTTAACTTATGTGTATAATTTTTCATTTTTTACTTTTATCCTACGGAAAATGTGAAATGATATGAAAACTATCGTGGATTGAAAAATTTAAAAGTTTCTCAAAGATTTTGTTATCTTAGACATTCTTGTCTCGTTTTATCATAATCTACTCGAAGTAGGTATTGTTTATTTAATTTTTTTTAGTTTCACACTGTATCCCGCTTTAAGTGTCGTTAGCAAACATAGTGTTAAGACACTATGTTCCCCATTTTTAGTCCGTCGTCGAATTTAATCCTCCCAGCTGAATTCGAACCCGCAACCGTCGCGCTTACAGTCACTGACATCAAAATTTTTCGAACATTATAAATCCAATCGTGACGCAGGAGCACAAGAGTGTGACTTTAAGCGCGATAGATTGTGGGTTCAATTTCCATTCTAGGAAATGGAATGTTTAATATTTTCGTTTTATCGCAGTAACGCGTTAAAGTGCGTCGTTGAATTTCGCCACTCTATACGCAATGCCTCCAGAATTAGGCGGAAGACGAGGAACGTGCCGTGCCGTTTTGTGCCGTATGATCCCAGCCTAGAATAGGATCATCCTGGGACTGGTGGTGTCGTAAGAGGCGACTAAAGTACGTGTGGTAGAGTCACGTCGCCAGCAATGGCAACACGCATGGGCAGACTCGACCGGATCATTACCACCCCCGGCATTTAAAACCGGCGTGAAGTAGTGGCTTTATGCCACTGCGTTTCGCATCAGGTAATGCCGGGCCCCGGCGCCCAACCCGTCTTAAAGGCCGGCAACGCACCTGTAGCTCCTCTGGGGTTGCACGGGGCCGTGGGCGGCGGTAATCACTTACCATCAGGTGACCCGGACGCTCGTTTGCCGTGTCTTTTCCATAAAAAAAAACGAAAGTGTCTTAACGACCTTTGTACATGTGGGATATAGTGATTCTAAAAAAAAACAAAAAAAATGTAATCATTTTGTTTTAATGTATTTATTTTGTTGTACAAAATAATATTTGTAAAACACAAATGTTATATAGCGCTCGGTGTCACAGGCGGAAAACTTATTTAATATTATAATGTGTCCGTCTGACAGGCGGCCGAGCGCCACAAAATGCTGACAACAGAGAGATCGGGTGAACAGCGCCGGTGGGAAAGGAATTTCTTCTTTTCCACACTTATTATTCCATCGTGGAGTAATTAAGTCGTAGTCGTTAAGTTAGATTAATTTAGGTTTAAGCAGATTACTGTTCTTCCAACATTGAAGGCAGTAATCTTAGATATAGTTTAGTTTTAGATTTAATTTGTGTATTTAAATTTTAAAATTTTATTAATATAAGTTTAAGTATAAAAATCGTATTTTCTTGACCCTCCAATTGCAGCCTACGTAAGTCAAGTAATAATATTTGTAAATAATAATTTATTTTATTCTGAAAAACAAAATGATCGCTTAAAATATAATAAAATATTTTACTACAAAAAAAGAAGCAAAAAGAAATTTGGAGGTGCTGGGATTTGAACCCAGGACTTTCAGCATGCGAAGCAGACACTCTACCACTGAGTTACACCCCCGATGTACATCCAATGTCAAAAAGCCCATTTAAATCAAAGTAAGTTTTACCAAATTTTATTAGTTTATATTTTTATATTGTATATAGCATTGCAAAAATATATCGAGATATTTCTATTGCATACTTTTATTAAATACATATTTTCTTTGTTCACTATCGTTACCGTCTTATTTTTATTCATATTTTTGATATTTCAGGCAACATAAAGAAAAAAAAATGTTGTTTTTTGCTTCACGTTATATTTATTATATCCTATATATATAGCTAGCGAAGGCAAAGGAAACCTGCACACTTAGTGCCAAAACGAGAAGAGGGGAACGGAAATGTCTTAATAGAAACCAAATGTCCGTTTAAAGCTCAATAAAATATTATAGCATATATAAATATATATCACCAATGTCAATTTTCTACTTAAAAAATTAAATTCTGGTAGCCATCGGCTCAAATTTATTTTAATATTTTAAATTTAAATAGTTAGTATAGAACTTCAATTAAAAGCGCATACATTCGGATTGTTTTTGTGTTGAAAAGTCCATTTATCGAGAAGAAATATAGGCTTTATTACGACACGTTATTCGTATCTATGAAAGGCTCTTAAAATGTGTTATGTCACAGCCACAACCCCTGATTTTTTTTATCATTTCCAAATGATATCGCGAGCAAAACCGCACGTGAAACCTAGTTTCACATAAAAATTTAACGCTCATAATAATCTTATTATACTTCTGTCCTATCATATCCATATTTTTTTTACGATTTTTGGAATTTAAAATATTATATTATACACTAAAACACGCTATTGGCGATAAACTTATTGATTCCATAAACGTGGGTCCAATATGGAAAGCCCATAAAGCTTAAGTCGTCTCGTAATAGGTAGACACTAATGTTATGATGCTACTTTACTTGTTTTTTCTATTATTTATTATTTACAGTGTATGTAAAATTAGAAGATATATGTAATTATGCATATAAAAATATAGAAACAGAAATGATTTAATTTTTTAGACCTATATACCTCAAGTGAGGCTCAACGGGGTATGCAGTGAGACTTATATAATAAATTACACACAAACAATGAATATATATTTTTTATTCAAAACTCAACGCTATATCCGTAGGGCTATATCAGCAGGGCACAGCGTCAAGTTACCCATTTCGATCAATTTTCGATTCGTGTTTCGTGGTGGATTTTAACGCCGTAGTTACTATATCCTGTAATCAGAGCAAGAAAAGGAAAATGATCCATCCCACCAACCACCCACAGTTATAAACATATAAATCAAAACAAAATATATAGCTATAAACAAACAGACGCATGTGTTGTAAACGTATTGTAAGCATAGCATTTTATTTTGATACGGCAACGAGTGACCGTAATAGCTGTTACGTTTTACTGCTATTTCATACCAATATATCATTATTTTTCTATACTAGGCCCATTTCGTGGTTTTACTTTGGAATATATTAAATATATAGAAACTAGCGACTTATGCAAAGCGCGGCGTTGAGCTCTGAAACTCAACACGCAATGCCTCCAGAATTTGGCAGAAAGTGGGCAATGGTGTGTTACATTACATACATAGTGTGTTACAGTACATTAGGTTCCCTCTGCCCCGCTGTGTGCCCAGTGTGTGTTTACCTTTGTAGGAAGGTCACGTAAGACGTGACCGTTTAAGACCAAATTTAGTTTGTGTAAATAAATTTTAACATACTTATTTAGAAAACCAAATGGTTTTGACCCTGGTCGGTTTCCAGGAGACGCGAGTTCGAATCCCGCTACGTTCAAAATTTTTATACGTTTTCTAAATAAGTATTTTTCTTTCCTAAGTATGGAATAACACTTTGAAAATGTTTAAAACATTTTAACATATATAAAAAAAATTACAGACGAACGCCACTCCAAAATGTTTACTAAAATATTTATAGTGGCATATCGCAAATATTGTAAAACATTTAAAATTTTGACGACTTTATTTTATATGACAGTAACAACATTGTAGAATAAAAAGAAGAATAATAGATAAATGGAATTCCATCACAGGTTATTTTGTGCTTCACCACAGTATGAGCTATTTTCATTTTCTCACTCTATTCAAAGCGTGGCGTTAAGCTCTGCCACTCAACTACGCCACACTTCGAGAATTTCATCGGAAAATGGGGAACGTAAGACTCTTAATGAGATCGGCGTTTCATAACACAGGGTTCCCAGATTCTCTACATATGTGGTGGTGTGGGATACAGAGTTAAGTAAAAAAACATACGTTACTTTTTACAATAGCTAGACATAAAAGATGACTAGATAAAAGTGAATGAAGTGCCTTAACACTAGGTTTTCTGTCAAGTCGTCCGTCGTCAAGCTAGTGCTTGACGCGTCTCTAGTATTTTAAGAGAAAACGGAGAACCTAGTATATACTAATATATTCCAAATATTTTTTACATTGATCCGGATTTCTTATCCGGTTAAGCTGTTACTGTACTGTATAATGAAACTTCCCCATTCATTATTCCACGTAAACTTACTAAATCTGAACACTCAGTTGTACAAACCATTAATTTAATTAAACTTTCAAATTTATTGAGATCGTCGGTAGCGCAGTGGGACAGGATATGATTATAAAAGTCAAATTTTGTGTCTTTTTTAAAGTTCACGCTGTATCCCGCATGTATGAAGATAGGAAAAGAAAACAGGAACCAAGTGTTAAAACACTCCGTTTTCCATTAAGACACTTCTGTTCTCCACTTTCCGCCGAACTTTTGAGGCATTGCGTGTTGAATGGCAGAGCTCAACGCCACGCTTTAACTTGTTACTAGAGAGGCGAAATGAAAATAGATTTCGTTTCGCTAAGAGAATCGAACCCAACAACCGTCTTACGGGCTTACGCCCGCATGCGTTTGTTCATTATATTTAAATTGCATTTTGACCCTTCTAATTAGGTATTCAACGCTTTTACTAGATAGTAGAATATACAGAGGTATTCTAATCACATTCGAAACACTGCATGTTGTCTAGCGCAACTCAACGCCGCATTTTGTTCACCGGAGCAGGAAATAACTCGTTCTCTAGCGGCGGAAGAATAATAACAAAATCGTATATTATCACAAAGACAAAGGAATTCGAACAAAACGCCACTTTGTTTTGGATCTTTTAACATTTAGAGAAATCGTTCACTTTATTTAAATATAACTCCAAAAAAAATGGTTTTATAATATAAAAGTTGTTTTACGCTGTTCTAAAAAATACACAGTTAGTCAGGCCAGTCGTGGCGCAGTGGCACGAAGTGTGACCGTAAAACCGACTGGTTGTGGGTTCGATCCCCACTCGAGGAGATGAAATATTTACTTAAATTTATATTTCCATTTCTTCGCTCTGGTGTCGAGGCTAAGCGCGGCGTTGAGTTCTGCCATTCAACACGGAATGCCTCCAAAATTCGGCAGAAAGTGGGGAACGGAGTGTCTTAACACAAGGTTCCCTCTGCCTAACCCGCTGTGTGCGGGATACAGCGTGAAGCTGACAAAAAATACACCGTTCTCCACTTTTAGTTCATATTTAGTGGCAGCACTTACACGCCGCGTTTTGTCTACTTAAACGAGAAAATAGAAATAATATAAATATAATCACTACCCCAAATAGGGATTGAGCCCAAAACAATCACGCTTACAGAGTAACCGTGTGTATCCCGCACACAGCAGGGCAGAGAGAACCTAGTGTTAAGTCACTCCGTTCCCCGCTTTCTGTCGAATTCTGGACGTATTGCGTGTTGACAGTAAGTAAATATTTAAATTAAAACCTAACTTTTTATAATAAATGTTGAATCATAAATCAAAATTAAACGACGCCGCTCCCAAAGATCTGGTAATGAGAAATCGAGTTAACTCTGTTACTCTGAAAGCATTATTTGCGGGTACGAATTTAAAAAACAAGATGACATTTTCGTATTTACTTAATAAAGTTGTTCGTGTAGTGAAATGTTTGGACTATGGTTTTTTTGTGTTTGTTTTTTTTTCTCAGTACAACACCTGATTGTAAATGGAATGGCTGTGGGTTTGATTTTCACTCGGTAGAGTGAATGATTTTTAATTGTAGCTATATTAAAAATACAAAGATCAGCGTTGAGTTACGCAATTCAACACGCAATATTTCGAAAATTCTTGAATGGATTATCTCGTATTAAGTTCCCGGACTACCCTGCTATGTGCGGAATACAGCGTGAAGCTAAAAACAACAATTCTATATAATATTCTCAGTACGAAGTACATAAAAAAATATACATATAATATGAGATAAATACAAGATTTTTTTAATACAATAAGCTTCATTTTCACATTCCTCCAGAATACCTAGAAAATTTATTACAAGGATAGAATAAGTATTTAGCTTATTAGTTAGCTAGTACTCGGTTGCTCACTATCAGCCCATTTTCAAAACATTGCGTAACTCAACGCCGGAAATTGTCTTACCTCGGCATAGATATAAATAAAAATATTTTTTATAAGTTTTTGAATATAGTAATTAAACGTTTATATCAGCTATACTACCAGCAATTAATTTTCACAGGATCGCGCACCTAAATTCTTATTGTTTCATTTCGTTTTGGTATTTTATTTCGGCCCTTAATGTTTTTTAGGTTTTCTCTTTTAAATTAAAATTATGAATTCCTGGTTGGTCTTGATTGCTGCTCTATTCCTTACCGTCTTTTATGAATATTTTTGTTTATAATTCATTTTTCTTATATTGTTTTAACTTCATAAAAAATCCGAGCCGTCGTAGCGCAATGGGAGTTTGATTGTAAGCGTGACGGTTGAGGGTTCGATTCCTGCTCGGTGGGAACAAATTCTTTGTACTTCCACGTTCTGATAAGATCTCGTCACTTTAACCAGGATATATCCAGAATTGACGGTGGATGGAGAACGCAGAGGTGAGTATGAAAGTATCTTAACATTAGGTTTTTAGTGCTACGTGCGTGTTAAAACTATTTACGAAATCAGAAAAGCAAAAAGTCTTATCGCTTTCTCTCACGTTTCATTTGTTCTCGACTTATTTTAGTGGATAAGGTGGGATTAATTATTTATATACAATATACGCACGAGACCGAAACCGAAACCTGAAGGTTGTAGGTTCGATTCCTGCTCGTGGAAATTAATTATTTAATAATTTCCCTTCCCCGCTCTCGTAAAAAGGTAAAGCGCGGCGTTGAATTTCTTATCCTGGTAACAGCGAGACACAGCGTGAAGCTAAACCTTGATTTATTTATTTAAATTACATTACAGAATTTTCTCTTTCGTATTGCTTTTAAAAATTACCTATAAAATGTACCTAACGAGAATAAATTTTATACCTTTAGAAACACATTGCAAACAGGCTTCCACACTAATAGAATGAAAGAAAAGATCAATAAGTCGAATCCCGTTGGGCCAATCTTATCTCGAGTTTAATGAAATTTTTCAGAAACCGCACATGACATGGGTACTCTTTGTATAAAAAGACACCTAAATTTATTTGCCAATTCAAACTATAGCTTATGCCTTTTTGAATAAAGTTGAATTTCAAATGGTTTTACTGTGGAATATATTATGTTTTGGGTATGGGAAAATATTCGATATGCTAGTACCCATACTCCCGAGTTGGTAAATAAAATTATCCGATCCTGTCGATCATAGTTTTAACGTATGGATCCGTTACCCGGATTTGATTATTATTTATTAGTACAAAAGAGGAGTTAACATGTTATTATTTTATAATAAGCTATCTTATGAGAGGCCAGTCGTGGCGCCGGGGCACAATGTGTGAGTATAAAATCGACTGGTTGTGGGTTCGATCCTCATTCAAGGTAATGACATATTTATTTACATTTATATTTTCATTTCTTTGCTCTGGTTTCGAGGCAAAACGCGGCGTTGAGTTCTACCACTGAACACGCAATGCATCCAGAACTCCGCGAAAAGTTGGGAACGGAGTGTCTTAACACCAGGTACCCTGTTGTGTGCGGGATACAGCGTGCAACTAATTTATTTATATATTTACATAATACATATATGCATTGTAGAGTAAAAGGAAAAGATTATATGTAATTTAATAAGAACTCTCGTTACTCTTTGTGATGTATTCGCAGTTGACAGCTTCGTTTTTTATATGATTACTGGGATACTCGGTTTGTTGAGGAAATGACGTTAAAAAATATATTATGTCGAGAAGAAGCATAATATATTAGTTTTAATTTGCAAAACGTTGCATTACAAAATATATGGATTTATTCATGGAATTAAATATATTTTAATTTTTTGAGGATTTTTTTTAAATTTGATTTTTTGCTGTGGATTTGAATCCCACTCGCAAGCGAAAGAGCAAATAACAATTTCATGTATACACTAGTAAAAAGATAAATCGTGGCATTCGATTCCGCCTTAACACACAATATCTTAAAAAAATTGCGGAAAAAGAAAAAAGAGGTGTTTCTGTCAACCCTATTACTTAGAGAATACAGCATAAGCTTAACAAAAGAAAATAATTATTTATTCATAATAAACAGTATAAATCGAGCTCAGAACTTACTCTGCAACAATACTCACCAACCACTACACTCCCAGGGGAACCCATAATATACTTCCAACATCCATCAACTCCGAGGTTTACAATTTCCAACTACCCTTGATAACGCAAACCATCCAGCCAATTTCCTCTTGGCACTGCTCTCTTCCATGCCCATTACTTACCAAACAACTTCAATATATTTCTTAAGCTATTAACTTTCTTCCGGAATCGTCCGGCTATTTTGTGTTTTGTGTAACGTGATGTCTAAATCACTGGAATGGTGACGTGCGGGTTTCCTTATTGCATGATACGACACCAATTTATTGTTACCCAACTTTGGACGTTCAGAGCGTTTTATGATGTCATAAGAGTATAATGGGAGTTGGTTTTGTAATGGTTGTACTGTTGAACTGACTGATTTAGGATTTGATCTCTTTGGGTTTTATTTTTACTAAGCTTCATCCTGTATTTTACATGCTAGGGTAGGCAGAAGGAACCTAATGTTAAGACAATTCGTTCCCCAATTTCTACCCAGTTCTTAAATCAACAAAGTTTCACAAATAGTTAATTTCACGAAGTGGGTAAATGTACCTAGCTACTACCGAAAGCTTTGGGTGTTATTAAAGGTTTTTTTTTATTAATGTTTATTAATGTTATAATATGATAGGATAAATTACTAGCTATAGTTGAGATTGTTGGTAGTTTGGATGAAATCTAAAATGATTTGGCTTATTCGTTAATTTTTTCTGCTTACTTAATGAGTAAACCTATATTAACTGTACTATAACCAGGATAATAGCAACCTAAGCGATAAGACTCTTCTTTCCTCACTGTTCGCCTAATTTCAGAGATGATGTATGCTAAGTTGCAAAACTAAACGCCACGCTTTGTTTTATTACCAAAGATTAGGAATGAAGTACTGCACCGAATCGGAATCGAACCCACAACTTTCTCGCATATAGTCAGTACATTCGAATTAAATTGTTTTTTTTTTTCCGTTATTAAAGGAACATATTTTGTTAAATTCTTTACTTAGTGGTGGTTGTGAAACCTTACCGGTATTATTTTTATGTCATATATAATTTTCTTTTGTTAATAAGTTGTTTTCTTAAAAGTTTATAAAGTTAATTAAAATGTACTTGACTTTGCTCTATATTATAACAACATAAATATCAACAAGCGTATTGAATTAAATATTACTTAAATAAACTTCTTAATACTAATATTATCGCACAGCGTTTAATGTTAAACGTAAGATTGTGGGTTCGATTCTCAAATGGAAGAACTATCTATTTTCATATGTTCACTCTGGTAACAAGGCAAAACGCGGCATTGTGTTCTGTAACTCAAGACATATGTAATGTCTTGATAACTAGAAACAGTTCTGTTGGGGAAACGAATTTTCCTACTACTACGTTCCCTTTGCTTTTCCTGCTATAATCGGGATACAGCGTGAAGCTTAATAAAGATGTTCGTCTTAAATAAACTCAAAAGAAGCAACAACAAAAATAGATCATCAAACGTCAGAACTCATCAAAATTTGATATTTGCTTAAAAAAATCTTGTAATACACAATTGTCCACTTTTTTGCTCCAAAACTTGGGAATGGAATGAAAACACAAGTTTGTTTGTTTTCTTTATATACATTTTGTAAGAAAGTTTCAGCGAGATATTGTTTGGAGGGACTGCTGGGAATTATTCTGTTTGTGATATCAAAAATCTTAGCTTAGAATTTGTATTTATTTATGGAAACTACGTTGGGCTCTTATTAAAATTGTTCACGCGTATATTCTTTTACTTTCAAAGGTTATTTTTTTTGGTTTTTGCTTAGATTCACGATATATCCCGCACTGTATAGGGTTGACAGAGGGAACCTGTGATGCAGAAAGAGGAAAGTTAAGACAATCAGTTTCAATAACGCCTCCGTTTTCACTGTCTCGGAGCGAAGCAACGAAAATATTATATAATTAATTCCCCCGAATGAGAGTTGAACCCATTAAGTTTAAGACCTAACTTAAATATAATAAAAATAAAAAAAGCTAACCATTTTTTCAGCTTCTCATATAACAGAGTGAATAGAGGGAACTCACTTTTCGCCAATTCTTCGAGGCATTGCGTGTTGAGTGGCGGAATTCAAGGTGCTTTACCTTCTTACCAGAGCGAGTAAATGAAAATCCTACATATAAAAGATTATTTTTTTTAAATCGGCACCTATTTTTATAAAAAATTAAGTTCGGACTGTTAAAAATACTTTATTGAACAAGTGGTTTTTTAGAATTCACCTCTAAGGGTGTAAATTAGCGGGTGAAGCTGCGCACGCCCACTAGTAGTAAATATTTCTATTCCTCGAGTGGTAATCGAATCCACAACCTGTCGCACTTACACGCTTGTGTAAGTGCGACAGGTACGACTACGACTGGCTTCAAAATATTAAATAATTAAATAATTATAAATTTATTTATAATATTTTAATGCTAAGTTAATTATACTTTAAGGCTGTGTACATCTAGTCATCAACACAAGAGGTGATAATTTGCTAGGTGAAACGTAATCCCCAATTCCCTTAGATGTTCATGAAATTATTTCTCACTTTGAATCTGTGAGCCCTCCGACCACGGAAGCCAACATCAGAACCGCCTGACGATTAAAATGACGATCGTGACGGCTGCCCACTGAAATATATTTGGTACTATAGCTTATATAAATTAAAAATAAATTAGCTTCACGCTGTATCCCGCACACAGCAGGGTAGGTAGATGGAATCTAGTGTTAAGACACTCCGTTCCCCACTTCCTGCGGAATTTTGGAGGCATTGCGTGTTGAGTGGCAGAACTCAACGCCGCACTTAGCTTATATGATAAAAAATATACATAAAAGGTGATAAGCGCGACGGTCGTGGGTTCGAAAATGTGAGAATAATTTCGAGAACAACTACAATAAACAACTAATCTAATGAATTATATGAAATTTATACAATAGTACTGTTTCATTATGCTTTTATTTCATATGCTCAAAAAACCTTGTAATACACAACATTCCACTTTTTTTGCTCCAATACTTGGAAGTGGAATGAAAACACAAGTCTACCACCAAACAAGATAAGTACAAATATTTTAAGAATATACGTAGCTTGTTAAGAACGTATGACTTAGTGGTAGAGCAGTAGACCACAGTTTTTAAAGCCGCGGATTCCTTTCTTTCATTTTTTTTATAATTTATTACTATTTTGTAAAAAAATAATCAGATAATTACCAAATAATCATAATCTTATTAAATATCTTAAAATATGCTATAATAGATTAACTCGCTATGGACTACAATCTCAATGCTTAACAAGTAGGGTTGTATCAGCGGATTTAATTTCGACATAAACTAAGCCCTATGAACAAACAGCCGTCTCTAAATGCGAAGTGTGGCGATTAATTAATTATTTTGTATAGCATCACTCTCGATTTGTAATCTTTTGTGTCTAATGTATTATTCATGTGATATAAAATAAAATAAATCAGCTTCATGCTGTATCCTGCACACAGCAGGGTAGGGAACCTAGTGTTAAGACACTCCGTCCAACAATTTCTGTCGAATTCTGGAAGCATTGCGTGTTAAGTGGCAGATTTCAACGCCGCGCTTTGCCTCGACATCAGAGCGAAGAAATGGTAATATAAATTTAAGTAAATATTTCATCTCCTTGAGTAGGAATCGAATCCACAACCAGTCGGTTTTACAGTCACACTTTGTGCCGCTGCGCCACGACTGGCCTCATTCATGTGATATTTTGATATATATTTAACTTTTATAGCTGTGGGTGTGTGTGACAAAATCCTCAACTCACTTACATGACCAGAAAACAGAGCAATTTTGTTGTATGTATATAACAAATAATTAATTTACACGTTATTAATGATTTAATATTTTTTATTATTTTAATATCTCTAAATTACAAGTGCCTACGAATTTAATGTATTACAGTTTGGCTGGCAGAGATCTATAACCATGCTAAGTTACCGGCAATGGACAACGCCATTTCTAATATTTCCGAGAAAATATAAAAAAAAATGATCTTTATCATTTAACGAAAGTTAGGTACTATTATTGCATCTTAGTTCTCTAATAACTCGCTAAAGCTCAAAGCTCAAATTCCATATTCGCTGTTAGTACTTGCCAGTGTTGGCTGTATGCGCACAGAAACTTTCGAGCTTTATAAGGTAACGAAGATTCTACTCTACTGTTCTATTATTGGCCCTCTCTCGCTCTATAACATGTTTTAGATATCAATATTAGAATAAAAGAATAATATGAAGGCCAGTCGTGGCGCAGCGGCACGAGGTGTGACTCTAAAACCGACTGCTTGTGGGTTCGATCCCCATTCGAGGAGATGAAATATTTACTTAAATTTATATTTCTATTTCTTCGCTCTGGTATCGAGGCAAAGCGCGGCGTTGAGTTCTGCCACTTAACACGCAATGTCTCCAGAATTTGGCAGAAAGTGGGGAATAGAGTGTCTTAATTCTAGGTTCCCGAGATACAATACAGCGTGAAGCTGATTTAATTTTTTAATTTTAATAATTTGAAAATCAACACTTTTAAAATCACTTCATTTTGAAACACAAATCAGAAATACCTCTCGTACTAGTACGTATATCAAGATGAAAACAAAAACACATTTTTCTGCACAAAGCAAAGTAGTTAATGGAATCTAGAGTTTAGACACTCTGTTCTCCAATTTATGCCAAACTTTCGAAATATTAAGTGATGAATAGTGGAAATAATATATTTTTTTAGCGGAATTAATATAATTATTAACCCACAACCATCACGTTTCTAATCGGACGCTGTCCCAATGCGCCATGACGAATAAATTACGAAACAAAGTCAACTTCATAAAATACTATGATAAAAACATTATTTTTATCTAGTGCACCTAAAGCGCTCTAAGTCCCTCCGGGAAATGGCGTTGAACTCAGTAGAAGCCTCGTTCTTTGTACTCATCCGATGAATTTTTCTACGAAATTCACAATAAAAATTTTAAAAGTACAATACTACAACGCGATACGGTTAATGGATGGAATAGGAACCATATTACTTTACAGATGCTGGTGTAATTTTGAATGTTAGTAGCAACTATACTACTAATTGAACGTTGAACTACGCCACTCAGTGCAATCTCTAAATAAGGCAGAATCTAAATATGAATTGTTGAAGTTCCTTCTTCTTATCTAGTGATATGCAAAGGATAATCATTAATAGATGTAAATCTAAAAAAACTCACGTTTTTTATATAGCTATTTAGCTACGCAGAGTTAACCTAGTGACAAGACACTACGATCCTCACTTATAGACATATTTAAGTGTTGAATGGCAAAACTCAACGCCATGCTTTGTATTGTTACCAGAGCGATAAAATTAAAATAAATCCACGAGGCCGTAGGTTTGATTCGCAATCGACGGAATAAAATATTTAATAATTTTATTTTCTTCGCTCAGCTCGGTAACGAGGTATAATATTGACATCGCGACAATGACTATTGCCACTCAAATCCTCGAAAATTCTGTGGAAAGTGGAGAATGGAAGAGTTTTAATGGGGAACGAAGTGTTAAAACTAGGTTCCCAGGTTCCCTCTGTCTATTGCTATGTGCGGGATGCAGCATGAAGCTAAAAAAACTATTGTGCTTAGAGTCAGATACTCTATCATGACGTCAGGAAATCCAATATAAAATTAAAGAAATAAACTATTTTTATATATAAAAACCAATATTTAAACCGTCGTACTAACAATCCATTCCTAAGCGCGTCAGGTTGAACTCTGTGCATTGTACAGATAACGAGGGGTCACATAAAAGGCTTTTTTAGCTTTTCTGACCTTTATATTTCAGTCCTCCCACACTGACTTAACTAACAAAAGATCATTTTGATTGTTCAATTTTCCTTATGTCTTTAAGTATAATCCTTATTTCTAAACTAATATAATAAATTACCGTTGAAGCCAATTGTGGGGTACAATGTGTGACTGTAAATGCGACAGGTTGTGGATTCGACTCCCACTAGAGGGAATTTAATATTTAATATTTTCGTTTCATTTGAGTTTCGACGTTTGGTGTTAGGGCAAAGCGTAGCGTTGAGTTCCGGCACTCAACACGCAATGTCTTTAGAATTTGGAATTCGAAAAATGAGGAACGGAGTGTATTAACACTAGATTTCTTCTGCTTACCTATGTTATGCTGGGCTATGGTGCGTACCTTCTTCTTCTTCCTGGCATTAATCCCAGCTATTTGCCAGGGTCTGCCTTCCTACTCAACCTACTCCACTTTGCACGGTCTTTAGCGTCCTCGGTGGTTAGACCATTGACTCTCATGTCCTGCTTCACGACATCCAACCAGGAGATGAAATATTGACTTAAATTTATATTTCCATTTCTTCGCTCTGGTGTAGAGGCTAAGCGCGGCGTTGAGTTCTGCCACTCAACATGCAATGCCTCCAGAATTTGGCAGAAAGTGGGGAACGGAGTGTCTTAACATTAAGTTCCCTCTGCCTACCCTGCTGTGTGCAGGATACAGCGTGAAGCTGATTTTATTAAGTAAATGTACACCGTATTGGATTGGATCTACAAATTTAATATTTTATATTGAAATGCACTTATAAGGCAGCTTTTGAATAAACGGGTTTTATGGGAACCCGACACTTTATATAGCTAAAATCAAGTTGAAATTTTAAAAGGAAAATATTTATTTTCAAAATACATATTAAAAATTTACAGCTATGTACTCAAAATACAGTCCGCGAGGTCTTAGTCTTCCTCCTCTTGAAAGCAAAGTCACATATTTAATTTCATTTTTTAATTTTTATTTTTGTGTTTGATTCATTAAAAATGAATGATAAAGTTGGTACTATCACTGTATACGAATGGGAAAAATGGAACCCACTTAACCAGTTTTCAAATTGACGAAACGGTCATCGTGGTATTATATCGCCTTTACTATTACCTCTTTAATAAATATACAAAAGAATATAACCAAATAAACTGTTAAATTATATAATGTTAGTATAGATTAAACGACTATTCAAATTAAATAAAGGAAGTATAAAAGAGAAAATACATGTATTTTGTTTCAAACTAACCACTTATTCAGCTCGAGTGAGGTAAATAAGTACAGTAGCGTTAAATTAGGAGAGCTTATGACGGAAATTACTTCGAATTCTAAACTGTAACTCAATAATATAGTAGTACATTTCAAATAGGAAACATTTGTAACGCTTTTTTTTGACCAAATAAGGGTTGAAAGCTCTCAGCTTCACGCTTGTTTCCGCATGGCAGGGAAGGTGTAGGAAATATAGTGATTAGACACTCCGTTCTCTGCTTGTAGCTCAGTTATAAAATGAGCATTATAGTAGTTATAAAATATGCATTTTATAAAGAAAACAAAATTGTCAATCTGAATTATTTATATGTATATAATTTTTTTATTTCTTGTCTGTTTGTATGTATCACGCCTATATCTAAAAGTACTGAATCGATTTACTTTAAACTTTCAGCAATTGTTCTGTTTTAACTCAGCTTAACATTTAAATTTTTGTTTCATCAAAATCGGTTTATTAAAAAAAAAGTTATCGAATTGAATGAACTCAAGGCATTATTTCCCACTCGGTGGCGCTGTCAAGACCAGTCCAGGTCAACGGCAATAAAGCCAATTCGAAAAAAAAGTTTATATGATTGTTAAAAAATATATATATTTTTAAAGATTATTGTTCATAGTACAAACGATAAAGTAAAGTTAAACGAAATTGAATTGATAGTGAACCCTCATAAATCATAACAGCTAGTTTAAGTCGTCGTACTCTGAAATAACTACATATTTACATACCAATTATACATTTATCTAATAATATATGTAACTAATTTAAAAAGTTAATTAAGAGTTAATATGAAATCATTACAGTTAAATTATTGATTCGAAAAAATCTATAATTTTACATTTAAGGCTGTTTCTGAAGGAGTAAATTAAATTATTCACTGATAACAGCATATTAAACAAAAAAATATATATACTTATAATAATTAATTAGCTTTATGTATCAATGTTCAAAGTATATTATTATATTTATCAAGAAACATCATTGGTCGTATTTTTAATTGATATTAGAAGTTATTATCAGTAGTCAGTCAATTCTGTTTATTAAATCAATAATCATTTTATTTTCCCCTAAATATATTTTTAAATTATACATACATTGACATTTTAGGACGTTGTGGCACAGTGTCACAAGCGTGTGACTGCGACCGCGTTTTGCAGTCCCACGAAAGTCAGTTGCAGGTTTGATGCCCACAGAAAAAATAAAATATTCAATATTTATATTTCCTCGCTCTGGAGACGAGTTAAAAGCACTGCGTTAAGTTCCTCCACTCGCACTCTCAAGAGTTAAGCAAATAGTAATGTCTTAATCGGGTGTCTTAACCCTAACTTCACAGGTTGATATAAAAGTATGTGGTATGCAACTTTAAGCTTAAAAGAAGAAATGACCAAAATTCGTCTTATAATTTAGTAATTTCCCCTAAGTAGGCATCAAATCCAGACCCTTCGCGTTTACCCTAACAGCATTTCCTCCTATTTAAATAATTAAAATCCAAAGCAACAAAATAAACAAATTTATTTACTCCACAATGTGGAAAATACTGTTGCCCAACCCCTTACATCCTTGGAAAGTACCATAATAGAAGCTAACTTCTCCCATACTTCCCAATTTAGCCTTTGATATAAAATACCTATAAAATACCTCACTTGTGAAAGCTCGTACCGAAATCTTTTATGCGAACGTCGATCGGACGATCTTATACGTGGACTATTCAATCACACACCGATTCCTTTACCTTATATTGTGTAAAAAGTTTAGCCGATAGTCGATATTTCTTTGTTAGATATGGACTGAGCACCTGAACACGGTAAGGAATCTTGAAAAATGATCAATTAAAAAAAATTTTTACATATTAGTACAGGCGTGGCGCAGGGGCATAATCGTGCGATTGTATTTACAATACTGTAGGTTGTGGGTTCGATTCCCACTCGAAGCAATTGTGGTTAAAGAGTTTATTTATTTCTCAAAAGAAATGACATTTCACTATAAAAAGTAAAATATAGAGATACTTATCTTTTAAGATAAGTATCTCTATATTTTACTTTTAAGGGTGCATATTAATAAATGTGAGCGTTGGATTCAGCAAACATAGTAAAAACAAAAAGAAAACAATATTGAATATTCAATTAACAGTATACACATATGTAAGTTAAAGAGTGGGTATAATGAAATAATTTAGTAATATTAGCATTGATAAATTGAAGTAGACCCATATTTGAAAAAGTTACAATACAGGATCGGATTCAATTCAATTAAATATTTTTTTATTTGTAATTCCTCGGTCTGGTAACGGGATAAAGCGCTGAGATGAGTTCCACCACTCTAGAATTTTGCGGAAAGTAAGAAACGGAAGTGTCGTAACGGGAACGGGGTATCTAAACACTAGACTCCCAGGTTCACTCTCCACACCTAGTTACATATGGGATACATAGTGAAGTAAAAAAAGTCTACAGTAGGTAAAAATTATGTAGTAAAAACATTTAATTTTCAAATTAATGTATTTAAGCTAACACATTCTACTTTCTATTCCCTTAGAATATGGTGAATACATTTCTATCCGATAAATAAGTACACACGAAAATATATATAAATAAATAAAATAAATAAATCAGCTTCACGCTGTATCCCGCACACAGCAGGGTAGGCAGAGAGAACCTAGTGTTAAGACACTCCGTTCCCCACTTTCTGCCAAATTCTGGAGGTATTGCGTGTTGAGTGACAGAATTTAACGCCGCGCTTAGCCTCGACACCAGAGCGAACAAATAGAAATATAAATTTAAGTAAATATTTCATCTCCTCGAGTGGGGATCGAACTCACAACCAGTCGGTTTTACAGTCACACTTTGCGCCCTTGCCACAACAGGCCTCAATAAAAAATATATATTAATGTAACATTTACCTAAAACATTTATACATATGTATATTATTCCGTAGCATTAGCCCCTGTTATATGTAAAACAAAGTTGCTGTCACATTCTGTAACTTTGTAATCATTTTATTAGCTTTTAAGGGTAGAATATTAATCCCGGGGAAGTATAAAAGACAGGGCTTTTACTGAGTTCAGTGGACGTCACCCCCGGGAATGCTCGCACATTCTCTTACGCTTATACAAAATAACGTCCTTGTGTGATATTTGTAAAAACGTGAGTATATATATGCAGAGAGAATTTAATATTATGACATTTTGTTATTTATTTTCCGTCTGTTTTAGAGATGTTTCGAATTGAGTAGTGAAATTCAATATCCCGTTATTCTTATAGTCCCCGGCCGTGGCGCAAGGGCACAAGGGCGGGACTCAAACGTAATAGTTGTAGGTTCGATTCTCTTTCGACCGTTGAGTTCCGCCACTTAACACGCCATGCCTTAAATGATTCAGCAGAAAGTGAGGTTCTTAATATTAGGCAGAGGGAACCTATTATATGGCCTATCCTGCTGAATGCGGAAGACAGCGTGAAGCTGATTTTCTTGCTATCCTTATCCTTCTCTTAAGATACCAGAGTAGAGTGGTTATAAGTATTTTTTCACTCCAAAATTCGTACTTGAATACATTTAAAATGGCGAATGTGATGTGTAAAATGATAAATTTGAAGTGTTTAAAACATATATTACATCTTTTAGAAAACACCTCTTGGAAACCGTCCAAGAAGGTTTCCAAGAGGCGCGGTTTCAAATCCCGCTACGTTCAAATTTTTATATGTTACTTTTAAATTTTTACAGTTAGTCGGAACGTATGGCTTAGTGGTCAGAGCGACTGGCCGGTTTCCAGGAGGCGCGGGTTCCAGTCCAGCTGTGTCCAAATTTTTATTCGTTTTCTAAATTACTATTTTTCTTTCCTAAGTGTGGAATAACACTTCAAAAATGTTAAAAGAAATAAACTATTTTAATTTCCTCGCTGCGGCATCAAGACAGTGCCCGTTATTGAGTTCCGTGACTGGATACGCAATGTCTCCAAAATGTGGCGGAAAATAGAGAACGGAATTTCTTATCACTATGTTCCCTTTTCCTACCCGGGGGTAATGAGGGACACTGCAAACATTCTTTTTTATGAAATTCGAAGCCAAATCAAATGAGAATAATACCAATATCACATACCTATTTCATCAATTATCCAACTTCCAATATCAAGTGATACAAGTATACGGACGAATTAATTTATCGCTTAACTCCGCATTTGTAGCAATCTGTTTATTCATAGGCCTGGCTTAATTCCTGTCTTAATTAAATCCACTGAAACACAGCTTGTTAGGGGTAGAGCTAGTTATCCATATGCTTTATAGCTATACGTTTCTAATTCTATTTTAATTATTAATATTGTCGTGTTAATGTATATAATTGAAAATTTGATTTACACCATCATGGCACAATTGGCGCAAAGGGAAACGAAATAAAGATTGTGGGTTCGCTCTCTATTAGGGGGTAGTGAAATGTTTTATTTCTCTATTCTTATAGCCACATAAGAGACATTGCGGTGAGAAATGGCACACTTACCTGTAAGTGTGCCATGTGTCTTGACCGCAATTAAGTAAAAATTGGGGAACAGAATGTACTAACACTGGGTACTCTGCCTGCTTGTGAAAGCGTGAAACTAAAAAATCTGAAATAAATTGCGTCCATTTTTATATTTATATGTTATTTTTCATTTCATTACGTAATAAAATGGATTGTGATCCACTCTATTTTGTTTCTTTCCGTTTCTTTCCATTCCGTTCATATTCTGTGCTAATCGGTTCTACATTTTCTATTTAAACACTTGAAATCAGAACTTACAAAACAATATTAATTAGCATATTTTAAATATATTAGTTATTCCACAAAAGTCATTGTTATTCTAAATACTATGCCTCGTAGATGTTCGTAGCGCTACGTAAAAGTACGAATTAGTCAGTTAACTCTTGAGTCAGCAACTTTTCAATTTGTAGCTAACCTCTTACAGGTAACATTCTTTGCTTTTAACATTCGTAGACAATCTAGTATTTTCTTTTTTTTTTTTTTTATGTAAAAGACACGGCAAACGAGCGTGCGGGTCACCTGATGGTAAGTGATTACCGCCGCCCTCGACCCCGTGCAACCCCAGAGGAGCTACAGGTGCGTTGCCGGCCTTTAAGATGGGTTGGGCGCCGGGGCCCAGCATTACCTGATGCGAAACGCAGTGGCATAAAGCCACTACTTCACGCCGGTTTTAAACGCCGGGGGTGGTAATGATCCGGTCGAGTCTGCCCATGCGTGTTGCTATTGCTGGCGAAGTGACTCTACCACACGTACTTTAGTCGCCTCTTACGACACCACCAGTACCAGGATAATCCTATTCTAGGCCGGGATCACACGGCACAAAATCTAGTATGTAAATTATTCATTTGTTTTAGAGTAATTATAAAAAAATAAGGATTAGGTTCTCGTGGCGTAAAACAGAGTGACTTAACACTAGGTTCCCAGTATACTCTACATATCCATCTATAGCGGTATACAGCGTGAAGCTCAAAAACATCTCATTCGTCGAGAGGACTTCAAATTCAAAACGATCGTGCTTACAATTAGGAGGTGCTTTATTGTGCCACGATAGATTTATAGGATTATTTACATCTTCAAAATTAACAGAGGTCAATCATGGCGCAGGGGCACAAGCATGTATCTGTAAGCGTGACAGATTTTGGGTTCGATCCTCAATTGAGGAAATGATATCTTCAATAATTCGTTTTCTTCGCTCTCGTATCGAGGTAAAGCGCGATTTTGATTTCGGTCAATTAACACGCAATGCCTTCAGAATTTGGCGGAAAATTGAGAATGGAGTGACTTATCACTACGGTTTCTCTGCCTACCGTTTCAAGTGAGTAATATAGAGAAAAATAACACGAAGTAAACATTATAAGCACGAAATAAGCATCTAATGGATTAAGACCTTAAAACACAGCATTAACTCATTTAGCTTTGAAGTTGAAACCCGCGGTCGGTACCTAATAGATCTAAAGTGCGAAAGGATTTAGGAACTATGATTCCTTTATTGCTTTCCAAGTTAATTAACTATAGTACGGATGAACATCTGAGATTTTGTTGTCGCCTAATAGTGTCTGACAGTGTTTGAATAATTAATTATATTCAACTTTTAAATTTTTGTTTTCGTGAAGTACCTAGTGTTAGTGTTAGAATCAATACACAATATTTACAAATTCATAATTTTTCATAATTTTCAGAATTCATAATTTTTCAATACAAAACTTCATGAAAATCGTGGAAAATAAAAAAAATATTAATCTTTCAAGACAAGACAAAGGTTCTGATTTTTGAAAGAGATGAAGAAAGAACGGAATGCAAGATCAGTGTAAATGATAAGATATTAGAACAGGTGAATGAAGTGGTAAATTTGGGAAGTATGTTCAGTAGAGATGGAAGATGCGAGATGGATGTGGAAAGTCGTATTGCTGCCGGTAACAAGGTTAACGGAGCCTTAGATGCATTGATGAGACGGCGAAACGTCAGCACAGCTGCGCGTTTGGCCTTACACTATGCAGTTTTGGTACCGACTCTGTTATACGGCAGCGAAACGTGGGTATTACAGAAGAAGAATGAAAGAAAGATGAATGCTGTGGAGATGCGATCTCTTCGTAGGATATGCGGAGTCAGCCTAGCTGATCGAATCCGCAATGAAGAGGTACACAGAATGGCAGGTACCAGCAAATATGTAACGGTGAGAATGAAGAAGAACGTGCTCAGCTGGTTTGGGCACATCGAACGAATGAGCGAGGAAAGAATGGCAAAAAAGATGGATTTATGATGGAAAAGTGAGTGGTAAGAGAGGTGAGGGGTGAGAAAGGGGAAAAGTGAGTGGTAAGGGGGAGACCTCGGTTAACCTTCGAAAACACAGTATCAAAGATACTAGAGGAAGGTCACGTAAAAAGCATGAGGATCCCCCGGAGGGCATGTATGAAGAGGTTGATGACAGTGGAGGCGAAAGAGGTATGTAGAGATCGTAGCGCTTGGCGCTCCGTTCTCTCTGACTACCCCGCTAGGGATAAAGCGTGAAGCTAAATAAATAAATAAATTAATTAATCTTTCAATTTTTACTAATATTTCTTTTACTAATCCTTTTTTATCAGCTTCACGCTGTATCACGCATATAATAGAGTAGGCAGAGGGTACTTTATGTTAAGACACTCCGTTCCCTACTTTCCACCGCTTGAAGCATTGCGTGTATGGTAACGAAACTCAACGTCGCATTATACCTTGTTACCAAGCGAGACAATGAAAATATTAATAAATATTTAATTTCCCTGAGTGGGAATCGAACCCACAACCGTCACGTCTACAGTCACACGCTTGAGTCTCAGGAAGCCGTTCCATACTGTACAAATACACAATAATACCTACTTTTCATGGTATCGAACTATAATTTACTACAAACAAAATTATCGAACATCCCAAGTCGCCCTACAATATGTCGCTAAGAGTTTCTTATAAAATACATTTATATAAAGAAAATAAACAACCGCCTGTTTTCCTTCAATACCCAAGTTTCAAGACATAAAAAACAATGGACATGAGAAATATACGAAACATGGATTGTTGGAAGAAATTTTTTAATATTTCTTTGGGTATTTTTTTTTAATAGGTTAAGCAAATTTGAAGTAGTGCTTAGACAGTCTTTTGGGTAGTGTCTTATGTGTGAGTGCGTGGATACTCTTTTCTACTTTCTTCTTCCAATTTGGCACATTTTTGTTTTAATAAATGAATTCTGTCTCACCTCAGTAAAGAAATGAAATATATTATATTTTCATTTCTTCGTCCTGGTGTTCGCAAAGAGCGGCGTTAGTTAGTAGGTGCCCTCTATTCTGCTGAGTGCGTGATACAATGTGATGCTTAAGAAAATAACGTTAAGGTGTTGCCATTCTTTTAGATTTTATGATTATTGTTGATTTATGTGATTCTGTGTTTGTTGTGTGTTTGTCTGTGTCAATATTTAATTATTTAAATTTCATTAATATTTATTTTTTAAATTTCTAGCTCTGGTAACGAGGCGAAGCGCGAATTTGAGTTTCGGCACTTACCATACGTTGTCCAAAGTCTCCACGATTTTGAGGGAAATCGGGAACGGTAGTGTCTAAATGAGAACGGGAGTCTTAGCACTAGGTCCCTAGGTTCCTTCTACCGACGCTGCTATGTACGGGATACAGCGTGAAGCTAAAAACTTGTTAAAATTGAATCAAACTTAAGATTTTAGATGTCACAATGAAATAGTTCCAAAGACAAATACCATAAAAATTTCAGCACAAATGTATATTCAATCGAATTCCTTAAAGAATATTAATATTAAACACATAACTTACGACGTACAAAGATGGGCGGGCGTTCTACAAAAGATTCACGTTTCAAATATAATAAATAAATAACATATTTTTTTATGTTATATTAGCATTCCTCCACAGGCTTTGATCGTTAATAGAAAATAAATAAATAATATATGTACCTAAATATGATTGTTTACTCAATTTTGTTAAATGAATAAATTACATTTGGCCTCTTCAAGTATTCATTGTGATTTAGTGTAAGACTTGTTCTATAATCAGAAATCGATTTTTTACTTATTTACTTTACAGTTGAGGCCGGTCGTGGCGCAGCGGCACAAAGTGTGACTGTAAACCGACTGGTTGTGGGTTCGATCCCCACTCGAGGAGATGAAATATTTACTTAAATTTATATTTTCATTTCTTCGCTCTGGTGTCGAGGCAAAGCGCGGCGTTGAGTTCTGCCACTTAACACGCAATGCCTCCGGAATTCAGCAGAAAGTGGGGAACGGAGTGTCTTTCACTACGTTTCCTCTGCCTACTCTGCAGTGTGCGGGATACAGTGTGAAGCTGATTTTATTTTTTTTTTACTTTACAGTGATCGTGGGATCGATTTCTACTCGGTGGAATCAATTGTTTTCATTTTCACTCTTTGGTAACAAAACGGCGAAGTTGATTTGCGCCACTCAAGATGTATTTTCTCTGAAATTGAACGGCAAGTGGGGAATCGAATGTGTTTAGACTAAGTTGGCTTAGCATTTTCTTTTGCTAAAAGCTGGATACGGCACAAATTGTGACTGTAACGCGGCTGGTTGTGGCTTCGATCCTCACTGAAATGATACTTACTTGAATTTATATTTTCGTTCATTCTGGTGTAGAGGAAAAGCGCAGCGTTGAGTTCCGCCATTCAACACGCAATGCCTCCAGAATTTGGCGCAAAATAGGGATCGGAGTGTGTTAAGACAAGGTTCCCTCTGCCTACCATGCTGTGTGCGAGATACAGCGGGAATTTTATTTGATTTAATTTTATACAAAGTTAGTGCATAAGCCCGTAAACTTAGTTTGTTAACTTTAACCTTCACGTAATCAAAACAAAACCTCAAAAACAGGTTTAAAATTATGACAAATTTATACATATACGCAGACTTACATTGGTAAATTTTTCCAATGATCTACAATACTGGAATTGTACGGAGACCTCTGTGGGCAAGTCCAACTCGCACTTGTCCTTATTTTATTAATTTTTATATAACACAAAATAATTTTCCACATCGTGAAATAAATTCCTTTTTCATATAAACAAAGCGTTCCAATAAAACTCTGTAAATTCATTAAAGCGGGTAATTTGTGAGCGCTGTACGTTCTCACGTTATTAACAACTATTTTTAATCGAATAGTTTTGTTCTTTATATTAATTTAGGTTATTGCAAAAGAATATTGATTTTCGGTTTTGTTTAAGCTTCAAAAATTCATCATTTTCAAATTTATCAGGGCTAGTAGAGAGAAGAGCGGGCCAGTGGTGGGGTACATGTGAGTGTAAACACGATGATGGTGAATTCGATTCTCATTTGGGGAAATGAAATATTTATTATTTTAATTTCCTCGCTTATTACTTGCGAAACATGGCAAAACAGCATTGAGTCCCGCCATTTAGCACGCAATGCCTCCAGAATTCCGCGAAAAATGTGAAACGGAATTGGCTTTATGGGAACGGAGTGTCTTCACACTAGATACGAGGTTTCTTTTGCTTATTCTGCTATTTGCTAAAAATATATTCTATCCAGTACCCATACTTATAATCATTTCTGCATAAATAACTTTAGTATAAACGTCAGTCCACTGAATTGGATTAATAACTTTCGAAAACTGGATTCCGGACTGCTTTGTCGTTTGGAAATCAAACTCAATTTTTAAAGACTTGTTATTTTGAGAACTTTTCGAGGTAGATAAAATAACTTATTGTTGATATATGCAATTTCGTAATTTCCTTTTGTTCTGAATTTTATAATAAACGTGTTTTGTGACAGGAAATTTAACAATAAATATTGTCTCGAATTACCAATACAATACTAGCCAATTTTTTTTCTTTTTTTATGGAAAAGACACGGCAAACGAGCGTGCGGGTCACCTGATGGTAAGTGATTACCGCCGCCCACGGCCCCGTGCAACCCCAGAGGAGCTACAGGTGCGTTGCCGGCTTTTAAGATGGGTTGGGCGCCGGGTCCCGCCATAACCTGATGCGAAACGCAGTGGAAAGAAAAGCCACTACTTCACGCCAGTTTTAAATGCCGGGGGTGGTAAAGATCCGGTCGAGTCTGCCCATGCGTGTTGCCATTGCTGGCGACTTGACTCTACCACACGTACTTTAGTCGCCTCTTACGACACCACCAGTACCAGGATGATCCTATTCTAGGCCGGGATCACACGGCACAACTGAACAACTCTTATATATATATAAATATTAAAAATATATATATCTTTATACGAGACCAGTCGTGGCGCAGGAGCCCAAATATATGACTGATTGTTGTTGTGGTTTCATAGCGCCTATTATTATTTTCGTTGTTCTCTCTTTGCACGAATATTAAAACATTCGTAGCTTGATGAGAACGTATGGCCTAGTTGTCAGACCGCCTGGTCGGTTTCCAGGAGGCGCGGGTTCGAGTCCAGCTACGTTCAAATTTTTATACGTTTTCTAAATAAGTATTTTTCTTTCCTAAGTGTGGAATAACACTTTAAAAATGTTTAAAAATATTCGGAATTTTTCATTAATTTAGTTCTCTTTTTACAAAAAAAAATGGACAACGCATAAGACAAAAGACAATTTCCAAGTTTTGTGATAAAAATTTTTTTATAATGAATATTCAAGATTCAAATAAACACTAAATACGCAACCCAAATTCTACTAAAACACAAGTGGAACTAACACATATTTTACCACATGTTTTTCTTTGAATAACCCTCTCCGCCCTCTTTCCAAATCAGATACCCGAAAACTAATTTATCGTAAATTTTATGATAACGCGCCCTCTCGAAGGTTAACGCATTCAAATCCCTATTTTCCATCCTGGGAAAGGAAAAAAGGCGAAAAGGAAGACTTACAACGGAATTTTACGTTTTAAAGTCCACGCAAAAATCGTTGTGGATGACTAGAATAACATAAAGTTTATTTCATACAATAATTCTCTCAAAAATATCGAATAAAACAATATAAATGAAAAGGGTCAGTACAAATTATTTAACATAATAACGAAACAACATTGTCAAAACGTCGCGTCGTAACTGAATCACGAACTATGTAAAGAGTACAATTAAAATCTGTAGAGCTAAATGAACCTTCCTTACAATGTTGATTAAACAGCAGGTTTATTGGATTAGCTAATTTTGAAACTATGTAGGTACGGTGGTAACGTTTGTTTTGAAACAGCTTCACGCTGTATCCCGCACAGCAGGGTATGCAGAGGAAACATAGTGTTAAGACACTCCGTTTCCCACTTTCTGCTGAATTCTGGAGGTATTGCGTGTTGAGTGGCACAACTCAACGCCGCGCTTTGCTTCTACACCAGAGCCAAAGTAAATACAAGTTCAAAAGACTATATATTATTCTGTAACGTGTACATTGAATTATGGCATTAACTTGGTACTTTATACCCTATTTTTTATTCACTTTGTAAACACACAGTACCAAGTGACATACCACTCTGATTTATACTTGCTGATAGGAAAACACGGCGAGCGTCTGACTGTTAGCGCGAATGTTGAAGGTTCGATTCTATAGCACAAAAATGAACTATTTTCATTTCTTCGCTTTGGTAAGAAGACCTGCGGCTTTAAGTTTGTATTTTATTTTGTACACGCTGTATCCTACATATAGTAGGGTGAACAGACGGAATCTACTAAAACATTCCATTCCCCACTTTTTGCCGAATTTTGGAAATATTTTGCACAACTCAACGCCGCACTTTGCTTCGACACAAAAGCGTAGATAATGAAAATATTAAATAAATCATTTCTTGGAAATCGAACCCACAATCTGTCGCGTTTACAATCACACGCTTGTGCCGCTGTGCCACAAATGGCCACAAATATAAAATAATTAATACGATATTATACGAAATATTTGTTATCCCTGTCCGAAAGTCATCACAAGGCGGCGCTACGCTAACATGAATTATGATATAATGTTTAAGGGAATGAAATATTTTAAAAGTTCACCGCTTCAAGTGAATTTATTTTAGACTTCAACAGTTTTCCTGTACAGAATATATTTATGTTTTTTAACAAAAGAGAATGGATTATTATTGTTATTTATTAATATTTAAATTTATTTGCCCTGGCACCAAGGCAAAAGCCCGGCGTTGAGTTACACAAACAATAAATCCCGCTATTCAATACACAAAAAATTGAAGAATTCGTCGAAAAGTATGGAACGGAGTGAAAAACGGTATGTATTTTTTAAATCTTTTATGTAGACTTTATTAACGCTATAAGATATCTAGCATAATACGTTATAGTTGATCGTATTACAATATGGTAAATGGTCGTATAGTTGCCAGAGGAAATACTATTATTTTTTATCAATTTTATTTAATTCGTTATGGAAAACTGACAACACTGGTAAATAAAACAGTGGATTTCATCATAAGTATACATTCTCTTTAATATAGAGGTGGCTTGGCTAGTTGAATATCATGAGGGTGAGAAGGGTGAAGAATGAGTTTGGTTTGTAAGTGAGACAGATACCTGACTATGGCGCTCGCTGTTAATCTAGTTTCTATTTTTAGTAAAAACAATATTATTTATTAATATTTTTATTTCCTCGTTCGGATAATAAGGCATAGAGCGGCGTTTATTTACACAAATCAACACACAATGCGTACAGAAATTAAAAAAAATGCAATGTCTTATTGTAGCTATAAATGTTTTTTTAACCATTTGAAGATAATTACGAAAGTGATTATGTAGATGATGTGCTTGTTTTTTTTTCTTACATTTTTACTAATAAGATTTGAACCCATATTTAATACACTGGACAGCATCAGATACATATGTCATTGGATATTATACAACGTCGTCAATTTTATGACGTCCATAAAAACGAAAAGAGCAATAAATTTTACGAATATAATATTACGTGAGAAGTTAAACTTATAGTATATGTACTTATGTTTTTTTTTTTATTTTAAGGCTATCGTGGCTCAGTTAGTCAACGTCTGAACGTAAACGTGAAGAGTGTGAATTCGATCTTCACTCAAAGGAATGAATTTGTATTTGTTTAATTTTATCGTTGTTGTGTACAAATGTGAGAAACAGCTTTTTCTGCCTACCCTGTTGCATAAAAAAGCGTTAATATTATTTATAAGACCCAATTTTTTCATATAATATGTAAATAAATAGACCTCAAACGAGAACCAAACTAACAACCTCCATTTATTAGATCCCATCTGCATCTCGTCATACGTCATATAAACTTCTGCTCAACATCAACAATGTATATCAACCATACGTCTAGAACTTAAAACAAGTATTTAAGCTGAACTAGCTCCTCCAAGTAGCTCTCGTCAAACGGGTTCCAAAACTTTCCTGTTTCAAACTGAGGTCCGAGATATATTAGATGGTACAAAAACATACACCTTATATCAATCTAATGAGAGAATAATCTGTAATATACACATATAAGAGATTATGGAGACTAATCTCTTTTTTGTAGTATGTATCACAGTTTTTTCTAAGCAAACCTAAACAAATATATATTATATAAATATAACCTCATTCACACGCTCGTTCCCTTGCGCCACGACTTTATTTTTCGTTAAACGGTACGGAACCCAAAAAAATCGATGGTCTTCAAACTAGTGAAAAACCATTGCAAATACGCCCACATATATATACATAGATTCATAAAAATATTACACGTAAAGGATAAATAATGGCAGCAGATGTTACGGAATTTAACGCTGTGGGGAAATAAAAACTTAACTGCACTACATCAAAAGTTCCACCGTAACTTTTGGTAACAAGTTCCAAGTTCCACTTGCACAAATGCTATCTGAATTTCACTGTAGTAATCTTGAATTAAGAGTTTTCGAACATTTTTCGGCAATGGACGCAGCTGTTACGGCGGAATAGAGTGAACATTGTCACTGGTATCGCTTTATTAGGATTTCATTTTGTCTTTCATCTATCGCGTCTCACATAGGTGAAAAATAGAGAACTTAAGTGTCTTTGCTCTCCTTATTCTGCTTATTTATTTACAGGTATTAAAATTACTATTATGTTTATTACTAACTTTAATTAAGTTACGTCTTTCTTGAGATAATTCATATTGAGTGGCGGTACTCAACGCCACGCTTTGCTAATTGTTATAATAATTCACAATTCGAGTGAAAATTGAACCTAGAGTCGCCACATTTATGATAATTCATATGTTATATGACTGTAGTTTTATACTCTAGTATAATTAAATACATACTTGCATAATTGCCACTTTTTAATTTTTAAATGTATCTTTATCATTATGCTTAGTATTTGTATGTAAATGACTTTCATAACTATTGAATTCCTTTTAGCGTTACGCTGTATCCTGCACACAGAAAGGCAAAGCGAACCTAATGATAAGACACTCCATTCCTCATTTTCCTAATTCCGGAGGCAGTGTGAAAAACATAAATTTAAATAAATAATAAAAAAAAAAGTAAAGAAATATAATCCAACAATTTATTACACATTTAACACAGCTGTAGTGCAAAGGAACATATTGCAATACAAGATTCGAAATCCTCAGCCATATCACATAGTAGTTAATTTCAACTTGTAGTAGTCCCAAAAGGCAGAGAAGTGTAACAAGTTTCACCAAGTTATGATAACAGAACCATCAGAAAGTATGAAGCAAACTCAACTTCTTACTTCCGGACGTTGAAATGTCGCGACAGCCACGTTGTTGTAGGCTAAGAGTTGGTGTTGATAAGTTAATAAAAAATATATATAATTACAGTTTTTAATTGTTAAAATTAAAAATAAAATAGCCTTTGGCATTATAATACATATAAAATTGAGGCTTGTCGTGGCGTATGGACATAAAGTGTGACTGTAAACGCGACTGGCTGTGAGTTCGCTTTCCAATCGAGGAAATGAATTATTTATTTAAATGTCTATTTCCATTTATTTTCTCAGGTGTCAATGTCGGTTTATCATCCGACACGCAATACTTCCAGAATTCGGCGGAATGTGAGGAACAAAAGAAGTATCTTAACGTTAGGTTTCCTCTATATATTTCCTATATAATTTGAAATTTAATCTAGAAAAATAAAATTCAATCTATGGCGTCTCATATTATACGCTTCAATTGGTTCTTAAGTATAAATTAAGACAGAGTACACAGAGTAAGACGCAGATTTTGATTCCCTTACTCTGATTAGAAGACACGTAAAACGTAATGTCTCGAAAATTGAGTGGAAAGTTGAATATAAATTATCTTAGCACTAGCTTACTTCTACCTACCTCGCTATGTGTCCGTTAACTATCCGAGCGTTACATAATTGACTGTTAAATTTACCATTTTCTTAAATTAGATGCTATCTATTCTTATTTAGAAAAATGTAAAAATCTCCCTACAGAGATGCTAAGAACATAAATAAGTTGTAATAAGCGTATAAGAATTTCGACGCAGCATGGCGAGAACGTATGGCTTAGTGGTCAGAGCGCCTGGTCGGTTTCCAGGAGCTGCGGGTTCGAGTCCCGCTACGTTCAAATTTTTATACGTTTTCTAAATTATTTATCTTTCCTAAACACTTTTAAAAATATTAAAAAAAAGATGTTATCTATTTCTTATTTATTCAATTAAATTTTGTGATAGTTTACATCTATTACTAATAATGATATATAATAAAATAAATTTTACAAAAAATATAAATTTAGAGGCATATATCAAACACTTGTATAATTTAACCACTAAGGCGTTATAGTCGAGCAGCTGTCACTTACATCTTATAATGATAAGAAAAATGGTCATTATATAAAACCTCAAAAAATATCTGAACTCCCAAATCTTTTCTCATATCAAGAATCCCGGTAGAGCAAGAAGTATGAGTAGTACGTAACATACATTAGTCATGGCCATTCTTGCATTCGACTCCTAGACTATAAAGTATCGGTGTCCCGGGAAATCTTTTATCGAGTTACTCCATTACTAACTCCCGCGGGATCATACGCCACGCTAAGAGCTGAATATGAAAGAAATATTTCGTCTATGTACAATCTGAAATGAGTGTTGTCGTTGATTTTTTATTACATTTTTTTATTAATTCACGCTGCATCCTGTATATAGTAGGGTCGGCAGAAGAAACTTAGGAACCTACTATAAAGACACTCCATTCCCATTAAGATACTTCCACTTCTCACTTTCCGCTAAATTCTGGAAGCATTGCGAGTTGAGTGGCGGAACTCAACGCTGCGGTTTGCATTTTTTCCATAGCGGAAAATAAAAATATTAAATATTTTTAGCATGGGTATAGCATACTAAGGAAAAAAATACTTATTTAGATAACGTATAAAACATTTAACGAAGAGGAATTTGAACCCGAGCCTCTGGGATACCGTCCAAGCGCTTTGACCACTAAACACAACGTTCTTTTCAAGCTACATCGAAATTTTCATACCCTTGTTACAACTTATTTATGTTGTTAGCATCTCTGTAGGGAGATTTTTACAATTTTTTGATAAAGTTGCTAAGAATTGTCTAGCGAGAGAGAATGCTACTTACTTAGAATACGTATAAAATTTTGAACGTAGCGGGACTCGAGCCCGCGCCTCTGGGAGAGAGAATGATATTTATTAGCTATTTTTAATATTTTTAAACTGTTATTTTATTTATAAAAAAATTGCAAACATTACAAATTGAGTGGCGAAAAACCGTGATTGACTTGTTACCAGACCGAAGAAATAGAACCCACAACAATCGCGATGTGTACGAACAAATACTCAGCCACTGCGTTACTGCGTCACGCTGACATCTGAATACACCTTTACATTTATATACAAATTTAACTCGTTTATTTATATTGTAGCATCATAAATCGACATATTAAATAGATACACATTTGGGTAATCTAATTAGGTGGAGCATTTCAGTGGTAATTGGTCGAAAGCTAATTGCCTTGACTATGTAATGTGAAAATGACTTAGTAATGTGAATTTCAAGATATCAAGTATTTACTTATATGAATATATGTATATTAGAGTTGATTACATGTATGAAGGTACTTGATGTTACTCCAATGGTTAGTTATTAGGTCTTTTTTTCAGTTTCACGCTTTAGTATGGGCAGAGGGATACAGAGGAAACATGTGGTTAAGACATTTCTCTCCCCATTTTCCGCGGAATTCTGGAAGCATTGAGTTTACAGTAATACGCTTGTACCACTGCCTCACCTGCCAGAAGTAAATAGTTTGAGGCATATGACAAGCGTCAATAGAAGCATCAAATTTTATAAAAGTATAAAAATATTCGAATCTAAACTAACAATAGACGTTGATTTCAGCTATTTTATACGTAACGCTCCGACAATTAACCAGGAAGTGGAAAACGGAATGTTTTAACAACAGGTTCTCTCTACCTACCCTACAATATAAGACAAAAGTAGAGGAATTTAATAAAAATACAATTACAATCATCACGTAAGGTCAAACACGCCCAAAAGCGGTTACTACAATGAGGTGAAAATTGGCCGGCTAATTCAGAAAAGGTCTACTTATCTCATGAGCCACTAAGGAAGTAATTGTCCGAACAAAAGGCCACAATAACGAGCCAGGACCGAGGGATCGATCGACCTTAGATTACGATAGTAATATGGAAGTTGGTTCAACTGTCCACACGATGTTAGATAAGAATGTTAGTTGGATTTTATGAAAGGATTTTGAAAACTTGATTATGTTCTTTGGAAGTTTTCAGGATTTTTCTTTTTCTTAATTTTTGATTAGGGGCCAGTCGTGGCGCAGCGGCACAAAGTGTGACTGTAAAACCGACTGGTTGTGGGTTCGATCCCCACTCGAGGAGATTAAATATTTACTTAAATTTATATTTCCATTTCTTCGCTCTGGAATCGAGGTTAAGCGCGGCGTTGAGTTCTGCCACTCAACACGCAATGCGTCCAGAATTCGGCAAGAAGTGGTAAACGGAGTGTCTTGACTACATCCCTTTATTGTAACAAACACTTGCCTTCACTGCTCCAGCCCAATATAATTAAATAAATGGTGTTAACCACATTCATAGTTAAATTAATAATTGATTAATTATATAATCAATTATTCAAATAGTCGAGGTTAGCCAGCAGGAGTAGTGCTCCGAACAATACCAGAGCCAAGACTCAACGTAGATAATTATAAATAATCTTCGGTCTTAACCACAATTATAATTAATATAATAATCAAGAAGTCCAGTCGTGGCGCAGTGCTACAAAGTGTGACTGTAAAATCGACTGGTTATGGGTTCGATTCCCGCTCGGGGAAATAAAATATTTCTGTCTGGTGCCTGGTGCCTTAAAAACCGGCAGAAAATAAGGTACGGAGTGTCTTAACACTAGATTCCCTCTGCCTACCCTGCTGTGTACGGGATATAGTGTGAAACTGATAATAATTAAATAATCAAAAGAACTAATTATCTAAATAGTCGAGGTTAGCCAGTGGCAGAGCACGAGTAGTGCTCTGAACCAAGACTGTCCGTACAATGTCCGCACGCCCTTATATGCGATCGCCAACAAATAAGTTGTAGGGTAGAATGAAAAAGAATTAATGACGCGTCTAATAGTGGCGTAGTCGGTAGGTGTCGTATAAAGACGTTTAGGCAACTTTCACGATATATATCGACAAATAAACAACTATTCATTTAATACTCACAGTATTTTATTCACTCTTATTTTGTTACTAATGAGTTTTATCCCCCGGAGGGCGAGCGTGAGGAACCTGAAATTCTAGTATAAAGACACTGTTCCTAATATGTTTCCGGTCTCTACTCGCTGAACTATGGAGGCGTTGTGTGTTGAGCGGTGGAACTCAACACTGCACTTAGACGAGAGCGAGAAAATGAAAATTTTATATATTCTTTGAGTGGGAATCTAACCCAATCAACTGTCCCGTTTACAATTGCAGGCTTGTGCTCCAACGCCACAACTCACCCACAAATTTAAATATACCAAGTATATTAAAACTTATCGTTCAAAATTTAAATTTAAATTTTAAATATATAACATTATATTTAATTTGCTACAGCCAAATAATTAAATTTTTAAACTTTAGATGATTTATCAATTAGAGTCGCAAACAAGAACTTTAAGCTGCCATTGACATCTATTAAAAGAGACTTTTGTAGAGGGGCCAAAACTTTTCTGTCGAAGCTTTCCTTGAAGCAGGAAACTCGTGCCTCTTTAAATTTTAAAGTAACTTTTTTTCGCTCGAAAACTATTTGAATGTCGTGAAAAGCGTAGCAAGTGGCGTGAGGTCTGTGAAAAGAGCTACGCTACTTAGTTCTATTTTTTTTGCCTTGGCTCATAACGCGCTCTAAGCGGAAAGGCACCTAATATTCACATAGTCTATTTTTAGGGTACCTCAAAAAATAAAAATGGAACCCTTCATAGGAACTCTTTGTTATCCGTGTGTCCGTCTATCAAGACGATTTATATCGAGATCGCGTGGAGGTATCACGCTTAAATTAATATCAAATATTTAGGTCTATGATCCCTTGAAGCACAAAACAATCAAGCTTCTAAGTTCACGTGGGCTTACAATTACTACTCAGGAAATTTGTCACGAAGTGAGTTACTTTCAATACAAACAAAGGGAAGAAAATTAAAATTTATAGGTGTTTCATAGAAAAATTGTGCATATGTCTACAAACTTAAATTTGTCAATAATAATAGGTATGTTCTACTTCCCGTTGACCTATAATACTGGTTGTATTATAGGTCACCGGGAAGTAACGTTGACTAATTATTGATACGGAAGACTCGCACTTAACCATTTTTTTGACAACCACAACCACCAACCATCGAGACATTACGTACTGGTACTGTTACTTTTGGTAACAACTCATTTTGTCTTGTTACCAAAGCGAAGAAATAAAAATAATTCATTCAACCCTGTGGGACTTGAACCCGCTACCGTAACTTTAACAGCCATGAATGATCTCACGATGTCTTTGTTCTAAAAAATACGGCTAACATAATTAATTAAGAAAGTAAACATAAAAAACATCAACTTCCATCCTATAATCACAGCCAATAAGATGGAAAGAAATGTACCGTAAAGTATATGCCGAGAGCCAATGTCGATCTTTATTTATGAGTCAGCTCCTTATTATGACTTGCCAATTTTCCGGAAAATAAAATCCGCTACATCCGGCCTTAGTACGTGAGCGGAGGGATTGCTTACAAATTTTTACTTGTGTTTTGTATGATAATACTACTTTTGTAATGTATTAAAGGCCGGCAGGGAAGTGATCTAAGCTGGTTTAGCTATAGTTTTCATATTTTTTGTTCTAGTACAGATTCTATCAATTTTTTTTTTATTTTTCTACATATCTTTAATTTGCCACATACCTACCGGTTTGTAATTATGACAGCTTCTTTTCGCCCTAAAGGTTGTCTGGAAGAGATAGCTACTTAGCCATAAGACCGCCTTTTGTACATTTTTTTTTAATTATATTTCATGTATGTATGTGGTGTACAAATAAAGAAATAAAATAAAAATAAAAAATAAAACTCTTTATGATTAATTTATAGGATTAGAATTTTAGGATTTATTTTTAGTATTTAAGTTAGTTAGTTCTATTTTAAAATTGGATTTTCTAAAACAATACCTAATACATATCTCTTTATTCAGATTTTGACTACAGTACCTTTCACACTAATTAAAAAATATCTTAGCAGAAAAATTAAAGGGTAAAAATACTTTTTTTTGGCTTCCCGCTGTATCTCACACATAGCATGATGAGAAAATATGGAAAATGAAGTTATTTTATTTACAGCGAAATGAAATATTTAATATTTTCGTTCGATTTCATTCGATTCATTCCATTTTCCAGTTGAATTCCGCCACTTAACACGCAATATATCAAGATGTGGCTATAAGTGTAGAACGACAGTGTCTTAATCGGGTTCTTTTTAACTTCGTCGGACACTATGAACGGGTTACAGCGTGAACCTAATAAAAAAAAATTAAAACTGATGGCTGGCTGACTGGCTTCGATTCCCACTTGGGCGAATGAAGTATTTTCATTTTCTCCTTGAATTCCTCCATCGATACGGATACGCAATGTCTCGAAATTGGGTAGTTCATAATGAACAGAGTATCTTAATACTGCATACTAGTAAGGTATAACGTTCACGTTGTAATAAAAAAATACCAATTTAAAAATAATAATAATGTATTTAAGCTACAAATTTAAATTAAGAATAAAACATTAAATATACAATAAATGTTTTTGACTTGAGCCATTTTGTATTGTCGGTTTGATATAGGCTAGCTGTAAGGGATGATAACCCTTTCTTTTAAAGTCAACCATATTTTATAGGGATGAAAGATTTGGGTACAAAGACTAGGGTGTGGATGGTCAGATTCATGTTCTCTGGGTCTTGGTTTTTGATTTGTTTCTTTTTTAATTTGTACGCTATTGATGGCTTGTCGGTTCGATTCTAGCTGCTCAAAATGAATTATTTTCGTTTCCTCGCTTTTTTAAGAAGACGAAGCGCGGCTTTGAATTCACAATATCTAAGAAATTGAGCCGTGTATAGAAAACGGAGAGTTATTTTATTAGGTTCCCTGCTATACACGGGATATAGCGTAAAGATTAAAAAAATATTTATGTTATAACAAAGTAAAAACACATAACAATTAACACGTGATATATGTATGTGAAAAAAGGAATTCCTTTCTCTACAACAAAATAGTTAAATATATAGCTATTTCATTCCATTACATGTGACTAAAATTATATCATTTGGGTATAATTTTAGTGATATCTGTATTGTTTTTATTTCTTTATTATTTATTATTTATTTTTTTATTACTTTATTTATTTATTTAGATATACATATATATTTTCACATTTATAATGTATTGAATTTGATATACTCAAACATACATACATACTTATATAATACATGTAGATGTTTTAGATGCTTGGATCCATATGTCAACAATTATGTACATTTTGATGAAATTCGAACTATTGCCTAATTTACAAATACAAATAAATAAAAATTGGAAAATGCAATTTTGTTCTTAACATTTTTAAGGTGTTATTCCACAACTAGGAAAGAATAATATAATTTTGATATAAATATAATTTTAAATATAATATAAAAAATAATAATATATGAAAATAATAATACAATTTCGTTTTCGGTTACTTAGTGGATCGACAAACATATTATAACTTTTCTAAAATTTTCATGGGTCATCATCATAACAAATGTTATCCAGTTTCAACCTGAAAACATGTCAAAATGTCTCCTTGTTTGAAGTTGGTAAAAACTACACCTTGACTTCTCATCAAATTGCTAATTTGTATTTTATAGTCAGAGCTAAAACGTGAGTAATATTGTCATTAATAATAATATATTAATGAAAAATGTATCATCTACACTGATATAAAAATGAATTAGAAAAAATCTGGATTTGCGAACGTGGTTACAAGTTCAATATAGGCCAGCATAGACTATTCAATATTGATTTGCATTTTTTTAGCAAAAAAGTTCTTTATGCATTTCCTCGTATAGCAGGGTAGGCAGAGATATCCTAGTGTTAAGAAACTCCGTTCCCTACGCCCCGCCAAGTGTTTAAAATGTTGCGTGTTAAGTGCGTAGGGCTTGCAATAATTCATTCCTCGATTGGGAATCGAATCCCCAACCAGTACGTTTACAATTATTCCCAACACCCTTATATATTTACTATAAATAAACCTTTAAGAAACAACTAAGAAAATTGTGTGTTCATGTTATCGCTAAATAGTTGGTAATTTGCTGATAATCGGCAAGAAGTAGGACGAATCTCTAGGGGAAATCCCTTAAGTCCCTTAAATTAGTCGACGATATCACGTGCCACAATTAATTGAAGTTGTAAAAAGTTAGTTTTATTACAATTGACAGGTTGTTGCAGTGAAGTGTGTGGTTTTGTATGGTATTCAATGAAACGTGACAGTCAGTTCTTATATTAAAACAATTTTATACGCGTATTACGTGATTTTTTATGATCAGTTATGATTGAAATGTAAAGAACGATTTTATTTAGGTATAATTGTTCATTTAGATATATGGAGGTATATATGGAGAATGGAATGTCTTAACACAAAATTCCCCGTGTTTACCTCTTTTTATCGTAAGAAACCTTTTTACGGGCGGGACTCTTGGACCGGCTCAAATGAAGGCTGTCTACACTACCCACTAAAAATCTCACAGTGCTCCTCTTCGACCGTCACTGGCTGCGGGAGCTATAATCCTTTCATAATCCCGGTGGTCCCTCTGTCTACATTGCTATGCGAGAAAATTGTATTTTATTTTTTACTTTAAGTATGTTCTTGGGTTATTCACAGCCAGCAATTGGTGTCATACAGCTGAAACGAACAATGTACGTCTATATATATATTCTGCTACATAACATAACCCCCACTGAATTTCCTTTAGTTTAGTCAGACCAAACACGGTTTTGAGATACACATTTGAACACTGTTATAGTGCATTGTTTCTTAGTCACTCCGTCTTAGTTTAACGCTATATGCGTATTCCAATTTGGTATGAAGGCAATGGGAACCTATTGTTAAGCCACCACTTTATGCAAATTCGAGACATTGTGTGTTGAGCGGAAAAACTGAAGGCGGCGCTTTTTCTATTTACCAGAGCAAAGAAATGAAAATATGAAATATTTAACTAGTCCTTGGCTTAATCACTTTTTTCCCATTTAGATATTTCCGTTTCCTACTTTTTACCGAATTCTGGCGGAATTGCGTGGCGGGAATCAACGCCGCGCAAATTTCTGAATCGATTTATTTGAAATCGATTTCCAAATATCCACAATACTAAAATGACCAGAGTTCTTTTTGCTTAACATGAATTTAATAAATATCAAAACACCCTAATTTGTAGTCAGTTATATTTATAAATAAACATGTTTTTCTATAAATTTTGTCTGTGTTATTACTAAATTTGGCCCCCATTCCTTCCTCCAATCCAACATCTTTATAGCCTTTATCAAAGATGGCTTAAACCGGGATAAAATGTCGCAAATATCCTCTAGTGGGGAACGATGGGTAATAAACGCGTAAACTATCCTTATCAAGATGGCCGTGCCTCAAGTCATTCTTTTGTCTGATGCTTATCTGTTTACTGCTTTATAGTATGTAGGCAAATTTATTTTGTGTTCTAGGATCTTTTTCTTTGGTAGTTATATCATTTTTATAAGTTATATTATTTTTAGCCATTTTCATCTTGTTTGTTCATTTTTAAAATGTTATTCCACACTTGGGAAAAAAATATTTTATTAAAAACCACTGGAATCCGTAGTAAATGATTATTTTATTTCTCCTCTCTAGTAGACAAAGCGTAGCGTTAAGTTCCATCATTCAATACTGAAGCTGCTAATATAGAATTGTTTTGTAAACCATTTCGTTTATTCTCCGCCTCGCGTATTTTAAGCAGAGAGAAACCAGTGACAAGGCTCTCCACTTTAACATTATTGTGAAAATTGGTTAAGGCTGAAATTGTCAGTTAAATTAAATAAAATCAGCTTCACGCTGTATCTCACACGCAGCGGGGTAGGCAGAGGGAACCTAGTGTTAAGACTCTCCGTTCCCCAAATTCCGAAGAGTTCTGGAGTTCAGTTGTTGAGTGGTGGAACTCAACGCCAGGCTTTGCCTGAACACCAGTCAATTAAATATTTTTTAAAATTATAAATATATTTTTTTTATTTAAATAAAATATTCCAGCAACAATTATCTTTTAAATTCAATGTCCATCGCCGTTGGCGTAGCAGCACCACGGCATAGGGTCTAACTATGAAGGTGTAAACCGTCGCTTTGTTTACAAGACAATGCGCAGCGTTGGGCTCTACCATATAACAGGCAATGCCTAGTTTTCACGTAACTAGCGCATATATAAAATGCAAATCGAAGTTAAAAACAAATAAAGAAATATATTTAATTTTTACATGTCTCCCTCATATCTGTAGCTATAAATTTATAATAATAGAAGAATAACCGACAACTTTATTTTTTTTGTTCGCATATATACAAAGAATGGAGTTTATTTGGTATGCGGTCTTCCGTCCAGTGTATATTATTTTCTGCTGAAAAGTTTTCCGCTGGCTAAGTTCGAAGTATTTTTAAGAAAAATTTACATATAAGCAAAGTATATTATAATGCAAACTATTATTCGTTTACAAACGTTCCTCCCTTAATAAAATGCATCCGTTGTGTGGACATGCTCTAATAAATTTAAATGTATTTATTTTTTTAGCTTCACCCGTATGGCGCATATAGCAGACAAGGCAGAGGGAACCTGTGAACTTAGGGTTATGGCACTCTATTCTTATTAAAGCGCTTTCGTTCTCAATTTCCCGCCGAATCTCGAGGCATTGCGTGCTGATTGCCGGAACTCACCACCGCGCTTTGCCTAAAATTCTAAAATTCTGGAGGCAAGTCGTGGCGCAGGGGCACAAAGTATGACTCGAGGAAATTAAATATTTATTTAAATTAATATTTTGATTTCTTCGCTGTGGTGTCGAGGCAAAACGCGGCGTTCAGTCCTACTACTTAGCAGACAATGCCTCTACATTTAGGCGTAAAATGAGGAACGGGATGTCTTAACACTGGGTTCCGTTTGCCTAACTTGCTGTGTAAGGGATACAGCGTAAAATAATTTAAATAATTATTTCCCCCGAGTAGGAATCAACCCACAATCGTCGCGTTTACAGTCACACACGTGGCATACGCACCATTACGCCAGGGTGGTCTCGAAATGTGCATACATATGTATATTATACTATGTTCAGTATATTGTACATTCAATATTAATTTAGTCATAGGTTAAATACCCACAAAAAAAAAAGAAATCGATGAAATAGAAATATGTGAATTTTAAAATAAAATTAATAACATTTTTGAAGCTATGCATGTAAAATGACTAAAGCAGTATAATAATACGCCATGTCTTGATTTTCACTTTAATATATATATTCCTTCGTCAAAATTTATTTACATTTTTAAATTGGCTTAAATTTTTGTACGTATCAACCTTAAGACATTTTTGCAGCTTCACGCTGTATCTTATATGTAGCTGGGAAGGTAGGGGGAACCTGAGAACCGAATGTTAGCACTCCATTCTTGTTAACACTCCATTCTCACTTATACACAAAATAATTAAGCAGCATTCCGCTATATTCCGCACACCAGTATAGTCACTGGAAACCTAGTAAAAATACACTCTATTCCCCACTCTGCCAAATTTTCGAAACATTAATTATTGAGTGGCGTAACCCGACGTTACGCAAGAATTGAACCTACAACTATGCCGTATATGGTCAGCCATTTTTCCACTGCACCACAAAAACCACCAGACCAACGAGAAAGGCGAAAAAATAAATTAAACGACAGTCAAATTATAATGAAATTAACATTCTAAAGAAAACTTGTCCCGTATAATATTCAATAACTAAAAGTAACTTCGTCGTTGTCAATTACATTTGCTTTTATATATACGCATTACTTACTGTAATTGAAAATTTTATACCATCGAATAAACTTAGTGAGATGTCAGTGTTTGTGTACATATCGTTATATCTGTGAACAACTTGAGTTTTTTTTGTATTAAACAAAGTGTATGTAAAGTTGCATATTCAAATTTTTGTGGATTTACAACATAAATTATAGCTAATCTTCTTGTTACTTATTAAGAAAACGCTTAATAAATTGCACGTAGCGGAATAGAAAACAGTTCAAGAAGACGGTCTTCGCTTTTCTATAGACGTCCGTTCAAAAATGCGCAGTTCGATACTCACTAACTTGAAATTTTTATACGATTTCTTAGTAAGTGTTTTTCTTTCCTAAGTAACACTAACTTAAAAATGTTATAAAATTGTGTCTTGTTTTTGAGCTAAAATTTATTAGAAATTTTAATTAATTTACTTTTTACGTTGAAATATAAAAATTAGAGCTTAATAACTTTTATAGATTATAAAAACGAAAGGTCGTGGGATCGACTTCCTCTGGGGAAATTAAATGTTAGATACCTCATTTCTTTTTTACCTCGCTCTGGTACAAAGCAAAGCGCGGCGTTGAATTGCGTCACTCAAACGCAATTCCTCCAGAATTAGCCGAAAAGTCGGTAACGGCACTTTGCATACATGCTACTAAAGTAGTTTCTAAGAAATAATGATACTAGTAATCAGTGTTGCGTTCAACTTTCAAAGTGTAATATTTCAGAAAATAGGCTAAAGAGTGGATTATAAAAAAGAAAACTTGTATGAACTAAATTAATATATCCAGTAACTCTTTCGCCATTATCACAAGTCCAACAACGTATCATTTATCAAAATTGGTTCACTGGTTTAACAGTTACTTGGGAACAAAGGAATGGACATATGTATATAAATACATACGCGTTAAAACAAAAACCCTCCTTTTGGGCTTAAGTCAGGTAAAAATACGAAACGGAGTCTCCTATCACTTTCACGTTTTCTCCGTCTTCCGCTATTAAGAAGTTCTATATTAGAGAATAAGAGTTGTGATATTATGTTAAAACATCACAAAATAAATATATTATTACCAAGTCGAGTTTGTTTATGTAAATTAAACACATTTTCTTGAAGACGCAAAGCTTTTATGGCGGGCCTTGGTTTCAGTGATTTAATTTGTTTGCCCAAGAAATATATATATATGCTTGAACATTGTTCACTTTGTGCTAAGGGAGATCGAAGTGTCTCTAACTCTTTTTTTATAAAAATTATTGAGGCTTATTTTATTGCAATTAGGCAGAGGGAACCTGGATATCAAGTGTTAAGATATTTCGTTACCAATTCAATACTTCCGTTCTCCACTTTTCGCGTAATCTCGAGGCATTGGGTGTGGAGTGGCGGAACTCAACGCAGCGCCTGTCCTCGTTACCGTTAATATTAAATATTTCATTTCCTCTAGTGGGAATCGAATCCACAACCTGTCGCACTTGTCGCAGTCATACGTTTGGGCCCCTACGCCACGACTGAACTCGGGTAATGGAAAACGGAGTGTTTCAATACTAGGTTCCCTTTACCCCTGCTATGTGCTGGATACTAGCATTACATCTCTCCTACAAATAATGTTAAGATGCTGCCAAATAAAAAAAAAGTAGATTCCCCCAAATAGGAATCGAATCCGCCACTATTCCGATTACCCATTACAATCTTACATAAATAATACAAGAGACAGGCCAAACAAAGCGAAAGAGACGCTCCGTAGGTTTTTATATCGCGTGAACACTTTTGGATGACCGAATAACAACTTCTATTATTTTCCTATAAATTGATGGTCGCTTTTACGAGTTACCCGAATGAAATATGGGATAGGAGCTACAATACAGCAGTTAAGTACACTACATACTAACGTCCGCTGAAATAATATCCCGTTGTAATGCATCCCATTGTTAATGGGAGAGACTCGTTAGTCGTTAGAGATGAACTATGGATTTTTATTGTTTTTATTATATTCAAGATATAAATGAAGAAACTTCTTTTTCATTATTATTTTTTAGCTTCACTTAGGTAGGAACCTAGTGGTCAGAAATTCCGTTCCCATTTAGACTTCCGTTTTCCACTTCGCGTGTTGAGTGGCGGAACTCAACGCTGCGGCTTGCTTCGTTACCAGAGCGTATGAAAGTATTAAACATTTCATTTCCTCGAATGGAATCGAGCCTACAACCTGTCGCGTTTACAATTTTAGTGAAAAAGTTAGGTTAGGTCATCGAGGTGTAGAGGCGTCTTGATGTGACGCTGAAAGTGTTGCGCTGTTGTGTTGTGTTGTGTGCTGAGCGAAGATAGAAGGGGAAATTTATTCAAATTTTCCCTTCTATCTTCGCTCCAGGTTTAATATATGAATGTGAAGTAAGTACTACTAGTAAGTACTACTACTACTACTACTACTACTACTATTCACTTATACTTCACATTTCCCACTCCCACACGCTCCAGGCGGTCTTGTGTCATACCGACACTTGACATACCGAAGAGTAACACGAAATTCGTCCAGAAATCCTTTTCGGTTTATGCCGCATCCCTTTGGAACAAACTTCCTAAATCTATCCAGAGAAGTCCTTCTATAGTTTCCTTTAAATCACAATTAAAAAAAATATCTACTTGCAACCTTGAACCTGTAAACTTCAGATAGTAATGACTTTCCCATTTTCATCTCATATGTATATATTATAATATATTACTGTTCTTACCGGCTACTTGTAACTCATCCACTTCCACTGGTTGGCTGGAAGAGATCTCTTACAGAGATAAGTCCACCTTTGTGAACTAAATGTTTTATTGTTGTTTTTTTTATGTATATTTTAGTACAATAAAGAATATTATATAAATAGATAATAATAAAATGTTCATGATGTATATAGAAAACTAAGTAACAAAATCCCGTAACCTTCTTACGTCTGTGTTTGAAGTATTCCTACTTGAATTTTGTATTAGTCTGCAGTACCTGAAGTATTGCTGCAGAGTTAAAATACTTTAATTTCTTTCGTCAAGACAAAACTTTCGTTTCCTATTTCCGCCGAATTCTATAGGTGTAGCGTATTACGATTATGAAAATTAAAAAGTGTTTACATTTCAATTATAGGTTACAGAATAACTTGATTACAGCTAATAATAAGAATTTGTACCGTGTGATCCCGGCCTAGAATAGGATCATCCTGGTACTGATGGTGTCGTAAGAGGCGACTTAAGTACGTGTGCTAGAGTCACGTCGCCAGCAATGGCAACACGCATGGGCAGACTCGACCGGATCATTACCACCCCCGGCATTTAAAACCGGCGTGAAGTAGTGGCTTTATGCCACTGCGTTTCGCATCAGGTAATGCCGGGCCCCGGCGCCCAACCCATCTTAAAGGCCGGCAACGCACCTGCAGCTCCTCTGGGGCTGCACGGGGTCGTGGGCGGCGGTAGTCACTTACCATCAGGTGCCCCGCACGCTCGTTTGCCGTGTCTTTTCCATAAAAATAAAAAAAAAAATACGCGGAAAAGGAACCTATAACCTACGAGAGGTTGTATAAGCGTACTAATATCACTAAGCCTTAAGGGCACTATTCTACAATAACATTTACATACAAATATTTACCCCAAGACGTTTTTGCTTATTCTGTATCAATGTTTAACGCGACCCACAGCGTGTAACACATTTGCTCCCAGCACTTTGAATTCCTAACCGAATCGCCTTGAAGGAATTTACATTTTTAACTTAGAAAATTTTCGAAAAGCACGATGTTTTCAAGAATATGTTGTAAAAGTTTCTTCGGCTACCTGTAAAAGGAATGTTAGATGAGCATCTCCTGAGGTCCACCTTCTCCTGGAATACAAATGAGGCGTGCACCTTCGAGAATCAAAACTTGCAATACATATAAATAGTCGATCGTGCTTTTAAAAAGAACTTTATGCCTTCCATATAAGGTAATAGATGCAATGTCAATTGAACCATAAACGCAGTCACGCCTCCTAGATTTCTGTAATAATACTAAAGGTAGCACTCTATTTATTACGGCTTAAAATATCGTTAAGCGTCCGATATAAAATATGTTTTGAGAATTTGATACAATTAAAATAAATATTTATTATTTGTATTTTAATTGGGATGTCTCTATGGTATTGATATGGATGGGTTCCCGTGGTCGATTTTTCTTAAGCTTCATGCTGTATTCCACATACGGCAGCGTAGGTAGAAGGAACCTAGTACAAAAACACTCCCAGTACCCGCCTACGATTTAAAACATTCAATTCAAAGAATCCTACGAACAACCGTTACGTTTATAGATAGTTGCTAAACGTCACCATGGCCTCAACTAATAATTGTTTTTGGCTTCACGCACCACGCATATAACAGAATAAGCGGAGGAAGAGAGGTATATTGCATTCTTCCGAGTAGGAATTGAACTCACAACAGTCGCACGCTTGTACCCCTGCACCACGACGACATCAAAAACATTCACTAGAAACACATATTAATATGTAGCTTAAAACGAGCTAAAAGCCGAGAGTCCAGAAAACGTTACATTTAGAAAAATGCACAATATTTCATATGAAATTACATTTTTAAAGAGGTAATGCGGATGCCACACAACCACATGTAGGCACGCGTTGTTTACAGAGCGCCCTTCAGGGCAGACAGCGCAAGAAACACGGAACGCTCAGATTTATATGACGGCACAGAGTAGTATATGGGACAGTACTAACAGTTGCAGGACTTAAATAGGATTTACAATGAAAATTCATTATTCAAAAAACTAACTTAATTACCGCATACAGCAAGGCATTCAGAACAGTGTTGAAAAACGTAATACAACGCCGCGTGCTCTATTGTTTCCACAGAGAGTGAATGGTGTCCAAACATCTGGGAAATTCGACCCTAGTATGATTTTTATCATTATAATTAAAAAAAACGGGCCCGTGTGGCTCCGTCCGCTCGAACTATACGAATACTTATGTCAGTATATATTCAAAAAGAAAATGATTGTTTTTTTAGTATGGTATTATGTATTAAATAAATCGTAATGTAAATGTTAGAGAGATTTTTCATTTAAAAAATGTTGTATTAAAAAAATGTTTAGTCATATCACTACAAACCTTTAAATTTTGATTTATTTACATATAAAGATAGATAACAAGTTGTTTATTGTGAACCAACTCTACACGTACTCTGTAAAGAGGACGACGTTCTGCATTCGCTGAGAGGTCTCACTTACGCTTCGTTACTCCGTTCCGTGGCTTTCGCCCGACGATTTTGTTAGCGATGAAAACGAGTGAATCTGCAGATCCTTGAACTGCTGTATTACTCTGTTTTATGAAAAATTCTGGATATTTATTACATGTTTGTGTTTTTTTTATATTTACGCATTGGACACAGGTAATAAGGTACTTACATGTGTGTTTTTGTTTCACGCAGTATTCTTTATTTTTTTTTTCAATTTTCGAAATATTGCTTGATAGGTATCCAATCTCAACGCCGCGCTTTGTCTTGTAACTAGCGAAAATTTAAACAATATATTTCCTGAGTGAATATCGAATCCACAATTATAATTTCATTTTCTACCATTACTACTGTAACAATATCTTATATTTTGCGTATAACGTTTTAAAACAAATGCATGGCAATTCAAATAAATAGCATAGTTAATTATGAATAACTCAATCTATATTTTATAATCTATATATATTTTTAATTTTTAATCAAATATATATTTTTAATATCATATTAATCTAGGATAGTTCAAATATTGTCATCCCGAGTATCGCAACCGTTGTTTCCTAGAATTCGGCAGAAAGTGGGGAACGGAGTGTCTTACACTAGGTTCCCTCTGCCTACCCTGCTGTGTGTGGGATACAGCGTGAAGCTGTATTTTAATTGGGATTTCTCTATACTATTGATATGGATGGGTTCCCGTGGTAGATTTTTCTTAAGCTTCATGCTGTATTCCACGTACGGCAGGGTAGGTAGAAGGAACCTAGTACATAAACACTCCCAGTACCCGCCTATGATTCAAAACATTCAATTCAAAGAATCCAACGAACAACCGTTACGTTTATAGATAGTTGCTAAACGTCACCATGGCCTCAACTAATAATTGTTTTTGGCTTCACGCACCACGCATATAACAGAATAAGCGGAGGAAGAGAGGTATATTGCATTCCTCCGAGTAGGAATTGAACTCACAACAGTCGCACGCTTGTACCCCTGCACCACGACGACATCAAAAACATTCACTAGAAACACATATTAATATGTAGCTTAAAACGAGCTAAAAGCCGAGAGTTCCAGAAACGTTACATTTAGAAAAATGCACAATATTTCATATGAAATTACATTTTTAAAGAGGTAATGCGGATGCCACACAACCACATGTAGGCACGCGTAGTTTACAGAGCGCCCTTCAGGGCAGACAGCGCAAGAAACGCGGAACACTCAGATTTATATGACGGCACAGAGTAGTATATGGGACAGTACTAACAGTTGCAGGACTTAAATAGGATTTACAATGAAAAATTCATTATTCAAAAACTAACTTAATTACCGCATACAGGCAAGGCATTCAGAACTGTGTTGAGAAACGTAATTCAACGCCGCGTGCCCTATTGTTTCCCACAGTGAGCGAATGGTGTTCGAACATTTGCGAAATTCGACCCTAGAATAATTTTTATCATAATAATTATAAAAGCGGGCCCCGCGTGGCTCCGTCCGCTCGAACTATACGAATACTTATGTAAGTATATATTTAAAAAGAAAATGATTGTTTTTTTAGTATGGTATTATGTATTAAATAAATCGTAATGTAAATGTTAGAGAAATTTTTCTTTTAAAAAATTTAGTATTAAAAAAATGTTTAGTCACATCACTACAAACTTTTAAATTTTGATTTATTTACATATAAAGATAGATAACAAGTTGTTTATTGTGAACCAACTCTACACGTACTCTGTAAAGAGGACGACGTTCTGCATTCGCTGAGAGGTCTCACTTACGCTTCGTTACTCCGTTCCGTGGCTTTCGCCCGACGATTTTGTTAGCGATGAAAACGAGTGAATCTGCAGATCCTTGAACTGCTGTATTACTCTGTTTTATGAAAAATTCTGGATATTTATTACATGTTTGTGTTTTTTTTATATTTACGCATTGGACACAGGTAATAAGGTACTTACATGTGTGTTTTTGTTTCACGCTGTATTCTTTATTATTTCTTTTCAATTTTCGAAATATTGCTTGAAAGGTATCCAATCTCAACGCCGCGCTTTGTCTTGTAACTAGTGAAAATTTAAACAATATATTTCCTGAGTGAAAATCGAATCCACAACCATCGCGTTCACAATTATAATTATATTTTCTATTATTACTACTGTAACAGTATTTTATACTTTGGGTATAATGTTTTAAAACAAATACATGGCAATTCAAATAAATAGCATAGTTAATTATGAATAACTCAATCTATATATTTTTAATATCATATTAATCTAGGATAGTTCAAATGTTGTCATCCCGAGTATCGCGTCGTTTCATTTATATAGTGAGTAGTGGAAGACAGTGGTTGAGTCAAACTATTAAGTACTACAATACAAATAAATATGATGCACATAAATACTCGTACTAAATGAATAATCAGCTTCACGTTGTATCTCACACACAGCAGGGTAGGCAGAGGGAACATATTGTTAAAACACTCCGTTCCCCACTTTCCGCCGAGTTCTGGAGGCATTGCGTGTTGAGTGGCGGAACTCAACCCCGCGCTTTGCCTGTACACCAGAGTGAAGAAATTGATAATATAAATGTAAATAAATATTTCATTTCCTCGAGTGGGGATCGAACTCAAGATCGCAGTCGATTTTCAGTCACACTATGTGCCTCTGCGCAACGACTGATCTCAAAATTTTATTAATAATATTATTTAAAAATTTTAGCAATAATTACTTAAGGCCGGTCGTGGCGCAGCGGTACGCAGTGTGACTGTAAAACCGACTGGTTGTGGGTTCGATCCCCACTCGAGGAGATGAAATATTTACTTAAATTTTTATTTCCATTTCTTCGCTCTGGTGTCGAGGCTAAGCGCGGCGTTGAGTTCTGCCACTTAACACGCAATGCCTCCAGAACTTCGGCGGAAAGTGGGGAACGGAGTGTCTTAACACTAGGTTCCCTCTGCCTACCCTGCTGTGTACGGGATACAGCGTGAAGCTGATTTTGAATTTTTTTAATTACTTAAAATAAAACAAAAAAGAAATATATCATTATACACTACTGAAGAGATTAACATTTTTTTTGCACTAATCTGAGTAAACAACCGCAATCCTCGTTCCGCTTGTCATTCTCACAGTTTGCTATCTCGGTCGCGGCGAGTGTTCTCGGCTGGTAAGAAATGAACGAATCTTGCATTTTTGCGTTATATTTCATTCTAGACCACTTAGGGGCCGTTGCGGTGCAGTGGCTGAAGGGTCTGATTGTAAACGTGGTTGTTGTGGGTACGACACTTAATCTGGGAATTGATTATATTAATTTATTTTCATTTTCCAATTTATTTTCATTTTCCAGTGTTTGATTAAGCGTGGGGTTGAGTTTCGCTAGTCAACATGCAATATCTCAAAAATTTGGTAACACGTTATTCACTCTACTAACTTAGCTATGAAAAAAAAACGTCGGATTTTTCATTTTTTTATATTCAATATAAGAAATATATATATCTTTAATATTTAATTTATCAGTGTTTCATATGTAGTCGGATTCATGAAGGCGTAAGGAGAATTTCCAGATGAAGTGCCGTACAATATGCATTTTGGTTTTGGGCAAATGCGAATTAAATTCATCTCCCATGAGAATTTTAACATGAAACTATATTTTAATATAACCATAAATGTTGAAATCAAGCTGGACAATAAAGCTTAATTCATAACAAAAATAAATAACTGTAAGCCCGACGGTTGTGGGTTCGGTTCCCACTGTAAAGAATGAATTATTTTCATTTTCCCACTCTGATAAGAAGACAAAGTACGGTATTGAGTTCCGTTTTTCAACACACAACGACTTGAGAGATGAGCGGCAAGTGGAAAACGGAGTGTCTTAACACTAGGTTTCCTTACCTACTTTGTTGTCATATTCAATTAAAGTGTAAGCTAAAAAAAGGATGAATGTATACAATTTATAAAAAACAAGAGCTTTTTTTTACATATCATTTAATGAGTAAAATCCACCTTTCAAAAAACATGTTACAATTTAAGAGTTCTAAACAAATGAGGAATGACATAGTTAATGTGATAATATATGTAAATTTAGTTCGCGAGACTTAACCTGAGCTTTGCATTTGTGTGAGTGCTCTCAAAAAGTAAGACCAGAAAAAAAACTCATCAATTTAAATTTGTTATAAGAGATCATTAAAAAAATATCATTAAAAAAACAAATTTTTCTACACTAGATTTGCATTATCATAATTTTCACTTATGTTTGGTGTCATTTGTGTTAAGAATGAATCGTTTCGTTATATTATCAGCACACACACACACACACACACATACATAACGGCGTCCACGATTCTTTTGTTTTTTTTTCTGCTTGATCTCATACATTTTACTATTCTTGTACAGTAATAGCGCAAAATTCATATTTCACTTGTAACAAATGTAACACAAGTTAAAATTTTAAGAATTAAATACATAATATGTGACATTGCTATCAGTACATACAAAAAGTATAGGTTGTCAAAAACCAGTATAAACCGGTTTGTGCCAGATTCAAACACAATATGTACATATTGTATTTGTGAAAAAAATTTGCAACGCGCCAATATCCGGAACTTAGCACCGCGTTTTATAACATTATTATTATTATCTATATATTTAAGCAATACTTGTACTTACACTAATACAGCCTTAAACACTTTTATTTCATCTATACTAATATTATAAAGAGGTAAGATTTGTATTTTTGTATGTCTATATAATATAATATGTAATCGTGTAATTCTTTTACAATTACACGATTAACGTGTAAAAAATACCAAAAAAAAACCTTATATCGCGTACGCTGTGGAAATTCTTGACAATAAAGTAAAGTGATGTACTGCAATTTTAGAGAAGACATCAATATCTACAAAAAAGTATATGATACCATGTGTAACTGTTAGTTATGCCACAATAACTCATTTTCAAAGGAAAATGTGCAAGCTAGAAAGAGCCACCATCGTAGTACAGAGGGGCATCTAAAATATATATTATATATTAGATGCCTATATGTATATGTATGTATATAATAATAGTTTTAAACTTGCATACAAAGTTATCCCGTAGGTAGTATATAATGGTTTTCAATTATTGTTACCAGCAAAATGTATTGATGCTAATGTGGTATCTATATTTTTATATACATATATTTATATTTTTCTCCCCTGGTCCAGTAACGGTATCTTGTAATTTTTATTGGGTATTTATATTTTTAATTTTTTTATATATTATATTTATCTTATATCCTAAAGGTTACTTCCATTCTGTAAATAAGCCTGCGTCTTCGTAGGAAATTAGAACGTGGCGTATGGGCACCCATTGGAGATTGAATTGAATTACTATTTTCATTTCCGGATAATTATATTACCATATTCTTCAACTTAAGTTCCTCCTATCTTACCCTTAAGCTGATTACCCTGAAACTGGTTTAATTGTGTGAACCATTTAAATTATCTAACATATTAAAAATACAAAATTAAAGAATGCCTAAATTAAGCATCGCCGTTACGGACGCACAGTAAACAACAATATCAATATCTTTAAATTTTTAAATGTCATAATAATATTTTTTCTAATATACTTCCACGAACCGATGAGTTAGGTTATTTATTGTAAAACATATATTATAACTACATTTAGTCACTAAAATTAGGCAAAATTTAACAAAATTAAAATAATATTGACAGTTGCATCTCTCTTATGGAGGTACGAAAATGCCACCTAAGGTTTTAAAATTTTCACATTAGAAACTCAATCATTGCAAGCATACATTATAGGTATATTGAAACATGAATAATTTTAGTGTATTAAGTAAATCATTCTGTGGTTAAAGCGTGCGAAGCCGCGAGCGGGTCGCTAGTTTTTAATATAATAAAAAGACAAATTAAAAACCCCTCTAACCACTGTCAATCAAAAATAAATCCGCTTATAAAAGGCTAACCCGATAGAGTAGTGACGTAACTATATGTAAATAGTTAATATCTTCTTTTGGACGGTTGCCAGACGCGTTTAAACTATCTCTCGGGATGACACTTTTTTGGCCCATCCCTATCCCGGGACGATATTTGTTTCATACTGAACGGGCATGTCGGTGACGTTTTATTACGGAGCGTCAAGTTTTTGTTACGTTATATGTTATTGGACGATATTGTCTTATTTTGAGGCATATTTTGTTTTTGCTTCTATCTTTGATTATACGTTGCGTTTAAGAGAATCGATAGTTAAAACACTCTATATTCGTTTTTAGAAACAAAGCGTTTTGGATCCTATTCTATCCATCGTGGCTTAGTGGCACAGTAAACTCCATGACTGTTAATGCTGCTGCTGTCACGGGTTCCCCATTGAGAATTAGGAATTCTTATTTCAGCAAGAGGAACCGAATCACCACACAATAAGGCATCTGGATGATTCTTTCATCTCGTGTACTGACATCAACCTCTTTATACATGTAAATATCGGTCACCTCTGCCTCTTTTACCATTCAGTCTTGTTTCATAAATCTCACATGTCATTTTTTGGTCACTCATTTTCTCGATGTAATTAAACGATCTAAATATGTTCTTATTTATTGAAAATGAAATGTATGGTCACTAAGACCTTGCTTTTACGCGTATACCGCATATAAGAAATAAGCGTAAAGCTAAAAGTACACAACCAATTGCGTTACAGTCACCGCTATGTGAATATAAACGAGACTGGTTATGGTGTCAATCCTCTCTCGAAAAAATGGAATATTCAATATTTATTTAGTATTTTATTTTATTTTCTCGCTTCTGCCACTTAGCATGCAATGTCTCCGGTATTTGGTGGGTAAATTTTTAGCCTTGAGTAAATTTTTATTCATCTCTTCAACAGCGCTTTATTTAGATATTTTTATCAGTGCTTAAAATATTATTTATTTCATACTAAGAAAAGATTTAAGTTAAAAAAAATATATATTAAAAGAAACATATAAAAATAACTCCTAAGAACTGATAAAAATATTTAATAAATAGCAATTACTGTTGCTAAATTATAATAAAAAATAGTATATTTGATGATGAGATGATTAGGTAATTTCGAAGTGATATGAACACGCAACATTCTTATGTATATGTATGTTATTCCGGTAGGTTATAGATACAGAAATTAGATTAATGGAGTATATGATAAATATTATATGATAAAGAACCAATAAATATACATATAAATTCCCTACAGTTTGACAAACACAACAAATTTATTTTATGTATGAATGAAGTCAATATATTAATTAAAAGAAAATACATTAAATTGGCCGTATTTATTATAGTAAAGATACATAATATATTTAAAAAGTGTTCTACGAAAAATATATTAAATAAACGTTTTATGATTATTTTATGTATTCAGAGTGGAGAAATGAAAATACTTACATTCAGACATAGTCCATCTGTGCCACATTGGCCTTCATCTATTCATTCTTAATATTATAAGGAGGAATGATTTATAGACGTGAATACGTCTATAAATTTGCTATCATACGAGGGTAATCCAAAAATCTTTATAACAAAATCGAGGCATACAGATTGGCCTTGTAGTTTCTAAACTATTTCGAACACACAGAATAAAATTATAGCACTATATAGCTCAAGAATTTATTACAATAAACGATAAATACACAACAAACGCCTCTTGGAGTTAGAGAGATGCAAGATGAGTACCAGAGATTGGCCCAGCGTCCGTTGCCGACTCTAATTATCAAAGTCAAAAAAATTGGTGGGAACCATGTATGATAAACATATGCTGGTAGTAAAGCTGATAGTAAGTGTAATGGCTAATGTATATTTATATATATATATATATATATATATATATATTCGTTTATATATATATATATATATATATATATATATATATATATATATATATATATATATATATATATATATATATATATATATATATATATATGGGTAGGCAGAAGGAACTTGTTGTTAAGACGCTGAGTTTCAGTTAGAAAATAATACACAGCCATATACATATGTATGTATATAAATTTTATATTATGTAATTTATAAATAAACATTAAAATAATATTCAATTCCACAATTCCCTTAAAAGTAATTATTCATAATTTCATATCTCTAACTTTATACAAATTAACGTTTCTACGTAAAATTTGTAATAATTTTAGTATAGGATAGGTAGGACCCACGGGTTAGTCTCTTGTCCGCTATAAATTATCCTTAGTAGTTTTAAATTGTTATAACTACATAGTTTGTATAAACAAAGGAACTTGAAATCAAATATTTTGGAATTAAATGGTTTCCAATGAAGAAAAATTCGCCTTCTCTAAAATATAAACTATCAGAAAGGGAAATAAAGCTAATTATATATACACGTTAATGATTCCCCGAACGGTAATCGACCCAACAATCATCGTGTTTACAGTCAAACGTTTCCACTGTGCCACGACGATCAAACAGTATACATATTAATATAAGCCATAATAAAATAGTTACTACTTCAACAGCCCTTGCCAATGCAAACGACGCTCTTAGTCTCTTCGGTGGCTTTAAATCAGAATTAATTCGTACAACGACTCGTTAGTTATATTATATCTTGTTTTTTTAGTAAGAAATCTTTCGATATTAAAATATTAAAAAAAAAATTGGTTTTGTTTTTGCACTTAAAACTGTATTTTTCCTCTAGCTTCATAATTGCATAAGTGCAGACTGTTGAGGCACTCATTTCTTTATTATTTAAAAGAAAGGGATTTCCTGTATATTTGAGGTATGAACTCAAAAGTTTATCTTAGCTTATTTTTTATATTTTAATGATTTATATCAAAATTTAAAAGTGGTTTAATAATACATAATTAATTAAATTTAATTTAACCGGTTGATTTCTGTATTTGTTATTGTCTTGTTGCCAAACCTAGAAATAAACAAGATCATTAATTCCCCAGCAAAGACGAATCCAACTGTGTAATGAATGATAAATAAAATATGGCGGGTAGGCAGAGAGAACCTTGTGCTAAGACACTCCGCTCCCATTAAGACACTTCCATTCACGCAGACAGTGTGTGTTGAGTGGCAGAGTTTAACGCCGCAATTTGCTTCTTTACTAGGGCAAGAAAATGAAAATAAAAATCATATCCTCGAATGAGTTCGACCTCCGACCTGCCGTGTTGACTGACCCACGTTTAAAGTCCCTGCACCACTACTGGTCTGAATAATATAGATAATTCTGATCTTTAATTGTCTTTAAATAACATTTAATTAACGTTTATAAAAGGAAATGCAATTAGATATATTAATACATAAATATATATATAATATGTAGAAAATTGTTTTATTTTTAAAAAGAATATTCGCGCACTAAAGGTTGTGAAATACGGAAGTTTTTACAAAATTATTTTACTTGAAGCATATTTTATCTGTGAATTCTAGTCGATTAGGCACCTTTCAGAGACATACTCAGAAAATGTCACTTATATTTTATCCAAGTAACAATATTCTGAATATTAAGTAACATATTGTTTTTATTTAATGTTTACTATGAGGCCAGTCGTGGCACAGGGGAACAAAGTGTGACTGTAAAACCGACTGGTTGTGGGTTCGATCCCCACAAGTGGAGATGCAATATTTTATTAAATTTATTTAAGTTGAGTCCTGCCACTCAACACGCAATGTCTCCAGAATTTGGAAGAACGAAGCTTGGGTACGGAGCGCTTTAACACTAGGATCCTGCTGTGCGCGGGATATAGTGTGAAGCTGATTTATTGATTTTGTTTAATGTTTACTAAACGTGATATGAATTTGTTTCTATCTTAATATTAATTAAGATAGTTAAATTATTTTCATCTCTCCGCTCTAATCGACTAAGGGTAACATTGGGTTCCATTCCTCAACATAGAATGCAAAAAATGGCTTTGGAAAGGTGGGATTGGAGTGTCCTCACACTAGGTTCCCTCTGCCTACCTTATTATTGCGGGATTAATAGTGATTATGCTATTTAATACCTTATTTTCAGTGAAACATTAAATAATTTAACTATATATATATATATATAATTTATAATATATAATATATAAATAATATATAATCAGGGTAGGCAGAAGGAACTTTGGTTGTTAAGACGCTGAGTTTTCAGTTTAGTAGAAATAATACACAGCCATATACATATGTATGTATATAAATTTTATATTATGTAACTTATAAATAAACATTAAAATAATATTCAATTCCACAATTCCCTTAAAAGTAATTATTCATAATTTCATATACTCTAACTTTATACAAATTAACGTTTCTACGTAAAATTTGTAATAATTTTAGTATAGAATAGGTAGGACCCACGGGTTAGTCTCTTGTCCGCTATAAATTATCCTTAGTAGTTTTAAATTGTTATAACTACATAGTTTGTATAAACAAAGGAACTTGAAATCAAATATTTTGGAATTAAATGGTTTCCAATGAAGAAAAATTTGCCTTCTCTAAAATATAAACTATCAGAAAGGGAAATAAAGCTAATTTATATATACTCGTTAATGATTCCCCGAACGGTAATCGACCCAACAATCATCGTGTTTACAGTCAAACGTTTCCACTGTGCCACGACGATCAAACAGTATACATATTAATAATAAGCCATAATAAAATAGTTACTACTTAAGCAGCCCTTGCCAATGCAAACGACGCTCTTAGTCTCTTCGGTGGCTTTAAATCAGAATTAATTCGTACAACGACTCGTTAGTTATGTTATATCTTGTTTTTTTAGTAAGAAATCTTTCGATATTAAAATATTTAAAAAAAATTGGTTTTGTTTTTGCACTTAAAACTGTATTTTTTCCTCTAGCTATATAATTGCATAAGTGCAGAGTGTTGAGGCACTCATTTCTTTATTATTTAAAAGAAAGGGGTTTCCTGTATATTTGAGGTATGAACTCAAAAGTTTATCTTAGCTTATTTTTTATATTTTAATGATTTATATCAAAATTTAAAAGTGGTTTAATAATACATAATTAATTAAATTTAATTTAACCGGTTGATTTCTGTATTTGTTATTGTCTTGTTGCCAAACCTAGAAATAAACAAGATCATTAATTCCCCAGCAAAGACGAATCCAACTGTGTAATGAATGATAAATAAAATATGGCGGGTAGGCAGAGAGAACCTTGTGCTAAGACACTCCGCTCCCATTAAGACACTTCCATTCACGCAGACAGTGTGTGTTGAGTGGCAGAGTTTAACGCCGCAATTTGCTTCTTTACTAGGGCAAGAAAATGAAAATAAAAATCATATCCTCGAATGAGTTCGACCTCCGACCTGCCGTGTTGACTGATCCACGCTTAAGGTCCCTGCACCACTACTGGTCTGAATAATATAGATAATTCTTATCTTTATTTGTCTTTAAATAACATTTAATTAACGTTTATAAAAGGAAATGCAATTAGATATATTAATACATAAATATATATAACATGTAGTAAATTGTTTTATTTTTAAAAAGAATATTCGCACACTAAAGGTTGTGAAATACGGAAGTTTTTACAAAATTATTTTACTCGAAGCATATTTTATCTGTGAATTCTAGTCGATTAGGCACCTTTCAGAGGCATACTCAGAAAATGTCACTTATATTTTATCCAAGTAACAATATTCTGAATATTAAGTAACATATTGTTTTTATTTAATGTTTACTATGAGGCCAGTCGTGGCACAGGGGAACAAAGTGTGACTGTAAAACCGACTGGTTGTGGGTTCGATCCCCACTCGAGGAGATGCAATATTTAATTAAATTTATTTAAGTTGAGTCCTGCCACTCAACACGCAATGTCTCCAGAATTTGGAAGAACGAAGCTTGGGTACGGAGCGCTTTAACACTAGGATCCCTCTGCCTATCCTGCTGTGCGCGGGATATAGTGTGAAGCTGATTTATTGATTTTGTTTAATGTTTACTAAACGTGATATGAATTTGTTTCTATCTTAATATTAATTAAGATAGTTAAATTATTTTCATCTCTCCGCTCTAATCGACTAAGGGTAACGTTGGGTTCCATTCCTCAACATAGAATGTTATATGTATGTGCCGTGTGATCCCGGCCTAGAATAGGATCATCCTGGTACTGGTGGTGTCGTAAGAGGCGACTAAAGTACGTGGGGTAGAGTCACGTCGCCAGCAATGGCAACACGCATGGGCAGACTCGACCGGATCATTACCACCCCCGGCATTTAAACCGGCGTGAAGTAGTGGCTTTATGCCACTGCGTTTCGCATCAGGTAATGCCGGGCCCCGGCGCCCAACCCATCTTAAAAGCCGGCAACGCACCTGTAGCTCCTCTGGGGTTGCACGGGGCCGTGGGCGGCGGTAATCACTTACCATCAGGTGACCCGCACGCTCGTTTGCCGTGTCTTTTCCATAAAAAAAAAAAAAAGAATGCACAAAATGGCTTTGGAAAGGTGGGATTGGAGTGTCCTCACACTAGGTTCCCTCTGCCTACCTTATTATTGCGGGATTAATAGTGATTATGCTATTTAATGCCTTATTTTCAGTGAAACATTAAATAATTTAACCATTTCCACCCAAAATTCACTCTCATCTCAATTAAACAGATTTTCCAAGTCCACCATTTGGTTAAACAAAACGCATCAGACTAACAAAGTTAACACCTAATGTGTATGGCGGGTCCCTGTCGTCATTAAGGCATAATATAGCTCGGGTTCCGTACGTTATCATGCCATTCTTACGGACAATCTCTCTGGACGCCTTTAAACTTTTACCAGCGTGGCCATGAACTGAGAGGATTTATTTTTTCAACTACACGATATATCCCGCGTAAATCAGGGTAGGCAGGGTAAACCTGGGAACGTTGTGCTTAGACACTCTGTTTCCATTAAGATGTTACTGTACTCCACGCCGAGATCTCTATGCATTGTGTGTTGAGTGGTGGAACGCTTAAGCTATTTCCGGAATCAAGTGTTACTCTTTATTTTGCCGGACTGAAAGAAAGAATATATCAATATTTTTAAGTAGAATCGCTTTCTTGAATAAAAAATTAACTGAACACTGTGGCACATCAGTAACAAATTGTAAAGATTGTATTTTTTCAGTTTCGAGCTGTATCTCCATATAAAATGGTGGGCGGAGGGAACCTAGTAACTTGTTACAAGGGTATCTTGATACCCTTAATTCAATTTCAATTTCAATTTTGAAGACATTGTGTGTTAAATGACGCCATACATGCTTAGTCCTGATAGCAGAGTGAAGACCCTAGAATGATAATCAATAATGATCTAAATTCTTTTAAAATATTGAAAATACGCTAAAAAGCAAGCTAAATCTGTGGCCCCGTCTAACTTTTACGAATTTGACGGCATCACGTCACTCCGACACGCTGTTACAGAAACACACCCGCGGGTGTCGTCTTCCTTTATGTGGGCGAGCTATTTTGTTTTAAAATAATAATGTCACATTTTCAGATGGAACAGCTCTGTTTTAGTGACACAGATATAAAACAGTTTTATGCTTTTTATTTGCATATAGGTACGTAGAGGTGTGTAGAGAAAAGCCATTGGATGAAAGTGGTCTATGTAGAAATTTGTGATATTGTAGAATTTGTTACGAAGTACTTTCAAAACATTTAAGATTATATGTTGATTTCGTGCTATATTCAACTATTTCAATAATTAAAATCTTTACATTTGTTTATCTTCTAGGTTCTCTCTGTCTACCCTGCTGTGTGCTGTGTCAAACTGATTATGATTCACTCTGTATTCCCCACATAGCAGGGTAAGCAGAGGGAACCTGGAAATCTAGTGTTAAGGAACACCATTTTCCTATTACGACCCATTCCCCAATGTCCGCCAAATTCTGGATTGATTGCGAGTTCTACATATTTAAGTAGGTTTAAAGAATTGTTTTTTCTGCTTATTTGTCTGTTTGTACACGCATATCTTTATCAGCTATTAGGCCTGGGCTTGATCAATACCATAATTAATTTTAATGAGATGATTTTTTCGTAACTTTATCTAGGACTATAGTAGTCTATAAAAAATAAGAAAATAATATATTTTACAAATAATTGCAAATAGATTTCCAATTATTTTTAATCGTAATCATGGTGCAATATTTCACTGTCGTTGCGATGGTTGTGAGCTTAATGTCATCAGAATATCACAATATATCTAAATTATCTTTATTTTTCAGAGTGTCTTGGCAATAAAACGGTCGGAAAATGAAAGAAGTAAGTTAAGCATTCGGTCAAGAAAACAGTTGATACGTTTTTTGAAAACAATTATTCCTATACCTTTGCAAATAAAGAAACCAAATTTTATAATCGCTTTAATATAAGTTATAACGGTATATAAATGGCTACTAAATACCATGAATTTATTATAAGAAAGTAGATGAATTTTATAGAAATTTATAGTGAAATGAGAAAAATAGGCAGTCTCAATCCCGACTTCAATAGGAATCAAGTACAGAATGTCCGAGTCGGCACCACGATCAAATTCGCTGCTCTTACTTAGTTACAAGTTACAGGCGATAGCGTTTCTAATTAATATAATTAATATATGATTAATTAACATATCACATATAATATTATATATATATATATATATATATATATATATATATATATATATTATATACTATATATATATATTATATATATATATATATATATATCTATATATATATATATATATATATATATATATATATATATATATATATATATATATATATATATATATATATATATAGGAAACCTTAATTAAAAAACCTTAACTTGAAGCCTACATTTGCTCTGAGTTCCTCATCGTGTAACACCATGTGCCTGTCATCTGCACGGTAAATCTATGGAATGCCAAGTCGTTTTTTCTTTTGTCGTAGAAAAATACATATTTCAAAGTAATTGGTAACTTTGAATATAACAGAATATTAGTATTTTTTAGTCTATCTTTATGTAGATACTTGTAAAAGTTCCAATCATTTATGGATATTTCATTAAAACTAATTATTTTGGTATTAATTTTCTTTTATTTATTACCGGTCCTCATCACAAATAAAATTAAGTTATTTTTTTTGCTTCACGTTGTATCCTGCACAGTGTGGTAGGCAGAGAGAACTTAACATAAAGATTCTGCGTTCTAAATTTTCCGAATTCCGAAAGGAAAGCTTTGCTTGTGCAAGTGACGAAGGAAAGTGAAAGAAATTTTCTCGAGTGAGCACCGCACCTACAACCTATTGGGCTTACTGTCCTACTCTGTGCTCCGCGACTGGCCTCAATTAATATCATATTATATGGGAAACACGACCTTATGAGAAACAAGCTTTTAAAATGGCCATTTTAAACAGACCCATTTAAAAATCTTTACCAAGAAAGTAAATAAGAGAGCATATTAAAGAAAAACCCGAAAAATAGCTGACGAGTGGCACTCCATGCCATCTACTTAGTTAGAGATGTAGCTTGACATTAAAAAATAGGTTGAGAGTTTTACGTGTACGCGGCCACGATCTAATATATTAAAGTAGTAGGTCAAGTTTATATAACTTTTAAAAACTAAAGTCTATGCCGGTAGTATTTTTTTTGTCGTCGTTACTATTTCGCTTAATAAAAGATAAAAATTATTGTTGAAACATATTTTTTTTTTGTTTTTTATTCAGAATGCTTGTATTTGGTTGAGGTATGAATTTCTTCATATTATATTAAATAGTTTTTTTCTTTTTCCAAGAACGAATTGTTAGACTATGTTATGTTTTTCCGTTTTTTTATTAATTTACAGAATTTATGATAATAAGTTAGGTACGTATTACTATACTTTTCATCAGTTGAAGTATACTGTGTATAGACATAGTATTTTCATAGTTCAGCTGATAAACATAATATTAGTATATTGTAAATTATTAAAAAAAATGTCCTGGGTGTATAAACCCAGTCAAAAGTCATAGATACCAATAAGACAAATAGGCCATTTTTATTTTCCCTCCACTCTTGGAAATATATTAATTTCTTTTCCTGGCAACACAAAGTGCGGCGTTGAGTTCCGCCACTCATCAAACAGTGTCTTGAATTCAGGCAGCATTTAGAGAAAAGGATGTCATCATAAACATTTTTACGTTTAGGCTATATACAGAATGTCAATCAGATTTACATGATGAGAAATATGATAGTAAACATTTTTATTTAAGCTGCAAATTAACAGCTATTCAATCATCTTTTAGACCATACGGAAGCACTCACTTGAAGTAAATAAGATTTTCTATACAAAAAGTCCCTCGAGATTCTTTCTCGAATTAATCTTTTAATGTCTACTCTACCCTATTCATTAAAGAGATGATTTACGGAGTAATTAAAAATGAACTTTCGTTTTAAATCATTTTAATGTGTTATTAATTCTAATGTACTTGGTTAATATGATTTTACTATAAAAAAAATCCACTATTTTTATAAGTTTGACATGTCAAGATACTCCACACTTTGCTTTTGGCCCGAATCCGATAGACTGCGTGTTGGGTGGCGGAGCTTAATGCCGCGTTTTAACTTATCAGAGTGGGGATGTGATAGTGATTCAATCCAGTGCGCAGAAATGGCCTGGAGTAACTTGCAGTTAATGTTTTTAGATGATGACTACAGCTCTACATATGTATAACCAGGTTTTATCACTCAATTTCTAAATTCTTAAACAAAATGATTTAAAAAATATATATTTCATTAAAATACAATAAATCAAATAAAATAAAAGTTATTTTATTCTATATGACATTGCGGGATCTTTCTGAATATTATTTTTTACTTTTGTAAACAATTGAGCTGACAACCTTTGATGTATGGCATACTATTGTATGCCATATTTTCTCTATATATTTATAGAAAGCAGAGAGCCCTTCGCCTCCCTTCATAGAAAAAATTTTATTTATTGAAAAACTAATAATGTTAACACAAGTAACGTCCTAACTTCAATACATATCCTGAAAAAACGTGGTAATTTAGGACAAGTTAATAATAATATTGATTGACTACAAAAATGTGCAAAATAGTCGGTAAGTACCACATTTTAATACGCTTCAAAAAATCGATAATGTGAAATACATCAAAAGCAGAAACATTAAATAAGCTTCACGCTGTATCCCGCACACAGCAGAGGGAACTTAGTGTTAACACACTCTGTTCCCCACTTTCTGCCGATTGTCTGGAGGCATTGCGTGTTGAGTCTCTTATTATCATATTTTTTAAGAATAATATTTATTATTTAAAGTATAATAATTGTTAATTCAAGAAAATCTAATCTACGTAATTTAACGTATAACGCAACGAAATATCGTTACTTTTTTAACGTTTATACCTCACAGGTCATACTTGCGCCATCTCAGAAAGTTCCGTTATTTTGTTGTCATGAAGAAAATGCACAGCATTTTGACGTATAATTGGGTTTTGTTTAATTATTTTAAATTTTTTATTACTGTGATTTATTTACGTTAATTTTTTTGTTTAGCAAAATTTATCATAAATTTGTAGATTGAATATTAGAGAGGGGTCTCGTCAACAGCTAAACCAGGCCCACATAGCTTCAATTTAAGAAAATGACGACCATTGTTCTCCCTTCTATCCAGACTCCGATCAAGAAGTTTGTGTAGTTAAAAATGATGTCAAGAGTCATTATGAAGATAGGATAATCGATTATACAAAGGATAGAAGCCGAAACGTTTTTGAAATTAGTGATTCTTTCGATCAGATATGTTGCTCTATATCTAGTAACGAGAAGACTAATAGGTGGCAGATGGAGATATCTCACAGGATATCGAATATCGCTTTTGTGAACTTCTGTATTATGTACGGTCACTATTATAAAGTAATAAGAAAAACGAATGAATCGCATAGATTTTGTATAAAAAAAATAAGTACAGTTTTGTTTGAAAAAACGAAAAAGAATAGACTGATCGCTACTACTTTGAAGAATAAAATAAATAAATCAGCTTCACGCTGTATCCCGCACACAGCAGGGTAGGCAGAGGGAACCTTGTGTTAAGACACTCCGTTTTCCACTTCCTGCTCGACACCAGAGCGAAGAAATGGAAATATACATGTAAGTAAATATTTCATCTCCTCTTTAAAGAATCTTTGCAATATCTTGATTACAATAATATAACAGAACTCTATAAGATGGTGCAAGTATGTCCTGTGAGGTCTCGACGGCTACTGAGGTGGTCCAAGAGTTTGCAGCGATTTGATGATAAGCGCGTAAAAAGAAACCATATTTAGTTGTTTTATACATTAAGTTTACGTCGATTGGGATTCTAGGCTTAAAATACGATTATATTCACTTGCAATAACAATTATTATACTTTAAATAATAAATATTATTCTTTATAAAATATGATATAAGACAATACGACTGTTTTGTATGGATCGTACGGAAGTATTTAGATGCTTTATATCTAAGTAGAATATTTTTGTACACAATCAATATTATTATTCACACGTCTTAAATTAAAAGATTAAATCTTTTTTTCAGAATATATATTGAAGTTGATGAGATTGAGAGATGCCAAACATGGCGAAGGGTTCTCTGCTTTCAAAAGGTTGTTAGCTCTATTGTTCACAAAAAGTAAAAAAATATATTACGGATTTTTCTTTTTTAGGTAATAAAATTTAAGTTACGGTAAACTTACTATGTATTTAAGAAATAAATGATGTTACAAGATTTCTATTAACATAAGACCACATACCCGTTTGTTCTGTTGTTCCCTCTACCTACCCTGGTGGATGCGGGATACAGCGTGAAGTTGATTTAATTCTTTGATCTGAACAACTTAAAAATAAAATAAATCAGCTTCACGCTGTATCCCGCACACTGCAGGGTAGGCAGAGGGAACGTAGTGAAAGACACTCCGTTCCCCATTTTCTGCCGAATTCCGGAGGCATTGCGTGATAAGTGCCAGAACTCAACGCCGCGCTTTACCTCGACACCAGAGCGAAGAAATGGAAATATAAATTTAAGTAAATATTTCATCTCCTCGAGTGGGGATCGAACCCACAACCAGTCGGTTTACAGTCACACCTTGTGCCGCTGCGCCACGACCGGCCTCATCTGAACAACTTACAGGTGTTATTTCATTAAATATTAGTAGCGTCTCATGAAAAATAATAATCGACTGGTCGTGGGCTCGATCCCCACTCGAGGAAATGAAATAGGCTCTCCAGTAGGCAGCGGCTTGTTTGACGAAACGTGATACAATTTTTTTTTAAATTGAGGTAGGTACATCTAACATGTACTTTTTAGAAAAAATATAAAATTTTTGAACGTAGCGGGATTTGAACCCGCGTCTCTTTGGAAAATTTAGCCATACGTTTTCGAAATTTATTTTCTAAAAAATACATTTATATACTACTTAACATTACAATTCTTTCGTGCGTGTGGAATAATAATTTAAAAACGTAAAAAGATCTAACACAGCCAGCCGTGCGCTTTAGTGGTAGGTTGCCTCTTCGTTCCTTTCTGTGTGCTGGATACAACGTAAAACTGAAAAAACAATTAATTTGGTCTATAATCATATCGAACCATATTCAAAGTATATAAATATTATATTTTAATATTCTCAGAATCTGACTGTGAACGTGGTAGTTGTGGGTTCCATTTTGATTTTAATGAATGAATTACTTTCATTTCTTTGTTCTTGGTAATAACATAAAGTTTGCCGTTGGGGTCCGTTATCTCCGCGCGTAGTGAATGGAGTGTGCGCGGGATATGTGAAACTAAGAAAAATATTATTTTTACAAACAAAATATTTTCAAATAATACTCATCGACTATGATTTGAAAATATTTGATTATGCTTATACCGATGTTTTATTCGTTACAAGAACGCGGAGTAGAATGAAAATATTAATATTTCTTTTCCTCGAGTGGAAATAGAACCCACAACCTGACGTTTATAGTCCCACGATTGTGCCTCTGCGCCACGACTGGCCTCTATAGCTATATATAGCAATCTTATTACAAAATGAATTCGCCACTCTAAAGAACTCCAAGGGCCTCTCAAGTTTCGTCCTGACGCAGTAGAAATTATTCCAACCGTTTAAGTGGATTATTACATTGTTCTCAAAGGGACGGTTCGCACGCGCAAAATGATTTTAGAAGTGGTTCCTTTTCTTTATTGTTAGCGAGAAATACATTTGGAAAGATAAATGCGTTGTGGTTTGTGTCTGTTTTATTTGTTTTCTTTTAAAAACACATATATATATATATATATATATATATATATATATATATATATATATATATATATATATATATATATATATATAGCGCACTTTTTTGCAGTCAGTTAATATTATTAGATAGCTGCAAGAAAAAGGAGATTACTAAATACCCCTACGTAATTTATTTACCGACTTTCGAATGGAAGAGATTATCAGAACTTCTTTTGGTAAATCGATTTTGATTTCAAATGATTCTTTTTTATTTGAAAGCTAGTGCTTCCCGTGTGGTTCCATATTAATTTGGTACATTTCTGACAATGTTATTCACGAGAAAATAACATAAGCTTTTAATTTGCATTAACTATGAGCGTGACAAAAGGACGAACTTCTTTTGGTAAATCGATTTTGATTTCAAATGATTCTTTTTTATTTGAAAGCTAGTGCTTCCCGTGTGGTTCCATATTTAATTTGGTACATTTCTGACAATGTTATTCACGAGAAAATAACATAAGCTTTTAATTTGCATTAACTATGAGCGTGACAAAAGGACGAATAACTCATTATCACGCCAACCGATTACGATGATTCTTTTTTTATTGGAAAGGACACTTCATAAGTAGTTGGATAAAAAGGTTTAGGGTTTGAAAATTCTTAGGTTTTGATTACGCAATTTAGTCGTAATTAAAGAAATCAGTTTTTTTTATTATATTATAGCTTATAAATTTATATATATTTATAAGATTTCTAAAGAAGTATTTTAATTTTTTAAGTTAACGTAGTTGGTTTAAGTCTTTAAAAACACTTTAAAAATGTCGAAAATATTTATAAATAACATTTTCTTTTGCCAAATGATTTCCAGTGAGTCCAGGTTTAACTCTCGCTACGTTTTATTTTTTATAAATTTTAAATCAAACACCAGTAAAGTGTGAAATAAGATAAACAAAATAACTACGGATTCTAACTTACTAGGATAATGATATTTTTTATATTATATCCATCAACATCCCGTTTTCTGACAAAACAACGCGCAACGCTAAGTACTACATCTTAGTACGCTCTAAAAAATCTACAATGCGAAATAAATCAAGAGCAGAAACATTAAATCAGCTTCACGCTGTATCCCGCGCACAGCAGGTTAGGCAGAGGGAACCTAGTGTTAAGACACTCCGTTCCCCACTTTCCGCCGGTTTCTGTTGAGACATTGCGTGTTGAGTGGCGGAACTCGACGCCGCGCTTTACCTCTACACTAGAGCGAAGAAATGAAAATATAAATGTAAATCAATATTTCATTTCCTCTAGTGGGGATCGAATCCACAACCAGTCGACTTTACAGTCACAATTTGTGCCTCTCCGCCACGACTGGCCTTGACTCTGGTCTCTTTTTTCGATTTTATTTTATTTGATTTATAGAAACATTAAAAATAAATATTATATTATACCAGTTTTTAAGCCACCAAAAATCCTCTAAAACATTAATTTCCAAGTCCGTCCAAACAAAACAACACCGTCAACCCTATACAAGATTGTGGGTGTAAAAACAACTTTGGACGGTGTAACGAAGCGCAAATTGAAATAGACTTCAGAGTACATAAGGAAATCCACTTTATTACACCCTATCGTATACGGCGTTATGTCGGTGGTATAAGATTCGATTCTAACATAGCTAAGTCAGGCAGTGTGGCAAAGTAAGTTATTGTTAGTTTAGGATGTGTTGACGTCGAACCTTTCGTTTGTTTCTTCGGTGTTTCGGGAATTTTATATTGTGGTTTCAGTTTCGGTTGTGGTTTTTTAAGTCCTATATATAATATATAGAGTTACATATAATGCTTAAGGTATCTTTATTTCAGGGCAACTGGGTCCGTGTTGAGGCAAAGTGCGGCGTTGAGTTCCGCGACTCAACACACAATGCCTCCAGAATTCGGCAGAAAAAGAGGAGAGGAGTGTCTAAGTGTAAGGCTTCATCTGCCTTCACTGCAAAAAATATAAGCAATATCAAAACTAAGTATGTCTCATCAATGTTAGTAGTGAATAAATTCTATACTAACAAGTTTCCAGTTGCAAATAAAAACTAAAACTTCATGGTTGTGAGTTTGATTTTTTCTCAGAGTAAAACAGACGAAAATTGATATGCAATGTCACAGAAAATAGGCGTAAAGTGAGTCTTAACACTCAGTTGCCCTCTGCCTATCCTGGTCTGTAGAAAAAACACATTGTAGCTGCTTATTAATATCAAATATATTTTATATTTTAATATAATAGCTCCAATTTCAGATGAATATATAGAACATAATATAAAATATGACTGTCGTAAAGAAATACAAAGGGGATTTAATGAAAAAATGATATTAATAACGTAAGATATGGATTCTATCGGAAGACGTCGCGCACTGCATACGAATGAACGAATTCTTATGCTATTATGGCCTTATTCGATATTGCTTAGTAAATACATTGTGTTTTTTTTTGTATTTTTAGTTTTTAGTAGAATTAGCGCTTACCGCACAATCTAACATTGCATCATGGTGGCGGAACCTAACGACGCACGTTGTTTTCTTAATCTTTGAAAAGTTAAATCTGTATGTTATAGGCCAAGCCAGTAGTATATGCGGCCAGTATAGCGCAGGGTCACAAAGCGTGACTGTAAAATCGACTGGTTGTTCGTTTGATCCCCACTCAAGGAAATTAAATATGTATTTACATATAATCTATATTGGTACCGACTCCTAAAATAATAATTCTCAATAACAACACATATAGTTTTTTTTAACTTTCTTTTTATTTTCCACTAATTAAAATATTGCTTTCAACAATTTAGTTTTTATTTCAGTTTGTGCATATAAATAAAGTAAAGTTTCGAGCTGAGTATTATTGTTTTTTTCTAAAAATATTTTTATGTATATGTAAACTATCAGTAACAGAACTATTTCACGTATATAGATAATTTTCTCTTATAAATTATAATTTAGAATATACGAAATTACAAATATATTTAAAAAAAAATAAAGTACCAATATTTTTTTATATTTACCCTTTCATATTTATTGAAAAGTTAAGTCAGTGTGTGTAATAATTAATTATTTAATAAAATATTGCGCAGATATATAGTATCTGGATGCACATAAGATGGTTGCGGATTCGATTATATCCGAGTAGAAGATAGTATTCAAATATATTGAATTTTCCCAGCCTGATAAAACAAACCACGGCGTTAAGGTCCACACCACCTAACACACAATAACTAAAAAAGCTCAAAATAGACACGAAATTTAATTGCCTCTCCCAGCCATAGTAAATTCGAAACATGCGTAAATTTAAAAATATATATCACTACATCCCAGAATAGCACCCCAACTAATATTAGATAAGTTCGTTTTTCGCCTGATTGCTGTACAGACGGGTAGCAATATATTGCATTGTTGTTTCGAATACTAATACTACATCGCGATTAAATACACAATATATACAATACAATACGATACGATACTATGACGACGGCAATCTTTCCGATTTCATACTTTCCGTGACTCGTGAATCAATGAGGTTGGCAAATTTTTTATGTCCTCCCATGTTTAGTTATGTTTTGATTTGTTTTATTATTTTCATTATTAAATTTAGGTTTTTCTTATCGTAGATATATTTCTTTTTTTTACTTTCTCGCTATATATCGTGCGCGATACGCACTTAGCAGGAAAAGCAAACGGAACCTAGGAACCTAGTGTTGGGTTAATTACACTGCATTTTTATTAAGATACATAGTTTCCGCCGAATTCTCGAGGGATTGCGCGTTGAGTGGCGGATCTGTATACCGCGCTTCGACTAGTTCCAAGAGCGAGATAATGAAAATAGTTAATATTAATACTCCATCGATTGAGAATCGAATCAGCAACTATAGCGCTTACAATCGCACACCTGTGCTTCTAAGAGGCGCTACGACGGCGATTTTAAAGCCGTCGTGGTGCCGTGGGACAACATCTAACTGTTCGTACGTTCGATCTACTGCAATAGGTATCGGTCAATACCGATGGTTGTGAGTGCGATCTCCCCTCGAAGGTATATTTTTTTAAAATATTCAGATTTTCCTACTTTGAAAGACATCACGCAGCGGTGAGTCCTGCCACTCAATGCACTGTGTCTCGAAAATTGAGCGGAACGTGGGAAACCAATCAGATTTCACTAGGTTGTTACCTCCTACCTACCTTCCTATTTGCAGCGTGAACTTGCTTTTTCTAAAGTATTGGGTAGAAATATTATGTAACTATAGATATTATTATCAGAACTACTACTATATACTATAGATATATATATAGGTATACTATAGATATTATTATCAGTTTACGTTGTATCGAGTACACAATCGAAGTGTCTATACAGTGTACGTACGAATAAGATGTACTAATCATGCTTATCTAAGTGTCTTAACACAAGGTTTCCTGGATAGGTCCAGTTCCCAAGTTCCGCCGAATTCTGGAGACACTGCGTGTTATGTGACGGAAGTCAACACCGCCCTTTGTGTCGACACCAGAGCGAAGAAATGGAAATATAAATTCTAAATAAATATATCATTTCTTCGATTGGAGGTTGAATCCACAACCAGTCGGTTTACAGTCACACTTTGTGCCCCTGCGCCACGACTGGCCTCGACTAGCACTTATACTATATAATGTTATAAATATGATTGAATATAACATTCTCATACGTCATTTTAAGTTTCTCGTTGGTATCTTTTTAAAGAAAAAAATAAATAAAATATTATCATCTAAGATTTACATTAAGCTTTTACAAATTTGAAAATGATACATTGCCAAAATTATAATTTTAAGATGCTATACTTTCATGTTTCAAGTAAAATTCAAAACTTCGCTAAAAGGGCTTTATAAATGTGTTCATAAAACCTTTTAGCGTAATAAAGAATGTATATTTATATAATATAAATATACTTGCTTTAGAATTAAGTTATTAAGGCGTTTTGCATAGCAATTTTGTACAATAAGTGAATAGGTATTTTAGAAAACGTATTAAAATTTTAATGTAGCAGGACTCGAACCCGCGCTTCTTGGATACAGTCAAAGCCCTCTAGGCCATGTGAAGCTATGCCTAAAATCTTATTCGTTTATTATAAGTTTTTATTTTACTTACCGTTTTAGTATGTGTGTTACTGTATGTAGAAGCTTGCAACTTCAATTTCATCCACTTTCCATTATCCGATTGAACTAAAATGACAATGAATTTACCTATTAAATATCGATTAATATGTTGTTAGCATCTCGATGTCACGTGAGCCTAGATAGTCAAATTATATACTTTAATTTTGAGACACTCTATTCTAATCTCTGCCTTAACTTCGAGACATTGAATGACGAAACTTAACACTCCGCTTTATCTTGTTATCAAAACGAAACATTGAAACTAATATACTCCCCCAAGCGGAATCGAACCCACAACCGTCACGCTCACAATCAAACTGTATCGCTGTACCACGGTGGTCTCAAAAATATTACTTTTTTAATAACCGCCTCGACAATAATATCGGTGGATAACAAATAAAACAAGATACTCCATTTTAAATAAAACAAAAAATATATTCACAAAAGACTATTATGATGATCTAAGGAGAGATGAAATTTAATATTCCAGAAACATTTCAAAGTAAACAAATAATTACCAAACGATTTTAATTATAACTTAATTTCACGTTTCCTTCTACGCTTTGATTCTGAAATGAAATGGCGGTGTTGTTTTTAAGTCGATGTTGAGTTTATTTCTTTTGTCTTATATTTTATTACTGCATTTAATAAGGGATGGGGGCTTGGTGAAGTATCTATTGGGGTTCTGTAATTAGTTTTGTTCAGTTGGTATTCATAGATTCATAGATAAGTAGGAGAAATTTATATATGCCGGTCGTGGCGCAGCGGCACAAAGTGTGACTGTAAACCGACTGGTTGTGGGTTCGATCCCCGCTCGAAGAGATGAAATATTTACTTAAATTTATATTTCCATTTCTTCGCTCTGGTATCGAGGCAAAGCGCGGCGTTGAGTTCTGCCACTTAACACGCAATGCCTCCGGAATTCGGCAGAAAGTGGGGAACGGAGTGTCTTTAACTACGTTCCCTCTGCCTACCCTGCAGTGTGCGGGATACAGCGTGAAGCTGATTTATTTATTTTAAATTTATATATGAAGTCCTTAGTGAATGTTTTGGGGTAGTTGAAACATTGTTTCCACAACAGAACTTTTTTTTGGCTATAATTTTTTATTGTCTTTTTTTAGGGTTCCATAACCAAAGCGTAAAGCTACTAGGATTCCACAGGGTAGGCAGAGCGAATATAGAGTTAACACTCTCTCCCTCACTTTCTATCCAATTCGAGTCATTGCTTGTTGACTGGCAAACTTAATGTCGTGCTTTCTTTGTTCCTAGCGCGAGGAAATATAATATAAGGACAAAATGTCCACAAAAAGCGAAACTCCACACAAACCCTCACAAAAGCACGTAAACTCGACATTGTTTACGTGCTTCACAGGTAAACTGGGAACCTAGTGTCAAGATATTACCGTTCCCACTTTTTGCCAAATTCTAGAGTCGTTGCGTGTTGAGTGGAGGAACATAAACATAATCGTCGCATTTCGCCTCGTTACCAGAACGGGGACACAACACGAACGAACGAGTTAAATATTGCATTTCCCAGAGAGCGATTCGAACCCATAACCTGTAACGTTCACAGGCGCATGTTCATACCCCTGCGCCATGACTGGCTTCTTTGTTTGAACTTTTCTTAAAATCGATTCAATAGTAAAAAAGCCACAGTTGGGGGAATAAATCTTAAAGTTTCAACTCGGGTTTTTCTTATTGTTTCCCACCGTAGATGCCTTTCTTGCAATTTATCAACGATGAAAGGATCTACATTATACCGAACGCATCCTTTGTATGCATCACAATGGAGCCAGACCGAAATGTGATTAATTCTTGACTCGAAGAAATTAATAAAACTTCGACTAACTTATATTGAAATTCTTTATTAAAATTCGAAAAGTGGTTGGATTGGGAGTACTACAAGGACATTTTTTTATTGAGCTTCACGCTTTTTCCCGCATTGTATGATACGCAAAGATAACCTCGTATTAAGACATACCATCCTCATTTTTTCATTACTTTTTGAATAGTGTGCTTAATTTAAAGCATTGGGTTTTAGTGTTTTGCTAAATTTGAGACATTGCGACATACACGTATTCGCCACGCCACACATCTTTTGAATTGAGGTCAAAAATTGGAGAAAGAGTGTCTTAACGCTACCTACCTTGATATACCACATACAGTAAATAATGAAACTCAAATCTAAAAAAAACCTATATACATCATCATAAAAATAACGATCAAAATAATGAGATTTGAACTGACTACTAACTACACTTAATCCCTTAATGTTATCATACAAAAAGGTATATCTTGTCCACTTGATCGTTGTAGAAAACATCCCGAAAATCCACGTCCAATTCTGTTTGTCGTTCATTTGGCCTCTACAAACATTTGCCTGTGAAGCTGATCCTCGAAATCTCGCGTTACCTTTATTTGCTGTCAGCATCGACACGACGGAGCTAGCTTTGAACTATCTGAGTTGAATACTATAATTATTTTGTACCATTAAATGGCTAGTGGCCGTTACGGCGCGGCGACAACGGTTGTGGGTTTGATTCCGATTTGGGGGAGCGAATTATTTCCATAAAGTCGTTCTGGCAATAAATAGCGCGGCGTTGAGTTCCGTCACACAACACGATGTTTCGAGAATTGGGTGGAAAGTAGAGAACAGTGACTTATTAGTATGATCTATCCGCCTTTCCGGATGCTACGCGGGTTACAGAGTAATATTAAAACACTTATTTTAATCTATACGTATATAAAAACCAGAAGGTCACTCGTGGCGCAGAGACAAGCGTGTTACTGTAAACGCGACAGGTTGTGAGTTCGACTCGGACACAAGTATATTATATTTCTTTACTCCCTCAACACGCAATGCCTCAGAATTCGGCTGAAAATGAGAGCGAATTATGTTAACAAGGCTTTCTCATACTACGTTCTGTTCGATACGGTACGATACAGCGTGAAGCGTGAATGTTAAATTATATTCATCTACATATATTTACAATTATTTTAGGCACACTCGTGGCGCAGAGGCAGACAGTGTGACTGTAACATCGACTGGTTGTCGGTTCGATCCCCACTCGAGGAAATGAAATATTTATTTACTTTTCATTTCTTCGCTCTGGTGTCGAGGCAAAGCGTAGGGTTGAGATACGCCACTCAAAACACAATGCCTCCAGAACTCGGCGTAAAGTGGGGAATAGAGTATCTTAACATTAGGTTCCCTCTGCCTACCCTGCGGGGTGCGGGATACAGCGTGATGCTGATTTCATATATTTACTATTCATTTAGATTTATTCAATTTAAAGTATCCTGTAAAGCTTTACAAATTTGTACTGAAGGATCTCGCAGGTTCTAGTACGTATATACCAACATACATTCAATAGACGTCTGTTAATTGCATGACCTGTATGTTTGCACGTTCGGATTTACCTAATACCTACTTTTGATCGGTCTATGTTTACTGTTTAGATTTAGAAGGTTATTTTAGTTTTAGTCATGAAAAGATATTTATAAAAAGATACTTGGTTCTACTTTTTATTGATAATATAATATTATAATAGTACAGTTTCCGATTTGGCTCGTATATTTAGGATATGTAGAGATTCTTCATTCATTCATGCGTGCGTGTTACATTGCGTGTTAGGTGGTGGAACTCAACGCCGCGATTTCTGGTAACAAGTTAAAGTGCGGCGTGGACTTCCGCCACTCTATACGAAATTTATTGAAAATGTGCTTGAAAGTGTGAAATGGAGTGTCTCAACACCAGCCTTACTACCTTCTGCCTACCTTGCTATATGCGGGAGCGAGAGGCAAAGGGTAAAATAAAACAAAAAATATTTCATACCATTTTAAATTCTTCAACTTTTTTATTGAACCTACACCTATTGAGTGTAATGTAAGCTCAATGTGCCGTCAAATAACAAAAACGACACATCATGTCACGTTGATTTTCGAAAAACATTTAATCGCTTTAAAAATACATCTCATTTGGGTTATATAGCGAATTAAATTTTCACGAGGCGGCATTTCATTTATCGGATATTTCTTGAAATAAATATATTAACGCTAACGATAGCAATTTATATATTCCATGTAATTTATTATTTTTTTCTCTTATCGTTAGCCGAATAAAAACTGGTGTTAAATGGTGTTTTACCTGGTGCATTGCTTGTTTTATAAGTTGACACTGTATTCTGAAGCGAGGACCTTTGTACAGAGCAGCATAGGCAAACAGAACTTAATGTCAAGGTTCTCCGTTTTTCACTTTCCTGTAGTGAATTCAGGAAATCAGCGCCACTCGCCTCAATGAGAGATATTCAAGGAAACGAAAATGTTTCAGAATATGGAACATACCTACCCGAAAATTCACATGAGTAATAATTGAAACAATAATCAACGAATTCACATAATATTTGACGTGACACAGTCACGATGGCCTGTAATTATTTTATGCGAGACATCTCGAATTTTTCAATTCGAATTTTTCGAGTCATTGCATGCTGAAATTAACATTTTTTTATAAATATTTATAAGGATAATAATATGACAATAAAGTCAATTTTTTTTAATTATTATTTTTTTTCAAAGATTATTTCTTAAAATAAGGGAATGCGAATTTATTTAGTATTTTAATATTATTAGGATTCCGTAAATTTTAAGCAAAAAAAATTCCTTATAATTGACATTGATTCATGACATGACATTTGGTCGTCCTCCTGTCTGTCTGTCTGTCAAAGGATATCAAGTTCAAATTCAAACGATATAGTCAGATCTACGAACCCATGATTTCCTGAAAAAAAACCGTATTCCTACATTTACTTTACTTTTTTTTAAATTTATTTTTTAAAGTAGCAATAAACGCGTATTTTTGCTAACGCTAGGATTATTAAATATGGCATCTAGCTATTATATATTTGTGGTTAAATAAAAAAAAAGATTTAAAAGGGTGGCTAAATTTGGTATCAAATTTAAAAAAATATTCATACACTTAATTGTGAAATAACATTAAAGTAAAACTTTATAAATGTTTTGTATTATTTCAAGCATTATCGTAAGGTGATAACATCGATATCACATTATATTGATTGCATATTGATGTGGTCGCTGTGACACGAGAGCCCACTTTGGTAGGTAATATGGAAATAGTAACTATTGTTGCCATTGTGAAAGTTCGTGGTAATGTAGCTGACTGCATGCGAGGAGTGCTTGTGCAATGAGCCGTTTTAGTTATTTATAAAGGAAAAAAACAGTATTTATAAAAAATATGTTATGGTTAGGTACTTTATAAATAATATTTTAATTAGGTCTATGAAGTCATCGTGTAACCACGCTACTTTGTGGAATGAATGATTTTAAAATGGTTATAATTTTTGGCTCTTATAAGACAAAACGCGGCGCTAAATTCTGCCATTAACTCTCGAATGTCGTAAAAGCAAGTGGAAAGTCGGAATGTTTTGTATACAGGTTTCTTGTACTTGCAGGATAGAGCGTGAAACGTGAAAATGAAATAAACTATAGAAAGTGAGTAGGACAACAAAGTCGCTCGACCATGATTACGATCTAAGGCCTACGTTATCAAAACGTCCAGAGCAGATGTTTTAATCCAACATCTAATAGAGTTGAAACCACGGCTTTTAAAGTGTAATAAATGAACTTAAACCGACCGTTGCATTGGTAACATTGGAGGCATTGCTGTTGCGCAATACTGTTGATTAGAATTAGTAGCGTTAGCATATTTATATGAATAGAAACAAAATATCGATTTTTTGAGTGAAATAAAGTAGTCGATCACGCTGATGATGCACTGCTCATTGCACAGGGGTTAACGTTAGGGTGCATCGTTGAGACGGCGAAACGACAGCACACCTGCACGTTCGGGAGTACACAATGCAGTGTAGTTCCGACGCTGTTACACGGCAGCAAAACGTGGAAATTACAGTATTAGGGAAGAAGAATGAAAGAAAGATGAATGCTGTGGAGATGCGAATAACAGAATGACAGGAACTAGAGAGGATGTCACGGTGAGAATGAAGAAGAACGTGCTCAGATGGTCTGGGCGCGTGGAATGAATGAGTCATGAAAAAATGGCAAAAAAAGATTTATGATGGAAAAGTAAGTGGTAAGAGAGATAAGATGAGACTTCGGTTGACCTTCGAAAACACAGTATTAAAGAAAATGGAGTAAAAAAATTAGGACGAGGCGAAAGAGGTACGCAGAGACCTTAGTGTTCAGCGATCCGTTCTCTCTGACTACCCTGCTAAGGATACAGTGTGAAGCTAGTTCAGTTTAGTTTTTATATAGATTTTTTTAACATTTTTGTTAGCTTCAAGCTGTAGTTGAGTTGTGTACCCGTGTTCTATTCTGTAGCAAGGTAAAGGTATGCTGAATTGTGGAACTCAACGCCTCGCTTTGTCTTATTACTAGAGCTATATGAAATCAATTCATTGCTCCGAGTAGAAAATGAATCCCCCACCGTGTCATTTACAGCCACACGCGATGTCGTTGTTTATCTACCTGCCCTGCTATGCGAGAAAAAGCATAAAACTGCATAGAAAATTCATCATCGATTCGCTGCTAACCGTACAATTTAACACAGATTTCCCATGCAATAGTCACCCACTAAACTACATTACAGTACTGTTGCTGTGAGTATTATTAATTTATTCACATTGGCTAATGCACCGAAACGTAAACTACCTGACCTTTTGATACCTGATGGTCTCTAGCTGAGTTGGCTCTGATAACAAGGCGGAGATAGCAAGTTCGGTTTTATTATTACTAGTTAGGTTAATGCCTGTGGCTTTCTTTGGGTGGTCAGATGGAGATGTGTTCAGCTTCTCGCTGTGCCCCGTATGTATGAGGGTAGGTAGAAAGAGACTAGTGTTAAGACACTCTGATTACCGCTTTCCGCTGAATCTAGACGCATTGTTAGTTGAGTGTACGACGTTAGGTTCCGCAATTCAACTAATTGACGGAATTTAAGGAATGGAGTGAGTTTTATGACTGCCTACATACAGATACAGCATTCACAATAACACCGAGTACAATATAATATTTTTTGCTGGTCAAAATGATGGTGATATTTAAGTTGATTTCTTCTTTGTTTTGTATTTTAGGTATGTTTGTTATATTATCTTATAGGCAATTACAACTCACGCTTGGCCAATTTTTATTTTACCACTATCTATGAAATAACAAAAGAATAGAACTATGAAATAAAATCCTATTCCTAAACTATATATTAATTAAGTTAATCTGCGTGTGTGTTAAACTATATCCTGCACCATACATTTTCATTTTTACAACATTCTAGTAGAAAAATTGTACACTATAAAACCACTGTTAGTTTGTATTCTGGTCGTCGGTAGTATTTATTTAACTGATTTGATAAAGTGCAGTGTTAATGTGTTAATTTCTGTACATATATTTTGTCTCTAATCAAATAGAAAATTGATAATGGCTTAGTATTTTTTACACATTTAAAGTGTTATTCTACACTTAAGAAAGAAAAATATTTATTTAGTAAACGTATAAATACGGCGGAAAATGGGGAACGTAGTGTCTTAACACTAGGTTCCCTCTGCTGATTCAGCTGCGTCATCAGCGTGATTTTTTTAAATGCTTAACACTATGGCGTTATAATGTAAAATATAAAACAAAATAGTAGCTTTATTTATTTCGTTAATTCACCGCAAAGTATGAAAGCTCGTTTACAAGTTATAAACAGCTCGTAACGACGCTAGTTACACGAGGAAATATGGAAATATTATTTTTTAAATTTTCGTGTCCATGTTTTATTACTGCTATTATATTTACTTTTATTTTATTAGGTGTGTCAGCGTAATGTCGGGTCAGCGTCAGACTGTGTATGTTGGTTGTGGGTTCGATATCCACTCGGGGGATTGGATTTTAACACTTTCATTTCATTTGATCTGGTTGTCTGTCTTGAATTAAAAGTGTTTTTTTCATATGCGTGATTCACAAAATAAATATAAACAAGGAGTTCGTATAATAGACACTCGCTGATGAATATTTTTGTTTATTGTTATTTCAAAGAAAATCAAATTATCAAGAGGTAGTCGTGGCGCAACAAAATTGTTTCTGCGTGTAAAAGCGACGGTCGTGAGTTCGATTCCCACTTGGAGAGAATTAATTTCTTATCCTCGCTCTTTGGTCACAAAGAAAGTGCGACATTGACTTCTGCCTCTCAACACATACTCTGCTATATGAATACAACTTGAAGCTAAAAAGAACAATATTCTTGCCAAATAATTACACCAAGTGAGAACCAAACCTACATCCATCGCGTATACACCCATTATTTTCAAAATACCAAAAAAGATATTACAACTCCAAATGAACCCTTTAAAACTACATAAGTCGACATTATATCATAAAGAGCTGTAATAACGGTGTATTGTTAATTAGTTGCGGCTGTGTCGCTTTCATCGTGAGTTTAATAATGTCACGTTGCCGTGCATTACGCATTGGGTTACATATTTGTGGGGATACTAGCTGGGGACGTGATTTTGTTTATTTAATGTAGGATTTTTTTTCAGCTTCAAGCTGTATCCCGCTATATGCAGGGTAGGCAGGGAACCAAGATTTGAGACACTCCGCTAAAATTGACACTGTGTAGAATTTTCAAGTCAAAGATAATATATTGACAGATATTGATAGCAGAGCGAAGAAATGATAATATTCATAAATAATAATTCATTCTTCCGAATGGAGATCAAAGTCAAAACCGTCTCCTTTATAGTCGCATGCTTGTGTCATTACACCACTACGGCGAATTTTATATATAACGTTCAATTATATATTTTTTCTTAAATTTCTTGTACTCTAAAAGAATGTAAACATGGATGTTAGATATCAATTTCAGTAAGATGTTTGCACACGATTTTTAGGAAAAATGAATTTGACAGACAGACAGGCATTAATAGAAAAAGACAGGACTGTGACTTTTTTTAAGGTCAAAAGCCCTAAAAATGTGTGATTGGGAGAATGGAAGTCACTATTTTATCACTGCAAGGATAGAAAATCAAAGATTGGTATATACATACTTATATAAAAAAAACTACTGTACACAACGCACAAATGTGTTTTTTTTAGTTGCGAAACTAGAGTAATTTGTTTTCTTAAGTAGCCCATAACCTATATTATTCTAGACTTACAAAATGTAAAGAAAATCTTCCATTTTTAAGTTAAATTTGAACGCAGTCATAGAATTATGTTATTATAGACCATCCATATCCAAGATATTGACTTATATATTCCATATAAGCCAATATTTTGGACTTTTGAAATCTTTGGAATACTTATATTTATTTATTGTATTGTTCAACTTATCTGTGATAAGCCATTGCAATATGCAATGACATTATTTTTTTTTCATCGGCAGCTATGTTAATAAATAACGATATTTAATTAATTTTAGGATAGATATCAAACTAACGCGCCAATAATATCTTAATTACCTCGCGTACTGCCCTGGATTCTTGCAGAATGAGCTGACTGTATCTTACCTTCTGGTATGGTGGATTATATATAATAATTCAATTGGCAGATGAATGTCACCTCAGTCTACCCGCGATCGTAGCTTCCAAAAAATGTATACCACTAAATATATATGTATTCATTTAATAATATTCTTACAGATATTTTTGGTCAAATAATATTAAAGGTATTGGAATTGAATTATATAATCACCGATTAAAAATTATTTAGTCAATCAGCTTCACGGTAGGCATAGGGAACCTAGAGTTTTGACACGGCGTTCCCCATTTTCCGCTGAGTTCTTGAGGCATTGCATGTTGCGTGACGGAACTCAACGCCACGCTTAGCGTCGACACCGGAGCGAAAAAATGTATATATATATATATATATATATATATATATATATATATATATATATATATATATATATATATATATATATATATATATATATATATATATATATATATATATATATACTTACCTCGAGTGGTAATCGAACCCACAACCAGTTGCTTTAACTGTAATAAAAAAAACTGCGCCACGGCGGCAAAGTACCATATATAATATTATAAGTTTATACTGGTACATAAATTTACTTATTAACGTAACGTAACCAAAATATCGATATATTATCAAAATATTCACAAAGCAAAGCGTGATGTGCCCATTAATTATTTTGGGGTCGGAAATTGGTATCGCTGGTATTAATGTCTCTTATTAATTTCCCATTAAAACGAGATTACAGTACATGGAATGTAATGAACATTGACCGATTCATCTAGGCTATCTAAGGAAAAAGACTATCGTGGCGCAGTGGATCGGTGCTAGTAGCACACGCGATGACTTTGGGTTCATTTTGCACTCGAAGATATGGCTATGTTGAAATTATTGTTATTTTCCTGCCATGTAATATTAATTGTTTCGCCACTCATATGACAGTCACAATGTTTTAAGACTGGGTAAGAAATTAAAATTCAATATTTCCACTTTCTTTTCTCTTTATCTACACGATATAAAAAAACAATATATACAAAGCTATCACAGTTTGGGAATCGAAGACCCTTATGTAGGATACATCGTGACGCTATTATGAATTACACATTCATCAAATATATTTTTTTATCGTCTTCTTCTATCTATATATATAAAAGGACATGTACCTGACTTACTGAGGTAAGACGCACGCACAGCCGTAACTGCTGATGTTAGCAATGTGTAATTTGGACAGACGTTTATTTTCATAATCTAGACAGCCACTAAGAAGGGATTTTGAAAAATACTGTATTGAAAAATACCATATAAACCATAAAGGGATGAAATAGGGGTTAAAAGTTTGTACGGATTTTTTTTTAAAACAGCACCGATTTTTATAAAATTTGAAATTCAGACATTAAAATATTTCATTGAACACGTGTTTCATGGTTTTTTAAAATTCATCCTCTAAGGGTTCAAATAAGGGGTTGAAAGTTTATATGGAAAAATCTTTAAATCACCACCGATTTTTATAAAACAAAAATTCAGACTGTTAAAAATATTTTATTGAACACATGTTTCGTGGTGCTTTTAGAATTCACCTCTAAGGGTGCAAATATACAGGTGAAGCTGCGCGCGCCCGCTAGTTACATATAAAATCTAAAAGAAGATATACTAATTTACATTCAACTATTTTTATTCCTTAAAAGGCGGTTAATGAGTGAATATAAGAAGAAGCCAGTAACAAGGAGTTAAAAGAGGCCAGGCGTAACCTTTTGTATAATTTAGAATTTTGCTAACTATGAAAAATCGAAGAATCGTGTAAGGGTTGGTTGGAGTAAAGCGCTCGGAAAGTTCCCAGACCTATAAAAACTCTTCTAACCGTCAGAAGTGCCTCGACTAATTGAATTATGTTTCACTAGATGTTCGTGTTGTTGTTTCGTTATTTTACATATTGTATATTATATACTAGGTATTTTTTTTACCGTCTATTTAGGGTTTGAGCAAAATCTTGCTTATATTATGAGAGTAGAAATATTTTTTGAATAACAAACAAATAAAATCTAATATTTTAGTTTCTGTTGACAACAATATCAATAAAGTATTTCAAAACATGTACGCTAACGCTAACGCAGAATTTTTGTAATAATTGATTTTTTATATCTAAACCAAATATAAATATTATATAATATTATTAAAACTAAAAATAAATCACATTGCACACAGCAGGGTAGGCAGAGGGGACTTAGTGTTAAGACACTCCGTTCCCAACATTCCGCCAAGTTCTGGAGGCATTGCGCGTGGAGAGGCGGAACTCAACGCCGCGCTTTTGCCTTGACACCATCGAGCGAAGAAATGAAAATATAAATATAAATAAATATTTCATCTCTTCGACTGGGGATCGAACCCATAACCAGTCGATTTTGCAGTCACACTTTGTTCCCCGTTCCCAGATCTAATATTCTTAATGTTAAAATGTATATTGCAGTAAGCAAGTTAATCAAATTGGAATGTATACTAAACTTTCTACTCTATACTGCGTATACCTAACTAATACGAGGAATAAAAATAAATCATATATTAAAATTCAAATTCTAAATATTCTTCTTTTGAATCGCCGAATGAAGGGTTCGAAGGCTTGGAAGGCAGTTCTGCTGACGCAGCCAGCAAGCAACTCAATAATTGTTCTTTTCAATGTCAATGGTACAATATAATTATAACATACACTAGCAGCTATGCTGGATGACAATCTATAGATTTTGAAAAAAAAAATAAGTTAAATGATTTAGAGACCCCACTGTGGTTCAATGGGACAGCATCTTACTGAAAACGCTATGGTTGTGGGTTCAATACACACTCGGTAAAACGAGCATACTTACATTATTTTCACTTCCACGTTGTAGCAGTACAAGTGCAGCATTAAGTTCCACCATTGAAAACGGAATTTCTCAAAAAGACGACAATAGAATATTTTAACACTCTGTTTCCCTACGTACAGCAAAGTACAGGAAAGAACGTGAAATAGCAAAAAAAACAAGTTCTATAATACTTTCCATGGCGAAAAATATATCTAGTCATTACAAAAGAAAATCTTTTAAACCTAACTTGGTCAATTACACGTAATTTAGCATTATGGCTCCACCTGAGCCCCGATAGCGTTCAACTTTTTGTTTATATTAAAATGCTATTGTAGATTCCGTGTCTGAACCTTGCTTCGCCTTTGTATAGCTTAAGTTAGGTTAAAATATACAGGTTGGCTCTCGGCATGTCTACAATTTAATATTATATTTAGTTTTATTTAGATAAATATCTTCTACTGTCTTCTATCTTCTCTATCTGCCTACTCTAGGTAGGAGAAACCTAGTGTTAAGACATTATGTTCCCTTCTCTGTTTCCAAACTTTGGCGGAAAGTGTTCTGCGCAATTTTTTAGACGTTGTGTGTTGGATGGTGTAACTCAACGCTGCGCCCTACCATTTAAATATTCTGAGTCCGGAGTGACTCAGTGTCGTTGAATTTCACTCAACGCACAATGTCTCAATAATTGGACGAAAGTAACGGATGGAGTGTCTAAGCACTATATTTCTGTGTCTAAGCACTAAATGCCTATCCTGTAATATGCGAGATCCAGAGTGAAACTTTTTTTTTTTTGACAAATTTAAACCCGTATGTTTTCACTGAAGTGTCGCATTGTTATGTTAATCTGTAATCGGTAGCATTTGCGGCAGGGCGGGTGGATCCGGACGATTATTCTTGTTTCAATTCCGATGGACCATTGAAGACTATTTGTGTACGAGAAATCCGTTGCTGATTTGGCATCTTAAGCCATTTTATTTTGAATAGAAAATTATGACGATTGCTTATATTTCAAATTTTTTCATTTTCCTGGTAAATTTTGACTGTGGTCAGTCGTGGTGCAGTGGCACAATGTGTGACTGATAACGCGATGGTTGTGGGTTTGATCCCCATTCGAGGAACATTTAATATTTTCATTTCTTCGCTCTGATGTAGATGCAAAACGCGGCGAACACGCTATGCCTCCACAGTGCTTAATTCCAACATTCAATGTGAAATAGATTATAAATAGAGAATTATTTTTAACACGTTTTTATAATTATGTGTGCATTTGTATATCCATCTGTTGCATCATAGCTCCCAAATGGGTGAATCGATTTGGTGTTGTTTCTTTTAATCGATGAAATGACTTCATTGAGAGTGTTCTTAGCTATAATCTAAGAAAATATATGTAGCCGTCTGATCATTAGCCCTGTATTAATTGATGAAATGATGTAATTTATTTCCTCTAGTCCGATCTATGTCGAAGAAAAACAAGATTTTCCATTTTAAGTCTTATATACGACGAGTACCTACTTGCTATTCACTATAAATCAATATTTTCACTATTGTGTAAAAGTAATAAAATCTTATATATATGTAGTTATATCTCTATTAAATCAAAAGATGAAAAGAAAATCGTTCAAAAGTACCCTCCTACGTCTTCCGTTGCTTCCTGAGGATACGTGCTCCTCAAAGGGACTTGGATGAACGCTAATAATAATAGGTTCTACTACATACCGATTCTATATGTTTTTTTGTCAAATAAAAGTTATTGCGTCATATATTTTTAACGTATAATTATCATAACGGCGTAGGGGAACAGTAAAGGCTGTAAACTAAGTGGTTATGGGTTCGATTTTCACTAAGGACAATTAATTATTTTCCCATTATCGCTCTGGTAAACAAAGTGCAGCGTTGAGTGAGAACTGAGCGAATTTCGTCCTCCCGGCTCTCCTTTTCGCCTGATTATTTATTGATGCAAATACAAGTATACAGTTTACTCTAGGGTATTCGAAGTATTCCGTTCGAGTCCTATTAAGTGCTAATAGTACAGTATCAATTTTATAAATGAAAAGTATAAAAAAAAATCTCAATTTTTTTAATTGATTTATAAATTATATAAAAAGAATATAATATTAGATGGAAAAATTTCAAAATATTTTTTGAATCAAATGGCCCCTTTGGGCCTTAATGAAGACGCAATGTAAAAGACAAACGCTTGTAAATTTTAATATTAATAGTATAAACTGTCGGCGTAGTTTGTGGAACATAATCACAATTAGTGGAATATATTTAACAAGAATAGCTGTGATAACGAATTTGCACAGTCGCGGGTAGTGAGTTACTTTTGTAATGTTCAAGTCATGGGCTTTAAGCTTCTATTGTTGCTTCTGAATTGTATGCATATTATATAAATTGTATTTCTGAAATATTTAAACTAGATTTTTTATAGTAATTAAATCGATTATTAGATATTATAAAGCCCAAAAATCCTATATAAACTTTTTGACTATCGCATCGAGTAATGCAGGTAGGGTGAATTTAGTCTCTGAATGCTCCGTTTGCCACATTCATTATAATATTCATAAAATATATTTTAAATTTACTATAGAATTCGATGGAAAATGGGGAACGAAGTGTCTTCACACTACATTCCCTCTGCTTTTTACTGTGCGCAGGATTCATCGTGAAGCTGTATTTTATTAATAAAATGAAATACATAAGTAAATCAGCTTCACGCTGTATCCCGCACCCAGCAAGGTAGGCAGAGGGAACCTAGTGTTAAGATACTCCGTTCCATACTTTCTGCCGAATTCTGGAGGCATTGCGTGTCGAGTGGCAGAACTCAACGCCGCGCTGGTATTTTATATTATTTTCGAATTCCGCTTTAATATAAACCTTGCACGTCATCTCGCCTGTGGTGCCGTCTGTTTAGCAAGTCTAGGAGAGTTCGTTACTCGATTAGGCGACTCTTAATCAGCGCCTAGCAGCAAACAGAATGTATTCAGAATTAATAATTGCCGTCGAACGTTCGTAGTTCCTTGATTGTAACAGTGTAATGTTTTTTATTATCTTATTTTTACTTGTGTTTTTCTTTATTATTATTTTTCTAATTAAATAAAGAGGTCTGTCGTGGCGCAGGGGCATAAACTGTGATTGTAAACGCGACTGGTTGTGGGTTCAATCCATATTCGAGGAAACTAAGTATTTATTTTAATTTATATTTCCATTTCTTCGCTCCGGTGTTGAGGCAAAGCGCGTCGTAGAGTTTGACCACTCAACACGCAATGTCTCCAAAATTCGGCGGGTAGTGGGGAATGGAGTGTCTTAACACTAGGTTCCCTCTGCCTATCCTGCGGTGTGCGGGATACAACGTGAAGCTGAAATAAAGTAACGTAGTGTAAGTAATTTGTTTCGTGGCGTTTTGTTGGTTGTTTATTTGAAAATATATATGATATTAATGTTTCAATCGTATCAAATGTCAATTTTAAGATTACTAAAAGAACATATTTGTACTGTTTTTAAGCTTTAAGCTTTTTCCCACTTATAGTAGAATAAGCAGAGTCTAGTGCAAAAAAATGCAGTATGCATTCCCACTCAAGTTAAGTGACGGATTTTAACGTCGCCTTTTCTCTTGTTACCAGAATAAGACCATCGTGCCCCAGTTGCGCAAGGGGGTGACTGTAAACACGGCAGTTCTGGGTTTGATTCTCATTCGAGGAAACTAAATATTCAATTTGATTTTCTCGCTCTGGTAACGAGGCTAAACGCTGTGTTAGGTCCACCACTCAGCACGCAATATCACAGAATTTGACGGAAAGTGAAAAATGAAAGTGTCTCAATGGGAACAGAGTGTCTTAAAACTAGTTTTCCAGGTTCACTGCTATGTCTCATGTAATTAATGTATTAAGTATAACAAAAAGTCACGTACAAATACAAACAATTCTCAATATATATAAGAAATAAAATAAGAGACACTGAAAGTTATTACCAAATTAATAACCGAATAACATTACAATGTAGAACTATTACAATATAATGTTCTAACCAATAAATACGTTTATTGAGAGGATATCACCGTTTGTATGGCAGCTGCTCGTTTGTCGGCAAACTTTACTTAGCGTCAGTGGCTCTCAAACATTTGGGTATTAAGAGAATTAAGAAAGATATAAAAAAAATATAGCAGTGCAGATAGAGCGAATATAGTGTTAAGTTTCTGATACTTCCGGATCGGAATCCACAACCGTCACTATTTACATTCAGATGCTGTGATACTATTTTGGGCCCTTTTATATAATAGTAATTAAAAATATTTTGAATAGTAGTAGTAGTAGTATTTATTAATAATGATATTTAAAAATATTTTTCATATTATAATATGAATCTTTATTAAAAATGTCGCACTTCATCGAATTTACAATTTATTTGTTAGTAGCCTTTCACTATCCATTGAAGAATAAAAACCATGTCCACAATATAACAATATTCATTATTAATATATTCATTATCAATAAGCAGTACATACTTATTGTATTTAAATTCATTTACTGTTCTGCTAGAACATAGCATTAAAAAATATGGTCTATGTATTCGGTTCAAATTAGATTTTTTTCCCAGAGTCCTAAAATGAAATATAATTTATCCACTCGTAGGAATTGAATCCACAACGATCGAATTTTCTATTTAATATTGTTCCGATGTGACACTGCTTTAAATTATTAAGATGTGCTCGATATTGTACGATGATTTTACATGAATAATAATTAATTATTATCTTTATTGTACCCCGAATATAGCAGAGTAGGCAAAGGAAACTTAGGAAGCTATTATCAAAAAATTTTTGTCTCCATTAAGATAAGACTTTCCACCGTAACATAACACCGCGCTTTGTCTCGTTATTAGAGCAAAGAAATAAAAATATTAAATTCATTCCCCTGAGTGGGAATCGAACACACAATCGTCCCATCCCGTCACACTCTTGTGCTTACCATGGCCTCATCAATATTATCAATATGGAAAATATTTTAACATGTATAAATAATTAATTGGAATTAATTTAAAGGATTAATTAAGTATAAGATTATTATTAATCTCATAATCACAGAGCGTTAACCTTTGAGAACCACAAGGTCAGAAGATAGAGTGTACTTATTCAAGCGTCTTAAGTTCAGATGCACTTCAGAAGTTGGAAGTTGGAAGACAATTATGGACAGAAGTACTTCTTAGCTACGTAACTAGTAAATGATACGGTTAAATATTGATCTGTTCTATAGTGGAATATTATATATATTCAGGGTACCGTTCCTCAAAAAGTAAAAACGAGACATTTATAAAATAATTTTGTTGTCAGTCTGTCAAGACCATATATCTCGAGATCGTGTGAAATGAAATTCATAGGCTACCTCCCTTGGGACTGTAGTTACTACTAAATTTGGCTAGAAGTGAGAACGTACCTACAATACAAATAAAGAAAAAGCCGTCTTTCCCCGTCTTTCTCACACGTTCTAACACAAAATAATATTTATTAATCACTTATCTTAATTCCAATCAGTAGTTTCTCAGATTGCCATAGTAAACCAAACCAATTCTTCAGCTTTATAATATTAGTATGGATATAGATTACATTCTCCATATATTACATTACACTATAAAAACTTTAGAACTCACATGCAACCCTAAATATTTTCCGTTAGTACTATAATTATATATAACAAGGAAAGCACCTGAGAATGAGATATAGTATGCTCATGTAGACGAGACGGTAGCGGCCAATTTAGTTGAGGTCACACGTTCAAAGCCGCCTGGGAAATCTAGCTTATGCGCGCTTATTATTTATCTGTCTTCGTCGTTTCAAGTATGTCGGCTGGCTTGACTGAAATATGAAGCAGTAAATGTGAGCGAAATTTTAACTTTTATTACTTACATAGGAAATATGATTTTGTAATGAATTTTTTAATGGTTATTTTAGGGTTTGGTCGAATTTTTTTTATTCTTATTATTTAGTTTAATTTTAATATTTGTAAAAGTAAAATACTCTTTATTGTACACCAATATTTACAATAAAACGATGTTCATAATTATCGATATGATGACAATAGGCGGCCTTATTGCTAAATGAGCAATCTCTTCCAGGCAACCTTGTGGTAGAGGAGATAATGAGTTAAATGGGAAGAGATGCACTGAGTATATCATCAATTAATAATATATAAATTAACATATAAATGCAACAATACATACACTTAATTTAAACCTACACATATTGATACGTACATACATACATACATACATACATACATACATAAATACATACATATATACATAAATACATATATACAAATTTATACACATTATGTATGTAAAAAAAAAATATTAAAATTGCAATAGTTAATTATACTTAGAATTCTAGTGTCATGTAATATTCCTTAAGTCTTTTTTTAAATGTCATTAAGGTTTTAGCTTGTCTGACTGTTATTGGAAGAGAGTTCCACAAGCGTACGGATTTAACTGCAAAAGAATTTGTGTAAAAGGAAGAGGAGTGGCAAGGAGTTTTTAGAGATAAGGTATTCTTAGAGCGGAGAGAGAGATCATGTTTTATATAATAAAAGTAATGACCTCCCATTGAGTTTTCTGTGTTCGATCTGGTGTGTGTCGGTAAATAAATCCTACTAACAAACATCTCACTATAGTCGATGCTTTAGATAGTAATTATATTAATATTAAATCAAAATTGGCTTACTAAATTGTTTACATTATTCATACAATGTTATCGAATCTGTCTGAATGATTGGGTTACGGCGCTTAAATTAACCACTTAATGTAGCAAAACATGCGGTGAGAGGAAAACGGAGTGTATTGACACTAATTCCACCTATTTACTATAATTACTACACTACTACTAGTTGTGTTAAAAAATAAAACAATATAGTACGGAACCAGTTACGCGATAATTTCCTTTCTTCTTGTCTATATCTATATTAAGCTTTCGTTACACTCCAGTGGGCAACGTGGGTTTATTCCTGGGAACCATCATTTAACTGTTGTTATAACTTGCCTTCTCTCGCCCTTTGGGAAACGCTTTGTAATTACAGAAATTGGTCTCAATGACAACTAAGGGTACACTTTTAGATATTAATATTTTAGTGTTACGTTTTAGGCCTATTTGAATTAACAAAAACGGAATGTTGGTGATAAATTACATAATTTAACATATTTTTTTTGCTTAATTTTAACTTAACTTCTGTAATAACCACATTTCGCTGCCGTATAATAGTGGCGATATTAACACTCGAGTCCATTGTGCAGTCCACAGCCATACGTGCAGCTGAGCTGTTGTTTCGCCGTCTTATTAATGCAGCCAAGGTAGCGTTAACCCTGTTACCGGCAGAGATACGCCTTTCCGCATCCATCTCATATCTCCCATCTTAACTACAGTAGATGCTACAGTAGATGCTTCCCAAGTATACTACTTCATTCACTTATTCTAATATCTTACTATTTACACTAATCTTGCATTCCGTCCTCTTTTTATTTCTTTCAAATATCAAAACCTTTGTCTTATTCGCTTTCAGGCTTAGACACCCATAGTACGGGGGTAATATCTCCTATAAACGTCTTTTCCAAGTCCACAAAAGCACAGATTTTTATTTATTATTTTATTTTATTTTTAAATTTTGGCCCTTTCGGATCTCGGTTGCATTCTCTTTTGCTATTTTTCTTGATTATTTAATTTGAATTCTTGATATATTATTCTTACTTAAATATATGTCTCAATATGTATGTACTTACAATCAGATTAGTCGTTATTGTATAATTTAAGTTTCATCGTACTAAAGAAAAGACAATAATTTCTCACTAGTTCAATCGGATTTAAATCAACAAAATCTGTAGTATTATTGGTGACCTAGTCACTAAAAATAATCTAGTAATAAATCTATAAATTAAATAACCGTGTAGTTCAACCGAAATCAATAATATTACATGAAAGTCCACATCAAACGTACCTTTGAATATTTCATACACATGAATGATACGCAAATATCCCAATGCATTTGGTCCCAAGCTGTAAAGAGCAGGTCCAATATGTTAAAGTAAACATAGCCTAAACTCAAATTAAAAAATATGTATATTTATATGCTACTTCTCTATTCTGCCTAATACTAATCATGGCGCTAATTCAAATGGTAAGAGAGAAATGATTTATGTAAGTACGTTTTGTGTATTATTGTACAGAATAAAGTGAAAAAAAAATTAAAACATATTTTTTTCCTACATTCTAGCTTACTCTATCCTATCCAATCCTAGGAACCTACCTAAGTACCTACTAACCTACCTACCTAGGAACGAACCTAGTGACCTATCCACAGAATAAACTTCAGGTTCACGTTTTCTTCGTAAAGCAGTAACAAATAGAAATAATCTAGTAGTAAAACCCTTCATTATACATTTTTAAGACATTGCATGTTGCAGAAATTAACGTCACGAAGAACTGAAACTAACATATTACCTTGAGTACATTTAGTGGATTGAAACTACAACCATCGCGTTTATAGTCAGATACGGTCCCACTCCGCCACGGCAGTCTCACAAAATAAAACTGGACAAGCGTAAATTGGGCTCGTCCACTGAGGGTTCCGTAAAAAATAATTCACTTGAACTTGCTATTATGTTTCAGGATTAAACCACAAATGTAGTTTTCATTGTTAATTGTTCATGTTAGATTTTCCGCCGAACTAGTACTACCTATAGATTCTAACTGCAAAATTTTACAATTCTAGGTCAACTGGAAGTACGATAATGTCAAAATATGCGTTTTTTTTGCGATATAAACGCGCCTTTTTAATGTCAAAATATGCGTTTTTTTTGCGATATAAACGCTTATTAGAAATTTTTAAAAATATAACTTACAACACTTTAGCACCGGCTCTAGTAAATCAACGTGATGTCAGCTAGCCGATAATAACCGGATAAGGTTGGAGAGCAATTATTGCTTGATTCTGTTAAAATGAGAATGAAATACTGTACCATAATGTATTGATTTATGATGTATGTTGGATGTATGTAACCTACATAACATGTTACCTACATACTTGCGATTTCCATATTTTTTTAACATAAATATTTGAATCGTTTTTCACAATTTTTTAGTCTTGAATTACTCCTACTTTGCGTCTATTTATATAAATAAAATTAAAATGTCTGTGTGATTTCAAAATAACCGTATTTTTAAGGCTATATGTTTATTTACACGGTACTTAAACATACAATTTTATATTTTTGACTGTGTGTGTGTGTCTTTCTCTTCGTCTTGGTTAATCTCAAGAATAGCTAAACTGATATTGACATTTTATTTCATATTTCTTATTAAATAATTTTACTATCAAAATCAAATTAATCCCAATAGTATAGACAACCATACTAAAATAACCAAGCAAATTTTCTTAAGCACATTTTAAAAATATAAAATAATAAGGAGCAGCCAAAACTATTATTTATACATTAATTTATAATTCTCTTTTTTTACGGGGGGGAAGGGCACAAAGTGTGACTGTAAAACTGACTGGTTGTGGGTTCGATCCCTAATCGAGAAAATGAAATATTTACTCAAATATATATTTCTATTTCTTGGCTCTGGTATGTAGGGTAAGTTGTCGAGTTGAGTTCTGCCACTCACACACAATGCCTCCAGAATCTTAACACTAGGTTCCCTCTGCCTACCCTGCTGTGAGCGGAAAACAGCGTGAGGCTGATTCTTTGTTAGCTTCTTTAAATAAATTCTAGAGTTAAAAGTCTCCGTTCAACACTTTTCGCGTTAAATGGCGTCCGTCAATAACCATATAAAATTAAATAATTTACTAATATTAACTTATTCCTCTAATTAACTTTAGGTTATATACATATTTCATATATGTGTCGTATACAGCAGGGCGACGTTATTAAACCCACTATCAAAGTGATGTCACACCGGGCTAATTAATAACTCTTAGTAAGGTTCAGGTTCCAGGAGAATGCTATGAAGATATAGCTTGATATAGGTATATATGAAGATATAGCTTTTACCGACGGCTTCGCCCGCATTATTAAGTAGAAGAAACTAAGAGTCTTGTATGATTTTGTGTGTTGTGTTTAGTTGGCCCGCGCAACCCTGGCCGCAGGTACAGGTTATATCGAAATTATTAAATAGATACAAAGTTATAAAATTTGAAGGGAGATATTACAATATAAAAAAAATATAAAAATCAGAAAAGTAAATATTTATAGTTGAATTTATGATAGTTGGCAGAGATTTAAGTTCCACCACTCAACACGCAACGCTTCGAAAAGTTCAGTGGACAGTGGGGAATGAATTGCCTTAACATTAGGTTCCCTTCCTACCCCGCTATAAGCGGAACACAGCGTGAAGCTGATGTTTTTTATTAAATGTAATATAAAATCTATAAACATATGATAATTAAAAACCTATTATCTCGCCATAATCTGTCGGTATAAAGCAAAACGAGTGCCCATACTTCGTGGTGAATTAATAATAAAAGCGATTAACGTGCGGTGTCTCTTTAAAATGGCCAATTACTGGCAACACTTCTACAGCATATCATTAAATGAAAATGTAAATTAAATATTGTTTTACGTTATTACTCGATTGCGTCGTGGCGTAGTGGAAAAGTAGTTTCCAAATAGGGAATGATAACATTCATTTTCATTTCCTCGCTCTGGTAGACAACGCATGGCGTTGAGTTCTGCCATTCAACACGTAGAACATATGATGTATGTGAGTAATTTAAACTCACATTATATAGGTAAGATTAACATGAGCTTTCCTATGCTCCTACTATAGTATATATAAAAAAGAATAATTCGCGCAAATTTATTACGTAAGTTTTTTTTTTATCAGCTTCACGCTGCATCCCGCACACAGCAGAGTAAGCAGTGGGAACCTAGTGTTAAGACACTCCGTTTCCCACTTTCTGCCGAATTCTGGACGCATTGCGTGTTGAGAGTCAGAACTCAATGCCGCGTTGTCCCTCTACTGGTGTAGAAGGCGAAAAAGTGGATATATAATTTTTAAGTAAATATTTCATCTCCTCAAGTGGGTATCGAACCCACAACCAGGTGGTTTTACAGTCACACTTTGTGCCCCTGCGCCACGACTGGCCTCAAGTTTTTTTTCTAACGGACAACATTATCAGAATTGTATCAAATTAAAATGAGACTACTCGGGAAGTATCAGATTTTAAATAAAAAATAGAAATAGGTTAAAAATTGAGAAAAATGAACGCTTTCAAATAAAAGGAACGATTTAAAAAAGTAAAATCTATAATAACTTCCGTATCTCAATGGTGTTTTCTATAGCAGGTACTTACTATCACACAGCTTAAGTTGAATGGTAAATACTCAATTTCATTTTTGCATTTCAATATCCTATTTAATTAAAATAACTTAAAAATACATGACTTTTTAAATCCCAATTACTTTTTATTCTACAAGTAATATATAAAATAATATTTAAAATGTTGATATTCTTTGTCAATGCAACTAAAGCTGGTTTCATTTTATTTGTCAGCCTGAAAACTAGGTCAAAATTTAGTAAAATCTAACCGTAATCGTATTTTTTTTTAGATTTTCATAATTTATACATATAAAGATTTATATTAACATGTTTTTACTAATAACTAAAAATCCTGTTAGTTATCTTATCATTTAAATAAAAAGTATAATCTCAACATGATTTCTAGATTTAGAGAGATTTGTGTGCATACTTATGAAATTGAGCTCACGTACTTAGAAGCCTAAAAAGATTTTCAAATCCTATGAAATCCTAACAATATATGGTATACAACATTGTAAATTGATTACCTAGGTTTTGAAGCCGGTTAACATATCTTTTTTTTTTCTTTTTTAGCTTCACGCTGTATTCCGCATATATCAGCTAAGACCGATGAGATTTTTAAGGCGAGAACCTAGTGTAAATTTTGAGGTGATACGTGTTGAATGGTGCAACTCAACGCCGCGCTTTTATCATATTGCCAGAGTAAACTAATGAAAATATTAATTCTTCAAGCGGCAATCGAACTCAGAACCTTTGCAGCTACAATATCACTATATACTATAATATATATGCAGAGAAGCACAAAACCGTAAATCCAATTAATTTTATCACCGAAACGTCTGCAGTATAATAAAATAAACAAATACCCTCCAAGTCCCATCTTGAAGTCCGAATTCTAGATGCAGCTATATATTAATTATGCAAATCTCTGTATGTTAATTGCATATTGTCGCTATAATTGCAGGTAAGAAGTTGGCTCCTAATCTAACAGAACGTTTATTTGCTGTGCCATTTTAAATCATAAGTTTAACGTGTTAAAGTTCAATTTAAGTTAGTTAGCTTAATTGTGTTTTGCCTTAATAATATTTGGTAAAGTTTCTTAACTTAAATTTAGTATTTTGGTGGATTTTATATTGTGCAAGTATTACGTTCGAAAGTTTTATTTTACAATTTAGTTTATAATTGTATAGCTTCACGCTTTATTTTTACCGGAGCGTTAAACGCTACGATCTCTGCATACTACTTCTGCCTCTTCGAGAGGTAGTTGACAATCACAACCTCTTGAATGTGGAGGATGGAGCTACAAATTTATAAATTTTATAAGCTTATTAATTAGTTTGTAGAGGTTTCTTTTAATATATTTTAAATTATTCCAATTTTAGGACTTTAAATTTTTATACTTTTTCTAAATAAGTGTATATTAATTTCATTCAACAACCAAATAACTATTTACAAAATACAATTATACAATATATGTGTATAATATTTTAAAAGCAATAACAATTTATTTAATAGAGAATGACAACACTGGTTCAAACTACACGAGAATCCTTTTAAGTTCGTTTTGATTTGGCAACTGAAGAACATAAACGCTAGTAGGGCGCTTGTTAGTGTATATATTTATATAATTGTATATAAATATAAACAATTGAGACCACTGTGGCGCAGCAATCCATATATATAAATATATATATATATATATATATATATATATATATATATATATATATATATATATATATATATATATATATATATCTACACACACACACATACAAACACATAGTAAAGGTGATAAATGAAACCCTTTACTAGGATGAACCTATTTTTTCAGTTTTTTTTTATGAAAAAGACACGGCATACGAGCGTGCGGTAATCACTTACCATCACCTGACGGTAAGTGACTACCACCCACGGCTCCGTGCAACCCCAGAGGAGCTACAGGTGCGTTGCCGGCCTTTAAGATGGGTTGGGCGCCGGGGCCCGGCATTACCCGATTCGAAACGCAGTGGCATAAATCCACTACTTTACGCCGGTTTTAAATGCCGGGGGTGGTAATGATCCGGTCGATTCTGCCCATGAGTGTTGCCATTGCTGGCGACGTGACTCTACCACACGTACTTTAGTCGCCTCTTACGACACCAGCAGTACCAGGATGATCCTATTCTAGGCCGGGATCACACGGCACATGTTTACACTGTATGCCGCAAATATCAAGTAAGGCCTGGGAACCTAGGGTTAAGACTTTCGTTTCGTTTTTCTTTTAAGACACTTCTATACTTCCCAACATTCCATCGAATTCTGGAGGCATTGCGTGTTGAGTGACGATATCAGGGCGAAGAAATTAACATATTAAATATTTCATTTCCCCAAGTGGGAATCGAAACTACTAGCTGTCGTGTTTTGAGTCACATGATTTATATATGGTTTAAATGCTGGAGTAGAAAAAAAAACATCTGACTGGTCATGTGATGATTTTGGGTTCAATCATAACATTTAAAATATTTACTTTACTCGGCCTGGTTACATATCGCGCGGTGTTTAATGCCACAAATTCTTAAATTTGGCGAAAATAGCAGAAAAAAGTAATGCTGGTTTTCCTCTGCCACTGGCTGTGAATCTAAAAAATTTTGATAAAATAATATAAAAACAACATATTTTTTAAATGAATTTATGATATTTTATTTTATTTTAATGACTATATAAGAATGATGTCACAACTAAAGTATCATCCTGTGACTTTGGTGTTCCACAAAACCACATTCGTTTTCAAGCGCGTCGTATAATGATCCTTAGTGCTCAATCAATTTCTTACGGTTTAACTGCGCTGAAGATTTGGGAACAACACAGAGATATTACAAAATTTTATTTTAATAATAACATTTCTTATATGCTATCCAAAAAAAATTAATATAATAAATATACTACATACTAGCTTTGAACCGTAGCTTCTCTTGCGTTAATTCTGAGGATTCGGCATGTGACGGCAACCATTTGCATTACATTTACATCACATTACCACTCGAAATATTTTATATTTTTTATTATTTATTTACTGTTAAATATTTTATATTATTTCTTTTGACTTCAACGAAAACGTTTCATATCCAGTCCGACTTCAACTGGATCCCTTAAATAAAATCTAACCAAATTCTCATCAAACTTGGTGTATAGAGCATCCTTTCCAATAAAAAATAAACCATCCAAATGAGTTGGCGTTTCAGCTAATTTTAAAGAAAAGGGACTGTTGTAGTATCTTCCCTTCGCTTTCAGCACAAATAAACAAAAAATGGATGGAAATAAAAAAAATACAAAAATAAAGTAAAAAATTTAATTTTTTAATTTTTTTATTTTAAAGTTAAAAATTCTTTTGCTGGCTATAAATTTGACGTTTCCATTTTTACGGTGAACATGTTGTGTTTTATTTATATAGCTTTTCCCTAACGCTAAAGAGTATTCGTGGATTGAAATATTTAAGAGATCAAAATAAAAACAGAATCTTGTCATAATGGGACGTCAGTCAGTAAAAACAGAATCTTGTCATATTCTGTGAAAATATAACTTTTAACTTTTTATGTATAATATTTCTTTTCATATTTATTGAGTAATACTTTAGATCGTAATATGCCTAGTGGCTAGAAGCTTTTATCGCTATGACCGCGGGTAACCTAAAATTTTAGAGATTCAGAGGTAACAGTGTTAAGCAAGAACACCGCGTGGCAACATCGAACACGATATATCAAGCAAAAATATTTTTTGTAATTTTGGTCAATGCTTATTTTGATTGAATATGTATCGCCCCTCACATATTTTTTCCATTATACAAAAAATATTCAAAAGAATATAGTTAATGACATATTATAATATTTTTTTTATCATTTGGTGTTTCCACGCATCATTTTTATTATTCAAGAGTCTCTCGACCGCCACTGCCATACATACGTACATATATACCACACAACGGTTACGACTCTCGGGCCGTCAATATATGAACGATTTCCGTAATACGAGATTGTAAGTGGAATATTTAAGTAATTTATTATTAATCATGTAAATTATGCGAAAATTTCATAATTATGCTTTTTTATAATTATAGTTTTAATTTATCATATATCGAGGTACATGTTGTTACACGCTGTGCTGCGACGGCCGGCCAGCTATGATTTTTATACATGTTATTTGAATATATTTTTATAGCTATATTATTATTGAGGCCAGTCGTGTGACGGTAAACGCGACACGCGTTGTGGGGTTCGATGCCCACTCCAGGAAATGAAATATTTAATATTTTCATTTCTTCTCTCTGGTGTCAACACAAAACTCGGCGTTGAATTTATTGGCGGAAATTGGTGAGCGGAGTGTCTTAACACTATACACTTTTAGCTACAGTTGAATAAAAATTTATATGTTTTTTCCTTAACTTATTTATTTTTAAAGTTGTTCAATATAGAATAAATGTTTCCCAATATTTTTTTCATAGCAAAATTAAGCCGGGCTCTATTCAGAAATTAATAGAAACGTCGATAATTTCCTTAAAAAAATATATATTATACTCATAAAAAAGTGGTAAATAAGTTGTATCCAACGCTAACTGTACTAGAACTATCTTTCGAAGTTGTAACACCTCATTAACAATGTTAAACAAACTAAGTAACTTTAAACGCTCAGAAACTCGTCAAAGTCGAAAAGAAAAGGTTGAATCTTTTGTTAAATTATAAACACTGGCTTCTTTTAATGAAATGGAACAATGTTTAAGTTAAAATAATGAAAATATTTAGTTTTAGTTTATTAAAATATATAGAAAATATTTTTTTATATTATACTAGCAGCACTACGTGACTGCTAGAGACGATGTCAACGGCGATAAGGGCGCCCTGTACGAGTGTCGAGCCTAGGCCTGCGGCCGTAAACCCATCGTTCAATTACTTTATTTATATTTTCTCACTATACGTCTAAATAATATGTTCATACATTTTATGTTCATAAAATTTTCTTAATGATGAAATAAATTACGCTCAAAAGTTTCAATATCAGTGGCGAATAAAAAATGGTGAAATTATTTTTTATGTCACAAAATGCCTTATTGTAACTTACTTATAAGAAATAGATTTATGGTGTCGCGGACTTTCTTTAGAATTGATAAAATTGAAAATTTCGCCATACAATGTGCTGACATATGTTTAACTATTTTTGAAGCGCACGCGCTTATTATTTCGTGATTTAAGGCTAACAGAGACTTATACCATAATTTTATATATCATATAGCACTTCTAAAGAGTGTTGTTTTCATACAAAACAATATATATATATATATTAGTATAGATTGCTATATATTTAATAACCAAACAATTGGGTTAAATCAAAGCAAGTTGTGAAAATTTTAAACAAATCTATTCAGTACTTTCGGAGATTAGCATAATCATACATACAGACTGACAAAATCTATATTTATTTCCATTCCCCCGCTCTAGAAACGAGACAAACCGCGGCGTTGAGTTCCACGTTGAGGCATTCAGAATTCAGTGAAAAGTGGAAAGCGGTAGGTAGTATCTTAATAGGAACCATATCAATACTAGGTTCAGACATTCCATCTGCTCACCCTTCTAGTTGCCGGATACAACATGAACCTAAAAAAAAGTACAAGTACGTCATTATTGCACCAAATTCACAATATGCATATGCAATATGCATTTCTAGTACATGCCTTATACTCTAAACACTCGACCACAGCGACCTCTCACAAATAACTCCACTTAATTACCATTTATGCAAACAAACAACAGAACAGCACTACTTGTTCTTTTTCATCCATTCATAATTTCTTTGTAACTCCACCGTCTGTATTACGTCTCTATTTCAAACGCTATACGAATTTAACATCTAAACCTCATACAAATAACAGCTATATTCGTGAGGCTAGGGTTTTCATTTAAATGTAACGTAAATTCAGTGTATCCCGTTCCCGGGATTAGTTCGCCACTTAAGTTGGTAGCTTGTTGGGATTCCGTGATAAACGAGTCGGCGCGGGATAGTTAGGCTATGGACGTGTTGCCAGCCACGTGATGTATACATTGCATCTCTAGTGAAATATTGTTGACTAGTTAGTGGTAGTGGAAGTTTTTAATTAGTATTATATATCGTTGGAATATTGAATAATAAAGGAAGGGAAAGATATATTTTTATTTCCTTGTCCTGGTAGCACGGCGTTGAGTTACACCGAAAGCCGAAAAGGAGTTTTATTATTTTTAGTTAGGACTTCGTTCGGAATACAAGGAGCTAAAAAATATAGTAAAATCTCTAAAACATAAAGAAATTAAGTACAGAACAAGTCAAGTCGTCATAATTTTTTACAGATGGAAAATGGCTTCTGTTTGATTTTTTATTTAAATGTTGCTTCTTATTGCTTTATAATAATCATATTATAATATTATAAATCAAGACAGAACAGCGTTTAATTTTTGAGATTGCTGCTACCATACCATTGACATAGAAATGTAATAGAATATTAGAAGTAAATAGTATAGTTGTGTCAGTATAGAGTAGAAATTATTCAAAATCAAATAAAATTTCTCAAGCAAAACGATCTGATGATCTGATAAAAAACACATGATGGTTTTGAGTACGATTCATTCTGGGATATGATGAAAAATTTGTGCGGTGTCGAATTCCACGATACAACACACAATATCTTAAATATGGCACTGGTGTGAAATGAAGCAAAATATATAAACACTAGGTTCTATACTAGGTATATGCGTGAGCCAACGAAAAGCACAACAACACATAAAAATGATGACTTTCTTTCTCCCATACACCCATCCTTTTTATCTACAGTACGGTACGGAACGCAAAATTGCAAAATTATACTCATAGGCCAACAACTCTAGCTTTCCCTCTTTTTAAGCCTAACCGAAACGGAGGACAATCGCAATATAATTTAAGTTTAAAACTAGAAATTGTAACACGAGTTTACAATTTGGTTCTGCAGCTGCTTACATAGCAACTTTGCAAAGTAACAACTGAATAATTAAATATGCAAGCCCATAGTTCATGGATGCATACTTGTTTTACACTGTTATTAAAATTTTGTATATTGTAAATATGAATGAGGGCGTCGTGGCGTAGGAAGGGGGTTCGATTCTCAATCGGTGGAATTCATTATGGCTTAATAATATTTTAATTTAAGAAAGTAAGTAAAGTGGGAGACAGGGTGCATATACACTAGGTTCCCTCTGCCTACGCTGCTATGTGCAGGATACAGCGTGAAACTGATAAAAAATACAGAACCAAACTGAAATCATAATTTTTTTTTTTTTAAATACACTCTAGTCAAAAGATAAATATTTTTTTTATGATAAATAATTTGATAATTCAACATATAGTTGAAGCCGGCGAAGCCGCACAGTGGCCGCTGGTACTTAATAATTTCATTTTCTTGCTCTGGTCACACGCTATGTTTTGAGAATTGAAAACGGCCGAACACGAGAAACGGAAAGTGGGGAACGGAATTGTCTTAATGCAAACGAAGGGTCCCAACAGTAGGTTCATAGGTTCCCAACTTCTACCCTACTATGTGCGATGTATGATATATTATAAATAAATATTTATTTATAATATTTATATATGTGTATGTATATATTTTTATTTCTGCTATTAAATATTCTCCTGCAATTTAATGTACCACCCACACTCTCTTTTTTTATACAACTCCAGTGACCAAAGGTTGCCTGGAAGTGATCGCTTTAAGCGATATGATATGATGTTTTTTTTTTACTTGTTTTGTACATAATTTGTTTAAATTTTAAGTACAATATAGTATATTGTATTGTATTGTGTATATGCACAGAGTAAAGAAGGGAATAAATATAACAAGATTCTCATTTTATATCTTTGTCATCCAAACTGTAACAGTTACATGATTTTTTTAACTCTCACATATTCCTACGCCGGACGGACGTATATATCACTTTTTTGTTCCACAAAGGCTGGCAAAGGTCCTAAAGAGGCAATTTTTTATGAGACTTCGTATAGTATGACAAAATATTAAAAGCGCAAGGCAACTTTGCATATACGAGGGTATACTACATCGGCGTAGTGTTTTTTATATGGCCCAAATTATAAGCTTGGTTGTGACAGCCTTGAAAAATTAGCCGCTGGCAGTGTGGGGGGAAAGACATTACCCTCTTTTAGTTTCGCTATTGGATAAAGCCGTTGTCTTAAAATGCTATTGTAAATTTTATAGCTTCACATTGTATCGTAGGCAGAGTGAATTTAGTAAGAAACACTTTGTACCCCACCTATTGCCCTATTTTTGAGACTTTAAGTGTTGATTTGTGGAACTTACACCGCGTTTTGTCTTGTTAATGGATAGTTCCATTTTCCAAATGTAAATCGAACCTACAAACTTTGCGTTTAAGGTCACACGCTGTACCTCTGTGCCAAGACGAGCTCTCTTATGATAGTTCTATTATTATTAATCCAATATTAGTTTAGTTTATGTGATCTCACGCCATCATTAGTTATGAGATTTATGACCATCTTAGAAAGTTATGAGTTCTTATTATTTAAAGAATACTAATTCAAATATACATAATAATTATTTCTTGTAATTACACTTAGAAACGCCAAAAACGTTTATAAATTTCAACAACATAAATAAGTTGTATCATAAATAAATTGTAACCTGAAAAAATGTCTGGCGTCCTGGTCAGAGCGCTCGGACGATTTTCCAGAGCTCTGTGTTCAATTTCTGTTACGTATTTTTTTTCATACGATTTTTAAAAAAAAAGTGTATATCCCATACACTAATATTTATTAAATTATAATAATTTTACTATTCCAAAGGGAAAGGGATGACTCGTCAAATCATTGATCGTGATTTTAAACTGCTGTATCCCGCGTATAGGTAGGCTGAGGGAACCTAGTATACACCGCTAAGATACACCGCTCTACACTTTCCTTTTAATTCCGGAGGAAGGTTCCTTTTAACAAAAAAAATTAATAAAGCATAGCGACAAATAAACAGCCAACCTATAAAGGCCGTCCAACTCATCGTGCCCAATGTAATACGAATAGAAGACGAGAGTCGGTACGAGCTCGAGTTTAATATACGTTTAAAGTTTTCAAACGAATGCATTGTTTTGGAAGTAACACAACACACCGATTTATATCCAAACTTTTGCTTGGGCGTGCATTCTCTTAACGATATTGAAGGCAATTTATAAAATTTTTATTGCGCATTTTATGTTATTTGATTTTATTGGGACTGTTGTATCGTAGCTGGCTTTAAACGTGATAGTTGTTTTGACAGGGTTTGATTCTCATTCGAGGAAATTATTTTTTTCTTAAAAGCTCTAGTTGGAAGTTGAAGCGTAGCGTTGTGTTCCGCCTTTTAGCACCCAATATATTGAAAATATAGTGAAAGGTGGCGAACAGTCAGTATCTTGACATTCAGTTACCTCTTTCTAACTTACGAGGTATACCTTGCAAGCGTAGTGAAAAATTGATATAGATTACATAAAAATATTTAAGGAAAACAAATTAAACGAAAATTTATTGTAAGAGCCTTAATCTTTGAGCGGGACTTAAAACCTAAATCTGAAGCAATAAATAAGTTAAGCATTTCACAGCACCGCATCGATCTTCATTCTCTTGAGATAAGGATCGCTCTCCATTAAGTGTTGTGTTCTAGAGAAAAATTTTAAATGCTATTATTTTAGTATAGGTCTTCTTATTATTACTTTACGTTTGTATCCTGCATATAGCAGGGCTTTTCATAAAATGAAAATCTTAAATATTTCATTTCCGTGAATGGGAATCGAGCCCATAACTTATAGCGCTTTTTCGAATTTGTTTATGGATAAAGCGTTAAATAGTGAGGTTCGAGAAGGATCGCTCTCTTTCCTCTTGTTTAAAGCTTTTTGGTCAGCCATTATAAAGTAAAGTATCGAAATGTTACTTTTTTTCATATATCAGGTTATAATATATTGCTATTTGCTAGATAAATAAAGAAATTGTAAATGACGTTAGTAGATTATAATATAATACTGTTAGAAATCTGAAGCAGTTAACGTTTTTAAAAAAATACGATAAAAACACATATTGTCTATATGATTCTAAAATAAAGAGATACTATGTAATTGCAATAGATGATATGTATCATCTACTAACAATACTTCACACTAGTTTACTTCCAATAGGGGCTGCTTCTACTGCTTTTATAATTATTTTAACCTAAATCTACCCTCTTTTACACGAGTACGCTAACAATACAATAAAAATACTTATATAGTAAAGAAACCTATCCAAATTTATGTACTATATAAATAATAAAATGGTTAATATCATAAGCCTCTTTTCTTATAAGTTCATTTGTTGTATTATCCTTTTACTAATAAACATAATAAATTTATGAATTTCATAACTTCTTTTACTTCGATAACCTAAAATTGCTATTTCATTTATTTATAAATAAATTCATAAAGTCCATTTAAACTACTGTTCTAACACACGTGTCTGCTTCTGCGCTACGAATGGCCCTTATTATAACAATATGAAATTTGTTAACGTTATTTTATCGGTATAGAATGTCTATTTTTATATGAATTTAACAAAAATATATAAATATAGAGGCCGGTCGTGGCGCAGCGGCACAAGGTGTGACTGTGAACCGACTGGTTGTGGGTTGAGTTCTGCCACTCAACACGCAATGCCTCTGGAATTCGGCAGAAAGTGGGGAACGGAGTGTCTTTCACTACGTTCCCTCTGCCTACCCTGCAGTGTGCGGGATACAGCGTGAAGCTGATTTGATTTTTTTATTTTTTTAACAAAAATATATATAAGGCCAGTCGCTGTAAGGATTATCGTGGGAACCTATAATTACAGCATACTAATGACTTTTGAGTATCGCTACGTCGCTACACCGCTACGTTGCTACGATTCTACGCTTAGTTATGATGAATTTTTTATTAATAAATTTATAAAACGAACTACTATATATATATATATATATATATATATATATATATATATATATATCTGATTAAACACGATGGTTATGGGTTCGATTTCAAATCGGGGAAATGAAATATATAATATTTTTATTTCTTCACTCTGATATCGATGCGAAAACGCCGCGTTGAGTTCCGCCAATCAACACGCAATGTCTAAAAAAATCGTCTAAAATTAGGAAATTTAGTATCTTCACACTAGGTTCTATTTCCGTATAAGTTAGCCCAATATTTTTTATGTAAGACAATTAGAAATATAACAATACGTATAATATACCTACATATATATTATATTTTGGCAACACTCATATCATCCAGTAGACACTCGAAATCGAAACCTATAGTTTCTGATTGAGCTGCCGTTCGCAAACGTCGCCATTACCTGCCGTGTATACTGGATTTACCGTGGACATTACCACAGTGTAAAAATTACAGTATAACAACATAATATTTATTCGTTTTTATTTATATGACGTTATTATGACCGATTACACTAAATGAACAATAATACATCTATAAATTACCCAATTTTGATGCTCAAAATATCCATACATCTTTCTAACTAGGTAGTATGTAAAGCAAACGTACGTTAGGTCTTTTTTTATGTGTCTTCTGAAAACGAAATACGATAAAAATATATATTTTTCTTTAATTTATAATATTGTTACTAGCACACTAGCTTTGTATTAACTCAATACATTTTTTATTGTTTTATTCATTGCTCTATTTACATAATAAAAAAATACCTAACTACCATATTGGGAGTTCGTCTGTCTGCTATTGCTGAATATATTTTAAATATAAATTATATTTCATATAAAAAAACACTTTTAATTAAAACGTCAAAACCTACTTTAAATTAAAAGTAAAAATATATTTAAAAACCATATCCCTTTCATACGTTCTTCAAAAATACCAACTAGTCCTTTTATACTGCTATATTTATACTATAACGCCGACGTCAGTGGATTCAATTAGCAACGGTATTAACGAGAGATTATCGATGGCGAGACCCTCTAGCAAGATATTAATATCGCAGGTCGAACGGAAAACCCGGATCTTGTCAATTATCACCTATTACTATAATCTTTAAAATTCTTAAATATTACTATAATCTTTTAAATTTCGAAGTATAAAAGTATAACTAGTCGCTTGCCATTATTTTTTTTCATATTCTGAATAATATAAAAAATGTATATGTATGTATGTATGGAAGAGTTTGTTTTGTACACCCTTATCTCAGAAGTACTATCAAAACTGGATTAAAGAAAGGAAAATGATCCATTCAATGATGATCCATCCAATGATGATTCATTTATTGATATAGACATTGCGCTATAATATTACATCACGTTCATGATGAACGATTAAATGTGCCTGAGGTCACGTTGTCTGAGGTCACGATAACCCCGGATGTGTGTTCTATGTGACTACGAGGGCGAAGCCGAAAGTAAAAGCTAGTTATATAAAAAATAAATCAAATAAATCAGATTCACACTGTATCCCGCACACATCAGAGTAGGCAGAGGGAACTTAGTGTTAAGATACTCCGTTCCCCACTTTCCGCCGAGTTCTAGAGGCATTGCGTGCTGAGTGGCAGAACTCAACGCCGCGCTTTGCCTTGACACCAGAGTAAATAAATAGAAATATAAATTTAAATAAATATTTCATTTCCTCGAGTAGGCATCGAACCCAAAACCAGTCGCGTTTACAGTCACATTTTCTTCCTCTGCGCCAAGACCGGCCTCTGGTTATAGACAGAAACTCTAAATAGTTCTGCATCATTTAACATTAATGTTTCAAAATTGAATGGAAAGTAAAAAACGGCTGGAGATTAGTGAAGTTATAAAAAAATTATTATTAATTTTATTACTTAAATTTTTTGTTTGTTTGTAAGCGCAACGATTTTGATAGTTAAAAAACTAAACCACCAATTTAATACTAAAATATGTCTTTTTACTACTTACTACTTTTCGCTATTCAAATACCGCGAATTACTTTATTAATAAAGCCGATGTTGTATATATTATTTATATACATAATTAAATAAGCAATATTTATTAATAAATAGATTTAATCTGTAATCCTATATAGTAACAGCGCACTAATCTGGCATTACCCCAGTTAATCCTATCAAGCTGCCTAGTAGTTTTATGCTGCTTAATATTTTAATTGGAACAGTTAGAATGTTCAGTTTGTTATTAGGATTATTGTAGGTACTGACAGCCTTATGTCAAGATATGTACTCATTTATATAAGTATTAACGTAAAATTTAAGTTTTTTTTTTTCAAAGAAATTCAAAAATTTTGTAGATTAGTTACTTTAAAATTCACAAGACTTTACATCCAGTCTGTCAGTAATGGAAAATATGAATGGTTTTTTTTTTGATAAATAGACTATATATGTATCTATTTCTATTATCATATCTTTTAATCTTCTTTTTATAATTCGGACTTTTACATTTTAATCTACGAATTTTAAATAAATACGTTCTTCCAAATGACCTGCGCCCAACAGTAAACAAACCTCATGGTAGTGGGTTCAACTGTCGTTCAGTGGACTCCCACTAAAAAGTTTTATTTGCTCTTATTACTATTAGTTTTATTTGATGATGAAATAATGTGTGGCATTCAGTTATGCCACCAGATATTTATTTTCTCGAATATTAAGCGCTATGGGAGGAACGTCTTTAACACTGGGTTCCTTCGACCTTCCCTAATGTCACGAACTTACAAACATCGATTTTAGCTAAAACTTTGCACTTTAATAGGTGTACTCTATTATATTGTTAAAAACAACATTAAACTAAACATAGTAAATTAAAAAATGATGCAAATAAGTCAAAGTATCAAAAAGTACACAGGTTTTAGATAAATTTATTAGATTTATTCAGGTGATCATTTCACTGCCCCTATGGGTCCGAAAGGGGCTGGTGAGAACAAATCGCCTAAGATTAACCAATTTGTCAAGTACTTTGTCAATTAGGGAATTTCTTTTAATAGTTAGTTTACTTGTTATTACTAGAAATAGATAAAAATAATATGATCTATCGTGAGAAATGGATTTTTTCAATTTAGCTTTCTAGGAATAAACAAAAATATTATAAAACCATAATATTCTTATTATATTATATTTCAGTTCTATGCATCTAAATACATTATGTATTTAGATGCATTATCACGTATTTTTTGCGTCATTATTTTTAAAATTATGAAATATACACGCCGGACACAGCAGGGTAGGAGCCTAGCTTAAACACACTCCGTTCCCCACTTTCTAGCGAATTCTTTTGCGAGTTGAGTGACGGACTCAACGCCGCACTTTACCTCGACGCCAGAGCGAAGAAATGGTTTCCTCGAGAGAAACAACCAGTTGCGTTTACAATCACACTTTGTGCCCCTGCGCCACTGGCCTCAATGATATGTTGCTATTATTGCTATAAGACCTAACCTCAATAACCTGTTGAATAAAATTGTAAGAGAATGTAATAATGTATGAAGTTATTAAATAACTAGTGTTTTGTGGACTAAAATAATTGTTCTCAGAGGAGCCCTGTATCTTCATTATAAGACAGACTATTAATTTTCGTATGGGTAAAGAATAGTTCTTTTTTAATATTCCTGAGAAGATTTTACAATAACCTTTACATTCTCCGAAGACGGCGATCGCATGCATCGTGATAGCTTCGACTATGGGTTGGCTGTCTAACAAGACAGAGGAGACCTGGTGTTAAGACACTTTCCATACAATCTCTACAACATTAAGTTTCGAATGGTGGGTCAACGCCGTTATCTTGTAACCAAAGCGCAACAATGAAGATAACTCATCTTCCACATGAAAATCGAACCACCAACAGCGGCGATGAAAACTCTAATAAAAAATCTAATAAAAACGCAATAGCCCAAAAAATAATGATCTTTTTCTTTCCTCTTATAAATTAGCTGAATTTTTCGTCGTTCGAGCCCAATCAACCCAAACTGTTACCAAAAGGAGTGCTTAATTACGGAGTACGGTCAAGTCCGTATTTCCATCGGATGCAATATTCATTAGGCTTTGACTATTTCGATTTTTACTAAGGGCCATCTATTATGCGAGATTGTTCGTTTGTGACACGTTAAAATGTTGGCTTTATGCGATCTGCCTCGTTTCGGCTATTTGGTTTTTAGGTTAGTGTTAATTGAGACCAGTCGTGGCGCAGGTGCGCTAAGTGTAACTGTAAAACTGACTGGTTGTGGGTTCAATCCTCAATCGAGGGGATGACATATTTATTTAAATTTATATTTGCATTTTCGGCGACGTTGAGTTCTGCCACTTATCACGCATTGCCTTCGGAATTCGGAAGAAAGTCGGGAACGAAGTGTCTTAACACTAGGTCCACTCTGCCTAACCGGCTATATGCGGGATACAACGTGATGCTGATTTTGAATTTTTTTCTATAACGACACATATTGTCATGTATCTGCTGTTTTATGGATTAGATAAGAAGAAAATAATGTTATATCACTTTGTAATTTATAGGTAAATCAATCAAACTTAACCTTCTTCACTATATATGTGAGATATAACGTAAACCTACTAACTAACGCAATCAAAGTAATATATTAATATACGTAATATAAAAAAAATAAAAAAAAACTATATGCTATGCATTAATGCTTGGATACAGAAGATATATTAAAAAAAGGAGCTAAACTTCTGAAAGTGCTTCGCTAAGTATGTAGAGTTATATTGTCGCTCAAGATCGTCAAATTCTAACAGACAGAAAAGATCATCGAGGAACGGCCACTAAGTTTAGATTTTGTCGCCGTTACATTATTGGATCATAAGAACAGGATTTCAAAACTTTACATAATAAAATATAAAACTGAAGAAGAGATTACTAAATGTGCCCTGTTTTGTTCATATATTTAATTGATTAATATATATGTTAAAATATAATATCAGATTAATAAAATTAGTAGTATATACCAAATCCAAAATATGTTCACTCAAACATACGCACGTTGAGCCGACGTACGGTTATCTTTAGCCTCTAGTGAAGTTATGGTATCTAGGGTTATTAGGTTCCTTACATAAATACTTCGTAAAAGTATGTAGGAATTTGTGTAATTGTAATTTAGTAAAAATAAACAAAAATTATAAGAAAATATTTTACGGTCCAAAACATATAATGAAATTAATTAATTTAAATGTTTAACCACATATCAATTTTAACCCTTTTGTCAAGTACCATGCTATATGCACAGGAAATGCAATTCACCACCGACCAGTAAAGTATTCGAGGTCACCGATGTCGTTACGCTTTAATTTACATTCAAAAGCGCTCATTAAATTAAATTTGCGCTAATTTGTTGCGTACTTGACATTTTCATAGCAATATTATGCACGGCGTCACCGTTTAAAAAAATCCGGGCAAGTGCAAGACGGACAGGCTCACAGAGGGTTCCGTACAAATTTCAAGATTGTAGGTCAAAAAAAGTTTACTAAAAGTTATAAAAGCTCATTTTTTTTGGAAATTAAGTACAATTATACGTTTGTTATAATTTTAACTATATTTTAAAAATAAATTTTCATTTTTCGGATTTCTTTCTGTTATTGGTACCACATTTAATAATTGTAATAGTTTAAGTCGTAATTAATTCAACACAGAGATAAAGAACGATTTGATCTTCAACGAAAAATTAAGTAGCACATAGATTTTTTGTTTCCTTCGTTCGTTTGAAATAAATCAATATAAAAATGCCTCAAAACATCCTTTCTACGTGTACTCTGTAATAACTACATACTTACCAATTGTACATTTAGCTAATAATATATGTAATTTAAAAATTGTACAGTAGTTAATATGCAATCATCTTCAATGCATCAAGGAGTTAATATGAATATTATGAATCCTTACCCAAATTAATAAATTAACATTTAAGGCTGTTTCTGAAGCAGAAAATAACATTATTCACTGACATCAGCACATTTAACAGAGTTTTCAAAAACATAACATAGGTAAAAAGAACGTAATGTTTCAAGAATATATACGTATAATAAATAATTAGCCTTTTGTATATTTTATAAATATCTAATATCAACATTGGTCGTATTTTTTAGTTCAAAACATTAAAAAAATCTTATAAAAATTATAATAATGTAGTAAGATAATCATATTAGGATATTACAGATTAAAGTAATAAAAAATCATATCAGAATTTTTTTTAGGTGTCAATTAATTTTGTATATTAGATCAATAATCATGTAGTTTAAGCGGGTGAAGCCGCAGGCGGGCCGCTAGTATACAATACGTGTATTTTATAGTAAGAAAAAAAGACTTATAAATTTGTAATACTTAAAAGAAAACTTCCTTACTTACTTAAACTTACTTACTTACTTACTCTACAGATTTTTTTTGTATTGTATCCACATTGTTGACTTAGAGGCTTAATTTTGAAAATGTTTTCTGTGTTTCAAGGGGTCATATATAAATGACTTTATATAATTGGCGGACAGGTACAAGGACAGCGAAGTGAACCAATATAAGTCTTTTTTTTCCTTGTGAGGTACGGAACCTTAAAAAATAGTATAAAATTTCAAGGTACACATTTTGTTGATGCTTGTTAATGAACTTGTTTCAGTTGTTTTTTCGTACTGGTTTACTTCTTAATATATAAATATTTATGATTAAAATGTTTTTTTTAATGTAATCGAATTAACAAAAAGAACTTAGTGCCATGATAGTTTTCTCTTTATTGTCTTTTGTGTAAGCAACATTTTCACTTTGCCTAAGATTTTCTTTATTATTGATGTTATTTAATTACTAAAGTCGTGGCATATCGAACTGTACGTAACGAATGTAATAATTTATTATTTATAAGTTTTAATATTCGCAATAATTAAGTATAAAAATGTAAATCGACCTCTTTATTAATAAAACGATGTTTAAAAAATAAGTAATATAGAACTGTCACCAAAGAACATAATAAAATGACGCTTTATGGTGGTCGGAAAATTCTAGATATACTTTTAGACTTGGAGCGGAAGTAGAAGGAGGTCCTCTAGAATAACATATTGTATTAGAATTTAAGATGGACATTGTACAAGCTTAACAGTATTTATTTTACTCTGAAAGAAATATAAGTTCTGTGAAAGCCTCGAGGTGTTTGATTTCGTTACACGATTCAATTCCAAATAGGAGGAGTGAGTTATATCCAAGTTCTCCCTCAGTTCTCTTTAATTTCACCACCCAACACAATTGTTATTAAAAATAATAAATATATATACATTGAAGACCGTTGTGTCTTCACACTAAGTTCCATTAATCTATTCACAAAAGAAGAAAAGAAAAAAAAAACTTAAGCACATACAAACATACATAAAAATATAATAAATCCAAATTTAATATAGCAAAAACCACTTCCGTACATCAAACTACCCGCAATGTTGTATCAAAATTAATTCGTGTCAAAATTTAACGTACGTTTCACGTACTTGGATTAGGAAGATTAATGCTATATGAAGTGCGGGCTGTAAATCGCACCACTGAATACCTGCGCGTTATAAATTACTAGTGTGTTTGAAGCCTAAACCATGTCACGGCTATCCGGCTCGGCTTGTAGCCTTATTGTAGCTTATTAGGTTAATTGTTACTATTTTATTTACGTTTCGCTGTCATTCTGTTTGATAAATTCTTTAGATTTCGCGTTTATTATTTAGATGTGTGTTATATTTTTGTGATTTTATGTTAAAATACTGGAGATAATGCTAGGTTATTGTAGTATAGCAGGTCAGAGCTTGATTTTAAACGCAATAGTTTTAAGTTTGATCCCTTTTCTTTAATTATATAATGTAAAAAAAATATTAACTTCTTCTTTGCATTATACAAAATTCAATTCATAAAAATATTTTTTTTTTTCATCAATATCTTCTTAAGACGTTATAACGTATAATTATCTGTGAACTGATTTTCTTTTCTCTGTAATATAGTGTAGAATACAGTATATATTATTATTCATATTCTTGAGTACCATAATTACTTCAATTGTTCTATTTTACATCATTGCAATACATTTCTATAGGTCACATAACATTTGCAGATATGTATAATGACACGTGGTTAACACAAAAGAATTATAATAGGTCGATTCATTATTGATGCTGAGTTAAATGTATTTTTTCATTTCTTCGCTGTGGTGTCGAGACAAAGCGCAGCGTTGAGTTCCGCGGCTCAATACGCCTCTAGAAATCGGCGGAAAATGAGGAGTATCTTAACACTAAATTCCCACTGCCCTGATGTCTGCGGGATACAGCGTAAAGCAGATTACTGCTGCACACATTATTGGATACGTCGCAAATGTCATATAAATAGTATTAATCAGCTTATAGACTCATGATCATATAGCAAGTTCGTAGTTTATTGTGGGTTGTTGTAGTAGTTGTACAACGCGTACTTGTAAGCGTGACGGTTGTGGTTTCAAATCCCAATGGAAAGAGTGAGTTATTTTAAATTCCTCACTCTAAGTAATACATCACCGGCAAAATAAAAATGCGACAGAACATTATAAATATGTATATTTTGAATAAACACAAAATTTGAGACGTGTATGTCTATGAGACCGAAAAAATCGTATAACTTTTTGACCTTCCATCGATGCCTGTTTGTTGATTTCGAGTACTTGCCTAATTATTACCAAAAGTCTTGGCTCAGAATTCCTGGTCCATGAGATATTAGTCAAATCAATGTCACCAATAGCAGATTAACATATAATGGCTCCCATTTTACATTTGTGTTTTTTATGGGATTAGATGTCTTCGTCTGTACATCTTTACCGAACATACAAAGCGAAGTGACTTATCACTGAGTTCTCTCTGTGTGAAAGATTTTATAATTTACTTTGTAAGACGACAGAGAGAGACAAGCACACATTGAAATGGAAGCTTATAACAAAAAACATTCAAAGTGAACGCACAAATAAAATAAAACGATATAAAATAAAATGTAGTCCTTGTCGTAGATCATTAGTATTCAGTATTGCTCCCAAACTTCCATTGTCAAAGAACTTTCGAGATGTCTGAAACCTGAAATTTTCAAGGACTCCTTGTCTATTGTACGATAGCGTCAAGACGCCGACTCTACATTATAATTACGTATAATGGCGCGGAACGTATAAGAAATTATTTTATTCTTCGGTTTCTTTTTTGAATTAATAAAGTTATTGTTAGTCATCAATTGTGATTGTGATTCCCATTTTATTAAGTTTTGCCACTCAACACGTAAATGTTTCGAATAGAAAAAAATGGTGGAACGTGGAGAGCAGTGTTCGAACACAAAAAAACATCATAGCAGGAACGCTTAGTCTAAAATGTATGTAAATAAAAAGTTAAAATGATCCTAGTGTTGAAACATGCCTTACTGTTTTTCGGTACTTAACGCCATGCTTTATGTCCGGAGATCAGTAAAAGGAAAATATTTTCTAAATTAGAAAATCTCACATTGTGGAGTTTGAACCCATAGTGTAGTCAGATGCTGAGCGCATCTAATAATATTTAACTCTATCTGTCTGTCAAGAGCCTTTATTACAGGGACGCTTGAAGATATCAAGTTAAAATTAAAACCGTATATTATTACCTAGATATTATTACCTAGATCTAAATCTAGGAGTCAAAAATCATAGGATACTTTCGGTTATATAATTAAGAAATTTACTAGGTGCCAAATAAAGAGGGGGCAAAATTTGGTATTAAAGCCGCTAGTTCAAGTGAGATATCAAGTGAAAGGGCCTTGGCTTAGCTAAGCATGAATTTCAGACAAAAAGCTCCAGACCACCAATTTTTGTACGGAATCCTCGATGAGCGAACCCAACTTGCGCTTGTTCCCTTTTTTTCACTAGATGCTGTTATCCAAGTGTTAAGAAAACGAAAATAATTTATTCACCTGGTTGGGAATAGAACCCACAATCGCCGCGGCCTCTACACAGATATTTATTTTTCATATGAATCAGAAATACGGTAGGTATTTCTAGCACCTACTATAAGAATAAATGTATATATATATATATAAATATATACATATAAATATATACACATAATATATTATAGGAACTCAATACAGTATACTAATTCAATTTAGGGTCAATACAAACTTGGCACTTTGACGTGCCACAAAAGACATTTCCCATAGACCTTTGATCAAAGGGCGTCGGAATTGAAACGGATGGAACTGTATATACATATATATTTATGCTTGTACATGCATTCAATTCGACAACTTGTGTTTGTGTACAGAAAACTTCTAATTTATATGACGTAATCTCTTTATAGAAATTGTAAATATTTAATTAATTACTAATATAAATAAATGAGATCCTCCATTTTCCTTTCTTTCGGATCCTCGCAATTCTTTAAAAAAGTAAACTTTTGTATACTGGCTTCATGGCTTGTGATTTCATCTGCGTGGGAAAGTAAATTTGAAGAATTCGGTGACAACTGTTTTTTTTTATTTGTCATTATAAAAATTATCATTTTACAGATATAAAATATAAGATACCTATAATAGGAATAATGGTATACTTCAAGCTAGCGAAGACGAGCGCTGCCGTAAGTTAATAATAAAGCTGACAATAGATAAACAATTGTAGATGACATAGGCTTCGTTCGAATAATAGTAATTCTTAATGTAAAAATAATTTTAGAAAAGAAAAAGAAAGAAAAGAAGAAGAATTCAACTGTCGAAGTTCAGCGACACTTTTACACAGTTTAGTAACAACACACGATGTCTCGAAAATTGAGTGAAAAATTTATAGCTAAGTCTTTTAACCTCAGCTTATTATACTGTACACGGGATACAGCGTAAAGATATTAAAAAAATATTATATAATAATAACAAAAAAGGTCATGTCAAAAAAGAAACAAAATTAAAAAATAGAATTGTCCAAAAACACCGGTTTCGCAAGCATTAAACTTAAAAGCCTATTCCAATGGGTTAAGGTACTAGTGCATACATAATATAGCATGAGGAGATTTGGCCGATACTTTGCTCTACTATTAATGTTGTGGGTTCACTTCCTATTTACAATTTATTTGTGTTGCTACATATTATATAAAATCCAACATGTATAATGATAGTTATTGCTCGCAGTTTTGCTTGTGTGGAATTTAGGACGTAAAATGTAAAATTCCGATTTTTCCCGTTCCTGTGGGAATTTCGAGAAATCCTCTCTTACTACTTCGCTACGCTTCGTAACTTATCCACATGCCAAATTTTAACTTTTTAAGTGCTGTAGTTTCTTGTTTTGTGCGTTGCCTGTTCAGCAGGAATGGAATGAATACTAAATTATAGTACATTTATCGAAATCAATTATAAAATATTTCTGAAGTATTTAATTTTTTTTAAATTTTGCTCAAACGCTATTGAAATATTCACGTTTTAAAATAGGTTTTTTTTTTTGATTGATTCACTCATCAAAAAGCTAATCCACTTCTAGATGGACCTAGAAACTTAATATTTGGTACCAAGATAGATTTAGAGATTAGAGATTTTATATAAGCACGAAAAATGTAAAAACAAAAATTATTGAAAGTGTGGTAGTTAGATCAAAGGTCGTAAGTAAGCAAAGCGATTTTAATAAGAAAAATATATCACTGATTAATAGTAATCAGGGTTGCGATTTTTATACGTTTTCTTAATAAGATTTTTTTTCCTAACTGTTAAATAATACTTTAAAAATGTAAAAAAATAATAGAAATATTTTTAACAAAAAGCGATGATATCAATAAAATTAATATCAAATGAGAGCCAAGTTCAAGAAATAAAAATAAAGATCACCTAACCTCACCTAACTTGCGAAAACTGCCACAATGTACTAATTTAGACCAAAATCTATTTATTTTACAAAATTGCCGCTGGAACAGCGGGTGCTCTATTTGTATAGAAAATATCCATAGAAATTCTATTCATTACCTAAGGAAAGTATATTAAAGAAAATAATGTATATAATAGTTCGTACAGTGCCTGTATAATCAAGGTCTTCTAGGCATTTCCGAGGTCTTATTCAGAACACCTGAATTATTTTATTTATTTATATATATGTATCAAATTACATATTTATAATTCATTTTGTTACTAACAATAAAAACTTAATAGCTGATCAAAAAAATAATCTTTACGCTGTATCCAGCAGGGTCGGCAGAGGGAACTTAGACACTCCGTTCCTCACTTTCTGTCGAATTCTGAAGGCATTGCGTGTTGAGTGGCAGAACTCAACGCCGCGCTTAGCCTCGACAACAGAGCGAAGAAGTGGGAATATACACTGATTTAATGTTAAAATTTAAATGACTTTTCCATCCCACTCGAAATAGCGCAGTAATGCTTTACGAGTATATACACGCAATCCAATCTAGTAGAGATCATATTTAAGATGCGGTTGGGTGCTGTTACAAATCGTTGGTAACATACACATATGTATACTATACTATTTTTTACAACCAAACCGTATATCAACAGAGTAGAGTAGGCAGAAGGAAACCTAGTGTTAAGATACTCCGTTTCCCACTTTCCGAAAAAATCTGGAGGTATAGAGGTGGAACTCAACGCCGCGCTTTGCCTAGACAGCAGAGCGAAGAAATGAAAATAAAAATTAAATAAATATTTCATCACATCGAGTGGGGATCGAACCCACAACCAGTCGATTTTGCAGTCACAATTTGTGCCCCTGCGACACGACTGGCTAACTAACCTGATAGGATAACTCCAATACAGCTGGAAGTACACGATCGCAAATATAATACAGCACCTACGTAAAAAATTGCCGAGTGACAATTTGAGCTAAAACTAACAACACTACCGCCGATTCTTTCTACCGCTGCGCCACAAAGGTCTGTCTCTACATTATATATTATGTATTAATTTCGTATATTTATATGAAGTTTTAATTTATAATACGCAAATAGAACAACCATTTTTAAATAATAATATATTTGGTAACAAAAACGAACAACACATTCGATACCCTTGTGATATGTTTGCATAAATATTTTATTAAATTGTATAACTTTAACGAGGTTGACTATATTTTATAACGCTATATGAAAACAACGTGTGAAATTGAATATTTAAATTAGAATTGCATCGTAATATGTTTGTATAAAATGTCGTAAATACTTTTAAAATGGGTTTAATTGATTTAACAAAGCGTAGAAATTAAAAATAACCTATTTTTTTAATTCTGAAATATACTTACCTATAGATATCGAGGCTGTAGTGGAGTAAGATTGTGAGTTGGATTATTATTCAATGGAATATATATATTTTTTATATGATAGCTGATAAAAAGACGTAGGAAACGGACTGTCTTAATTAGTCTTAACTAGGTTCCCTATCCGTACCCTGCTATGTACATCACGAATAGTAGAAAAAATATCTTGAAAAGGGAAAAAAACAAAGATTTAATTTACTATTTGTTTCTGTATAGTAATATAAAATTAAAATCGCATCGAATCCACAGTTATCTTGTCATGCGGTAAAGGATCTATTTATTAACAATTCAGCGATTTTAAATAGAATCGAAAACGTGCCAACTCGCCTGTAGCCGGTTTGCGGGCCGTAAGAGATGTCATATTATATTAATGTTAGTACCACTATTCTGGAACTACAGAGGGTTTTAATTCGGGTGGTGGAGGTGGGGGTTCAAAAGAATTTTGTACGTTTTCTTGATAAGTTTTTAATCTTAATGTGGAATAATACACTAAAAATGTTAAAAGGCTAGTTGTAGTGTAGGGGCACATAGTGTAGTGATTGGCTGTGGGTTCGATTCCCACAAATCCTCAAATATTTATTTAAAATGTATATTTCCATTTCTGCGCTCTGGTGTCGAGGCAGAGAGGTCACTCAACACGCAATACCTCCAGAACGGAGTGTCTCCTACCCTGCTGTGTGCGGGATACAGCGTTGACGCTGTATCCCGCTAATTTGATTTTTATTTATAAATTCTGGTCTATTAATATCATTATCCTAAATGATATCTACGTAAAAATTATTAATATATATAAGAAACATTTCTTTAACTGTTTTGCTAAACGATAGTATAACTTCCATTACAAACAGAATCCAAAAACAAAAAAATTCAGTAGTTGTATCGCATTTAAATCGTATTTCTCTCACAGTATAAGCGATCACACGTATACTCGTACAAGGTCCTGTAGTCAGTAAGACATGCTGTATCCGTTAGCTGTAAATTTTCTAAATCTATTTATATATGGTTACGTGGTACATATATCCAGCAAAAAAATTATGTCTTTCATTCGAACCAATAGTTCCTGAAAATGAACATTGAACGAAGTAAACTATTCAATAATATTAGTAAAGATATCGTCGTTGTACAAAAATAAGTCAAACTTGCGACAAATGAACCAATATATTATGATAAATGTATAATGAACCAAGATTATTGTACATTTTTTTATCCATGACGGTATTCGAAGCCGTGACTCCTTCTTAGAAGTTACAGATACTAATGAATACCAACATAAGAAACCTATAAAAAATATCATATTCAACTATAATTACTAACAAAAAAAACAATTTTATACGGAAAATTCTTTTGTTGCAGAATTCGCGTATACAGCGTGTTCTCGAATGCCGAGTGTCAAACGTAATTGGCAGGATATGTGGAGCAATACAATTTGTCAGATTTTGCGTATCGATGGGCTTCAATGTGGGACAATTAAGAGCACGCTGTATAAATGTAGGTGGGTACTGTATTTTGTTTTTAATGAAGCCATTTCATTAGTTAGGTTTTGAAATATGAGTACATATCGACAAGATAATAAGTTCGATTTCCATTTAGGCTAGAAGCAACAAAAAAAGGAGTCATTTCGACCGTTTATGTATTTTTATATTACCTAGTGATACCAATATGTTTTTTCTATATACCTATTATAGTATACCTTTATGTAGAAAAGAAGGAGGTCACTAAGTCCTTAAACACAGTATATACTTTCAGCAGCGGAGCAAAAGGAACTTAGTGTGGGTTCCCTCTGCCTACCCTGCTATATGCAGGATACAGCGTGAAGCTTAAAAAAAACAAGAGAGAGAGAGAGAGAAAACCTCCATAGCCACAAGGTATGCAATCGTAAAGAATATTTTCTCAAGATTGACGTGGATGTAGATGGGACAAGGATGTGACAACAGTTGACAAAGGTCTTACTGTTCTTTCCTTGGGCAAGGAAAACTGGCGTAGGCCTTGTAGTACTTACCACCATTTTTACCTTTTTTTTTATAAAAACATATATTTAAAATGTAAAATGTATTCCACTTGAATAATACAAGTATAATAAGAATGCTATTCTTACTATTTACTATTTTTATTTTATTACTAATTACTATTTTTATTTTATTTTTAGGGCACTCGAAGTCTAAGTTAGCGAAGGAACTGTCTGTTTGTATACTGAGAAATCGAATAGTTATAATTAATAATACTCTTGCAAATATTTTTACTTTTTACTACCATATTCAGTAAGCCAGGTCTCAGTTATTAAGATTCCATATAATTTTGTTAGAAAGTAGGCTATGTCTATAACTGTAGTATATAAAAATATATATAATATTATTAGAGTCTCGTGCTTATGAGAGCGCGTACGTAGATTCCATATTTTATTATAATTTGCTACATGCAAACCTAGAACTTTATGAAGGTAACGGAGAAAACATAGTAAATCGGTTTCGATATGTAAATGGATAGAACAAAATTTCTAATCCATTTAACTTAAAAGCCAAGGCCTTCGTGGCTCAGGGGCACATGCGTGCGACTGTTAACGCTATGGTTGCGAGTTCGATTCTCACTCAGTGGAATAAAATATTTAATATTTCATTTTTCATTAGGTAAAGACCCAAAGCGCGTCATTGAGTTGCGCCATTCAACATCCAAGGCCTCAAGAATTTGATGGAATGTGTAGAAAGGAATAATAATAATTAATAGAAAGGGATTGTCTTAACAATACGTTACCTTTACCTAACCTTCTGTATGCAGCATACAGTGTGAAGCTAAAAAAAATATCTGGAAGCGTTCAATACTCCTTCGTGTTACTTGAATGTCAGACTTTTTTAAAAAATATGTATAGTGATATTACTGTTAGGTCACTTTCTTTACTTGCTTTTAGTTCGTTCATTAGACATGTTTCATATACTATCGTAGCGTAGTAGCACAGCGTCAGCGCAGCACAGCTGTAAGCGGGGTGGTTGTGGGCTCGATTCCTTGATTGACTTGTTTCAATTCCCTCTTTATGGTAGACTAGCGACCCGCTCGCGGCTTCGCCCGCTTTAACAACAGAATTATTTACTTAAAACACTAAAATTATATTCATGTTTAATATACCTATAATGTATATTTGCAACGCACTTAAGATTTCTAATGTGAAAATTATTAAAATCTTAGGTCGTATTTTCGTACCTCCCATAAGGAAGATGCAACTATCAATATATTAATTTCTTTAAACTTTTGCCTTAAGGAGTCCTTAGAGCCTAAGTTATGGTTATAGCTATATAGTTATAGTTATATCGATACTTACAATAAAATCCTAACTCATCGGAGTCTGGACATGGAAGATATATTAGAAAAATTGTTATTACGGACATTTAACAGTGTAATAGAACTTGGTCAGTTTGTCTGTTTATCTGTGCGTTCACGATAATTTCAGAAAGGGCTTAACCGATTTAAGTGCAGTTTTGTAACTTCCTTTAAATATTTAGTTTTAGTTTTATTTTAATTGGTTCACACAAAATTAAAACCAGATTGACGCTGTATCCAGCCTATAGCAGGGTAGGTAGAGGGAACTTAAGTGTTAAGATACTGCGTATAATATATGACGGACGTGCGAAATGAAAATATGATTAAATTACAATTCAATTCCCCAAGTGGGAATCGAATCCATAACGACACGTTACAGGCACAATTTTGTGCCCCTACGCCACGACGGCCTTTAATATTTATACAGAATGGATGCGTCAGTGCTTCTTTTACGGGGACAGTATATAGGATAATTTTTTTTTAACCCATACCTAAAAAAAATAATCAAGATACCTCAACAGTTTAGACGTAGGTTAGATACCAATAACGTTAACACATACTACTACAAAATATTACTAAAGACTAAGCAACTTTGAACTTTGCCGCCAATACCTACGACTCGTATGCGGCGGTTTCCTTTTGATAGGCCTATGTCTGTCTGCGTCTTTAATGACAAATAGCGTTTTATTTTAATATCAACGATAATTTATTTTGTATAAAAAAATAACTTTTTCATTTTTGAGATTTTTTAAATTGTACTAGGCTTTTATAGAGTAGTTAAAACTATGGTTTCTTTTAAAGTGGTGCTGACAAAAACACTATATAATTGAGCATATTTAATATCTATAGTGATTTTTAGTGAATACAACCAATAGTTATAGTTACAACACTTGCAAAGAAAGCATATTTCATGCATTTTTTTAATTTTTATACCTTTTGAGAAACTACCAACATTCTTATCGTTAATAAATTATTTTTTTCAAAATATTTTTTTTTTGTATTTTTTGAATATTTTCGCGCCATTATGACGAAAAAATTAGACAAAATAGTCAAAATTTTTCGTTCAATTCAAAATGTTCAAAATTAAAAGTTAAAAAATGTTGATCGAAAATAATTATACTGTAGGAGTATTATATATCCTGTTTAAACTTGTTTTTTTATGATATTATGTAGAATAATATATTCTATAGAGGAATCACACATTCCTCTTCACACTTTGTACTCTTTAGTTATAATACGTAAATATATATTTTAGAGGTTATTCTGAACTAAGATGGCAGCTCTGTTCCCGTATTTACGTATCTGATATATCGATATAAATAGTAGAAATATAAATCATTGGAAAGAAAAGAAGAAACGCAATTATATTGCATTTTTTCTTTTTTTCATACTTGAAATGTATTAACAAATTTACATACAATTCATTTGTTTTGAATATAACATTAAGGTTGATTCATAAAATATATTTGGTACTTCCTTAACATGATTATTTCATGTATTTTTTTTACAAAGTTTTGATTAAGTTATCGTTATCGTGCCAATGATTAAAATGTATTGATATCCCCACGTGATCCATCTAAACTTTTATAAGCTATAGCAACCAGCTCGCGGCTTCACCCGCTTAAATTTGTAAATTATTTGTTTGTTTCGGTACAGGGAATTACGTTCCTGTTTTAATAAATAATGTATGCTTGCAGCGTATTTAAGATTTCTAATGTGAAAATTATTAAAACCATGGTGGCATTTTAGATTTTCATTAGAAAAAATATTATTGGGGGCAGTTAACAAAGTAATAGAACCAGAAACAATAATATTTGTAAATTTTGTTTGTTTGTTGGTTTTTCTGTTAGTCGAGACTTATCTCAGAAACGATTTAAGCGATTTAAAGAGCTAAGATGTGAGCGCGGTGCGGGAGCGGTAAAATCGGTTTAATTGTTTTTACTGTTACATTTGTCATGTATGAATGGTGTAATGATTAAAAAACTGACCTTTATAACTATTTATTTATATCCTCATAGAGAAATGATAGCTTTTTTGGGCACTGTTAATTTTTTAAGAAAATAAATTTGATCAAAATACACTTATTTATCTATTTATCTATATATATAAAAGGACATGTACCTGACTGCCTGAGGTAAGACGCACGCACACCCGTAACCGCTGATGGGAGAAACGTGAAGTTTGGACAGATGTTTATTTTAATAATTTGGACATCGACTAATAAGGGATTTTGAAAATTTTTAACCCTAAACGGATGAAATAGGGGTTGAAAGTTTGTATGGATTTTTTTGAAAACACCACCGATTTTCATAAAATTTGAAAGTCAGCAGACTCTTTAAAATATTTCATTGAACACGTGTTTCATGGTTTTTAGAATTCATCCTCTTAGGGATGAATTCTAAAAACAATGGACGGGGTTGAAAGTTTATAAGAAAAAATCTTTAAATCGCCACCGATTTTTATAAAACATTAAATTCAGACTGTTAAAAATATTTTATTGAACACGCTTTTCGTGGTTTTTTTAGAATTCACCACTAAGGGTGCTAATAAGCAGGCAAAGTCGCGCGCGCCCGCTAGTTTTAAGATAAAAATTAAAATAATATATAATATCTTATATATTATATTGTTATACTGTAATAACATATAATATATTTATCAAAATGAGAATGTATTGTTTTGTTTGCTCCTGATAGTTATTACAACACATGCAAGGAAAGATCATTTTAGAAAGTTGTTTAATTATATTAGAATTATAAAAACTACTAACATTTTTATGGGGAATAAAATATTGTTTGTGTTTTCCACCTGAAAAACACTAAGGGGAGAAAAAATAATAAATATATATAAAAATATAGATACCACATTAGTATCGATACTGTTGTACTGATAATAATAAATGAAAAAAATGATAGACTACGTACAGGATACCTTTGTATGCAAAGTTTAAAGCTATTCATTATGACAGGATATAAAATATATATATTTTAGATGTCCCTCTGTACTACGATGGCGGCTCTGTTCTAGTTTGCACTTTTTCCTTTGAAAATTAGTTATTGTAACATAACTCTAACAGTGACACATGACATTGGCAACTTTTTGTAGATATTGATGTCTTCTATGAAATTGTAGTACATCACTTTGCTCTATTGTCAATAATTTCTACAGCCTACGCGATAAAAGGTTTTTTTTTGGTATTGTTTTACACCTTAATCGTCTAATTGTAAAAGAATTTTCCAAATTGGTCTCGTAGTTTCGGGGCCTATTCAAATCAAATAAGGAAACAAAAAATCTAATCGATTGTCTTAATAATTTTAGTGATATCGACGCACCTCCCCCTCACCCCCGCAGAGTTACTCGCCACGGTGCGCGAGGCCACACGACACGCACTCCGCATTTTTTATTATGACATGATTTTCTTTAGATTGATATTTTTAAATTCGTTATATCTTTTGAATGGGATATCCGATTTTATTAATTTAAAAAGTATTTTACAGGTATTGAAATTATCTTTAATAAAATGTCATTTAATAGGATAAGGATTAATGCAGAGGTATGAATAATATGGTTTGATTATTGTCGGCACTTTTGTTAACTTATAAAATATAAAAAAATGGTTATATTGTCATAACTACAGTAGTTGGACATATGCTATCGCGGACTTTTTTATAGATATTGATGCGCTCTACAACACTGTAGAACATTGTTTTGTTCTATTATCAATAGTTTTCGCAGCGCATGCGATGATAGAATTGTTAAGATCAATTTCTTCACACCTTGGGTTACATTATTGCATTTTTATTAGGGATCTCTATTTTTATTGAAATTGTAATATAGCCTATGCTGGTCAGTGAAGATGCAGCTTTCTAATAGTGAAAAAAATATTGAAATCGGTCCGGTAGTTTTTGTGTGAAAACTCTACAAACATACACACATACATACATACAAAAATACAAATCTTACCTCTTTATAATATTAGTATAGAAGTATAGAAGTATAGACAAAGAGCATCACTGAGATACGCCAGCTTACACGCCTACCCTGGTATACGCGGAAAAGGGTAAAGCTGCATATGGGGTGGTGTAGCTAAACTCCGTGTATTGTTTAAGTAGACTAAGAAGTTATATTTTTGAACTTCCCTACCATCGCACAGTAAGCAATTGCAGTTATAAACATACGATACATAACATACGATATTAGTCAAAGGTAACCTGGTAACTTAGTGTTAAGACACTCTATTCTCACCAATATTCATACCACCTCATTCTGTTATTCAATGTAAATTTAAATATATACTTTAGGTAAAGTGAGAATTTTTAATCATGGTACTTTAATGATGTTTATTTTTCTAGTTTAATAAAATTTTATATCTGGGGCACCTTTACACTTGTGTTACGTTACTCGGTAATTATGTTCTTTATAAGAAAACGGTGTTAAATAAAAAATCAGCTTCACGCTGTATCCCGCACACAGCAGGGTAGGCAGCGGGAACCTAGTGTTGTGTAATCGTTCACCACTTTCCGCCGAGTTCTGGAGGCATTGCGTGTTGAGTGGTGGAACTCAGCGCCTCGCTTTGCCCAGACACCAGAGCGAAGAAATGATAATGTAAATGTAAACAAATATTTCACTTCCTCGAGTAGGAATCGAACCCACAACCAGTCGATTATACAGTCACACTTTGTGCCTCTGCGCCACGATTGGCCTCAAAGGTGGTGTTAAGTATTTGAAATATAAATTATTACAGTATTCTATATTACATGTTTTTAATTTTTTGCTCTTTACCCGACTGGGACTCTTTAACCGACTTGCAAAGGGAAGGTTTTGTTTTTACCCTATAGCAAAGTATTCAGTATTACGTACCGTATGCTGTGCTCAGAGTTAAGACGAAGTGTCTAAACTCTAAGTTTACCCATTTTCGATCCTAAATGTGAATAATAAATTTATTCCTTAGTGAGAATCGAACTCACAATCGTCACTTATACAGTCAGACGCTGTCAAAGGCTGCGATAGCCTAATATTTATAAGTATACAGTATGATAATATTAGTAAATATTTTTATTCTTTGCTTTATAAAATAAAAAAATGGAATAACTTAAAAACGCTTGACGTCCACGAAAAAAAAACCGTCCTTTATTCAGAGCTCCTATTACTTTATGTTCCCCTGGTGCTCGAGCCAGACCTTTTTTAAAACAGAGATTTTCCTTTTTGTTTGTTTTTTTAATGACGTTTATATTATACTTCGAAAAATATATTTTCTTAATATATTTTAGGTACAATATGATTTGGAAATTGCGCCTTAGTCACTAACCTATATATTATAAAATATCTTAGAGGAACGAGTTCGAGTCCAGCTACGTTTAATAGCAAAACTTAACACTGCGATTTCTCTACCAGAACAGGGAAAATGAAAAACAATAAAATATATATGAAAATGTCTGAGCGGGAATCGAATCCACATCACGCTTACAATCGTTGAATTTGTTTTTGTTTTACAAAAACAACGACGATTTAATATCATTTAAAGCAGTTTTCAATTCAAACACTAAATTAAGTTATTGGACATTGAAAGACCTGACAACAAATATGTTTACGTTAATCAGGAATCGAATCTACACCCTCCAAAAGCCAGGACTAACAAATAAAACAACACAAATTGTTACGTACGTTTATTCGCCATTAAAGTGACACCCAATGATCATAATGTTTATTTAATTTACAAAATAATAAACACATGTATCACAGAACAACTTTTTAGTGCTAAAAATTGACTATACATCGAATGTGGACGATCACAAGTAAAGAAAAAATTGAAGACTCACAATATTTAATATACGTATTGGGTATATTACTAAAACAATGTAGCTACAGTACGGTTAGCAAGTCGTGGCCGCTCTGAAGTTAGGTTTTCCTGAACTCTTGCGCATTGGTTCACTCGGTAAGAAAATAATTGGTTGTAACGAAAGTCGTAAAAGCAAATCTGTGCAGCCTTTTATAGATTCGGTGGCCATGATCGTTAATCGTACTGTATGTAGTACAGATTTAGAAAAAAATATATATTAAAAGCTAAATTAATTGAATATTATTTTATAGATACACAAAATAGTAATATTAATTATATTTCAATGTATTTTTAGCCTTACACCATTCATTGCAAAGTTTGTAAAGTAGGCGCAGTATCCATAGCAAATTAAGGTATATCGGATAATTCTTTGCTCCTAACCGGAATCGAACCTTAACAGTAACAACCGCTGTGCCGCTGTACTATGACGGCTCAATATAAATTAATATATTAAATAACAATCAACATTCCTTTTAAGTTCTTCTCATATAATATAAATAATAACATTAAAAAAAACATAATATTCTTTATGATAAGTATTATAAAATAATTGAAAAATATAATCGCCAAGTCTAATTAAGTAATACTTAGAAATAATATTTTTTCTGCCTCTTTGTCGAAGAAAATTATATAAATTTCAATTATATCTAAAATAATGAATTTGCTGACTAGAGCATTCCATTGTTTCGACATTTCATTTTAGTAATACTTTTTTGTCTGCGTATACATATGTATGTATGTAAATGCTTCTATATTCTGAGGCAAAAACTATTTTTTTTCTTGACGTTATTTTCTATACATATCATCAGGATAGGCCTCTGCTTATAAGGTTCCCTCTGGAACCTGGGATTGAATATGCAAAAGTGAATTGTTGAAACAAATTGTTTAAATTAAAATGTATAATAAACATGCACTCCCTTTAGTCGGAATCAAACCCACAACTGTTGTGCGTAACGTACTCATCGAAATGTAGAAAACATAAAATAGTTTTAATTATATAAAATCAAATTCATATAATATTAAAACATCCTAACTATTAAATATTGAGGCCGTTCGTGGCGCAGCGGCACTAAGCGTGACTGTAAAACCGACTGGTTGTGGGTTCGATCCCCACATGAGGAGATGAAATATTTACTTAAAGATATATTTTTCTAGATCTTCGCTCGTGCGTACGTGCTTCGTTGCTGTGTGGTAAGGTAAGATATATTTTTATATATATCTCTTACCTTAGAACTGAGATAGGTTCCATTAAAAAAATCACAAATTGATTTAGTAATATACCATTAATTCACTACAAACAAACAAATAAAAAATACTATATCATTAAATGTTATCCTATTTCGTTAATATAAATAAATACATAGTACTCGTATATTTACAGTTATTTAGCGTTATGTATAGAATTTGGCACGACGACATAATATTTTCGGTCCATGTTTCACAATGAAAAGTAAACTTTAGTAAGAAATTGTTAGACAACTATATACAAATAAATGTTTTATTTCTTCTACGACCAAGAAATATATTTTAAGCAATACGAAAATGCAAGAATAGTCATATATTATTTAAATATGTTTTTGATTAAACATATTGTTTTATTTTAAAAAATGTAGTCCGTTCCATTAGACAGTGACTGACGGACAACGCACAAATGAAACTACAGAACTTAGAAAAAAAAAATAACTTAGAAGGAAATATAACATGTACTTTAGGGAGTGTAAAGGAAAATGGATTTTTCTTTTTAAGGTTTGTCATATCATTACAGAGCAGGGATACGTAGCTTTAAAAGGCCACAATAACCTCAAAGACACTATTTTTTTTGTAACACTCGATATAAAATACAAGCGAAAACGCAGCTTTACCCATTTAGACAATTTTTTATATTATTAAATAAATTGTAGCCTATGTTTTATTCTGGTATATGAGCTATGTTACTGTAAAGTTTCATCTAAATCCGTTCAGTAGTTTTTGCGTGAAAGTGGAACAAATATCGATCTTCACAAACTTTCACATTTATCATATTAACAGGATAGGATACAAATAGTGACTACTTACTTTACTTCTCTCACTACTACCAGTATTTTCTTCATTTTTGCAACTAAATTCTCATTTTGATTCAAAAAAATTGCAAAGCATAATGCGTTAATATTACATTGTAGTACGAACGAACGTGAATGCTATTCAGTGGTGAATAATTTTTGGTTCAGTGTATGCCCAGCGTTCCATGTACCGTGAATACTACTGACCTACTAATTGTTATTTTTTTGTGTATTTTTTTATTTTATTTAAATAAGAATTATAATAATATGGGGCAGAGATTTAAGAGATCAATCACTGTTATTACTGCTTATCTATTCTATAAACTTAATATAAAATAATTAGGTAAAAAAAAATTGTATCGAAGTAGTATCGAGATTGGAGTGCCATAGAAATGTTTTAAAAATTAAATTTTATGAAAATCTTGAAGATGAATGAATCCTAGAAAAAGCTTATACTCATCAAACAGTTTATAGTAAAATTGAGTTATCGCTACCAGAGCTAGGTAATGAAATATTAAATATGTCATTTTCCCGAGAAGGAATCGAACCCACAACCGTCGCGTTTACAGTCGCCCAGTCGCTTGTGCCACTGTGCCACGACGTCATCTAAATACGAACTATTTATATGAATATATCAACAACATATCTTCCTAAAATTGAATTTTTTTTTTCATAAAACATCCATTAAATCTACAATCTGAATATTTTATTCAGTTAAGAATTACTTGGCAAGGACTTGGAAAGTTTCATATCGTTGTGTTATTTAAGTGTGAATCTTGATATATGCGATCGCGTAGAGCTTATCCAAGATGTGAGCTTTTTTATGTTTTTCTTTAATAAATCACTTAAATGCTTAGAAGAAAATTATTCATACGAATATAACTTTATGGTATACTGCTATAATAAATTCATATTTTAGTCATATTTTTTTTTAAATATTTTTGTCTGTGTGAAGAAAAGCTACATTTGATATATATTTTAGGAAACATAGAAAAATTTAACGTAACGGAACCCAAATTCCTATCTCCTTAGTATAATCTAAGTGTAGAATGACACTTAAAGGTATTGAAATTAAATTAAATATATTCAATCCTCCGAGTGATAATCGAACTCACTACGGTCGCGTTAATGGCCAGACCCATATGCCACTGCGCCACAATACCTTTATAATTTAACAATTATCTTCATAATATCCCAAAAATAATGGATTATTTTCACATAAACTACAATCAAATTTATTTATATATTTACTAAAATTTATTGATCAAACTATTTAGATTCTATTCAGAATATCTAAAAATTTTGTATAATTGTAATAAAATTGAAAACTTTTAAAAGTAAAATAGCCATTCCACGAACACAATTTACTTTTAAAGCTAAACAAGTGTCTTTTTATTTTTCTTTGAAGTATAATAAAAGTTCTATGTTAGACTTGTACGATAAGAAGCTTTGTTCCATAGTGTTTAATCCGTGATTAAATAAATATACAATAGTAGCAAGGATTGTAAATTTTTAGTCCACATTTATAATTTTCATGAAATTCTTTTTAAGTGATTTATCAATATTTTCGATTTCTTGGTATCACATGTAAATTTTTGTGTTCGGTGCCAAGTTCTGGAAAAATTTATATCGTTGTTCTTAAATAATGTATTAAGTAAAGTAAAATAAAATGTGTATATATTTGTAAATATTCACATGTAAAACATGGACCGACTGATTGACATCTAGACTTATTGAAGTAATTTATAGTTAAGAATAATAAAATAGATGAGATATTACGACACTTAACTTAAAGGCAGTAGTAATAAGTTTGAATTTTAGAATATATTTCTAATGAAAAAAAAATTATGTTTTAAACATATTTAATACAAATGAGCAAATTTTTTGCAGTGTATGTAATTTATAAATTACACAAAAGTATAATAATAGGCCTTTAGACATTCGTAAGAATTTCGTTGCAAGCATTTTTTTCAATTTATACTAGGAAACTATTATTTAGTGTCAAAACACTCCATTTTCAACTTTCCATTCGAATTCAAGATCTTGCGTGCTGAGTGGCAGAGCTCAACGCCGCAATTTCTTAGACAGTTACCTTACATAATTAATTATACAATATTACGATTTTACACCATCTCAGTAGTAACATATGTAAATATATATATTTAATTATAATTTTTACGTGTAATAAAACATCGAAATTCAGTGCTTGCTATAGTTATAGAATAATTTAATTTTTAATTTTTCAATATATTTTTTTGACATTTGAATTTCCACCCATTCTTACATATTATTTTTGATTTGTTTTTATAATTATAGTTTTATTTACAAAATGAACTTATTTTACGTATCTTTTATTTAGATATTATAAAGGAAATGAAACTGGTCATATATAGTGTATCAATACTTGATTTTTTACTTATACGAATTTCAAAAAAGTTATACAGAACTCTAATATAATCGTACTTGAAAAAACACACCAAGTAAATATATTTTGATTATAATATCATCCACTTGTAATTTCATATCCATACAGCCTTAATAGAAAACGGAAACAGAAAATGTAAATAAAAAAATATTTACAAAGAAATTTCACATACAAATGAAACAAACTTACAACATGACTGTTACTAAATTATAAAATTAAGCAAAGTCATAGAGTTGAAAAGAATTATTTACGCTCGAAAGTGACATCATTTGTATCGAGTTCCCGTTTAATAGCCTTTTGTCTGCACCAGCCGGGGACAGAACAAAGCTTTTAAGATAGCAATAAAAACTTACAACGTTTTAAATAGAATATAAAAACGACAGAATAAAACATTTTTAGCAGGATTTTGAATATAAAATGGTTGAGATTATGTTTTAAATATATTGTTTTTAATATTGCACAATTTAAATGTATAATAATCGATTTTTTAGCCTCACGCTGTAGTGCGGGAGCACACAGAGCAGGTTAGGCAGAGAGAACATAGTGTTAAGACACTCCATTCCCCCTTCATCGCATCGCGTGTTGAGTGACAGAAATCAACATCGTGCTTTGCTTCCACATCAGAGCAAAGAAATGGAAATATAACATTTAAGTAAATATTTCATCTCCTCGAGTGGGGATCGAACCCACAACCAGTGGGTTTTACAATCACACTTTGTGCCCCTGCGCCACGACTGGCCTCAATCGATTTTTTAAATATAACTTAAGTGAGTGAGTGATTGAATAGAAAATCCGTATAATAAACAGTCCTCTAGAATTGTCATTACTTTCTTCTGTTATATCATTAGAAGCTTTTTGTTTATTTTATTTATTTATGTAATTATGTTTTATTCCCTTTATTCATTATATTACATTATTTTTTAGAAACAATGATCGTAAGAACATTCTATTACATTTTTTTTAAGTTATTTTAATTATATTTAATAATAGAAAATCGAAACATCAAAACATAGCATCGAATGGGTGGAAAAAATTATCTACCTAAAATCTATACTTTTTACAATAACCACCAGCTTGTTATCCATTAAACTTGTCTCAAGGCACTGTATTTAGATAATATATGAAATGAGATGCACGACGCCAATACCATTGCTGTCTTGGCGGAACTCGAACCTGCGAACAAAGACAAGTTGCGTAAGGCTACTATAATTATTGAAAATTATGTGATATAATTATGATAATACCAATATTTTTTTGGCTTTTCGTTTTAACTCGTACATAGGCTGTTGATAAGCGGAACTCAACGCCGCGGTCAGTTTTTTGTCAGGCAGGGTTATAATAGCCTCTAATAAATAACGACTATTTACAAAAAAAAAACTATATTAATAAAACATTATAATTTATTTGCTACATGTAGTTATATATTATAATAAAATACACCAAAACTACGTAAAATTATCAATATATTTATAAAAATAAAACTTCAAAAGATAATTTGTGATAATAACCTTGAGTGTATTTTTATACAGTAATGAACTTGGCTTTTTTTATTACATTTCTTTTAGTTGCACAGCTAAGTTCTATATAATAATTTATATATATAAAATAATTTATATATATAATAAATGTTTATATATATAAAACATACATATTTTAGAAATTGAACCCACAAACTAAAATAAGTAAACAACTAAAATAAGTTTTATTTTAGTGTAATTACTAGAAAAAAAACCAAGTACTGGTATTATTTCAAGTAACACGATTTTCATATACATTTCATTAATTATTACTTTAAAACGAATTATGAATTCCAAATTGAATCTAAAATATCGTTTTGTAAACGTTTTCAATTTATGTTTGATTCGTACCATACAAATGATTAAATGTATGTACTATGTAGTTATTAATATTCTGTGTAATTTATATTTAGGTCAATATGTAATTTGAAATATGTTATTTGGCTGAAAGTATGAATTAATTCATTTAAATTAACATATCTTTTAAGTGTTTTTAAAAATTTGATTAGTTGAAATTTGTTTTAGGTTTACGCTCTTTTCCCGCACATAACATGTTAGGCAGAGGGAACTTAGTGTCAAGACACTCTATTCTGATTAAAACTGCTCCGTCCCCACTTTCCGCCGAATTCTACAGGCATTGGGTGTTAAGTTACTTAGAACTTGCTTCGCCTCGTCACCAGAGCGAGGAAATTAAAATGTTTAATATTTAATTTAATCGAGTTCGAATTGAACCCACAACCTGTCGTGTTTATAGTCGCTAGCTTGTGGCTTGGCTCGGCTGGCCTCGAGATTTTATATTCTTATATCATATATTTATTGAAAACAAATTTCTTTTTCTTTTTCTGAATAATTGTTTACTTTTTTTCTTTTGTACGTAACTTTTCGGCCACATAAGCATTTTGTAGTGAATGGCAGGAATTCTAAGTATGTTGCTTAGATTGAAGAAACATAAAAATTTTATTTAAATTTATGTTTGAACCTTCGTTAATTGAAGAAGTGTGAATGGCGGATCTCAACGCCGTTATTCTACCCAGCTATGTGCGGGATACAGCGTGAAGTTAAGAACAATCTTAAGGCTGCCTTCTATATGACTACTAGTATAATTATACACCGTGTGAGGATCAAACTTGTAACTATCGTTGCTTAATTTAACGACGGATTATATTAAAAAAAAAATATAAGATTAGAAAACATAGATAAGATAAGATTGAAAAGATAGATTATTATAATCATACGTTAAAGAATTGCAAGAAACCAATGAACAACATCACAATAAATAACATACCCGATGCGGTATACATAGACAGGTGTGGTGATCTCGCTACTACAATAGTAGCGTTAGTTGACCTGATATACGGTGGTCGCGCTGGTTGATTAGCTTCACATTTCACTGATATGGAACCTTTGGTAGTCGCCACTCTTACACGGTGGGCCCTCCAACTCGAGCGGAGGCCAAAGTCGTCGGGAGGGGAAGACTTCTGTGTGGCCACTGTCTAGCCATGGGTCGCCCTGGTAAGAAAAATATATTATAATATGATTTGGTTATTATTATTATTATGCTTTATCAATCACAACACTTTTTTAATTTTTATTGTTTTGAAAATGATGTGAAGTACACGAATAATTGTTATTCTTAATAGCATTTGTTGTCATTAACGTACATTTATTGGTTATAAAAAACAGAAACTGTAGATAATATCCAAAATATTAGGTGGTAATTTGACCTTACAAAATTAAAGTTCTCAGTAGCAAAGACTAACGAACTAAATGTGAATCATCCTGTTTAAAAGAAAATTTATAAAATAAAAAAAAACACATACTGTTTTCTAACAGAGAGTTTCCTACCAAAAATCGATACATTGCGTGACTAAAAGGGCAGAGGTAACCTAGTAAAATACTCCTACTTTCTGCTGTATTTTTGAGGAATTGTGTATTGAGTAGAGGAACTCAAAACCGTACTGCCTTGGTAACAGAGCGAAAAAATGTATATATAAATAAATTATACTTATTTCCTCGAGTGGGAGTAGAATCCAAAACCGTCGTGTTACAGTCACATACTTCTGTACTTTTGCGTCACGACAGCTTAAAAAAGATATTAATATAAATAAACTATCTTGAATATTCTAGTCAATATTTCAAGTAGAACATTAAAAATAAATTTAATATATTGAGATATATTAAAGTTGAAGCGACCTAGTTAGTTGATCGGGGGGGGGTAGATCGGGGTCTTATCAAAACGTCGCGAGCAACGTTACGATCTGTAACAGATAGGAAGAACTTGGAAGAAATTGCTTATATTTTATATATAAATCACTCTGTATCACGCACACAGCAGGATAGGCAGAGGGAACCTAGTGTTAAGACACTCCGATCCCTACAATCTACCGAATGCTGGAGGCATTGCGTGTTGAGTGGCAGAACTCAACGCCGCAGTTTGTTCGACACTAGAGCGAAGAAATGGAAATATAAAAATAAATATCACATCTCACCGAGTAAGGATCGAACTCACAATCAGTCGGTTTTACTGGCCTGGTCTATTTTATATATACATGATGTTAAATTATGCTTTTTTAATATTTTTTAACCGACTTCGAAGAACAGCTTATCAGTTTGCAAATATATTACGTATATGTTTCTTTTTTGTGTTATGTGTGCACTCTGTAACCCGTCAATTGCAGGATAGGCAAATGGTACTTGGGAACCTAGTTTTACCACTTCCATTCCTCATTTTTCACCGAATTCTGCTGGCATTACAAGTTGAGTGGCGAATTTCAACACCACGCTCTATCTTATTACCAGAGCGAAGTAATGAAAATTTAAAATTTGTTAACCCGAGTGGGATAAAAACCGACTCCTTTTACGGGAGCAGCTGGTATATTATATGACTACTGTATATATCAATTTTAATTTAAATGCTTATATTTATTATAGGCTCTGTTTAAGGTTTCATTAAAATATTGATTCTTCACCATCGTATCGCAGTGGTTTATTTATATTATTTACAATTCCCATTTCTAGTAGAGAGAGCAGCGTGGAGTTACGCCACCCAACACGCAAAGTCTCAAAACTTTGACGAAACTTGAGGAATAGACTGTTTGAACTCTATATAACCTTTTCCTATATGCGAAAGGATAAAACTTAAAATAAACTGTAACTTACTACAACGAATAAATAAAAAAGAAACAGAAAATTTTCGTCCCGCTGTATCCCGCACATAGTAGGGTAGGCAGAGGAACCTGGAGCCAAAAAACTCTGTTCTCCACTTTACGCGGGATTTTTCGATACATTGGAGGTACTGAACGACGGTTTTACCTTGGTATCAGAGCGAAGAAATTAAAATATTAATAAATAATTAACTTTTTTTTTTTTCAAATAAATTAATAAATAATAATTGAGTCTAGTCGTGGCGCAGGAATACAAAGTGTGACTAGTCGTGGGTTCAATTCCCATTCGAGGAAATGAAATATTTATTTACATTTATATTCTCATTTCTACGCTCTGGTGTCGAGGCAAAGCGCGGCGTTGACTTCCGCCACTCAACACGCAATGCCTCCAGAACTCGGCGTAAAGTGCGAAACGGAGTGTCTTAACACTAGGTTCCCTCTGCTGTTTGCAATTAAGGAAAAACAGCGTGATCTAATAAAAAAAAATCATACCCTCTAATGGGGATCGAAGCCACAACCATCACGTTATAGTCACATCCTTGTTCTTCTACACCACGTCGTACAATAAAATTGAAATTAATAATTAAGGCCAGCAAAATACTGTTTTTGCTCATCCAAAAATGTATACAATTAAAACCTATTTAAAACAGAGAATCATTAAAACAATGGATTTATTGAATACATCGCAAAAACTGGAACAGCTCTTAAATAAATAACTTCACGCTTTATCCGATACAGTAGTTCAGATTACGTGTCGACTCAAAAAACATTGTTAATTATCACCTTTCGGATGATATCCGGTTTTAAAATGAAGTTTTTGACAGGAAATAATTGATATTTTAAAAGATTTTTGAGGTTTATAAAGCCACTCGTGGCGCTGGGGAACAAGCGTGCGATTGTAAATGCGGCAGGTTTTGGGTTCGATTCCCACTCGAGGAAATTAAATATTTAGCTTTTTACGCTCGGGTAGCTAGGCAAAGCGCTGCGTTGTTTGCGTGTGCCATTCAATATCCAATGTATCTAGTATTCGGTGAATAGTGTCTTAACACTAGGTTCCCAGGATCCCTCTGCATACCCTTCTATGTTATTCTGGGACGTAGGCCACGAGGTCAAATGGAAATAATAGTTACATGACGTATTCTGAGTGCAAGAGGTAGCTCTCATAGCCGGTACAGTAGGTCGGTCAGCCTGTCTGTATGTCTTCGTCCATAAAAGGACCATACGACACAAAAATAACATTTCGATTGGATCTAGTAGTTCCTGATATAAGCGTGTTCTACAAAACATACTCTTCAGATTTACAATTTTAGTGTTATCTATATTATTTTTATTCTGTACTGTATTCTAGGATAATAAAAAGAGAAACACAGTTATGTATCACTGTATTTTCTAGCAAAATAAATAAAAAATCAGCTTCACGCGGTATCCCACACACTGTAGGGTAGGCAGAAGGAATGTAGTGAAAGATACTCCGTTCCCCACTTTCTGCCGAATTTCGGAGGCATTGCGTGTTAAGCAGTTGGCAGAACTCAGCGCCGCGCTTTGCCTCGACACCAGAGCGAAGAAATGGATAATATAATTTAAGTAAATATTTCATTTCCTCGAGTGGGGATCGAACCAACAACCGGTCGGTTTACAGTCACACTTTGTGCCGCTGCGCCACGATCGGCCTCATATATTTAGCAAATATTCGAAATAAAAAGTTCTTGTATAAAACTTATGTTAATTTATTGGACTCAGCCATTATAAAATTAGAGCAAAGATCAAAAGCAGATAATCTAAGGCGTGTATTAAATTATAATACGAGTGTAAGCTTTATATTCTTTGATTTTTCGACTGAAGCGAAGCCCAAAAGAAGGATAACGCCACGCTTTGCCTCGTAACCAGAGCGAGGAAAATAAAAATATTAAATACTACATTCCGTATCGTGAGAATCGAACCCACAACCGTCGCTTTTATGTTTACATCTTACTTATTAAATACAATTTTCTTTCATTATTCTTCATAATATTATATTTAAATTTATCATAGATAATATGATATTTTATATACCTTTTCCTGCTTCCCATCGACATACCACAAGATGTTAGCGGCCGGCATCGATGGCTTTGTCGTACAATTAAGTAGAACATCTTCACCCAGCTGCACACTGCCTGGCACACCCGTTATAATGGGGTCTTCTTTCATGGTTACTAAACAAAAATAATAAAAATAATCATTTATTTAATGATGAAAAAAATACCAAAAAGTCTTGCAAAAAGCTCGGCGTTGAGTACCGCCACTCAACACGCAATGCCTCGAAAAATTTGGCGAAAAGTGGGGAACGGAGTGTCTTAACACGGGATTTCAACTCTAGACAATTCATTATTATTTTCATTTGCTCGCTCTGGAGCAAGGCACGTAACAAGGCGCGACAATGATTTTCTCTCTGCATACCCTACTAAAAAAATATGGCTTCCAACTTACCAGCCACTGTCAAATACTTCGTTTGATTGACAACAGCGAACCTGGGACCCTCCGTCGACACTTCACAAGTGAAGGAAATCCTGGTGTTATACCGTTTAGGTAGAATAACGCTGATCGAGCAACTGTGCACATTGCAGAAACCTTTGGACACACTTCCTGCTGTCGTGTTGAATGTTCTTGTTGGCGGCTGTGCAGAAGAAGAAATTGTTTTATTTAATGCATTTACTAGATTGAAGATAGGTCGTAGATTACAGGTTCGATTTTTATTCAGGATTAGTATATGTGTGATATGTGATCTATCTGTTTTGTATCAGATCTCATCTACAATGACGATTCAAATTAATTTATATATATGGAATTTAAATTTTAGGACTTCTAAGACATTCTGCACAGCTGCTCTTCCCTCTCAGTTAATTCTTACATATATGTAATGTCAGTTACGGGTTCACGAGTTGGATTCAAACCTACAACTATTCCGTTCAAAGTTGAAGTATCTCACTCACCCACGACGACCTCATATTTAATTAAATTGTATTTTTGAACGTATACAAGCACATATATAAAATCCTATACATATTATTGCAAATCACAGTCATGTAATTTCATTCAAATCCCACAGCATTGCCCATAAAACTGTACTTCAATATAAATTTCCAATATTAATTTTAATATAATTGACCAAATACGAGTATGCGTGTTATTGGTTAAAAAAAGTATTTAAAAATTAAAAGCTTGTCGTTTTTTTTTTCCACATGGGTAGAAAAAGGTAACCTCATCACAAGTTACATATTAACTGACGGATTTCAACGCTGGACTTTTGTCTTGTTACCAGAGCGAAGAAATTAAAAATAAATAGTGCCCCTGATTGGGAATCGTATTCACAACGTTTATACAATCAGACGTGGTCAGGGTTCTTGGGCTATAAAAGATTTTAACAAAAATAAAAATTAAATATATTTTAGTCTTATATTTAATTTTTGCTGTAGCCGGCCGTCGTGGCGCAAAGGCACAAAGTGTGACTGTAAAATCGACTGGTTGTGGGTTCGAACCCCACTCGCGAAAGTGAAATATTTTTTTACATGTATATTTTCATTTCTTCGCTCTGGTAACGAGGCAAAGCGCGGCGTTGAGTTTCGCTACTCAGCACGCATGCCTCCACAATTCGGCGGAAAGTGGGGAATGGAGTGTCTTAACAATATTTCCCTCTCCCTACCCTGCTGTGTGCGGGATACAGCGTGAAGCTGTTTTATTTATTTATTTTAGTACTATAGCCAAATTATATTTTTTTATTTAAGTATGTTAAAATAATATTATTTATTTTTAGCTTCACGCTTTAACCTATATACCAGACAGAAATAAACGAGAGCGGGGAAATGAAAATGGTGCATATCGGCCTCCTCAGTGTACTAACACTATGGAGGCCTGCTTCTAATCAGCATTAGTAAACTAAATTCGGATAACATGGGAACCACCAAAGATGTATGGGTTCAAATCCCGCTTCATTTACATTTTTATACGAATTTAAAAAAAAAAATTTTCTAAATGAGTAATAAAACTATAAAAATGTCCCTATTTAACTTAAATTTCTTTAACCAACCTGTTGTTCAGGTGTATATCTGAATATTTCATTGTTATCACGATACCACTTGACAGAGTGGAGCGCTGGATCGCCCTTCTCGCTAACGTAGTGGCAGACGAGCTGGGCGTCGTGTCGCGGGTCACCGTACTGTGGCACCTCCAAGTAGGTGATGTTGTGCGCGATTGCTATCGCTGGACAAAAGAAAATGTATATTAATAGCAGGAAAATAGAATTTAGTGAAACATGTGTGGGTTCATTTCCTAGTTGGGAAATTTTTAATTATCAAACCAGATTGAGGAAATGCAAATGTTTTTTATGTTTTAAAAAAAAAATACGACAAGATCCTGGCTCCATCATCAGAGCAGCTCGCTGATATGCTACATATAATTGTTCCATAATGATGCAATAGTTACTAGTAAATTACAAGTAGGTAGGTATATTGCATTAGCAACCCGACTGCGGCTTCAGACCGTTTAAAGATATATTTATGTGTAGTGTTGATGGAGATGAATAAAAGGTCTCACTCACTCACTCACGGTTTACACTGAGGATATTCAACACCACTTTCAAGTACATATAGTTTTAACACAAATAGTAATTCACAATACAGTTTATATAAAAGTCAACCACAAACATATATATAAAACAGAACACTATAAATACTGATTTATATAAAAATAATAAAGAAAACAACGGAACGTATGGAAAGCGCAACGAGTGGCAAACATCGACTGTTATAATTATTACCTGCCGTCGACAAGGAGGTAGATGAGAAAACGACAACTCTTTAGCGGGTCGGTCGACGTCATATAAATATAGTAAATAGTTACTATAAAAAATATAAATACTATTAAATGTATGTATATAAATGATAAATAATTAAATTACAATATTGAAATATATAAATGACACATATTAAATAAACTATAAGTGTAAATAAAAGTTCCCTACACATTCTATAGCCAAATTATACAAAAATGTTAAATAAATTGTAGCCTATGTGGTATTCTAATCTATAAAATCGTGAAGTTTCATCCAAATTTAGTCAGTAGTTTTTGAGTGAAATTTGAACAAGCATCCATCCTTACAAATTTTCACATATATAATATTAATAAGATTAAATAGTTACAAAATTACGTAATTATACGATTAAAACTTGTAAAAAATATCAAAAAAGTTGAAAATTCGTGTTGCACCAAGAAATTAATGTAACCGCCGGAATTGCTTTTGCGGATGAGTTTCACTCCATGCCCAGCCAAGACCGTTGGTATTCAACAGTTGTCAACATTCGATCCGAAGCAAAACAATGATTTGAATTTTTTAATTAAAATTGAAATTGAATTATTTCGTTTGGATTTATTTTGTTTATTTAAGATTTTTTTGGGGATAAGATATTTTGGGGTGTATTATAAATGTTTAAAAATATTTAAAAAATAGTATTCTCTCTTGCCAAACGATAATTCTTAGTAATTATCTTTGGGTAGCGGAAATTTGTAAAAATCTCCCTACAGAGATGCTAACAACATAAGTAGTAACAAGCGTATAAGAATTTCGACGTAGCTTGGCGAGAACGTATGGCTCAGTGGTCAGAGCGCCTGGTCGGTTTCCAGGAAGCGGGGGTTCGAGTCCCGCTACGTTCAAATTTTTATACGTTTTCTAATTAAGTATTTGTGTATTATAAATGTTGTAATGTAAGAGATATAGATGGTATACGTGCAGACACTATGTACAAAAAACCGGACAAGCGCGAGTCGTTTTCTCCCACTGAGTGTTCCGTACAAAAATTGGAGGTCTCGAGCTTTTTCTAAATGGATATGGATGGATGAAATGGGATGCAAATACCATTTTCCATCCAACTTTTTATGGACCAGATATACTATAATTTAAAAAAAGGGTATTTAGAGACAACCTCATCTTAAGACATTACATTACTCACTTTTCGCCCAAATTTAAAGACATTGCGTTTTGAGTCGTGGAACTCAATACCGCGCTTCATTTGGTTACCATAGCGAAAAAACTAAAATAATTTATTCGTTCTATTAGAAATTGAACCTACGACGCTCACATTTACAGTCACACACGTTAACTCTATGTGTCACTGCTCCAACGGCCACTACATAATATGTAAATTTTCTAACTAATAACCAATATATATAACATATACAAACGGCATATTAATGAGCCAACTTCCATTCGGCAACGAGGGTATGCAATATGAAAAACTCGAAAACTTTGGCCCGCGAAACAAATTTAATCATAGTTCCCGAGTTATATAAAATCTGTACACAGATTTACATCCATGTTTCCACAAACTAACTGCTAACTGTTTATGTTAACGTAATATTTCGCTGCAAAAACAATCGCTCCCGGTACTTGAAAATTTTACCGCAAACGCTGCTGGGATGTATAAGCACCCAGTGAATTTGTTGTTAATAAAAATTTGGTTTGGTTAAGTGCGAGCCGGAGTCGTCTATAGAGGCTTATCTACCAATTTTTGAGGTAGAGAAAGCACAACTCATAAAAGTTGACAAAGTAAAGCTTGTAATGATTTTGCTTTTATCAAATATCATCTATAAATTTTCAAATTTCAGATTTTTTACATTATTTTTATAGTACAAGGAACTAAAGATCTAAATATTTCATTTTATTTGAAACCTCCATGTGATCTCAGAATGAATAGTCTTGACAGACGGAGAGATGAACAACAGAGTCATCCTATAAGGATTTTTACATGAAGAAACATTTACAGTACAGAACCCTAATAAATAATATATAGGCTGCTTAAAGCATTTTCTGTATTTTAAAAGGGTGCGTGAAAGGATTTATAGATATGACACTCCCATTTACTTTTGGGTCTTTTAGTGTATATATCATAAAATATTTGAAACGTAGTATCTAGTGACGCAGTGGCACAAAGTTTATATATAAACACGACTGTTGTGTAGTCCAGTCTCAGAGGAATGAAATATTTTTGTTTCCTCGCCATGGAAACAATACAAAGTACGGCGTTGAGTGCCTCGAAAATTGAGCGGGGTGTGGGGAACGGTGTATCTAAATAATATGTTTCCTTGGGGAACATATTATTTAGATACACCGTTTACCTGCTGTATACGGGATACAGCGTGAAACTGTAAAAAAAATAACAATATGTTTATTATATGTATGTATTGCCTATAAATATTGAAGACGTGGCAAAGAAACATTGGCGTTATCAACACACACACACAACACTTCGTTTTGCTCCATCTTAAACACATTGCATGTAGGGTTGCTACCTAGCTAGCTAGCTTTTATATACACCAAAGAAATGACAATACTTTTCATATATATACTATTATCGAAGGCGCTACCACCGTATATACATTCAACAACTGCACTAGGATGGGTTCAATTTGGAACAAATTTATTTTGTGATCTACTTTTATAAGCGGCTTATATAGATTATTTTCGGCAGAAAGTTATTAGATAGATAAATTTCAATCAGTAAAGTTTTGCTAGTTAGTATTCGAATGAGTTAAGTTACGAACATTGGTAAAAAAAAATGTTTGTTTGGCTTTACAATGTATCTTGTTCATAGTAGGCAAAAGGAATAGCGTTAAGACCCGTATTTATAAATTATTCACAAGTCTCAGATCGATCTTGAGATGGCGTTTTCATTCATAAATTATAAATGTATGAATTAAAAGGCATTGCGCGTTGAGTGGCGAATTTCAACGCCGCGTTTTATAACGAGCGAGGAAATGAAAATATGAAATATGCCTGCTTCCTCGAGTGGGAATCGAGCCCATAACCTGTCGCGCTTACAGTAGTATGCCTGTGACACTGTGCCACGACGGTCCTGAAGAATATAATTATGTAATATTTTTTTTTTATATATGTATATTTTTTAGTTGAAAAGGATCAAATTTACATAATATCCTAGGCTGAGAAAAAAAATGAGCGCTCGTGATGACATAAAGACAGACAGAAAGTCTACATTTCCGAGATGGTGTAGAATAAACATACTAATATTTTGAAGCTTGTTAATTGAAAAATTATTTTAATGACAACTGAGTATAGAATTTTTTTATTTTAATTTTGATTTTGTATGAGTGAAAAGCAGCGTTTTGACACTTGCATTAACTATTATATTATTAAGCAGGTTCAAAAAGTCACTTAAAACTATTTATACTAAAATTATAAAAATTGAGGCTAGTCATGGCGCAGGCGCACATAGTGTGACTGTAAACGCGAGGGGTTGTGGGTTCGCTCCCTACTTGATTAAATGAAATATTCATTTAAATTTATATTTCCAATTCTTTGCAATGCAAAGCGTGGCATTTAATTCCGACCCTCAACACGCAATGCCTCCAGAACTTGGTGAAAAATAGGGAACGAAGTGTCTTAACACTAGGTTCCCTCTGCCTACCCTGCTGTGTGCGTTATATAGTGTAAAGCTGATTATAAAATGTTTTATTGTATATAAAAGTTCCATTAGGTCTAAAGTCTATGTGATTCTATGAAGCTTTATGAATTTTGTATGATCCAATAAACGTTAAAAGCTACAAGAGGAAATCGTCCAAATGCTCCAGAATAATATATTATACAGATACAAACGGTGTAAGGCTGTCATAATAATAAATAATATTTTAAATGTTTTTAGAGTCTGTTTATGAAGGTAGAGAAAGGTGGAGTATAATATATTGAAGAGAAGAAAAAAAATATATAATTAGAAATTATGAACTGATTTGAGGTTATCGTATACAACATATGACTGTAAAAGCGACGATTGTGTGTTCGATTCCCACACGGAGAAATTAATTATTTATTATTTTCATTCTCTCGCTTTGTCAACAAGCAACTTAACACTCCCGCCACCCAACACGCAATATTTCGGCGGAATGCAGGGAATAAACTGTCGTAGCCCTAGGCTCCTTCTGCTTAACATGCTGTACTTGAGATCCATCTTAGAGCTAAATAAGTATATATGTTTGTAAAGCATACATTACTAATAGTAATTACTATTTTAGTAAAAGCTAGAGGCCCACTCGCGGCTTCGCCTGCATTCCACCTATAATACTTTTACTGTGCTGCATTTGCCAGCAGACGGATACAATAAGTTAGTAACAACTCGTTTTCATAATTAGTGTAATTTAAAAACATTAGGAAAGAAAAATATTTCTTAAGAAAAGTATTTTTGATTTAAATGCTCTCTAAACATTCCTTGGACGGTTTCCAAAGAAGTGCGGGTTCAATTCCCGCTACGTTAAAATTTTTATACGTTCTCTTATATAAGTATTTGTTTTCATAACTGAGAAAGTGTAAGCACTACGTGGCTGCTTAAGATGATGTCATCGGCGACAAGGGCAACCCCTGTACGAGCCGAAGACTGACGACCGTAAACAGAGTGTTGAATTATTTTAATTTTACATGTTCTCGAAATATATACATCCTATTTACGTGATATAAAAGCCGTTGCTTATCTTCATTAAATTGCCTTGATGATGGAATAATTTTCGTTCGTAAGTTTCAATGTCCACCAAAAAAATGGTAAAATATCACTTTGCAATTTTCAACTATTTTTTGTCACAAAAAGCCTTATAGTTACTTATATATAAGATATAAATATACAATGTCCCGGACTTTTTTAGAACTAATGAAATATTCATTTAAATTTATATTTCCAATTCTTTGCAATGCAAAGCGTGGCATTTAATTCCGACCCTCAACACGCAATGCCTCCAGAACTTGGTGAAAAATAGGGAACGAAGTGTCTTAACACTAGGTTCCCTCTGCCTACCCTGCTGTGTGCGTTATATAGTGTAAAGCTGATTATAAAATGTTTTATTGTATAAAAAGTTCCATTAGGTCTAAAGTCTATGTGATTCTATGAAGCTTTATGAATTTTGTATGATCCAATAAACGTTAAAAGCTACAAGAGGAAATCGTCCAAATGCTCCAGAATAATATATTATACAGATACAAACGGTGTAAGGCTGTCATAATAATAAATAATATTTTAAATGTTTTTAGAGTCTGTTTATGAAGGTAGAGAAAGGTGGAGTATAATATATTGAAGAGAAGAAAAAAAATATATAATTAGAAATTATGAACTGATTTGAGGTTATCGTATACAACATATGACTGTAAAAGCGACGATTGTGTGTTCGATTCCCACACGGAGAAATTAATTATTTATTATTTTCATTCTCTCGCTTTGTCAACAAGCAACTTAACACTCCCGCCACCCAACACGCAATATTTCGGCGGAATGCAGGGAATAAACTGTCGTAGCCCTAGGCTCCTTCTGCTTAACATGCTGTACTTGAGATCCATCTTAGAGCTAAATAAGTATATATGTTTGTAAAGCATACATTACTAATAGTAATTACTATTTTAGTAAAAGCTAGAGGCCCACTCGCGGCTTCGCCTGCATTCCACCTATAATACTTTTACTGTGCTGCATTTGCCAGCAGACGGATACAATAAGTTAGTAACAACTCGTTTTCATAATTAGTGTAATTTAAAAACATTAGGAAAGAAAAATATTTCTTAAGAAAAAGTATTTTTGATTTAAATGCTCTCTAAACATTCCTTGGACGGTTTCCAAAGAAGTGCGGGTTCAATTCCCGCTACGTTAAAATTTTTATACGTTCTCTTATATAAGTATTTGTTTTCATAACTGAGAAAGTGTAAGCACTACGTGGCTGCTTAAGATGATGTCATCGGCGACAAGGGCAACCCCTGTACGAGCCGAAGACTGACGACCGTAAACAGAGTGTTGAATTATTTTAATTTTACATGTTCTCGAAATATATACATCCTATTTACGTGATATAAAAGCCGTTGCTTATCTTCATTAAATTGCCTTGATGATGGAATAATTTTCGTTCGTAAGTTTCAATGTCCACCAAAAAAATGGTAAAATATCACTTTGCAATTTTCAACTATTTTTTGTCACAAAAAGCCTTATAGTTACTTATATATAAGATATAAATATACAATGTCCCGGACTTTTTTAGAACTAATAAAATAGAATTTTTTTATCATAGAATGTACTGACTTAAATTTTAGTATTTTTGCAGCGTATATACTTATTTTGTTATTTACGGCTAACTAAGGCTTACACTATAGCACTCCTGAGGCTGGACTTTCATATAAAACAAAAAGAGTTGACCAGTATATCCAGAGATCTTAGCATTAAAGCAAACAAACAAATAAACTCTTCCGCTTTATTGTATTAGTATAGAATATTTATTGTATTAGTATAGAATTAGGCAATCGAACCCACAACCGTCGCGTTTACAATCGTACACTTGCGCTCCTGTGCCACAACAGATATGCGATAACTGTAATACCTGCGGTATTTACCCAAGTAACTATAATTTTGTATGTAAATATTAATATTATTATGTCACAAGATTATTATGTTCTCAGCTTGTTAATGACATGCTAGTCCCAAAGGACAAGACTATCAGTTTCATCTAAATTACGTAGATTAGTTTATATGAATATTGTGCGTCTCCCGCAACCCTACTTGCGTGCAGTGTACGTCGAAAAAAAAGGAACGGGAAAAAAATGTGATTACCCAAATCACTTTTTTTTCCTGTTCCTCTTGGAATTTCCGGAAAACCTCGCTTAATGCTTCTTCCCAAACATACTAATAATTTCAACTTATTTCAAGTAGAAAAAAAGAATATAGTAGTAGTCCGTAGAAGTTTCAAGAAATCCTCTCTAAGTATTTCTCTACACTTTCCAAGGAATCTAGATGGCTAATTTTTCCGCTCAGAAGATTCGCTTTGTCAGTCAGTTATTCTGTAATGGAAGAGTTTAATGTATCCTTAGTTTGGTGCGCGCTGGTAATTACATCGTTATTGCACCAACCTTACGTTACGTAAAACTCTTCCCTTACACGACTACCTTCGTAGGGGGATAGGTTACGGCACTTTCGCTCTGGTGTCGAGGCGAAGAGCGGCGTTAAGTTCCACCACTCAACACGTAATGCCTCCAGAATTTGGCGGAAAGTAGGGTACGGAGTTTCTCAACGGTAGGTTCCCTCTGCCTACCCTGCTGTGTGCGTGAAGCTGATTTAATTTAATTTTAAATTATCGTATTTACAGTCACATGCTATCTCATTTCGTTACATTGCCCTCTTATTACTAAATGCTTAGGTCTTATTTAGAAGTCTTACAAAATAAAATATTAAATATATTTTTTTAGCTTTACTTTGTATCTCACACACAGAAGAGCAGGAAGAAGAAACCTGATAACCAAGTGTTAAAAGCCTTCGTTAAGAGTTTTTCGACGAATCAGTAAGTATTAAGTGGCGGAAACCAACGCTGCATTGCCTCGTTACAAGAGCGAAGAAATGAAAATATTAAATATTTCACTTTATCGAGTGGGAATTGAACCCACAACCTGTAGCGCTTACCCACACGCTTGTACATTTACGCCATAAACATTTATAAATCTACTCAATAATACCCGAGCATTTAGCGCGATACGGAATAAAAAGAATTAAATATAAAATTACCACTTCCGGCCATTCCGTTCCTATCTTTTGATGGAAAATAATATTTCAACGGGAATCCTACGGGAAATAAGATACTTAATCGTTGTAAATGTAAGATCCTTTTTTTATAACAAAAGATAAGGTAAAATGAATTTATTCAATATTATTAATAACTGAGAACATATGAAACTCTTATATATGCAGTGTATAGTACAGTAGTAAGGTTAAGTAAGTTATTTATATATAGTAAATTCAATTGGTAACGCAAAAGTTTAAGGTTCGATTTTAATTTGTGGCAGTGGTTATATTTGTATATAAAATATTTATTTTTGGATATAAAACGCGGCCATACATTTCGTCACTGAAAGATAGACGAATGGGCAGAGAGTGTTGAAACCCTGCTCTCCACAGCTTGTTCCGAGGCGAAATTCAACACAGTGTTTTCTCTTGCCTTATATGAAAAATATGTTATAATAAAAAGTTTGAGGCCATTGGTGGCGCGGTGGCAAAAGCTTGTGCGACTGTTAACGCGACAGGTTGTGAATTCGATTCCCACTCGATGAAATTAAATATTTAATATTTTCATTTCCACGCTCTGGCAACGGGGCAAAGACATGCGTTGAGTGCCGCCAGTCTGCACTTAACGCGTCCAGAATTCAGTGGAAATTGGGAAAATCAAGTGTCTTAACGCTAAGTCCCCAGGTTCGCTCTACTCTGCTAAGTGCATCATACAACTTGAAGCAAAAAAAATCATTAATTAGAACCTCAGTATAAATATTTCCATTTTCAAACGTACACATAATTACTCTAATGAAAGCGTACAGACGAGACCGAACATCTCGTTTAAGAGAAAAGATCTCCATTTTCCTTCAAAATAATGACTTTATTGTATAACTTTTACAAATTAGGGCCATTCATTGGAGTGATAATAAGAGAATCTACTTTGTAATATAAACTTGATTGGACTTTTTTATATTAGCATATGTATATATATATAACTAAATTTAATAATCTGACGTCAGTCGTGGCGCAGGGGTACAAGCGTGCGACAGGGTGCATGTTCGATTCCCACTTGAGAAAATAAAGTTTTTAATATTTTCATTGCCGCGCTCTAGTGACAAAGCAAAGCGCAATGCTGCTACTTAAAACTCAGTGCCACTTGCAACGGTACTACTCAATACTGAGTTCTCAGGTTTCTTCTGCCTGCCAAAAAATTTAATAATTATCTTATTATTATATATCTCTGACCATCGTGCCGCAGTTGCACCGTGTCTGGCTGTAAACACGACAGTTCTAAATTCATGCAGAATATAATACTAATAATTTAATAACCATTGCTGAACACCTTTTGTTGCAGAACAGTTCGGTACATTAAACGCCATAATTCCTAATTATATTGTAGTTACTTAAATACGTAATAAATTGAATTTGTGTTTTATTTGATTTATATCTATACTATTATAATAAGGCGGAAGATTTTGTTTGTTTGTTTAAAATATAAGACCTTTGATAGTACTGGCAGGTCTTCAATTTTTTTACGTATGAAAGCTACATACCTCAGTGCTACATACTGTAAAAATTGTTGAATATATATCGTATATTCTATCTCTTCTATTTAAATCACAATAAGGCTGTTACACTACTTTCTTTGTCTGACTTTCGCATATGCGTAAGACAGCGTAAAACAAAGAAAAAAGAAAAAGATTTTTTTTTCTTTAATAAATAAAATGGTAAGGCAAAACAAAAACTGAATATATATCATATATCATCAATAATAATATAAGGCTGTGTTGTGTAAATGCTACTGGTTGGGGGTTTGATGCCCACTCGAAGAAATGACCTATTAACAGAATACAGCGGAAAATGGAGAACGGAGTGTCTTACTACTAGGCTCCCTCTGCCTACCCTCTATCACAATATTCTCATATCACCAATAATATCATTACCTACTTACGAAGTAAAATATTCCGAATCCATATACATTATCGATGGTCTGACAAAATTAAATTTAATTGATAACTGAACAATCAGCGCGAATCGTTTTACTCACAACTGTATAATACCTTTCAACCTTTGATATTTTACGCAATTTACCTTCCTCATTAATTGTGATTGAGAGATCCCGCTTATATAACATGTTTGAACAACTTGGTTGAACCAGAGATGTTAATTAGTGTTTAATTGACATTAAATTACAATTTATGTGATTATATTTTATATCTAATATAGCGTGAAGCTGATTAGTAAACTGAGGCCAGTCGTGGCTCAGTGGCACAGTAAACGTGATAGTATATGGGTTCGATTTTCGCTCTTATATTTAATATTTTAATTTACTCACTCGGGTACACTTAACACGCAATTCTTCCAGAATTCGGCGGAGATAGGAAACAGAAGTGAGTGAATACTAACGGTGTATCTTAAAAACAGATTTTCAGATTCCGTTTGACTGTGCTGCTATGTGCGGGATATAGCGGGAAACTAAAAAAAAATAACTGAGCTTTTGACCTAAAAGTAAAACTGAACAAATTGTTTTCAACCACCGTATAGTATTCAGAATTTTTAATTGGTCTCAAAACCTTGTTATGTTATAAGGGAATATTGCGCGGCGTTGCGTTCCACTATTGCACACGCAATGTTTCGAAACAGAGAACAGAGTTGGGAACAGAGTGTACTTATACTAGATCAGGGAGTGTATTATAAAGCCTCAGGTAAGGATAAAAGTATGAGAGAGAGAAAGAGTATAAGCTGCAAAACCTAATAAAAGTACGGCTAAAGATGAAGTCAGAAAATGAAAGGGATGAAAGATTAATGAACAACTTCAGAGAAAACACTAAGCTTTTCTGGCGAGAAGTTAGTGTTTCTCCAGGTGGCTCGTTAACCTGTAGATGATGCAGTGATCATTGCATCATCAGAATGCGAGTTACAGGCATTGGTCACCACTCTGAAAGAAGGGTGTAAAAATAATGATCTAAGCGTGAATACGAATAAGATAAAGGTTCTGGTACGAAGAACGAACGAGATGAAGAAGGGGCGGAATGCCAAATCAGTGTAAACGGTAAGATATTAAAACAAGTGATACGAATGCGAGAGGCAGTAGGCCGAGTAGGCGCACGCATGTGCTCCCGCGCGCTACTGTGAGCAGGCCGTCTAGGGTACCCACCTTAAAAGGAGGGTTAAAAATTTGGTATTAAAGCCACTAGTTCAAGTGAGATATCAAATAAAAGGGCTCTGACTAAGTTAAGCTTGAATTTCAGAAAAAGCCCAAGACCAATTTTTATACGGAACCCTCGGTGGATGAGCCCAACTCGCGCTTGTCCAGTTTTTTTACAATGGATATTATGATGGGTTCAATTCCTGCTTTTTGAAATTATTTAGTGTGCACTCAACATTCAATACTAATTTATCAACAGCTACGGCTAAAATACATTTTTACTCTCACTCATACAATAGCAAAAAAACGAACAAACGTAAAGCCAATCACGAATAAATGGTTGTCTTCTTAAAAAGTAAATGAGATAGCAATTCAATCTGATTTCAATTCGAATGTCGCAGTATCCAAAGAAATTGAAAAAAACCATTTTTAGTTACGACTTACACAAACTATTCAATTAAATCGCTTGTTATCTTTCCTTTACGAAATTTTTGTAATGAGATTTGAAATGTCAATTTTAGAGGCCATCTTTCTGTCTCTAGAAAATAAAATAGTTAATCTCTGGTTTCGAGGCAAAGCGCGGCGTTATGTTCCGCCACTCAACTCCGAAAATCTGAAATTAGGAGGAGATAAAAAAAAACTTTTTTTGATACGTTGTTTTCTAACCAAAAATTAAAATTATCTTTAAGGAATTAGTATATTAGAAGCATTTTTAAATCGTCAAGTTACATAACAATGTCAGTAGTGTCAGTCTTATAGGAAGCTACTACCAGCTTGGAAGCGCGAAGACCTATGCCTATAGTAAGCGATATAAGCGATAATTATTTTACATCGTGACGGAAAATATAGAATGCATATCGAGATATGGATGTAACTCTTTTGTAATATTTACACGCTTTTTCACGAATAGCAGAGGAAACAGTACCTAGTGTAAAGATACATAGCATAGAAATTCAAACCCGTGCTTCGTTTATCAGAACGGGAAAATGATAATAATTTAATTATAATCACTTCCCAATATTGGAGTCGAACCCATAACCACTACGCTTATAGCCAGCCGCTGACAGAATGTGGACTCAATTATGCCTTTGTTATGTGAAAACAACACGTATTATTGTTACTATTATATGACTTTTGTCCGTTACAAAATTGAACTCTTTTATGTCGTTATTTCTTTCTCTATATAATTATTTAAATAATACAAAGAATGAAAACCTACAAGAATTAAATATTCATTGAATTCGATATAGCGATCTTTTTTTAATCAGTTTTCGTAACGTCCATTGTAGGTATAACGGAGTACACATGTACGTATGTATATGTTCTTTTGTCAGTTCCAGGCTTTCATTTCAAACTATGTAGACCTGTCACTCACAGATAAGGGGATGACTGGAACATGCTGTAGCAACTGATATTTTGAATTTGTAACCTTTGGGATTTAGTATAGCGTCGGGTTTTCTAAAAAAAATATTGTGTAATTTTTCAACCCCACGCTGTATTCCGTTTATAGCAGGGTAGTAGAAACGGTAGTAGAAGAAACTTTATTTTAAGACATTCATACAAGAATTTTCATGGCGTGGCGTGTTGAACCGCAGCAACGTCGTGTTTTGTGTCTCAGAGTGAAGAAATGAAAATAATTAATTCCTGTGACCGTTCAATATTACAATAATTAAATTATAAACACACAAAACGAAAAACTCGACCCAATGACACAGTGAACCGATATCAAAATCGTTTTAGTGGTTTAACAATTATAACGGAACAGAGGAACGGACATACACACAAACCTACCCCTCCTTTTGCTCTACGGCGCAGTTGGGTAATAAAAATACGCTATAAAATAGCATAACATTTGATAATTTTGAACTTTTTCTATATACTTACACAATATATGTAGTTATAAGAACAACATTAGTAACTTCCAATTCTGAAACCACCCTCTATATCTGACTCACTTCGTTAATCAAATGGTCGTTTTAATCCCGGATTACAAGATAAAGCTACACCCAAGAGCTTTGCATACCAAACACTGTAGTGCAAGCTAAGTAACCAAACGCCTTAAGATTCTGAATGAAATTATGAAATGCTGAATAATACCTTAAAAATAGAGGAATTATATTGTTTTTCAGTATTTTCGTTTTATAGGTATAACGAATTTACAAGTTTTTATCAGTCCGTGAGAAAATTGATGTATTATTTTAGAGATTTCACATCACCACTCAATTAGACAAAATGATGAGTTGAGTTCTGAACTCGTAATGTCTTGAAAACTAAAGAGAAAATGGAGAATGGAACAAAGTTTTTATTTAACATGCCGTGTTTGTACATTGGTGTACGTGAAATCTTGCAAGCTCAATTTGACCCACTTCCCATTTTGCTGAAATTTAGATTTCAACTTCAGTTCTAACGACAATGATATATCATATGATCCATATTGTAGTTAATCCAAAATGGTAGCCGCAACAAAATGGCGGATTACAATATTTTGCACTATCTACTTAATATGAATATCAGATGAAAGGACTTGATTTCTGAAATATAATACACCATAAAGAAATCTGGAAAGCTTGCTTTTAAATTATTATTTTATTTAATATTTTGTTTTATATATCCTGCCTTATTGCAGAAAATAAAGTTAAAAAAACATACATTATGTCGTCAAAAATATAATTGAATAAAAAATCAACTTCACGCTGTATCCCGCACACAGGGAAGGCAGAGGAACCTAGTGTTAAGACACTCCGTTCCCCACTTTCCACCGAATTCTGGAGGCATTGCGTGTTGAGTGAGTGCATTACTCAACGCCGCGCTTTGCCTTGACACCAGAGCAAAGAAATGAAAAAACAAATTTAAGGAAATATTAAAACTCCTCGAGTGGGGATCGAACCTACAACGGTCTGAGTCGGTGTTACAGTCACACTTCGTGCCGCTGCGCCACGACTGGCCTCCAAAAATATATTAGAATTTTACAATTATATTAAAATATATATACACAAAATACAAACAAATAACCAAGATTAGGACAAACACGGCTAATTCAAATCACATTTATAACAATAATGTTAGATATTAATTAAACTCAAGTTAGCCGTATTGCTAATGTGCGGTCCGCTACGATCCCAGAGCGAGTTAATCATGCTTTTCATAATACTATATATACTTATAATAAAATCCTAACGGATCGGTGTCTGTATATGAAAGATAAATAAATAAATGAAATAAATTAGCTTCACGCTATATCCCGCACACAACAGGGTAGGCAGAGGGAACTTAGTGCTAAGACACTCCGTTCCCCACTTTCTGCCGAGTGTTGGAGGCATTGCGTGTTGAGTGGCAGAACTCAACGCCGCGCTTTGCCTCGAGACCAGAGCGAAGAAATCGAAATATAAATTTAAGTAAATATTTTATCTCCTCGAGTGGGGATCGAACCCACAACCAGTCGGTTTTTACAGTCACACTTTGTGCCACTGCGCCACGACTGGCCACATATGAAAGATATATTAGAAAATATATTATTTAGGGGAACAAATTTTTGTTTTGTCTGTGTGACGTTTGTCTGTGCCTTTGTTCTCGCTAATCTCAGAAACGCCTGAATCGATTTAAATGCAGTTATATCTATTTGATTCTCTACAGATTGTTTGGTTTCAGTGGGTTCACAAATACAAAAATTATGTCAAAGTATAAAGAGTTGCATGCCAAAATATTGTTACAAAATAAATCTTTTATTGAATTGGCTAAAAAACTAAAGTAGAGAAAAGGGTGTCTAAACAGATTCCCTCTGCTTAACTCGCTATGTGCGGGATTAAGCGTGACAAAGACCATATTTTAGTTGATCATATAAGAAAAGGTGAATTGTAAAAATCAAAGGATCAAATCATGTAATTACTAAGAATATTTCCCAATATATAGATGGGTCAATTCAATTAGCATTTGATAATGAAGTTTGAAGACCAAATAGTAAACATATGAAACTTAACAGCTTACATGCACTACTGAAATATGCCAAAGTAAGAGAGATAGCAATCAATTTAAATAATGAATAAGACTTATTTTAAATATTTGTTTTCGTGTCTCGTTTGTCTAATTACTAAAGCGAATAAAGAGCATTAATTCAATATACATAATGATTGGTAAATGAACTTCGCGTTTATAGTGAAAAGCGAATAATCGAAGATATTCAAAACTTAATATCCTCAAGTGGGGATCAAACCCACAACCAGTCGAGGTTACAGTCACAAACTTGCGCACCTGCGCCACGACTGGTTTCTTAATAAAGCAAACTATATATAACTCCTCCCACTAAGGTTATCCTGGTCTTCTCGAAGCAAAGATATTATGTTGTCATCGGAGATCATCGAGATTTTCTTACATTAATAGATAAATAGATCATCAAGAATCAAACCTAAACCATCAAATAGCATTAGGAATGCTATCTCTTCATACAAAATACAATAATTTCAACAATTTGAAACAATATTGTTATTATTATTATTATAATTTAGCGCGCTCTTTAAAACGATGAAGTCAAAGAAAAATATTTTCCTGCAAGTCCCTTTGGGGAATTAATTTGGATAGAACTTCTGTGTTCGCATTTGTTAGAATTTGTTTCGTCTATTTTCCTCGGACTCTAGCTTTCATCTTGAGAAAATGAATATTTCGTCGAGTCATATTAAATTTTCATAGCAAATGTCATTTTTATGATAATTTTGAAAGGAAAAAATCATATATTCTAATCGAATTTTGCGAACACGAAAGAAATACATATACTTATTACCTGTTTCTCGCTTATAGAAAGGTAGAAAAAGACAACACGCAGTCTATTTAAGACATTCTAATTTCCACTTAGTATCTGATTTCAAGACATTATTTGTTGAATGGCGATACCTACCACCGCGTGATGTGACCTGAAAAATGTAAATATAGTAATTTCTCTCCAAACCTGCCATTGTATGTACATTTAACCCAATCTAACTGTACAGTATTGTACGGTGGCGTTGAGTTCCGCAACTTGATGTTTTTTACAGCTTCACGGGATACAAATCCCGCATATAGCAGGGTAGTAGAAGGAAAGTAGTGTTAAGACACTCCGTTCCTCATTTTACGCCGAATTTCGGAGGCATTGCGTGTGGAGAGTGCTAGAACTCAACGACGATTTAATATGAAATGTATCGACTTCAGACAGAAATCACGTTATATTTATACGAAAAAAAAGCAAAGAGCTCAAAAAAACGTTTCTCTCTAATTATAAACTAAAAAACTTACATATTTTAAAACAACTCTACTTCACCTAGAGTCGGAACTTACTATGAACCAGAAAGAAGCGACCCAACAAGAGTACTAGGGTATCGAGTTTATAGATTTTGTTTGTTCTTTTAACTAGCTCGTATAGTACAATTACTGGACTGTGGAGCTAAGATACGATAACATCTAATGGACGAAGGATTTAAGACGTAAATAAAATAGAGTGGGTTAGTATATACGTAAGTACTTACTATATGTGAGGCCAGTCGTGGCGCAGGGGCACAAACTATGACTGTAAACACGACTGGTTGTGAATTTGATTCCTATTCGAGGAAATTAATTATTTAATATTTTCTCCTCCTTACGGAAGGCGGTTAAAAATAGAATCTATGATATATATATTTTTTTTTAGCAGCTATTTAAATTTTGACAAAATAAATTATATATTTAAATATTTAAAAGAAATATCGAAATGCGAAAACATTAACAAGCAACTATCGCGATCAATTAGTCATAAATTTGCCAATTTTTCGCACAAAGGCGTATCTACTATATACACGTTGTTGCTAAATTTAATAACTATGGGTTCGATTCTCATTTCGGGTAGTGAATTTTTTTTATTTATTCGCTTTGATAACTATACAAAGCATGGTATCGATTCCCGCCACTCACCATGAAAAACGGACTTTCCTAACACTATAATCTCTTTTCCTTTCTGCAATGAAACTTAAAGTAGAAAAAAAATACGTAGGGTAGATCTACGTATTTTTTTTCTACATTAAGTTTCATTGCAGAAAGGAAAAGAGATTATAGTGTGACTCTAGAGGTACATCACTTTGGTGTCCACTTTACATCGAAAATAAATACAGCTCGTTGAATAGCTGATCTAAAACTAATTTTCAAACATCTGACTAAGTTATATCAAATATCACATTCCTCTGAATGGTAATCGAACCAGCAACCATCGCAACTGATGGCATCATATCTATACAACTTATGAAATTCAATACTTATAATTTTATACACAAAATTATGTCACTGATACGAAAATATCTATGACAACAAAGAAAATTCATAATAATTTTTACCAATATATAAACTAGAGTGTTCTGAATATGTCGTAACGAAATATCTAGCTTTGGGAATCCGATAAGAGTGACCTTTTGAAGCACAATTGGCTTTTAGCCCCAGCCGTGAGTGGAATAAGTAAGACACTAATAGTTAGAGGAAAAGTTTCTTGATATAATTCTTATAGCTTTTGTATTGATTTGATTTAGTATAAAATAATCATTTTATATGCAGTTATTGAGATAAAAAAAGTATATATGTATTTTTGGACACATTGCTATAAAAACTATATAAAAAGAATATATTTATATATATTTTACATGAACCAGTGTCTGACTGTGCTGTGGGTTCAATTCCCACTTGGGAGGATAAGTTATTTTTATTTCCTCGCTCTAGTAGACAAGATAAAGCAGTGCGTTGAGCCCTGCTACGAAATATATGGCAGAAATTGCGTGTGTGAAGAGTTAGCCAAATTGATGATGATACCAATAAAAATACAAAAAAAATACACATAAAACAACAGAAATACCTGCTTAATAAGCTAAAAATCTTAAAAACGAATTACGGCGTTATGTTCCGCCACAATATACACTAAAAAATTACATAACGCGTTAATCATACACCTTATTCCTCGCAAAATTCATTCATCAAAAGCATAATTGGTAAGCAAATGTAACTGTAACCTAGTTCCCGAAGCTGTATCGCCTACATATAAAACAACTTAGATTAAATCTACTAAATAAGGAATACTATATAACTAAACAGAGTTTCCATTCACTGACCTGATATAAGTATATAGATGTATATGTGTATATATATATATATATATATATATATATACAAAAAACGACTTAACGCGTAAAACAACACCGTATTCTTCCCAAAGGCTAAAACGATATGTTCAAAAACATAAATGTAACTGTAAACCAGTTCCCGAAGCCGTATCGCCTACATATAAAACAACTTATAAACCTGGAAGAAACGCTATTTCCTGATCTAAAAAATAAAATACGGCGTTATGTTCCGCCACATCATACCTATATACACAAAAAATTACATAACGCGTAAATCAACACCGTATTCCTCGGCTATAACAAAATATTAAATCATCAAAATCATAAAGTTGGTAATCAAATGTAACTGTAGCCTAGTTCCCGAAGCCATATCGCCTCTACCAATTTCCAAGACGATTTTGGTCCTGGCGCCGTTTCAAAGGAATTTCCTTCGCAATTTGTTATACAAAATAATTAATAGCTCATCGAGCATTGTTATAATAAATGGTTCATTTTTGTAGTTATTTATTACGTTTTACGATATTCTTTTGGGTATAGTAGTTACGAATGGAATATATAAGTTTGATTTGGGTTTTTATTTAAACAATAAAATATTAATTATGCAGCTTCACGCCTTATCCCACATACACCACAGTAGGGTAGGCAAAGAGAACCTAGTGTTGACACACTCTGTACCCCACTTTCTGGCGATTTTTAGGGTTCCGTACCTTTTAATGAAAAAAAACTTTTTTAAGACCACTTTGTTGTCCGTCAATCCGTCTGTCTGTCTGTCTGCTAAGAGCATTTATTTTAGGAATGCTTGGGCATATCGAGTTGAAATGGAAATCATATAATAGGTATAAACAAACAGACGTATTTCTAAGCTAAGCTGGATTTAAATAAAAGCTCGATACCTCCAATTTGTGTACTGAACCTCGGAACAGAACCTGTGAGTGAGTCTGACTAGCACTTGTCCGGTTTTTTGAGGAAAACGTCAAACGTCGATTGGTGGTACTTAATGCCGCGCTTTTGCGTTGGTACCAGAGCAAAGATTTTAAAATATTAATAAATAATGATGAAATTAGATGAGTGGGAATCAAATTCACATACATCTTGATAACACGTTTATATAAAAAATATTATACAAAAAAACCTTTTTAAAAAGCAAGCTTTTAACATTTAATTTGTAGTGTACTGTATTTTACAAATCAATCACTTTCATTTGATATCCACACAGTACGGAGTGCCTTAACACTAGGTTCCTAGTTCTCCTTTGTTTATTGTATTCCCATAGTACCTACTCTGTTATGTACGGGATACAAGCGTGAAGATAAAAAAATAAATAGTATAAATACTTAATTAAAAAACGTATAAAAATTTGAACGTTGCGGGACTCGAACCCGCGCCTCCTGGAAACCGACCAGGCGCTCTGACCACTGAGCCATACGTTCTCGCCAAGCTACGTCGAAATTCTTATACGAATTTCTTATATTATATAGATTTTTAAAAATCTCCCTACAGAGATGCTAACAACATAAGTTGTAACAAGCGTATAAGAATTTCGACATTAACTTGGCGAGAACGTATGGCTCAGTGGTCAGAGCGCCTGGTCGGTTTCCAGGAGGCGCGGGTTCGAGTCCCGCTACGTTCAAATTTTTATACGTTTTCTAATTAAGTATTTATCTTTCCTAAGTGTGGATTAACACTTAAAAAATGTTTAAAAATAGATAGTATAGTATACTATACTTGTTAAATTATAATTAAAAACCTACCAATTAGTGACCCATTTTCTCAGTTATCATCTTTTTTTTTTACTTTTAATTTACTTTTTAAAAAAAAAAAAAACTATAATAAAATTATTTCCATCTTAAAAGTTTTCTTTCCATTTCAAAGTAGAGCCGTACGTATAAAGTTGTTGAATATCTCCGATATCGGAGTCGAAAGTTGTAAATTTTGAAAGTAAAGGGGCGAACATTCACGTAGCACAATTTGTGTTACCAGAACTTGCAGGAAAATTATTGTTATTTTACTTTCATTATGGATACGCCATGACTTTGGAATGTTGTAGATGATTGAAAATGATTTTTTTTTTTGAAATAATACGTAAATTTCCACTCTACTCATGATTGTTTTCTTTCATTTCACACGAAGATTCAGAATAGTTACGTAAAATTTTAATGAAAATCGATTTAGTTATCGAATAACAAATAACGTTTACAAACAGTTCTGTTTTATAGAGTTGAAGATATATATAAATTATCTTACCTAATATGATAGCTATCGCTGTATTGGTAAACTTACAACTATAAACATTAGGTGCGGAACTCAACGCCGCATCTTATCTGACCGAAAATAAAATAAAGTAACTGTTAACTTTCAAATCAAATCAAAAACACTTTATTGCATAAAGATAATACAGAAAAAAATTAAATTATAGTACATTGCAAAGGCGCCCTTATCACTATAACTGATGTCTTACAGGCAACCTTTTATTAATTTAAGCTAATATTAAGAGAAAATTGTTCGCGGGTGACTGCACAAAAATATTTTTGCTATTAATTATATCATACATATATGTACACATACACTATTCATACATAAATACATGCATACATACATATATACATAAATACATGCATAGATATCATATATACATTTACATAGAGATACAATTGTAGACTTAAATATATGCACAAAACAGATATAATGACTATAGCGAAAGGTAATATTCTTTTAGACGACGCTTACAAATATTAACTGATGTCGACTGCCTGATGGACCGGGGTAGCTCGTTCCATAATTCCACTGTTTTTACTGTGAATGATTCACTGTAGCACTTGGTGCGACATAATGGAACCTCCAATACGTTGTCATACCTTGAACGGAGATGGAAAGACTGAGAGTCCAGGAAAGAAAATCTTAAAGTAAATCGTAGTAACTTTCGTTGGTATAAAACCTAAATCAGAACCTTATAACTATATTCATTCATTCTAGATCTAAATGCATATACACTTACTGAACAAAATGTCTCGATTTCTCTTAATTTTCTCAATATCTAGAAAATTCTATGAAAAATGTGGTGCCCTTTAACACTAAGTGTCTACCACCAACTACCATCTACCCTGCTATATGGAGTTACAGTGTTAAGCCCACAAAATGTAAAAAAATATATATAAGAATCAAAAGACGTTATTTTCATTTTGCTTACATCAAAGTCATATATTATATTATGCTATTACATACACATAAATACTTATATACCTAAGTTACCTAATCTTTCAAAAGGTTTTCTAAGAAACGCCAACGCCATTACTATTACGATATTAATAGATTTTTATATGATTAATATACTCTTATTTTACCCTTTTCCAATATTAAATTTAATGTTATACTCGCGGTTTTGCTCGTGATTTCGTTGTTTTCCGTTTTTAATGGGTAAACAAAATATATTAATTATAATATAATTTCTAGATTGTATGAATATAGCAGCAATAAAGATCTAATTTATTTTCATCTACTAAAGATAACATGTGTTCAACAATGTTTGTGATTAAATTTATCCTACAAATCTTTAATAGTTCATAATTAACATATTGTACTCAATATGGAAGTCTCAGGGTTTTTTTTTTAATTTCACGCTATATCCTGTATATAGTAGGGTATAGCGTGAAACCGAAGTGGTTTTAGTTGGGTGAGACCTGAACGACGTGTTCACGTGGGCTTTCGACACGGTCGTCATAATACCGAGGGAAAATATATTCTGAGCACATTTACTTGCGTCTGATCTGGCCGTCGTGAATACGTTCTTCCAAAAGAATTCTCAGTATCTTATCACGTATAAGAGTGGATCCCACTCAACTCAAATTGTCTACATATTGATCAGACGATATCATATTGGTAGTGGAAATGACTGTAAAGTCATTCTAGGCGAAAGCCCGACAGCCAAACATCGTCTTCTTGACTTAAACGTCACTCCGAAGAAGAAAGTATGTACGTAAGTAAGGACTGATGCAGACCGACTTTCTGGCAGAAGTGAAAAATCATAATCTCTCGACTAACACCGAGACTACTCAGGATGCCTGGGATTGAGCTCAGGCGGCAATCATTGCGGCGGGCAGGCAAATTCTTTGCATTTTTAAGGGAGGACGTATAATCGATAAGGAGACGTGGTTGTGGAATGACAAGGTGCAGGAGATGACTCATGAAAAGATGGTTGTCTTTAAGAAGTGGCAGCAATTCAACTCTGCTTAAAACAGACTGGAGTACATAGTAGCTAAACGTGCCAGTAGAAGAACTGTAGCCAAAGCCCGCAGTGAGAGTTTATCTCCAGCTCTTAAGCTCAATTACAAACTGGCACGTTCCCAAGGTAAAGGACACGCTGAACACTAAACATCCATGCAGTCTTCATCACGACCCACCACCTAACCTCAGACTTATTGCCCCAATTGATAAAACTTGTAATTGTCTTCGACGCATAAAGGACAGAAAGACGGTGAGACCTGACGACATTCCGATCGAAACATGAAAATTGTTGAATTCAGAGTCTAGAGCCGAGTAAATATGAACTTACTGATCTTTTAAGCATATCTTGAACACTGGAAAGATGCCACACCAGTATCAATACCAGTACTATTTACAAAGCAAGGATTTATAAACCCTATTTACAAGACAAGGGCAATGTTTCAAGATTGTGGTAGTTACAGGAGTATTTAGCTTATTGCTCTTACCATGAAGCTCTTTGAGCGCATGATCGACCTCAGGCTCCACCGAGAGTGTACTATCTCGGAATCTCAATATGGATTTCACCAGAACGGGCTCTATGGATGCCATTTTCGGCCTTAGAACTTTGATGGAGGCATACAGGGAAAAAGGAGAGCTCTGCATGTGGTCTTTTTTGATCTGCAGAAGAACTTCTGTGTCTTCTGTTCTGTGTGCTTCGTCAGTGTTTTTGGTAGGCAATGCGATTCAAAGGGCTAAGGCTGATGCTGAAGCTTAAAGTGAACCTCTATTAGGATACGCTTGAGAACTGCGGTCTTAAACTAAATGTTTCGAAGACAGTTCTTTTTTGCAAAAAATTTTTGAAGTTGATTAAGAAAACTAAAAGTTTCCTAAAAATTTTAAGTTATTTTCGGTCACACAAAATATTATATGTATTTTTTATATCTAATTAATTAAAGTTAGGTTAAGGGCAACATATGGTACTAAATGTGAATAAAAACTTTTGACTCGTTCGTACACATATTTCATCTTACAAGAGCAAGAAAATTGTATTTTTCCCAGAGTTGGAATTGAACTTCAAACTATTGCGTTTACAGCCGGACGCCGCACTATAGCCGCATAAGTAATATTATATCTAATATAATTAATCTTAAGATGAGAACGCGTCATATATCTAGCGTAATGTTCACATAAGCATTTCGTCATCTTGTCAGTTGCAGCATCTTTTCCGTCCATATTATTAATTATGTTTTTAAGGCTTTTATAAAAAATAGACTTACAAAAAATATATTTTTATTTTACAAATTAACAAAATCTGTATCAAATACAGATAAATTAATAGTTTAAAAAATAAAAACATCATTTTTAGGTATCTCGTAGCTCAAAAGGTAAAAACGGAAACTTATAGGACGATTTTGTTATCCGTCTATCAAAAGCTACTATTTCCAGATCGCGTGGATTCATATAAATCTGAAAATATTGTCAAGTATTTAAACCTGTAGTCTCAATACAAAAAATAAGCTTCTAAGTCAAACAAAACACATTCAGTAATTTTGTATGGAACTCACCACGTATTCAAAACCTATAGGCATCTACAATTAGAAAATTTGCAGTACAAATAAAGAAAAAAAATAACAAGAGAAAATTAATCGATAATTCATAGAAAAAAATTACAAACTTATAATTATAGTTCCTTCATACATAATGAACATGCACACGTCCGCAAACTTAAGTTTGTCAACTTTAATTAATTATAGCTCCCGTTGACATACAATCCTAAGCATGGTACTGAACGTTCGGTAAACGAGTCCGATTCGTATATTACGACCATTTTTTTTCAACATAACACTTTAACAAGGTTACTAGTAGGCAGTCGAGGTTCCATCAGCCATCTTCCAATTCCATTCCTATTCTATATATAGTTCCCAAGTTTCATGATGATACAATAATTAGAATTTCATATAATTCAGATTCTTAGCTTTTATTACATAGTTACTTATAAAATTGACCTAATAATAGCTTATAAAAAAGAGTGAAGAAGTATGTTTTAATTGTCATTTCAACCTACACCTACAGTTTTCTGTCAGCCTCATCTTAATTATTATTTCAATCAATTGAATTAATTGAATTTTTTTACTCAATTAATTGGAAAATACATCGCGTTTGTATTCAATATGAACACAGTAAATAAGCTTTGCGCGTCGTTGTGTAAAGCTATTTGTCACGCGGGATGGGGTTTTATCGAAATGTCAAAGGTGACTTTTGGTACATTAATAACGTCATAATTACTTAAATATTTTATAGATTCACGCTGTATCCCGAACAAAGCAGAGTAGGTAGTAGAAGGAACCTGGGGACCTAGTGTTAAGACACTCTATTCCCATTAAGACTCTTCCGTTCCCCATTCATTGCTTGTTGAAAGGTGGCTAACTGCCACATTTTGCCTCGTGACCAATGCTATAAAATGAAAAATCTAACATTTCATTTCCTTGAGTGAGAATTAAACCTACAACGGCTGCGCCACGACTGACCTTTTTTAATTTTCTAAAGAGATTGGAAATAAGAAAGAGTTTTACAACATATGAGAAAATTAATAAATATATAAATACGTAGGGATATAATATGTACGTAAGGAGGCCATCATTAACAATAGCTGTTTTTTGATCCATAAAAGAACATTTTAAATGACTCTCCCGCTGCTATATTTCTTAAGAAACAGGATTTTAAATTTCTTAACTTTTCGTCCATTTAAAAGACTATAATTATTGATTGGTAGAATTCAATGCTATAAATATAATTTAAATATTAAATTAAATGTAGTAAGGCTAGTCAATGTAACATGGCAAAGCGCGACGTTGAGTTCCACCACTCAACACGCAATGCCTCCAGAATTGTGTGGAGTGTCTTAACACTAGATTTTCAAGTTCCGTCTGCCGACATTGTTATATGTGAGATACGTTGTAAACTTAAAAGAAATAATTTAAGTCTGACAGCGATAAAGCGCGGCGTTAAGCTCCAACACTAAACACGCAACGTCTCCTATTTAAGTTGGCCAAGTCTATCTATGCGAGTGCTTACACAGCTATGGGTATGCTAGTTATTTTTCTTAATATCTGTCAGCTTGTTACTCTTTTGTGGGTAAACGGTTGAATAAATTAATTAAATTTGACTTGAACAAAATTTGAATACCTGGCAACGAAGGAAGGACCGAAGGCAATATTTCATCTGAATATTATATAATTTCTGCAGGAAACAGAAATATTGTTGCCGCAATTTCAATGTTCAATTTATCCCGGGGCAATTGCTTAGTAATAAATTTACATTATTATCGAAATATCATGCACTTGGATGGATCCAGGGCTCGTATCTTTAGCCCATATTTTTTTTTATATTCACGTCTTATCCCGCATATAGAGGAACCTAGTATTAATACACTCCGTTCCCCACGCAATGTTCCATTTTCCGATATATTTGGTGTTGAATTGCGGTATTGAACGTCGTGCTTTACTGTTGGTTCTTGGTTCGTTATGTCTTTAATTGCTTTGTATTTTTGATAAATGTGTAACAATAGTAATAAATTTTGAAGCTGTCGTAGCATACGGGCGCAGTGTGCGACTGTAAACGCGACGGTTGTGGGTTTAACTGTCACGCGGGGGACTAAAATATTTAATATTTTAATTTCGTTTCCTTGCTCTGAAAACAAGGCAAAGCACCGTTGAGTTTCACCACTCAATACGCAATGCCCTATAAATCCGGCGGAAAGTGAGGAACGAATTTGTCGAAATGGAAAACAGAGTGCCTTAATACTAGGTTCCTGAAAGTTCCCTCTGCCTACCCTGCTGAGAGCGTGATATGAAGCTAAAAAAAAATTATCATTTTCCAATTTTCTTTTAAGCTGAACAAAAAAGTAACCAATTAATACATATTGTAAATAAATATTCTTAAATAAAAATCATATAGTAAATTGATAAAATATCGTGACGAAAAAACCTATAAAAATTTTTACACTAAAATGGATATCAAAATTTGAGCATTAATTCAGTATTGTTCCATCAGACGGACAGAATTTATTACAGTATCCGTAGCTAACTTCAAATTCACTTAACGCGTTTGATTTATTGCAAATATAATTGGTTTGTTGAATTTGAACCAAATCCGAACTTAAGGCTGAAGCTATATATAACCTATTTTATATTTGAATAAAATTAAATCAAAAAATCTATTGAAGCCGTCGTGGCACAGGATCAACTGTGGGTTCAATCCTCACTCGATGGAATGAATTATTATTTAATAAAAATTTTATTTCATTCGCTCTGGCAACAAGGCAAAATTCCAGCGTTGAGTTTCGACACTCGACACGCAATTTGCCGAAATGTTCGGCGGAAAGTGGGAAACCGAGTGTCTCAACACTGGGTTCTCTCTGCCTACCCTGCTATATGCGGGATACAGCGTGAAGCTCATATTTAACTTACCAAAATTAGCTTGTTAGCAAAATAAAATAACTATTTAATTTTAAAATGTATTAATTTAAGATGACGAGTATTTGTAAAAGAATACTTGAATAATTATTGTATTCATATTTTGAATATTAGAAATGTTATGAATGCGATATAATGTATTATCGCAATAACATCATAATATTAGTTGTAAGAGACTATAAAAGTAGTCTCTTTTTTCAAATTCCGTTGGAAAAATCTTTTCTTAAGTGTTTCCGCCAGACTTGAATCCTGTACCTACACCAAGAAACCTTGCCTTACAGCGTTCTCTCTATTAATAATTACAGAAGGACTTATTTTTACAGATTAATAAATAATTTGTAGTAAATCTGAAAAAAAAAGTCTGAAAAAAGGAAAAATCATCATATATAAATGTATTTGCATCGAAAAAAGCTCTTCTTCCAATAACTTAAGTTCAGCAAAACATATTTATAAATTACAAAATCAATTTACCATATCTACGGAACTTACCTACAAAGAAGCCGAGAACAAGAAGAACGGTCATCTTGAATAACAAAATTTCACTATATAAAAAGAAAATACACTTTTTTTCACATTATAAATCCTTGAACCACTCACTTCACTTTATTTTTTTTATATTTAATTTTTAATTTTCTTTATCTTTTAATATTTAACTTTATTGTTCTAATATAAGAAAAGTTCGATGGAGCTGTTCTCGTTCTAGCCACACGTCCGTCTCTGATGGTAGCTGAAAACCGACTGGCACGATCGCCCCTTCCCCTTTTACACCCCTTATCGCGATCCCGTAATTAGATAAATGTCATTTTTTATTTCTCTTTTTCTCTACATATTTTTCTTAGTAATATGTAGGATTATTTGATGGTGATTGTTGTGTTATTGTGTTATGTTGTATTTTTTTAAGTACGTATATATAGTATTTATTATTTTCATTATAAATTTCTTATTACTAGTAGTAAGTATCTTCAGGCATACTTTAGGTAAAAAAGAGACATTGTGGCACAGTAATAAGTATGATAGTGTTAGAGCGAGTTCGATTTCTCATTGAGGCAATGAACTACTTTTCTTTTCCCGCTCTAGTAACACCGAACGGTGAACCACGGCGTTTTGCCACTCACAGTAACTCAAATTTCGACGAAAACGGACCATCATATATATGTTTTTTCGGCTATAATATGTATCATAAGTAATGACGGCGAAATATAAGTGTTACTGCAATAGAAACATTATAATATAAAAAATTAAAAATAAATATGACAAATATGAATTGTTATTTTTCATTTAACAAGATATTTTTAAGAAGGCGTCGTGATGAGGAAATGAAAATCTTTTAATTCCCCGAGTGGTCGCACCCACAGCCGCTGCGTTTACTATCATACGCTGCGCCGCGGTGGCTGACGGATTTTATTGGGTTCCGTGCCTCACAAGGTAAAAACGGAACCCGTTGTGCCATTTTGTGGCGAAAAATAATTACTTTTTTGTCCTTCTATGCGTCAAGACTATTTATCTCGAGATAGCCAGGAGGTATCAAGCTGAAATTAATATCATATATTCGGTGCAAATCTACGGTACTTTTTAAAGTGCTTTCTGTGCTTTAGTACAGAAAAAAATCAAGTTTCTTATGTCAACTCACACAAAAGATACGAGCAGTAATGCATCGTTTTTGCTGCTTGTTGTATGAATTTTGCCGCGTTATTAAAACAAAAAGGGTACTGTGGACCAACATTTATTAAATATGGCACGAAGTGAAAACTTACAATACAAATAAGGAAAAAAATCCTAAATATTTTATTGATATTTTATTAAAAAAATCATTACAAACGAATATTTGTAGTTCACTTCATACAAAGTTAGTGCATATACCTGCAAACTTAAATTTGTCTACTTTTATAAGTCCCGTTGACCTACAATTTCGTGAAATTGATACGAAAACCTCGGTGGGCGAGTCCAACTCGCACTTGACCAGTACTTTATTTGTCTATTCATTACAATCATGTATTAAGTATTTAACAAGTGGTGTTAAGTTCCACCACTCAACAATCAATGCCTAAGCTCGAAAACTGTATGAAAAGTAGAGAGTAGAGTGTCTTAATAATAGTTTGTCTTTCCCTGCCTTGCGAAGCACAGGGTGAAGTCAAATAAAATTACTAAAAAAAATAAGATTTTTTTTAACATTTTTTTACTTCTATATTTACAGAAGTTGTATATTTAATATATATTTTTATATTGTATTTGATTTTATATTAAATTTCGCAGTATAAGGTAGCCCCGTACGCAAATATGACACGTTTATAGATTACAGCCTGTCATCTACACCGTTTGTCATTTTGATATGAAATATTGCGGATATTTTGACAGCGTACCTGTAAAATGAAGTAATTACCCTTTGTATTTTGGCTAATGTTGAAAGAAGTTTATTCTTTGTTATTAAACTGCACCCATGCAGGGTGCAAAGCAGCGTAAGCAGAAGGGAACCTATTTATGTCTACTAATACACATTGTGTTTCCAACGAATATATTGGGAACAATTTCTTTTTTTCAGCGTCTTGTATCCCGGATGAAGCAGGAAAGGCACAGTGAGCCTAGTGTTGAGACACTTCGCTCGGGATTTTTAATGAGTATTGCCTTTCGAATCGAAACTTACTCCTTATCAGAGTGAGGAAAATAAGATAACTGATTTCTTCGAGTAGGTATCGAACTTTCAACTTTCGGGGCTTAGTCTGACCCTTTACCGCTGCGCTACTATAATATATTTAGGTTTTTAAAAACAGGCCAAATATGATGCCAAAAATTGATAATCGCGGTAACAATGTCACATTGTTGCGTGCATCTGAATGTGGTACTCGAAATAAAGAAAAATGGATGCGTTTTCAATACGAAATTTGTTATTTACGTTTACATAATTATCTACAATAACAAATGGGTGTTAAAATAATTTTAATATTTTTCGTTGAACCAGGGGAAACCAAGTGTTCTCTGTCTACTTTTCCATTCAAGTAAAAGCGTGAAGCTTCTTCTCTATTATCCTTAGTATAGTGGAACATAACACCGGGCTTATTCTTATTATTACAATCATCAAACAAACGTTACTCATACTCCGAGTGAGAATCGAACTCATGACTGTAGCGCTTACAGTCCTGACGGCCTGTTAATTTTGTTTCTACATTAAATATAAAAAAAACTAATCAAAACATTCGAACGTTCATGTAAATTACCCATATTTCAAATTTCACGCTTGTTCCTGCTATCTGCGACCATTAATTATACATGGTGTTCGATGTGCAATTAAAATACACCAAATGCTGTACGTTACGTTACTTTGTCCTTTCGTTTAGTTTGTGTTGTCTATGGATACAGTGTTAAATATACAGCGTTTGAATAAAAATATATATTTCTATAAATATAAATTAATCTAAGATTAGAATTTAGGTATAATATAAGAAACGGGTGTCTATTATTCATATTATACCTAAATTATATTGTTAATCTTAATATATAAAACTCTTCCAGTACTCAGTGACTGAAAGATGATTTAAGATTTGTTGATTTTACTTATATATATTTTTATATTAACACATATAAAAAAAATGTAACAGAAAATATGCAGATACATATAAAAACATAAAAAATAATACTAAACAGAGGAACAGACGTAAGAAACCAGGAAACTAGCTACTATTTCATGTTTTGAAACCAACGCAAGCATAGTTACGGGCTACAATAAGTATTTTATATTCTTTAAGTTAATTGTTATAAAATAATAATTTACTATATTATTAATAAATATTAAACTAAAAATTAAATTAACAGTATAAAAATTTTTACAAGAATAAAATAATATATTAAACTTCTTGCATATTCATTACCCCGGAGCATTTTAATTGGAGTACTTTAAAAGTTATGCTTCTGTCTTTTTAGTTTATGAACTCTTGCTTGACCTAGACTCAATTGTGCAGCACATTCATTTTAAGAGTTTCGTGCCCAAAGAGTAAAAGGGGATTCTATTACTAAGATTCCGATATCCGTCTGTCCGTCTTTTCGTCCCTCTGCCACCAGATCTCATGAACCATGAAGGTTCGACAGTTGAAATTTTCATAGATAAGTTATTTTTGTTATAGCAACAAATACTAAAAATAAATTAAATATTTAATGGGAGTGCCATTTAAGTAAGTTTTATAGATAATGGTATGGAACCCTTCGTTCGTGATTTTTACTGGCACTTTGTCGGATTTTAAATTTTATTTGTTAGCTAATTAATTGAGTTTTGCCTGTTTAGCTTCACGCTTTATCCCACAACGAATTCCATTTCAGTTGTAAATAAATTACTAATATCACATCGTTATTTAAAAAATTCTTTAAATTAAGGAGTGCAAACAAATGTTAACTTTTGGAAAAAAAATAAATTAAATTAACTCTTTTTTTGTATTTTACAAAAAATAATAATTCTGTTATAAAATAATGATAATTAAATTCAATTTATAAAAGCATGCAATTTCATCAATGTTTTCTTATGACATTATCACGTAAAATTTTCGTCCGTAAAGCAATTTTACAGACAACCAGCTTTATTTTAGACTTTAAATAAAAAATTTTTTACATATAAACAAATATAAAAAGAAAATTATAGAAAATATACAGTTGCATTTCCTTAGTCGGTCTTCAATCAATCAGTTGAACCACCTCGTTGGAATTTCAAATTTCTGCGCACAGCCTGAAAACGTCGCAACGATTATTGGTTTGTTACCTAATAAATGCTAGATTTGGCCGAACTGTCGTTTGTATTTAGTAGCGATAGTCGTCTACTATCGCTATTTTGCATTTTTTTTTTTAATTTCAGCTTCAACACATTTTTTTTAGTTTCACGCTTTATCCCGCACGGATTACTAATAGCTATAAAATATAAAAAAAATAATTCAAATCCATCCAATACTGAAGAAGATAACGTGTAAAAATAGATAAACATTTTTTTGTAAAAATATTTAGTGTTCGACTACTATTTCTATTGTTTTACTATAGTATACAGGGTGGAAGTGTTGTGGCTTGTGTGTGTGTAGAACATTTTTTTTTTCAAATGTTCTCTCTGCCTACTCTGCTATTTGCGGCATACAGCGTCAAGATAAAAAAAATATATAGAAATTTAACTCCCTTTCCATTTTTTCCTCTGGCAAATATAGCCCCTCAACACTCAATATCTCGAAACCACTGTATAAAGTGGAGGACGGAGTGTCTTAACACTAGGTTCCCCATGAATAGAAAATATAGCAACATATTAATTGATCTAACTTACAGGTTTATGAAACGAATTTAACATTAGCTGCATATTACACAGCGGGCCGTCAATTCCAATAAATATAAAAACCAATTTTCTTGCCCTTTAAGTGGTTTTTTATGATAATTCCGTCTGAGATCATTTCTCATTCACGGACCAAATCGAGATTTAGCGTGTGATACTGATAAATCTTGACGTTGTCCTTTTTATTTTGCGATATTCTTATATTCTTATTGGTTTGACTATTTTTCATTTCTATTTTCATAGATATTATTTTAAAAAGCCAGCTAAACAAAATTATTGAATATATAATCAGGTGCACGCTGTGTCTCGCACATGGCAGGGTAGATAGAGGGAGACTAGTGTTTAGACACTCCGTTCCATATTTTGTTGACTGGCGAAACTCAAGGCCGTGCTTTGCCTTGACATCAGATCAAAGAAAATATAAATTTAAACAATTTTTTCATTTCCATGTGGAGATTGAATTCACAACCAGTCACATTTACAGTCTACACTTGTGCACTTGCCCACACAGCACCACGAGTGGCCTCACTGGGTTAAATGTATCACTAAAGCAATAAAAAAATATAATTAAATTGTTACCTCGAGTATGAATCGAACCCACTACCAAATTGCGTGTCCCCATCACACTTCAAGTGACATCGCCTATAATAATTAATTTACAAAAAAAAACAAATATTCAATACGAGGCCATTGAAACGCAGTGGGTCACCGTCTGACTAAATACGATAATTGTAGGTTCAATACCGCCTAGTCTAAATTATTTAAAATATATTAAATTGACAATGCGCGGCGTTAAGTTTCGCAATTCTTGCCTGACAAAGTTAGGCTGAAAGTAAAGGGCGGAGTATCTTAACACTCATTTTTACCTACTCTATTATATGTGATAGGCTATGAACATTATTGAAACAAATAATAAGCTACAACAATGCTTATTTTCTATCAGTTTGCGGAAATGAAGCTGGTCGAGCTACTGCCATGAGATAGTAGATAGACAGCGATATAAATCTCATTTTATGTTAAAGATACAGTATTTGTATTGAATTATTTAGTTTTCATTTTCTTATCGAGTTAGGATTTTGTATTATATTTTTTTTATATTGACCATTTAAAGATATTTTTAGAGTTCTGTACCTCAAAAGAAATAAAAAGCTAACCTTACTAGATCACTTTGTTACCAGTCTATCTTTTAAGACTATTTATTTATAAGTTATTCTATTATTTTAATTTATCAATAATTTAACAAAAAAAATCTAGGTACGCTTCTACGGAAAATATTTCTACAGGTTTCCAAAAACTATTAATTTCCAATAATTTTAATTTTCGGTTATTTGATTTTAATTTTGTGGTCTACTAATCATTTCTAATATTATGATTTTTAGATCATTTTAATTTATTTTGCGAATAAATGTTAACAAGAAAGATTCGAGCCCATTACCACTGCGTCACAGTGTCGCTGTACCACTGGACGACAGCGTTTTACAAATATACAGCCACATAAATACATTATGTACTATAATTGTTCATTCGATGCACATCGTTTATTCGCTTGTCAGATGCATCTTTCTCATTTAGTGTCAATTCCAAAGACATGTTTGTATTCCTTATAGAAAGTTAAAAATATCATTTACGTCATAAAATGTCTAGTACTAAAATTATTTATTTAAATCAAATAAATCAGCTACATGCTGTATCCCGCACACAGCACGGTAAGCAGAGGGAATCTAGTGTTAAGATACTAAAATTAAAGTGTTTGCCTGCAGTTAGCACCACGGCGTTCAGTTCTGCCACTCAGCCCGCAACGCTGCAAGTAATAAGCGTAAAATAGAGAACGGAAGTGTCTTATCATTAGATTCCCAGGTTCCCTCTGCCTTCTGCTGATAAGTGCGGGATACAGCGTGATATAAAAAAATATATTTTAACACTTTATTTTCCATGAAAACAGAAGATCTACATCAAAAGAACCACATACATTAAGATGGATGTTAGATATTACTATTCTAGTAGAAGCCAATATAACACCTTTTAGAGGAAGCTAGTTTACCGCTAACCTTGCCCCGAGAGCATGGATGGAATTTTAAGTACATCAAAATATAAAAGTCATATTTTACATAACCCCATTTGTACTAAAGAATATAGACAATGGAGACGTTGAAAACTTTATGATTTTAGAGTGTTGAATGTCGGTTTCTTCTTTTAATAAGTGAATTGGAAATTTGTGAAGATTGTAGGTACAAAGTCAATATAGGAAATTATATATTGTAAAAGAATAAGATAATGGTTGTAGGTTCGATCGTTACTCGAGGGAAAGAGCTATTTTGGTTTGCCTTGGACAGGAGACAAGTGCGGCGCCTGTAATGAGTGAAGATTCGAACCCGTTAACACTATCCATAGTCAATGCTTAAATTTATTACGCACTATTACAAAATATTCTACTTTTTTTGGTCATTATACAATACTTTGAATGAAAAAACAAGAAAAAAAGTATATAGCTAAACTCAATGGAAAATGCGGCATTAGGTTTCGTTATTCCAAACGAAATGTCTTGAAATTCGGACGAAAAGTGGACAGCGGAGTGTTTTGACACTAAAATTCTGTATACTCTGCTTTAAGCGGGAATAGGGATAAAGCGGAAAGTAAATTAATGATGCCAATTTTGTATTTATATTATAAATAATGAACTCCCGAAGTATAATAAAATTGATATTAATTAACTAAATTATATTTAAATATAATTATAAAAAAAACATCGTTTATAATTATTTGTGGACTCACTGACCTATTTTCAGAAACAGCTCTACATATATAAATAATTTGCACATATATATATTTTAGGCCAGTCGTGACACAGGGGCACAAGCGTGCGACTGTAAACGTGACAGTTTGTGGGTTCGATTCCCACTCGAGGAAATTATATATTTAGTATTTTTATTTCTTTCTCTCTGGTAACGAAGCAAAGCGTGGCGTCTATAGTATTCAGCGGACAGTGGAGAATGGAAGTGTCTCAGTGGAAACAGATTAGGTTTCCAGGGTTTCTCCGCCTACCCTGGTACGTGCGGTGTACAGCTTGAATATAAATAAGTTTAACCGTAACCGTAAGATAGTTAGCATAGTCTGATTGTAAGGGTAGTAGTTTCGATTATTAACCTAGGGAATGAAATATCTTCATTATTGCGCTTAAATAATTTTCCTCTGAGAGGACTGTTATAAAAAACCGGTTAATTTTACGGTGCTGTATTGGAATATGCACACTGAGCCCTTTCATCTTATAGCTCACTTGAACCAGCGCCTTTAATACCAAATTTTGGTTCCCTTTTCAAGCTTTTATTTTTTAAGATTTAACCACAAATGTTTCATATATTCAATGTCTCAAAAATTACGTATAAAATGTGGGGAACAAAGTGTCTCAAAGAAAACTAACCATCTACAATTTCCAACTTTCCAACAACAAGTAAAAGGGTTGTAAAAATCCCAGTTCATAGTAATTTTCTATGGTATACCTACTATAAATCAAAGATATTAACAATGGGCGTCGGACGCGTCTACAAAGGGGCGACGTCGCGACACGAACAGATGGAGTGACGTCGGCGAGGACACTCGCGGTTACATCAATCACGGACCGTATTAGCTGGCTGCTGAAATATTTCTATACTCGTTTATTATCTACTGTTTTTAGAATAAAATATATGATATAATTATTTATTATGTGGAGGCCAGTCCTGGCGGAGGAGCACCAGCGTCTGATTGTAAGCGCGACAGTTGGGAGTTCTGTTCCCACTAGGAAGAATGGATTATTTTCATTTCCTCGATCTGGTAATAAGACAAAATGTGGAGCTAATTTTCGAGATTTAACACGCAATGTCTCGTAAAAGCGTAGGTACCATCTGTCTACTCGACTATATGCGGGATACAGCGTGAAGATATTTAAATTGCCTATCTTTTACTATGAGGCCAGTCGTGGCGCAGAGGCAACTGTAAAATCGACTGGTTATGGGTTCGATCTCCACTCGAGGAAGTGAAATATTTATTTACATGTATATTTTTATTTCTTCCCTCTGGTGTCGAGGCAAAGCGCGGCGCTGAGTTCCGTCACTCAACACGCAATGTCTCCAGAACTCGGCGGAAAGTGGGGAACGAAGTGTCTTAACACTAGATTCCCTCTGCCTACACTGCTGTGTGCGGGATACAGCGTGAAGCTGATTTTGATAATTAAATCTTTTACTCTAGGCCAATTAAGTCAAAATGATGTCGTTTCAAGACCGGACAGTCGTAGAAAATAACATAAAAACATATGAACGAAGTATTTGACCGCGACGTCGTTGGGGCCGTACTATCAATCACAGCCCGAATTAGGAACAGACGTGGTCTGAAATTGGTTATCAGATTATTTCTTTATTTGTTCATGTCATAAGTTGTGGAGCACTATTGAATGGTTTGATATTGTGTGAGTTTTTATGATATGTTCATAGTTGGATTTATTTGATTTGGTAAGTAATGATGGGTTATGTTGTATTTTTGTGATAAATACAGAAACAAAGCATACAATAGTATTTAAACTAGCTTTTTAAAGCTTTTACAGCTGACAAATGGGACGCTGCGCTTTATCTTTTTACCAGAACGGGGAAAAGAAGATATTATTTTCCCTCGTATAGGAATCGAACTAAAAAACATCGCGTTTACACTAAGATGTGGTCTCGTCACGCCACGCTGTACTATTATCATATATTTTGGACCTAATATTTACATTTCTTATGAGTTTTATTATGTTTTGTTAATACGAAAGTGGAATTTGTGTCTTAAGTAAACTAAAATTTTTTACGACTTAATTTAAACCGTCCAAAGTGAATGGTCTCATATAAAGTGATTTTCTTAATAGTTGCGACATTTCTTTGTTGCTGACAATTGATCTTGTTTCATGTTAAAATTATGTATTAATATTTAATTGAAGCCGTTGTGGCGCTGTTCCCAGTCGAAGAAATGAATTATTTATTTTCTTCAGTCTGGTAACAGAACAAAGCGCGGAGTTTAATTGGGGAACAGAGTGCTCTGAGAGTGAAACAAAAATATATATATATACATATAAAAATAATATATATATATATATATATATGCATACAATTAGTAATTAAAGAAATACAGTAAGTTATCGTTTTTCATTTATATCCCTTTTTTATTTAAGTCCTTTAGGTAGTTAATTTTGTAACCTACACTCCATCATGAACTAAGATACCAATTTTCAGCGTTCTACGCCGCGTTGTTCCATCGTGAATTAAAAAAACTGTTAAATATGTCCTAAATTGAAGCAACAAGCCCAACATAAATGTCACAAAATTCAAAGGCAATGCTAAATCCATCAGACAGCAATAGCTGGTACGCAATCAAATACCATTGTCACTAGATCTATTGTGCTTGGCCCGTATAGAGTTAGGGCTTCATTTTATTCCCTAGGAGCACCAATGAGAACTGTTAAATTGCAAGTAGATTTAGGTTTGTAATTGATGTATTGGTTTTAGGTTTAAATCAACAAGATCAATCTAGGATCTTGTTGATTTAAATCTATGTAATGAAATCAAATCAAATCAGCTTCACGCTGTATCCCGCACACAGCAGGGTAGGCCGAGGGAACCTAGTGCTAAGACACTCCGTTCCACACTTTCCGCTGAGTTCTGTTGGCATTACGTGTTGAGTAGCGGGACTCAATGCCTAAATTTATGTATTTAGTAAAAATTGTTTGTTAAGGTACAGGGTTCCGTTCTTGAGTTGGGTAAGCTTATAATGTTTTCTTTTCTTTGTTAAAGTATCAAGATCAATTTCTCCTTTTTTCCCTCAGCGTAATTTATTTTAAGGTTTCGTACCTTATAAAGAAAAAAGGAACAACCTATAACATCAATCTGTGCAATTTTTTCCGTCTGTCTATCTGTCTTTCTATCAAGAGCGTTTATTTCAGGAACGCTCGGAGATATCGAGTTGAAATTCAAATAATATAATGGAATTCCATGATTTCCTGAAAATCGCATTTTTGCGTTCACTTTAAAAATATATAGCAGTTTATTTCGCAAAAAAACACGTATTTCGACACTATAAAGGGAATCAAACTTATTAGGATACTTGTGGTTAACCTGGAATTCCGAAATTTGGCAACGAGCATCTACAGGTAGTAATAATTTAGGAAAATATCTGAAAATTATACACTTGTAGTTCAATCCAAAAAAAAATTATAGCCTTGAAAGGTAAGCAAAATTTGGTATTAAATCCGCCAGTTCAAGTGAGGTATCAGATGAAAAGAGTCTGGCTAAGCCAAGCATGAATTTCAGAAAAAGTTCGATACCTCAAATTTTTGTAAGGAACATTCGATGGGCGAGCCTGACTCTCGCTTGTCCAATTTTTTTTATTAATAAGATTTTATCTAAGCCTACACCTCTATTACCACTCACTTATATTTTGTAAAGTCTTTTTTGTCATTCTTTCATTATGAATTCTTTCGAAGTGCTCAAACCACTTAACCACTTTCTTCTTCATCCTCAAACAAATAAACAATATAAAGATAAAAATAAATGAAGTAAATAATAGAATGTATAAACAATTGTAAGCTCACAAAATAGTATTCATGCGAACAAAATCGATTTGGAGCGGGTAGTCTTTATTTATTTTTGTAAACTACCGTCCCGTTGCACTTTTCTGATAAAGAGATGAACATCTGAACGCTCATTCAATCTTAGCAATCTTTACAGTTGAAGTGACCACTTCCTAACCAGTGGAGTGTAAGTATTATAACTTGTTATTTATTATCTTATTTTTTTCGCATCACTCTGTATTTTGCACACAGTATGGTAGGTAGAGGGAACCTAGTGTTACTTTTCTGTTTCCCATTTCTCGCCGAATTCTGGAGGCATTGAGTTAGTTAGTGGCGGGCCTCAGTTAGTTAATGGTGGGCCTCAGTGAAGTCATTTTTAGAAAAGAAATTTCTTCGTATAATAATATAGGAATTTATTTAAATTTCTTCCTATAATAATATTACGTCATATGGAACATAAAGAAAAGATTATTCTTTTCTTTATGTTCCATATGAAGTAATATTCCATGCGACGGTTGTAGATTTGATTCTCATTTGAGGAAATGAATTATTTTAATTTCTTTATAGTAATAAGAAAGCGCGTCGTTGAGTTCCACTACTCAACACGCAATGTCACAAAAATTGGGCACTGCGCATAATTAACAGCATTTGTGTCAATACAACACATATTACAATACGAACGGTCTGCTTTATTCTAGTCCCAGGGTGCAGCTGCGAGAGCGGATATGTGGTAATCAGTGGTCGCTCTAACGTGTTGCTGGTACAAATTGATGGGGTGGAATCCAAAATTATTTTAGAGTAAAAAAAATAAAAATATTTATAAAATTAAGTTATACATAGATTTTAGTAACTTAATCATTTAATTGGCCACAACACGCTTTGTCTATTAAAGTGAAAAATTATAATAATTTTAACATAATCAGAATGGATTCCGCAATCATCATACAGTCAAAGGTCAGCGCCATGAAGATTTTACTGCTTATTGCAATAAGCTATTTTTATAAAGATTTTTGCATAATATTGAAGATATCATGGTGAGTTTAAGAAATGTCACATAACTAATCTTATATTGTAACATATTTATAGGTGTACTGTACTTTAAAAGATAGAACCCGTACCTTATTTTTTGTTTTTAATTTTCTCAAAATTGTATTGAGGTTAAGTCTTTTATATGAAATATCCAGGTCTACAGTGCCTTGAAGCGTATAAGAAATCATAGTAAATAAAGGTTTTTCTGCATTTCGTAATCAAAACGTATTATCTAATGCCCGTGGACTTACAATTATGCTATTTAGGTAAGAAGTGACAACTTAGAATACAAACATAAAAAATGGAAAAATGAAAATTTATAGCTTTATAGGAGGCCAGTCATGGTGAAGCGGCAAGTAAATGACTGTAAACGCGGTAGGTTGTAGGCTTCGATTCCCACTGGAAAAAATTAAATAAACAATAATAATAATTTCATATTTTCATTTCCTTGTTCTCGTGTCAAGGCAAAGCACGGCGTTGAGTTTCGCCACTCAACCAACCATAAAGACAACCACAATCGAAAGTAGGCAACAGAGTGTCTTATAAATGTTAGAAAAATTAATTAATGTATTTCATGTAATGTCATACGTAATTAATACTTGCACTCGCAAACTTGGGTTAGTCGATTCCTATAAGTAACTTCCCTGTTCAAATAAAATCATGAAATTAGTATAGACGAGAATGAAGTGTCTTAATCTTAACATTAGGTTCCCATGTTCCCTTTGCCTACGGTGCTATGTGTGGTAGACAGCGTGAAGTTTGCTTGCGAGGACTTTATGACATATAATGGAAAATCTTGTTTTTCCAATTCCCATAGGAATTTGGCTCCCAGTGTTCTCCTACTCACTCCAATCTTACGAAATGTATTTCGTCACTTTCACGTCACTCAGAGACCGAAGAGTTTTTACACATAAATTTTATGAAAACGATCACTCAATCTTTTAGTAACGTCCTAGTTTTTAGTGACAGCTTCGGTATACCTACCGCATTTGTTTACTAGCCACTAGGAACGTGTTCCAGCACGCGGCGGGGAGATTTTTATATTTTTTATTCCTTTCCAGTTTGTAGATTGGAAAGTGAAACCCGATATTAAAAAAAGATCATTATAGCTTTAGCGAACTCGCGTAAAAGAGGGTAAATTTTGGGGAAAAAGATTATAAAATTAGTACAAAAAAAAAATTTGCTTCACGCTGTATCCTGCACACAGCAGGGTAGGCAGAGGGAGCGTAGTGTTAAGACACTCCGTTCCCCACTTTCTGCCGAATTCTGGAGGCATCGCGTGTTGAGTGGCAGAATTCAACGCCGCGCTTTGCGTGGACACCAGAGCGAAGAAATGGAAATATAAGTTTAAGTAAATATTTCATCTCCTCGAGTGGGAATCGAACCCACAACCAGTCGGTTTGACAGTCACTGCCCTCTGGACTGGACTGGTAGTAGGTGATACATATCACTTATTGCAATTACATAGTATCTCTTTCCAAATAGTTTAGAAACTTATAGACTTCTAACAATAAAGTATAACAAAGATAGAAAAAGATGATTTTATTCCTATCTTTTTATATTCTTAATAGTATAGAGCAACGATTAATCTTTTAATCAGTAATGTATTTTTCTTATCTATTTAAAAGATTCTGTACCTTTTAAAAAAAAAGAAACTCTTATAAGACTATTTTGTTGTCCGTACTTGTGTTTTTCTATCAGTCAAGAGAGTTTATCTCAGGAAAGCTTGGAGATATCGAGTTGAAATTCAAACCTTACACTCAGATCTACAGTCCCTTGATTTCCTGAACAAAATCATATTTCTACATTTACTTAAAAAAGGATAAGGTGCGTACGCGTTTTTTTGTTATGTAAACTATCACAAAAACACGTGTTTTTCCACTATAAAGGCAATCAAAATATCCTAGAACTGATAGTACTATTTCAGGAAAAATTATAGCTTATTTAGCTTATATAGGGACGCGTAGTGTATAATTAATATTTATAATATATGTAACTTATTGCCTATTATCTCAGAAGATAGTATTTTAGGTTAATAAAAATCTTTTAATGTTGTACCATAAAAAAGATTTTTATTATTTAAATTTAAGATTGTATTTAAAATTTACACGTAGATTAAAGCCCGCACCTCTTGGTTTCGGTCCAAGCGCCCTGACCACTAAGCCACACGTTCACAAAATAATAAATCAAGTGTATAATAATTAATATTCTTTTAGGCCGGCCTAGAATAGGATCATCCTGGTACTGGTGGTGTCGTAAGAGGCGACTAAAGTACGTGTGGTAGAGTCACGTCGCTAGCAATGGCAACACGCATGGGAAGACTCGACCGGATCATTACCACCCCCGGCATTTAAAACCGGCGTGAAGTAGTGGCTTTATGCCACTGCGTTTCGCATCAGGTAATGCCGGGCCCCGGCGCCCAACTCATCTTAAAGGCCGGCAACGCACCTGTAGCTCCTTGGGGTTGCACGGGGTCGTGGGCGGCGGTAATCACTTACCATCAGGTGACCCGTAGGCTCGTTTGCCGTGTCTTTTCCATAGAAAAAAAAAGAAAATATTCTTTTTATACAGAAGAAACCGAGGAACATAGTAACCTCAATACATGGGAACCTAATGTTGTTATTTAACAACATTAGGTTCCCATGTATTTAAAGACTTAATGAGAACGGAGTGTAAGACACTCCGTCCTTATAGTGTATTAAATAATATAATTTAAAGATATATACAAATATATTCTTTATATAAGATTCAAATTCAGATCTATTATACACGAGGTCGTCGTGGCCGAGTGACAGCAACACCGGCGTCTGACTATAAACACGGTTGTCGGTTCCCTTCTCACTCGGAGCAATGATTCATTTTCATTTTCTCGCTCTGGTTACAAGACAAACAAGGCATTAAGTTCCACCCCTCAACCTGCAAGACGCGTCACGTAAATTAGGAAATTCCATGTGTCTACCCGACTATATGCGGAATAAAGCGTGAAGCTATTTAAATTGCCTATCTTTTAGTATATGCCAATTACATCAAAATGATGTCGTTTCAAGACCGGACAGTCGTAGAAAATAACATAAAAAGATATGAACAAAGTATTTGACCGCGACGTCGTTGGGGCCATACTATCAATCACAGCCCGAATTAGGAACAGACGTGGTCTGAAATTGGTTATCAGATTATTCCTTTATTCGTTCATGTCAAAAGTTGTGGAGCACTATTGAATGGTTTGTTATTGTGTGAGTTTGTTTGAACGTATGTTGGATTTATTTGATTTTGTAAGAAATGATGGGTTACGTTGTTCGTTTTTTGACGAATACGGAAATAAATTGCTTCTAGCTTATTTAGCTTCTATAGCTGAGAAATGGGACTCAACGTAGCGCTTAATCTACTTATCATAAAAGGGAAGTGGAAAATATTGTTTTCCCCAAATGAGAATCAAACCCAAATTATACGCATTTACACTCAGACGTGATCTCATGAAACCATAATAACCTATTATCATATCTTTGACAGAAATATTCTCATTTATTATGTGTTGTTATTGAGTAAGTTGCACTTAATGTCTCAAGCTTTTTTTATGACTTAATTAAAATCGTCCGAAGTAAATGGTCTCACATAAAGTGGCTTTCTAATTAGAGAGACGTTTCTTTGTTGCTGATAATTGATCTCGTTTCTTGTTGAAATTATTCATTAATATTTAATTAAAGCCGCAGCATTTGACTATATATACGACGTTAATAAGTTCGATTCGCAGTCAGAGGAATTAATTATTTGATTTCTTCAGTCTGGTAACAAAACAAATTGCACCTTTTAATTCACTCAACAGCCAATGTTGCGAAATAAAGACGGTTCATGGGAATCGAAATGTCAAAATATAAAAATGGGAAAAGAAAGTGTCTGAATGAAAATGGAGTGTCTTGATACTGGATTACCAGGTACCCACTGCGTACCCTTCTTTGTACGGGAACCTAAAAAAGCAGTTTAAAACATACCAAATTCAAGCAACAAGCCCAACATAAATGTCACAAAATTCAAAGGCAATGCTAAATCCATCAGACAGCAATAGCTGGTACGCAATCAAATACCATTGTCACTAGATCTATTGTGCTTGGCCCGTATAGAGTTAGGGCTTCATTTTATTCCCTAGGAGCACCAATGAGAACTGTTAAATTGCAAGAAAATTTAGGCTTGTAATTGGTGTATCGATTTTAGGCTTAGATTGATCTTGTTGATTTTTACTTATTTATTTGGTGGAAATTGCTTATTTTCAGATATTGGGTTGGATTAATCTAAAATGCAAAGAAAAACACAATGGAGACATAAATCTTTTTTGCCATTGTTTCATCACTGATTTTCTCGACGTGCAGAAACCACTTGACGACATTCTTCTTCTTTCTCAAACAAATAAACAATAGAAAGATAGAAATAAATGAAGTAAATAATAGAATGTATAAGCAATTGTAAGCTCACAAAATAGTATTCATGCGAACAAAATCGATTTGGAGCGGGTAGTCTTTATTTATTTGTGTAAACTACCGTCCCGTTGCACTTTTCCGATAAAGAGATGAACATCTGAACGCTCATTCAATCTTAGCAATCTTTACAGTTGAAGTGACCACTTCCTAACCAGTGAAGTGTAAGTATTATAACTTGTTATATATTATATTACATTATTAATTTTTATTTTTTTAGCGTTCCGCTATATTCCACAGCAGAGAAGACAGAGGGAACCTACTGTTAAGACACTCCGTTTCCCATTTACCACTGAATAATTGGAGATGTTGCGTGGCGTTAGGTGTTATTTGTCGCATTTGGCAGAGCGAAGAAAATGGAACTATTAGATATGCCATTTCCTCGAGTGAGAATCGAACCCACAACCTGTCGGGCTTACAGTCACATTTTGTGCCCCTGCGCTACGACTGGCTTCAACCACAATTTTGTCTCTGAGGTGACATTCAAAGTTTAGAAAGTAGCTCAGGCCGCTATCTAGATTTAAGCTATGAATTTGTTAGAAATAATGACCTCTGACATACAAAATACACATATTAACAAGAAATTTAACAGATCAAAACAAAGTGATTAATTACATGAAATATGTTTAAATTAAGTTTTCTTTCTTACTACTCAAAATTCGTTTCCAGAAAAATATTTTAATTCTCTTTTGCTAATTCCGTCTGTAGAAAGTTATCATATTTTTTTTGCGCTGTAATATAATACTACATTAAATATAAAGTATTCCGTAACCGGAATTCTACAACTATTCGTAATCGTAATCGAATTCGAAGAAAACATAAAAGTTTCGCATAATTGCGTATAAGGGCGGAGTCTAAATGTGGATTTGCTGTGACAGGGTTTTGATTCAACTCGGCCCAGATGAAATAGTCTAGCCTAAGGGCTAGATCAAGTAGCGATAAGTACGTGTACGTTTATTACTAAAAAACCATACAAAAATATTACAAGCATCTTAATAATCGCAAATTTCTTAATAATCGCAATCGAAACTAATGGATATTATCTCTCCGTATCTGTGACTGAAACCGATATAGGTTTTTTTTTATACCCGTGTCCGTCACCATCACTGATCTACTGATAATGAGCTATCAAAGAAAAGCCGAACCCTGATGATTTCTTTGATAGTCATATTTGTCATATTCTCATGACTTTCTCAGCATCCACTCTTTGCTTTGTAAATATTTTTTGAATAAAGTAAGATTTGAATCCGTTAACGTTACGTAAAGTAAAATATTGTAATTTACCTATTCTAAAACTATTAATTATTATTATTATTATTCTATTTACCTATTCTATTATATCTTAGCTTTAGACGCAACGGTGCAGTGTCTAACTGTAAATGCAGTGGTTGTGGGCTCAATTAATATTTGAGGAAATGAATTATTTCATTTCCTCGCTCTTATAAAAAAAGACAAAGTGCGTCGTTAAGTCCCACTACTCAATACGCAGTCTTGAAAATTGGACAGAAAGTGGAGAACTGAGTGTCTTAACACCAGGTACCTTCTGGCTACCCTGATAAAGGTGCGATACAGCATTAAACTATGAAATAGTCCATTAAAAATGTATACTTATATAGAACTAAAATAAAAATCATTAATGCCTATAATCAACAGCATTTGTGTCAATACAATACATATTACAACACGAACGGTCAGCTTTATTCTAGTCCCAGGGTGCAGCTGCGAGAGCGGATATGTGGCAATCAGCGGTCGCTCTAACGTTTTGCTGGGACAAATTGATGGGGTCGAGCCTAAAATATTACTATTTTTAGAGTTTTTTTGTGAATTTAAAGGAATATAATTTATATTATCACACATAGTGAACACAGAAATAAAAATATTTATAGTTATATTATATTATATTTATTAATAATTTCATCTCTTCCCTCTGGTGTTAAGGCCAAAGCGCGGCATTGTGTTCTGCCACTCAATAAACAATACCTTGAAAATTCAGTGAAAAGTGGGAAACAGAGCGTCTTAAAATTAGGTTCCCATTGCCTACCCTGATATATACGGGATAAGGCGTAAAGCTGATTATTTATATTATGAAACAGCACTAAACGAATCAACGTGCTTTCACTACTAGAGCGAGAAAATGATCTTAATTTGAACATAATCATCCCCAAGTGGGTATTGATCCCGCAGCCAATGCAGTTCCAGTCAAAGGCTGTACTGCACCAGGAATATATCATTGCTTATACTGTTAAATTGATTAGATTATAACTTTTTTGTGTTGTTGTTTGAAAACTCCTGCACATAATGAAGAACCGTAATGGTTTAGCTACACAATAAGGCATAATTTAATACATCAATAACAAAAGCTGTTAAGCGTGATGAGCATTCTCCATTGACAGATAAAAATTAAGAATCTGGAAAAATATAATGAACAACCATAAGACTCCAGCTGAGCTATAAGAATAATGAAATGTCGTTTTAGTGGAAGCTGTTTAGAGATAAGCCCTGACAAACAAAAAGACAGCCTAACATTAATTTAAAAATTGTTTATTAATAATTATTCAGCAAACATATAAAAATATATTTGAATTGAATGATTTAAACCTACGTATTTTGGAAACCGTCTAAGCATTCTAAGTACTAAGCCACATTTTCCCATCAAATCAGCTTCACGCTGTATCCCGCACACAGCAAGATAGGCACAGGGAACTTAGTGTTAAGATACACCGTTCCCCAGTTTCCGCCGAGTTCTGGAGGCATTGAGCGTTGTGTGGCGGAACTTAACGCTGCGCTTTGCCTCGTCACCAGAGCGAAGAAATGAAAATAATAATTCTTCGTCAAAATTCTTAAACCCTTGTTACAATTCAGTTCACATAATATTATTATGTTAACAGTTCACATTTTTAACATTTCTAAAGTGTTATTCAACACTTAGACAACAAAATACATTTTTTAGAAATGTATAAAAATTTTAACGTACCGGAATTTAAACCTGCACCTATTGGAAACCGTCCAAGCGCTCTGAGCACTAAGCCATACTCTCTCATCAAGCTACGTCGTAATTCTTATACACTGGAAACAACTTATTTATGTTGTTAGCAACGTATGGCTTAGTGGTAAGAGTGCTTGGATGGTTTCCAAGAAGCGCGGATTCAACTCCCGCTACGTTAAAATTTTATATGTCTTTTAAAAAAGAGTTCATATTTTATTAGTGTTTGGGACTGTCGTAGCGCCAGGGGCACGAGCATGCTAAGCATTTGCGGTTGTAGGTTCGATTCCCACTCGAAGAACTGTCAGGAAATATTTAATATTTTTATTTCTCTCTGATGAATAAGGCAAAAAGTGAACATCTAGTTTTTCCCATTCCCATAGGCATTTTACTCTTGGCGCTTGGTACATTTCCTAACGTTGCCATATTAATTCAGTCTGTCAGTCACTCAGTGATAAATTTTATGAAAACCGTTACTGCATTTTTAGTTACGTAGTTTTTACCGACCGCTTCGGTATACCAACCATATTTGTTTAAATACTTGGTACTATGAACGTGTTCCAGCCTGCAGCCAGGAGATTGCTATATTTTTTTATTCCTTTCCATTTTGCAGAAGGGAAAAAAATTGTCTGTATATTGAAAATAGATATTTTCTTTTTATATCACTATTATAGTGATTTTTTCGTGTGTAAATCATCATTATCATTTAAATTTTTCATTATTATTAGCTGATAAAATAATTACTAACTTTTTTCGAACATTTTTATGAATTTCTTGTAATGTGGAATACTTTGCAATTTCATATTAGAAAAAATATCTTTTTTAAATGATTTTCTTAGATCAGCATCCAGCTGTTCTGATCATAGCAATAGTCAAATGAACCCAATCAAAATTACTATTTGAACATATAATTGTTAAATATTTCATTTCAAAGTTAAGGATACAAAATAAATTTATAAAAATTAAACTGACTTCAGTTACTTAGTTACTTACATACATATACTGTAAGTACATAAATATTTAAGTTTTACTGTAGAAAATAGATTAAAATCGGTAAAATTGATTTTGAATGATTTTGATGATGAGGCCGGTCGTGGCGCAGCGGCACAGAGTGTGACTGTAAACCGACTGGTTGTGGGTTCCGATCCCCACTCGAGGAGATGAAATATTTACTTAAATTTATATTTCCATTTCTTCACTCTGGTGTCGAGGCAAAGCGCGGCGTTGAGTTCTGCCACTTAACACGCAATGCCTCCGGAAATCGGCAGAAAGTGGGGAACGGAGTGTCTTTAACTATGTTCCCTCTGCCTACCCTGCAGTGTGCGGGATACAGCGTGAAGCTGATTTATTTATTTATTTATTTATGAAACTTGGACTACTCCCTAAATTTGATTACGTACCTGCCTCATTTAAATAACAAGGATTATCTTGATAAAATTTTCAGTGTCCGAGAAATATGTGAACAAACATACAAACACACATACAAATAACAACTAACAACATCAGCTTCAGCTTCACGCTGTATCCCGCACACTGCAGGGTAGGCAGAGGGAACGTAGTGAAAGACACTCTGTTCCCCACTTTCTGCCGATTTTCGGAGGCATTGCGTGTTAAGTGGCAGAACTCAACGCCGCGCTTTGCCTCGACACCAGAGCGAAGAAATGGAAATATAAATTTAAGTGAATATTTCATCTCCTCGAGTGGGGATCGAACCCACAACCAGTCGGTTTACAGTCACACCTTGTGCCGCTGCGCCACGACTAACAACATCACTCTTTTAAAATCTAAAGCCTCTTTTGCTTTTGCTCAAAGCTTTAAAATATTATTATCAGCACAACACGTAAAGCAGTTTACTCCGTAATAGAAACAAGGTAAGTGGTTTTTGTCACTTTGTACGACGACAGACATTTGCATACAAACAATAGTGACAATATGGAGACGTTCTCTACAATTGTAGAATAGAAGTTGTTGAAGGTAAATATGATTTGCTATGACGATTTTTACATCGTTACAGTCTCACGCTGTATCCCGCAAACAGCTGGAATGGCAGAGGGAATTTAGTGGTAAGACACTCCGTTCCCAATTTTCGAAAGTGTCAAACTCAATGTCAAGTGTCGAAACTCAATGTCACTCACAGTAGGTAGGTAGTAGGTTTAACAAATGAGTAATAATATTAAATATATTTTTTTTATTTTGGTATAATCTTATCAAATTGAGGCCAGTGGCTGTAAACGCAACAAGTTGTGGGTACAATACCCGCTCGAGGGAAAGAAATATCTAATGTTTAATATTCCGGCGTCGAGTTTTGCCACTCCACACGCAATGCCTCGAATTCGGTGGACAGTGAGAAATGGAGTATCGTAACATCAAATTCCTTCATCCTGTCCTGCTTCATATTGGATACATCGTGAAGCTAACAGGGCAGGATTTGAACTTGCGTCACTAAGAAACTGTCCAAACACTGACCACTAAGTGACTTAGTAGAAAGATATTAGATATATTGGTAATATTACGCACACGGCTTAATATCGATTTTCGCTGCAAGAACATGAGTATCGGTATCAGCGCCTTAATTATTCTTGGAACCGTTGTTTATAAACTTGCTAATATCAGACCGGAGATTCATTACAAGCGCTAGGAAATGAGAATCATTTTTAATATATTTTTCAACTATTCGTCTCTAACTATAATGTTGTTCAGTTTTTCTTTATAAAAAATTACAGCTCGATTTCCACTCGAGAGACTGAATATGTGCATTTCCTCGTTCTGGTGACATGGTTAGACGCTGCATTGATTTCATCTACTTAACACGAAATGCCTCCAGAATTCGGCGGAAAATAGGAACCGTGTCTTAACCCTAGGTTCCCTTTGCCTACCCTGCGGTGTGCAGAATACAGCGTAAAGCCGATTTAATAAGATGTTAAGATTGGTGTACAAAACACGCAGCATTCTTTTAACAAAATCGATACTAAGCTATGACCTCTAAGATATTTCATAATATAATATTTCAAATAAAACAAAATGTATTTCTAGACGAAACAATGCAATAAAAATAAAAGAAAAAACTTGAAGATACATAATATTGAAGAAACATGTTTACGTTATATGAAATTGTTCATAAATTGCTTTGAAATATTCGCAAACGTTCACTCATATGCGAATGTGAACGAAATTGTAAGACGATACTTCAATTATTATTTTTATTTAGATACCTATTATTTTTTTTTAATCAGAAATGGACCAAATTAAAATGGGATCACGCGGAAGCACCAGCTTTAATATAAAAAAGAATCGTCAAAATCGGTTAACCCAGTCAAAAGTTCGGAGTTATGAGTGGTATGGTCTGAGTAAGGACAAACAAACAAAAACAGTCGAATTGATAATCTCCTTTTTTTAAAGAAGTCGGTTAAAAATAAACTTTTCCAAAAAATCAGGCTGAGATAAAGAAAATTATTACACTCGCCCCTTATAAATTTATTCTACAATGTGTCATACTCGTCGGTACATTTTATTATATTAATATTTCCTTCAAGCATAATATCTTATATATTTATTATAATAGCAAAGCTTTCATACCGAAGGCAGGAAAACCTGTCACGATCACGCCATAGTATTAATTTTTACGCAATAAGCGCAAAGTATGGCGGCGGCGTCCACAGTGCGGTATATTATGACAAAATAATAATCAGGCAGAGGCCAGTCGTGGCGTAAGAGGCATGTGATAGTAAATGCGACAGGTCGAGGGTTCGATTCCCGTTTGAATTTTTTTTATATCTTCATTTCTTTGTGCTGGAATGGAGGCAAAGAGCGTTGATCCGTACTCAACAAACAGTGCCTCCAGAATTCCACTAAAAACAGAGAATATATGTGTGTGGGATACAGCGTGAAGCTGGTTTTTAGATTAGAAGATAGAACAAAAGGCTGACTATCGATTTTCTTTGCAAGAACATGAGTATCGCTATCAGTGCCTTAATTATTCTTGGAACCGTTGTTTATAAACTTGCTAATATCAGACCGGAGATTCATTACAAGCGCTAGGAAATGAGAATTTACCTGTTCTTCTCTAAGTCTAGAGAAAATGAATTATTTTCATTTGCTCTTTCTGTCGACAAGGTAAAATTCTGCATTGATTTCAGCCACTCAATACTAAATGCCTCCGGAGTTCGGCAGAAAACGGAAAACCTCTTAACACACAGTCTGAACACCAGGATCCCTCTGCCTACCGTACTGTGTGTGGACCAAAACGTGAAACTAAAAAAAAATAATATTACTTTATAACAAATAAATTCCACGTAATTCCATCTTATTACTACTTAAAAACCTGCAAAAAAGGATTTTTTAATCGAAAATAGATTTAAAAATGGAGTTTTAAAGGCTTTGCACCTGTGAAAGCAATTCGGGTGGGTAATATCGGGTCATAAAGTGAAGTCGGCACTGAGCTATGATCGCTCTAATGGCGGCTCATTGCTATGTAAATACCTTTACGAGTGAACATTTGCATTGATCGGGTTTTACAAATTATTAGCTTTGCCAATTTTGGGGCGGTTTTTTTTTTATTTCTAAATTTTCACTTTTTTTTACGGTACTACGGTACTCGGTACACTCAGTGTATACATCTAGTGTCTCTTTATGTACATGAGAGACACTCGTGTTCATATAGAGACAGTGCATTGCAACTCGATAATTGGTGTCGCCGTTCTTTCATCACGTACAGTCTATGTGTGACATTAGAGAAAACATTGATGTTAGAAAGTGATACTTTTAATACTCTTTCCGAATACGAAGGCTGGAGGCAGAAAGAACTCAAGAATTTAGACACTATGTTCTTCATATTCAAGAATCATTGATTGGTAAAGCTCATTGCCACGCTTTGTCTTGTTGCCAGAGCGAGCAAATAAAAATATTTAATTCCTGTATATTTGAATGAAAACAACAATCGTCACTATATCAACCAGACGCTGATAAGTGAAGCTCTCTTCTTATAGTTATACACGGTTCCGAAGTGGTTTTGTCGATGTGCTGTCTGACTGAATGTTGTGTCAACATTTGTATGTGTTTTGTATTGGTATGGTCTTGCGTATTACATGTAGGCGTGGCATTCTTTGTGGATTATATAATATTTTTTGAACGTAAAGGTAAGTTAAAAACCTTATTTGCTCTATTTTCCGTCACCTGTGTACCTCGAACCTAGGAACCTAGTGTTAAGACACTCCGTAAGACACTTCTATTTTCAGCTCTCCGCCGCATTGCGATGCTTGCTCACTCTGGTAACGGAAAAAAGCTCGGCTTCAGTTCAGACACTCACTGCGCAATGGCTCGAGATTTAAAAGGATAGTGGGAAAATAAATATCTTAACAACATGTTTAATCTGTCTACCCTGCTATATGCGTTAAACTAAAAAAAAACTCTAATTACACATTTTTATTTTATTTAAAATATTTAGAACTTTTTAGCTTCTTATAAACGGAAATCTTTTATTTATGGCCCCCTTCGGCTCCCCTCGTCCTTTTATCTTTTTTCTATAAGTAGTACTAGTAACTGTGGGTTTGTCTGTCTATGATAAGTTTCGCATAGAGCTGTGACACTGTGTGTGATTATTGTGGGTTCAACTTCCATGAGAAATAATTATATTTAAATTATTTTAATTACCCCGCTCGGTTAGTGAAGAGGCCGACGTTGAATTTTGCCACTTAGCACGCAATGTCTCCCATATTATTTGAAAAGTGGGGACTAGGTGCTTAACACTAGGTTCTCACTAGCGTATACGCGAGAAAACGCGTGAAGCTGGCTTTTTATCAACGCGATCGTTATTCCGCTATCACATACCAGTATGTACACAGTTAACGCTGTCGTCAGATGATGCATCGTTATAACCTAGATGTAATTTAGTGTTGCCACGTCAAATACAAGATATATTACTTGACAATTATAGTTAAAGTGGATTATATATACATATATGTATATTATATTATAGACTTCACACTGTGTCCCGCAAATAGCAGGGGTTGCGAAGGAACCTGGGAACCTAGTGTAAAGACAATGTGTTCCCAGTAATTCACAGTGAATTCTGGAAGCATTGCTTATTGCGAGGCGGAACTCAATGGCGCACTTTATTTCGTCATCACAGCTAGGAAATGAAAATATTAAATATTTTATTCCCCAGATTGGGTATCGAATCCACAATCGCAATGCTTACAGTCGCACCCTTGCTTGTGCCATCATAGCCTTTGCTATTATACTATATAAAGGTTTTGATAAAAAAAACTGGAATAGACCTATATTATATGTAAGTTTATTTACACCACCAACTCTATTTTATCACAAATTTCCTAGCCCAAATGTTGTCTGGTAAAAATCTCTGATTAGCGATAAGACCGCCGTTTGTGTGTCAATTGTTTTATCTTTGTTGTTTTTTTTATACCCTTTTTGTCTCTAATAACTAATTGTGCACAATAAAGTGTAAATAAATACTTGCATATTTTTTCAAGCATATCACATTGAGATGTGGAAATTCATTATATTCATTATATTACATAAAAATACTAAATGAAAAATATGCACAGCTTTTTTGTAAGCATTTATGGAATCTCTTATTGATGAATAAGTTACATCAGCATGACGAATACCACTTAAATTATATAATATATTACTTATTTCTAAAACGCTTTTATTAAAATCGAACTGTAACTATACAAGTACATAACAATAATATATATATATATATATATATATATATATATATATATATATATATATATATATATATATATATATATATATATATATATATATATATATATATATATATATATATATATATATATATATATATATATATATATATATATATATATATATATATATATATATATATATATATATATATATATATATATATATATATATATATATATATATATATATATATATATATATATATATATATATATATATATATATATATATATATATATATATATATATATATATATATATATATATATATATATATATATATATATATATATATATATATATATATATATATATATATATATATATATATATATATATATATATATATATATATATATATATATATATATATATATATATATATATATATATATATATATATATATATATATATATATATATATATATATATATATATATATATATATATATATATATATATATATATATATCACATTGAGATGTGGAAATTCATTATATTCATTATATTACATAAAAATACTAAATGAAAAATATGCACAGCTTTTTTGTAAGCATTTATGGAATCTCTTATTGATGAATAAGTTACATCAGCATGACGAATACCACTTAAATTATATAATATATTACTTATTTTTGAAACGCTTTTATTAAATCGAACTGTAACTATACAAGTACAATAAAAATTAAGAATTCTAATCGCTGTATCATCATGAAACATTAAAATTTATGATACCATCGAGCTGATCTGATGATGGAATTAGAAGATACTAGTGAATTTATCGAGTTTCTGCTCATTGCATTCGTCTCATTGATGAGATCTGTTGAAAAAGCGTGTTTTTATTTTTCTAACTATTAACCCTTAAGGGCTATAATGAGTTACATAACCCACTAAGACTATAATGGGTGTAAAAACGCCTTATTTTTAAAAGTTATAAAATTTTTAATTAATTCTAACAAATTGTAAACAGCTTACTTTTACCGGTTACTTTGGATGTATGTTATATGTCGTAATCTATATATATAATAAGACTTGATTGTTTGTCTGTATGTATGATCAAGCTAATTTCCGAGAGTACTGAATCGATTTACTTAAAACTTTCAACAAGGTGGTAAAGGTAAAAAAACTCCATAAATCATAACAGTTAAGTTTAAGTCGTAATAAATTCAAGAACGAGAGATAAAGAACGACTTGATCTTCAAAGAAATATTAAATAAATACATAGGTTCTTCGCTTCGTTCGATGGTTTAAAATAATCTATACTATATACTAATCTATACAAAAATGGCCAAAAACTACTATTTCTACGTGTACTGTATATAAAAATATCATATTAGAAGTCATTATAGTTATCAGTGAATTCTGTTTATTAAATAAATAATCATGTAGTTCAAGCGGCCGAAGCCGCAGACGGACAGCTAGTTCATAATAAGTATATATAAGCCATAAAGAAGCCTTATCTTAAGCTGAAATCTCTTAAGTCCGTACCTTACAGTTAGGTCAGCGCGAGTCCTTGTTGGCTCTACTATGTAACATATCTTAGAGAATTAGCAGAAAGAGAAGTCTCTTGAAGTAAGAAAGTCATAGCTTGAACTTAAATCTGGGAACCTAATGTTAAGACATTCCATTACTATGAAGACACATCCATTCTCACCATCACACATAGATAAAATAATAATACTTTAATGTCTTCGCTCGTAATGAGGCAAAGACGAAATTTTTGAAAAGACTGAAGACGTTGGCCACTTTCCACCGTATTCCTGAAGAATTGCGGGAAATTAAAATATTAAATATTTCATTCCCCAAAACGGAATCGTACCCACAACCGTTGCTTAAACAGTCCCACGCCTATGCCCCGAGGCCACGTCGGCCTCAATATATTTCATAATACTGAAAAATTACAAAAGAATTTAAGAACAAATGCTATTTTTACGTGCACACAATATAGATATTTTAAAATCTAAACTATTATTTGATTATAATACCATCATGTTAAACAAATACAAAATAAAAACGAAAATTTTCACGGTATCCGATAAAAGTTTTCTCTAAAATTAGTAAATAAACGGTAGTACGATGTTGAGGCTGAACGGGGCAAGGGTAGGTGCCGGTACAGAATAAATAAACGAAGCATTTGCAACTCAACGTGATTGCCAGACGTTTTATATAAGTAAATAAATAAATAAACAAAATGTAGAACGTGATATTTTGAATGCAGCTCATAAATGTAAATATATGTAGTTGTAGTGGTAAATGAAAAGATATGTAAATTCTGCTATTTTTATTCAAAAATCAGCTTCACGCTGTATCCCGCACACAGCAGCGCAGGCAGAGGAAACCTAGACTTTATTATTTATTTAAGTAAGTAAAGACCAGTCGTGGCGCAGAGGCACACGCCACTGTAGTTACGCGACACCGAAATCTGGAGATATTATGTTTTTAATGGCAGAAATCAACGGAGAATCAAGTAGAAAATATTATATATTTAATTAATTACCTTCAATGGGAGTCGAACCCACAAAAGTGTCGCGAATATAGTCATACGCTTGTGCCCCGACGCCACAACTGGCCTGTACTTACTTACTTAAATAAATAAATCGCTATATACTTATTCTGCTAAAAAAAGAAACAAATTACGTGGCAAAGTGTATTCGTAATGGAACCAATACATTTTTACTATCAAAATATACAGTTGTATAATATAATAATAATAACAGAAATAATATAAGATTTTTTTTTACCAGCTCACTTTTGTATCCTGCACTCAGCAGGATAGGCGGAGGAGACCTAGTGTTAAGACACTCCGTTCCCCATTTTCTGCTGAATTCTGGAGGCATTGCGTGTTAAGTGGCAAAACTCAACGCCGCGCTTTGCCTCGACATCATAGCGAAGAAATGGAAATATAAATTTAACTAAATATTTCATCCCTTCGATCGGGGATCGAACCCACAATCAGTCGATTTACAGTCACACTTTGTGCCCCTGCGCCACGACTGGCCTCAAGAAATTTTATATATTGAGAACCCAACGATGATAACTGTTTTAACATCATTGGATTGTACCGCCATCGGAAAAACATTTTATTTTATATTTTAAATGCATTAATTTATATTTATAAATGTAAATTTTATTCATCTGTAATAATAATATTATAAAACGTATTAAACTTTAAACTGACTATAAACGTAATGGTTGATTCGATTTTAACGCGACAGGAAGAGTTATTTTTTTTTCTGCAGTAATAAGAAAAAGCATGGTGTTGAGTTGTTCCACTCAACTACACACCTGCAGGGGTAAAGGCTTATTTGAAATTACGAAAAATTGAGAATTTGTTCCTATGTTCTTTATGTTTATCTTAAAAATGCATCACATTCAACATCTAGTATAGTTTTATTAGTCAATTCTAGCAGAAAGTCATGTAGTAACATAAAATATTCAAAATGAAACTTCAAATATTCAACTATACAGAATGTTACTTTTATGTCCCTAGACGTTCCTTTTGTGTGAGATATGTGTATATTTTTTTTGTCGTGTTACAAATATAAAAAAATAATGCATGAAAAGATCAAAATTAAATCAGCTTCACGCTGTATCCCGCACACAACAGGGTAGGCAGAGGGAACTTAGTGTTAAGACACACCGTTCACTATTTACACGATTCCCCATTCGCTCGACATCTCGACACCAGAGCAATAGCGAAAAAATATAGATATTTACATTTTGACTTACATATATCTATTTACATTTTTAATACAAGTTAAATAAATATTTCATTTCCTCGAGTAGGAATCGAACCCACAACCAGACCTACGCCACTAAGTATACATAAGTATGTACTTTATCGATATAAAATGATATTAATAACTCAATATAAAGCCTTTATGCAATACTGTTATTATATAATATTTTGACGTGATAATGTCTTATATAATGACTGTGAGACTGGTTGATGGTGTGATCCCCACTCGAGGAGATGAAATATTTATGTAAATTTATATTACCATTTCTACGCTCTGGTGTCGAGGCAAAGCGCGGCGTTGAGTTCTGCCAACTAACACGCAATGCCTCCAGAATTCGGCAGAGAGTGGGTCACGGAGTGTCTAAACACTAAGTCGCCTACGCCTATCCTGCTGCGTGCGGGATACAGCGTGAAGCTGATAAAAAAAAACATAAATACAATTAAATATAGTAAATAAAAACAATTGTTGAATAGAAAAGTAAACAGCAGTCTAGTGTAGAACATAACGGAAGCGATTCCTTCGATCGTTGTACTCAAGACACTTTACAGTCGCTGGGGCGCAATTACAAAATGGGTCCTTTCTTTTACTTATTTAAAACATTTACAAGCTTCCTCGAGTTCTTATAGGAAAAATTGAGATCGAAAGATTTTCAACGTCTTTAATAAAACGATAGCAAATAAAAAGCGAAAAAAATATGAGAACATTTTATTTTCCTTTTGTTTGTTCATGTAATACCCGCTTGAGTACTTAGTAGTGTAAATGGGTAAATTAATTTGATAGCGTTTTTGTTTAGCGGCGTAGCATCTGACTGTAGGCGCGACGGTTGGGGGTTTGATTTCCACTGAGGGTAATATTTTTTTTTGTTTTCCTCGCTTTGGGAAGAAGACAAAATGCGGTGTTGAAGTCCACCACTCAACACTCAATGTTTTCAAAACGCAATTTTAATATCACGTTACCACTGCTAAACCTGTGCAATATGCAGGATGCAGCGTGAAACTAATAGGTAAATTAAAAAAAATATTTCACGCCGTTAAAACAATAGACACCAAATCGGTGCAGTTCTGAACGAAGTGTATATACGATACTTACCACAATTTTGAAGATATAGCGTGTTAAATGACGGAACTTAATGCTGCACTTTTTCATGTTACCAGAGCGTGGAAATGACAAAAATATATTATCTGTAAAACCTAGAACCGTAAAAATTCCAGTCAGAAGCTATGCCGCTGCACCATGATGACTACAAAGCCTTTTGGTGTAGCTATTTCCTTTTTTAAAATCGTGCCAATGAAAAGAGCAACAGCAGAAATGGTCAGCAGAACTGGCTTCCGAACAGGTGAACCGGAGCCAGTGATAAATAAAAAATATTTTGAATTTGAAGGTAAAAAAACAAATGTCGGTAACCTCGATTACTTATTCATATAAGCATACAGACATGTGCCTATTACGTAGCTAAAGCTACAACTTAAGATATACTTAGAAAATAAATATTTAAATAGAAAATGAAATGCAGTGGACAGTGATGAAGGAAGCAATGATGAATACTTGAAATGAAGTAAATTTTAATTTTGGTCATATAAAATGTATAGAAAAAGTGCGAGCTAAATTTACAAATGTAATGGTTCCAAAGACTATAAATATTTCAAAAATAATTGATAATATTTTTATATTACAATGAAAACATGTTACACGCGGTTCGATTTCTATTCGAGAATAGAAATATTTATTTTTTTTAACATCTTCGCTCCGGTATCGAGGCAAAGCGCGACGCTGAGATTCGCTATTAAATACGCAATGTCTTCAGAATTAAGAAAATGGGGCACATAGTGTCTTAATAATGGGTTCCCTCTGCGTACCCTGCTGTGTGCGGGATATAGCGTGCTATTAAAAAAACATATTTTAAAAATATAAATATAATTTACACGTTAATTGAGAATTATACTAGTGATTTTTAATAGTGCGGTGTCCAAATAGGCCCCATGCATTACATGCATATGAATTTGCATACAATTATTACGTGGGTGTTGCACTGAAAAATTGTTAATCACATATTTATACAATCGACCATACGCGGCTTCACCTGCTTTAACTTATTGTTATATTATACAAAATCTTTTTAATTGAATTTTAATCCGTTCATTAGCTTATGTGTGAAAGTGGAATAAACAAATCAACAAAGAAATTAAGTGTCTGAGGTAACTTTGAGTGTAGGACTGCAAAATGATTAACTTGATATAACATGCCTTCTTAAATAAATGGACTATCCAATACAAAAATATTATTTCAATTTACTTCATATTTATATTATTTTAATAAAACATAATTTGGTAGTTTTGTTTATTTTACATAAAACTACCCACAAATACCCATATTACCCATAATTAAATGTTTAAAAAAAAATCAAAAAGTTCGAATTTTTAAAGTGTAATTTTATGTATAGTGAAAAATACTTTACTGTCCGTCCTGCAGATGGTTTCCAAGAGGTGGTGGGTCTACGTTGAAATTTTTATACGTCGCTATATTTTAGACGGAACCCTAATAATTAAGGCATTAAGTAAAAGAACTGACCATACAAAGTAAAGATGCAGCTAGTTCAGAATTATTTCACGTTATTTTGTTAACTTTAATATTTTTTATGATTATTTTACTAGAACTTTTAGCTCAGACATGCTAATGGTTCACTTCGTATCTTCATACAAAAGCTGTATACTTTAGATAGTTTCTAGAGATAGAGTTGAAAGTATCAAGACCTGTCATTATACTATATTATGTTCTAAATGAAAAACTATTAGGTTAAATGTTGATTATATAATATAAATATTTTATAAAACGCGTGACGCGTGTTCGAATACTGCATTTTACTTTTCTTAGTCTGGAAAAAATCTGTAGCGTGATATCGTACGTCGTTGTGTTCCGTTTTTGCAGCGTTGAGTTTCGCCACTCAACGGAAAGTTAGAAAGGAACGTAAAATTAATTTGAAGTGTATGTTTAGAGGATCCCTCTGCCTACTCTGATATGTGTGTGGGTTACAGGGTGCTTATAATAATAAAACAACAGGACCAACGCGAATAAGCCTTGCCTACCGAGGGTTCTGTACAAAAATTGGAAATCTTGAGCTTGTTCTAGAATTCAGGCTTTGCTTAGAAAGTCTTGCTTGAACTAGCGGCCTTAATACCAAATTTTGCCCCCCTTTTAAGGCTAATATTTTTTAGGATTCATCCAAGAAACCTGTGTATAGACTCTTTAATCCCCATTTTCTGCCATGCCAATTTTCGATAAAAATAAAGAAAAAATAATTATTGATTTCTTGTTGGTCCTTTGCTCAGCTAAATATATTAAACGAACGAATTCTTTTCGTTAGCTAGGAAAATAAAAGCGGCAAAAGCATGTGACAGCAACCACGACGACTGTGAATGTGGGTGCGATTCCAACTCGGCGATATGAAATTTAAATTCTTTAATTTCTTCACTATGGTGTCGTACTCCTAAATTATGCGGAAAGTGAGGAGTGGAATATTTTAACACTTAACTCCGTCTGCCTACCCTGATATGCGGGATACAGCGTGAAAATGAAAAAAAAAAAACAATACTAGTTAGGTATTCCAACCCAGTAGTGTCGTATAGAAGATTTATATAGTAATCTATCCGCATCGCGTGCTTACAACGTAGCGTAGTCTTAAAGAAAAATAAACATAAGTTAAAACATACGGACGACACAATCCTTTGCTCGTAAACTCTTACAATGGTACTCCCATTGTTCGGTCGTTAAAGTGTTAAATATTTTATTTGCTTGTCCTTTAAGTATATTCGTGATAGTTGCTAGTTCGAATCAATCGAGAGAATTATTTATGAAATTTATTTATGCATAATATACACTTATTATAAAACTTCTATTACTTACTGTCGGGACAGGCAAAACTAAGCCGTGACTACGCGGCGTAGAACGCTGAAATTTGTTATGTACTTTCCTTGAGAGAATATAGGGCTGAGGATTAAAAAACGGGATTATTCATCTTATAGTTCACGCAAACGAAATCGCGGGCGGCCATTAGTAATATAAAACCAGATATTAGTCTTGAGAAGTGTTTCTAGAACAAGCGCAAAGTTAGAACATAACTCTATGCTGTAGACGCCTATCACCATATACATATAAAAAAAAATCTAAATTAAATCGGCTTCACGCTATATCCCGCACACAGCAGGATAGGCAGAGGGAACCTAGTGTTAAGACACTCCGTTCCCCGCTTTCTGCTTTTCTGAATTCTGGAGGCATTGCGTGTTGAGTGGCAGAACTCGACGCCGCGCTTAGCCTCGACACCAGAGCGAAGAAATGGAAATATAAATTTAAGTAAATATTTCATCTCCTCGAGTGGGGATCAAACCCAAAACCAGTCGGTTTTACAGTCACACTTCGTGCCGCTGCGCCACGACCGGCCTCACCATATACATATAATACTAAAATAAAAAAGAACCGTTTAAAATTTTAATACTTATTTAGCTATAAATTGTTCTAAGCCGCAAATGCAATGCAGTACGTATCTAGGGATCCTATTAACTATGTAAATATTCATCAACGCCATCGCATTGTAGCGCGTTTATGCACAGTCTCTCAATGGTTTAAGGTTCAATCTCGATACTGTTTATATTACTAGCGGCCCACTCCTCATATAATTCCTTTATTATGCTACATTTGCAGTTTTATTATATGACTTATATATACAATCATATGATTAATATATACATTTTATAGCATAAAATCCAAAGCTTATCTTCATTAAATTTCCTAGATGGTGGAATAATTTAGGTCGTAAGTATCAATATCCATGTCAAATAAAAAACATGTGAAATATAACTTTGCAATTTTCATTTATTTTTTGTTATAAAATTCTTTATTGTGACTTATCGCGAACTTTATTTTAGAACTAATAAAACTGAATGTTTTTGTAGAAAATTATACTTAGATACATATATTTAACAATTTCTGCAGCGCACGTATTTAAATTAATACAGTGGCGCTTCTAATTATAGTTATTTCATTATTTAGAACTAACTAAAAATTACATCGTGATCTTATATAGCCTATAGGATTCCTGAAAAATGTAGCTTTCATACAGAACAAAAAAAATGTAAATCCGACCAGCAGATCAAGAGATCTTAGCGCTTAAACAAAAAAACAAATTCTTCCGCTTTATTACATTAGTAAAGATGTTTCTTACTCTAAAACAACTAAAAATATTATATAGGTCTTAAGTTATACAATAATTATATATTTTAATCAAGCATACATTTTTTATTATTTTTTAAAGCACTCAGACGCTGTTCTATGGTTTACTTTAATCTATATTTGCATACGTAACGGGCTTGTATTACAGCATTCCAGTAAAACAATACGAGTGCTTGAAAAACTTGTATTCCCGTTTATAATGCAAAGAGCTCACCTCACGCTCGGTGTTTATATAAAATTTACTTTTTTATTATTTTTCCTACATTTTTTACATAATTGATTATACTTTTAGCGAGGATATTATAGTAAAAATGAAGAAGACTGCCTTGCTCTGGTGAGTGATGAAAGTATGGCAAATGTAGTAAAATAAATAAATTATAATAATATGCATGGCAATACACATAACTAGCATAGTTAATTATGAATAATAAAATCAACATATTTTAATATTATATTGATAAGGAGTAATTTTTGTACAGATGGCCCGAGTGTCACAATCGGTGGTTTATTTATACGAAGAACTACCCGTTCTTGACGACTGACGAAATGGAGGTGTCGAGGCAAATTCTTAAGTACTACGGTACGAATTAACGTGATTCTAACAAAGATAACAAATATTTTAAGATCAATTTTTTTGTAAAGGCTATATATTTTGCTTGACGTCGTGTGAATTCTTGAAATTGTGTCATTGTGTGCTGAGAAGTGGAACTCAACGTTGTGCTTTGCCTCCTTTCCAGATGAAGGAATAAAAATTATAAATTTTAATTTCCGGTCGTGGTGCAGGGGCACTTGGTGTGACTGCAAAACCGACTGGTTGTGGGTTCGATCCCCAGTCGACGAGATGAAATATTTATTTAAATTTATATTTCTATTTTTTCGCTCTGGTGTCGCGGCAAAGCGCGGCATTGAGTTCTGCCACCCAACACTTCCAATACTTCCAGAATCCGGCAGAAAGTAGGGAACGGAGTGTATTAACACTAGGTTCCCTTTGCTTACCCTACTGTGTGCGGGATACAGCGTGAAGCTGAATTATTTTTTATTTAATTTCCCCAAGTGAACATAGAACTCACAATCTTTTCGTTTACATCCGCACACTTGTGCCACTGCGCTGTATAGTAAATTTCTATACAAAATATCGATTTAATATAATTTCGTTGCGTATATCGATAAACTAAAGACACAACAATTTCTTATAAAAGATGTTTATATTTAGAGTGTTTATATTTAGAATATGAGATGGCATTGAATTTCATATCGGATATGCCCGACAGCTACTGCGTAAATACAGTGAGCGGGTAGTTCGATATACATTAATGAAGTTAAAAGAATTAAATATAATTATTTTAATTTCACCTAACTAATGTATGTAATGTAATGCAATGCGTTGGCGGAGGAAAATGGAGAACAGAGTGTTTTAACACTAGGTTTCCAGGTTCTTTAAAATTGTCGTACACAACCTATAGTTATTTCCATTTGGCCATTAGGCGGCAAGTAAAATATATAAGCTATTATTGAATGTAAGAAAATTAGCTAACAGGCCTTAATTCCCTTTCTTTGAAAAATGAATAGTTTAATTTTTTCTTTTCATTTTCAATAAATAGACTAGGTTAGTCCACGATATATACATGCATATAGCAGTAATAGGTTTAGAAAGTTCATTCTTCCTTAATTAAAGTTGTGAATAGAGAAACAAAAGTTAAAACTTCATTTCCCGTCTTATCAAAGCAGCAAAATAAAAATAATATATTATCTTCGAAAAGGAATCGAACCGACAACCATCGCGGTACTGTCCTATCCCGATGTCCCTGAAGTACAAATTGTACCTCAATTCAATGATTAATACCCAAACTTCCAAACCAACAACTTATAACAATACCAGATCGTAACTTAGCCTAAGAAGAAAATAACTTGACAGTTCAGAAGCAGCGTTGCATGTAAAACTGCATCACAATTGCGTAGTACTGGTACGTGCCGAATGTCTGTGGTGAATGGGCACGGACGTTTACCACAGAGATGTACCTCCAAATGGGGAAAATATTGAAAATATACCTTATTTCAAAAAAAATAGAATTGAGATTGCGGTGAATTTGGTTGGTGGTAAAGACATTCAGTTTTTAATAGGATTGTATATTATATTTTGTGACTAGAAGCTTTGTCTAAAGCACAGTGTGATGTTGATCGAGTTTCGTTGTGTATGAAAAAATTCACTTGAATTTCTCGTTTGGTGTTTATTACTTTCGTTTTTCTTTTAATTATTTTGATATGAGGGTAGGATTGGCTTGAGCTTCACGTTGTGTATCGTACATAGTAGGATAGGCAAAGGGCACCTGAAGATCTAGTGTTAAGAAACTCTCTGTTTTTATTAAGACAAAAAATCAAATTCTTGTAGCAACGAGTGTTGTTTAAAATATAATTTTCTTAACCTTTCACGAGTAATTTTAGGCATCGAGGCCAGGAGCTGGGCTCAAGGTGTGACTATAAACGAGGTTCGATTCCCGTTCGAGGAAATAAAATATTTCATATGTTCATTTTTTTGCGATGATGTCGAGGCAAAGGAGTGGCTATAAGTTACCGTAACTGCTCCCTCCATGCGAGATACAGCGTGAAGCTGATAAAAAATATATATGACTAAAGATGTTTTCCTGCATGTTATATAACTAAAGATGTTTTTATGCAATCGGGAGTTAACGCCGCAATTTGCCTCGTGAGAATTGAACCTACAACCAAACCCGTTTACACGTTGTTGATTCTACTACGGGAACTACGGGAGGAAATGAAATATTAATTTTCTTGTTATACATTATGAGGCCAGTCGTGGCGCAGCGGCACGAAGTCAGACTGTAAAACCGACTGTTTGTGGGTTCGATCCCTACTCGAGGAGATGAAATATTTACTTAAATTTATATTTCCATTCCATTTTCTTCGCTCTGGTGTCGAGGCAAAGCGCGTTAAGTTCTGCCACTCAACACGCAATGCCTCCAGAATTCTGCAGAAAATGAGGAACGTAGTGTCTAAATACTAAGTTCCCTCTGCCTATCCTGCTGTGTACGGGATACAGCGTGAAGCAGATTTGTTATATATTAACAGTACCTAGGTCCACTTGGCCTACACAAAAAAAAAAGAAATCAATTCAATAAAAAGATGATTCTATTCACCTATGAATAGAATCAGAAAAAACGTTTACATGCCTAATATATTCAGAAGTGACGTGTCTACGGGAAGGCTTATTTCCTATTGTTAAAGGCAGCGAGTCGTAGAGGGTATCTATAACATAATATAAAATAATAGTAAATGTTGCTGAATGTTTGTATATCTGTTTGAGCAAATGATCGTTTTAGATAGTAAAGAAAAAAAATCAGTTCATATACACTTCACGCTGTATCTCGCATATGGTAGGGTAGGCAGAGTGAACCGAATATTATGAAACCTTTAATGGTTTTCCAACCAATTTTTGAGACATTACCTATCGAGTAACGTACCTGAACGCTGCGCTTTGTCATTTAACCATAGCGAATAGATGAAAATAAATTATTCCCCCGCGTGGGATCGATTCCCAGTCCTTCAGTCCTTCCATTTTACTACCAGATACCGACCTCGTGCGCCGCAACAGCCCATGTACACATAAGTTCTTATATATATTCCATATCATTACTGATTCATCAGTAAATAAAATCAACAACAAAATATATTAAATGGTAAATTCATATTTTTTTATAAAGCCATTTTTAAATACACAATCTCGGATCGAATTCAACAATATTTTTAAAGCAAATAACTTTATAATTAAACCTATATTTCATTTATTTGCACGCTTATCAATTTGACTGTGTTTATTTTACCGCACTATAATCTCCAAAGTGTTTCTGTTCAAATGTATGTATATATTGATGAAATTTGTTGTATTTTATTGAGGCCATCGTGGCACAGTAGCACGGCCTCTGTTGAAAACCGCGGCTTACACGTTACGGTCTAATTTCGATTAAGGCTAATGAATTATATTCGAGGCCGTCGTGGCCCAGGGGCACAAGCGTGTGACTGTTACGCGACGATTGTGGGTTCGATCCCCACTAGAGGAAATGAAGTATTTATTGAAATATATATTTCCATTTTCACTATAGAGTCGAGGCAGAGCGCCGTTGAGTCCTGCCACTCAACACGGAATGCTTCCTGCTGCTGGAAATTTCGACGGAAAGTGGGGAACCTAGTGTATTAACTCTAGGTTCCCACTGACTATCCTGCCGTTTGTCGGTATATAGGTGTGAACTTAAAAAGACCTGTAACTATAAATCGTAGATTGTTTTTTTTGTAATTTTTAGCATCAAGCTGCACCCCGCACGTAGCATTTAGAAGGAACCTGGGAACCTATTGCTCCCATTACTTACCCACCTATATGTGGAATACAGCGTTAAGCCAAAAAAAGTACCGTTTCACAATTTTTTATTCAAAAAACTCTATATTATAGTGTAGCGCCACTTAGTATAATTTAATGTTTGCCCGTAAAAAGGTTAGCGTTGACATATTCTATCGTTGTTTCGTATTTATAAAATATTATCAAGGTCACCTAAAAGCTTGCTTCGCTTAAATTTTCTAAAGCTCTTCATATAATTTTATTTGGTTTTTTTTTCATGACACTATTAACTGTGTGAGTGTTTATTTTACTTCACACGTGTTTCAAATTTTTTTTAATGAGCGAACGGAATATTTTGAAAAATCACTACTTTGTTCGTTTTTTGTAAAGTATTTTTGTCGTGTCGTAAAACAAGACAATCTAATTTGTAAACATTTTTTTAAGTTGTAATTCCACACTTCGGAAAAAAAAATACTTATTTAGAAACCCACCAGGTTTTGTCCGACCACGTTAGTGGTCAAAGCGCCTGGTCGGTTTCCAGGAGCCGCGGGTTCGAGTCCCGCTACATTCAAATTTTATACGTTTTCTAAATAAAATAGTAATAATTTTGTGATAATAATTAATTTAATTCATATAGGTATGCAATTTTTGTTATCACGTAAAATTATCGTCTTAAACCGACTTTACTGAAAACGGGTAAGGTGTTTTTGTGATTTATTATTATATATTGCTTTACACTGTATCCCTCATATGTCAAGGTGGGTACTCTAGTGTTGGGAAATCGAAACCTTGCGTTTTGAGTTGCTGAACTTAATGCCGCGCTTTTCATTAGAGCAAGAAAATAAAATAATCATTAAGTCCCCTAAGCGGGAATCGCACCTACAATCGTTGCGTTTATAGTCAGATCCTGTTAATATCAGGAATAGTATTTAAATTTAGCAAAATGTATTGAAAGAATTTATATTTATTAAAACGCAGTATGGCAGCGTTTAACTGCAATTACGACGGTTACGGGTTCGAATCCTGTTTAGAGAAATTAATTATATATTTATTTATTTACATAATGCGCTACGCTAAGATACACAACGAACAGAAAGTGTGCAATTCAGTCTTGTCACTAGGTTCCCCCTGTCCCCCTGCTAAGAAGCTAAAAAAAAATTTATTTTTCTTATATTTTCTTAATATACATATAATTTGGCTATAAAATAAATAAAATGTATATATTAATATCAACAGAAACAAAGCCTAAGCGTTTCTTAGTCAAGATATGTGTATTGTGAATTATATAACCGGGGATTTAAGGCAGGAGGAGGAAATGAAATCGGCCAAGACAACCTCCGTTTGTATGGCCACTGTCGCAGACGCCTTATCTTCGTGATTTATGATATTATTTGTCATTTGAGATTCAGAATGAGATGTCGTTCTGATTTTGATTTTGTGGAAATACGAAATAGTATAAGTTAGTATTACAAAAATAGACTAAGTTAGTTTTTCACGCTGTATCCCGCACGGACGGGTTGGGCAGTGGCATATGATACTTTCATTTCCCTCTCCTTCCGGCGAGTTCTTGAGGCGTTTCGAGTTGAGTTGCAGAATTCAAAGGTGCGCTTGAAAATAGTGATGTTGGTAAATCTCTACAATTCATTTTATTTTTGCTTCTAACGGTACTTAACATATAGATATACTTAACGGTACTTAACATATGCAAGTATGTAGGCAGAGAGAGTCCAGTTTTAAGATACCACATTCTCTACTGTCTCAACGCCAGCGTAACTCAACGCCGTTTTAGCAGCGTAACTCAGTTTGTCTTGCCACGACAGTGAAATAAAAATTGCAATCACTCGAGAGGGGTTGGAAGCCATAGCCTTAGCACCTACACTCAGTTGCTGTTTCACAATGGCCTCTAGATAGATATTATGTGCTGGCTCAAACATAAAAAGAAAAAAATCAAAGTTAAATTAAAAACTTAAATAGGAATTCATTTATAAGATACTTATATATTATTAGTTGATTTTTCGTCAGTGTCGGGGAAAAGAGAGGTTAAGACTTTTAAAAAATGAAGCCTGTCCAACCAGACTACGAGGCGAAAATATTTTTGACCAATTTCTTTTTCAAGAACGAGGAGATTCTATATTCGTTAACATGTTGTTTGATCATCGATTTCTTCCTTCCCGTTCACCACTTTCTGCCGATTCTGGAGGCATTGCGTGTTGAGTGGCAGAACTCAACGCCGCGCTTTGCCTCGACACCAGAGCGAAAAAATGGAAATATAAATTTAAATAAATTATTCATCTCAAGTGGAGATCGAATCCACAACAGTCACACTTCGTGCCTCTGCGCCACGAATGGCTTCAAGTTCTCCGTCCTTTGTGGACCGATTCAAAAAAATCCTGTATTTATTTGATCGAGCTGACTTCCCTATTGGTTCCATTGTCGCATTTATTTAAAAATCTATTATTTTTGGAGTCAGCCAAGAAAAAATACATTAAGAGATAACTACTAAATACACCGAACAAGAGGAAAAATATATATATATTAAAAAATAACTACATTGACATCCACTTCAAAACTAACGTATTTTACTAAGTATTATTTATACATTTTCAATGCTTCAAAAAAATTTAAACAATATTTTCTACAATTAAGTTTTTGTTTAAGACTATGCATAATTGAAATATATATATTTGAATTCAGTTTGTTTTAATGTTCTATTCATGTAAAATTTTAATCAAATGGTGTCCAAATTCTTTACTTTTGCATGTACTACATCTTTACTCTACATATACTCATATTTTTCATAGATATCTTAATGTAAAAATATACTAAGAATTTTTTCGGTACCCGAAAAAATTGGATGCGGTGTACTTGTTTTTCTTCATTCCCCCATAATAAGTAATGTAAATGATTCATTCCCCACGTGATTATCGAACCCACAACCACCGTATTTAATTCGATTGTTAAAATTATTATAGGATAGACATCCCCTCTTTTAATGTACGCAGTAAATACATGAGCCAAAGTGTGATAACTGGAATAATATCTCCATTAGGCTTATGCTTGAATGTCAGAATAATAAGAACGATAAGGTAATGTATAAGGGAAATTAGGTTTTCATAAAAGGATTGAGTGTCTGATGTGATTATTCAGACTAAAAACTGTATAGTGTCGAGTAATATTTCTAACCTTCACTCTCTATCCCGCTTATAGCAAGGTTAGTAGAGGAAGCCTAGTGTTTAGACACTCCGTTCTCTTCTGTCCGCTGAACTTTCCAAGGCAATGTATGTTGAGTGGCCGAACTTAACAAAATTTGAAAACAGATTTCGTGAAAATCGGACTCGTCCACCGAAGCATCCGCAACAATTTAAGTGTTCAGTTTAGTATATTTCTTATACGCCAACGATTTCTTAACAATTAAGAAATTATTGGCGGTATTTTGACATAATACATATGTCAACGGACAGGCGAATGCCACCTCAGTCTACCCGTGACGACGGACTATTGTAAAGTATTCGAAACGCCGGGTTTCCAAAAATGTATAATTTTAAATATACAAGGATTATTTAATCTGGTTAAAATATTTTAATTTAAAATGTGTAAGAATCGAGAAAATCAAAGAACTTCTAATAATGAATTTATTATTATCTCAATCTTTATACTCTCAACAATATCTACTGTACAAAACGGCAAAACTTTGGTACGTGACGAGATCGTTGTGAGAAATGCAAATGACATAACGTATGTGATATGAATATTCTAGCCTTCGTTAACATGGAGAAATGAGATATAACGAATTTACTTTAATTATCTGAGATATATACAGATGAAATCATTGTGTGATTTAGAAGGAGACGTTATAAGATTTTGGGTTAAAGATTTGATTTTCGATGAATTTAGCCCTAGCCCTAGCCCTAATATGGCAAAGCGCGGCGTTAAGTTCCGCCACTCAATACCGGTGGGGTCCAATATCCGGCGAGAAATAGGGGAACATACGTGATTTCACATTATGTGCCCATGTTCCCTCTGCCTAACTGGCTGTGTGTCAGATACAGGTTAAAAATAGTAGTAAATAGGTTTTCACGTTTTAGCTGGTTTTCTCAGGCGAGATATACTTCGTTAACCACTTTCCACTCAATTTTTAATCAATGCATTGTGTGTTGAGTGGCGGACTTCAGAGTCTCGTTTCGTCTATCAGAGCGAGAAATGAAAATTATTAATTCCTCAGTATGAGGATTGAGTCCTTGCGCGATAAACGCAGGTTTGGATATTGCCTCTCTACGTGTAGTGTTTCGACATTTGGCAAAAAGAGAATCTGAGTGTTTTGACTCCGGAGCCCAAGGAAATGAAAATAATTATAATAGAGCCCCTCGAACAGATATCTGCGTGACTGACAGGCAGACAGGCTTAAAATATATTTTATTTTTGTATATAATAATAATAATACAATCGGCCAAGTACGACTTGGACTCGTGCTATTAGAATTATGTGTATTTATCTAAAACAACGACAAAACAAACACATTTTTATATGTTCTTAAATATATATTTGTATTTTATTCGGATTTTTAGTATTAGTTTATAGGAACAAATTGCTCCAAAAACTGTTCATAGCAGCAATACAAATACATTATCTCTAAAGATGTCAATTGTAATATCACGGTATTCGAGATATAACCTGGCGAGCTATAGGACAGACCGAGACAGACAGACACAGACAGGATTGGGGTACGGAACCCGATTGTGGCTAGCTGATAGGTAATGGAGGATCTATGAAATTGACACATCCAAAGGGGAATTGTAGTCTTTCCTTCGCGTCCTCCTCCTCCTCCTCCTCAAGGAACCTACACGACAAATTTCAGAGTACTAACTGCTTATTTATTTTTGAGTTTTATCTGACATATATCTATAATAGAGAAAAACAATAAGTCAACATAAAATTATAGAAAAAAAAACAACAAAAGAAACATACTACGTATGTATAAAATTGTATAGCGACAAAATATTCTACGATCTAGTTACCACTAGCTCTTTTATGAAAACTCATATTTGGATGCCGCGGTTGTTTTTATACACTCTATATTTGCATATGTAACGGCGGCGTGCATTAAAAGTTTATATATACATATATATATTTTTTTAAATAAAAGTCCTTTATAAAAAAATTTTCTCGTACGCTACCTAAGTTAGAAATTTGTGTTTTATGACAAAAAATTGGAGTAAACATAGTAGTTTTAGTTTACACTCGAGAGAATTAATTCTACACGCACAAGAAGCAATATCTCAAAGATTAAGTGGAAAGTGGAAAACGGAGTAACTCGGGATACTGCCCGCGGAGTTTTGTTCCGCCAATACCGCCAATTTTTAATAATAATTCGTTTTCCTACAGGACAACGATTACCACAGTGAATAATTTCTTAGCAAAACTATATATATTCACGTCACGCTATAACCCGTATATAGCAAGGTAGACAGTGCAAACAAAGTGTTTAGACACTCAGTTTCCCACTTTCCGCAGAATTTTCGAGGCATTCCGTGTTGCATGGCGGACTGCAACGCCAGACTTTTGCTTTGATGCTAAAACAAGAAGTAAAAATAAGAGGTAAGAATCGAACCCACAACGTTACCGTCACACACTTGTGCCCTGCGCCTACACCGCCTCAAATACTACGGTACTATCAATAAAAAAAAATAAGTTAACTAAAAAACTCTTACTAATATCAGCAACATTTTCAGATGCTAACGTGATATCCGGTGATACGGTGGCTGATTTCCGGCCGTCAGCGCCACTATCGTAAAGCAATTGAGAAATAAATAAAGTATATTTTTGTAAACGTTACTGCTTGTTCTTATATATTTTATTTAACTTCAACTAGCACATAGCAGAAGATACTTAAATTTAAGATGCTCTCTTTAAAAACTTGCGCTCAATTTTCAAGGCGTTACTTGAGGCCATCGTGGCTCAAGGGCACAAGGGGGTGACTGTAACGCGACGGCTGTGGATTCGATTCCCACACGAGGAAATATTTTAATATACATTTCCATTTCATCGCTCTGATGTCGAGGCAAAGCGCGGCGTGGAGTTCCGCCACTCAACACGCGATGCTGTCAGAATTCGGCAGAAAGTGGGGAACGGAGTATCTTAACACTAGGTTCCCTCTGCCTACCCTGCTGTGTGGCTGATTTTTATTTTTATTTAAAAGTGCAACTGTTGAGTTTCTTCCCGGCTCTCAACATTCACGGAGAAAACTGATCATAAAGTACTTGCATAAGATCAAATAAATAATATTTTGAATTTGTTTGTTTCTGGTATTTAACTATAAGCAGCTTTCCAGACGCTTCTTAATAGAGCACAAGTTACTTTTAAGAAAACAGAATACTTTATCATTATATATATATATATATATATATATATATATATATATATATATATATATATATATATATATATATATATATATATATATATATATATATATATATGTATATATATATATATATATATATATATATATATATATATATATATATATACATATATATATATATAACGCAAAAGAGCAAGCTGTACAACACATGTATTCTGCCATGCCTCACTTATGGATGTCAAACTTGGCCTGCTACAAACAAAAACAATCAAAAACTTATGGTTTGTCAAAGGAGCATGGAGCGAAGTATGCTGAATATAAAGCTAAAGGATCGATGGACGACTTCAAAAATAAGGAAAAGGACTATGGTCAGTGATGTGATACAAAGAAAAAAAATTGAAGTGGAACTGGATTCGACACTCTATGAGAACAAACAAAGATAAATGGACAAAAACCAAAGATAAATGGACAAAAACCAAAGATAAATGGACAAAAATATCCTAGAAACGGAAAAGGCAAAAAGGGCGTCAAATAAAAAGATGGGAGGACGATCTACCAAAAGAATAGAGAAGGTTAACTTGGAACAGAGAACAGTGGAAGATAATGGGGGAGGCCTATGTCGAGGGACAACCTGACCAAAAACTGGCAACTAATATTTATTATGTGCTTTTAAATATTATTAATTATAAATCTTCAAACTTTTAATTTCTACTACTTTACTTACTTTACTTTATTATATTTTAAAAAAGATTGTAACTGAAAAATAGTAATTTTGAAATGGTCAGCGAATAAAGGCTTTATTTATTTATTTATTTATATATATATATATATATATAAAACTCTGAGGCCAGTCGTCGCGCAGTGGCACGAAGTGTGACTGTATAACCGACTGGTTGTAGGTTCGGTGCCCACTCGATGAGATGAAATATTTACTTAAATTTATATTTCCATTTCTTCGCTCTGGTGTCGAGACTAAGCGCAGCGTTGAGTTCTACCACTCAACATGCAATGCCTCCAGAATTCGTTATAAAGTGGGGGACGGAGTGTTTAACGCCAGGTTTCCTCTGCCTATCCTGCTGTGTGCGGGATACAGCGTGAAGCTGATATATAAAATTCTTCCCTTACCGAGTGACTGAAACTGAAAGTGAAAGTCTTGCATTGCCCTTGGAGAGTGTGGGAGACCATAGAAATTAAATTCACATAATTCCTACGGAAACGGAATTTACAAATTTTCCTGCTGCCATTAAAAATATATAAAATTATAACGTGATTGACATACCCAAAGATCAACAGCATATCATTTGCCGCCGCCTTGTGTTTGGAGAATAAAATAAGAATTGAAATTGAAATGTGTTGTTTAAAACTTATACTTTAATTTAGAGATCGTGGTATAACTATAGGGAAGTGAATTCGACTGCCACTCGAGGAAACGAATTATTAAATATTTCAATTTCATCGCTTTGGTAACGAGGAAAATTGCGGCGCTACGTTGATTTCCGCCACTCGACAGCCAATACCTCTAGAATTCAGCGAAAAGTGGGGAACGCAAGTGTCTCAACTAGAACATATTGTCTTAACACTAATTTCGCAGGTTCCCTCTGACTTGTGCGGGATACATCGTCGGACTAAGCAAAATTAAATATTTATTATGGATGTTTGTACATTGTATACAACTTTTCGAACACCACTGCGAGTCGAAAGCTAGCCTATCATATTATTACAATATATAATATAATATTCAACAAAACTTCAGACAAAACAATAAATCTATCTGACATCGTGACGTAAAACATTAAATAGTAAGTAAAATCAACAAGCTAACTCCATTTAAAACCGACCATTTCATTTATCATACCGCCACTAAACTTTACACCGTCATCCGAATGCAAAATACATAACAAAATTCCAACTATCGCTATTAAATGCTTGCATAAACTATAAATTCCCACTGCAATTTAACTTCTATGAAATACGACTGAAATGAGAAAAAACGAAAGCACATATGTATGTATATTATATATTATGTTAGTATTAGAAATTGTCCTTAAATATTCTCTTGTTGTATCGTGGCACAGTGCGACACTATCGAACTGCTAACTAAACGGTTGTGGGTTTGATACCTACTCGGGGAAGGGGTCGTCTATGAAATTATTTCAATTTTCCCGCTATAGTACACAAAGTCTACCGCAGGAAATTTTTTACAATTTTCCATTGTATTGAATACCGACAGTCAACACGCAAATTTTCGAAAATGAACGGAGAGCAGAGAATGGAATGTCTTAACACTAATTTATATTAAGGTGGTAAGCTTACAAAAAAACTAAGCATTTTTTTCTGTCGATTGACTATAAAGGATAAAAACCGAGCCGGTGGTAGCTTCATTCGATGATCAAAAAGTGCTTGTTTATTTGTATAAAGAATATTTTGAATTTGAGATACCTTACCGATAAATTATTCATACACTTATACAATTTCACTTAATGGAGAGAGAACATTAACTAAATACTTCCTACGCTTCCAATCGAACCCACTACCATTATATACATTAAAAGAAATTAAGATTTATAGTTGAACGCGAGAAAGATTTCAATTTAAGTACCGCAATCCAATTTCACACGGCGTTGGCTGTAATGAGTGGCAGTTTAGAGTTGAATTTCTGAATTAGTACTTTTAAGTTTACCCACTCTGGATACCTAGACCAAAGTTTTAAATGAGCTTATGATAAAGAGACTCTTTCACGCTACTTTATGATCTTCACTTCACAATTTTGTGTGGGTCTCTGGATAAAAGTTTTCTTCGTGCAACGTGACGTTGGTGAAGTGATTCTGTGCTGGCTTGCACGTTCGAAATGCCATAATTAAAGAACTATGCTGAATAAAAGCTTATAACGTTTCTTTGTGAACATTGTGTATTATAACAAAAATAAATATATAATGCTTATTTAAGAAGAAATATAAATAATTTAAAAAGAAATATAGCGACATTTTTTCAACTGTGGATAATTCGATTGATATTATTCAAAAATTAATACTTTGAACGTCATCATGATGAATGATTCCTGCGCACTACACATTCGCAGTTTCTAATAAATTATAAGTACTAAATTAAATTGTAAGAATATATTTTATAAAATGAAATGTAGCAACACTGTTAAAATCAAACAATTTTAAACTAGTCTATGCTCTAAGTGAATTTTGCATACGCCATAATCTGTGAAATTTATGGAAAATATAAATATAAAACCTTTTTGCTGTTACATAAATTCACATAAAGCTTGACCCATTGAGGATAAAAAAGTGTCAGCCAAACGTCCGTACTATTTACAAAAGTAACATTCAAAATGGCGTCATCCATCATGGCGGCTATGTTTGGCGCGAATAAATTTTGGTAAATCCCCACGTCGTTGTCACAGCGTATATTGTAATTATGATATTACTAATTGACTTTAACTAGGTACATTTTTAATTGAATCATTTATTTGAAGAAATTCGGATTTTATGTATTTTTAGCAAATCTACGAATTAAAGAACATAATGAATGAAGAATGAATAAAGCGTGAGTGTTTTTCATATCTATATATCATATATAAGGGCCTAATTGTAAACGCAATAGTTATGAAATCTTTCCCCACTCGGGTGAATGAATTATTTTCATTTCCTCGCTCTGGTAACAAGACAAAGCATGGCGTTGAGTTCCGCCTCTCGACAATTGATTCCCGTGAATTGAGCGAAAAGCAAGGAACGTATATTCTTATCACTAGGTTCCCTCTGCGTACTCAATCAATGTAATGCAAATCCAATCTTTCAAAAATCTTTTGAAAAGTTCTATTTTTGAAAAGTTTTTCAAAAATGTAATATAGATATTACATTTTGAAAGAATTATTCAATATATTATTTATCAATAATAAATAGATTTTTCTTCAATCCTTTTATCCGCGAAAACCAATACGACAGTACAATATATCCAAGTATGAAGATGAAGCATTAACTATACTAACATCATATCAGCCTGTCACACGTACAAACTTATACACATAAATACATGACAGATCACAATGAGAAAACTGTCGATCATAACGCGCTCTAGTTTTGTGATAATGTAGCTTTGATGTAGCCATTTTTTTTTTGCAACCTTCCCGCTTTATCCCGCATGGTAGAGGGAACCTAAGGGGAAATATTAAGATTCTAGAGATTTTCCATTCCCGTAATTATAGCAACGTTTTTCGTAACATGTGTTGAGTGGTGATATTTAGCGCATCACTTTAGTTACCGCATCGTAGGAATAAAAATATTTAAAATATAATCACTGCTCCGAGTGGAGATTGAACCCAAAACTGTACCACTATACCTTGACAGCCTGTTCTATATTTTATTCGTAAATTAAAAAATATAAATAGATTTTTATATATTTTTTCTTTCCTCTATAGAATATTTTAAAAATAATCACAAGATTCTTTTATGTCAGGGAACCTAGTGTTAAGATACTCCGTTCCCCACTTACCGCCGAATTTTGGAGGCATTTGCCTCGACACCAGAGCGAAGAAATGGAAATATACATTTAAATAAATATTTCATTTCCTCTACTGAGGATCAACCCATAAGTAGATTTGCCTTTTTGTATTTTTTTATTCTTTTGTGTTGAATTAAGAAGACATGTCGAATCCAATCAAATTTAAAATATCATCTCACCTCAAGTTAGAACCGAACCCACAACCATCGAATGGTGTTAAATTCTCAAATCTTAAACAGATATACCACATTAATTATGCTAACATAATAACATTGTGCGTCGCGCGTGACAGCTCGCATTGTGGGAGCCATCTATCGAAACGCGCCCTACTTTGATAATAAATGTGCGTTGCTTTCGATGTTTTCATATTTTTTTTTCTGTCATATACCGACATCAAATATGTCCATTTAGAACGGAAATGAAACTACTGTGCTAAATATAGCTTTTTATATGAGAATGGCTGAATATATATTTTTTTTAGTTTCACAATGTATGCACAGGAGCCCTAGTGTTAAGAGAATAAAAAAAGCAAAATTGAAAGTTACTTTGAGGTATTGCGCTTGGAGTGGCGGAACTTAACACCGCACCACTAGGGCCAGGAAAATGAAAACAACGTTTTCCTCTGACTCCTAAGTAGGGATCGACCGACATCAGTTACAGCTTACTTACCTTAGTCAGACGCTTTCCCATTGCGCCACTTAGGTATTGTGGAAGCTTACCAAAGCAAAGATATGACATGATGGCGCAACCTAACGCCGCAATTTCTAAAATGAATGATATAGGATCCGAACCCATACTTATCATTCGTCGATATTCCCATTATACCACAAATGTTTAATTTTTCATACTAAAAGTATTACTTCGTTTAGAAACCTAAAGCCTACACAAAGTTCGTGTCGCTAGTATATAATATCATTACAAGCCATGCATCACAAACTTCATTTCACGATCTATAGATCCCCATATTAAATTGGTTATATTGAATTTCTATAAAAGGAACTTTAAGTAACTTCTGAGTTTTATAGCCAGTAGTTTTGCATTATATCGGCGTCTTATTTTTTTAAATTAAGCCTCATATTGTTGAAAGTTAAAAAAATCTCATAGTTTTCTTTCTTAAAAGTTTTGTATGGGCAATAATTTTTTTTATACCTTTAAGATGCAGTTATTTAACATTTTGTACGTGGAAAACAATCCTAATAATCCTCGTTTATATTTCTATTTATTTTCTCACTTTTCCCCCTTTCACACTAGTCACGTCACGCTTATTCGATCATAATTGAATAGGCAGAGTGAACTTAAAACCCAATTTCCAAATCATTGCACATTGAGTGAGACACTACGCCACGATCACTTTAATTCGGCTAGTAAAAGAAAGTTAGTAAAAAAATAGAAAATAGGAACTTATCACTAAAATGGAAAAAAAGACATACAATATAAAGTTACATGGCTTTTAAGTTTCTCGTTCTATGAGTACATTGTCTCTTTAATAAGTGAAACAACTGTGAGATTATATATACATACATACATACGTGTATACTCATATAGGGAAAATGAACGCAAATGTAATAATATCGAATCTATAGGCAGTTGTCAAAGTCAACCGTAACATACAAGTTACGAAGAAAAAATATCGGCTGGCGAAAATTATATTTGTTGGTATTACTCACCTATGCGAAGTAGGGTTGTGAGAAATTAAATTCCAAATAGCCGTAATCAAGCAACAACCTTTTAAAATGTCTGATTGTAAATCAGACATTGTAAAAGGTTGTGAATCCGACCCCACTTACTATGAATTATTTTCATTTCCTCGTTCTTCTAACAAGACAATGCGCGGCGTTCCGCCACTCAATACGCGATATCTTAAAAATTTTACAGGAAGTGTAGCTCGCAGTGCATTAAGGTTAGGTTCCCTATGTATACCCTGCTATATATAGAATGCAGCGGAACTGCGACGACCTTTTTCTGGATACGTAAATTAATATTATATAAGTGACAACCGCAATTATACTAATTTTACAATATTTATTTTAAGCAATATTTTTATAGGTATAAAATATAACAATTATCATCCTTTCTAACCCTTAACAACAAAAATTTAACATGAAAAATAGCCTTAATAAAAAATTAACAACGCAACCCTACTAACACCGCTATCACGGCAAATCACACGTCGCGCCGTGTCGCACATCCGCAAACATTAGTCAACGTAAAAAAGGGGAGATAAATGAGGGAAAAAACTCAGTCAAGTGCGAGTCGGTCTCGTTCGTTGACGGTTCCGTAATATTTTCTATGATTGTAAGAGAACGAGATTTGTAGAAATTGGTAAACCTGATTATGCATATGCATATATCCGCATTTATTTAGTATGAAATGAACTACAAATATAAAATTGTTATGTTTTATTTCTATGATAATTTTTGATATTACATTTTCTCCTATCTCTACGCGGCGAAAAAAAGTGGTCCGTTCCCATCCGTTCAAATCCAAAAAAGAAAGACCGACAGATAGACCGACAAAAAAGTGATCCGTTTCAATCCATTCAAATTCAAAAAAGGACTCCATTTTTACTTCCTTTAAGACGGAACCCTAAAATGAAGGAACACGGGGAAAAACAGAGTAAGGCAAAGAAAGATGGAGAATAGCGAATAGTGGACCGACACGGCACGACCGACGCGATGTTACGGGATGGGGTAATTTGTGATTGTGAGTCGGCAACTCACGTGTTGCTTCGGTTGATCGAGTAGAGTTTCCTCTATGCGTGTTTTATGTATTTTAAAATTTTCTTATTCTAGTTTGGCTAATAGAATGATATTTGTGATTGTGATATTTTAAAATGAAATGATATGGAATATAATTATAGTAATAATTTGTTATAGTTAAAGGGTATTAGATAAATAATTTATTATAATAATTTGGGCTTGGAATTATCCAGGAGACGTAGGTTCTAAGCCCACAATGCCAAAATTTGTCTTTCCAAACCGAAGACTCTAATGTAATTCATCAGGGAGTCTGTGGGGACCGAACCCACAACCATCGCGCTTATAATCCAATGCTGTCCTACTATACCACTAGGGCATTTTTAAAAATATTGGCTATTCTTATAAAACTTATAAAAATCATAGCAGTTTATAAAGGCACAGTATATTTTTAAATTGAAGTCTGGAAGTATAGCTACAAATAGTAGTCGACGTTCAACTTGGTAGTAGGTCAACTAACAATATATTTTAAGCTAATTGTATAACTAACTTACAAGTTTACTATAGATTTGTGTTTATTTTTAAGGGTCCGTACATCAAAAGAAAAAAAGAGGTCCTTATATCATTATTTTGTGGGCCGTTTGTTTGTCTGTAAAATTTTTTTGTCTCAAGATCGCGTGGAGGTAATATTATGCTGAAATTAATACTAAATAATCAAATCTATAATGCCTTTAGAAAAACAAAAATAATCAAGCTTCCGTGAGTCTCGTGTGAGTCAAAGAAATCAAAAGAAATGAGTTGAAGTTGATCATTTAAGCATAGGCATGTTCGCATAGGTTCGCGCCGTGTGATCCCGGCCTAGAATAGGATCATCCTGGTACTGGTGGTGTCGTCAGAGGCGACTAAAGTACGTGTGGTAGAGTCACGTCGCCAGCAATGGCAACACGCATGGGCAGACTCGACCGGATCATTACCACCCCCGGCATTTAAAACTGGCGTGAAGTAGTGGCTTTATGCCACTGCGTTTCACATCAGGTAATGCCGGGCCCCGGCGCCCAACCCATCTTAAAGGCCGGCAACGCACCTCCTCTGGGGTTGCACGGGGCCGTGGGCGGTGGCAATCACTTACTATTAGGTGACCCGAACGCTCGTTTGCCGCGTCTTTTCCTAAAAAAAAAGGCATATATCAAATATGATGATAGTTACTGTCATTATATCACACCGTAAGATCTTTCTCTTAGACTTGAAATTTGACACAAAGTACGAACTTACAGTAAGAAAGAAATCTGAAAAATAGGTTTTTTTTTTTACAAATAAAGCCTTTACAATAGTAGTTTTTTTATACAAAATGAGTACACATGGTCATTTTAATTTTCTCAATTTTTATAAATTGTACTTTTCGCTGATCGTGAAATTGGTATGGAACCCTTGATGGAGTCAGACTCGTACTTGACCGATTTTATATTATTAATAAAGCGATTTTTTTTGTCTCTTATTGTTTTCAATTGTAATGACTGAACTTTACTTAAAGTTACAAAATATAACATAATACAAAAAAAATATTAAAGATTTTACGATATATTTAGAGGCCCTAGTGGTAGTACGGCGTTATTTATAGTTCCTCGGTCTGGTAACAAGACAAAGCCCGACGTTGAATTTTGTTGTTTAACACTCATTATCTCATTAATTCTCTATAATAATTCTCTATAATACTAAAAAATATAGAAGTTGGGCCCCCATGTGGGAATCGAATCCACAACTGTCGCGTTTCCAGCGCGTTTGTGCCCCTGCCTCAGGCCTCTAAATCGCACAAATCATATCATCAATTCATCTAAAGCTTAAGAAGTGATATCTGAAACAATAATAGATGTGTTCCGTACAGCCATTAGGGGCACGTGAGTAATAATAAAATAAATAATATAGATTACCAAGGTAGGGCAGCGGTAATCAAAATAAACGGTAATACAAGGATAAGACACGCTATTATCCCCATATGTGTACGTTGGACGCTGTTTGTATGTAGCACATAAGTAGCTTTTATATTTACGTCCCCAATGTATCTTAATAATATTATACTTTACCCATAGATTGTTTTACTTTTACTTTTTTAATAGAAATAAAGATTACCGACTAAAGACAATTGTCGGCTTATGTAATTGCTGTTCACGCTTCTTACGACATATCATAGTAGGCAGAGGGAACCTTGTATAGGTTCCCTACGTTCCCGAATTTTCGCTTAATTCTTAAAGTTATTGCGTTGTTATTGATAATTTTAAGAAATACCTAGTATTCTTATATAATAGTAGAATCAAACGCTACACTTTATCTAGCTGTCATTAAGAAATATAAATAAAGATTACCGACTAAAGACAATTGTGGGCTTATGTAATTGCTGTTTCACGTTTTTTCCGACATATCATAGTAGGCAGAGGATACCTTGTATAGGTTCCCTACGTTCCCGAATTTTCGTTTAATTCTTAAAGTAATTGCGTTGTTATTGATATTTTTAAGAAACACATAGTTTTATTCCATAATAGTAGAATCAAACGCTACACTTTATCTAGCTGTCATTAAAAAATATATATAAAGATTACCGACTAAAGACAATTGTGGGCTTATGTAATTGCTGTTTCACGCTTTTTCCGACATATCATAGTAGGCAGAGGGAACCTTGTATAGGTTCCCTACGTTCCCGAATTTTCGTTTAATAGTAGAATCAAACGCCACACTTTATCTAGCTGTCATTAAAAAATATTGAAAATTTAACTCCCTACCACTGTGTATAATAATACAATTAGGCACTGAGCCACAAAAGTTCAAAATAAATAATAAAAGAGCATTACCTGTATAAAGACAAGCGGTAATCGTAAGGAACGACACATCTAGGTTATAACCGAGAATTACTGGCACGGTGTGTATTTAATCGTACCATATAATGGAGATAGCGGAGTTGAATTCAGTTTTATATATTTATTTTTCTTTAACCTTTTCGAATGTTCTAGAAGTGAAGATATAATATATTAATATTATTATGTTTTATTTTATTTTTTTCTTTAAATACAGAAACTTATCACCGTCACTTCATCTATGTATATAGTAAACATACAGATGCTTCACGCTGAATTCCTCATATGACAGGCAGGCAGAGGGAACTTAATGTTAAGACACTCCGTTCCCCACTTTCCGCCGACTTCTTGAGACATTGCATGTAGAGTGGCGTGACCCTACACCGTGCTTTGACTCATTGCTAGAGCTATGAAACAAAAATATTAAATATTTAATTCAAGTGGGAATCGAACTCACAATCGTAGCTTCTACGTTCTGACGCTATGACTTCATAAAAAATTACCACATTGTACTTTTTAAGATGTTTCTTTGTTTAATAGCAGCTTCACCTTCACGCTTTTTCCGACATAACAAGATAAGAAGGAGACACTTAATATTAATATATTTATTAGTTTTTGCTTTCAGTCCAAAATTATCGGACCTTTTTGGAACGAAGTGACTTAACACTAGGTTCCTTTGCCTTCCCCGCAATATAAGTAAGGAGAAACAAGATACAATCTCAATATAAAGTAGGTATATACTACATTTAAACCTCACCAAGTAATGGTTTTAATATGCCGCGCGAAGTTTTAAGTCACGCACATTATCCAACCCTCATATCATTTGTTCTGATTATTGTTACTCCCTAGCGCTCTTTTATATTTCTATTAAGTTTAATTTACTTTTATGAAATACTTGTTCTTTCTCACGGCTTCACTCGCAACGTGATGTGATATTGTCTTTCTCTATAAAAGCTGTTTCTAAAACAAAAATATATTTTTTATTTATACGGTTACGGTTTATAGTTCGTGAGTGAGTTTATGCCGCGTGATCCCGGCCTAGAATAGGATCATCCTAGTACTGGTGGTCTCGTAAGAGGCGACTAAAGTACGTGTGGTAGAGTCACGTCGCCAGCAATGGCAACACGAATGGGCAGGCTCGACCGGATCATAACCACCCCCGGCATTTAAAACCGGCGTGAAGTAGTGGCTTTATGCCACTGCGTTTCGCATCAGGTAATGCCGGGCCCCGGCGCCCAACCCATCTTAAAGGCCGGCAACGCACCTGTAGCTCCTCTGGGGTTGCACGGGGTCGTGGGCGGCGGTAATCACTTACCATCAGGTGACCCGCACGCTCGTTTGCCGTGTCTTTTCCATAAAAAAAAAAAAAAAGCTTAGCTCGTTCAATCAAACAAACTTATATAGATTTTTTTTAATTATTTGGTCAGAGGTTCGAATTTTATTAGATAGTACAGAACTAGACAGACTAGTACAATAATATTCTAAAAGAAGAGCAGCTTAACGCTGTATCCCTCTTATAACAGGGTAGGCAGTGTGAACTTAGAGTTAAGACATCTAGAGGCATTGCGTGTTGAGTGGTGGAACTCAACGCTACGCTTTGCCTTGTTACCAGAACGAGAAAAATAAAAAATAAACATTTTGAATTCTATTTTACCAGATAAGAATTGAACCCACAATTGTCACGTTTACAGTCATTTGAGCACCTGCGCCACAACGACATTAAATATTAATGTAATCTACGCAGACAAATCTATAATTATATTAATTATACATTCGAATTACGTCCCAGTTACTTGTTACTTATATACTTGTTTAAATCAAAAAATCAGCTTCACGCTGTATCCCATACAAATCAGGGTGGGCAGGGAGAACCTCTTTCCTCTTCCACTCCGTTCCCCACTTTCCGCCGAGTTCTGGAGGCATTGCGTGTTGAGCAAAAGAACTCAACGCCGTGCTTTGCCTCGACACCAGAACGCAGAAATGAAATATAAATGTAAATAAATATTTCATTTCCTCGAGTGGGAATCGAAGCTACAACCAGTTGATTTTTTCCACACTTTGTGCCCCTGCGCCACAACTGGCCTCATACTTGTTGCAACTCATTTTTTATTCTTACCATATCCTGATGACCCATAATATTTTTTTTAGGAAGCATATTCAAATAATTATTTTAATTATAGGTATTTCCTTTCCATTTTTCAACGTAAAGTAAAAGAGAGAAAATAGTATTAAGACACTTCGTTCTCCTATTTCCATTCAAATTCCAGACAACGTTGTGTGACGAACTCAACGATTTGATTTAGTATTATATTTAACTTTATTACAGTTTAATAAAACTATAACTATACTTAATACATTACAAGTAAGTATACAAAATATTTTTCCAAAGAAAACCCAACATATTTGCTAAGTTAATTACAAAAATACTATAAAAAGCAACTTCTGTAAAAGGTACGCGATAAAAGGAGCTCCTACGATGTTCCTTTTACATTCTTGCATAGGTTTGAAGAAAAACTTATTTAGTACTAGATTAGTATTGAGATTGTTATAATTTTACAAAATTGTAATATGACATTTAATTTTTTTTTGTATTTTTAATGAATTGAAAGTGTTATTGCCTCTTCCACAGTCAGGAAAGAAAAATAATTATTTTAGAAAACGTATAATAATATTTTTATTTCACACTGTGTTTGGCAGGATGGGCAAAAATTTAAAATTAGAATAAAAAACCTCACACCCCATTTACCTCCCGAAATTCCACCCATTATTAAGTGAGTATCACCTCTCCCCCTATTTTATATTTGCCGTATTAAAGTATCGAACTTAAAACCATAATCTTATAAAAGCCACTTCCAATTATGAACCCAGCGCGGTCTGCCCAAGAAAAAAAATTGATAATTTCTCTTTTTTACTATTCATATTTAAGAATCGAACCTACAACCAAAATATTAAAAAAATCTCATCCATACTCTACTATTAATTACAATTACAGCGTAATTACAGTCTTCCCTGAACGTTGTGCCTTCAAAAATTTTCATTTATATTACAAGCCTGTTTAACTGCACTTTTAACATAGTACAAAGGAATATTAAAAAATATCCTTTTTTTCTCTGCTCTCTTTGAAACACATTTTAATTTTGGCAGCTTAGTTATGAGGAGTTTTGAGATCGTCATGGCAAAAAGTCACAGATTTCGGATTCGATTCTCACTCGGGGGAGTGCAATATTTTCACTTTCTCGTTCACGTAAAAAGACAAAACGCAGCGTTAAGTTCCACCAGTCCTTACTGGTGGAACTTGCGTCCTTACGCAATGTCTCAAAAATTGAGCTTAAAGTATGAAACGAACGTATCTTTGTACTGTGTTCTCAAAACTTAATCTGCTATACGCGGGATATAGGTGGGATACTATTTTTATTTTATTTATTTATTTTTAAGAAAAATGTTTTTTTTTATTTCTATACTCTCTCGTACATTGCAGAGTACATTTTTTTTCTTTTTCTTGCCAATTCCAATATATTTTTTTAAGTATTAGAAATCGAATCTACAATCATTGCTTACAATAAAACAATATGCCCACTATGCCATAATAGAGTATTTTGAATGTAAAAATATTCAATAATATATAGGCCAGGATTCCCCCTAATCCCAAACAATCCCGGGGTACCGGTGAATTTGAACGGGATAACGTTACACCTCGGCCGGTAATATATTTTATACGTGTTCCATGGGCTGAATACTTAATTGACTTGAACATGATAGTAAAATACTAAAAGGAATATAATTTACTAAGATATATTTATATATATATTAAGGGATTTTTTTGAGTATGGCGTGATGAAGCAGCGGATAATTTGACTGCGGCGATGGTTGTGGGTTCTTTTCTCTTCTTATGAAAATTAATTTATAATAAAAAATAACTTATACACTATATCCTTTACTTGAGGTCAGTTGTGGCGTATGAGAATAAGTATGCGACTGAGTTGTGGTTCAATTCCAGCCCATAAGAAAATAAAATTTTTATATGCTTTCGATTCCAGATTCCCTCTGCCTACCCTTTGATATGTCATGTGCAGGATACAGCGTGAAGCTAAAAAATAATTGAATAAACATTAATAAAAAAATATATTGTAGTGTAAGAGGTTTAATAAAATGAATTATGTTGAAAAAATCTTCTTTTTTTTCTGTCTACATGTGGACATCATTCGTTATCTTGAGACGTAAGTTAAGGCGGTTGAGCGGTAAACCGATTTAGTCGAGACGTGAGGATTCGCCAAAATATGATTTATATATTTTTCGTCTACTAAAATAAAATACTGTGTAAAATATTTTTATATTTAAAATTTTTTGTATGCTGATTCTATACTTAGGTAAGAAATTAAAAAAAACGTATAAAAATTGACACGCTATTTTAAAAAAAGACGGACCACGTGTGTGTAGTGCTTAGTTAAAATATATTAAAAAACACAATATTTTAAACTTTCTTAGTAATAAGAGGCCGGTCGTGATTTAAATTAAATTTATATTTTCATTTCTTCGCTCTGTGTAAAAAACTGTGTCAATTGTGAAATTTTATCCTAAGTATGAAATAAGAAATTGTTCCGTTATGTGGTTCCCTTTTTCTTCTTTTAATAGTATAGACGTAGGTAAAGAAATTAGTGTCAAGACACTCCGCTATTCATTTTCAACCCGGAATCGAGACAAAGCTTGTTGAGTGTAGTCAAAATCAGGTAAGTTAGTTGATAACTAAGCTTATATTGACTGGATGACTTAAAATTCGGCAATATAGCATATGAAACATTAAAGAACATTACAAATGTAGGTATATTCCGCAATTTTTATTTTTTATTTTCGTTTCTGGCTCTATCTCTCATCTATCTTTGGCTCTGTAGCAATAGAATAGTAAGCGAAGAAATGTAAATAATTAAAATCCTCTAGTGGGAATCGAACTCACAACCATCGCGGTTGCGGTACGTTTACACGTCACTGTGTGGTTTTTAATAATTAATATTAAACAGTGTAACAAAATTTATTAACAACAGCAACCTCACCAAGTAACTTTTAATAATTCAAAAGTAGAAGTAAGCAGTTAACCAGTTTGTTCTGACACTATAAGAAAGTTTTAAATTAAGTTATACATATATAAATTTCATATTCTTACAATATGATTAGACTTAATTTTTTTTTCTTTTCTAGTTATGGCCATAGATCTCACTTTAAAAAATAAATTATAAAATATATGAACTCACTGACAAATTATAGAAGTAACTACAGAACTTGACTTCACATGTAGATTTTTGAGATCCAGGTCAGTTATAGAGTATAAACGAGCGCCAAATGAGGATTTCTCGAAATGAAAAAGGAAAAGGATTTACAGCTAAACTTCACGATTAGGCAGAGCGCGGCGTTGAGTTTCACCTCTCAACGAATTCGGCGAAAAGTGCGAAACCGACGTGTCTTAATGAGAACAGCATGTTTTAATATTAGATTCCCAGGTTTCCTGTGCTTATCCCGTTATGCTTCGCAGGATACAGCGTAAACTAAAAAAAATTAAACAAATTAAAACAACAAAAACGTTTTTTTGAAGTCGGTTAATAATTTAGAATATAACAAATTATTATACTATACACATCAGGATTTCGCGTTATAATGCCAAACTGTTACAATAAAATAGTGTGACAGTACAGTTGTGCATCCTGATGAATGAGTTCCGCGCTATAGCCGAACCATTCGCTTCGCTAATTGTTAAAAACTTTTAATTGGCCACAACTTTCTGTTTCGAGTATAATAAACAGGGGTGGAGAAAGCGGAAATAGAAGAAAGCTAGCGAGTAAATTCATTTTATTTCTGTATTCAATATATATAATACAATTGCATCTGATCGCTGTCTGTACATGGAAGATAAATGAGAAATTTTATTATTCGAAACATTTATCAACGAGAACTCAAAGCAATTGTTGGAACTTTTGTAGTTTCAAATGTTTTGTATGTTTGTCTGTAAGTTGGGGCACACTAATCTCAGAAACGGCTTTCAATAAAAAAAATTGTAAATATTTGTTGATTAGAAAGTAATTAATATTAGTAAATAAATAAAAGCGGGCAAAACCACGAGCGGGGCGGTAGTTTTAGTTAAATAGTTTTCATATTTTTTTATATGCAATATTCACACTTCATCAACTTCACGTTTTTTTTTTTTAGAGAAACTAGATAACAATATGTATTGAGTGGTGGAATTCAACGCCACACTTTTAGCAGAGCGGGGAAATAAAAAAATAATCATTGCTATCAATTGAGGAATGGAAGTGTCTTAATGGGAACGGAGTGTTTTAACTCTAGGTTCCCAAGTTCCCTGTACCTACTCAGCTATGTGTTGCTGCTTACCAACATTTACAGTCAGGCTACGTCACTATGGTCAACCCATCCTATTCTAAAATCTAATATAGTCAAATTCCATTAACCACCACCTCCACCTTAGAAACTTACACCAAAAGTTTTAAAGTGAGCGAATATAAACACGAGTAGACGAGATACGTTAAATTAGGAAGTGATAAATGAAACCAACTCGTTAGTTCTAATTAGACTTGTGGTTACAAGAACTAAATTTATTGACTGTTATTTTCACATAGCAGGGTAGGCAAATGGGAACCTAATGTTAAGACACTCCATTCTAAACTTTACATTGCATGTTGATTGGCGGAACTTGGGACTTGGCGGGCTTTGCGCCAGAGCAAAAATCAGAAAATAATAATTAATGTCCACAAGTGGGGATCGAACCTAGAATCGCTACGTTACAGTCACTCTCTTGTGCCGACGGCCTCAACGGACTGGAGAATATTGTTGCCTTTGTACTGATAGCCTACCATACTATCGTACAAAAGATTCAATTGATATTGATTTCCATACATTTTAATCCATAAAATTTTTATTCCTGAACAGAATAATGGACCTTACTTGTTTGTTTTGTTTTTACAATTTTATTAAGCTTTAGTACCAAACAAACAGTATAGATTGCGGTATTGATGATAGAAAACTATTAATAAACTCAGAGTTTATAAATATTAATTACTTTTTTTCACTGTCCTGACCTTCTAAGGAACCGACCTGATAAGGAAAATTTAGGATAGTGAGCAATCATATGAGATTCATAATTTTTAAATATTGTATTGTCACTGGATTGAACCATTTTGCATATTTTATAAATCCGGCGACAAAAAATGGACCAAAAATGGTCCATTTTTTGTCGTCGTTGTGGTAGTATAATACTAAAAAAATGCCGTTCTAAATATTTCTAAATGAGGATTACATGTATACACAGATATGTACGTATTAAAAAGGATACAAAACGTATAGAAATTAATAAAATCATTATACTGACTTCGCCTTTAACAGAGACTGTAAGTCTAAATGTCGTAAACTTCACTGTTCCTTTACTTCAAATATAAAAGAGTTTAGTTAAAAAGATAGTCTGGATATGACTTTTAGCTTCCAAGAAGTTAACTGACAAACAAATAAATATCCAGTAACGCAATTTAACTCACGTGGTTTTTTGTTCATAACATTTTTTTGAAGTCACAATTTATTTAAAATGGATGAAAAGTGGTGATCTCACCCACATCAAAAACTGTGTAACACACAGTTTCTGGTCTGCCTCAGAATACTTAAGAAGAATATAAAGTTAGAAGCTTAAACAGAATTCAGTAAATATTCAAGACTATTAAAACTAAGTTTGAATGTAAAGCCAGATTTCCACAGCGAGAGGAGCCTTTTAAGGACTTTGAACACAAGAGTAACTGCATTTTCTTCCGATTGGCTCAACTGCTGTTGACCTGGAATAGTCCTTACAGAATTACAGAAGAATATGAACACTGCTGGACGATCTTGAAAGGGTACTGCTGCATATTAGTATTTCAACCACAAAAATTGTCAGATGGAAAGGACCGGATGAGCAGAAATAATTGAAACAAAACAAATACATCGGTCCTAGGAAGCGGAGCGAAGAAGGACAAAATCTCTTTCGCGGTGGAAACCAACCTCTACAATGAATAAATTACCAACAACATATTTTTCTTTAAATTATATTATGATAGTGAGAGGTAGTGAATATTTTAATTACCCATTTTTACCAGCGGCCTCATGATTTCCTAAAAAAGAAAATATATTTCAATATTTACTAAATTAAAGATAAGGCCATTTATATAGCAAAAACGACACTATATTCATAAAAGGAATGCAAAATTCATAGGGTACTTCCGGTTAACCTAGAATCATGAAATTTGGTACCTAACATCGATAGGTAGTTTAGAAATAAATCTGAAAACTATACATTTGTGGTTAAATCCTAAAAAACAATTCCCCTTAAGGACGTTTACCGCTCTGGTATTAAAGCCGCTAGTTCAAGTGAGTCATCAGATGAAAGGGCTAAGCTAAACCTAAATTATAGAAAAGAGACCTCGAGACCTCCAATTTCCGTTTCCCACTCTCCGTGGAATTCTGAAGGCACTGCGTTTCGAATTACCTGTAATTACAAGTAATATAACTGAAAATATTAAATATTTACATATCTTCAAATGGCAATCGAACCCACAACTTGTGCTCACGACTGGCCCCATTATAATATAATCGTCTTTCATCTTCTTTTATTATAATAAACAGTAAAATTACATGTTTCTCGTATCGTATAAACAAATAAACGAGTGTTGGCTACAATTTTTAAATCTACCATTCCATTCCCAACACGCACGATTCATAAAGGGAACTTCTTAGTATTCATTTGCCGCTGCCATCGTCAGAGGCGTCATAAATTCAGATTACGCTACTATTTACCAGTACAGCGATATATTCACACGGCAACTTCTTTATTACTCGAAACTTCCAGAGTTATATTAGGTAGAGTGTGTAATATGTTTTATGGTGGGCTTGTGTGATGCTAAATGATTTGGTTGTTTTGGTTGTGGATTTTAAAATCAGTCAGTCAGTCAGTTTTGGAGTTTGGTAGATTATAAGTTTTATTTGGGAGAGGGATTTTAAAATTGTAACTAAAGTTAATACAAAGATAAAAAAAAAATATTTTTATTTTAATAATGTTGACAAACTAGTGTAAAAGAGGGAACATATAGCTGAAAAAACTATAAAAGCAATGGAATTGTATCAATCGGGGATCTCCCTGATTAGTTTACGCAGGGCACTCTCCTGCGATCGCCAACTCTTCACGAACGTCCATCAAAACTTGTATTTTCTCTTCAGGGGCGAGCTACTCTCACCATCCAGACCAGTCCAGGTCAACAGCAGTAAAGTCCATTTGAAAAAAAAAGTCAATCGGGCCCTTATTGGAAATAAATTCGAGTGAAGTATTGTTATTGGATGATACATATCACTTATTACAATTACATAGAATCTGTTTCCGAATAATTTAGAAATATAAGGCGATGTGTCCCTTTGTCCTGTTTTTTAAGAACGTTAACTTCTTTCGATTTGTAAATATAGATGTATATGTAAATAATAACGTGATATCTGCATGTATATGACTAGGAAATTAGATTATAGTGGAGGCCAGTCGTGGCACAGCAGCACAGGTGTCTAACAATGGCATTTTACGATTTAATTTTTTTTTATTAATTATAATAAGATAAAAAAGTTACGGTTCATGTTGCTGAAGTGGATTTGAACAAATAAATAAAAATAAAAAAAAACAGTTTTTCCAATATAATGTAGGCTATAGTTTTCTTCGTTAAGTTGACTATCTTTGTTGGAAACTATATTTTATGGTGTTGTGTCGTCACAATATATGCACTTAAAAGTTTATATATTGACATTATTATTTGAATTATACACAAACAATCTTTCTTAGCCTGCCTCCAACGTAACATATACTGAAAAAAAAAAATACTAAACAATATAAATGTAGAGTAATATTCAACCAAAAGTTAATCTTTTTAATATATAAGGTACTATAAATTTAATAATCTCTGATTATTTTCACTATTCAGGTCCTGGCTCCATCATCAGACAAACATGATGATGCCGTAATTACTGTATTATTACCTTAGGTACTTATAACTACCATGTTTCATGATGATGGATGACAGGTGGGTTATTTTCAATTCCTTAAATTCTATTACATGATTACGACCTAATAAAAAAATTCAAAAGCAAAAAATGGAGTGATTATTCACTTTTTTATAGAAAAAAAGGAACTGGTAACTATATGGTACTTTTATTTCCAAATAGATCACAGGCTAAAGGTACATTTGCACCCGAGATAATCTCGTTATAGCCTTGTTTTATCTGTTTTACAATAGTCACCTAGTTCAATTGAGTTTTGATTCATACAACTATCGTGGCACAGTGGGATTTTGGCATATGTGATGGTAGGTTCAACTGGTGTTGGTCGTTTTGCAAAATATAAAAGAATGGTTAATACTAATAAAATATTCTTAAAAAATGTGAAATCCTACTTATATTATAATAGTAAAAGTTTATCAAGATTAATGTTTGTTCCACATTCACATAAAAGCTGCTGAACTGATTAAGATGAAACTTTACAATAATATAGGAATATACATATCAGAATAATATCCACATTGACGACAATTTATGTGATGATTTTATAAACTTTTACTATAATTTAATTTCCTGAGTGGAAATTGAACCCACTACCTGTCGCGTTTACCGTTCCTCTTTGTGCCTTTGCGCAACGACTGCCCTCCACGGTTTGTTTTCATGTTTTTAACTTTGGGTCTTTTTATCTATTTTGCTATTCCTTCGTAACCCATTCTTTTGTGCGTGCCTGCGTGCGTGCTTAAATCACCTGTGCACGTATCCCTTGACAATAAAATAATTGCTAGTTTCTGCCATTGTATTTTTAATAAATTAAAATTGTAAATTGTATAGTTTTTTAATATAAAAAAAGGGAATTTCGCTATTATTATTTTTTTAATAATTCCGCAACTGTCACACACCTTTTATTCCACGAGTGATAGATCCAATAAGTGTTAACGGACGGACAACTTTTACACATTACTATCGAAAATATTTTTGACTGTTATTATATTATATTGTTATTTGTCACGCGAATATTTGCTTCACAAAGGCAATTTCAGTTACCATTCGAATTAATTGGCGCTACTATTGCAATGGACATGTTATGTATTGGTTGTATCCGACCCAAGCGTAAAATATAACAGATTCTAGTGGAGAACGTAAAGATTTGACACTCCTCGCATCTGTCTCATATAGCAAAAGAACCTAGTGTTACTATTTTCTCTACTTTTTGTCTAGTTTTATGGGCTCCATACCTAAAAAAAGAACAGAAACCTTATAGGAAGGACTCTGTTGTCAAGTCAAGCTATTTATTGTAAGATATCGTGGATATTTTAAACTGAATAAATATCAAATTTACGTCTAAAATCCATTGGACCACAGGAAAATTAAGGGTTCAAATCTAAGCAGTCAAAAAATATAAGCGTTAAAAAATGCAAAGTTTTAACCAAACGTATGTAATTCGTAGCGTAAAGAAAATCTATAAGGCCCCGTCGACTTAATATTATTAAATTTGACAAGATCTGAAACAACAACACAAACAAATGAAATCCTAAGAATAAAAATTTATATATAGGTATATAATAGGAAAAAAACCATTACAAACTTATATTTGTAGTTCATTTCATACAAAATGAGTGCCTATACCCGCAATCGTAATTTATATAAATCACGTTCCGTCACCTATATTATACGTGGACCTATAATTATGAAATTGATACGGAATAAGCGGAGAGCGAGGCTGACTCTCAATTGTTTTTTTTGACATCACATGATAACTAGCGGAACCTAACGCCGCTATCATGCCCTAAAGTAGACCAAATCTATACATATTGAGCTAACAATCAAACACTGTTTCCTTATACCACAATAGACAAATTTTAATGAACAATTATTATTTTGATATACTCTTAGATAATATGTACACTAAAGCGAGTGCTATGTTATATTAAAACAAACATTCTAGCGAAATGCATATATCGCCGTCATATTGCTTCTAACTAAATATTAGAATACATATGTAGGAACTATATTTTAATAAGAACATTCGTATTCGTCATTCATATACATATATATTATTTGCATAGTTATATAAGGCACTGAGGTCGTCGTGACTAAGCACGACGGTTGTTGGTTCCATTACCACTCGATGGAATCAAATATTTAATATTTTTATTCCTGCGTTCTGGTAACGAGGCAAAAACTTTAAGTTTCTTCACTCAACACGAAATTCCTCAAATAGTTGGCGGAAAGTTAGGAACGAAATGTGTTAACGCTAGGTTCCCTCGCTGATTTTTTTATTTCTTTGCTTCGCACTAGTGCTGAGGAAAAGTAGTGTAGTCTTGAGTTTCGCCTCTAAGGACGCAATGTCTCGAAAACTATGTGGATAGTGGAGTACAAAGAATTTAAACAGTTTCTCTTTGCCAACGCAGAATACCTATAGAATACAGCGTGAAGGTAAATCAATTTAATTATTCTTAAAATTATTTAAATTCTTTCTATTTCATACAAAATTGCATCAATTACATTTAAAAACAAACACATCTAAAAACAGAAAAAAAATACAAAAATGTATGAAAGTTTTAAAAATCAAAACTACAACAATCCGAATTAACTTACCCCGGCCAGGATCCAAGCAATTTCCTGTTTTCTATTTCACTTAAAAAACGTAGGAACGAAGGAATTTGGTCTCGCGTCGAGAATCAACTTGCAGTTCCAGTCCGTGGGATTATTGTTACCGTTTCAGTACAAGTTATAAGAAGTGACATTTATTTTTATTTTATGCATACATTTTTATTGTTTTGACGGTTCTTGGCTATGAAAATAAGACACGGCGTTGAGTTGCGCCACATAACACACAATGCTTTCGAAATGTGACTTTGCGAAAAGGAGATTGAAGTCCCTTTATATTTGGTTCTCTCTGCCTCCTCTACTACATGTGGGATACAGCGTAAAATGGTGTAGAAACGAATTCAAATACGCATGCTACGTAAAAATATATAGATATATTTTCTAAAAAATGATACTATTTTCAATTCCAACCAGTAGCTACTGAGCTAAGTGTATTTAACTTATCAAACTGTTCAGTTTTACAATATTAGTTTAGATAATATACGAGTAAACAGCTAACTAAAGTGGTGCAGGGGCACGAACTGTGACTGTAAACGCGACTGGTTGTGGGTTCGATCCCCACTCGAGGAAATTAAATATTTATTTAAATTTGTATTTCTATTTCTTCGCTCTGGTGTCGAGGAAAAACGTGGCTGTGTGCAGGATAGCGTGAAGATAATTTAATTTATTTTTTCTTCGCTTGGTTCCGCCACTCAATATGCAATGTCTTTAGAGTTTGACGGAAAATAAGCTTCGGAAGTGTATTATCACCAGGTTCCCAGGTTCCCTGTGCCTACTCTGCTATGAACGGAATGCATCGTGAGGCTATAAAAAACCAATATATTTTTACAACTTGTACCCCACATTCATCGGAGTTGGCAGTAAAAATCTGATGAGGCCTAATGACGGAGATCCTTCTCGCGTTCTTTACGATGTCTCGATTCGACGGCATTGAAATTTGTGAGCGTAATAAACTTAAGTATTTCAAGTATTTTCTTAGGATCGTGTGTCGTTTCAAGCAATAAAAAGAGCTAGGGTACCTTATCTTCACTCAGTTATATTATACGAAGCTAGCTTTGAAAGGCATTTTTAAGATTTTTCAAACATATAATTTTTTTATTTAATTTTATTTCTGTGGCAAAAAAATCAAGAAAATATATGTACCTAATGATAGCAACAAGTGCACAAAAGATAACTTTATACCTATAAGGGAAAATTGAACTCAACAAATCATTGTCTTTTCAGTAATATCCCAGTGCGACTCAATTTAATATATTCTTTTTACCTTCTCGCTGTATCCCGCGCTTTACAAGGTAGGTAGAGAGAACTTGGGAACCTTGTGTTAAGACACTCTGTGCCCATTACTGCACGCACTTATGCTTGTTGAATGTCTTTGCCTCGTTACCACAGGACACACAGGAGGATGAAAGTAACAAATATCTCATGCCCCCGAGTAGGGATCGAACCCACAACATTCGTATTTAAAGTCCCACGCCTATACTCCTGGGTCACAACGGTCTCAATTTAATTATTACTAAAGAAAAAAAATATATATAGAAAACATTTCCGTTTTGTTGCATTTTATTGTGAAATTTCATTTACATTCCGCTTTATTTAAATATTATTATATCAATATTTAGTATTTGGATTGTGCTTCTTCAATTTTAAATAAGCTATATAATATGAAAATTAATTTATAATAATACAATAAATACTGTATATTATTTAACATGGTTTTATTTACTTTATAGCTTAAGTGCTTTATAGGTAATATTAATGGTATAAATAAAAAATATAAATGTTGCCGTGAAATGACGGAATTTTTTGTGACTTTATATCTGTAGCGTACTTATAAAGACTATTAATATTAAAGTTTAATTAAGTACAAGCATTGCATGTTGAGTGGTGGAACTCAACGCCGCGCTTAGCCTTGTTACCAGAGCGAGGGAATAAAAATAATTGAGATTTAATTTCATCGATTGGAAATCGAATTCACAACCTGTTGCGTTTACCGCCGCCCGCTCGTGCTCCTGCTCCAAGTCCCCGCACCAAAATAAAATTAAATCAGCTTCACGCATTATCCCGCACTCAGCAGGGTAGGTAATGGAGTGTTATGACACTGCGTTCTCCGACACGCCTCTACATATATCAACCAGAACCAAAATAAAACAAAAGACAATACTTAACTATTACTTAACCAAGAAATTTAAAAATGTAACTAATCTGTTACACAAATAAGCGAAGACCAAAACAAAAATATGAATTAATAATAAATAGCAAATAACTTCTTAAGCGTCAGTATACTAATATATTGAGAATGTATGAAGACTGATACAGCCGTCAACGTCGTACGCCCGTTGGGGTCTGTCATTTCGTGACCGCACTCCGCGGCCTGTAAGCTAAGTCGTTTTGAATCTATGTTAACTTCTAAAGTATTTATTATGATGATGTACTTATTGTAAAGTACAATTTTATTCTAGATCAAATATCAAAGGTGACTATTAAGGTTGAGGCCGGTCGTGGCGCAGCGGCACATAGTGTGACTGTAAGCCGACTGGTTGTGGGTTCGATCCCCACTCGAGGAGATGAAATATTTATTTAAATTTATATTTCCGTTTCTTCGCTCTGGTGTCGAGGCAAAGCGCGGCGTTGAGTTCTGCCACTTAACACGCAATGCCTCCGGAATTCGGCAGAAAGTGGGGAACGGTGTGTCTTTCACTACGTTCCCTCTGCCTACCCTGCAGTGTGCGGGATACAGCGTGAAGCTGATTATTACTATTATATTTATATTAGTATATATTTTTTTTAGTTTCACGTTGTAACAAGGTAGCCAGATAAAATAGAGAGGCAAACGCTAGCACTCAATTTCCTTCATAATTTTTTTGCCATTCTTTCATCACTCATTCGTTTAATGTGCCCAAATTGCCTCATTGTGTTTTTCTTTATTTTTCATTCATTCATATCATTCTATGTATCCATTCAAACACTACGAAGAGATCTATCAACTACAGGTAATAATAGTACAGGAAAAACTCGAAAAACTATACATTTATGTTAAAAATCCTAAAAAATAAAAGGGGGGCAAAATATGGTATTAAGCTGGTAGTTCAAGTAATGGATCACAGATGAAAGGGCCCTGCCTAAGCTCAGCTTAAATTTCAGAATAAACTCGAGACCTCCAATTTTTATACAGAACCCTCGATGGGCGGGCCGGACTTGGTTGACCGGTTTTTTTTCTCAAATTGCTTGCTTTTGTTAATTTCCGTTATTGTGTAGCTGATAGACAACGCACAGAGAAAACCAGTGAACCTACAAAATTTGAATTTGGCATTTAAGTAGATTAGATAGTGTAATGGAGCAAAAACGATTATTCGAAATTCCTATGAATACGAAAAAACTTGAGATTCTATTTTCATTTTTAAGTCCACGAAAATAAAATGGCGGATTACTACCACTATATAAATAAATCAATATACATAGAAGTTTATTTATAGTATATATTGATTCAACATTAGATAAATCTGGTATTGATTTAATAATAAACAATATACAATAACTGAGCTGAAGTCAGTGTCGTTGACACTGCGTGACAGAGTCGCGACGGCACGTGACTCGACTATTATAGCCGTGTCCATGTGGAAAGCTATGAAATTACTAATATTTATATAGGGAAAAGTGATTTTTGTTGTCTTTTTTTTGGCGCAATAACCAATTATATTAAATTAACTTAAATTAAATCAGCTTCACGCTATATTCTGTACACAGCAGGATAGGCAGAGGGAACGTAGTGTTAAGACACTCCGTTATCCACTGTCCGCCTAATTTTTCGAAGCATTACGTGTTAAGTGACGGAACTCAACGCCGGACTTTTTTCTTGGTGCCAGAGCGAAGAAATTAAAAAACATTAAGGAATAATAATTCATAACCTCGAGTAGGAACCGAACCCACAATCGCCAGTTGCACGCACAAAAAGTATGAACTATTGTAACGTTCCGCATCTCTTGAGCGTGCAAGCGGGAGCGCGGGACAATCGATAGAGAAGCAAGCAAGTCTGGCAGAGGGTTAAAACCATGGCTAAGTGTCTTGTGTGTGGACAACAACAAACTAAGTGGACAACATCATTTCTAATATTATTCCCACAAAAATTCTCCTTTCTCTGTTTTTATTCAAAAAAGGAAAGGTCGTGGAGGCGCAGTGGCACATACGTTTGACTGTAAGCATGATGGTTGGCTTCGATTTCCACTCGAGATAATTAATTATTTAACATTTCATTTTCTTGTTCTAGTAGCAAGGCACAGTTCGGCGTTGAGTTCAGCCCCTTGACACACAAAGTCTGGAAAAAAAAAAGAAATAGCAATATTACGCTTTCACCCTTAACTTAGGCTAGGCGGAGGTGTTCAATACACAATGTCGTCACGAAATCTGAAATATTTTCTATATCCGGTCTATCTGCTGTTGTTTCACTAATTTAATTCACACCGGATATGTGGCAGTTTACTGTCTGAGGGAAAAATAGAATATATTTAGCCTTTTCCGTAGCTAGAGCTTACAATATATTTGAAGTGGGGAACGGAGTGTCTTAAACTACGTTCCCTCTGCCTACCCTGCTGCTGGCAGGATACAGCGTGAAGCTGATTTAATTAGATTTATATATATTTGAAAAAGCTTAGTCGTGGCGCAGGGGCACAAGAGTATGACTGTAAGCGTACGGTTGTGGTGTATTTCCCACTCTGGGTAATGAAATTTTAATATTTTTATTTCTTTGTTTTAAAGTTGATTCCCTGGCAATTGAATTCCTCCAAACAAAACGCGATGACTTCAGTATTCGGGCTATAGTAGAAAACGGAAACGTCTATTTGGAAACGGAGTGTCTTAACACTAGTTTCCCGGTTTCCCTCTGCCAACCTTAAAATGTTCAAGAGGAATAAAGCTAAAAAATATGTCTATAGAGGTTTTATTAATAAAATTTTCGTGGTACAGCTTCATAATGCGATGATTATGAATTCGATACCAGCTCAGAGGAATAACTTAATTTCATTCTATAACACATAACGCGATACTTAGTAATAAAAAATAATAAATTTTCTTTGCGGGGAAATAAAACACTTTAATGTTATTGTTTTTACACAAATTTCGATATAAAAACATATTCATAAATTGACTGATGTGTTATCCAAGAGCAATGGGCGCAGGTTCAAATCCAGCTCCGTCTTTTTATTTATTTATTTATTACTTTAATGTGTACATTTTAATATCCTCACTAAGAAAAACAAAAGAGAACAAAAAGGAGCAATTGACTCACAAAAGGCGATTTTATGGCTAATCAGCGATTTCTACCATACAACTTTTGGATTAGGAAATTTATATCATAATATGGATCTAATCTTTTTAACCATTTTTAATTCCACACTTAGGAAAGTAAAATACTTATTTAAAAAACGTATAAAAAATTGAACATCGCAGGACTCGAACCCCGGAATTATTTTTTTTAATATTACTTACTGTAATATTAATTATTTTTTTTAATATTTTCATTTCCTCGTTCAGGTACAAGACCTGGTCGGTTTCCAGGAGGCGCGGGTTCGAGTCCTGCTACGTTCAAATTTTATAAGTTTTCTAAATAAGTATAGATAATCTTAATCTTTTTATGTAACTCAAGTAAACAAAACCCAAAAAAAATACAAAACAAAATACACACGCACATCATTTGCTTGCATTTTAACTCCGTACCCAATTACAAAGGCCCCTTCAAAATCAACAATGGGTTTCGCGTCAGTGCTATTATCAATTAAAAGATAGGAAGGCGTAATGATAAACAAATATGGGAAACAATTGTAAGCGAAATGGAACCCTTCGGCTGTAATAAATTATTATTTGTATAAACTAATTGTAGTGTCGTTAAGAAGATTCAAAAATGTTACTTGAGACTGATTCAATCGGTTAAATCGATTTAATTATTCAACTTTCTGTAATGAGGCCGTCGTGGTGCTGTGGCACACGCGTATGAATGTTAACGCGGTGGTTGTAGGTTCTTTTTCCAATGGGGGGAATTATTTTTTTTTATATTTTCTTTTCGTCGTTCTTGTAAAAGACTCTTGTACAAGACATTGAACTCAACAAGTAATACCTTAAAGATGCCGTGGAATGTGAGAAACAGAGTTTCTTGATACTATGTTCTTTTGTCTACTATGCTATACAAAGGATATATCTGTAGTATCTGACGTAAAGCTAAAAAAATACATAGCGTATCGGAGGCTGTCGTGGCGTATCGGCACAGCGTCCGACTATCATGGGTTTGGTTCCCATTCGGTGGTATTAATTATTTTCATATTCGCATTCATCCTCGCTCTAGTAAGAAAACAAAACGCGGCGTTAAATTCCGTCGCAAATTCTCTAAAATGCGTGTTGCTTAGAGAACACAGTGCAACATTAAGTTCCCAATGTCTATCCTTCTAATATGCGGAATACGGTGTAAAGATAAAAAAAACAAACGAATATATAAACCTACATATATACTTATCTTAATTAATATTAGATGGTTTTTAAAGATTTACTTTAGCAAGTGCAGTAACTTGTTAGTGTCTATACTTATAATTGTTTACAAAGCAAATGGATATAAAAGGTAATTTGCGATTTGCTACCAACTTTACAACCAACTAGCTGCCCGCCCGCGGCTTCTCCTATTCGCATTTTCAACTGCCTTACTTATGTATTGTATATTATATCAATGTTGGCAACACCTTTATATACCAATTAAATTGTAGTTTCAACCTTTTTTGGTATTTTTATTTCCTGAGTAAATCCCGAAACCGCGGGAGTTCTGAGAAGAAGAGAAACCCTCCACAACTTTTTCTATGTTCCAATGAAAGTCATAGAATATAAATAACAGGCGGACAAAAATTGTAAAATATTTTTTTTGTATTTAGATATCGTTTAAATAAATATATAAACTTGGAAAAACACTGTTAATTTGAAATACCAGTAAACATTTTGAAACATGTCAATTTTATTTGTACTATTTAATATATTAAGATCAATTTTCCAGTTAGGCCAGTCATGGCGCAGAGTCCGAAGTGAGACTGTAAGCCTAACTGATAGTGGACTGGATCCCCCATCGAGGAAAATAAATATTTATTTAAATTTATATTTCCATTTCCTGACTCTGGTGTCAAGGCCAAGCACAGTGTTGAATTCCGCCACTCAACACGTAATGCCTCTCTAGAATTCGGCGGAAATTGAGAAACGGAGTATCTTAACACTAGGTTTCCTCTGCCTACTCTGCTGTGGACGGAATACGGTGTGAAGCTGATTTATTAATATTTAGTTGGAAGTTTGGAAACTGTACACAAAGTGAACGTATTAAAAAATATATTATAATAAATAGAAATATATAAAAATAGAAAATAGAATAATAAATAATAATAGTATAGCGCACTGTGTCACTAAAAAAATATTTTCTTCAGCTAAATGTTGAAAAGAGCTTGACTCCTCTAATGATATTAAACTTATTTTATTTGAAAGTTATTCTAAATCCTTGTTGGATTTAGAATAACTTTCAAATAAAAAAAAGGAATCCAATGGACGACATCCTTTTATTTGTATTTTTTCTTACTCTTTTTAGACATAACTACTAACTATTTTTGTAAAGTAGAGAATGACATTAGATAAAGGCTGAATGATATAATTTATTTACCAGACCAGAAAAGAAAAATATTATAAATATTTTCCTATTTTACATTTTAAATCATTAAAAAAATGTTAGTGAATTTTTAAAAATTATTTCTCAATTTCTCAGCTTCACATACAACGAACTATAACTATAATAAAAACTTCTAAAAACCACAAATCAAACCCTTCACTGCAATAACAACGTACAAAAAGAATCTTTAATCACCAAAAGGCAGAACGACGTAACACCTAAACCTACATCTGTGCCAATTAAAAAAAAAAAGAGTGAGCAAAACGGCCGGATTGTAATTTGCGGCGGGTCCCCGCGGAGCATTTGTCAAACCGGGTGACGTTTGAAAAATTTCACCCGCGCAATACGGGGAGTGAAAGATTAAATCAAGAACAAAGATACCATTTTGTATGTGCAGAATTAGTTATTTTGCGAGTGAGAGTTAATTTCGTTTGTTTATTATAATTTTAGAATTGTAAGAGCTATTTGTGTATGTATATTTTTAAGGCTGGCGTGGCGCAACGGCACTGTAAACGCTACCTCGCTCTAGGAACGAGGCAAAGCACGGCGTTGAGTTCCACCAGGCGACACGCAATGTCTCCAGCGTTCGACAGAAATTGGAAAATGCAAGTATTTATAAAATGTTTATTTCCTTGGTCAATTTCAAACAACAATGTTACCTTTAAAGGTACTATTGTTAATAATTTAAAATATATTTGAAATATGCGAAATCGATGGAAACAGAGTGAAGATAAGCAGATTGAACTTATTGTCACACTACACTAACCAGCATTGAATACTTTTTGTTAAAAATATTAAAATTTTTATAAGGAGCTTGAAATAATCTGTTCAATTTGTATCATTATCTATTCTATAAACTTTGGCAAACTATAATTCTTCTTTTTTCAGCTTCACGCTGTAACCCGCATGAACTTCATGTGTAGAGGGAGCTTAGTGTTAAGACTCACCCACCTTTCTCCGTTTTCCACCGATTGGTGACCATCTCGACACCAAAGCGAAGGAATGAAAATATTTAATTTTTTATCTCCCCGAGTGGTGATCGAACCCACAATCTGTTACTCTCTATATACTCAATGAAGATGAAAATTATAAATCCAGTTACTTCCAGCAGTTCAGTATCTTCGTCAAATCCGCTCCCATCGTTCTATCATTTTAATCGGTTTTCGGGCAGGTGCGAAGTGTCCCGCGATTTAATTTCATCTCTGAGACTGGTCAATTGTCACGGATTCACGAGTTTTGATGTTATTTGCTGAATCGCTATGGTTGCTAACGCCAGTATGAGTATGTATTACTTATTGGACAGTAGGGTACTGGGTTTGAATTCCGGTTTTGAAATCAGTTAGTCACGTTAATGTTTGAATGAAATTGATTTCAAGGGCCTTGTGGAGTGGTGGCATAGCGTCTACCCATAAGCGCGACGGTAGTAAGTTCTATCTCCGCCAGTTCTGGTAGTCTTTCTCCTTTGCTACACTGCGGGAAATAAATTAATATAGAATAGGAAGTATTAGACGATATTAATAATATTACCGAAGGAACTATACTAACATTAGGGCAGCAGTGGCGCGGGCGCACAAATGTAAATGTGGCAGGTTGTGGGCTCGATTCTCACTTGAAGAAATTAAATAATTTAATATTCTTAATTTCTTTATCTGCCAACGAGGCTAAGCGCGGCGTTGAGTTCCGCCACTAAACACGCAATGCCTCCAGAATTCGGCGCAAAGTCTTAACCCTAGGTTCCCAGGTGCAACTTCGGGATACAGCCAGAAGCTGCTTGTCACCTATGCCATTTACAACTAACTTAAATTTGGCTTAGGATTTAGCACAGACTTCAAACCAATTATATATAGTAAGGTAAATAAAAATAAAATAGTAAGGTATATATTACCAATTAAACTAATTGAAGACCTCCTCCTTTTCGAAGTCGGTTCAAAATTAAATAATACAAAATTAACAATTTAATATTTGCAAAATCCACTTAACAAATTATACAAATCCATCACAAAGGGTTATATAATGAAATGCTGTATATTAGTATTCCGAAACTACGTAGAAGTTTCACATAACTCAGCTAAACAACGGCCATCAACTAAAATCAAGTGTCATAACTCAATAATGTAGCAAGCATGTAGTGCTGACTTGGAATAGTTAGGGATGCCATTTCGTATAGTGGTTGATTTGTGTTATATTTTATGGGTAGTAGGTTCGAATTCTGTTGAGTTCGATGGATAGAGTCCAATGAATGAAAAGCAGTTGGAAAATTTTACTAATTTACATAACTAACAGTTTTGAATAAAAAAAATTAAAAATACAAATAAATTTCAATTTTTTTTACCGTCATATAGAGGCCGTCGTGGCACACAACGTCAGACGGTAAACGTTAGCGTCGGTCGGTTGTGGGTTCAAATCTCTCGAAGGAATAAAATGTTATTAATTTTCTCGTTCTTGTATGCGTAGTTCCAAAATTGAGCAGTTCTTGAGTCTGTGGAATGAAGTGCCCTAGTGAATGAATGAAGAACACTAGGTTCTCTTTGCCTAACTTCCTATGTGGGGTTTCTTCCAGAACGAAGAAATGTGAAAGAACCCACGACCATAGCGTTTTAAGTCAGACGCTGTGTTACGAAGGCCTCAATTAAAGTATATGACATTATTGTACTATTAGTATAAAATAAAATATTATTAATATATTTAATAAAAAAAATAATCCCCCGAATTTTATACATCATTACCTTGTAATCAAACAACAGAACAGCATCCACTATTATTCATATAAACAAGCATAAAACAAACCAATTTAATTGGTCACATGTCAGCAAAATTGACGTTTTGTTAGTACAAATCTCTGTTTAACAAGCGAACTAAGCTCATCAATAATATACTTATAGTCGAATATGCGATAGAGTGTAGATTCAGTTCCCAGCTAAGGGGTGACTCACAATGTTTTTCGTTATCTACAAACTCACCCTATATTTTCCTGTTGAAGACAGATTTTGTTGAAGTTAGGGTGTTGTATATTTAGGATACAATTAGGATAAATGTAAAAAATATTATTTTTTATTTATTTTTCGGAGTTGGTCAGTTTATCTGGGAGAAGAAATAGGAGTTCAGTGATCGAATCAGTGTTAATGTGCTATTAACACGATAGGCCCACTCCAGTACGATAACTCCATAATGCTTAGAAGTTTCGTCTTATTTAAGTGTAATAGCGCGGTTAAATCTTAACCTTTTCTTTTGTACAATTTAAAAAATATATATATTCAGTCCAGTAAGTTAAACTTAATTATAATAAGCAGCTTGTTTATCTTCTTTATATATGCATGTGTATTTGTGTTAATGTGTGTATGTGTATATGTATATATATGGGCATGCGCGCATGCATGCACGCGTGTACGCATGCACGCGTGCGTGCATGTGTGCACATGTGTGTATGTATGTATGCGTGTGTGTGTATGTAGGGTGTATACATGTATATATTGTAATTTTCTTTTACATATGTATTATGTTCTTTTTCTTTTTTTTTGTTCACTCCATGTCTGATGTATAAGTGGAAACTTTATTGGCTAATGTAATGTAGATATGTACTAGCTTTAAGTATTGTAAGCGCTGTTTGTTTCCCAATATAAAAATAAATAAATAAATAAATAAATAAGATGCACCTGACAAGAAGAATCCCACATATAAATATGCCTCAACACCAGAGCGAAGTAATGAAAATATGAAATATTTCTATTCCTCGAGTGGTGATCAAACCCACAACCTGTCACTTTTACAGTCTCACGCTTACGTCACGACTGGCCCTAATTAAAAAAAAAGAGTTTTTTTTCTTTTCAATATAAAAATCATGGCCACGGTAAGGGTGCCTTGTAATCGTATTATGATCGATGTGCCCAAGCTTCAGCCGACACGAGACATATTTATCTCCTGTAAAAAACAATTTCTCGACCCAGTACAGGGCTAGATAGTGAGATGACATTTATCAAAATTACTTGTTGATATAACAAAATGTTTGTGTTTTATATTGACTTTTGGTAAGCTGTCTACGTTTGCTAGCGTTTGTACCTTTAAATCTTAGTTATAATAACATATATGTATGTAGTTTTTCAAAAATACCAACAAAAGCGTTTCCACACTGAGTGATACAATTCCTACAGAATGTGTGTATGAGCCTAAATTGTAATTGCTTACTAGGAACCTCTAGATAATTCCAATATTCAGGTCCTAGCTTCATCATCACACCAAAACTAGATATAATTGCCATTTTTTATGAGAATATAATTATGAGAAGTGGATAAAATTCAGGTTAACCTTCATAACATTATTACAGCTCGACATAATAAAAATCAACTTTACGCTTTTTACGCTAACACGCTTTTTTCCGTATTTTGTTTGCGATAGATTTTCATTTTATGTATTTGGTGGGGTAGACGAGTAATCGACAATTTCGTAGTGCTGAAACACTGGATCTTCCACTTTCCGTTCCAATTCAGGATATTATGTGTTGAATGGCGGAACTTGACACCGCTGATTAAGATACCCAATATAACATTTTTGTCATGAAATATATATATTAGTAAATATTAGTAAATTATATGAGGAAAAAATATAGCAGGCTTATTGAAATTACACGTGTATTTGAATCATAAGTATAAAAGCTCGAGGCATATTTTGAGAAGACGGCCTCGAGGTCTAACATATTGAATAATACATAAGTTATATACGCATAGCGTAAATAATTTAGTTACTTTGTGCAAAAAAACCGGACAAGCACGAGTCGGATTCTAATTTTAAGAAAATTAGAAGTCTCGAGCTTTTTCTAAAATTCAGGCTTAGTTAGCCAGAGCCCTTTCATCTGATACCTTACTTGAACTAGCAGCTTTAATACCAAATTTGGCCTTTTTAAGACGTATTTTTTAGGATTTAACCACAAAGTACAGTTTTTTTGTTTTTTTCCTAACCTAATTATACCTGTAGATGCTAGGTGCCAATTTCCTAGATAGTTCTAGGTTAGCCCGAAGTACCCTTTTGATTTTGATTCTCTTCATAGTGTCTTTTATTTTCTAGGATTTAACCACAATGTATAATTTTCGGATTTTTCCCTAAACTTGTAGATACTACGTGTAGATGCTTAAGTACTTCCGGTACGATGCTAAGTACTTCCGATTAACCTAGAATTTTATAATTCTAAGTTAACCGGAAATGCTCTATTAATTTTGATATAAACGATCATGTTTTTTATGTAAATATAGAAATATGTTATGTTTTCAGGAAATCATGAGGGATTCAAATTTCGACTCAATATCTCGAAGCGTTCCTTAGATAAAGACTCTAGTCAGATAGACAGACAGAAGGATAGATAGATGGAGCAAGGTCAGGGCTTAACGGAGGATGCATCAACAAATCCTAACCAAACTCTTTCAATTTTTACTGCGTGGCTATATATGAGTACGGTCTGGCGTTGTCATGGTGGAACACTACGCCCTTCTTATCCACCAATTTCGGCTGGTTTTTCTCAATGACTTTTTTTAACCTCATCAGTTGCTGACAGCAGAGATCAGAATCGATAGTTTTACCTGGTGGCAAATGCTCATACACATAGCATCACTTTGTTCTCTTTGGCTGGAAGACTTGTCCACGCTTCGACCATGATCTTTTTCGCACATTCTCATCGTAAGTCATCCAATTTTCATCACTCATAATCAACTGTTTACGAAATGGTCCGGAATTGTTACGTTTTAACAAAAAATCGCAAAAAGAAACTCGTTGCATTAGGTTTCTCTCAGTGAGATCATGTGGTACCCAAATGTGAAGTTTTTTCTTTTACTCAGATTTTCATAAATGGCGTAAAACTGTTCTATGATTAACACCCAGCATTCTTCAGCAATGTCGTAGCTATGTATCGATCTTGCTCCACTTTCTCAAAGATGGCACTGATTTTATCTGTGACAAGGCGTCCAGAACGAACCACATCTATCATACTAAAATTTCCAGACTTGAAACGCTTGAACCACATTCGTGTTACTGTTATTAATACAGCATTAAGTCCGTAAACCGCACAAATTTAATTTGCGGCGTTCGTCGCATTTTTACCTTTCTTTGTAATAAAACTTTAAAATGTACCGAATTTCTTCGTAACATACGTTCATTTTGCTTGCTTGAAAAACAATAAAAAAATGGCGAGAATTATTTTTTTTAATTATTTAGTGCATCTTCAGAATGTCACATTTAATGGTATTAAAATCAGCCAGTTACATTCAGTAGAGCCTAAGTTTTTGATTGATTGTTAGTAATACCTTCAAAATACGAAAACACATTTGCCCCGACCTCTTCACTCCAAGTTCGTTCTTATACGCACCAAATTCACATTTTAAATTCTTCCTTTTACACATTAAATTAACATTTTTTTTTCAAATTAAGTATTATACACTCGAAATTCTCCGCCTTAAATCTCAAATTCACACTTCTTTACTTAAAATTCGTACGTTTCCACTTAAATTTTTATAAAATTATAAATTATCTTTAATTTTAAGTTCTTAACATTTTCCCGCTCTGTGGCGTTAAATTCCGCTACTTCATTCGAAATTGCGTAAAAAATAAAGAGAATCCTTAAACTTAATATGTAACATAAGTGAAAATAAACAGATATGAATTCACACAATGAAACTGGAAAGAATTACTAGAAAGGACTAGAATATCTAAATAATAACAGTAATAATATATTTATAACTGTCAATTAAGCTAAATTCCGAAGTCATCGTGGACTTAGTGTCTGATTATAAGGGCTACAACTATGGGTTCAATTCCCACTCGGGGGATTGAATTATTTCCATTTCCCCACTCGTATGAGGTGATAACTAAGCAACACGTTTTGTCGTCGCTCACCACTTAATGTCTCGTAATTTGGAGAAAATGTCTCGGACAATGGAGAACTGGAGCTCCTAACACTCAATCTTTTACATTCCTATGAAATGTAAAGACTGAAATAAAAACTGAAGTCTAAAAATCAATGAAATGTACAAAAAAAATAACGAAAAGCGCCACGATGGCGGCATAAATCTAGCTATCATATAATATTGCAGATGAACCGATATTGACGCATCTGATACGAGTATTGAATAAACAAACGGCATCTAATGAACAAACATCTGTCCAGCAATCTTGCGGGACATTTTGTTTTCTTTGGAATATAATATCCATGTGGTATCTTTTTTGTATTGATTTTGTGGATATAGTACCAGATATGTATGTTTATATATGGATGTATTCTAAAACAAAAACTCTTTTTATGGTTTTGTGTGAGAATTTTATGATGTATGGCTTTGGTCATAAAGTTTTCATTTTGCTAGTGGCCATCACGTTGCAGGTGGAGCTCAGCTCGGTCCGGAACTGGTGACCCAAGTATATATTTTGGCATAGGAAATGAAAATTGATATAGTTTTTTGTCATTTTCCAAGCGGGAGTCGAATCTGTGACCTAATAGGTCTTAGGTCACAGCGTCACAACCATATCAATACCTAAATCAATATAGATAAAAATAATTAACTCGCTACTGAATCGGCGACTTGTTTTATATTGATGTTATTATAAAATCATTGAAATACCTTTTTTTAACAAAAAAAAACTATTTAAATGAAAGCATTTCTTAAGTTAAATATGAAAATAAACACCAACTCCTGGGCAGTTTAAAGATGCGCCATGAATAAATTCACTGGCAACGTACTAAAGCCGATTAAACACTAATTAACGTCTCTGAGTGGGAATATTGTTATTATTATAATATATAAGATTGTAGACTCAAAATTCGTTACTTTAAAAGCAAGCTTAATGAGTGAAAGCGAAACCATGACTGTCAATATTAAATAAACCAAAATGCCTCTAAGCAAAGGGTAATAACGTAATAAAGAGTAATCTCATTACATTAACAATATATGGATATGCCTCACATATTTAATTATGTATTTTTTTTTTATTAAAAATATCAACTTGAAATGTTGTTTATTATGACGTTACTGTGTGTCTGTATTTAATTTTCTCTCTGCGTTCTATGTAAAAATTATCCGTATCTTGTTTATCGATTTTTTTTATATAATAATGCCATATATAGGAAACAAAATACGTTTTTAGAAAAGATTGAAAACCAAATTTACTTAAACTATATCACAGCTCGTATATTTTAATGTATTAGGACTTACTGTATTTACAATGATCATAAAATTTAAGTTGTATTGTTGTAGGATAATAAGAAGAAACTACCTAGCATCCCATGGAGTCTCTGGCGAGTACCGGACCACGGTGTTGCAGGGTGAGGAGTTGCAGACCAGTGCCTAAGGCGCGACCTAGATTCAGGCTTAAGAGGACCCTTTAGATTTGCATTAACATCCACCTCACTGTCCTCATTCCTCTGCCTAACCAAGTAATATTAAAATTATAAGGAAGTAATATAAGTTTTTGGATAACGAATATGTTGATAATGAAGTGATATATCGCTTGATGAAAACAACATATAATATATGGAGGATTTTTTATTTGAAAGAAATCAATCGTTTAGCTTAGGGATTAGACGCTTAAAAAGAGATATGTTACGATGAGTATTTGGTTAAATTAATATTTTCTTAAGGATTATTGAACGCTGAAAATGTAGTGGTTATTGATTTGTATAGCAGTGTATCTAGATAGATACGTCTAGATTCCAGACATTCCGTTTTCTACTTAAGGCAACGTAACTTGATAAATGTGTTCAATATTTTGTTGGTGTTGTTGGTACTCCTTCTAACGTTCGATCTATTCTGAAATTGCAGTGAATGAAATCGTTCGTATGCATGTGCGTGTTGCGATAAGTCGGTATTTTTGTTATACTGACGTTCCTGGGGTGACTCGTGACTTCTGTTGCCTTTTACAAAACTATTTGTTTCAGTCAATTTAGCAATTATTCAAGAAAGTTAGCGCCACAATTGGAGGAACCGCATATGAGGCATCGTTTGGGTTCAAATTAGCCGCGAGAAATAGGAGTTACTCTACATGATGTTCTTAATCTCTATATGATGTTACAAATCATGATGGTGAGGAGGTGAGCTCCATGCAAAATTACCGAAACAGGCAAGATGTGTACTATATATATCCAAGAAAACAGAACAAAGTAATGAACTTTTTGCGCTAAACGTCTATTTAAACTGAATTTGACCCAGGAAAAAATCATATCAAATTATTGGTGCCATAATTAATATTCATAACCTAATATTAAGACACTCCGTTCCCTATTTTCTGCGGAATTCATTGCGTGTTGCGTTGCGAAACTTAACGCTGCGCTTTGCCTCACCACAATCAGTCGCATTACAGTCACACACTTGTGCCCCTGCGCCACGACTGGCCTCTCTAGCAATTTTTATATTGTGATACAAATACATCAATTTGATTAATTTATTGTTCAGTTCACGCTGTAAAGGCATATCCATATATTACAACGATAACACACGTCTTACACAATGTATTAACGGTAGACAGAAATAATGATATTTCGAGCTCCACCTCACATAATCGTGTAAGCCTCTTGATTAACAATATATTTAATGGAGTTATATTGTTTTATATAAAATAATTATTAACTCTGACACGAGGCAAAACGCGGCGTTGGGTTCCGCTACTCAACACGCAACGATGACTTAATTCGGCGGAAAGTGGGGAACGGTGTTGATTTGACAATATATTTAACTTGATTAACAATATATTTAACGGAGTCATATTGATTTATATAAAATAAGGACAAACACGGTGTTGAGTTCTGCGACTCAACACTCAATGGTTCCAGAATACGGTGAAAGGAACGAGAGTATTTCACCGTATTCTGGAGTCGGAGCAAGAATAGAGTGTCTTAACACTAGGTTCCCAGGTTCCCTTAGCGTACCATTATATGTGTGTATACAGGACTTACAGAGAACTATTAGTACCTACTATACATACATACTAGAACATACATTTCAGCAAAATGCGGCACTCATGAATAAATGTATGAACTATTGGTTTATGGTTTAAAATATACATACACAGTGTAACGCAGAGTAAACTACCTGTGTTTATGTGGACGGACCAAAATCAACGATCCAACGTACGTTGGATATGGAGGGCGGTGTTTTATTGAGGTAGGACTTGGGTTCGATTTGTAAATTTTAAGTATTTTTTTGTCATTATTTGTACTTTCAATACTGGTTTTTATATACGGGCCATTTCACGCGTAGCGGACAGGTAAGAAAAGTCGAGGTTTCCGATTTTGGTTATTTTGCGACTGGTGAACATGCACTCTTTTAAAGATTAAAGTCTCTCTTTAGAGGTTTCCTGTAATTATCCAGTATTAATAAGTGACAAATAAATTAACAAAGTAATGGAATTGATTCCTTATTAAATGAGCTTTTTAATGGTATTTTGCTAAAATATTTTTTTTTATCGTAAGTATGACAGTACGTAGCTTAGGAAGCAATACAATAACATAGTGTCAAGGACCTGGTCTGATGATGGAGTCAGGATGTGAATAGTAGGACTCTTTAGAGGTTTCCTGTAAATAGCTCAATTTTAAACTTATATAATTTATAGTTCCAAGGACAATCTATAGCAGTTAAAGTTATTGTTTGTCTAGAAAATGTGTTATTTTTTGTTGATGTCGTAATGAAAAGGCATAAGTGTGTGTGTAAACGCTGTGGGTTATGTGTTCGATTCCCACTTGAGGAAACAAGATATTTATTTAAATATATATTTTCATGTCTTCACTCTCGTGTCGAGGCAAAGCGCCGAGTTAAGTTCCACCACTCAACAAACAAAGCCTCTAGAATACGACGGAAAAGGGATACTGGAAGGTCTTAACACTAGGATCCCTAGCTCCCCTGCAGCGTGCCGGATGCAGCGTGAAGCTGGTAAGTCAATCACACTTGTAATTGACTAATCTAACTATGACAAAAAATATAAATCTTCAACATAAATATTTGTAAACCGCAAAAATTTTCTAAAAAAATCTTTTAATTTATAGTACAATTTAACCACTAAAATTGCGAAGCTATTATGTAATCGTACGAGCTCTGATTAATTGAGACATTAACGTACAAAGCCTCTTGAGATATTGCACTTCTAACTGATAATCCTTCGTTTATTAATATTGTAGAGGAAATTATTCGCCATGTGTTTATCTGAACACGTCATATTGCTATAGTTTATTTTTCACAGCAGAGTAGAGAGGCCAGTTTCATAGCAGAGTAGAGAGGCCAGTTTCACAGCAGAGTAGAGAGGCCAGTTTCACAGCAGAGTAGAGAGGCCAGTGTTAAAATTCTCCGCTCCTCAATTTCCGCCGAATTCTGAAGGCATTGTGTGTTGGGTGGGGGACTTCAATGCTAGTTGTATTGGTGTAGTTGAAAAGAATATAATCTGTAGTGTCTTACACTAAGCTTTCTTTAACAGAGAAAACTATGTATATTAATGAATTAATTAATTTTAAATTATCAATTAATCAGCTTTACGCGGAATCCAGCACACGGCAGGGTAGGTAGAGGGAATCAAGAAAGGAAAGTGTTAAGACACTCCGCTATCCACTTTCTGCCGAATTCTGGAGGCATTGCGTTTTGAGTGGCAGAACTCAACGCCGCGCTTTGCCTCGTCACCAGAGCAAAGAAACGGAAATAGAAATTTAAGTAAATATTTCATCTCCTCGAGTGGGGATCGAACAAACAATTATTAATTGTTTCCATTATACTGCTCTAACTCCACCACTCAACATACAATGCCTTCTTTCCTTCTCCTCAGATGTCGTTGAAGCCCATTTTTTCTTCTACGCACCATGTCCTTCACATAGCAGTGTAAGAAAGAACCCAGTGTTAAGACACTCCGTTTTACGCTTTCCCTTCAAATTTAAAATACTGTTAGGTGGCGTGGCGTGTGGAGTGGCAAAACGCAGAATATATTATTACGTGTTAAAAAATATATTTATTTTAAAATAATCTAGCAAATACTGCTTTCTATTGGGAAACAGGTCATAAACGGCTAATAAAAAAGCAAAATTGTTATTACACTAAAGTAACTTATATATACGTATTTTTGTATGACCCTCCCACGATCAGCGCATGAACAATCACAAAATCTCGAGGGGAAACAAAACTCTTAACTAATAAAGGATGTTCAAGAGCATTGAGCCAACACGATAAATTTATCAATTGAATGGTAGAATTAAATTTTTAAGTTACAAGATTGTGACATTTTTTACTTAAAATCAAAATTAAATAAAAATTAAACATTTCATTTTATATCTCTGACTTAGTTTAAAAATATATCCTCCGATATAAATTGACAGAGCCAGGCTGTGTTCCGCGTAGAAGGCAGGGAACGTCTAGTATTACAGCTTTTACCACTTCCTCATTACTCTCTCAATTTTCGAGACATTGTGTTAAGTAGCGAGGCTTAACGCCACGCTTTGTTTTTTTATATAGGCGAACCAGGAAAGAAACACAATATATCTATATGTGTAGAACAAATAGTAAATTAGATTACTATTGATTTCTACTGCATGCATTTTAAAAGATTTATTATGGAAAGTGAGTGGTAAGAGAGGTAAGGGGAGACCTCAATTGACCTTCGAAAACATAGTAGCAAAGATACTGGAGGAAGGTTACATAAAAAACATGAAGACCCCCCGGAGGGCATGTATGAAGAGGTTGATGATAAAATAGGTATTAGACCGTAGCATTTTGTTATGCCTACTAACAGTCTCTAAATGTAATTGTTGACTTTTAAATTAAAGTAAATAAAACGCAAAACGCTTATAAATTATTATTGCTAACTACGCAACAAAGATAACGAATATACAGTGTACGTATGTACATATCTATAATAATCTTATTTTGTTATAGGATCAGTACACCTCAGGAGTTGTTCTAAGATGATCGTTGAAGTCGTTATATTTAGCCTGACGGCTTTAATAGTCTACTTTTTATATCTACATAAAAAAAATCAAAACTTTTTTGGGGAGAAAGGGGTAAAGTATACACCTGGTGTTCCCATTTTCGGTAACATTATAAAAAGCACATTCCACAAAAACCATTTTATAGAAGACATTGACGCTGTTTATAAGGCATTTCCAGATGAAAAGTAAGTTTTTTCTAAATATTTAATAGTTTTACATATAGGTATGTACATTATTTCTAAGCTCTAGCTAAGGTTACGGTTTGAACTGCTTAAAATAATTTAAAAGAAAAAAAAAACGCTAAACGCTTATAACTCAAAATCACAAACTACGCAGCAATGATAACGAACACAGATTGTACGAATATAATTTTGACATAGCACCAGTACACTTCGGGTGTTCACACAAAATGATCGTTGAAATAGCTATATTTGCCCTAACAGCCTTGTTGGGCTATTTTTTTTATCTACATAAGAGAAATCAAAACTTTTTTGAGGAGAAAGGGGTAAAATATATACCCGGTGTTCCCATTTTTGGAAATATTTTAAAAAGTACTTTCGTAAGAAATCATATGGTTGAAGATATTGATGCTGTTTATAAGGCATTCCCAAATGAAAAGTAAGTTCTTGGAAAAAATTAACTTGAAAAATGTGCGGTAAGATAACTAATAGAATGCAATTTTAACTATTATTTTTGATGTCCATGTATATAGTTTTAGGTCGCGACAGTATCATAAAAATATTTATAAAATTCGTCAAAAATGGACAATATTTTAAGGCTTATTTTCGTTTTCAACAACCATTATTTTCCTATCTTTTAATTCATAATTTTATAATTAGTGATATCAATATTATTATTATTTATACGCCCGTTAATTATAATTGTTATCAGTTCGTTCGTAAGACTGTGTTTTGTGTGTTAACATATTCTTCTAATATGTAAAAATATTCAAATATATAATCGAGAACAATATATAAATATTGTTCTCGATTCTTAAAAAAAATTAAAACAATATTAAAATATTATTGTTAATTAACATATATGGTTCAAGGACTGTTGCCAATTGACATAACACTAGCGACCCGCTCGCGGTTTCGCCGGCATACCACCTGTAATTCTTATGTTATGCTGCATTTTTAAATGAAGCTGAATTCATTTGTTTCCAACAAATTGATTATATAATTTATGTTTTCAATCATGAATAACGTGTTTTTGTAATTCGTCTGTTGGGCCATCGGTGGCAAGAGCGCCCCCTTCCGAACTCAAGCCTTGGCTTGCGGCCGTAAACAGAGCATTGAATTATTTAAATTTTACATTTTCTCGAAAAGTACCTAATTACATAATATAACCAAAGTTCGTAAAATTTTCTTGATGTTAGGATAAATTTCACTCGTAAGTATCAATGTCCATGTATAATAAGAAACTGTAAAATATTATCTTATTCTTATTTTTAAAAGATAGACATATGGTGTACCCGACTTTGCGTAATGAAATTGAATGTTGTTGAACGAACTAGCGTTCATAAAGAAACATTAAGAATTGTACCGTAATATTATATAGCCAAAATCACTCCTGAGGATCTTTCATACAAAACAAAAAAAAGTAAATCCAACCGATAGTTCCGGAGATTTTAATACGAGCAAACAAACAAACAAACTCTTCCGCTTTATTTTATTAATATATATAAATATATATTTAAGCATCTATAGCATTATAGAAAAATGTGCCAAGAACCAGATTCTTGGCCAAAATCATTGGCCTATTTTTTTCCCGTCCAGAGAGAAAATCTATGGATCGCCCTTCATTTTAGAAAGAATATTAAAAAATTTATACTAAAAAATATTTTTCCGAGTAGAGGACTACTGAGTAGAAATACTACTAATTTTCTTTACTTTTAAGTAATTAAAATATTATTTTCTACGATTTAATTTTTGTAAGCTTGTGCATATAAAGTACGATTTTGAAGATTTTATTTATTTTTTTAATGTGTACTAGGGGGCTCTCCCCTCTCGCCTTGTTCGCCAACCTCCATTCGCTCCGCTCGATGATATTTTAAAAAAAGTATAATAAATAAAACCTTTAAGGGAGACTTTATTATATATTTGAATATAATACAGGAAAAAACCAAGATAAATATGTAGCCAAGTCACATAATGTAAAAAATATACGTAGATAGTAAATAAAATAATCAGCATTCCCGACGGACCGTCTGAACTTTGACCGAATATCCTATTCGATATCTTTAAGATTTTCATGCAAACAAATAACAATTTATGTTTTTGAATGTCACGACCTCAAAATTATTAAAATTACTTATATACAATATATGATATTCAATCCAGTTGTGGCGCAGGGGCACTAGAATGTGATTGTAAATTCGACAGGTTGTGGGTTCGATTGTGACTCGAGCACATAAAATAGTAAATGTTTTGGATTTTTCGTTCCGATGTCGAAAAAAGCCGCGGCGTTGAGTTCCGCTACTTATCTCGACAATAACTAACTACTTAACTCGAAAGTGGAAGACGAAGAGTGTTACATGCGGAGTATGTATATATATATATATATATATATATATATATATATATATATATATATATATATATATATATATCATCATTATTATCCCCAGTCGAAACTTTCTCCCGAATAGGAAATTCGGGGGGAAGATCAAGAATCTAGGCTATCAGGCCGCCTTGGGCGGTTTCCATGAGGTTTCCATGAGGTGCGGATTCGAATCCTGCCACGTTAAAATTTTTATACGTTTTCTAAAAAAAACTATTGTTCTTTCTGAAATATGGAAAAATAATTTAAAAATATTATAGTTGTTAGTTATTATTTTTTATTACAGATATGTCGGTTACATTGAAGGAACTACACCGATTTTTATTATAAGGGACCCAGAATTAATTAAGGCAATCACTATTAAGGACTTCGATCATTTCGTTGATCACAAACAATTCTTTTCTGAAGAAACCGAACCGCTTTTTGGTGGAAGTCTAATTATGTTGAAAGGTAAAGATTTATTAACTTTAATACTTCTGTAATGTGATGGTTGTGGGTTCAATTTCCATTCAAGTAAATAAATTCGCGATAAGACGACGCGCGACGTTGAATTCCGCTATTTAATATGCTATGTCTCGAAAATTGTGTGTATAAGGTATATATCTCGAAATTGGGGAACGGAGTGTCTTAACTTTACATTACCTCTGCCTACCTTGCTATATGAAGTATACAGATAAAACGAATAACAGGATAAACTAAATAATTCAGCTTCATGCTGTATCCCGCACACAGCAGGGTACGCAGAGGGAACTAGTGTTATGACAATCTGTTCCCTAAGTGTCACCGAATTCTGGAGGCATTGCGTGCCGTTACGCGCGTTAATGTAAATATAAATTTTAATAAATATTTTCACCACGACCGGCCTCATAATCTAAACAAAATAATATTATATACTAATAACAAAAACATCGACATTGAGATAAAAACATTCGCTTGCTCATATCTCTGCATGAATGTGTCATTTATAGCACATATTGATTACGTAATTATAGTATTATCATTTACAAGGAAATATCTATATTTTTTGTTTTTTTTTTAAAGTTAAAGAAGAAGCTTGAGAACCTAGTGTTAAAATACTCAGTGCCGTTGGTTATTTTTTTTTTGTTTGGACTCAATGAGGATAAGATAATTTACCTATTGAGGCCGTCGTAGCGCAATTGGACAGCACCTAACTGTATTTTTTTTTAATGTTATGTCCATGAAATGTGCCAAAAAAAAGAAAAATAATGAAAAACCACTCTCTATTCTCGCTATATTAAGTTAAATTCAATAATAATAAGTATAATATTTCAATAAATAATTTTATAGAATAGAATAGAATGAAACTAATTGCCTCCTCCGAGTGTAAATCGAACCCACAGTCATCTTGTTTATATTTAGACCATTGGTTCCCAACTAGTGGTCCTCAGACCACCAGCGGTCCGCAGAAGCCTAAATATGATCCGCGAACAATTTTAATTTTATGACTGAGGCTGGTGAGGTGAAGTTTCTGTTAAATTTTACAGGTATTTTTTTTATACCTACATGCATAGTGTTATCTGCTACCAAGAATGATATAAAAGTGGTCCTTGATCAAGAAAAGGTTGAAAACCCCTGACTTAGACGATGGCCTCTTTTAAATAAATAATTTATTATATAACATTTAATTCCTTTTACAGGTGAAAAATGGCACGACATGCGCACCACACTAAGCCCGGCTTTCACGGGATCAAAGATGCGTCGTATGATGCCTTTCATGACGGAAATTAGCAGTAATATTATTAAATATTTGCAAGGTAATTAGTTGTTTAATATTGAAAATTAATGTAACATTTAGTACTTTAATAGTTAATTAAAGTGAGATATCTATTAATTATCTGTTAATATAAATTGTAACTCGTTATAACACCTTAGATTGAGTGAATTTACATATTTTTTGTCATCTTCACGCTGTATCCCGCATATTTGCAAGGTTAGGAAGACTTAAGGAAGTTAGTATTAAGACAACCCGTTCCCCACTTTCCGTTAAATTCTTTTGGTATTTATTGTTGAATGGCGGAGTTTAACCACGTGCCTTGTCTTATTACCGGACAAAAAAATGAAATATTGAAATCTTTTATTCTCCTAAGTGGGAACCCATCCATCGAACATACCCGTCGTGTGAATAACCACACCCGACAATTCAAATCGTAAAATCCCATATTTCATACATATACGATTGTGTTGTAGTACCGAATGTCGATAACCACTTCAGAGAAATGCAAAGTGGGGAACGGAAGTGTCTTAATGGGAACGGAGTGTCGTAACTAGGTTCCAAGTTTACCTCTGCCTACCCTCCTATGTTCGGGATACAGCGTCAAATAAAATGTTTTATACATTTAACAAACAAGTGTAATCAATATACGTAATACATGTTCCTTTGTCAACCTTGTATCAATAATTGCGAGGTTCAGAGGCCAATTACATATAATTATTTTTAAATGTGACTCCGACTCTTGGTACAGACGTACAAAAAATTCTAAGCTATATTTATATCTCATTATTTTTTTGTTGCTATTCAACACGCAACGTCGGGTAACAGAGAACTAAGCGTTTTGATACTAAGGTCACCCCGCCTTCCCTGCTGTCGTGACAAAGCATAAAACTTAAAATAAATCTGGTGGACAATTGATGGCATATTTCGTCCCTATGGTAACGAGGCAACCTGCGGCGTTGAGTTCTGCCACTTAACACGCAAAGACTCAAAACTTGGCATAAGGTGGAGAACGGAAATGTGCTAATGCAAACGGAGTGTCTTAACACAAAGTTCTTAGGTACCCTCTGCCTACACTGGTATGTGCGGTATGAGCTTAAAAATACGCTTCAAACCCACAACCATTACAAATAGCATATCTTCGGATTTAGTATTTAAATAAAGAATATTTAACACAATTTACCTCCAAGAAACCTGAAGTTAAAATCCAAATATCAAAATTACAAACAAAGAAAGCAATTGCGGTATTAATCAACTTGTACACATTTACTTGATATAATTTGAATTAAACGCTATGAAACTTTTAATGACGCTTAAATCTAATTTAACTTTATGTGAACGCTATCTACATTTAATACTAACTCGACGTATGATTTTGGCCCGTGTTCGGTTTCTAAGCAATTATAATAATGAGAAATACGAATTAACGAATTTTCTGATTAAATTTTGTACGTATGTCAAAGTTGTTGTAGAAGCCATATTGGCACGGTTTAGTTATGGGTTCCAAAGTTATTTCTTTTTTTTTTCAATATCCTGTTGTATCTGCTGTGCATATATGGACTTCCTTTTTAAGGGTTCCGTTCGTCAATAGATAAAAACGAGAGAAGATCACTTTGTTGTCAATCTGTCCGTCTGGCATGACCATTTACCTCGAGATATCAGGCTAATATGGTTATAGAATATTTAGGTCTTCTAAATCAACTCAAAATTCGCCGCGTAACGTAAACCTATAGGATACTTACTACTTCCTATGGTCCTACAGTCATGTAATTTGACCTGAAGTGAGAATTTAAAATATAAATGAAGAGCATAACCTGAAAAGTTAAAATAATATTAATATTTCATATAAAAATACCGTTAAAGACTTATATTTGTAGTTAACTTCAAACTAAAAGGAGTGCATATGCCCGCAAAATGAACTTTGTTAGCTTTTATAAGTTGTACTTCCCGTTGACCTACAATGTTGAAATTGATGCTTGAACCTCGGTGGACGATTCCGATTCACTTTTTTTTCAACCACAGAACACTCAAATGAAGAAATAGATGTCGAAGACGTCGTACGCCGTTACACTAACGACGTCATCGCTTCAGCAGGCTTCGGCCTCCAAATAGACTCTTTAAAGGACAAGGACAATGAATTCTACAAAACCGGCCTGAACTTATTTAATTTCAACATTTTACAACGGATCTATTTCTTTTTTACGGCTCTCTTCCCTAATTTTAGCAAGGTTTGTAGATGTGTATATAAATTTTTTAGAGGCCGTCGTTGCGCAGTGGCTCAAAGGTGCGACTGTAACGCGACCGTTGTTGATTCGATCCCCTATCAAGGAAATGAATTAATACTTATTAATATTTTCTGTTCTTTGCTCTGGCACCAAAGCAAAATCCCGGCGTTGAATTCCGCCACACAACACGCAATGCCTCGAAAAAATCGGTAAATCGGTAAATGAGGAACCTTGCTATGAGCTGGATACTGTGAAGCTAATATGTTTTTTATCAGCTTCACGCTTTATCAGGTCAACAGAAGATACTCCGATCCCCCATTTCTGCCCAGTTTTAAAGATATTGCGTGTTGACTAGTGGAACTGAGTTTCGTATTTTTGTTTATCATAGGTAAAAATAAAAGAAATCATTTCCCTTGAATTGAAATCGAAACTACCAACCACGACGTTTGCAGTCAGACGCTGTGCAACAGCGCCACGACGACCTCATCTAACTTTTTATCTCATACCATTTGTATAATCTGATGAGGACAATTCCTAGTAACTTAATATTTCAATGCATTAAAAATTTTACAGAAATTAGGTATAAATTTGTTCCCTCAAAAAACCACGCAATTCTTCAGAGACTTGGTGAACTGTACGATAGAACACCGTAAGAAGAACAATATAGAAAGACCAGACATGATCCAACTGCTTATGGAGGCTTCTAAAGGTAAATCTATTCGAATATTATATATCAATCGTGGCGCAGTGGCACGAGCGTGCGACTGTAAGTGCAACAGGTTGTGAATTCGATTCGCACTCGAGCAAATGAAACATTTAACATTTTCATTTCTTCGCTCTGGTATCGAGACAAAGCGCGGCGTTCCGCCACTGAATACGCAATACCTCGAAAACTCGGCGGTAAGTAGGGAACGTAGGGTCTCAAAACTAAGCCTCCTCTGCCTTCCCTGTCATATGCGGGATACAGCGTGAAGCTGGAGAAAGAGATAGTTATAACGACTATTTTGTCATAATACACCGCACTGTGGGTGTCGCCGCCATACTTTGCGCTCATTGCGTGGAAATTAATACTGTGGCGTGATCGTGACAGTTTTCCTGCCTTCGGTATGAAAGCTTTGTTATTATATAAATGTATAAGATATTATGTTTGAAGAAAATATTAATATAATAGAATATACCGAGGAGCATTGTAGAATCGTAGCATGAAATTATGAGCGCTCAGTGTGATTATTGTGGATTCAAATCCAAGTTAAGAAATTATAAAAGTATAATTTTCTTATACCTACTGCTGAGTTCCATAGAAAAGAAACTATTTTTTGCAGCTTCACGCTTTATCCTATTCTGTCTTGCTATTTCAATATAAATTAAGGAAAGCCCCAAGCGGAGATTGAACCTATAAATAATGGCCACTGAACTATTGCGCTACAATTGGCTATGACTATGGCTGTGTATATTTATTACATTTTTTTAAATTTTAGGATCATTGAAAGCTGAAAACGAAGGAAACGACAACTTTACTCTCGAAGGCGACACGTTCAAACCAAAAGCGGTACAACGTGGTAAGTCATTTTTTTCTTTATGATCACTTTCGTATCTGTCGGTCTGTCAAGAGCCTTTATCTTTGGAACGCTTGGAGGTGTCGAGTTGAAATTTAGACCATATACTCAGATCTACGGTACCTTAAATTCTTGAAAAAATCGGTTGTCTATGTGCTGTCGTGGCGATAGCCTCTTTATATAAACGTTTACCCAAATTGGATATGAACCCGCAAAAACCAGAGTTTAAAGGTTAAACTACTGATAACATCATTGAAAACGTTATTTAGTAGTCAATTGCCTAACCGTAATTAAGTACATATGTACATGTTATGTTCGTTATTATGTTCTAGTAAAACAAATTTCAATCAAATTTCATCAACCTTACCAATTTCATAACTAATATTGCTGTAATTATCGTTAGTATATCTATTATTAGTTAAATGTATTAAATATTAAACAAAATATATCATGGTATAGTGGAATAATATCTTAATGTATACTAAATGATTGTTGATTCGATCCCCGTACGGGGTTTTACGTACGACCTCTCCTCCCTTTCGGAAGGGAAATAAATGAAAGGAATTTTCCTTGTGCTTTTACCGTAAATTTCCTTCAGTATCATCGACATTGTATTGTTGAAGGTCAACTGAGGTCTCCTCCTACTTCTCTACTTATTCTTTGGACGTGCCCACCACCTGAACATTTTTCATCATCTCACTATAACATCTTCGCTAGTTAATATAAATTATATTGTTAAGATTCTATATTTAAATACCAATATAAACACGGCGTTAGGTTCCGTTCAAGGAGCAAAAAGTGGATAAGTGGCTTGAGACTAGATTCTCTCTGACTGCCCTACTATATACTATATCCTAAGGTGCCATCAAACAATCGACAAAATCTCAAAAAAAAAAAAATAGAAATCGAAGTATCTGAACACTATGTTCTGTCTATTTACCCTGTTATATACTCTAGAATATATTTTTCATGTACGACCAAGAATATATTTTACATGTAATCGAGGCCAGTCATGGCGAAGGGGCACAAAGTGTGACTGTAAATCGACTGGTTGTGGGTTCAATCCCCACTCGAAGGGATGAAATATTTACTTAAATTTATATTTTCATTTCGTCGCTCTATGTAGATGCAAAGCGCGGCATTGAGTCAAGCCACTCAACACGCAATGCCTCCAGAATTCGGCAGAAAATGGGGAACGGAGTGTCTTTTCACACTAGGTTCCCTCTGCCTACCCTGCTATGTTCGGGATACAGCGTGAAGCTGATTTATTTATTTTTTATGTAAGACCAAGTACAACGTTGGGTACAGTGAAAAAACACACACTATCTAAAAAAGTGAATATCACAAAACAGAGTGTCCCACGTACATGTTGTTTTTAAAACGGACTAACATTATAAAACGGAGTCTTTTAACACCAAATTTAACGAAATTCCAATAACAACAAATGAAAAAAATCTACTCATTTCAGAATGGACACAAAGCGAGTTGGCGTCGCAAGTGTTTGTTTTCTTCGTCGCCGGCTACGAGACGTCCGCGAACGCCCTCGTCATGTGCGTGCACGAGCTCGCGCTGCATCCCGCGATTCAGGAGACGTTGTACCAGGAGATTATGAGCTTCAAGGAGCAGCACGGGCAGCTCACGTATGACAATCTGAACGCTTTGAAGTATTTGGAGTGTGTTTTGAATGGTAAGAATGAAGTGTTTTTATTTTAGTTATTGAATACTACTGAAGGAAACAAAAAAACCAGTAATGCACCGCACTGTTACCCATAGAATCGTTGGCAGAAGGAACCCTATATTATATTCGTTTACATTCGAAGCCGTAGTGGCACACAAGCCTGTGACCGTATACGCGATGTTTATGGGTTCAAACCCCACTCGGGGAAGTGAACTATTTCCATTTCTACGCTATGGAAGGCCAAATGTGGCGGTGAATTAAGGTACTTAACATGCAATATCTCCAAAACGCGACGAAAATTGACAAACGAATGTCTTAACGTTAGGTTCCTTTAAGTTAACTTCAGCTGTTATTATTATACATATTTTTTTTTCCTAGAAACTTCCAGAAAATGGGCTGGTGCCATTATAATGGATAGAGTATGCAATAAAGAATATGAACTCCCTCCGCCGAGGGAAGGCGCTAAGCCTGTAAAAGTAAGTTTTTCTAATATATTTTTTTAAGAAAGTATCTTCACAATTTAGTTATATATTGTATAACTACATTAGACTCTATATTCAAAAAATATAAATTTAAGTAAATATCATCCCTTCGAGCGGGGATCGAACCCACAACCAGTCGATTTACAGTCACACTTTGTGCCCCTGCGCCACGACTGGCCTCGATTACATGTAAAATATATTCTTGGTCGTACGTGTAATATATATTCTAGGGTATATAGCAGGGTAAATAGACAGATACTTCGATTTCTATTTTTTTTTGAGATTTTGTCGATTGTTTGATGGCACCTTAGGATATAGTATATAGTAGGGCAGTCAGAGAGAATCTAGTCTCAAGCCACTTATCCACTTTTTGCTCCTTGAACGGAACCTAACGCCGTGTTTATATTGGTATTTAAATATAGCGAATCTTAACAATATAATTTATATTAACTAGCGAAGATGTTATAATAAGTTGAAAAGTAGAAGGAGACCTCAGTTGACCTTCAACAATACAATATCAATAAAATTACAGCTGATAGCTGTCTGTACGTTTAAAATATGTAAGAAAATTTATTAATGTATGACAAAACACATTTTTTTTATTTATGCCTATTTTGCTTTTTTATTTGTCTTTGGGTTTGTGTTTTAAATTCAGTTTTGTATTTTGATAAGCTTCTCTTAACGTTTAGTGGGTGTATTAATAAATAAACGTGCATAAAAATATAGCTGGAAGTATTTTTTAACTACAAAATAAGGGAGGCGTTCAGTTCCGCCACCATTCGTACGTGATTAACGATCTATAATGTAAGTGAAATTGCAAATTTAAATATTATTTAATTAAAAAATAAACTTCACGCTGTCTCCCTCATACAGCAGGGTAGGCAGTGGAAACTTAGTGTTAAGTCTTTCTCAATTTCCGCAGAATTTTTCGAGGTATTCCGTTTTGAGCGCCGGAATTCAACGCCGGGCTTTTCTGCGCAGAGCGAAGAAATGAAAACATTAATAAGTAATATTTCGTTTTCTTGAGTGGGGATCGAACCCACAACCGTAGCGTTACAGTCACACCCTTGTGCCCCTGGGCCACGGCGACCTGTTTATTTTTATTAGACATTTTTTTAATTTCATGTATAATCTTAGCTAGTTTCATTTATAATATCATATACAAGTCCTGGATATTTTAATTAATATCTACTTAATTACCACGCAGTGTATGTTTGCAATGCTCTTTAAAACGACTTAATTATATAGAAGTACGCAATCAATACAAATACTTACATATCCTGTTGAGTCATATCTCGAGTATATCTCGAAAATACTCAATATCTTATTTATTTCTGTAAAATATGCATATATGTGTACCGTGATTGACGGGAAGAATTGAGTGTTGAATAGCGGAACTCAACGCCGCGCAACTTATTACTTATACGATACATAATACATTATGTTAACAGTACGTTGACATGGGCTTAGACTTTAGTTTTGAACGTTTTTTTCCAATGTGAACTTTTTGTAAGTAATATATATTTCTGGGCAAGGACAGCTAGGCACAACTTAACGCTGCTTTTTATCTAACCAAAACCGAGAAATTATAATAACTCATTCTCCTGGTTGGCAAACGGATCCACAACCATCACATTTAAACTCGGGCTTTGTCTCTCTACTATATTATTTGTATAAGCTTCACGCTCATAGCAAGGTAGGCAAAGGGAACCTGGGAACCTAGTGCTAAGACTTTTCGTCCCCATAAAGACACTCCCGTTCCCCACTTCCAGCCGAATTCTGGCGGCATGGCGTGTTGGCAGTCGCAAGTAAACACGCCATGAGCCCCTGTTCCACTACTGCCCTCATTGTACTTGAGTATTTAAATAAAGTTAATATAATTAATAAAATCTTTCGTTTTCGTGATTACTACACATTTTATATGTATAGTACTAAATATTATACATTTTTGGGAACCCAACGTTTCGAACATTTGCAATAGTCCGTGCTCACGCGTGGAAATGATTATATCAAACTATCTCCAACGATATCTTATTATATTATTTTTATTTATACAGCTAAATCCCTGGAGATGTAGTATACAACATGGTAAATTCCATCCACATGGACCCCCTTTACCACCCTGATCCAGAGAAATTCGACCCTGAACGATTCTCCGATGAGAACAAACATAATATAAAGCCTTTCACGTTTATGCCTTTTGGGATGGGACCTAGGATTTGTATTGGTAAGTTAATATCGAATATTATATTAGGCATAATACATAAAATTTGATATATGATATTTTCTATTTAACAAGTTGTATTGTTGTACGGTTGTATTGTTGAGGAAAATATTTTATTTAATTATTTTCATTTTCTTCCTCTAGTAGTGCGGCGTTGAGTTCTGCCACTCAACAGGCCGTTGCTTGTTCCGCCCAAATTTTGGGAAAGGTACTGAATGTTTCAGGCATGAGAAAGAGTAAGGACCAGAGTGTCTTAACTCTTGAAAGTCTGCTCAATCTGTTATGTGGGAAAAGGCTTTAACTTGCTAAAAACGCAACATAGTCTTAGTGTGTAGTTTTGTGTGTGTGTGTGTGTGTATTTCCATAATTACGCTATTAAGCGTAAAAGTAATATAATCAATCACTTGAGTGATAGTCAAACCCACGACCGTCGCGTTAAGAGCTAGCCACTATGCCTTAGCGATACGACAGCCTCAGTCGCGATTTTAAAGAACATAACTTATGAGAAAATAATTCTTCTACAGGATCGAGATTCGCCATGATGGAACTGAAAGTCCTTTTATACAATCTTGTAAGTAACTTCAAGATAGTGAGATGCGAGAAGACCGTTGAGCCTATCGTGTTGAAACCCCACGAGTTCAACATTAAAGTAAAGGGCGGGACGTGGGTTCGATTAGAGCCTAGAATGTAAATTATGCTACACTTCAATCTTAAATGTATAGATTCTTTTTTTTTATATTGTTTTGTATGTTTTATTTTAGTGGTTTGGTGTGTTAATCATTAAATTTAAATAATGTATAAGTAATTCATATAAAATTATTAAAAACAAATTATTTTGAATTTTTGGACTACTTTATTTACCAGATTTATTTTAATTACGGTTGTTATTAATAAATAAATAAAAGCGGTATTATTCTTTAGATTTTTTTTGTTTTTAGGGTTCCGTACCCTTTTAAGGAAAAAAGGAACCATTATAAGATCACTTTGTTGTCTGTCTGTCTGTCTGTCTGTCTCTCTGTCTGTTAAGAACCTCTCTAAGATAGTATTAGCTTAGCAAAACATTTTAAAACTATACATTTGTGCCGTGTGATCCCGGCCTAGAATACGATCATCCTGGTACTGGTGGTGTCGTAAGAGGCGACTAAAGTACGTGTGGTAGAGTCACGTCGCCAGCAATGGCAACACGCATGGGCAGACTCGACCGGATCATTACCACCCCCGGCATTTAAAACCGGCGTGAAGTAGTGGCTTTATGCCATTGCGTTTCGCATCAGGTAATGCCGGGCCCCGGCGCCCAACCCACCTTAAAGGCCGGCAACGCACCTGTAGCTCCTCTGGGGTTGCACGGGGCCGTGGGCGGCGGTAATCACTTACCACCAGGTGACCCGCACGCTCGTTTGCCGTGTCTTTTCCATAAAAAAAAAAAAAAAAACATTTGCGGCTAAATCCTAAAACTCTGTTTCTTATTTTCCGCACAATTTTCAAAATTTTGCATGTAGTAATGTAGTGGCGGTTCTCAACGACGCACTTTGTCTTGTTACCAAAGCGGGGAAACGGTTAGTTTTTTTTTAAAAGCCAGGCTCAAGCCCAAATACACGTGAATATTATATATTTTTTGGCATAAAACTACTTTCATTCTATTGAACACTATAAAGAATGCAATAAAATAGTTTAAATATGCCAATGTATATACAAATTAACCCATTCAGGATGTAGAATGTGACAAATGAGAGTATTATCTTACATCGAAACCTTCCAATGTGTAAATCACCACGCCCCATAGGCTCCGACGCGGTATACCATTGAAATATACGGATGCTCAAAGTATTGAAGACGCAATTGTTGATTGAATTGAAACGGACGATAGAAAAACGCTGTGGTTTTGTGGTTAGGATGCAGTTGTTTTGTGTTGATGGTAGTGGATTTGATGTTTATTCCTTAGAAATAGATTTCGTTACTGATAAAAAACCGGACGACCCTCCTCTATTTCGGTCCATATAAAAATTGGATATCTCAAGACTTTTTCTGAAATTCATGCTCAGCTTAGTCAGAGCCCTTTCATCTGATGTCTTACTTGCACTTTGATACCAAATTTTGCCCTTTTTTTAGGCGAACATTAGCCCTTTATAAGCTTTTTGCTATATGAACGGCCATTTTTTTTTAAGTAAATGCAAAAATATGATTTTTTCAGGAAATCATAGAGCCATCGATCTAGATATATGTTTTGAATTACAACTCGATATCTCCAAGCGTTCCTGAGATAAAGGCTCTTTACAGACAGATAGACAGACGGACAACAAAGTGGTCCTAAGTTCCTTTTTTCCTTAAAAGGTACGAAATGCTAAAAATATCTTGATCTGTTACTAATTTCACTCTGCATCATATAACATGGCAATGTATCATATTTTCTATTAGATGCAATTGACATTTTTAAATATTTCATTTTATGATATAGAAAATCTTTGACACATATATAGATTTTTCGAATTGTTCTAATTTCCCATTTAACCATCTTTTCACTTAAAACGAAATGATGTCGTCATGGTTCAGCGCTACAGTATCTATCTGTAAACGAAAGTTTCGATGCGCACTCGGGGTAATTATTATATTTTAATTATCTTCTTTTTCCCATTCTGGTAGACAAACGAAAAAAACTGAGTTTCTCCACTCAACATACAACGTCTTCCAAATTGAAGGGAAGGTTAACTCAGTTACTTAACTGTAGATTCCCACGTTCCCACTATCTACCCTGATATGTTCAGGGTAGTGCGTGACGCTACAAAAATCCATTGTGTTAAACGGTGGCGGCCATAACATTGAATCGTCCACGCCCATAATTTACTCCCGTATGTTGTTTTGTTTAAATTGCGTACATTTGGCAGGCTTTCACCGTGTTTTTAGAACAAGCACATTTTAACTTGCCACGGGATGGCGTCGGGTGACAACACTTTACTCTTAAATGATAATGAGAAAAAAAAATCACTAAACACGACGGTTGTAGGTTGAATCAAAAAATATTTATTTTATTCATTCATTTTCATTATATTTCTTTGGGTAGACGAACCAACTATGCAGGTCTACAGTGCCTTGACGCGTAGGAAAATCAAGTTTCTTAAATCAACGCAATCTTTTATATATAATTTTACTCCATATGCTACTTCCCGTGGCCAGCTATGGAAATCGTCACAAAGTGAGAGTTGACAAATAAAAATATTACAGGTATGAATGCCGCATTTCATTTCATTTCCTCGCTCTGGTAAAAAAACTCAACCCGTATCTCAACACAAGGCTCCCTTTGCCTGTCCCTCTATATACGACGGGAGCGTATATTTATTTACTTATATTATAAAAAAATGTATATTAAAATAGAAAATGGAGTCACTACAGTGGTCGGTGTGCAATTTGTAAGTTATTTTAATGTTAATTCAGTGCCGGCGACGGCGACCGCAGACCATAAATTGTCGTTGTCACCGCTTTGTTGCCTCTTATAATCCTTGCTTGTTCCAAAGCTTCGTAGAAACGTACGGAAATCTTATTTTTATGAAGTTTACTTGGAAAAATAATGTTTATTTCTTATTTCTTCTTGTTTTTATATGTAAAATAATAGTTGTTGTGTATAATATTGTGATTTTTTTTAGATTCACTCTGTATCTCGCACATAACAGGGTAGACGGGTACCTGGGAACCTAGTGTTAAGGACACTGTTCTTATTAAGACACGTCTGCACCCAATTTTCCACCGGATTTGAGTGGTATTGCGTGTTGAATGGTTGAACTAAATACGCGCTTTCCCTCGTTACCTAGCTAGGAAATGAAAATATGACATTTTCTAGAGTGATAATCGAACCCACAATCTGACTTGTTTACAATAGCACGCTTGTGCCCCTGCACCATGAATGGCCTGGAATTATTAATATTGTGAATTCTGATGCAAATTTATGTATGACAACACTGTCTCACTCTCGGCTTTAAAAAAGCTATAAAAACTTTATTTAATATATATTTTTAACAAAATCAATTTTTTGCTTTATCTTTAGTAAATTTATTTTATACTTTTTATTTGTTTAAAGTCGGTTTGTTTTCTGTTAAAAATTAATAAATTTATTTATGCTATAACTTGTTTTAGCTTCACGCTGTATCCCGCACACTGCAGGGTAGGCGTAGTGAAAGACACTCCGTTCCCCACTTTCTGCCGAATTCCGGAGGTATTGCGTGTTAAGTGGCAGAACTCAACGCCGCGCTTTACCTCGACACCAGAGCGAAGAAATGGAAATATAAATTTAAGTAAATATTTCATCTCCTCGAGTGGGAATCGAACCCACAACCAGTCGGTTTACAGTCACACCTTGTGCCACTGCGCCACGACCGGCCTCTTACTGTGTAGACATAGAAAAAGTTAATACGTATCATATAACTATAACAAACTTATAGTATATTTAAATGGCACCTTTTCTTTCCTTTTTTTTAATCAAATGAATGTAATGTTTATTATTATAATGAACAAAACAATAGATTTCTATTGTTTTTTTTTTTGAAGAAATTGATAGTATAATTGTTGAGAAATTGATAGTATAATTGATAGTGTAGATGTTATTAAAATCAGCTTCATGCATTGTTCCTCACATAGCAGGGTAGAGGGAACATAGTGTAAAGACACCCCCTTCCTCACTTTACACCAAATTCTGGAGGCATTACGTGTTTAGTGACAGAACTCAACGCCGTGCTTTGCCTCGACACCAGAGAAATTAAAATATAAATGTAAATAAATATTTAATTGCTAGTGGCGATCGAATCCACAACCAGTCGATTTTACAGTCACACTTTGTGCCCCTGCGCCACGACTGGCTTTGAAGCCTTGAAATTGCCGTTTTCACTCTAGTATTTATCGATTGCACTATAATGACAACGTTCCTATAACAAAATGTTTCTAATATAAAAACAAAAACACAACGACTTAATTACAATATTCAACCGTAGGGTACTTTTTATAATTTGACTTAAAATAACAAATTCTTGTCTTGAAATTACATCTTAGGTATTTCAACGTTTCCCCTTATTGTTCTTGGCAGTCTATTAAAATCATTTTTCTATTTTTTATAAGGATATTTTATTATCGTTATTCTTTTATCTTTTTTTTTTGTATTTTTTCAATCGGCTGAACCCTAACATTGAATAGGTTTCTTCGGTCTTTTGACTTAAATATTAAATTTTTTACTCCACACTGTATTCCGCATCTATAGGGATGTAGGAGACAGGGTAGGCAGAGGGAACCTGGCAACCTAGTATTAAGACACTCCTTTCCCTTTAAGACGTTTTCGTTCCTTACTTCCGCCGTTTGTGCTGTACTCAACGCTGAGTGACAAAAAATGAAAAAAAATAATGTTTCGTTTCTTCGAATTGGAATGGAACCCAGAACCTGTCGCTATCATACGCATTTGCCTAAACGGCGCAACGGCCTCATCGTTACATATTTACAAAATAAAGCCACAAAAGCACAAACAGTAATTGTTCAGTAGTAATTCTCATTTTGAAGCACGCGGTACCCGAGTTAGCCCCCATTCTCTAAATCATTTAGACTTTTTATGAAAGAGATTTGAATTGTAAATTTCAAATTCAACTATATTTCATATTTATTATATTCAAAATATTATTATTAAATTCTTATAAGAAATGATGTACTCACCATTTCTGATAACATTTTAAATATAAAATCCATTATATGACAAAATTACAATAAAATGTAAGGCATGGCTCATGAAAGGTTAATAAGCATGGGACTCCAGACTTCCATGGGGATACATAGATGGCGTTAGCTGTTCTCTACATCGCGCTATGGTTTGGTTGTCCATGGAAGTATAAGTAACCTTAAAAATCCGAAAATCTACTATTTTCTTACTAGACATAAGATTTTAATGAAACTTTCATTAGAGATTTTTGAATCGCTCAATTTGCCGAAGGGTAAGTTCAGTGATAGACATTAACAAAAGAAACAATCCCTCGCATTTTATCCCGCATGTCATAGAAGATAGAATGTAGTTAGTTAAGACACTCCGTTTTCTTCTTTTCTCGCTCCAATAACCCGATAAAGCCCAGCGTTAAGTTCCGCCACACACACAATAGAATGGAGTATCTTTATGAGAAACGAATAGTCTTAACATTAGGTTCCCAGGTTCCTTATGCCTACCTTGCCATGTGTTAGATACAGTATAAGTTAAAATATAAAATAGAATAGAAATAGAAAGGCCGTCGTGGTGCAATGCGACAGTGTCTGACAGTAAAAACAATTGTGAGCTCGATCCCACACGGGGGAATGAGTTATTTTCATATCCTCGCTAAGATAACACAAAATGCGACGTTGACTTCCGACTTTTAACTTATAATATCTGAATTTTGGTGGAGAGTGAAGAACGGAATATTTTTACTCTCCATTCCCTCTGCCTGTCCTGATATATGCGCAATACATCTTGATTCTGAATTGTTATATAGTGGATGTCATTTTGGTTTTAGGCTTAGGGCTCAGAGAGAAATAATCAATAAATAAATCACTAATATTGTCCACTTTGAGCACCAAATAAGACTTATTTATTTGGTACGATCTAACACCGCTCCTTATTTAGATAGATCAAAGAAAAGGTCAGTAAGACCGTCGTCGATTCCCACTCGGGAATATGTAATGGGGCAACAAAAAATTCATTTCCCAAGTTTCCTCTGATTATCCCATAATGTGCAGGATGCGGCGATAAGGTAAAAAAAATCTGGGAAGAGGAAGTTTATTGTTAAGACACTCCGTTGGCTTTTGCCGAATCTTTACTTTCATATTGATGATGATGAGTGGCAAATTTCAACGCGCTTTGCTTTGTTAGCAGAAAGAGATAACGAAAATAATTCATTCCATCGGCTGTGAATCGAACATAACCATAGCGTTCACAGCCAGATACGGCATCATTGCGCCACAACGGCTTTTATATTTCAGCGCTTATTACCATATCATATTAATACGTAGATATATACATAATTTTAAAAGCACGAAATGATCACACAGCCATAAAGCCCATCCCACCATCCCTATAACCATCTCAAAAAGTCATCTCTACAGTGGAAAAATATAAAAGTGAGTTGCAATCTTGTAATAAAGGACATATCGTCCGTCCGCATCGTGTAGAGTATGACGCTGTGGTTTTATTGAGGGACAGACAGACGGTTTTCTAAAATGAAATGAGTTGATATGTATATGGATTTTTAAATATGTATTTGTATTATATAACTAATTTGTAGGGTGGTTTTGGTTGTGAATTCGATTCTTGTGCATGGTAATGTGAATATAAATATTTTTTTAGCTTCAAACTGTATCTCATATAGAGCAGAGTAGGCGGAGGGAACCTGGTAAAATTGTTCATCAATTTTCGAGATATTGCTTATTGAGTGGTGGAACTCTTTGCTTCCCTTTGCCTTGTTACCAGAACGTAGAAATAAAAGTAGTTTATTACTTTATGTGAATCATATTTATAGATATTTTATAAAGCGATATAAAGCATTCCTTATGGTAAAGAAAAAATAATTGCAGAATATTATACCACGATGCGCAGTAAATGAGTCTAAAACAAAATAACATTTTCGACTGCCCACGGTGTATTTAGGTTTGAATTCCACTTAGTTGATGGTTAAAACGAGAAACTTAACTTTAATACTTTTTCACATGTATATCTATTGAGTAATAAATACTATAAATATTTACCAATGATGCCTTCGGCAGAGCAGAGCGGCAAAGCGTGACTGTAAACACGATGGTTGAGAGTTCGATTTCCACTTAAGGAACTTTTTCATATACCATTCACGTACAGACAGCGATGAGTTACATTTTCATTATATTATATTATATAGATAATATAAACAATAACATTTTTATTTCAATTTGAAGCTATTCTATTCACCCATACCGCATATTTTGTTAGCGCCGACCGACGTTTTTGTTCGCTCTAAACGAAGCACGCGCTGAAATGTATTGCTACATGTAGTTTGTTAAAAATATTGTGAACGATGAAATGTGTGGTTTTAATTGAATATTCTGTTACGGTTTTACGCGACACAGTGGTTTTTGTATGGTTAACGTAAGAATGGAGTATGGAGTGTATATTCATTTTGTTAAGCTTTTGTTTGCTTTAACTCGCTGATCTCAAGAACTACTGATACAAATAAAAGAAAAACTTTTTGAGAGCGTCGTGTCGTCAGGCGTGATGCAAACTTATGGGTGTAAACGCAGCGGTTATGTGTTCGATTCCCTGTCGTTAGATTTCCCCTTACTTTCATTTCTGCGATCTGGGAAGGCAAAAAGCGGCGTTGACGTCCGTCTCAAAGCACAATGTCTCAAATTCTGGTGGAAACTAGAAAAACGTAGTATGTAGAGTTTTCGTGGCGGAACTCAACACCGCGGTTCATTGGTCTGGACCGAGAATTCACAAATATTTTGATATCTTACGCATACATCCTAATATATTGCTACGGTGTCTGCAACATAAGGTCGATATAAATTTCTATGATAAAATTTAAATATACTAGACACGTTGCGTCCAAACGGCACGTAGATCGCTGCCCAATATCCGATATACGCTTCATATATTCCTGCAAAGCTGTGAAAAGCTTATGAATATTTTTAAACATTTTAATTTATTATAATAATAGTTTACTTTTTTTTTCGGCTACACGCTGTATCCTGTTTGTAGAGGAGTAGGCAGAGTGAGAATAGTGTTAAGACACTCCGCTTCACATTTTTCTCTGAATTCTGAAGGCTTCGGCACCAGAAATGAAAAAACAAATGAAAATGAAAAAACCGCAGAAATGAAAATATTAAGTATTTAATTTCCTCTAGATGGAATCGAACCCACAATATGTCGCTGTACGACTGGCCTTAACATTGTTTACTTTTTTTTAATATTTATTTTAAATAAAAAAAACCTCTATATATTTATGTTCCCCAAGCCTACTCGAGCCTATAGGTATCTTTTATACCCTTAGCTAAATCCGTTTTATATTTCGGAAATTCCTAGTCTTCACTTCTTATCAAATTTTGTAACTGTACGACAATTTTCATACAAAATGCATTAAAAACGATGCATAAACGATCTTTTCATAATATTGAGTTGAGAAGTCTGTTTTATAATCGACTCCTGTAAAATGAGGAGGTTATCAAGTCGACTATATGTTTTTTATGTTTATTAACTTTTGATTGGGTGAACCAATTTTGATAATTCTTTTTCGGGTTCCGTACCTTTTTTAGAGCCAGGAGCCAGGAGCCAGGAATACTTGAAGATATCGATTTAGAATTCAAAGCATATACAGATAACCATATTCAGTTCTACGGTCTCATAATTTCCTCAAAAGAAAATTATTTCTAAATTCACTTAAAAAACAGATATGCCCGTTTATATAGCATAAAACGCGTATTTCGATACTATCAAAGGAATCAAAATTCATTAGGTAAAAATATTTTTTTCGACACAATAAAAAAGGAGAAACCTTAATGATTAAAGGGAAAATATATTATATGGAATGGTTGCTGCAAGTGCATAGCTATAACATTACACATCTCGAGGAACCCATTTCTTTTTATCACTGGTGATAATATTCAATGAATAAATGATTTGTCCTGCAGAGGAGAGCAATTCCTTCGGTTTACTGCCTTGGTCTTAGAATTGACTTAGGATGAAATAAAAAAAAATTCAAGACTTTTTCATTTTTTCAAGAATCATTTATGACAAATTTTTAGATACTGTATACTGTTTTTTTATCTTTTTCCCGGTAAGGGTTGCCTGGAAGAGATCCCCTGTGGTAATATTCCACCATTTTTCATTTGTTTTATCTTGTATCTTATTTTATATTATATTATATATTTTTATTTCATATTTTTTAAGATTGGTGTAATGAAGTATTAAATAAATAAATAAAAATAGGTTCATGGTGAATCTTACACCTACGAGGGTAGATAGATAGATGGGAACCTCGGAACCTAGAATTTAGATATGCCGTTCCGATGAAAACACTCCCATCCCCATTTTACGACAATTCTGGTGATATTACGTTTTGAATGGTAGAACTCAATAGCTCACTGCCTCCGTTACCAGAGCGTATAAATGAAAATATCAAATATTTTATTCTCCCAAGTGGGAATGGAACCTACATTTTTATATATAGTTTTAATAAATATCTTGCATATATACAAACGTAAATATAATATTTTATACTTATGCATTCTATATTTTGCCTCGAATGGTATTGAATCCCTAACCCAGCCTGTTCCATCAAATTTCGTCTAATCTAAAAAACTATAGTTAAAATGAATAAAACCAATTTTTCTAAACGAAACGTGTCGAATGTTTTATAAAATACTTTTAAATGAATGGTTCTCCAAGATATTTTGCACAGTATATATGTAGATATTAATAAATATAAATTATAATGTAACATGCTTATAGCTGTTGTGGCGCAATGGCACGTCTGACTTTAGACATGACGGTTGAGTGTTCTGTTCCTACACAGAGGAACGAATAATTTTTACTTTCTTGCTCTTATAATAAGACAAGACGAGGCGCTGAGCTCCGCTACTCAACAAACAATAAAAAAATGGGTGGAAAGTTGGGAATTCAGTATCTTGAGACGTTCATGTGTGCCAAATACGACGAAGCAGAAAGAAAGAAATATTATATTAAATAAGTTTAAACTATTTTATCTGTAGGTAAGTATATAGTTTTTTTTATTATTCAAGCAACACCGTATACTTAAAGTATCTACATACAAATAAAAATATGGTATATAGAAAAAAGGGGTGATGATGATGATTGTAAATGGTCACTCGGTTTTACCTCCTTAACATTGCGTGGTGTAACTTAGTCTACCCGAAAGGGGAAATAAAAATTATATAAATATAATAATTCCCTCGAATGGAACTCGGGTCCATAATCGAAGCATTTACAATCCAACCTTGCGCCACAACCACTGAGCCACGATAGCCTCTCTAGTATACTTATATAATATGCAAATATATGCATATCAGAATCCACCTTTGAACCTAACGCTGTTGTGCGACTCACTGGCAAACTTTCCAAACAACATAAACGATAGATTAAAATGAATATTATCCGAGTTCGAAATTTCAATTTAAGTGCGGCAATCCAATTTCACACGGCGTTGACTATAAATGGGCGTAATTTTAGACAGACAGACGAAATTTGGCGCGACTCGAGAATCTTAGTTTACTAGGTAACTGGGACTTTATTATACTTATCTTTTCACCCTTTGTCTTTGGCCGCGAATGAGTTATCCTTTGGTGGATATTGGTTTTGTATAATAAAAGGGGTCGCTTCGAAACTTTTGGGTTTTTTTGTTTAAATTCTTTTGGAGATGCTTCGCTTTTGTCTGGAGGGAGGAATAGGATTTGGTTATTGAAATTTTATTGTATGCTAAGATATTGATAGTGCTGTTATTACTGTTCTTATTATTATTTTTTTATTTTGATTGTATCAACCTCAGTCAGCCTTTGATTGTAAACACAACAGTTGTGGGTTCGATATCCATTCGGGAAAATAAATTGTTTCCTCGCCCTAGTAACAAGACAAAGCAGAAGCAGTTCCGACGTTTAAAAATACAATGTCTCCAAACGGATACCGAGAGGCGCGGGATCGAGTTCTGCTTAATTGTGAAATAACCTTTGAAAAATATAAATATATATATATATAATTTAACTGTTTTTTGGGGTTCCGTACCTAAAAAGTAAATATTTTGGATTATGGTCACGGAGGACATACAGTTATGTAATTTAGAGAAAAACCCGAAAAGTGACAAATGTTTTTTTGTCACTTTTCGGGTTTTACAGATAAAAACGATTACAAACTTATAATTGTAGACTATTTCATACAAAATGAGAGCCTCGCTATGACACCCGCAAAATTATGTTTATGAACTTTTATACCACCCGTTGAGTTACTATCCTAAAATACGGAACCCTCTGTGGGCAATTGACAGAAGGTTCCCTATGCTTACTGTGCCATATGGGAAAAAAATGTAAAGCTGAAAAAACTAATAAACGTTTATCTGAGTTAGAAAAGCCAATAAGTTCCAAATATCCGTATAATATGTATTTTTTTTATATCTAGTAATAACATTTTTTTTAAACGCTGTCAGTTCTGCCGTTTACAACGTGAGTATCCGCATGGAATAACGAATAATATTTTTGTTGTGCTGTCAATAACTGCCGATTGCCGGTGTTTACGGACGGGGGACGTCACTACCAGATACTGTACGACGCAATGTACAGTAACTTAATAACATCACTACTTTTTAAAATAAATATATTTACGTAGCATTTTTTTTTTATTTTTAAAGATAAAAAGTAAATATGTATATTGTACGTGTGTTTGATATTTTACTTTGAATGAAGCTGTTTTGACGCTGCGGCACAGTCACGTCAGTCAGGCAGGCACGTCCGATTATGAACGCGGCGGTTTTGTGTTCGATTTAAAAAATTTGGTAATTAATAATAAAATATTATTATCATAAAATATGCTTCACGATAATTTTGAGGTCGTTGTGGCGTAGTGGACTAGCGTCCAACTATAAACACGATGATTGTAAGTTCAATATCTCTTACAAGAATGACACTTAAATTGTATTCATTCCCTCACTCTGGTAGGTAAGCGCGGCATTGAATTTCGCCACTCTAAATACGTAATGTCTTAAAAATTAAGCGGAAAATTGGAAAAAGATGTCTTAATAACCGGTACTCTTTATCTATCTTATACATGTAGAGAAAAAAATAAAGCGTGAAGCTTTAAAAAACAAAGATTATAATTTTATTGCAATTTTCGATATATAATTTTTATTGATTTCGATATATAATTATATATATTTTAAAAATATGACCTTTATAAAGGGGATCACTTAAATAGAAATACAAGTTATTACAACATCACAATATGCCACAACGTAGTTCTGTCAGACTAAGCTGTCACAGACCGTCACTGTTTCATAGATACGCCTTGTTCGTACGAGAATACAAGACTATTTGCTAGTAGCCCTTATAAATATTCAATAACAGCAGTCAGGCAAAGTGACATAACTCAATACATGAAAAGTATATAACCTAGACCTGTAAAATGTAAATTAGTACCAAATTTCAATATATATATCAAAATATATCGTCGGCTTAAATACAATCACATTTTGAAAATTGTTTCTTGGAAACGTATTTACTATATACCCGTCCAGCCGTGGCGCAGAGCCTTAAAGACGTCTGGTTATAGGTTCGATCCCCACTCGACGAGGTGAAGTATTTATTTAATTTTTTATGTTTCCATTTCTTCGCTCTGGTGTCGAGGCAAAGCGCGATGTTGAGTTCTGCCACTCATCATACAATGCGCCTCCAGAATTCGGCAGAAAGTAAGGAACGGAGTTTCTTAACACTAGGTCCTCTCTGCCTACCTTGCTGTGTGCGGGATACAGCGTGAAGCTGTATATACTATATAGTTTTTACAATAAAACTTTCACTCAGGAACAGCTGAATGACATAAAGCAAAAAATATTTTGTTCGTTTTATTTTTTGAAGTAAGCAAACAAATTAACAAGCAACGACTAGTATTTAATAGGATGTTAGTTATACCACTTGCGATAATAATCTAGTATCCGAAGCTTTGTAGTTCAGAACATGAGATCGTTCTATAAATATGGATTTATCGGCTCAAATGTGTTTTAACTGAAAGGAAATATTGAAGACGTCGTTTTATTGAATAGTAGAAGATTCGAATCCAGACCGTTAAAGATATAAATAATACAGGTATTTTTCGTACTATTTGTGTGTTTATAACAAATAAAAAAGTGTTTTCACATTAATTTTGTAATGTTCAACACTAAAGATAAATAATTTTACGAAACGTACGAGTATAAAATTAAAACGTAGCGGGACTGCAATACTCGAAACTGTTCCTCTCGAAAAGCGACCAACCGTCTTAAATGATTTCTAAGAATAGCGGGTTCAAATTTATTAAATACTATATGTTATTAAATACAATGAAGGAGTAAATCATGTCATCAGATTTTGTATCATTTTTTAGAAAATTAACTACCTATTTCAATCACCCACAAATTTAATTTCTACATTTTTCATATATTTTTCTTTAGCTTCACACTTTATTCCGTTCACAGCAGGGTAAACAGATGGTACTTATTTCTAAGATACTCCGTTCTTCCGCCGAAATCGGGATCCGGCATTGCGGGTTGAATAGCGAATTCTAAACTCAACGCCGCGTTTTGCGACGACACGCACACACATCGCTCTGCGAAAAAGAAAAGTATTAAATATTTCCTCTAGTGGGAATCGAACTCACAACCTCTCCGGTTTATGGTCACACTCTTTTGCTAAGAGGGACTGAATTATTATTATATTTTTTATAAAGTACAGTAATAGGTTTTTGAATTTAAATTGAACCTGTAACTTTTTTAGCTTCACGCTGTATCACACATGTAAGGGCGTCCAGTGGTGAGACACTTAGAGTCTTACACTTAGAGTTAGACACACGTTAGAGTTTTAACTTATTGGACAGCGAGAGTCAAATTCGTGCTCTGTCTCGTTAGCAAAGCGAGGAAATGTTAGTTCATTTAACGCGTGAGAATTGAACCAACGACCGTCGCGCTTAGTCATACACTATGCCACTACGCCACAACAGCCTGGGAAACGATCATTTAATTAAGTTCAACTTCCTAAACAACTCCCACACAATATATCAATGTCGTTTTAATGTGAAATGGCTGTCACTAAATGAGTCTATAATGTATGAAGCTTGAATAAGCTCTGATAGTATAATAGAATTATTCACTCTACAGAATTAAACAATATATATATATATATATATATATATATATATATATATATATATATATATATATATATATATATATATATATATATAAATTACATTATAAAATTTGTAAACTACAATAAAACTTAAATTTTAAATGAGACAATCGTAGCACATTAATACACATTGTGTATTCAGGGTGGATGGGAGAGATTATGGGTTCGATTCCCAAGAGTGGGAAATGAAATATTTAAAATGTTTATTTCTTTGTTCTAATAACGAGACAAAGCGCGGCAGTGCGCACTACTCAATGCCTCCAGAATTTGGGTGTGAGTGGTAAAAGAAAATGTCGTAATGAGAACGGAGTGTCGGAACACTAACTCCCCCTGCCTACTTTGTAATATGTGCGAAATACAGCGTGATTTGAAAAAAATAACAAACTTTAAGTTAAGTTAGGCATGCTTAAAACTTAACATTACTAATACTGGAAAAAGATTTATTAATAGAAAAAAAATAGGCAGTCGTATCAGTATACAATCTACATATAACGGAGTTACAAGTTTTACAATATAAAATATAACGTCACATATAAATTGGAAGAACAAAGCAATTTCCAAAGGAATTTGTAATAAGCCTTCGCGTGGTTTTCGAATAATTTCGCTTTAATAAGTTCTTTGTGGTATATATTTCGAAAATATTAATATATATTTTTAAATGTAATATATATTTCTAAATTTAATATTGTATGCGGTTCTCGGTGAAATGACAAAACTTGTGAACAAAGAGCTTTTGTATGTTGAAAAACAAAACGTGTTTAAAAGATATATATCGGTAGATATACCGATAGAAAGAGGGATACCGGTTTGATGCCCGCTACGATATTTTTTTATATATTCTATTTAACATCACTATTTATTTCAAAATTATTTATCGAACTTACAACCATCGCTTTAATTAAAACAATTCTCCGACGTGACGGTATATATATATTTTTTCTATAGATTGTATCCGATACTGTACTCAAATACACGAAATGAATGAAAAAGATAAATTCACAGGCTTTTTACCTCGATGATAAAAAACACTAAAAGGATAAACATGGTATAAAAAGAAATTCATTAGATTAAAAAAATAGAGTGTGACACTAGTCTTTGTTTTGAACACCGTTAAACTGTAAACGTATAGGTTGTGGCTTCGATTCCCATTTGGAAGAATGTATTATTTTAATTTTTAGAGAGGATTCCGTACCTTTTTAGGAAAAAGGAAACCCTTATAAGATCATTTTGTTGTCCGTCCGGCCGTCTGTCTGTCTGTCTGTCCAATTAATTTCATGTAAATAGTAACAATATATACCGATAGCAATATAGCAACGCATATTTATGATAGCGAATACAAAACAAAAGTTCGAAACGAATGAACTTTACACATAAATCTAGGGGCGGGTACGGACTACAAAAAAAAATATCCTCCTCATTCAAAGAAATTTACTATAACTGATCAAATAAATAATTAACGAAGCGAATATTCTGTTTGTACACGAATATTCTTGACTGGCTTTAGTTTTTTGTTTTTGTTTATTTTTGTTTGTGTATTGATTAAGTTACCGAATTTGAAGTATTTAATATGTACTTTATGCTTTTTTTTATTTATACATGTTTTTCTGATGTTAATGATTAACTAGGTTTTATGTAAAAAATAATCGGTTAAGTGCGAGTGGAACTACGTTACCGAAGCTTCCGTACTAATCATCAGGACAATCAGGATTGTACGTCTCCGGGAAATTTGCAGATATATATAAATGCACTTATGTGGTATAAAATGTACTACAAATATAAGTTTGTATAATTTTTAATGATTATTTTTTATGATGATATTTTTTTTTGTATGAAATATATTAAATTTTCACTTTTCGGATTTTTTTTCTTTATTTCTATTGTAAGTTTTCACTTCGAGACAAATTTCATAACTGTAGGTCCAAGGGAAGTAACCTATAGGTTTTGATTACGCGACGAACTTTAATACAAAATTAACAAAATAGATGCGATCGATATATCGACGCGATCATGAGACAAATGGTCTTGACGGACGGACAGACGGGCAACAAAGTGATCCAATAATAATGATCCCTTTTTACTATCTGAGGTACGGAACCTTATAAAAACGATATCAATATGCGAAACATGCTAAAAAAAGAAACATTAAATCGATTCGCGTTGTATCCTGCTTATTGACTAGGTAAAGGGAATTAACTTTTAAAACAGTCCCCAGTTTCTGTCAAATTTTCAAGACATTGCGTTAATTGCGAAACTCAACACCGCGTTTTATCTTTATTTTTCCTGTGGGTAAATAAAAACACAATCCCAGTGTCTACAGCCTGACGTTGAGCTGCTGCGCCTCCATGGCCTCAGATCAGACATTCTAAATATCGATTTTATTCTACTAATATACATCATCTTAGCACTAACAAAAATTATAAAACAAATCATAATATTCTATAACAAAACCAATATACAATAAAAATAAATTAACCACAGAATAGCTCCCCTGAAAATCCAAAAAGAAAGTATATTTCATCATTCTCTTAGTTATAAGAAATGACGCGGCGGGAACGTGATAAGCTTCGTCACGCTATCGCATCAGGATACGTCACGCAAAATATTGCCCCTGACTTTTTCTATTTATTTACCTCTCATAATACAAAATCTACTTTAACCGTAAAATACGTCGACACTCCCCCAAATGTGTAATAAAATATGAAAATCACAACAAAATGATACTTTGCTGCCATTTTTACCCCATTTAAAGGGTTGGAGATGTATAGGGATGACGGTACTTTATAGGTATGAGTTTCATAGGATTACTATAAACTAGATATAGAATTTGTTGTTTGTACTACTGCTATTACTTAGTAATTGAAATTTTCTTTGATGATTTGAGGTTTTGTTTCGTTCTCATCGAATTATGGTGTGCTCAAGCTCCCTAAGAGAAGAAGATGAGAATATGGGTTGAGAAACGGAACTCAACACCACGTTTTATCTAACGGAGAGTGGGTATCGAACTTATCCACTCAATAGAGAATGGGTATCGAACTCATCCACTCAATAAAGAAAGGGTATCGAACTCACAACTATTGAATTTAACATTCAGACAGTTGCTATGGTATATGATAGGTCAAAATAATCATATTTTATAAAAAATATGATTATTTTGACCTATTATTATATTGTTCTTATGAACTAAGTTAATTTAAACGTTTCGATGTTAAACACAGCGTAAAAATATTGGCATGAAAGCCACAACCTAATTCAATATTTTTATCAACATAATGCTAGTTTTCCACCTTTACGTATAAGCATTTATTTAAAATATCGCTTTTGTGTATACCAAAAATGGGGTAAGTAAGGGTTAACGCTCCGTTTCCTACTTGTTTACACGCAATTATGGTAAAACGCAATGCTGCATTTTGTCTTGTTACCAAAGCGAGGAAATGAAAATAATACATTCTCCTAAATGGGAATCGAATCCACAACCTTCGCGTTCAGAGTTAGAGGTTGTGCCGTTATGTTACGATATGACATTTCGGTTTTTATATTTCTTGACATTATAAAAGAGACAAAATGACGCTTACTTACCGATAATTATCAATTCAAATCCATTACATAGGTATATTTATATTATTCTGTCTGTGAGTGCGGCGGTTTTCGGTTCGATTCCTACTTAGGGAATTACTTTCATTTCCTAGTTCCTAATAATAAAATACGCGGCGTTCAGCTCCGTTACTCAACATGTCATATTTTGAAAATTGGGCGGGATGACGTGGTTCGTTACCCAATTTTCAAGAAATTACATGGCCACTCGACACGTAATTTCTTGAAAATTGGGAGACGAACTATCTTAAAAACGAAAACAACAATTGATTTCCTATAACAATACAATATTATGTGTAGATATAGATGTATTTAGCTCAGTAGCTTCACATTTCCGGTGGACGGCCAGCCATTTTAACGCACCATTTGATTCACAAGACACGTTGATTTATGACATCCTAAATCCTAAAAAGACTGATAAATATATCGCCTCAATAAATCATGATTCAATCAATCATTTCTTTTGAATCAATGCTTGTTCTACTCGATAACTTTGGACGCATAATTTTACGATACATTGGGTTTTAATTTTTTTTAAATTAACTTTCATTGAAAAAGTTTCTTTCAGAATTCAATAGGGTAGGTACGAGAGAACGTAGTGTTGAGACGCTAATACTACACTAACGAAAATAAATTAATTCCGTCGAGTGGAAATCGAACCCACAATCGTAGTTTGCACGCGGATCTGCGACGCACTCACGCTAGTTTACGACGGCCTTATGAATATGTATATATTGCTAAAAAAATATAGTAAGAAATTGGAATTTATATCATATATTTTCTTTCCTAAATGTGGAATAACTCTTTAAAAATGTTTAAAAAAATGGAATATTAATTAAAAAAATGAATGACAGAGAAGATCCCACGATATCATTCATCATCATCATCAATTCATTCATTCATCATTAACCATCACCCTCATAAAAGCATTACTTGTTCATTTAAAAAACTAATTCGATATGTACGTATCATACAATCTTTACAAAAACCACATACTGGATCAATAACAATATTTTAAATTTAAATCCCTTTAACGGGTGTCGAACCCACTTCTGTCAGATAACATACTATGCCCCAATGGTTGCTGACTTTCAACATTTATCATATATAACATTCAAAGGTATAATGCATCTAACGAGCTACTTGTAACTTAAACATAAGCTTTGAAATGAACTCCTACAATATAACGAATTTTCAAGACAAGGAGCTCTCGAAAATTGTTGGAAACGTATTCAGAGTTACATTTATTTTACATTTTAAAACAATGGCTCTATAATAATACTGTGTATGTTACATTTCTAAAAGCATGTAACGGCGACTACACGAGACGAGCATTACTCTGGAACTGAAAAACAAGAGATGAGAAAATTCTGTAAAATTGTATTTTAGCTTCGTTTAGACTGTATTTTTATGAAGCAATATATTATGTTATTTTTTTAGCTTCACATTGTAACCCACAGATAGCGGGGTAGGCAGAGGGAACCTGGGAACCTATTGTTAGACTCTCTGTTCTTATTAGGTCACTCCCGTACTCCAATATCCTGACTTCAGTGTAATCGATACTGTGTCCTCAAAAGTTAATTTAGGTCTCCTCCTGTCTCTTACCACTCACTCTTAGTTCATGAATCTTTCTTGCTATTCTTTCGTCACTCATTCTCCCAACGTGTCCAAACCACCTGAGCCCGTACTTCTTCATTCTCATCATGACTTCCCCGCTAGTACCTGCCATTCTTTTTCTTTACTGCGGACTTAAGAAATTAAATTGACAAATTTTCCATACAATATTTTCTTGCCATTTAACCAAGGTACAACTTAAAGTTACAATCAATATTACCACATCTTCTGTTCATTAAATTTAAACAAAGCCTCTAATATATTCTCAACTTTTCTAATAAAAAAACTTTTTAAGCTGCTCCCCCGTACAGTTTATTATAAATCAGAAGGATATTCTATAATATTAAAAAATACAATGATAAATTGTATAAAATCTAATTTTAGCCCTAATAAATAATAAATAAAATCTATAATATTTTCGTTCTCGCTCCGGTACTGAAGCAAATCGTGACGTTGAGATCTACCATCCAATATGCAAAAACTCCAGAATTCGACGGAAAATGGAAGTGTCCTAATGAGAACGGAGTGTCTTAACACAATGTTACCAGCTCCCCAGCGATAACCGAGAAGCAAACCATTCCTCCGAGTGGGAAATTCGACCTACAACCACCGTCTTTATATACAAAACAGCCTAAGCATATAATTACATTATCATAATTAAAACAACGATAGGTAACAGATACGTATCATAGTTGACGTAACTCCAACAAAGTGGGGTGCTATTACTCATGATATGCGCCCACGTGTGAAATCTCCAATAACGCGGAAACGAAGTTAATGAGCTGCCTTCCTAGCGCAATATTGCTATTACAGTGTAGTATCTAGATTTTTGTTCGGTCTATTCAGAGCGACTATTAGAAAGCTACGGGTTATCTGTTGTCTTTCTTTCTTTTAACTTAACGTGAAACTAATTCGTTAACGCAGGGGTACAGTCGTGTGATAGTAAATGCGACAGGCTGCGGGTTCGATTCTCATTCGAAGAAATGAAATATTTGATCTTCTTTTTCCTCGCTCCGGTGGTTCGGCTCCGCCACTCAACACGCTATGCTTTCAGAATTTAGCGGAAAGTGGGAACGGAAGTGTCTCCTTAGGAAAAAAGTATTTCCATTTAACACTGGGTTCCCTCAGCCTATCCTACTATTTGGGGGAATATATTTTCAATACGCATTGTGTCTAAATAAGAAAAAAATCTATAAGATATGAAAAAAACGTCTACAAGATATGAAATCATCTGGAAAATTACTGTTTTATACTGTCACATTCTACTTTCGTAATATCTGTATAATTTTTAAAATTCAAACCATTTTGGTATAAAAAGTCTACTTAAATAAGAAAGGCCAGTCGTGGTCACAAGCGTGCGACTGTTTGTGGGTTCAATTTCCATTCGAGGAAAAGAAATATTTTATATTTTCATTCCCTCACTCTGGTAACGACGCAAAGCGCTGCGTTTGGTTCCGCCACTCAACACGCAATGCCTCAAGAATTCAGCGGAAAGTGGAGAAAGAAAGTGTCTTAACGAGAAAAGGAATATCTTAAAACTAGGTTCCCAGGTCCCACCCATCTATGTACGGGTGAAGCTAGAAAAGTTATGAAGAATGTTACTCAATATAGTTGGAATTCTTCCAATTAGCCGCTAGTGTTTAATCGATACCTGTTATTGAGTGTTACAAGAAGATGCCGTGCCGCCGCATACTGGAACAAGATGATCGCATTTTTAAAATGTTACGAGATAACAAAATAATTGGACAAGGTATTTTAAGTTTTTTTTTTCGTTTTTGGGATTCAGTCAGTAGGATGGGTAGAGATAACTTAGAGATAAGATACCTTCCACCACCACTTCCTCTATTCTCCACATTTTTAGGGTTCCGTAAAAGGGGGTAAAATTAGATAATAAAGCCGCTAGTTCAAGTGAGATATGTGATGAAAGGGCTCTGGCTAAGCTAAGTCTTAATTTCAGAAAAAGCTCCTTTAATTTTTTACAGAATTTGTCCGGTTTTTGTAAGTCCTATCAAAAAAGGTGCTGAAACAAAATCTAAAATGCACGATAATCCGTTATATATATTTCTTTACAAGATTATAAGAATTTCGACGTAACTTATTAAGAACGCTTAGCTTAATGGCCAGAGCGCTTAAACAGACCAAAATACGCGGGTTCAAATCTCGCTACTTTAAATTTTTCATATGATTGGTAAAAAAAAAAAAAAGTACAAACCTACTGAAAAAACAAAAAAAATAACGTATCTAAATTCCTGCATAGCTTCTTCGTTCATTTTTAAAAGAGCCTCGTTGCTTGGAGCGTGTTGAATTTTTAAAAGGTTCTAATTGGTTTACCTTTTAGTTGCTGGTACGTCGCGAGCTAGCAGCTGGTCTATTTTTGCTGTCGTAGCGCTATCGGCATTATTACAAGTAGCTGTAAGTATTATATATTGTAGAAAATATATTTTTTATTTTTACCTTCACACTGTATCCCGAAGGCTTAACAGCCTCTAGGCAGAAGGAACCTACTGTTTAAACTCTCCGTTCCCAATTTAGCACCGAATTCTGAAGGCAATATGGGTTGAGTGGCGGTTCACAACCGCGCACTTTGCCTTACACTAAAACGAAGAAATGAAAATATTAAATAATCGAATCGCGTTCACAGTCACACGTTTGGGCTCCTGCGCCGGTCGCGGTAATTTTGATTATTCATGACAGTCGTGTCATCAATAATCAAAATTATTGTCTTTTTATTAAATAGTTTGCCTTAAAATATTGCCATAATGTTTTAGGTCTAATGTGATTATAGCAGCTTGTAATCCGGACATGAGTCTATCTCATGTCCGGATTACGAGCTCAAACAGAACATCAAACAAATAATCTTAAGGGCAGTCTAACAAGAGACCAAAAAATGTAAAACTAAAAAGATAGCACTAGTCTTCACTCTCCCTATCCCGCTATATGCGAGATAAAGCGTGAAGCCAAATAGAATCTACAATCAATGCACATCTAGTCACGACACGACAGCGTCAATATAATTTCATCACCGCTCCAATAAAACATACAATAAGAATTAATCTAAATAAACATATCGTCGTCAAAGAAATTCATAAATATATACTTAATACGAAAATTTATTATTCCCTTTGTACCTTCCAAGAATGTATTTTTAAGGAGACTTCTTCCTAAAATCGCTGACATTCAATCGTGTCGTAATTGAATCCATGCAAATGATATTAGAGGGGGGCAATTATTGAAGGGAGATTCTGGGTTCATATACAGCGAGTAATACATAGAACTTTTGCAAGTAGTGTTACCATGATTTAAGCCTGTAACAATATTTAAAAATTAAAATTAAATTAGCTTCACGCTATATCCCGCACACAGCAGGGTAGGCAGAGGAAACCTAGTGTTAAGACACTCCGTTCCCCACTTTCTGCCGAATTATAGAGGCATTGCGTGTTGAGTGGCAGAACTCAACGCCGCAACAACAAACAATATTTTATTGTATTTTTGTCTACTTCGTGCTGTATACTGCGGGGTAGGTAGAGAGATTGTAGTGTTAAAACACTCTAACTCAATGCCGTGCTTTGCCTCCACACCAAAACAAGAAAATGAAAATTTTAAATATTTTATTTAGTAAAAATTAGTTAAAAATAATTTTACATAAAGTAAACCGTACTTTGATATGATTTGAAAATAATTAAAACATATGTTTTATAATTTTAAAGATGGCGCCATGTAAAACAAACAGGCTTAGTAATTCGATATTGTAGTAAAATTGTTGTAGCATTAGCTTGACACCGACTTAAAATTAGGAAATCTTTTTTTAATTATTTCGTTCATTATCGGTTTTTTTTGTTATTTTTTTTTTTGTTAAAATTATAATTAATAGTTTTACAGCGTGTATATTGCTGAACTCAAGAGTTACGTATCACTCTCATTTTAAGCATTTCAATTACAACAGTAAATATATCAAATGGTATACTTGTGTTCTTTGGAACATATAGAAATCTTTTGTTACTTAACTGTAGATCGGAGAGGTTTCAGTCACAGGATGTGGATGACAAGTTAAACCAACTTACGTACTTTACGTACTTTTAAAATAATAAAAATTCATTTTTTAAATTTCAATTATATACAACACTATTCGGGATAGCCTAAACACGCGATGTAAAAAATAAGTAATTTTCGAAATTAATACTTATATTTAGGGAACATAGTGTCTTAACACTAAGTTACAAAGCTTCTCTCTGCCTACCCTGCTATATTAGGGATACAGCGCGAAGCTAAAAAAAATAATTATATTCTATACACCACAGAACATGGCCACCGCACAGAAAGTTCCAGATACTTTAGAAATATGATGAGAATACGCAATAAAAACAATCGTAAAAACTTCGAGAGCGCTGTTGTCAAATATTGCGGATCTATGTAGTGACAGAGAGTGTCATACCCCCGCGGGATTTACGAGACCCATTCGATATGAAGACCGTTGAAAAACGAGCAGAACTTCTTGTATTGTATTTAAAAGTTTCCTTTATAATATAATAATCTGTTTATGTGTTTAGTTTAGTTTCTTTGTGTTTTTGTTGAAATTCCAAGCTTTTACGGTTACGTATCTCAAGAGAAAAAGAAATGGAAATATTATATAGTCACTCTGTTGTTCGTCTCGTTGGCCGTCTGTCTATCTGACTGTCTTTCTTCGTCGGTAGGTAGGCCATTTTCTTCATTCTCTGTTCGAATAATATTGCGAAAAGAGCTTTGTTTAGCCAGAATGGAGAACTACAAATAATTTGTTACACTAAGCGAATATCGAATTATTCACTAAGCGGGTATCGAATTCACGACTATGGTGAATATTCACTACACACTACTGATATAATGACAAAAGAACCAATTTATATCAAGGTATCTTTGCCTACTAATCAAATCAATAGTAACTAACGTACGCACCTGCGACATGGCCTACTTGCGGCAGTGTTTCCAAGTCAATATGACATGGATATCTCCAAAAAAGGGGTTATCTCAGCGTTGCCATACGTCCCGATTTTTAGCCCAAATTTTAAATGCCTCAAACGGTCCAGAAATGGTCCCAATTTTCTTGAATTATTCCATACAATTAAATATTTCTTTTTTAATAAATTTATTTATTGTAATATTTTACTAACAATTCCAGTGATAAATGTCCCACTTTTCGCCTAGACAAAATCTGGCAACGCTGGTCTAGCTACAAGTTATCAGTCGGAAACACAACTGTATGTCCTCCGTATAACACAGGGTCGTGGGCGGTGGTGATCATTTACCATCAGGCGATCGTTTGCGTTTCCTTTTTACAAAAAAACCTAATAAAAAATTGATATTAATAAGCTAAGCAAAATAATTAATTTGTTTGAAGACTAAAAGACGGTACATATTTTCATATAAACCTACCTGCTGCCTGAAATTAGGAGTACGAATAAAATTATTTGGTAATTTAGTAAACATTTGAAAAAATAAACCACCTATATACATACCAAACGACAATTTATATGCATAGACTGAATTATTATTATTTTTAATTTTCATATCATGGACTGGAATGTCATCTACAAATCTACAAATACTCTGTACTTATAATATCATTGTAACTGATCGATGTCCGTAAATGAGAGATATATTAAAAAATATATATTGAATGTTTTTTTTGTGTGTGTGATGTGTTTGTGCACGCTAATCTAAATTTAAATATTTCATTACTGAATGGAAATCGAACCTACAACGCGTCCGATATCCGCAATGTTGTTCCCCTACACCACGACCATTTTTTATTTTTTTTCTCAGGTCAAAATCGATCCCACAGCGTTAAGATCTCTAAGAAAACAAATATTACCAAAATATATATGGTGTATCTATATTTATCTAAGAGTTTTCACCTACAAATAATTGAAAATTAGATGTTCTTTTAAAGGGAAGCCGAAAATGCCGGCGGCTGGTCGAGAATATGAGGTTATGAATATAGCCTATTAAGCAAAAAGCCACGGGTACGAAATAAAGACCTTATAACGAAGTTAAATGGTTTAGTAAAAGTTTTACGCTGCCACGGGCCATCAAAACGGCGTCGGTTTAACGATATTACTGTAATAGAGAAATTTCTTAAGTTGTTATGTTTATTTTAAGTAGTATGTCATTTATTAAATTAGTTTTATATTTTGCTTGAATTAATTATTTTTGTTTGTTCTGGTGTCTACTAAGAAATCAGGTAAGAATTTCGATATTCTTTGAACCTGCAATCTTTGCCTATAGTTTATAAAATACTACTAACATACCTCTAGAAATAAAGAAGTAAATGAAAAAAAAAACATAAAAATTAAAAATATTAGAAATTGCAACTCTAAAATTATCATATGCTTTTCTAATTATAGACACTTTGTCCCGTTCAACATTGCGTGTTGGGTAACAGAACTCGTCGCTGTGCTTTATGAAACTAAACCAGAGAGAAGGTAATACCAGAGAAAAAATAATTCATTTCCACGAGTGGCAATCGTATGCACAACCACCGTGAGTCTGTCAGTTAATATAAGGTTATACTTTATATAGTCCTAAATACACAACAGGCAACATAAATATCTTCAGCGTCACGCTGTATCCCGCACACAGCAGGGTAGGCAGAGGGAACCTAGTGTTAAGACATTCCGTCCCTCACTTTCTGCTAAGTTCTGGAGGCGTTGCGTATGGAGTGGCGGAACTCAACACCGCGCTTTGTCTCGACACTAGAGCAAAGAAATGAAAATATAAATGTATATAAATATTTCATTTCCTCGAGTGGGGATAAGTATCTATAAACATAAATTATATATATTTTTTGAAACGTTTATTTCATGGCTCTCCTCAACTAATACAGAGCGGTTGTAGGCATAATGTGATTATTAGTTTATGAGATAGCGTGACGCACGGACGGACAGACCCGCTCACTTTATTATGAACCTTCTAACAAATAAACTTGTACATAACTAAATATATCGAAAATAGGTACATATATATTGATATCATTATTTACTATATATAAGTGACTTAATTAAAAGGAAAAATTGGGTGCCAAGTGGTAATTACATAAAGAAATAACGGTATATATATAATTTTAATTTGGAAATTAATATACCTTTTCACTACGTTGGCTGGACTATGCGAGATATGCAGATAAATGAATGAATAATAGTGTTTAGACAGTGTATAGATCAATAGTGATGGTATGAAGAGTTTACTTGGTTAAGCGCCCGAATCTTAGAAACTATTGGTTCGATGTGAAAGAATATTTTTATGTTACACTACTGTCGGCGCCAATCTTGGCGCAGTGGCACAAGCGTGGGACTGTAACCGCGACTGCCTGTGAATTTAATTCCTCTTCAAACAATAAAATACTTAAATATAAAAATATATATAGTATTTTTATTTCCCTCTTTAAAATATATATAGTATGGAGGCAAAACGCGGCATTGAGCTCCGCAGCTTAACAAGTAATGCCCCCAGAATTCGAAGGAAAGTGTCTTAAGGGTAACGATGTTTCAAAAGTAAGTAGGTTCTATATACCGTTAAACTTTAAAATGCTAAAAAAAATCGACTTTTTTGGTGCAAAGAAACGTAAAAGTTAAGTATTATGATTCGCTAGCGTTCACATTCTTGACATAATTACACGATACCAATTATACGAAATTTTGGCGAAATTTTCGAAACAACCGTATAGAAGTTCCGTCGTAGCGGAATGTGTATGTAGGTACCTATGGCTTAATTGGAAAAGCTCTTGGCCGAATCAAAGGTTTTAAACCCCAGTTTTCCATGTACCAGTAAATACGTTTAGCTTATAATAATATGGACTTATACTACCATGATGAACCGACCATGGACTATGGAATCAATCGTCTTCTAAGTTCTATACGGTTATGAGAGACACACTCAATATAATAGATGCAGGTTGAGGCAGATCATCTGCTCTAGATACAATCTTGACACTGACTACGATCCTCAGACACGAGGGACCGACTACATAGAGAGAGAGAGAGAAAGAGAATATTATAAGTATAAATAATAATGAAAATATATGGAGGCCAGTCGTGGCGCAGAAGCACAAGCGTGCGGCGGTAATCGCCACTGGTTGTGGGTTCGATTCCCATTCGAGGAAATGAAACAGGCGAAAGTACTGGACGTTAGTAACTTGTAAATTCTGCATGTAAGTAGGATAGAATCTATGAAAAAAGATTAAGAGAGTATTTCTGGATTTTTCTAAGATAATAGAAGTCACTGTTTTATCCATCTACATTACATCTTTAAGATGTCCACAAAAAGAAAGTCGCAGTCAAAGACTAGTATGATATAAAATCAAAGGATTAATTACAATCTTATTTAAATAAATCAATAGGTTCAGACAACGCGCCATTGAAAGCTCTTAGGGGGTGTTATTAATCAAATTATAATTTTCGGTGATTTTGTATGTATATACGTAATTACTTGTAATTGCTTTATTGAATTTAATATATATATAACTTTGTAATTAAATTGGCTTTATTTATTGAATTAACTATTGAGTTATCTTAAAATTCAAAATTTCAAAATTTTATCGAGATTCTATTCTAGTATGGAAAGTTAAGCAGCTTCACGTTTTTTAGAGATAATTCCTTATTTTCTGCTTAACGTAAGATAGTGTTACTACGCTACCAACGCTGCAGTTTGTCTTGTTACCAGAGCGAGGAAATGAATAAAACGCGGTACTACGCATGTGAATCGAACCTACAACCGTTACGTGTAATCTCACAAGTAATATTTTAAAGTAATATTAAATATATAACTAAATAATTCTCTTCTTCAATCTCTTAATGATCCGTCAGTAATACCTAAGACTAATTGTGCATACAAAATACGGAAAAAAATCAACTCGAGTAAACATATAAACCCAATATAGCTTGTATGAATGTAATTTATTATAGGAAATCTATAGAACAGTCAGAGTATATTTTTATTTTAATATATTTAACCACTTTGAGTGTTTAACGTGTGAAAAAAACGTGCACAATATTGTTGTATATAAAACTTTATTAATATTGAAAATATATGAAATTTATTTTCTGTAAAAAATTCAATGTCATAACCAAAACATTGTTCGTAGTGCTTTAGAATGTTAGGTATGTCAATTTACTTACTTACTTACTTACTTAACTTCACGCTTTATCCCTAGCGGGGTAGTCAGAGAGAACGGAGCGCCAAACGCTACGGTCTCTACATACCTCTTTCACCTCGTCCACTGTCATCAACCTCTTCATACATGCCCTCCGGGGGATCCTCATGCTTTTTACGTGACCTTCCTCCAGTATCTTTGATACTGTGTTTTCGAAGGTCAACCGAGGTCTCCCCCTACCTCTCTTACCACTCACTTTTCCATCATAAATCTTTTTTGCCATTCTTTCCTCGCTCATTCGTTCGACGTGCCCAAACCAGCTGAGCACGTTCTTCTTCATTCTCACCGTGACATCCTCGCTGGTACCTGCCATTCTGTGTACCTCTTCATTGCGGATTCGATCAGCTAGGCTGACTCCGCATATCCTACGAAGAGATCGCATCTCCACAGCATTCATCTTTCTTTCATTCTTCTTCTGTAATACGCACGTTTCGCTGCCGTATAACAGGGTCGGTACCAAAACTGCATTGTGTACGGCCAATCGCGCAGCTGTGCTGACGTTTCACCGTCTCATCAATGCAGCCAAGGCTCCGTTAACCTTGTTACCGGCAGCAATACGCCTTTCCACATCCATCTCGTATCTTCCATCTCTACTGAACATACTTCCCAAATATACCACTTCATTCACCTGTTCTAATATCTTATCATTTACACTGATCTTGCATTCCGTCCTTTCTTCATCTCGTTCAAAAATCAGAACCTTTGTCTTATTCGCATTGAGGCTTAGACCATTATATTCACACTCTTCTTTCAGAGTGGTGACCAATGCCTGCAACTCGCACTCTGATGATGCAATAAGCACTGCATCATCTGCGTACAGCAGGCAATTCACATTCAGGTCACCTACTTTCACTCCTATATCACTTTGTTTCACTCCTTGGAGACAGCTATCCAAATACAAATTGAACAACCAAGCTGACATGGCGCAACCCTGTTTAACACCCGATCGGATGTCAAACCAGGGCGACATGCCAGCTCCTACTCGCACGCAGGCTGAGTGGTCTCTATAAAGAGACTTTACAGCCTGCAACAAGGGTCCACTCACATTGTACCGGGGTAGTATCTCCCATAATTTCGCTCTGACAACTCTATCAAACGCCTTTTCCAAGTCCACAAAAGCACAGAAAACTTTTTGGTTAACGGCCAAAAATTTTTCCGTGATCATGCGGAGGGAAAAGATCTGATCCATACACCCTCTTCCAGGTCTAAAGCCTCCTTGGGCCTCCCACAACAGCCTTTCAGATCTCTCTTGCATTCTTCTCGCTAAAACTTTAGCATAAACTTTACTACCTAAGCTAATCAAACTGATAGCCCTATGGTTTGCGCAGTCTATCTGTGAACCTTTGCCTATGATTGTATGTCAATTTCGTAGCAAATATTTTAATTTGAAATGTTTTTTTTTTTTAATTTGAATTTAGTATGAATTTTAGATTTGAAACAATGAATTTGTATTATTAAATTTTAAATTTTACGTATAAATCAATAAAATCAGCTTCACGCTGTATCCCGCGCACAGCACCGCGCTGTATCCCCACGATCCAACGAATTCTGCAGGCATTGCGTGTTGAGTGGCGCAACTCAACGTCACGTTTTGCCTGGAAAATGTAAATTAAAATAAACACTTATTTCCTCGAGTTCGGATCCAATTCAAACCCACAACCGTCGCGTTACAGTACACCCTTGAGCCCCTGCTAAAAGTAATATACTTACATTGTTTCGTAATAAAAAAAGATCCCAATTCTTATAAAGCTTAGATAAAAGCACGTATCAGTATCCTGACAGAATTCTTGACATTCCTCACGTAGTGAACCATAATGCACACACATATTTACTCAAGTCACGATTTTTCCCAAAGGCACTACGTTAAAACATAATTAACGATCCGGCCATCCATCAATCCTTCCACTCGATTTACCAACTTAATCAGATGACGGGGCAATATGGCCGCCAACATGGCTGCCAATATGGCGGGAAGAGACGAGGGACATGGGTGTATAATTCCCAAATTTTATAATTGCTTTATTTCATCTTAATAATTATAATTTATGTTTTTATGGTAAAAGGGTTGTATTTATTATTTTCTTATCATCACTATGTTATAAAACATTGCAAATACTTAACGTTAGATGTATGGTGAAGAGTTGTGAATGTAGCCGAGTAGCAAATTCCGCCGAATTCTGGAAGCATTGCATGATGACTGGCGAAACTCAACGCCGCGCTTTGCTTCGACACAAGAGCGAAGAAATGAAAATATTATACATATTTCATTTCCTTCGAGTAGGGATCGAGCCCACAACCTGTCGCGTTACAACTACACGCTAATGCTCCTGCACAACGACTGGGTTCCGTACAAATAAAAATAATTAATTTTGAATGGAGATAATACAACTTACTATCGCGCATGAAAATACTAGTCACAGACAAATTACAGTTAATGTTAGAAAGAAAGTTGCATATTGTTAGCGAACTCGTATAAAAGAGGGTAAATGTAGATGAACAAGATGATAAAAGCAGTGGAATTGTGTCAATCGGGGGTAGTTGCTTGTAGGCAACGGCCCCTATTGGAAGGAAACTAGTGTGAAGTATTGTTATTATGTGATACATATCACTTATTGCAATTACATAATATCCCTTTCAATATCGCTAGCCACTGATAACCGCTAGCGATTTCTAACAATATTTCAATTATTTAACACAAATTATAATATCATATTCTAACCATTTTATTATAATATATTTTGTTACAGTACCGTTCTTTATTCCCACAAAAACAAATTTTCTCCCAATAAAAATCCAATTTGGCCGCAAAACAGAACTATCAGATCGACAATACCACTTAATAACTAACTAAACTCCTAGATCACATTACTCAGGAACCGTTCGACGTCATTTATAATAGTTAGAACACTTAAACTGTTTTATATGTTAATACAAAGTCCATTTCCATGTAATATGCTGGCACAGTATATCAAAATGTTGGACTTCCTCCCAATTCTGGAGGACATAAAAATACGAGAGATACTCCGTAATAGTGCTATAAAGCTTATGAATAAGAATAAAACAATACTAGATGATGTCTTCAGTTTTGCCCACTGGTTTGACTTGTAACGCGGCGTTGAGTTGCGCCACTGAACTGGGCACAAAAACTGAACAGAAATTGAAAGAAAAATTAATAAAATGTATATTGTATAAATGTATAAAATGTAAGCCAGTCGTGGCGCTGGGGCAAAATGTGACTGTAAACACGAATGGTTGTGGGTTCAATCCCCACTCGAGGAAATATGTTGAGGCAAAGCGCGGCGTTGAGTTTTGCTACTATTCACGCAATACTTATAGAATTCGGTGAAACTTGAGGAACAGAGTGTTTTAACACTAGGTTACCTCTACCTGCTCTGCTGCTGTGTTCGGAATACAATGTGAAGCTGATTTTTTTTATTTGGTATTAATTAACTAACGAAATTTACTACCGGTACAATATGAACGGACCCTTGCTGCATGCAGGCTGTAAAATCTTTTTACAGAGATCTCTCAGCCTGCGTGCGAGTACATCCAATCGGGTTTGCGCCATGTCAGCTTGGTCGTTCAGTTTGTAGGATATCATTTTGTTTCACTCCAAGGAGTGAGATGATGCAGCGCTTATTGCATCCTCAGAATGCGAGTTTGCAGGCACTAGTCACCACTCTGACTCTCTAAGTCTGAATGCGATTGAGATAAATGGTATACCTATTTTTGGTATTTGCAAGATATAAAGAAACTTACGTCCTGTAAGTATGTCCAGAGATGGAAGTATGTATAGAGATGGAAGATATAAGATGGATGTGGAAAGGTCTATTGCTGCCGGTAACAGGGTCTAACGAGTGAATGAACGAATGAATGATGAAAGAATGGCAAAAAAAAGTTATTGGTATGACGGAAAAGTGAGCAGTAAGAGAGATAGGGGGCGACCTCGGTTGACCTTCGAAAACACAGTATCAAAGATAGGATACTGAAGAAAGGTCAAGTAAAAAGCATGAGGACCCCCCGAAAGGCATGTATGAAGAGGTTGACGACAGTGGACGAGCTGAAAGAGGTATGCAGAGACGGTAGGGTTTGGAGCTCCGTTTTCCCTGACTATCCCGCTAGAAATACAGCGTGAAAGCTAATTTTAGTCTTTTTTTTACAAAAAAATATCATCACACACTTCACCCCGCTGCGCCGCGACGGCCTTCTTAAGTATTTTAATTCCATAAAACATTTAATTGAAAAGAATTTAGTACTTAAATCTACAAACTACCGAAACAAATATACATATCAACATAAAGTCATTGTAACGCTAATTGATATCTCCGAGTGCGGTAGTTAGTAATACAATATTTAGTTCATTTAAAAATTTAAAGGATAACGAAGATAATGAACTCGCTGCTGTCTCAAGTCTCATTGCTCTGCTTTACTTGATACGTCTATCTTGAAACCATTATTTCTTAGATTGTAGGGAATAAATGTTAGAAAATAATAATTTTAATTTAATAATTATATTTATGTAATGTTTTAAATAAAAAGAACTATAAAAATATTGTAAGTATGTCGGAATATGTAGCCCTTTTTTTGATTGTAGATTTTTTTTTGTGTTTCACGCTGTTTCTCGCATGTAGGTAGCAAGGTAGACAGAAGAAATCCAGTGTAAGGATATTCCGCTCATCAACGCCGCGCTTTGTCTTGTGCGAAGAAATGAATATAATTCATTCCCCTGGAAATCAAACCCACAACCAGACGTTGTGCCGCTGAGCCACGACGGCCTAAACAAAATTTTATAGATATCATTTAAAAACAAACCAAACAAGCGCGTGTCGGGCTCGCCCACCGATGGGTCACTACCAAAAATTGGATCTTTCTCTAAAATTCAATCTTGGCTTAGCCAGAGCTCTTTCACACGATACCTTGATAAGCGACTTGAGCCAGCGGGCTTAATACAAAATTTTGCCCCCCTTTTAAAGCTATTAGGATTTAACTAGATATATATAGTTTTCTAATTTTTTCCTTAACTAGCACTTACTACCTGCAGATGCCAAATTCCATATTTATAGGTCAACCGAAAGTACCTTATGAATTTAGATTCTCTTTATACTGTTAAAATACCCGTTTTTTGCGAGGCAAAAAGCCTTCTGTTTTTTTACTTAAATGTAAAAATACTTCTTTTTTTTCATAAAATCAAGACATTGTAAATCTGAGAATATGGTTTGAATTTCAACTCAATATCTCTAAGTATTCTTGAGAAAAAGGCTCTTGAGAAACAGACAGACGGACAACAAAATGCTCTTATAGGAATGAATATATCCTTTTTTCCTTATAAATTACGGAACCCAAATAGAAATATCCTATTAATCCTATAATATGATTAATGTTACATAATAACTATTAAATGGATTCAAAAGAAACACAGTAATATAGCTTATACATCAGAATAACAAATAGGCTACAATTTTGGGTTTGATCCCCACTTGTGGGAACTAATTATAATTTATTATTTTTTTCATTTCTCCGCTTTGGCAACAAGGCAAGAGCCCGACGTTGAGTTCCGCCGCTCAATACGCAATACCTCAAAAATTCGGTTGAAAGTGAGGAACAGTGTGTCTTAACACTAGGTTCCCTCTGCCTACTCTGCTCAGCAGGGTTGCTAAGTGCAGAATAAAGTGTGATTAATTTCTGTAAACACTTTGTATATAATTTTTTTTGTGATATTACTATGAGTACAAGCGGGCGAAGCCGCGCGTAGGGTGACTAGTACATACCTATTATAAGATATCATCTCATCGGCAAGGCATGAAGTAACTGTAAATAACCCAGCATCAGCCGTAAATATGTCTCGCGAGTAACGTATTTCCTCCATACAAAGTTTAAGCACGTTTAACATCAAGCTGAAATGCAGGTGTTTAAGTAAAAACTTGAAAAACCTTTTTTTTATTTTAGTTTAAACGTAAGATATTGTCAATATTTCTAGAGTAATATTTACTGTCTATACTTTTATACTAATATTATGAAGATTTGTTTGGTTAAAACCGCTAACCTCAGGAACTGGTTCGAAGTGAAATTATTGTTTTTTATTTGGATAGGCTATTTATCCAGGAAGGATATATGAAGATGCATGTATATTATATCACATTATTGATTTTGATTTTACCTACCATCATAGTAGGATGCTTAAAATGAGATATACAACTTTTAGTTATTTCCGTTTAATCATTGTGTAACAGTATGTACCTTTGATATGAGTTGTATAATAAATAAATAAATAATAAAATGCACGGCAATACATATATTTAGCATATTCAATTATGAATAATAAAATCAACATATTTTCAATATCATATTAATCTAGAGTAGTTCATGTATGGAAGTCCCGAGTGTCGCAACTGTCATTTCATATACATATATGGTAGGAGAGTGTTGACGGAAGGCAGTGGTCGAGTCAAATTATTAAGTACTACGGTACTATTAAATATCTTGATCTTAACGATAAAATCTTCTAACCACATGAGACATTACAAGCCAAAGTATTATTCTTTAATATTTTTATATGTAAGTTAAACGGAGACCTAGTCTTATAATAATAGAAATAAGATCAATTAGACATATCGACGATAAGTTACTGGGCAGTTACTTTTTTTAGTTGAGCAAAGCGAAGCAAATAATTCACTCCGTGAGTGGAACTAGAACCCACAGTCGTCACGTATACGGTCGTTATGCCCTTCGCCTCTTTTCTTATTTCTTGTATAGCAAAGAAAACAAAAAAAAAATATAATAATTAAATTCAACACGCAATGTCTCTGGAATTCATCGAAAAGTGGGGATCGGAAGTCTTTCGATAAGAACGAAGTGGGTTATCGGGTTCCCAAATTTTCTCCCCCTAACCTACTAAATGCGGGATACAGCGTGAAGTTAAAAAATGTAAACATGTAATTATGTTAAGTATGATTAAGCTAAATAAAACTGTAGAGCTGCATACCAACAACGGCCATTACACCGGCGTTTTCAGGAATGTGAAGCAAAATTATAACAAATTTCCAAGCTCCGAGAATCACACCGCAATATAAATGCGAGTGGTAGTCAAATCTACGTTTGAATATAAAGTGTGAAATATTACTGTAAATAGCTAGAAACCAGTTAAAAATTTTAATAAAGGTAAATTAAAAGTTAGCTATTATATGAAGATGAAGAGTTGGTTCCAATTTATAAAAAATATTTTTGTTTTCGATAGTCACTATAGAGGAAAACTAAAAGATATGTTGAGTAACATTCATCGTTGTATGTAACGCACTGTACCTGCGATCTCAATTACCTCTCGCGCTTAATATATCATGTGTCCATACAGAACTAGTAATTATTTCCATTTAAGCACGCGGACGAAGCCGCAAAATAAAAGCTAGTTTATTATATTGATGAGTCAAGTGTGTAATTTACGCCACCTAGCGTTGGTTGGTTGTTTGAATATTGAAAATATCGTCGTAGGAATAAACTACGAAAATAGCATTTTTTCTGTTTTCATTGTATTAGGATAGCCCGAGTTACCACAATGTAAAAACATATTAATTTGATACTACGTGTTGAGAGACGGAGCTTAACGCTACACTTTGTTCACCAGGGCGGAAAGACGGTTATATATTAGAGGAAAGCTACATATCCTCCATTGTAATAGTATTATGATTCTACTGATCGACATCACTTAGCTTTTCATTTCTTAATATATATATCAGTCAGAATTAATTATAAACAAGGTTTTAAATTATCGTATATTGTTCATACATAATATAAAGATAAGAAAGTTAAATTATGAAGAATTGTGTTAAAAAAGGACTCTTCGAATATTCTACAAATGAATTATGCATAAGGTTGTCGTGGCGCAGGTTTGAAAGCGTGCGGCTGTAAACGCGACGGCTATGGGTTCGATTCTCACTTGGGGCTGTGAGATATCATAGAAATAGATAGAAAATCGTGTCATCGGCACTTACATACCCAGGGTTCAATTACAAACTATGAAAGCAAACATAACTCGTTAGCGGGTTTCTATTGAATAGACGTTCATCGCGATTTATTTATCTCATTAATATATTTCTATGAAAACGCTCTAAAGCAATACTTGATAATAAGAAGAAAACATCGATATTCTAATTATAGCTAGAAGTGAATACCTTTTATATTGTATGCATGTAATTTGCTGTTCGTCTTCCATATCTAGAAGGATTTATGTTTGTTCCTTTTAATTATTAAGATATATCCATATTTATATAATAAATTCGAAAGAAATTCTGTCTGTCTAAATGTAACACAATCACAACCAAACCGCTGATCCGATTGTGATAAAACTTCATATAGAGACTAATTTCACTTGAGGATGTAGAAATTAACATAGGCTACTTTTTTTTCTCATAACTGTAGTATTAGTAGTACGTATATATCTATAAGTATCTTAAATACGTTACATAGGAAATTTAAAATCCAAAATCAATTCATCATCATTATACATACGACAGTATTATACCTATCTTTATGCATACATAAAATGAATGTTTGCCTGTACGTTCTTTATAGAATCGTTATATCGTTCTATACAAAACCGTTCATAAAACAGCCCTCGCGATACCATTTCCGTTTCCGTTTGCCAACTTTTCCGACCGCTTTAACTTTTTTCCGTTGCATCCAACCCGTAAATTACAAAGGACGTGGCCGGACTCACAAACTTTCATATTGTGAATATTTGACACCATTTCTATTTCGGGCACGCACCCCGCTACCTAAATACTTGTGGGAAATTAAAATACTTCGAGAGATAGGTGATGTTCGATAGGGGCTTAAGATGTTTTTTCTTGTTTAAAATATTAATATAAAGAATATTATAAGGTTTTTATTTTTCTTATTATTGGATTATTGGAATTATTAAATAATACTATTTAGGAGATGTCAGTCGTGGCGCAGAGGCACAAAGTCTGACTGTAAAGCCGACTGGTTGTGGGTCCGATCCCCACTCGCGGAGATGAAATATTTACTTAAATTTATTTATTTTATATTTATTTTCATTTCTGCGCTCTGATGTCGACGCAAAACGTGGCGTTGTAAACGTAATGGTCATATGTTCGATTCCCCCTCAGAAAAGTGAATTTTAAATTATTTTCTCGCTTTACCTATTAAGGCAAGAGACGGCGCTAAGTTCCGCCACGCAATACGAGTGTCTCAAAAATCGGGCTTAAATTGGGTAACGAAGTGGTTTAACACTAGTTTCCCTCTGCCTAACCCGCTATTTACGTGATGCAACATGAAGCTAAAACAAGCTTTAAACCTTTTAAATACTTTAATCTGTATAAGATAGCAAAGTAAGAAATGGTTATTTATACTATATTTGCGAAACATCATAGATGTCGTATGGGGTTCGTCGACCATTATTCAGCGGCTTAAGTCGTTCACTTTTAACTGGGATTTAGTGGTGATGCGTTTAGATTTGTGTGTTTAGATGCTTGCTTAATACTAAAACGATGTGATTAAAAAATAAAAATTGTATTTTAGTAAATTAAAAATAGTATAATGGATGAAGTTGAAGTATAGTGGCACAAGCGTGTGAATGTAAATGCGACGGTTTTGGGTTCAATTCCCAACAGGAGGAATGAAATATTTTCATTTTCTCGCTCTGGTAAGTAATGCCTTGAAAATTTGGAGTGGCAGAACTCAATGCCGCAAGTTTGACTTTGATTCCAATATTTTCCTGTAAACCTGAATTCAAAGCCAGGGTGACCAAGACAAAAACAAAATAATTATGAGCAAAAGAAACAAAGACAAACATATTATCTAAATATAAGCAGTATTATACCATGGAAAAGAAAATTAATATATACAAGTTTTTACTATCTATATCTTAATATATATGTTTATAATATTTAAAAAATATACCTATTAATAATTTCAGGTAATTTCAAAGACATCATAAGACGCAACGCTTGTGTACTTTCTGCGACGTTCGAGGCCAAGAAGCTTTATTTAACACCATTATGTGAATGTACCCTTAAAAGATAATATAATTGTTATACAAGAAATATTTACTTAAAAGTCTTTTTGGCACTAAGGCAGAACTGGCAGGTGTGACTGTAACCTCGACAGGTTCGATTTCCAGTCGAGGAAATTAAATATTTAATATTTCTTTTTCGTTGAATTCCACCATTCAACGCGCAATTTCTCGATAAGTGGGGAAGCGAAGTGTCTTAATGGGCACGGAGTATCTTAGCACTAGGCTACTAGGTTCCCTCTGGTGAAGCAAAAATACACAAACTAAACAGAGGGGGGCTGCGCCTAACTAACAATAAGTTGACGTTTTACATATTTGTTTTAGTGTACCACTACAAATAAAGATTCTATATAAAAAATAATAAAATGTATTTAGCAAATCAAATCAGCTTCAGTTTGTATTTCTCACCCAGCAGGATAGACAGATGCAACCTAGTGTTAAGACACCCCGTTCTCCATTTTCTGCCGAGATCTGGAGGGATTGCGTGTTAAGTGGCAGCACTCAACGCCGCGCTTTGCCTCAACACCAGAGTGAAGAAATAAAACATATAAAATATTCAAAATAAACAATAATATAACTAATGTATAAATATCTCTATATAATTTCCGTTAGGGGCGTCCGTAGGTGATGTGTGAAACATGCGCTTCATATAAAGGAAGCAATAAGACGCCACGTGCTCGCACCGTTCCGCTGGTAATAAAGATAAGCTATCCATTGATCGGTTAAGGGGACACGAGTTGAGAAGAGTGTAAAAAATAAACTGAATTAGGTTCACGCTGTATCCCGTACATAACAGGAAAGTCAGAGGGAGAGAGAGAGAGAGAATTCTGGAGGCATTGCGTATTGAGTGAGATTTTTTATTTAGTTTAATTATATCTATTATATCTGGTGGTGTCGTAAAAGGTGACTAAAGTACGTGTAGTAGAGTCACGTCGCCAGCAATGGCAACACGCATATTTACCACCCCCGGCACTTAAAACCGGCGTGAAGTAGTGGCCTTATGCCACTGCGTTTCGCATCAGGTAATGCCGGGCTCCGGCACCCAACCCACCTTAAAAGCCGGCAACGCACCTGTAACTCCTCTGGTGTTGGACGTGGCCGTTGGCGGCGGTAATCACTTACCATCAGGTGACCCGAACGCTCTTTTGCCGTTTCTTTTCCACAAAATAAATAAATAATAAGTACTTCTTATTTTTGTAGTTGAATCTTAGAAATATCTTAGAAATTTACTGTTAAATCATTTAAAATGATCATTTTTCTATTAAATATCTAGAAATCTTTCCTTTTTGAATTGTTTGATTTATTTGTATTATAAATTCTCACTTAGTACCAAATTTTATAATTGCGACCTGCAGTCACGGGATTGCGGGGATGAAGCAAAATTACGCATAAACGCTGTATCTTTTGATGCATTGATGTAGATGCACTTATAAGCTTGACTATGTCTATGCCGGACCGTAAACTGAACAATGAACATTCATTTCAGCATGATACCGTTTAACTTTTTGAGGTACGGAACCCTAAAAATATAACCAGAGTAAATAATATACTATGAATACTTTCCCATTTCCTGTGTTTTTTTTTTCTATTTTTAGTCTAATATACTAATTAACTTTCTTAATTGTGGCCGTCTTGGCGTAGCGGCCCAATGGCGTTACTTTAACACGATGGTTGTGGGTTCGATCTCCACTCGGAGGAATTAATCATTACTTAATAATATTTACATTTCTTCATTCTATCACCAAATCTAAAACCCGGCGTTGAGTTCTACCGCTCAACTCGTAATACCACCAAAAACACAGCAGAAAGTGGACGGAGTGTCTTAACACTAGGTTCCCTCTGCCTACCCAATTATGTGCGGGATACCGCGCTAAGCTGATATACCAATTAACGGAATCTCATGCATACTCAGGGGGTGCATGTTACAGGTAAGTCAAATTGGATACATGTATAACATGCTAACAAGTAGGTTAATACGGAATAGGATTATTGTAAGATAGCCTATAGTAGGCTCATCGTATACTGGTACTATTACTTGTTCTGAATAGCTTAATTTACGGATTATTCGTGGCCATAGCTTCGATTCTCACTCGGGGGAATTAATTATTTTTAGTTTACGATTCAGTTCGTTCACTCTAGTTGCAAATTATAATTTATTAAAAGAAAATATACTATTAAAAGTATTAAATATAAACAATAATATGACTAACCCTTAAATAACACTTGTATATTTTACGATGAACGGTAAATTAAAATGGCAATGCATATGTTGCTTGTTTTTATATATATATATATATATATATATATTTATGTGTGCATCTGTATATTTTAGCTTGACGTTGTATTCCGCAATTAGTAGAGTTAGAGGTAACCTAGTGTACACTGTTTCCCACGCACTGTCAAATTTTTGAGACATTGAGTGGTGGAACTTAACACCGCACTCTGAAATGTTTGCTAGCAAAATATTCCCCCAAGTGGGCATCGAACCCACAACCGTCGCGTCGCGCGTCGCGTTTACAGTCAGACACATTGCCGCTCCGTCACGTCTGCCTTAACTTTATTATTGTATGACTTTGTAACACAATTGACTGCCTTTATTAACCGACTTCAAAAAAGGAGGAGGTTGAGAACCTTCTCATTCGGAATCTTTTTATATGTATGTTCACCGATTATTCGAAGACGCCTGAATGGATTTCGATATTTTTTTTTTGTTTTTATACCTCACAGGTAGGTTCCATGGTGACTATATCAACATCTGATGATGGGATCCTCGAAAAACCATTGAGTATTTTTATAATGATTCGTGTTTCCTTCCGGAAAGCACAATTTGACCACGTCACTGATTATGAAGATCAAAGATGGCCTACCTAGTTGTAATACCTACTTTTACTGTAATAGTTACATTGAAAAACATTGTTAAAACTGCCGAACCACGGTTGACTTCATAATTATAAAATTCATTATTACAGCACTACTTTATGTTAAGTATTTTATATATATATATATATATATATATATATATATAGTTAGTAGTTTAGTTTCTTATTTGCAGTCGGTTTTTTTTTTGTTTTTTTGTTAAATATTAATTTATAGGTTTTACAAAAATTCGTAAACAATCAATTTTTGTAAATATGGTTTATTGTTGTTGTTTTTTATTTGTTTTACCACAAGTGTTTATTAAACTAAACTTGAAATATAGAGAATTAAATGTAAATATTTTACTTGCGCGATAGAATTTTTTAAAATTTTGCAATTTCATAAAAATATTGAGGCCAGTCGTGGTGCAAGGGCGTAAGTGTATGATTGTGAACGCTACAGGTTGTAGGTTTGATTCCCAAATCAAAGGCTGTCGTGTTTATACAAGGAATCTAAATATTTAATATTTAATTTTTTACGCTGCCTACCTTTCTATACACCGAGAAGTAATACTAAAAATAACAAGTTTTCCGCATTCAATAATGTTATATCTGTTTGTCTGTGTGTTTGTACACGTTAATCTCACAAACAGTTTTACTGCTAAAATGTATATTGTGTACTGCAACTTTAATTTTCACTGTAAAAATATTTTTTTTATTTGTGGTTTTTTAGTCGTGCTGCAGTGACTGTAAATGCGACAGATAGTTGGTTCGATTTCCACTCGAGGAATTGAAATATTTATTATTTTAATTTTTTCGCTCTGGTATCGAGGCAAATCACGCCGCAGTCAACACGCAATGACTCCTGAATTGGGAGGAAAAGGAAAAGTGGCGAACGAAGAGTTTTAACACAAGGCTCCTCCCTCTGCCTTACTACATGCGAAACAAGAAAAATTATAAAGATATTATATTTAAAATTACAATGTTATTATGACAAAAAACGAATTCAACTAATTAAAACAACTAAATAGATATTCACGTAGTCCAAGCCGGCGAAGTCGCCAGAGACTAGGTATTTAAAAAAAACAACATAACATTGTATTAAAAAAAGATTTTATTCATAACATGAATATAGACCATTTAATATTTCTTATAACTAGATACATAATTGATATGTGCGAATTTGGCCAAAATATAATATAAAAAAAAGTTAAACCGGTAATAATAACGAATTACGAATAAATTTTTCAAATAAAATCGATTTTTAAAATCGATTTTATTTGAAAACTTTATGTTGCACTAATTAAATTAAAACTACATCACAGAAGCTAGTGTTGAATCATTTCTATCATTAAGGCCTGAAAAAAAAAACAAATTATTAATACATATTACAAACAAATATATTAAACACGACAGGTGTGGGTTCCAATCCCACCCAGAAGGATTAATTATTTTCAGTTTCTCACTCTAATATCCTCTGTCTACCTGCTATATGCGGGATAGAGCGTGCAAGAGGAAGTAAATATAACATTATCGGATATTAGAGAATAAGAAAAAGAGCTATTGTGAAATATGTTAAGCGTAAATTACATTGTATCTTTTATAGGAAAATAACTATGACCTCAATTGTTTTAAGTATAAATGATTATTTTAAAGCATTACATGGCATATTTAAAAAAAAAAACTTTTTTTTTTAATATAAAAAATTGGAATATACATACATACATATATATTGGAACATTAAGCAGGGTATAAGAATTTCGACGTAGTTTGATGAGAACGTGCCGCTTGGACGGTTTCCAAGAAGTGCGGATTCAAATCCATAAAAATATGCGGGATACGAAATGAAAGCGAAATTATTTAATTTAATAAAATGAATTACCTAAAATATAAGGTGTTATATCCGTTCCAGTTACAAATTTGTCCGCCATTTTAGGTTGTAAGCTCTCGAACAGTCTCTGATGTTTCACATCGAAGTTCCACAGAAGGAATCTGTGTTTTTGGTCCTCCAGCTCTTCTATCACTGTTATTAGATTCTGAAACAAATATATTTCTCATCATCTTTTTATCGAGATCGTCGTGGCGGAGAGGCGGAAACATGCGACTGTAAACGGCTTCGATTCTTACTCGAGGGAATGAAATAAAAGGTATCCCAAAATTAACGATAAAATAAATAAATGGAGATTTGCAACTATCTAGTAAAATTTTGGCAATCCTAAATAAATAATTCGACAGCTGACAGTTTAAGGACTGAAACATGGAACGTCTTTATTATTGAACAACATTTAAAAATAATGTAGGCGTAGCGGCCGCTTTTCGAAAATTTCCTACAAAACATGGCCGGAATAGTTTTTCAACTTCGTCAATAGCGACTGTAGCCCACCTCGGCGACCCCGATGTCGGCGCGCCGCAGGTACCCGGCGTGCAGCACCACGGCGGAGGTGCGCGCGCGCCGCAGCACGCGCGCCACGTGCTCCGCGCACGCGTACGACAGCGCGCCCTGCAGGTGCACCTGCGTCACGTCGTGGGCGCCCACCTGGGACAAAACACATTCAAATAAACATTTACCAGCTTCACGCCGTATCCTGCACACAGCAGAGTAGGCAGAGGCAACATAGTGTTAAAACACTCCGTTCCCCACTTTCTGCCGAATTTTGGAGGCATTGCGTGTTGAGTGGCAGAACTCAACGCCGCGCTTAGCCTCGACACCAGATCGAAAAAATGAAAATATAAATTTAAATAAATATTTAATATTCTGGAGTGGGAATCGAACCCACAACCAGTCGATTTTGCAGTCACACTTTATGCGAACTACAGCGTGAAGCTGTATAATAACATTTTTTCTTATATACCTTCCATGTACAAACACCGATCTCTTACGATTGTATAGTATAGATAAAGATATAAATATATATAAAGATAAAGAAATAGATATATATATATATATAATAGATAAAAACATAGATTAAGATTGTAACACTGAGCGTACATAACCGACCTTGTACACCTCCACAAACAGCCGCGGGCGCGCGGCGGCGGCCAGCGCGCGCGCCGCGTCGGCGCCCGCGCCCGCCGCGATGCCGTACTCCAGCCCCGCGCACACGCCCACTGCGACGGTGAGCAGCCACGTCAGCAGCTCAGACTCTGCATGCGAGCAAAAACTTTTTAAAACAAGCTTTTGTTGCAAGTTTGATAGGCGATGTGGTGATAATTAAAGTTTGTAGACGATTAGTATCAATAATCAAGTCTTATATACAACACGAAATATTTATTACACATATAAAGAAAGTCACATATATACTAAGAAACACAAAGAAAGACAGTCCACACAGTTTACCAATAATACAGAAGGAGTGAAAATTAAGAGCGTACATATATCGGAGACAAAACTACAAGAACGTTCACTAAATGGTAGGTACGTGACGTAGTGGCCGATAGTATAGCAAGTGCAAGGAATCCGCGACGGTTGGGTGTTTGCGACTCACTGGCTGCGAATTGTATCGCGCGATCAGCTGTGGACGACCCACAATGACGTCACACGGCTCAGGTAGCAATTGCCGTGCAGATAATAAATAATTTTAACCCGCGTCGGTGATTCGTGGGTTGTGTGTTTTATTGAATATAATAATTTAAATAAATATTTTTCTAATTGATAATTTTTTGATATTTATATAATAAATAAGATTCTGAATAAATAAATAAATATGTGCCATTAAAATTTGGTATAAATAAATAATTAAATAAATTAGTGGGAGTAGCCCACACATGTTAGTAAAAAATAACTAAATAGTTAAAATAATTTAAACTTGATGCATTAAATATTTATATTTTTATGATACACTATTTTTTTATAAACAAAACACGTGTTACAAATTACAACAGAAATGTTTTTTTTGTTTGTCAATCACAATGAAACCGCCATATTGTACTTCCCATGTGAAACTAAAAGGTTGAAAAAATGTCCATCTTATATTATATTTTGCTTCCTAGCACCTTTTAAATGGATGTCTTATATTATGTCTTATCATAATATTCATTTATTCTTCAGTCTTTATGCACAAGCTACCCCTGCCATTTCCTACAATTTTATAAATATTTATTGTCTAACTGGGGACATGGGAGTAGGAAGAGGTTGAGCCCACTCCAGAATATTCTGGTTTTTACCCCAAAAAATTTAAAAAAAAACAACATTTACAGGAGTATATCTGTTCAAAGCTAAATTCCAGATACGACAAGATTACATTTAATATTATTCGTATTTTTTTGTATTTTTTTTACTGCTTCTTTAAGGTACATTTTTTCAAAAAAGTCAGTTGAAAACACATATTATAAATTTTAGCTATTAAAAAACGTTTCCTACTTTCAAAGTAGTTATTTCTGACCACAGCACAAAACTGCATTTAAAACCGATTAATTATGTATAAAAAATCGAACTAAAACAACACTTACTGCTGCTAATCCACAATTTCTTTACAATAGTCAAGTCCAAGAGAGAAAACATGGCGACCATGATGATGGCGGCGAGCGTCGCGCGCGGGATGAAGAAGAAGGCCTCCGCTAGCAGAGTCACCGCCAGCAACACTGTGGCCGCTGGAGAATTAAACATATTGTTAATAATAAAACAGAATGAGGCCGTCGCGACGGTTGTGGGTTCGATTTCCACTCGGGGGAATTAAATCTCTTATTCAGTGGCAGAACAGGCAGTGAGAATCGAACCCCCAATCGTCGCATTCACAGTCAGATGCTACCACAATGACTTTGAGAATTTAGTTTATGTAATTTTAGTATGTTTATGTATTAGTTGACGGACATACTACTGATACTATACTATAATGTATATATTTTAGGAATGAGAATTTTTTTTTTCAATTATTAAAAAATCACAAAACACAAAGGCAAAACCCACTGACCTTTAAACAAACACCCAGCGGGTGTTACAACGCCGCTCGCGTGGTTCAACGCCGTGCGCGTAAAAGATCCAGTCGCCGGCATGGATTGGGCGAACGACGATAATAGATTACAAGCACCTATTGCTATCATTTCTTGTGTGGCGTCCACCGTTTTACCCTTTGCTGAAATAAAAATAACACAAACTAGATAACAAAAACTAGAGCCTAGACTAGATATATATATATATATCTAGTCTAGGCTCTAGTTTTTGTTATCACACGCACAAATACAAAGTTCAGATTAAACCTCGGAAAATGAACATATACTAGGATCCGCCACATGCTGTGCACGGTGGAGTTGAGTGTATCTATGTTACGCAAAATTTTGCGAAAAATTTGGCGAAATTTGTCGGATTTTGACCCATCTGTATCCCACATATAGCAGCAAAAGCAAACGTGGAAACCGAACACTCAACCATCGCATGTCATATGATACTAACTCACCAAAAGCCTTAGCGATCGCAATGCTTTCCAAAATGGCGACCAACGGCATAGCGAAACCCTCCGGCCCAAATGTTTCTAACATTCGTTCAAAATTTAATGTATTGTTTCCTACTAACGTAGAAAATGGCGGCGGACCGAAATTTGGTAGACCACCTCTTATTGTACCTGGAAATTAAAACGAATATAAACGAAATGTTTAACATTTTGCCGAGGCTGTACACTTTAAAGGCGACGGTTGTGGGATCAATTCCGATTCAGGGGAATGAAATATTTAATATTTTCGTCTCCTTGTTTTGGTAACGAAGCATGGTTCGGCGTTGAGCTCCGCCACTGATCACGCAAAGCCTCAAGAATTTCGCAAAAGTGTGGAACCAAAATGTCTTAATGAGAGACGTCATTACTTAACATAAGGTTAAAAGGGTCCCAGCTATGTGCAAGATACTATGTGAAGCAAAAAATGGAAAAACGTAAATAAATTATAAAAAACAAAAATAGATTTTCTTCATGATCATTTTTATAACATGCATAGATGTAAAACTTCTTACCGGTAAGAGCAAAAGGCTGTACTCCATACAAATACAACAGATATGCTAATAATAAACCACCAAAAACGACCAAAGCATTTCTAGCTCTCACTACATAAAGCCAAGATTTTGCAAATATTATCCTTCTTCTGCTATCAGTTTCTTGAGTTTTCATTGTTGTACGCTAAAAAAATATTCTGAGTATCAATGTAGATATAAAAAAAATCTTGTCCAAAACACACTCAGAGATGTTAATTAGGATTTAAATAACTTTTTTGTTAGTTTAACAATAACTGGCAACTTCAAGACATGTAGAAGCGTTTAAAATAAATGAATAGTAAATTTTATTTATAAATTATTTATGTTTTAAATCAGTTTTCACACATTTAGGAAACAAAAATACTTTTTAAAAATAAACGTATTATAATCCGAACGTAAAGCGTGCGGGATACGGCGTTAAGCTACGAAATAAATTCATTATATAACATACCTTTAGTAATAACAAAGCCAGTATACTAAATAATCCAAGTAAAGTGTCCCACAGTTGTACTGTGTGTATGTTTTTGAAGAAACTTATGATTGACTTTATAAATGTACCGCCCGAAGCTCCTGAAAAATTAGAAAAAGGAATATTATTACTTATTTACGTAAACGTACCAGCGCCTCCTGGAAACCGGCCTCTTGGAAACCGGCCTCCTGGAAACCAGCCTCCTGGAAACCAGCCTCTTGGAAACCGGCCTCCTGGAAACCGGCCTCCTGGAAACCAACCTCCTGGAAACCGGCCTCCTGGAAACCTGCCTCCTGGAAACCGGCCTCCTGGAAACCGGACTCCTGGAAACTGGTTGGTTTCGAGGAGGCGCGGATTAAGGTCCCACTACGTTCAAATTTTTACACGTTTTCTAAATAAGTATTTTACTTCCCTATGTGCGGAATGACACTTTAGGAATATTATTATACACATATTTTCAGTTTAACAAATCTGGCGAACTAATGTTAAAACACTTCCTTTCTCCACTTTCCGTCGAATTCAAAAGGCATTGTGTGTTTAGTGAAAAAACTCAATGCCGCGCTTTGCTTTGTTTGCAGTGAGTAAAAAGGAAATAGTAAACTATTTACTATTTCCCCCGTGTGGAAATCGAACTCGCAACCGTCGTGTCTACCACGCAGGTCTCAAATGAATGAAGACTTAATTTATAGATTTTTACACAGGTGGCCGCTCTGAAGTTAGCTTTAGACGGCTGCTCATTTTAGATTTTTAAAATTTTGATTATTCTCTTCACAATGCGCAAACGTTCATAGCTATATAACATATATAACTTCCGGGTTCTTAGGTAAACTCGTATAACTATTCTAGAATTTATTTTGATATTATTGATATTTAGGTAAAAAAATCAGCTTTACGCTAGATATAGTTAGATACCACACACAGCGGGGTAGGCAGAGGGGACCTAGACCACACAACTGACCTGGAATGAATTTTAGTCAGTTTGATTTTTTTTTTGTAGGCAACAAACGTACCAGTGACTCGGAAAAGTGACTTCAATTGTGACGCCGATATCTGAAGTGCGGCCGCCGTCGTGAAACCGCTTATCACCGGTTTAGATATGAAATCCAACAAGAAACCTAAAACAAATAAATTATTTAATTAAAATATTTATTTAAATCTTTTCGCATATAAAACTTTTATGATAGTTAACCTTCATGTATTTATCGCATGTTACGATAATGACAACATAGCAGGAAAAAATATATTTATACTCAAAACTTACTTTTTTTTCAAATGTTATCTTAATTATTTAGATATTTAGTTTTTGCACATTGTTTAACAGTATGTATAAATCAAGAGAGAAGAGAGAACCTAGTATGAATATATTTCATTCTCCGTTTTACGTCCGAATTAGAGATTTTTTTTTACTAATAATAACTACAAAAAAATGTATATACGCACCTAACTGTAGTATCCCCAGTAATAAAATAACAAAACCAGACAGAAAAGCAGCTAAATATGCAAAATCAGGCGACTGGGCCACATATTTAGCTAAAAGTGCTGCCAAGATGGCTGTGGGCCCCACAGTCACGTCCTTACAACTACCGAATATAGCGTACACTATTCCCGGGAATATACTGGAATACAGTCCGATCTGGAAATGAAACAAGAATGTTTCAAAAAGTTCTATATCAAAACATCGATGTTATATATTATAAATATAAATTCGGCATAAGTACGAGTATGTCGAAGCATGAACCTGAAAGTAATTGCCGGGACGACGAGCAGGATAAGAAAGTCTACTTTTAGCGTTATATTTTTGTACTTTTTAAAATTCCTATTTTTTTTTCTTTATCTTTCAATTTCCAAGTTGGTTCCCGCACATAGCAGGGTAGGCAGACGGAACCTGGTGTTGTTAAGCACTCCGTTCCCATTATATAACACTTCCGTTCTCCACTTCCCGCCGAATTCTTGAGATCAGAGCGAAGAAATGAAAATATTTATAAATAATAATTCATTCCCACACGTGGGGATCAAACCCACAACTGTCGCGTTACAGTCACACCCTTGTGCCAATGGGCCACGATGGAATCATATATAAATTTCTGATTAGAGTAAAACCTGTTTGTAAAGTAGAATTCAAATGTATCTAATAAATAAAAAAGGTCACACTATTATAAAGTTTATATAATAATTTATTCACACAACACTTTCTACTTATATAATAATTGATAGTTTATGTTAATAAAAAATTTATTACTTTCTCTAAATAGTATATGTATGTATTAATAAAAGAATTTTAGGTGTACAAATTTTATGTATGTAAGTTCATATTAAACTCAATATTCACTATAAATCTATTATTAATATCTTTACGATTAAGCACGTACATATCTATATAGAGAAGGGTCCCGATTCAAGACATTGCACATTGTTGAACAGCGGAACTAAACTCCGCTCTTTTTCTTAGAGACCGTCTACGCTAAAACTTAACTAACAAACACAAACAATGGCAAATACACTCGAGACTGTTGGATCTGCACTCGTGATATTTTCCTCCAATATTGTATTTATCATTATATAATAGTTAAAAACTATCGGTCTATAAATCATGGAAATATCATAGAAAAAATAATCAAGAGCAAAAGTGTAATTTTAGCAAAATATTTCAGAATATGTAGCAAAAAAAATTTAATTTTTAAAGTCATTTTAATTACTGAAATTGATAAAAATAAATAAATCAGCTTCACGCTGTATCCCACACACCTCAGGGTAGGCAGAAGGAACCTAGTGTAGACGAATTCTGGAGGCATCGCGTGTTGAGTGGCAGAACTCAACGTCGCGCTTGTCTTCGACACCAGAGCGAAGAAATGAAATGAAATAAATTTAAATAAATATTTCATCATCTCGAGTGAGGATCGAACCTACAACCAGTCGGTTTTACAGTCACACTTTGTGCCCGTGCGCCACGACTGACCTTGACTGGTATATATGTCCCTAAAAGTTCAATTGGGCTAGCTCTACGAGAAAATGTAAAAACATGTACTTGAATCATAAAACAGTAAAAAGTTGTTAATCTCATTTACGAGAATTGACTAAAACTGCATTTTTTGCCAGTCAACTATAGCCAAATAAGTTTGTGTAGAGTAAAAATATTTTTATATTATAAAACCATCCTAGCGCAGGCCGTGAATTGGAAAATGCACTTGGACGATGGTAAACGAAAGTGAATATTTTTTTGATTTGCCTACGAAATTTTTTATATGCAAACCCGACTCGCTCTTGGCCAGTTTTTTTTATTTATTATCAATCTGACCATTCTAAACTATATTCCTTTATAATATATCGGGGAGTTTCTATACAGTTCTTTTAATGTTGACATTCTATTGAATTCATGACATGACGTAACAGATGTTAATTGCGAAAAACTATTTTTAAAACAAATTAATTGTTTATCTGTTGGTAAACGCACATCTTCTGAACTGCACCGATTTGAATGAAACTTTTTTGTTGTGTAACTATTAGGCTTGGGCAGGATCAAGGCTATATATGATGTTGAAGACCTCGACACCTTATCCTGATGTAGAACCCCGCATATATAGTATCCCGCATATAGGAAGATACCACCGGTTTCCCACTTTTTCGACGCCTTGCGTGTTGAGTGGTTAGCCCAACGCCGGGCTTTTTGCCTTGGTTCCAGAGCGAAGAAATGAAAATATTATACCCCGAGTGGGAATCGAATCCACAACCGTAGCGTCACAGTCATGCTTGCGCACAGCGCAGCTTAAAGTAAAAAAAAATCGAATTTTGTTTATTGATATAATTATGTTTATGTAATTTAGTAACAAATATCGCAGAATACATACTTTAATATTTACAATAACAATAAGTTATTTGCTAACAGTGCTTCACGTGTAGTAAGCACATGTATGCACCTATCTAAAGTGGGTCAAATTGTAGTGCGTTGCTAATTGAAGTGGGCAATATCATTGTTTATGAAAGTATATTATATACAAAAATTTAATATAAATTGTCTTAACACTAGGTACCCTCTTCCTACCCTGCTGTGTGTTAATTTAATATTATACTATTTAAAAAGATTGTGCTTCACGTTTCACGTTCACAAGAACACTCCGTTTCCCCACTTTCCGTCGCATTAGTTGAGGCATTGCGTGTTGGATGGCGGAACTCAACGCCGGGCTTTTATCTTGGTGCCAGTGGGAAAGAAATGGAAAAATTAAATAATAATTCATTCCTTATTTAGAAAACGTTTAAAAAATTTTACGTAACGGGACTCGGACCCGTGCCTCCTGGAAACGTAAGTGTGGAATAACATTTTAAAAATAATTGTTTCCCTCGAGCTAGAATCGAATTCACAAATGTCGTGTTACAGTCACATTCATGACTCCCTGCGCCTCGATGGCCTTAACTAAATAATATTAAAATTGTATTTTAATGTACAATTAAAATACAATTTTGGCAAAAACATATTACCGATACACTTATATGTAAATCGTCGACAATATTGTACGGAACCAATTCTTACCTGTGGCGGTAAACCAGCTAGTATAGCGTATGCTATACCTTGTGGGATTGATGTCAGGCCTACTGTTATACCTGAAATACAAAATAACTTAATTAATACAAAAATATGCATACAAAAAAAAAATATTAGAGGCCAGTCGCAAACGCAAAGGCACAAGCGTGTAAATGTAAAGGTTGTGGGTTTTGATTCCCACTCAAAGCGTGGCGATAAGTTCCGCCACTCTAACTAAAATTCGGGGGAAAGTGGGAAACGGAGTGTCTTAACACTAAGCTTCTTCTGCCCACCCTGTTATATGCGGGATACAGCGTGAAGCTAAAAAAGATAATTGTTGTTGATACTGAATTTTGGAAGCCTGTGTATTTTAAGGTACTATCATAAAGAAAAACAGGAAGCTTTTTCATTACAAAAATCTATATATATGTATTATATAGTTATGTAACTAGCGCACCCGCGCAGCTTCGCCTGCTTGAACTATACAAATACTTATTAAATTTGTTCATAAAATTACTTTCAATTTTCAATATGATTAGTAAGAAAAAATAAGCCAAAATAATCAAAATAGGCCAAAGAAGAATAATAAGTAGACAGTACAAGAAATAAAACTCTTAATATTAAAAATAATAAGCTCGCACAACCAAACATTTATGTCATTTTGTATCAGTAAAATCTTCTAAACTATTTTATTATAATAATGTACATTGAAGTATAATTTCAATTTAGATGAAATGCTTAAGGTGATATTATATTTAAATTTATATTTTTTCATAACCCGATAAATTTAAATGAAATATATTAAAATGATTACTGTGATCATCTCATAGCGTCATATCACCATCATAGCGGACTTTTTTATAGGTTTTTTTTAGAACATTATGTTTTTGTGTCTCATAAGGTTGAGTCAGCGCACATGCAAACGCCATGTAAGCGTTCAAACACATTTTCCTAAAACAACTAAATAAAATATAAATATAAAATATATACATTTTTTCGAATATTTAATTTTATTTTTATATACGTACGTAGACTATTTACGAAAAATAATCTTAAGTTTTTTGAAGTACCTACCTTTTCCTGTTCGCGTGACATTTCTAATTTCAAGAGATCGGCTTTAGATAACATCAACATTTTGATCTCCTTCTTAATATAACATATAGAATATAGGTATATGTATGTATGTACAGTTAGTACCTACTAGTATTGTCAAGGTCATACGAAACGAAAGTCAAAAAAGATCATGATACGATTTTTTTTACTTTTTCTTAGCTTCAAACTACAGTTTCTACATTCCTCTATCGCCTTTTGCGCCATCATCAAATGTTTCATATATGGAGTCTTCAACTCCTCATTCTTTTTACATGACCTTCCTTCAGTATAATTTATACTGTGTACTCGATGGTCAATTCAGGTATACCCCCGTCTCTCTCACCACTCACTCTTGCTTCAAAAGTCTTTTTCGCCATTGTTTCTTCACTCACTCATACTACATACAGCACTTCATTGTGTACGGCTAAAACGTGCAGCTACGCTGACTGCCTCGTCAATACAGTTAAGGTGCCGTTTATTTTGATACCGGCAACAACACGCCTTTATACAATACCACATCCATTTCGTACCTTCCATCTCTACAAATATACTTCCCAGATGTACCACTTCATTTTCTTGATACTTAATCAATCAACTAATCATGCATTCCATTATTTCTTTGTTTCTTTTAAATACCAAAACGTATGTACTAAAAATATTTAACGCCAAAATTATTAAAAAAAAAATGTATGACTATTTGTAAAGATCTATTCATTCATCACGCAGAAAGAAGAGTTTCTTTATCCTTATTTTCTGCTCTTTTCTCTTATTTTATGCCAAAATTAAGTAGATACCGGTAAAAAGAGTAAAAAAAAGTAGTAGTAGTAAAAACGCGACTTACTTTCTTACCATGATCAATAGTATCGAATTGCTGTAATAAATAAGCATAAAATGGGCGGAAATGAAATAGAGGAACCAAACCCACTACTGTCGCGGTTTACAGTCCAACGCATCGCCACTGCGCCTCGACGGCATATTGATGCAGCATATCTAATTTATCATTACAATTAAACATATCACTTTAAATAATTAAGCTTACCCGCAATGGCATCACTTAGGAGATAACTAAAAGAATAATTTGGCAACCATATCGTTATCGGCATACGTCGTCTCCACGATTCTAGGTTACAAAGCCTGTTTGCTACATCACGCCATTTGCTTCTGGGTGGGCAACCTGAAACCAACATTGAAAGTATTACTAACTAATACAGGAAAAATCTTTAATAAATTATAAGAAAGAATATATATAAGTAAAACAATAATAAAAGAATGTCGTGCCACAAAGTAAATTGGCACTGCTTCAATCAATTGTACCAATCTACGTCAACATTTGTTCAGCACGATTTTCATTCGCAATTTACTTTAAGTATAATATAATCCTTTTAAAACTATGAAAGACGTGGTATTCGACATTGTCTAACAAAAAACTTACACATTTTTTTATTATTACATATTTATTATCACATTAAATGAAACCGCATATTGTATTTAAATGTTAAAATTCATACCATTGGTTGCAGTCATTTCGAATATTTTTTTTGCTTAAATCACATATTTTTATTAAAAAAAAACAGTTGAAACGTGACACTCGAACGCCGGTCTATAATATAATGTGAACGAACGTACTATAGTATTATAAACAGCGGTGCAGAAAAGATATCGTAATGCCAGCGACGTGAAATGTTATATCGTGTTTCCTATATTCTAGGTCGTCGTGGCGCAGTGCGACTGTAATCAGGATGGTTGTGGGTTCGATGCGCAGTGAAAGGAGTAATTGTATTTCTATAATAATATTCCCGCTTTGGAAGACAAAGGGCGGCGTTGAGATTCGAATTTTCGAGATCGTCTCGAAAATTGGGCAAAAAGTAGGGAACAGAAAGTAGTGTATTGGGGGGGTAGTCCTCTCCCGTATGCCATATATATATATAGGCATAAACATGAAGCTGGTTGGTACGAATGAGTTTGTTATGCCACAAAAATCGAAAGTAACTTAATGTGATTACGAAATCTGCAATTTAATACACAACTTTATTTAATAGTATAATATCTTTGGAAAATTCACACATCGTTGAGTCTAAACTAGACAAAGCTTTCTATGATAATCAGACAATAGATAATAGTCATTAAGTATTTTAATTGTTATCTATATATATGGTTCTAATAAATCTGTAGAAGAGTCCTTTGTGTACATTGAAAAGATTATTAAAAAAATGCCAGGATGTTAATGGATGACTAACAGAAACAATTTCAAAAGTTTGAAATTTTTGCCTGTTTGTCTCTTTAGCTGTTCACGTATCACGTAAAAAGTACAAAACAAAATTAAGCAAATTTCATATATAAAAATTGTAAGTAATTCAGAGTACGATTTAGTTTTAAAATTGAACGTCTGTAGGTCTGTCAAGACCATTTTTCACAAATCACTTGGAGGTTCGATACCTTCAACACTGATTAATATCAAATGAACAAATCTATACTCCCTTAGATCACAAAAAAACCCATTGTCTAAATCTTTACAAACAATTGATAGAAGGGTTTATACTTCGTTTTTTGTCGCGTTTTTTATCAAACCTGTAGGTTACTTCCCATTGATCTACAATTATGATTTGTGCCGTGTGATCCCGGCCTAGAATAGGATTATCCTGGTACTGGTGGTGTCGTAAGAGGCGACTGAAGTACGTGTGGTAGAGTCACGTCGCCAGCAATGGCAACACGCATGGGCAAACTCGACCGGATCATTACTACCCCTCGGCATTTAAAACTGGCGTGAAGTAGTGGCTTTATGCCACTGCGTTTCGCATCAGGTAATGCCGGGCCCCGGCGCCCAACTCATCTTAAAGGCCGGCAACGCACCTGTAGCTCCTCTGGGGTTGCACAGGGTCGTGGGCGGCGGTAGTCACTTACCATCAGGTGACCCGCACGCTCGGTTGCCGTGTCTTTTCCATAAAAAAAATGAATATTTTTAACATTTTTAAAATGTACCATTTATAAAAATTGGAACGTAGCAGGACTCGAACCCGCGCTTCCTGGACACCGCCCAAGCGCTCTGGCCACTAAGCCATACGTTCACATCAAGCTACGTCGAATTTTTTTAAACGCTAGTTACAACTTATTAATGTTGTTAATAAAAATTAAAGTAGAGGTATACACTTTTTACCACTTTAGAAGCGAATATCTTACAAAGTCATAATCATAATCTTTCTTAAAAACCCCTATACCATTTAGAAAGACCTACCTAGTGACGTCCTATCCGGCATACTATCTCGATTTTCTTATTTCTTCTCTTTCTATCTCAATACTATATATGAACTGGTGGTACCTTTAATAATTTTATTTTTCAATATCATACTACATCTTTTTGTAGCGGTTCACAAAATACACCTACTGTTGAAATCAACCATACAGTACCCATAGTAACCTAATAAAATGAACATGATGAAAACGATAGAAAGTGAACATGATGAAAATATAAGGGTTCTATTTTTGCCGTTTAGGGAACCCTAAAAATACACAATATGCAGTAGCCTATAAAAATATTGACTTATGTATAGTTTTTCTATTATTAGCGACAGTTATCTAATTTGGCACATCGGGAATTGAGTCGGTAGGTTAAGATTGATATGTTATTTAACATCAAATAATCATTTTAATATTCTTTATCGTTACATCTCAAGTGGACTGCCACTCGACTTTTCAAGGTCTGTAATATGTTAAAATGCTTTATTTTATTTTAGGTACATTTCACGTATTAAACTGCAAAGCAGATAACGAGGTAATTTCTACTATCCGCCCGTATTTGGCACATTGCATGTTGAGTGGCGGAATTCAACGCAGCATTATGTCTTATCAGAGCGAGAGAATGAAAACAATTAATTCTCTGGGGTGGAATTCTGACCCACACACAGTGTTTTCACTTGTACGTTATGCAACTGCGCCACGCGGGGCCTTCGCCCGCCTTTCGCGGACTTCGCCTCAACCTAACGATTGTTAACTTCTCTATTAAATTTATTTTATTAAATTTAAAAAAAACATTTAATTTGTTTCCAGAATTTAGAGGACAGTGGGGAACGGAGAGTCTTAACACTTAATTGCCTTTGGCTACCCTGCTATGTGTAAGATACAGCGTGAAGCTTATTTATTAAATTAAGTTTTAACAATTATTAATACGAAAACTGTTGATCTTGGAACAGAGCCAGAGAAAAATAAGTTATAATAAGCATGCAAGAATTTCGCTCGTTTGTTGCTCGATGTAAATGTATGGCTTAGTTGATCAGAGCGCTTGGATGGTTTCCAAGAGGCATGAGTTCAAATCCATCTACGATCAAATTATTTTATGTTTTCTAAAAAGTATTCTTCTTTTCTAAGTGCGGAATAAAACCAACTGGAAAATTAATATTTATAAATTTTAATTTTTAAACAGTTCAGCCGTTTCTACAAAAAAAATCTTGAGTTCTATTATATTGATAAATACCACCAATAAAATACAATCCTTATATGACTTCCAAGCGCAGACAGCAATCAATTACAATTTTATTATACTTTTTTATGGAAACAGACAAGGCAAACGAACGTACGGGTCACCTGATGGTGAGTGATCACCGCCGCCCACGACCTTGTCTGTCACCAGAGGAGCTACAGATGTGTTGCTGACCTTTGCGGTGGAAAGGGTGCGTTGCCTTTTCTCTACCTATTTCACTAAATTATAAAAATGTGTATTTCCTTGTTCATATATTTTCATGTTCATGCTTAACTAACATGTGAGTTCTTATGATAGTTAATCAGAATAATCTATAGTAACACAAAATTTTTTATATCATTGTTTAAATAATATATTAAAGGCTTGTAATATGGTAAAAGTCAATGACATTTAATTGCAAACCACATAAAAAAATCAGTTCAATTATATAATTTTATAATTTTTATAAAATTATGTAATTGAACTGGTTTTTTATATTATAATTTAATAATATATTTTTTTTCGAGAGCAAAATGGATCTTTTCTTCTGTAAACCATCTTTTCCTCTATCCTGTAAACTCTTTTGATATATCCATTTATAGTTACAAAGGGACTGTGAGTTAATATACTTTTTAAACAATAAGTACTGTGTGTCATATATTTTAATATTCTAATAAATAAGTTGTACTTATTGACTACGCTAGTAAACGATAGAGCTAGTCTAGAAAAATAGTGCAGAATAAAATATCTTAATACTAGGTTCCCTCTGCACACCATAGAATATAAGGTATACAACATTAACCTACAATAAGAACAAATTTATAAGTATACTATTTTATGAATTTTCTTCAAGCAAGGAAGGATTGATTCTGTCTTACAATGTGTACATTTGTTTCTAGTCACCATCTGCCAATGTGTTCAACTTTGTGATATTGCTATAGTAAATATAATAAAGGTAATAAGAGATTTGTCGTTAGATAATTATAATCTATTTACTTTTGAATTAAATTATTATATACCTACCTCATTTGAAACCATGACTTTTAATATTCAGTGCTTTCTATAGTTACGATTTTTGAACGTATCAGTAAAAAGCACAAAACTTTAACATTAAAAATTATATGACTCGTTGTAATTATTTATTAAAATATTACAGAGTATTCAGAATATGTTAAGGTAATTTCATATATAGAATTACACGATTTTCTAGCGTATTTGCTAATATATATAAAAAAATACGATGTTATACTTAAATTTTGCCTGTTTTTACTACAAAAATAAATATAATAATAATAACATACCCAATAACGGTTGCCTCGGATCATCAGTGTCCATTGTACTGAATTATTTCCATGATGATAAGCTTTGATCTATTACACGATGAATTTAATAAGTATTATATTTCTTTGTTTATTTATTTTTTGCAAGTGACGTTTATTTGATTAAATGTCAATGTCAATGTAAATTGGCTATAAGTGTCACAGATATAGTAAGCTTCAGTCGTTATATTATACCATAGACACTGACCAAAAATTTTAAAGTATCAATTCTTACTTTATTTTAAAATAATTGCTCAGCTGGCACGTTAGGAACGGCATAATCACAGGTCAGAGTTGAAATAATTGAAATTTTATTAAAACAGCCCAATTATTTAAATACTAAATTAAAATTAAATAAATAAAATCAATTTTTAAATTCAAAAAAAACATTTTAAATACCACTTTAGTATTAATGCACTTTATATTTTTATGCTTATTTGCGTCTATAATGGTATGTCTGGCACAGTATAAAATATATTTGACATTAATATAAAAAGGTTAATATTTAGCATACCTTTCAAATATTAATTATGAGGCTAAGCACGGCGTTGAGTTCTGCCACTGAACACAGATCTCTCTATCTTTTACTACTACTAATACTTAAGGGTAGGCAGAGTACTTATTAGGATTAGGATTATTAGGATTTGAGCGGTCGCCTTGGTCGCTGGTCGTATAAGCTGAGCTTCCCCCGGGCAACCGAGGGTCTCACCTGGCTGGACTGACCGCCCAGGTGGCAACCGCTCATCCTTCCCCCGTCCTTCCTCAGTCCCAAAGGCGACAATTTCCCCCGGGCCAGTGGCCCAACCCAAGGACACGCGCATAGTTATGCGCGGCGGAAGAAACCAACGGCCAGAGGGTCTTACCCTGACGCCGTATACCTTCTTCCCCACCCCGGAAGAGTGAAGAAGACTCGAAGATCGCCTCTAGAGTTCGGCAGAAAGTGGGGAACGGAACGTCTTAATATTATAAGTAGGTAACCTTTTTCATTTAGATAGCCATATGTAACTAGAAGTTGTCATGTTATCTTAATATATTACTTTTAATTTTATGTAAAAATTACAGTATTTTAATAAATATGTATATAAATATATAAATTTATTGTCTTTATCCATCAACGACAGCTAAATAGGATGGGACGGGACGGGACCCGACACACGACAGATAACCTTACAATCTAGATTATATGCGGATCAAATCAGTTCAACCTAACGATAAAATTTCTCTAATTACTATACCGATTACAACAACACTTATGTTGAAATGACACAAATATAATTAAGTATGGTTACTTTAAAAAAATCAGGCTATTTTCTTCGTTTTTATTAAATTATTTGAATAGATTTTGAAGCCAATCGTGGTGCAGGGGCACAAAGTGTGACTGTAAAATCCACTGGTTGTGGGTTTAATTCCCAGTTCCGCCACTGAATGTCTCAAGAACTCGACAGAAAGTGGGGAACGGAGTGTCTTAACACTAGGTTCCTCCTCTGCCTGCCCTTCTACATGCGAAAAAGCTTGAAGTCGCTCATCTTATTTATTTCACAGCCGCCTTCATCGTCGGCAATGGGTAATAAGGATAAAAATACAAATTACAATCTTGTATTGTCATCGTGGCAATGTAACAAAGTTTCTGTAAACGTGGTATAAGTTCGATAACCTCTCGGGAAATGATGATATTTAAATTAACCGCCCGCCCTGTTAAGACAAAGTGCGGTGTTTAAACCCACCACTTAATACGCTATTTAAAAGGAAAATGTGAACGGGACGTTTTAATGTAACCCTAATAATAGATTTTCTTTGTTGGGCATAACATGATGTTATTATTTTTAGTGATTCGTTGTATCGAATATTGTTTCATTGTCCGTATCTTTTAAGGAAAAAAGGAACCCTTATAAGATCACGTTTGGCGGTTTGTCAAAAGCCTTTATCCCGGGAACGCTTGGAGATATTTAAACCATATACTTAGATCAACGGTTGATTGATTTCCTGAAAACGTTTACTTTTAAACATATATGGCCGCTTATATCGCAAAAACCGCGTTTCTTACATATCTTACATAATTACACTAACTTTCATTTAAAATTAATTACTCCTGTAAACTTTTGAATCATATGTATTTTATTATTTTACAGTTTAATCCAGATCTAAATAGTTCAATTTGAACTTTTGATTTAAGCAATAAGGTTTAAAATCGATCACCACGTAAGCTGCATTAAATTAACTCGTGCCATAACATGAACTGGATCAAAGATAAAAATGCATTAATTGAAGAATTCTTTACATTGTAAATATGTGTGATGAAATAAATGTACTTATTTACATAGGAATATAAAACACTACACGCGCACTAACACGCGGCTTCGCACGTCTTAGCTATACGATTATTTGCTTACTTAATAGTGTTTACTATCTTGGACCGTTTCCAAAGAGGCGTGGGTTCGAATCCCGCTACGTTCAAATTTTTATACGTTTTCTTAATAAGTAGTGTTTAGGTATATTTAGAGAATATTTGTTGGTTGTTATAGTATAGTTATCTTCACTGTTCGCTACTAAATATATTGTAATATAAATCTTTTGAGATTCTATTTTCTTTAGTTAGCGGTAGGTATTTGCTATTGAAAAAGTGACCTATACGTTGCTCCAGCACTTCGTATATTTTCTACTGAAAGTCCAATACGAATCAATTCAGTAGATAAGTCCGAACAAACAGAAAAACAGACCGACGAAAGTTTTAAATAGTTCGTTTGTGTTTTAGTATTGTATAAATAACTTGAAACTTCCACGTGATAAACACGGTTCACTTCCATAATTTACACAATTTTATTCATGCGTGTAGATTTTTAATTATATATTTTTTTTAATTTTTTACTAAAATAAAAATTAATGTACATCTCATACATCAGATACAACAGGTCGTCAACAGGCCGCGGCCTACAACTTAGTATGTGGAATTTTAGTTCTAAAATTAAAAATCCCGTTCATTTCCCATTCCCGTAGGGTTTTTGAGAAAGCCTTTCTTAGTGCTCTACTTTCTAGGTTGCTTTCTAGGATGCTTCAATTTTCTGGGTCCAGATTTTTTTATTTGTCGTTTTCTGTGAGTCACTCAAGATTTAAAATTCAAATTCAATTTAATTCTTTTTGATTTTATTTATTTTGATTTTATTCAGGAAACTGGTGTTAAGACACTCCGTTCCCCACCTTCCGCCGTATTCTGGAGGCGTGCATGTTCAGTGGTGGAACTTAACGTCGGGTTTTGCCTCGACAATAGAGCGAAGAAACGGAAATATTAATTTAAATAATAATTCCATTTCCTCGAGTGGGGATCGAACCCACAACCAGTCGCTTTTCAGTCCATTTTGTGCCCCTACGCCACGACTGGCCTGTACCATTCCTATTATGATTATATTACGGATCTATTTACTAAATAACTACGTCACAAAATTACGTCAAATAAGTGACACAAATATGTCAATATATTATGTAGGTCGCGTATTGGTCATATAAATGATAGTAATCATATTAAAAAACATAAGTACAATTGACATTGTGACCTCTATCTTTACATCATTTTTTTTTAGTCTAGGGACCTACTTTTATAGAAACGCAAAATGTTTAAAATAAAAATAATAGTTAGTTTCCAACCGCCTTCTTTTCAATATTAACGCCGTGTGATCCCGGCCTAGAATAGGATCATCCTGGTACTGGTGGTGTCGTAAGAGGCGGCTAAAGTATGTGTGGTAGAGTCACGTCAGGTTACTATCAGGTGACCCGAACGCTCGTTTGCCGTGTCTTTTCCATAAAAAAAAAATTAACTTAATATGTGTTTAAAACTTCCCATTAGGACACTCACGTTTCTCACCTTCCGCAGAATCCTCGAACCGTTGCGTATTCAGTGGTGGAACTCAACACCGCGCTTGGCCTCTTTACCAGAGCGAGGAAATGAGAACATGAACTATTCCATTTCCTTGTGGACTCCTTCCGTCGAAACCCACAACGTGCCGCGTTTATAATTGCATGCTTGTGCCCTACGCCAAGTTATACAAGTCCTAAAGTTTTGAATTCTTTCGAAATTCCAAAGTTCTCTCTACTTTCTCCGCTATAAGTAGACTATGATAAGTAAGTTTATTATTTTAATAATTACACATTTTATTTCATGATTAATTACAAAATATTAATAAATAATAATTTCCCTTTAAAAACGAGACAATTGCGGCGTCAGATTCCAAAATTCCGCAAAAAGAGTAGAACGGAAATGCCTCATTAGCTTCGGAGTGTTATAACACTAGGTTCCCAGGTTCCCTCTGCCTACCCTGGATACAACGTGAAGCTAAGGCGAGAAGTATATGTCAGTAGATACATAATGAACTATAAAGATAGATCATATATACTTAATTATACATATTTAACCTCCAACCTACAGTTATCGTTAACTGCATTAGTTAGGTTATAACTAGTTGAAAAAGGTATTAAATGTTTCTCCTTATATCAGATGAGATCAGTCAGAGGTTCCCTCTGCCTACCCTGCTGTGTGCCATATACAGCGTGAAGGTGATTCTACATAAATTATAACTTATAGGCTTACTAATTTTAACTTAAATTATCTATATAAATAAAACATATCTATACAAAAATGCAGAATTAACAATTAAAAGAAAACCTTCCAATGCTACCCTAAATTTGATATGTTCGTGTAAATTTCTTTTCATATTACATCAGATATTTCTAATGTGCATTTTAATAAGGCGTGCGCGCGCGCAGCAACCTTTGGAGCGTATTGCATTAGACGGTTAGATGTTTGTTTACTAACAGTTGTGTTGCCGTCTCGCTCTTTCTTCATGAGGTAGACAGAGATAATAGATGAGGCGTCGTTCTTTAAATTTTGTATATTATAGTACATGTAATTTGTTTTTTAATAATAACGCCGATTCATATGGTTAATTTGGAAATTAGATATAAATTATTTTTTTCTTTTTATTAATGTATTTTTGGGATTTTGTTTCTTTTTATTTCTTGTTGAAAATTTCTATCTTATGTAGGTTAAATGTATGACACACAGTTTAAAAATTATATTATATCAGATGAAAATTCATCTGATATAATATATAGTAAGCTTTTCTATAATTTTATTATCATTTTTTTTTAATATGAATATTACAAATAGGTATATGTATAGATGGTATAAAAGACAAGATGATGATAAATATGTATTAGAGGCTGTCGTGGCACAAAGGCATATAGCGTTAGATTGTAAACACGACGGTTCTGGGTTCAGGTGTACAGATGTAATGTTTAATATTTTCCTATCCTCGTTTTGGTAACTCGGCGGAAAATGGGAAACGGGAGTGTCTAAACACTAGGTTCCCTCCCTTGCTATGTGCGGAATGTAGTGTCCAGTTAAAAAATAAATATATTTATTATAACAGACATACTAAGTCGTGAGTCGTGGCACAATAGTACAAGAGAATGTATGCAAGCAGTTTATATCTGTGCAAGTATTCGTGACATAAAATTCCTTAGTCTGACGTTTCTTAGAAAAGTATCTTAACTAATAAAGTGCCAACACTATAAAATACTCTTACAGTCAGCCATTTCTTTCTGTACATACTAAAAATAGAAATGAAAATTAATTTTCAACTTTCAGAAATCCACTGATTTCTTATTAATATATAATTTAATATATCAAATTGATTAACTATTAAAAATCTGACTGACTGACATAACTGACCTTCTACGAGTTCAGTAACACATTCTAAACTGCATTTCTTGGCGTGGCTCTCTGCGACACGTGATGGCGTAAGCCGGGTGTCTGTTGCATCATTGTATTAAATGGATGTAGACACATATAATAAATTAATAATTAAATTACATTTTCTGAAAACTTAATAGTAAATAACTTTTTTATTTGTTATTTGGTTCTTCTTGAATAATTAATTAATTAATTTTTTACACCCCCTTTGAATTTTCCTTTGGCCCTACATTTGGATTTTGGATCACTGCTTATAAAAAATATTCCTTATATTCCACGCCATCGTGGAACAGAGTCTGTAAGCGTCGTAGGAATTGATATACATAAATTATTTTCATTGCTCCACTCTAGCCTCCGCACAGACAGCTTCACGCTGTATCCTACACAAAACAGTAGGCAGAGGAAACCTAATGTTAAGACAATCCGTTTTCCACTTTACGCCGAGTTCTGGAGGCATTGCGTCTTGAGTGGGCGAACTCAATGCCGTGCTTTGCCTGCCCACCAGAGCGAAGAAATGAAAATATAAATTTAAAGAAATATTTTATTTTCTCAAGTAGTGATCGAACCCACAACCAGTTGCTTTATAATCCTCTTTTTTCGTTGGAAATAAAAATTACATTCGCTCTTTCAAAATTATAGTTTTTTTCATCTTCACGCTGTATTCCGCATACAGCAGGGCAGAGGGAACCTAGTGTTTTTACTCTAGTTTCCCCATTAATAATAGCTAATCTTCTAATACATATATATTTATGTAGTAAATCTAATGCAAGTTGCAAATCTTGTTTCGTCATATTAGGTACTAGGTTGTATTTACAAACAACTTCTTACACAATATAATTATTACCCGTTACTACTCTCAGCTATCAATTTTCTATGAAGGCATAGAGTATATAGTGTATGTATCTATATAAAATATTGTTATTGTAATTTTTTAATTTATCAAAAATAAAAAAAAAATAAACAAAAAAGTCATTATTTATTTAATTTATTTTTCTTTTTTTTTAAATTAAATGAATAAAAAGGTGCCTAACTATATCTTAGTAGCGTCATTGTAAGTCTTAATAATTGAATTATAATTTGAATGCTAACGCCGCTCTTTGTCTCGATACCAGAGTTAAAAAAATTAAAATATTTAATATCTTCGAGTTAAAATCGAACCATCAACCTTTCGCATTTACACTCACACTGCGCCACGACTGACCTCATAATATTTATAATAATCGTTAATATTTATTATATTTAAACTTATTTGTCGATCAAACACAACGAGATACAAAATAAATGAGTAAATCAATGTATTATTGTCTTACGCTTTATCGATCTTGCCCTTGAATATGGTTTACAGCATCAATGAACTTAATGTAGCGAACATTACATACTAAAAAATATGGTGATAAAAATATTTTTTTATTAAATAAGTTAAGTTTTAAGTAAAAATGTAATAAAATATATGAACATTTTAAGTTTTTTTAAATAATTATTATATCGCCATTAAAAAAAATACTGCAGTGTATTTCATATTTTGTTACGTAGGTGATATATATTTTTTATATAAATATAAATACGTTATAAAGAAAAACAGTATAAGGGTTACGGCTTCAAATATCATATACCAGAATACTTAAAGTTCAATATTATATGTAAAATTCCGTTCAGCGGCGGAGCTTAACGTCGCTACCACAACGATAAAATGAAAACTAAAGTTCCACCGAGTGGATTGTTTGGTGGTAATTGTAAAATTTCAATTAAAACAACTTTCATACACGCAAACCAGTGATATTTTATCACTTAAATTAAAACAAAACGTTTTAGCTCCAATACATTTTTTTCTTTTCCTTTTAGATGCATAATTATCGAACAATGAAACCTAGGGAATAGATTAATAAAAAATATATTACAACACGATTATTGTATTAAATAAAAAATTGAAGAATTTTGTTTTTACACTTTAAAAAAAAATTATAAAGCCAATAGGAAAAGTAATATCGCCGCCAACATAAAAAGACGCATGCGCAGGCCGAACGATCATTCAAGATCTGAACGTCACTATCGATAGTCAATAAAAAGGTTCATATTGTTCCCGTTTTAAGTATATAGTGTTGTGCTGTGATTTTGTATTTGTTTTTTCTTGTTTAGTTTTAATAAATTATAAGTGAGTATTTTATTTATTAATTGTATATATGTACTAGTTAGGTAAAGAACAATCGTATGAAAATAGGTAAAATTGTTTTCTTTTTTAATTTGTCTTAAATAAGTAGGAAAATTTGAATAATACCGTTTTATATAACGTAAAATCAATGTAAGCGGTAAGCTTACATCAGATTATACTACAAACGGTTTTTTTTTTGGTATTGACTTATGGGTAAATTATAAATGATAAATTATATAAAATTTAGTAAATTATGTATAATATTGTATAATATGTATAATAACTTTAGATACTATTATGTATAATAATTATTATTATGTATAATAACTCAAATTTAACTTTTTTTTCTTTAAACATCAAAGCTGAAAAATTTATACAAAAAATCCGTTTTTTCTTACATTATTACTTAGTCACATTCAAACTATATAATAATAAAAAAAAATCTTAATATTAACTTAATTTGCCCGCTTATTTTTATTTATGAACTGCTTCAAAGAAGTATAAGAATGTAGATCGCGGGTAGATTATATTAGATCGATTTAATTTTAAATTAAACAATTTGTTACTGCGGAGTACAAAATATGTAAGACGTTAAGCTTAAAAAAAAGAAAAATTGTTTTTTTTTAATGATTTTTATTATGGTTCATAATGTATAAGGGTAATGCTATTAAAAACATAACGATATTTATTAATATATTTATATTTACATGTTTGCTAGTAGTTATTATATATATTATTATAACATATTTATTATTATAATATCAGCATAACTCCTTTTTAAGGGCGTTGTGCCGTAAGAGCACAAAGTGTGATTGTGAACGCGACACGAACTCGACGACGTGGGTTCGTATTCGATGAAATGTTTTTTTTAAATGTTCCAATTTGTTTCGCTCTGGTAATGAGGTAAAGCAAGCTGGTGAGTTCGCAATGCCTCTGCGGAAAATGGAAGCGGAGTGTCGTAACACTACGTTATCTTTGACTTAAATAACGTCGTTTTAGTCGAATGTAGAAAAAAAAATATAAACATATTTTTAAATTAAGAAAATTCATTAAATTGGGTATCGCTGTCTAAGGAGTAGTTGATCTTTGACGTTTTCTCTAGAATGCGGACAAACATACGTAACATCAGTATATCATCAGCGGCACGAAGTGTGACTGTAAAACCGACTGGTTGTGGGTTCGATCCCCATTCGAGGAGATGAAATATTTACTTAAATTTATATTTCCATTTCTTCGCTCTGGTGTCGAGGCTAAGCGCGGCGTTGAGTTCTGCCACTCAACACGCAATGCCTCCAGAATTCGGCAGAAAGCGGGGAACGGAGTGTCTTAACACTAGGTTCCCTCTGACTACCCTGCTGTGTGCGGGATACAGCGTGAAGCTGATTTTTTTTAATATAATGGTGGCGTAGCTGGAGGGGGTGCGAGCCGTGCAGTCAGACAGAGACATCAAAAGAAAAGGGGCATCAATGTCTACGATCAATTTTTCTATTTTTTTTTCAATTAAGAATCATGAAATGTACAAGAAAAATGAGAGAATGAAAATGAAAAATACAATCTCGCTATCATGTCACTATTACTAGCCTACTATTGATTTTGAAAATGTGATTAATGACTTTGCTAGTCAAAAACGCGTAATGTCCGTTTTTAAATTTATTAAATAATGTTTACCAAAATCTAATGTTATATAACTTATATAGTTATTATAGTTTTGAAGCAAGAAAATATTATATATCTATTTTACTGTGTTTTGAAATCTGAAATTATTTTGACCATTTTAAAGGGCATCAAGTCCTAAGCCGCACCAGGCAACGATTACCCTAGCGTCGCCACTTCAGGTTTATATTAAATATAAACCAGTAGTTCTTGACATTATCGCGTTAAACCAAATAAACACTTCAGGTTTATATTTAATATATATGTGTTTTTTTGGTTTAACGCTTTAATGTCAAGAACTACCGATACTCTCTTACTCTCTTAGCTTCTTTTCTTCACGTGGAATAAGGGATGGGTAAAAAATAAATCATACAAGGCTATAAATATAAACCTAGTAAGAGCTTCTACTCTTCAATTTTTAACAATTTTAAAGGTAACTTACGGCGTTAGGTACCGCCGTGACTCGGTTTACTCAATCGATAGAACACACCTATTGTATTTACCTATAGTCCTTATGCTACGATATCGGAAAGTATACAATTAAAAACGTAATAAGGGCATCTTAATGTGTTAAAACTTTATTTCGTCTTTCATATATACCCACAATGAATAAGTATACTGGAAGGCTATTGTAATTTATTAGGTGGGAAAAGAACATAGGTTCAAATCTAGTTGCGTTAATAATTTTGCAACCCAAACACGGAGTTGAGTATCGCCACCAACACACAATGCCCCAAAAATGGGAAAAGGCTGTGCGGGAAAAAGCGTGAAGCTATTTTTAATGTAATTTCAAGAACTTCCAATATAAACAGTAAATATTAAACCAAAAAAACTCCGGACAAGTACGAGTCGGGGTATCGAAGGTCCGATACAAAAACAGAGGATCTCGAGCTTTTTCTAAAATTTAAGCATAGCTTAGCCAGAGCCAAATTTTTTACCCCTTTTAAGGCTATTATTTTTTTAGGATTTAACTACAATTCTATAGAATTCAGTTTCAGTTTTTTTCCTGAACTAGTACCACCTGAAGATGCAAAATTTCATAATTCTTGGTCAACCGGAAGTACCTTCTTAATTTTGATTCTCTATAGTGTCGAAATACGTGTTTTTTGTTGTATTGAGGACATCATTGCCCAGTGGAACAGCAGTTGGCTGTAAACGAGATGGTCGTGGGTTCCATTCCCACTTGTAGGAGGATTTATTGTGATTTTATAACTGTTATAAGACAATACGCATTACTCAATGTCCCTAATTTGGACGGAAAGCATAGAAAGGAGTGTCTTAGCACTAGGTCCCTGGTTACCCTACTATGTGCAGGATACAGCGTAAAAATACCTTCCTTACAAGCTTTCTTGCAAAGCATTGCATCTTTTGATATATAACTAACTATTTTATGTACTAATGATAAAAAAATTTAAATATCAAGATATTCACGTTTGATAACCGCTGCTCTATTCCTACCTTCTGTTTTTTTTTCTAAAGTTAATATTTTTTTGTTTACTTTTCACTATATTCCGCAAATAACAGGGTAGGCAGAGGTAACTTAGTGTTAAGACACTAAAATTTATTTGAATCCCATCGTCGTATATGTGCCTTGTTAATTTACCCCGCTCTAGTACGTTAAAAAGCGGCGTTGAGTTCCGCCGATCAACCAACGTCTGGAATACGCAAAGAAAATGTAGATCACAGTGTCTTGACACTATATTATCGCTGACTACTCTGTTATGCGTGAAACTTTAAAAAAACTTGATATTTCACAAAATTAAGTAACAATTACGATATTTACTGGAGTACAATGACTTCTAAGTTAGCATTGGTATATACAAAATGTACTGTGTAGATAGTGTTTTACTTCTTAATTAAATCTAATCTTATTTACGGTCATTTGCCTTTATTTCAAGTATTTTGACCTTATATAAGAGTACGAGCTTCTATAATAAAAATAATATCATAATCGGCGTGGCGTCTCGTAATTCGTAGGACAGTTGGTTGACATTAGTGTTTAACTTAAAATGTGTTTTAAACTTGTTATTTATTAATATTGTAAATTTAAAGAAATTGATTAATTGATTCTAATTAGAGAGATTGAATAATAGTCGTTTCATTTCTCTAGTAGGAAGACCAGATGCGGTGTTAAATTTAGCTATTCAGCCTATAATGTCTTGAAAATTTGGCAAAAGGTTAGGAACGGTGTCTAACTTTAAGTTTCCTAGGTTCCAGGATATCCGATATATCGTATAAAGCATACCGAAGCAAAAAAAATATTGTTTATTTTTTTAACATAAATTGAAAACAGTTTGTTTTTTTTTAAAAGTAATGATAATTATAAGACTTATATCGATAATTGCAATTTGTTTTTTTGCCATGATTTTTTAAAGTATAACTAATATATTGTTATACGTTTTAATTTCAGAAATGCGTGTATGTGTAGTCGGCGCGGGCGCAGCTGGTCTGTGCGCTGCAAGACATCTCCTCGCGGATCCTTGTGTGTCAGATGTCGATGTTCTAGAACAATCCGCCCAGCTGGGCGGCACTTGGGTTTATACTGAGAACGTGGGCTACGATGACTTCGGTTTACCTATCCATACTAGCATGTATAAGAGTTTGAGGTGAGAATAGATTTTTTAACTTTTTTCGTAGCATCAAGCTGTACTCCGCGCATAGCAATGTATGCAGAGGGAACCTGGGAACTTTGTGTTAAGACCCTCTATTCCTCACGTTCGGCGGTGCTTTACTCTCTAATCAAAACTCCCTCCGAATAGGAATCCAATCCACAAATTTCGGCTTCGCATTGTGCATGCCAGTAGTGAGGAGCAGAGTGTCTTTATACTTTGTTTCCCTCCGCCTACCCTGTGTGCGGGATACAGCGTGAAGCTGATTTTGATTTAATTTTTTATATTTTTATTTTGTACGTGTTCACGTGTCCAGGGAACATCACCCGATCGGATGTTTAATAACCACATGACATTTATCTAATAGTAATAATTGCAAATAATTAATTATTATATTAATTTTAAAGACGATTAACAGTTGCTAACTAGCTAGGTTCAGAAGGCAATATATTAAATACCCGATAAGCAATATGGGATAGTCTAAGTGGCACTCTTATACAATATTAATATTTATATTAATATAAAGGCCAGTCGTAGCGCAGGGGCACACAGTGTGACAGTAAAACCGATTGGTTGTTGGTTCGATCGACCACATGAGGAGATGAAATATTTACTTAAATTGATATTTCCATTTCTTTGCTCTGGTGTCTCCTCCAGAATTCGACAGAAAGTGGGGAACGGAGTGTCTTAACACTAGGTTCCCTCTGCCTACCCCGCTGTGTGAGGGGTACAGCATGAAGCTGATTTATTTACTTATTTTATTAATATAAAATGTATTTTAAAAAAATAAACTTAATTCAAATAGATACTTGTCAATTATCTGTGGCTTACGCAGCTGTCAGGTACATGGCCCCTTCGAAAATAAGTAAATCTATCTCGAACGTAGTAAAATATATATTTTTTGTATGTCGTTTTTATAATTTCACTTTATCTAAGCATCGAATCATATAAGAAATAACTAAAACATATAAGACCAACCGTAAAAAGGGACTGTAAATGCCACTGGTTGTGGGAAGGTTTCCAAGAAGAGTGGGTTCAAATCGTGCTATTTCTTATACATTTTCCAAAAAAAAATGTTTTTCTATATTAAATCTATTCAAATGCCAAATATACTGAGTCCCAAGTGAAATACGATATCCACAATTAGTTCATACAACATTATCTTAAATGGCCTGAATTATTTATTATATTATATGTATGTTATGTGTGATGTAAAGAAATTTTATCATTCCGATAGAAATTGCACTTCGATCTTCACTTATTGATAGCTTTTGTTAACGTAATTCTTATCTGTTTAATATATTGTATTACACGCTTGTTTGTCACTCTTATTTTTAATTTAATTGGTTGTATTACTTTTTTCCCCACTTTCACTATGTATCCCGCGCAGGGAAGGTAGAGGGAACGTGGGAATCTAGTGTTAAGACACCATGTTGTTCCCATTTTTTTTTCACACTTCCGTTCCCTACTTTCTGCCAAATTTTGAAAACATTGCGTGTTGAGCGGTGAAACTCCTACGCCGCGCTTAGAAATATTTCATTTACTCGAGTGGGAATCGAATCCACAACCTATCACGTTTCTAGTCACAGGCGTGTGCCCCTGCGCCACGACTGGTATCTGGTATTCCATGTTTTTTTTTAAGTGGTCGAATTTTTTTATCTTTAATTGTAAACATTATGAATCAAACAGTCCACACCAGACGATTTTTTATCTCAACTAAAATTACGTCTCAGGTCGGAGGGTATTTACGGGAAAGATTTATAATTTTTGATTTTATATATATATTTAAAAAAAAATTTTAAAAAAACATCATGTTGAATTTTTTTTATTCTCGTGAAAATCAAAGACCTTATAAAATTAAACATAAATTTTAATTAATAAGATTGTAAATAATAAAAAAGGCAACATTATTAGTTAACGATATTTCACATTTATACTAAAACCAGGAAAGTTTGAGTTAGTGACACAACACTCCGGTTTCATATTTGAAACAATAGTAATGGTCTCGTAATTTAGACGAAAAAATTATATTAAGTATTTCATTCCTCCAAGGAGGTATTGAACCATTGAACCTCAGACGTCACGTTTACAGCCAGTCGAACCCCTACGCCAGAACCAAGGTCTCTCAAGCAATAATGATAATAAATGATTATAAGTAATGATGAAATATTTTAAGGTGAAAATCGAAATGTTAACTTTTTTCCAGGACCAATCTTCCAAAAGAAATAATGGGGTTCCCAGACTTCCCTATTACAGACGGTGACAAATCCTACATACCTGCTAAGGATATGCTCTCCTTCTTACAGCTGTACTCAGACAAAAATGGAATAACGCAACATATTAAAGTAAGTATCGTTATCGTTTTAAGTATCTATTTCTAATTTAGATATATTTAGATTTATGAGGCGAGTCGTAGCGCAGGGGCACAAAGTTATTGTGAGCGCGACAGATAGTAGATTCAATTTCCACACGACAAAAAGAAATATTATTTATTTTTGTAAGAAGGCAAAACGCGGTGTTGAATTTAGCCACTCACCACGTAATGCCACCAGAATTCGGTGAAAAGTAGGGAGCTGAGTGTCTGAACACTAGGTTCCCTCTGCCTTCCCTGATATGAATACAGCGTGAAGCCAAAAGAAAAAGAAAACAACCTTCAGGTTTTCATTTGACAACAAGGCCAAAGTCGTAAGTAAATATCTAATCTAAAATTTAAGTATATATCCATTATTTCATTTGTTTATATTTTATTTGTATGTTGAATAGCATTCCTTATAACTCCAGAAGAGAATAAATAAACATGTTGTTTGTCTCTCGTTCGATTCCCTTGCAAAAACAATAAGTTATCAAAAGCGGATATTATTATGCTGATATGTGATGTACTTACAATAAATTACATTTTTTATATATATGAACATACGATATATATATATATATATATATATTTATATATATATATATATATATATATATATATATATATATATATAGACGTGGTTGTTTTAGCTTTAGGCTGTATCCCTCACATAGGAGAGTAGGCACAGGGAACCTGGTAACCTAATGTAAAGACAAGATACTCCATTCCGATTAAGACACTTCCGTTTACCACTTTCTGTCGAATTTTGAGTGTTTTTTTAATTCGTTGAGTAGCGAAACTCAATGCCGCGCTTTGTTCGTTACCTAAGCGAGGAAATGAAAGTATTAAATAGTTAATTTCCTCGTATGGGTATCGAATCTACAACCTGTCGCGTTTACAGTCGCACCCCTGCGCCGCTGCGCCACGACTGGCCTTTATATAACTTATTGTATATTTTACAGCGGCCCAGCGTGTAAGAGCTATGGTAGTAGGTTCTTAATTATTATTTTCAACCTTCACGCTGTATCCTGTATGTAGCAAGATAGGCAGATAGAACCAAGTTTTAATATAATTAAATATTAATTTCCTCGAGCGCGAATCAAACCCATAACCTGTCGCGTTCACAGTAATACGCCACGACTAGTCTATTTTGTTTACTTAAAACTCTTTATTTTTACAGTTCAAACACCATGTACAACAAATAATACCAAAACAAGGATTGACTCGTGAGTTGTGGGATGTGACGGCCAAGGATGTAGCAACTGGCGTGTCCACTACTAAAGAATACGACTATGTGTTCGTATGTAACGGCCATTATAATACTCCTTTCATACCTAATATACCAGGATTGAAGGAATTTAAAGGTTGGTTTTACTTTTTTGTTTTTGGGTTTTATTGTATGCTAGTTTGCTTTATTTAAAACTTAAAACAATTTACAGACGTCAACTAGGTCTGTTTCACCCATTTTGTCTACTATATATATTTTGATTTAACATTTTAAAAATTGTATTATTGGTTTCCTCCAACAGCCATTTTTAATTTGTGTCTCCGTATCCCGCTAAATACGGGGTACAACGTGAAAATGTCTGTCGTGTCTTAGGGGCACAAATCAAAATCTTGCTACATACTTTTTTTATACATGTATTTATAATATATGACTTGACTCCACTCCCTAATATACACCTCCTTAAAAAAAATTCAAATTTCTAAGATCAATTCTTTTGTCTGTGGGTTGTCTGTCATAAAGAAAAGAATACATAATATGAATAAACACTACAGGCGATGTAATGCACAGCCACGACTACAGAGTACCATCGATCTTCACCAACAAACGCGTCCTCGTGATCGGAGCTGGACCCTCAGGGATGGACATTGCTTTGGAGATCACCTCCGTCACCCAGAAGGTCATCCTCAGTCATCATCTGAAGGAACAGCCTAAATCTGTGTTCCCTAACAACTTGGTACAGAAACCAGATGTGGTGAAATTAGATGGTCACACCGCTGTATTTAGAGATGGCAGCCAAGAAGATATAGATGTTGTTTTCCTTTGTACTGGTAAGTAATAAAAATAAAACATTATTTTTATTTCTTTAAGCTACACGCTGAACCCCAGATATATGCTATGGTATGCTAAGGGAACATGGGAGCCTAGTTTTAAGACACTTCGTTCCCCAAGCACTGCCCGATTTTCGATACAGCGTGTTGAGCACAGTGGGAACCTAGAGTTAGAAGTCTCCATTCCTCAATTTTTGCCAAATTTTCGAGGCATTGCGTTTTGAGTGGCGGAACTCAACGCTGCAAACGTAGCATCATACTTATTTTTACATTATAAACAAATATTGTCCCCAGGCTACCTCTACAACTTCCCATTCCTCCACGACTCTTGCGATATCGTGGTAGAAGATAACTGTGTGGAGCCACTGTACAAGCATCTCGTCAATATACAGCATCCGTCGATGTGCTTTATTGGCGTGCCGTACTATGTCTGCGCATTTTCAATGTTCGATTTACAGGTAAAAATTATAAACTATAGATTTAATTTTTTTAATAATAACAAAAAAATGCGCTAGTAGTTTGAACCCATCATGGCACAGTGGCACAAGTAACAGTAAGCGCGACTACATAGGCAAAGCCTCGAATAAAAGCTAGTATTATATCTTACGTATTCTACAGGTACGGTACTACGTCCGATCTATGAACGGCACCTTCAAACTACCTACTTCTGAAGAAATGATGCAGCACTGGGAAGAAGAGAAACGAGATCGTGCAGCTCGCGGCTATACCAAACGACAAGCACATATGATGGGGCCAGATCAGGTATTTAATTATTGATTATATTGTTTTTTTTTCAGCTTCACGCTGTATCCAGTATATAGGTCATACATAAATTGTGTCAAGACATTCTATTCCTTAATTTTGGTCAATTTTCGAGACGTTGCTCGTATATTGGCGGACTTCAACGCCGCATTTTGTCATTCCAGTTCGCGCAAATAAAAGTCCCATAATCATCGTTTACTGCCATACTCTCTGCCTTTACGAGTAGAATATGGAGAACGGAGAGTAGTTTCAAGTCTAACACTAAATTCTTTCTACTTTACTATGCGAGTAAAAAAATAAATCTTAGCCATTAGCTTTGATACATCACCATTTAATTTAATTTAAAATCAACTACTTCTCCTGACAGTTGGCAACAACATACCATTAAAGAAAAAAAATATCTATATATGTACAAACATACAGGTAGGTAGGTTATATGTTACAAATATCTCATAAACGACACACTAGTTCAAAGTAAAACAAGTTTTTAGAACCAATTTCTGCATTCTGTTGACGTTTCATGACCATTGCTCGAGTCGTAATGGGTAGTTAGAACTAATTAACTCTTATATAGCGTGTTCGTGAAGTTGCAGTAGTTTCCTATATCGCATTTCAATTCAAGGTTTTGTCATATAAGAGGACTTTTAAGCCGACTTCTGTAAAAGGAGGTTCACAATTCTCTCAAAACAGAAAACATTTTTATGTTTCTTTTTTTAACTTAAAATCTGATGCTTACCATGTGTCAATTTAATGAAACAGTACAAGAAACTTATTACAATATCAGATTACTAAGCTTTGTTGTTTGTATGCATGTATAAATGTTTTTTTAATTATTTTTATATATTTTTAAAATTTCTACAACGTATGCCTTTGCCCTCGTGTTTCTCTTGCCTTGGCTTTGTCCGCATGAAAGTGACATAATTTTTTAATTTATGAATCGACTTAAATAACGCAAACGCTAAATATTGAACGAAATTCACCAAAATACAACGGTAAAAACCTGTATTTAAATCGGTTAAGCCGTTTCTGCGATTATCATGCACAAATGCACATACAAACCGACAAAACAGACACACCGACAAATAAACAAAACAATTATAAATCCTTGTTATAGATATATTATAGAACCCTATTCTATAGCGTTGATAAATTTATATTATAATTTTAATTCAACTTTATAATATATTCTTATACATTATAATATGCTTGCGAATAACTTTTAAATAGGTTTGTCTAATAGTATAAACTTCAATCAACCAAAAGGCAGGGTATTACGTATCGCTCGCCCAAGAGAGCGGCGCGGAGGCGTTACCCGCCGTCTTCACGACCATCCACAATCACTCCAGTCAGAAGTTCCTGGACGACATCGCGGGTTTTAGACACGATGTGTATTCTTTAGTCGATGATAAGAGTTTTGTATGTTATCGGCCTTAAGTTTGAAATAATAAGGCTTTTGAGACATTTAGATTACGATGTATAAACGTGTTATACCACTACAATACTTTGTGTAATTTAATGCGTTAGTAACTTTATTAAATTTATAAGAAAGTAAAGTAAAAAAACAAAAATATAATATTATATTGAGATATTAATTGATTTTGACTAAAACTAAAATTTTGTTTTTCTATCCATTTCTTCTTATTTTCTATCATTTACTGCATTTAGACATAAAGATATATGATTATATATTATCTTGAATAACCAAAAATAAACAAGTTAAAACGTCTAAAATTTCAAAATGTTTATTTTTATTTAATCATGAATGGATAAGAGTTTAAAAATATACATACAATGAAAAAAAAAACATTTAAAATTAATACACATTTTTTATTAACCATATAAATACTATATAAATATTTTTAACTATTCACTTTTAATTTAATCAATTATTGGAATTAATAAAATTTAAGACAAAAACATGAAATCAATAATTTAATGTTATAAACCTGTAGTTCGAATTGAAAATAACTTTGTTGGAGGCTGTATTATCATTAGGATAACAGTTTCAATGTGCTTACTGTAACTGAGCTGCGGTTCCAGTTACACGTTCCAAGTCCACATTCCGAATTTTGGAACGTGTCATATCTATACTTATACTCTATTCACGAAGGCGTGAGATAAAAGGTAAACACGTCAAAAACAAGTTGTTTACATGTCACGGTTGATGGAGTTACTATATAAATTTTAGGAAATATTCATTTATGGATTCATCGAAGTAATATACTAAATTAATGAAAGTATTATCTTATTATAGAAATAGAATACCGGTGAAACGGGAAAAAAATACAAAAATCACAATTTTTTTACACTACAATAACCAATTTAACGTAATCACATTTTTTTTACACTAAAATTTCGACGTAGCTTGGCGAGAACGTATGGCTTAGTGGTCAGAGCGCCTGGTCGGTTTCCAGGAGGCGCGGGTTCGAGTCCCGCTACGTTCAAATTTTTATACGTTTTGTAAATAAGCATAACATCCGATTATTTTCGTTAACAAATTCTAAAATACAGGTTAGGTTAGAGAAAGGTAAAATAAATTCAAATAAATGAATAAAGTCTAATCTCAGGGACTACTGATTTCATTCACAAAGAAAGATTATGTTAGATATCTGTCTATTTGTTGAGGAGGTTAACGTATTAATGAAACACCTGTAATTGTACCTACGGTCACAATTATTACAATACAGTACAATTCTTGGTTATTTTTATTGGACCACGCTTAGTAAAAGCTAGTGATAAAATTATGTATTTTTTTTTAGCTTCACGTTTTATCCCGCACATTGCAGGGAAGGCAGAGGGAACCTGGAAACCTAGTAATCTGAGAAACCTAGTAAACTCCGTTCCCTCCCGTTTACACATTTCCGTCTCTCACTTTCCGCCGAATTCTGGAGGCATTGAGTGATGAATGGCGAAACTTGTCGATGTGTTTTGTTTCCTTAGCAGAGCTAGTCAATGCATAATATTAAATATTTCATTTCTTCGAGTGGGAATCGAAACCACAACCCGTCACGCTTATAGTCGCACGCTTTAACAAATAATCATTGGGTAGGTGGATGAAAATAGAAAAATGTAGTGTCATAGCCTCCATTTTTATTATGATTTCGGTTCATTATAAGAACAAAAGCATATCACCTTCACCTCCAACCACTACCACCTTGATTTGAAATGACGTTTAAGTATTTTAATATTTTAACATAAGTACTAAAGAATCGATCTCAGATTATGGAAAAAATATGTTAGTTTAAGTTTAAGCCTCGCCTGGTATTACCAAGACACGCAACAGCGTATCCAGCCAAGTTAAAAAACTACAAACGCGCATTTGAAGTTGCTTTTGAGCCCTTCATAATAACAAATAGATTACTACTAACATAATAAAAATAAACGTCGGTAGTACTCCTTGGAACGCTGAAGAGCAAAATCTACTTTTATAATATATAAAAAAAACTGGAGCATATTTGGTCGTTCAAATAGATAAAGATGGTTGGCACAGTAATATGACCTAAATAATATTTATGTATATATATATATATATATATATATATATATATATATATATATATATATATATATATATATATATATATATATATCACATAATATTTTTTTAAAATGAAAGGATAAAATAAAATTCATTATTTTTTTTTATTTACAAACAGCTTATGTAAAAATAAAACTACAGACAACAAAAATATATTTATTGCAAATGTCAACAAACCAAATAAATATGTATAAATATAAATATTATTTATTTACCAAAGTACCAGGAGTTCATAACGCAGTAGGAGCTGGTTGTGTCTTCAACGCAACGATCGCAACGTCTTGATCCTTTCACTTGAAGAACGTGACTAGTATTGAAATAATATTAAATGATAAATTACTCCTAATAGCTTTGCTTGCGACTTTACTGCATGGGATAGTAAATTGATTTCACATTTTTATTTAAGAACTGATTAATAAAACCATTAACTAAAAATTAAAAAAAAATAACTATTTAGTTTATTTTTTTATGCCAATAGTTCTAATACCAGTTTACTATTATAAGCAATGACAAATAAAATAAAAATAAAATCGGTGTTAGCAATTTCTAAGGTTAGTGTGCACAAACGCAGAAACACATAGATATCAAATTTATAAATATTTTACTAAGGCTCTATTAAATTAATAAATTCTTCTAATAATCGTTTTTCTCATATATGTTCCATATAAGTACAGACGTCGGTCGCTTACATTTTTATTATATGTATCGATAATAATAGTTGTTTGTATTGAAATGAGGCCGTTTTGTCGTATTAAGGTTATCTTAAAAGAAGCCTTGATATTAATATTTCAACGGTTCTTTCTGTTTTATTGTAATTTTATAATTGTACTAGTGGGCGCGCGTGGTTTCGCCCGATTTCGCACCCTTAGGCGTGATTTTTTTTGGTCCCGTCTACCCGTGACCACGGACTAGTGCAGAGTGTTCGAAACGTCGGATTCCCAAAATATATTATACTAAATATACGCGATTAATCCGGTTAAATAGTTATATTTATATTTTTTAAAGATAGAATCAACAGATTGGTTCAATTAATTCATTCAAATTAATCCTTCTTTATTTTAAGTCAACACTTTCTAAACAAATAATTCTAACCTGTACTGAGTACCTTAACATTTTTTTTTTACAGGAAAAATATTACGCATCCCTTGCAGTAGAAGCGAATACGAAAAATTTGCCTTCTGTGATAACCAAAATAAGAGAAGAGAGCTCTATTCGATTCCTTCACAACTTACAGAACTACAGACAAGATGTGTACAAAATTATAGATGATGATACTTACGAAATAATAAGTAACGGGAAACGAGAAATTCTTTGTTGACCGCCACTTAGGGTTATATGTTTTTTTTTAAGTTAATTATAATTAATTTCAAATGGCTTTTAATTTTAAATTTTTAGAAAACAATAAGTGTAGATACATATATAAATTAATTGTTATGTTTATGATTATTAATATAAATGACATTTATTTTATAAGATAACCTTGATATTGCTTAAGCTAAAGTTCCTAATATAACGAAGTATGATTAAGATATTTTTAGGTTATTTATTATTTTTAATTCTTCGACTGCTTTATTATAAATAATGGGTGTATTTAATTATTGTGATTTTTTTTTCAATAAATAAAACACAAAATTCAGCCAAAAATATTTTATTTAAGCGTATTTATAATCTTTATATTTATCAATGCTGATATATTATTACTCTTTAAATCTAATTTTTATGGCTTTCCCTTTTTACTCTAAGGTTGTTAGGAATAATCCATTAAAAAAAGCATATTCGGCAGAAGAAATTATTTCTTACACGTCGATTGCCGATAACTTTGCTTTTATTTTGACGAATTATACCTTTGATTGTTAGTATACACTCACGGGGCCGAGTTAAGACTCGCGTTCAACGAATTTGTACTTATTTTATACATTGTTTTATTAAATTAAAATCATTATTCGTCATAATATAAAAATACCACTTTCTCTGATTATTTATTATCCAAATTCGAATTTTTTTGTTTTTCTCGCCAATATATTGGTTTTTTTTCGATATTAGTTTAATAATAATAATATATGTATATATATATATATATATATATATATATATATATATCATATGTAAAATAAAATGTAATCTTATTTCTACAAACTTATTATCAACTTAAATAGAAACTAGAGTAAATTACCACAAACTAGATAAGTAAATGTTCGCTAAACTCTACAAATTTCACATTATTTTATTATTTTACTTTTATTATTTATTTTGAATGGAAGAAGACAGTGTTTTTTTATATTCTGTATAAAACTGAAAAATACAATAGTTTATAGAGTGAGTGTGTAACGTTTAATATATCGTCATTTAAATCTATTAAAGAAAGACAACTGCAACTGTTATTACTATTTAAACTTTCATAATTATTCGTTTCATATGAAGAAGAGCTTAGTAAAGAGTAAACTATTCTTTTATTTTTACATCCATCATTATATACCATAATTAATTATAAAGTTAAGTAAATATTTTTCAATTCATATAAAAAAATCAGGACGTAACTTCATTCGTGAGAAGAGCTTCTGACGTAAGGGCAATTTTTTAACATTTTTTATATAAACTGTTTGGCCACTTCGTACAAAACCTATCTACATTCCTATCCTTGGTCGACCTAGCTATATCCCTGTCTTTTCAGTCCCTTCAATAAACATTCGATATGAATAAAAAAGGATAAAAAGTGGGCATCGATCCATACCCTGTAGAAATAATACAAATGGATTTGTAATATACATTATTATAAGAGTAAGAAAACAATGGCAACGTTAGAGCAAGCGAAATTTTAAATGAATATCTATTTAATGTTCTTTCTGCAGGTTCTTTCTATGTTGGAAATACGACTATTTACAAATCTTAATTATAGCGAAATAATACGAACAGTATCAAGCTTCTAGCACCATTTCGATATAAGGTATCCATCAAATAACATAATATTATCAATCAATCAAACATATATAAAAAATATAAAGAAACAATAATATTATAACAAACAGTTTTGAAAATTCTATATAATTTTGCGTTTAGTTTTTATTTGCGAGATCATTGAAAACATGACTAATATCATCACTGAACAATTTTGAACGAAATACGAGACTAGCTGAAGTAGTATTGCATTTTAGACAGTATATATATATGAAGAACTACAAAAGTATACATATAAATCTAAATTAAAATATACATTAGACATACAACTACCTATACACTGAGATTATAGCGTTACAAGTATAAAAAAATAAATCACATATCAGCTCATCTCGACTCCGACACAACGCCAACTCGGCCCGTACAAAAAAATGTGAAAAAAAACGTAACATTCCCAAAAGGACATCGCTAAAACGTAACAAGGTAACTTTAACACTTACGTTTGCTTCGAAAATCGAAATATTGTGAAATTGTCGCCATTGAGCCTCAACTATGTTGTACTTTAAGACCTGTATAGTGATTGAATGCTACTTCAAAGAATCTACTGCACCTAACATCGATATTGCGAATGATTTTAAATCACTATATTTAAATATAACACCCCTTCCTTAAAATACAAAATGTCTTTATTACAAGATAGGGATAATCTTATTTGTACACTAAAAGTCATATAAATATGTATATCAAAAGAAAAATATTAAAATATCAACGATCAAAATCGTTTCATTGCACTACAGCATTACAAATGTTCTTTCCTTTATAAATATCATTGCTTAAATTTGTTTTAAATATAGAATGCATTTATAAAAATGCATTTAAAATATATATAAATATATTGCCTTTATATTCTTTTCTTTCAGCTCATTTTTAAAACGAAAAACTGTTAAACTCATAAATTAATAGATTAAATAAATTAGAACAATAACAATGCATAATGTACCAAGTCGATATTTATTACCTCTGTAGGTATTAAAAATATTTTGTAGTTAATTGAGTTGTCGATGCAAAAATGGCAATAAGTTTTTTTTTTATTAATTATAAAAAAGGCTTCTTAATTTATATTTTTATAAAATATTCCTTAAATATGTGTGAAACGTTTTATATATATTTGTAGAAATGGTAAAAGAAAAACTGTATTCTAGATCTTAACGTAAAAGTATATTTTTTTTAGATTGCTACTTTTTTAAGGTGACTCAAATTAAATAAAATAAAAAAAAATCTTAACTGACTGACTCTCCATTTTTGCATCATACACGCGTTATGCGTTCACAGCAAAGTACCAGGATAGCATCTCCATACCAGAGATGTACATCGATTGATTAATCGCAAATTTATTTTATTTAAAATTATTGAACAAAATACTGACCTTAAATGTTATAAGTACCAGGCAAACATGATTTTGTAAGAAGTAAGTAAATTCTATAAATAATGTTTTGTATTCGCTCTAAGTACCAGGATTTATTAACATTATTAACACGGCTTGAGAAAACTACTTTTTGAAAAGAAACAGGCAACTGAAATTTTTATCTACTTCTGTTCGAAATTTAAATTCCTTTCTATTTTTGTTCGAAAATTATATTTCCGTCTACTTCTGTTTGAAATTTAAACTTCGTTCCAACTGCGATCGAAATTTTGGTTCCAGCTGTGATTGACTTTTGTGAAGGCTTGCGTGGCTGCCACTAAATGAAATTCATTGTGGCTTCATGTCACACCGTGACGTAGCTCACATTTGCTTATAAAATGACAAGACGAATCTTCATTTAAGCTTAAATAAAATTTTCGTTTAACCCGTTTTTGCGAACGGTATGTCCGATTCCATTCTCAACGCTTGCTGAGTGGGGTCGTAATGACCCGCCAGGTAGTATACATCGTTATTGTCGTACACAGTGCTGTATTTGACCGGATCGTCGCCCATGCGCTCCTTGTACTGAGCGAGCGGTAACACTTCACACTTGTGGGATATCGTTTGCACGTCGTTCTCATCTGTGTGCGGTGATTCGAAGAGACCGCCCTGGAATATATGTTAAATATGTTTTAATATAGATGAACATATAATTGCATTGCAAGTGGTTTGAAAGTTAATGAGGGTCACGCCAAGTTTCAGAGTCAAAAAAGAAAATCTGTAGTAGATATCTGTTTTATTCTTAAATAAAAATAAACATAACTATTAAGTTTCTGTAGTTTTTCATGCTTTTTCTCGCATTGTAGGCAAAGGGTTCTAAGTGTTACGACGCAAGGTAAGCAACTAGCTAACTGTGTTAAACTAGCTAAACTAACCGGATACTGCAGCGCCTCGCAGCCAGCGGTCTCCTCGGGGTGGTAGAACCAGTGCACGCGCACCGCCATCGCGCCGCGCGCCTCCCACAGCGCCGCGATGCGCCCGATGTAGGGGCGGTCCGCGCGGCCCGTCGAGAGGAACACCGCCGCCTCGCCCACCTGCGGCAGAGACGGGTTAAACGCTTTTTAGCCTTATTAATTCTCAGTTGTGGTACGAGAATAGATTACGACACTATACACGGTATTAGTAGATAGTATTTATGACCACGAATGTCTCTATTTGCAATACGTATCAACTACGTAGTGTAAATACATAGTGTCCAAGTATCTAGTATAGTAAGAATTTTCGAACAGATAGACACTACTCAGACACAAAAAATACGTAAAAATGTAAACAGTACATACATTAACGTCGGTATTTATCGGAATTTCTGTCAATGTTCAAAGTTTGTGTGTGACAGACAGTTACTTTATTTATTCATTTTTAGTTATATATTATTTTGATAGGAATACCGCTGTTTCATCTGTGGCAGGGTAGGATTAGAGTTTCGTTTTTTAAATTTGTTTTTAAGTTTAGTAATCTATATATTTTTTGTGTTAATATTATATGTGAAGATTTTGTTAATATAGATTTTCGTAAGAAGTACAAAATTCCACATAAATGCGTTTCATGTGTTGTATGCACCGGAAAAAAGTTACCACACAAGTACCAGGGCACCATAACACCTGAACAACTTACATTTAACACCTCTTCCCCTCGCTGTATGGCTCTATAGAACAGCTTGCGGTGCCGCGGGCGCGCCGTGCGCCGGTACGGCGGCCCGCGCCACCGCCACAGCGCGCCGCCCGGCAGGAACGCCGCCATCTTGCTGACACCCGCGTTACCGTCGGACGACGTTGAGGACACTGTGCGCTTTTTGGTTTTCTGGAAATTTGTGATTCTGTGTGTTAAAATTATGTATTGATAGTATTGTTCAATGTCTTTATAATGTTTGTTTAAATTTGAAATCCTGAGATGAAAATTTTTACTTAAATTTGTTAATTAATATTGTGAATATTTTCACATCACATCACAAGTCAGTAAACTTTAATTTTTAAGAACAAGTTTCCACTTAAAAAGAACAAAAAAATTGTCCTTTACCTTCTTAGTTACTTCTGGAGCAGCTGAAGTAGAAGGCAGATCTACATCTAATCCAATGCCACTGTCTTTTAAATTGTCTTTACTTTCCGTTTCATTCTTCAAAGCAATCTTGCCTATATTACTAAAGTCCAAAACTGCGTTTTTCACCAAACTCTTCTTAGATAGCACTGCCTTTTTGATAACAGTCTTCATTTTCTCCTCTGGAGATTTCTCAACTGCTATCAAAGTTGACAACCTATCATTAGAATCAACTGAATCTTCATTAGATTTGTTTGAATCGATATAATCAGATGATGATTTCTGTCTGTGATCATCACCTGATGATGATGAATGCTCTTTGCAGCTCGAATGTCGTTTTTTGTGTTTTCTATGGTGTTTCTTGTGATGTTTTCTGTGTTTACAGTGTTCTTCGCAACACTTGTGTTTCTTTTTCTTCTTCTTCACGTATTCCATTAATGTTGGATCGTCTTCGCTTGTAAGACGTCTTAACTTCTCTTTTCTGAGCTTCTTAAGTTTCTTTCGATCTCTATGCCTATCTTCTTCGTTAAGTGTCTGTGTGTCCATCGGCTGTATATCTGTTCTTTGTTCATTACTGCTAGATGAGGCGGCTTTCTTCTCTTCTGTCATACTTGTATTCCGTCTTCTTTTGCCAAGGGTGAACAATGTGTTTTCGTATTCTGTAACGTCAAATAAAAAAACAATAAAAATTTAAGTAGCATTATTAGGTATATAAACGTAAGCACTTAATTTTATTTTTATCAAACATTGTATATTTTATATATAAATATTATAATTTACCTATATTACAAATTGTACGAAACCAATTGATTTAATAATATGTCACACATACCAACAACGGGGTAATTAGGTTCCAAAAATCTTATATCCTCAATGGCTATTCTTCCAGAATCACCGTCATCAAACTCCACAGCAACAAACTTATCATCATGCGGGTCTGGAGACGATACGGCCACAGTTCCAGGGTACAAACAGCGGTACTGTTGGGACCAGTATGCGCATACTCGTGTGCCCGAAGGTAATTCGGTTACTGATGTCGGACTCACTTCTAATATCTGGTAAATAATGAGAATTAACGTTAATTTGAGGTTATTATGACGCAGTGGAACAGCGTCTGACTGTATTTGCGAGGGTGGTTGCTTCAAATTCAAAGAACGTCTAAAAATTTTGTTGAAAATGAGGCTGTTCCTCTCTTTCCACTCAATGACTTACTGCTATAAAAAAACAGCCACATACATGCTTATTTCACAACTTTTATAGATCGTTAAACGGTTTATAGATCGCGTTAACATTGAGTTAACGCGATTCAGATTAGTTTTTTTTGTTTAAATATTTATTTAATTTAATTTTAATTTATATTTTAATAAATATTATTATTAAATGTGAAAATAAAAACTCACCGCATCTTTTAAAGTTTCCTCTCTCGACAGTATATGGGGCTTGTTTCCCCTTTCTCCATCTAACGTTATAGCGTACACATCTGGTGCCTGCACTGCACTTAGTTTCCCCGCGTAGAATAAGCCACCCCTCGCGGTGAGCACCCGCGGCGATAAATCCAATTTATCCTCAGTTAGAGTGCATTTTGAAATGACTTGGGGTTGTGGTAGAGCCTCAGATGAAGTGTCTTTTGATTCTTCGTCGTTTCTTTCCTTTGATTTTGTGCTCTTTCGCCTCTTTTTGGCACGACGTCTTTCCTTATCGCTATCGCTTGACGCGCTTGCACGTCTTATGGCCAATTCTATTTCTGAGAGATCATCTCTCGAATGTTTCCTTGCTAGGCGATCTACTTTTTCCCTATTTTTCTGACGAACCTCATTAAGACTCTCCATTGAAGAACTAGCTGATCTGTTAAGGCCCCATTCATGTTCTTCTTCCTCTGAATACATCTTTACAATCGGTTCAGCTTTCAATTTAGGACGAACTTTACTTGTTCTATTTATATCATCTCGGGACGGTTCTCCTTTTGAGTACAAAATGTTACCCTTTAATTTACCCTTTGCTAACAAGTAACCGACAAGTCGACTTTTAGATTTGGGTTTTTTAGCTACAATTGTTTCGGTAGAATCCGGACTTGATACTTTTCTCGGTCGTCCAACTTTACGTTTCTTGGATGACCCTCTATCTGAATCTGGAGAGAGAGCAGGAGTGCATGGAGTTGAAGGTGCAGACAAAACTGGCAATGGTGGCGTCAAAGCATTTAACTGTGCTCTTTTTTCATCACACTGTCTTTCTAAATCTTGTAAGCGTTCTCGCATATCTTTTTCGATAGCATTAACAAGAGCCTGCGCGGAGGTGACTGTAGAGGAATGCGTACAATTTGCTACGCCACAAGAACACGCCGTTACACGACGTAAGCTTGCTTCTAATTCACCACCTTCTCCTTCTTCGTCTTTTCTTTCGCGTTTGTGTCGCCTCATTTTCTCTAATTTGTGTCGTAAGCGTTCTTCTCTATCACGACTTCGTTTTCTTCTCCTTTCACTGGAGGAATCCTCTCTATTTCGCCTTTCTTTTTTCGGTTCAGTAATATCTCTTTCTATTTCTGTAGGACTGAGAAGTGGTTCAGTTTTAATAAGCGGCCGTGACGTTGAAGGTACATTTACTAGTGGCACTTCTTTCACTTCCTCCATAATCCTTTGCTCAGCTAAAGCACATAATAAACTGAGTCTGTCAATTGATTGTCCTTGGTCGTTCATAGAATCTACTTCACCGCGTGGTGGTGATTTGGGCGATGTTTTCATTATACTCAACTTCGTAGCTGTCCTTGTATCAATTGTTAAAGGTGTAGTTTCTAAGGTGGGCATATTGGGCATATTGTTACCAGGCGTTGTTCTTTCAAATTCAATACTCAAATTTGATAATAATTCTAATCCACTACAGTCTAGTGGTCTTGTTTGTGGTTGAGGTATTGTAGGTGGTGGAGTAGAAGGTCGTGTTGTATCTATAACTAACTCATGCGATCCTCCACTAGAGTTTTCTATAGTTTCATCTCTTTCAATCGCATCGATTGCTTTTTCTACTGCCACTGAAGAAGCAGCAAGACCTTCTGAAGAAGAATCTTCAGCGCTATCTATAGGAGGGGCGTGTAAAGTTTGAATTTGCATAACATTATGATCCTCTGGTGAATGTGCAACTCCAACACAAGCTACGTCACGTTCATCCTCATCCGCATGGTTTGGAGAATCATCATCATCGTCAATATGATCAGTTTGATTTGACGCATCCTTATGACCTGGAACTTCAGATGCGTCTGGAGGTGGTGTAGGAGGTGAAGCGGGAGACGTGGCTTGACTTCGACACGCTTGTTCAGCATAATCTGATTGATAATACAAATGTGTTGTTAAAATCGGCTGTGGCACTGGCTCTGGTGCAAAAGTAGGCGGTTTTTCTTGTTGTCCAGGTTCTATTTTTATGAGAGTATGTGGCGGGATGATTGGTGGCATCATAGGTTGCATGATTGGCTTCCTTTTGTCCATTGTATGCTGTGGATGGGGCTGCGGTGGCGCGGGAGCTAATGTAACAAGTCGTGTTGAATGCGTGTGTGTATGTTGTAACGTAGCAGTAGACGCTAAAAGGTCTCCTGGTAGCAACTGCAGGTGATGAGAGGGATGAGGAGCAGGTGGTAAAAGTAAAGGAGCAGAAGGGTAAGGAACTCCTCCCCACACGAGCGCATGTGGTAACTCTGGTGTGGGCAATAAGAGTATTGTCCCCGACGCTGGTTCTCGTACTACTTGGTAACCGGAAGAGACCCCGCTGCCGACTGATCCGACCCCGACTGACCCCACGCCGCCCACCATCATGCTCTCCATTGATACTTGGGCTGAAGAAAAAAAAAAGTTTTATGTTACAAAAAATGTACATAGTAATTACTACATGAACAACGCATTATCTAACTATATCCCACACACAAAAGGGTAGGCAGAGGGGACCTAGTGTTAAGACACTCCGTTACCCACTTTCTGCCGAATTTTGGAGGCATTGCGTGTTAAGTAGCAGAACTCAACGCCGCGCTTTACCTCGACACCAGAGCGAAGAAATAGAAATATAAATTTAAGTAAATATTTCATATCTTCGAGTGGGGATCGAACTCACAACCAGTCGGTTTTACAGTCACACTTTGTGCCATTGCGCCACGACTGGCCTCAAACTGGTTGTATTTAGTGAAAATTATTATAATATTAAATATCGGGACATATCTATTCTATAATTTCTCTTAATTATTCCGAGAAATTAATTATTTTATTTATAATATAAAAAAGCGAAACGAAGCGTGTCGTTGAGTTAAGGCACTCTAAGGCCAAAAGCGGATAACAGAAAATATGAACACTAGTTTCTCTCCAATCCTTTTGTACGGGAAAAAATGCAATGTTATTCAATTGAAAATGTTTTTTTATTATAAAGTAAACTGGTTTATAATAAGATACTATAGTATAGCATTCTTATACTATCTACTAGTATAGATAATTCCGATTTGTATTCATCGTACGCACTTCCGGCGGCGAGCATGCTAAAATAGTTGTGGGAATAAAAACTTAGATCTTTGGATCTTAGTTTTTTATTCCCACGTGTATTTGGTAATGATAAGCCATTTCAATTTTTTTTGTAGGTATAATTATGTACCTACTGAAAAATAATAAAATGCAAGAAAAATTATAATATATAGGTTCTTTTCCTTTTTTTTTATTTTTACGCTATGTATCTAGCTCATAGCGAGACAGGAAACCTCTTGTTAAGACACTACATTCTCTATTAAGACGCGTTCTCCGATTAAAATTTGAAGCCAAAAGTTCGGTTTCCACTCGGAGAAACGATTATTTATTTTTATTACCCCGCTCTATAAGCCAAAGCGAGGCGTTAAGTTCCGCCACTCAACACGTACTTGTACCATAAAATCAGCAGTCTGTAATACTAGGTGACCTCTGCCTATCCTGCTATATGGGAAAACGTGGAGTTATTTCAAAAATATTGAAATAGAAATAAATCCATAATATTACCTACTATTAAGATTAAGAATAAATCTATATCTACACTATAAAATATTTTATCCTATAGCTCCCTACACTTAGACCTACCTACCTAAATGCAGGTTCGCACCCACTCTTAGGGTCAATTGCGCATACAATAGTTAACGCAATATATAATTAATTGGCCCCAACCTTATAATAACATACCAATTATTTCTCTCAACAAAACAATCAACCACATGTGCTCAAACATCGAAAAAAATCATCAAGGCGTGAAAACGAAACGAAATACGATAATCGTTTTGACGTATTCCATTCGCGTCCCTATGTTGGAGAGAGATAGCAATATGTTATTTGTTAATGCAAGACAGAGACGGGTGTATAATAGAGAGGCACCGGAATCGCCTCTTTAATCTACCGAATTAGAATTAAAAGGGATGACGCATCGCATACAAATCGATTTTTGTAAACGATTGTTTTCTTTGATAAATTATTAATGTCCTCTTTGTTTTGGTACTATTTAAATATGATCGAGTGCTTTTTAAGCAATCGTAAGGAATGACGGTTGGTAAGTTTGAAGTGAATAAATGTGACAGTAGATATAAGAAAATGGGTTGTTAAAATGGGTTTTCGGAATAATTAAAGTGTATTTGGTAATATTAGCAACATTGAGTTCATTCCAGTTCCTTAAAAACAATAGTTTCTTGAATAGACAATAGACAATATTCTCTCAATTGTTAGAACTTTACAAAAGAAACGAAGATGTATCGATCGACATATTACAAAGCTAACTAACTAACTAACTTGCAAGGAACATGACAATACACTCTTACACTCCGCTCAACATTTACCACTCAATTGTGGCGGCATTGCGTGTTGAGTGGCAGAACTCAACGCCGCGCTTTGCCTCGACATCAAAGCGAAGAAATTAAAATATGTGATATTTTATTTTCTCGAGTGGGAATCGAACCCACAACTTGACGCGTTTAGGATAGTTACACGCTTGTGCCCCTACGACACGACTGGCCTTTCTGTTTTTATTGTACTAAGTAAATCCCGATTAAGTAATATATCTAATAATTATAGTTCTTTAATAAATTTTGAAAAAATCATATGGAAACCTAGTAATCTTATTTACATTACTTAATCACTTATTTTATTGCAGTTGGCTTTCGATTGAGACAGCGATTAAGTACCTACCTATAAGTACCTTCCAATTGTAAGACCCCCCAATAACTGTTACTTTAACATCACTATAGGTAACTGAGAGACCTATAACTGTTCATGATTTTGAAATTTGTACTTGTTGCACAGAGGTTCACAATCATTGGAATCTTTATTCTCAAATTCTTGTCTATGTTTAGATAATAACTCAAAAAATCTACTTAAATTAGCACGGTATAGCCCGCGCACAGCAGGCAGAGTAAACCTAGTGTTAAAACACTCCGTTCCCGACTGGTTCTTTCCTTGGTGCCAGATAGAAGAAATGAAAATATCAAAAAAAGAATTACTAATTCCCTCCAACGGGGAGCGAACCCACAAACGTCGCGTAACAATGACATATTACGCGCCACGACGACCTTATGAGCTCATATAATCTTACACATAGGTATTTTTTCTAAATTAACACTAAGTTGAGTCACCAAAAATTTCTAGCCAACGATTAAAAGGTAAGTCCTTATATAACTCAATTAACGGGATTTTCGTGTTAATTAAGTTAACGAGATTAAGGAATTGTTTAGGTTTTATTAGTTTAGTCACGTTTTGGCCAATTAGCACCATGTTATTTGTTGAATGTCAATTATATATAATTGAAAATAAAAATATATTAATCGTATATTAATAGTCATTATAGTTTTATTATCAATTATTATTTTTGTTTTTCCTTACAGTCAAGAGTTAAATAGATTAAATATCCTATTTAAAACGACTTAATATATTTTTATAATTTCTTTTTGTCTATTAATACGGTTATTAACAGTATGTTTTTTATTTAAATGTGCTATAATTGATAATTATAAAATAGTTATATATATATATATTTATAGCTTTATTAAGAATATAAAATATGAAATAAACAGCGGACATCGAATAATTATATCTACTTAAATATTCACCCTATTATTATAGAATACAGATTATCAATTTGACGTGTTAAGTCAATTTAATTTTTTTTTTAATCTTTTCCATGATAATATCGCGTGAGGTGTCAAATTCATAACCGTAAAGTGTAAAGACTAACTATAATCGCCGGTAAAAAAAAACAAACAAAAGAACTAATTCACAACACTAAAAACGAAAGGGGCGGCAACTAATTAGATCCAACCTTTAGAACACGCTCGACTCCGATTGGCTGAGACGTCGTATAGGCGGAGCTTAGGAGGTGGGACTAAAACTATAGGGCAGGACTTAAGTCGAGTGGAGTTATCGATAAATGAGTTTTTACGATTATTTTTTGCATGTTTTTTCGGATGATGGATAATTTATGGGTTGGTAGTGACACGAGTTCCGCTGGCGTGTGGGAAGCGATTTGCCGGGTGATGGAGTCAGTCAGTCACTTTTACATTTGACTAGATGGTCACAAGTTGGATCTAATAGTTTCGGGTTACGTTTCAACTGTGTATACAATGTAGTAGTAACATATTTTGTTACAAGAACACGCCAATGGATAGAAACATCTTGGTTTTATAAAAAAAAACTTTTTGTTAAGATATAGATTTCAAAATATTTTACAATATAATGGGTTATTGTTTTAAGACCAGTTTAGCAGGGTTTATACCTTTTGTTTATCAAGAAGCTAATATTAACTTAATATTAGGTTCAGGTATTTTATAATCAGTTTTGCGTAAAATGTATTATATCTATATAGAAAGTTCATAGACTTTCAATTTAGCGAACAGAAGGGCTACAAACGACCTGTTGTTAGATTTACTTAACTTAACTTAACTTAACTTCACGCTTTATCCCTAGCGGGGTAGTCAGAGAGAACGGAGCGCCAAACGCTACGGTCTCTACATACCTCTTTCGCCTCGTCCACTGTCATCAACCTCTTCATACATGCCCTCCGGGGGATCCTCATGCTTTTTACGTGACCTTCCTCCAGTATCTTTGATACTGTGTTTTCGAAGGTCAACCGAGGTCTCCCCCTACCTCTCTTACCTCTCTTACCTCTTGTTAGATTTACAACAAATAAATATTTAGACAACAACAAATGGATAACACGTAAGGTACGTGTTATCCTTTTAAGTCCGAGTTGAGTTGAATACTTTACTTACATAATGTACTTTATAGAACTATCCGTTATATTTAGGATAAAATTATAGTGTAGCTATATATTTTAACAAAAGTACGCCTTTTTATGACTTAGCTATGAGATAAGAACGATTATAAGCCTATATTATTAATACATGTGGAGTATTTCCTTATTTTACGGTTTAAAAGGTCTTTACCTTTACTTTTACTTACCTTTGTGTATATATTAAAATATCCTTAAATATTCGAATACAATTGTCATTTAATGCATTTTAATTAAATTAAAATCTTGAGAAAGAGATAGAATATAAAATAAAACAACACGCCCAACACAAGCGAACATTAAAAAGATAACGAGCCATTATCAAATTTCTTTAATAGATAACCAAGTGATTTATGCCAAAAATAAAAAAAAACATCCTTTGTCGACGGAACAACCACAGGCGTAAGCTAGTTCATTACGAAACAAAAATAAAATTATAAGAGCGTTGAAAGAAACCGGTGGCCGTAATAAACGGGATCGAGTGTCGGCCAAAAAAGCTTTTTTAAAAAACAAATTAGACCGACAGTGGTGGGAGGCTGATTACATCATTTATAGTCGGTCAAATTGAACACGCAACGGAATGTGAAACTAAACTTAAAGTACTGTGTACTTTGTAAACGATTTTTGTGCAAGTAAACTGTAACGGTTTTTTCTTTAGGAATGAAGTTATACATATATTAATTTAAATTTAATTTATTATTAGGAAATGTAGTATAATGTATAAATTTTTAAATAATTATCATATTTAAATAAAGGAATCGTAATTGAAATAATTAACCGCAAATTCACAAAACCGACTGTTTGTTTATTTGTATAAAAATAAATTAAATCGACAGTAATAGGAGGCTGATTACATCATTTATAGCCGGTCAAATTAAAGCCTCAACGGAATGTGGTCCTTTAAACTTGATTTTGTTGAATTGAATGTGTAACTGTAACGGCATTTTTAGGAATGAATGTAATATATTAATTTTCATTTAATTTAAAGAAAATATGAATATCAGTTAAAAGAATATGAAAAAAAAGTTATTATTTAAATTTAAAATAGAAAATTAAATTAAAAATAACGTAAATATGTGAAACTCATTCTTTACAGAAGAAGAAATAAACCAAAAAAATAATAATTAAAAAGCGATTATTAAAATATAAGAAACTTAATTTTATTATGGTATCCCGCATTTAGCAAGGTAGGTGGAGAGAAACTAGTGTTAAGACACTCCGCATAAACACATTGCGTGTTGAGCGTAACTCAACGCTGCGCTTTGTCTACTGCCGCCTGCTGGAGCCACCAGAAGAAGGAAATAAATAAAAAGTAGGTAATTCATTTCTCCCTCATGGGAATCGAACCCACAACTGTCGCTTTAATACACGCTATCTTACGCCTAACTAAACTAACCCAAAAAAAAATCGATAACCAAAAAATCGATACACAAAACTCGGCTGCAACAACACCAAAGCATCATAACCGTTCAGGAGGTCTATCTATCTGACTTTGTATCACGTGTGAGGAACGGGCGAGCGAGCGCTAAAACGACTCGCAATAGTTGGCGCGCAGTTACCAGGCGAGCATCACTCCGTGGGAGGTTACGTTACCTGGGTACTGCCAGAGGGGCGCGGGGGTGGGGGTGGGCCACGCGAGCGGGGCGGGGCGGTCGTCGCACAGCACGTTGGCCACGCCCACCGTCATGGCCGCCTGCGCCGCGTCTGCAATGACAATGTGGTTGTTTTCAACGGTTTATATTTCTAGTAATTAATGATTACATTACATTGTAATGATAGGAAAATATGTTTATTTAAAAATAGAAAAATGTAGATATTTTACAAATTAACATGATTTGTAATGTTATTGGCAAAACTACAGTTAAAATCATTTTAGATATGGAATTAAATATTTTTATTGTGTCACATAATTAATTTTTATATAAGCATTTTAAACTCTTATAATATACCTTTATCAAACATATACGTAGCTTTAAATAACAAAGGACAATGTTCACATGGACGTAGCTCAGAAACAATTTTCAAGTAACTTACATATAGAAAAACCTCTAAATATAAGAAAAAACACATCATTGACTAAAAAATACATATATAAAAATGACGTTAGGCATAACAAATGATATAATTATGGTCATAGTCAAATCTATTCTCTTTTTCAGGCATAAAAACGTATACTCTAATATTATAACTAATATATAACTCTAATATTATACATAAAAATGAGAAGTCTATTTATAAATAGGTAAATAAATATAAGGTAATATTTCCTCGAATAGACACAAACTAGTAAGAATAGGTCTTCCTAATGTTAATTCGAGTTAGTTTCAAGTGTTTTCCTTCCTTGAAACGTGATATCTAGGTATGTATATCGTGTAGGCAGGTCGTGAGTTGATCTTTGAGATAAATGTGGTATTATACGGATAATAGGCACGAATACATTGAAAATTTGTAAATGTATTGAGGACATAATGTAGAGATTGTTGATTTTATATACTAAATTGCTTGTATTTTTTTAGCGCGATACATATCTAGGTATGTATCCCGCCCGTACTAGGTAGAGTACCTAGTGTTACCACTAGTGACATTCCTTTACCCACTTTCTGCCGAATACTGCAAACTTTGCATGTTGCGGGCAGAAATCATTATAACTGCGCTATGTCTCGACAACATATCGAGGAAATGAGAATATTAAATATTTTATTACCTCGGATAGGAATGGAATCTACAACCTGTCGCGTTTACAACCTCGCGCTTCAACTGCGCTACGACTGGCCTCATTGATGTAACTCAGTAATCTAACTACCTAAAGGACAACCTTTGGCGTCGTGATACAAATTATAACAAAGAGGTAACTAACGGTTACGTGATTGTAGGTTTGATCCTATCTCTGGGGAATGAAACTATTAGAATATCAAAGTACCTATTCCTAAAATTTTGTTTCATAAGGGCCGTTCAAGTATTAAGTAAGCAGTTTTTTTGGCAAGTATTGAGTATGTAGAGGAAACAAACCGCCAAACGCCCTATATTTTATATGAAAATAATACATTAAAAAAATATCCGGCTCATAGCAGACTAGGCAGAGGGAACCTAGTGTTATGACACTCCATTCCTTGTTTTTATCGAATTCTAGAGGCATTGTGTGTTGAGTAGTGGAACTCAACCAATAGCGTTTATAGTCACACACTTGCGCCCCTACGCCACGACTGGCCTCGAAAAATACATTAAAAATATATATAGGTATAGATATAGGTATATATATTTACCTAGGTAGTATAAAAACTTTAGACGTTGTATGGGATCATTCAGTAAAACTTATTAACGTAAGCTAAATTAGCTTAACTACTTCAACTTATATATTTTAATAAACAATTTTTTTGTAACTTGGCTGTAGCACAAATTCGTGTCACTATTAATCACAATTAGAGTCTCAAGATATCAAACGTTATAAAATAAAACCAAAGACCGTTTCGGACTTATTTATTAACTAACAAGAAGAAAAATAAAGTGACCTATTTTTTTACATTTTTAGAGTGTTTTATCACATTTAGGAAAGAAAAATACTTGACAACGTATAAAAAAATTAATGAAACGGAATTTGAACCTATGCTTCTTGGACACCGTTCAAGACGTACTGACATCTAAGACGTATGTTCTCATTAAACTACAAAGTCAAAGTTATTATAAGCTTGTTACAACGTATTTATGTTATAAGCATCTACGTAAATAAGTTAATTTTATTTTTTAAACAGAAACACTACATGAGGCCTTCGTGGCCTAGCAGCATAGCGTCTGCCTGTGAAGGCAAAGGTTGAGAAGTTTGATTTCCACTGGACGGAATTATTTTTATTTCCTTAACTAAAGCGCAGCTAACTAACAAACTAAAACTAACAAAGCGCAGTGTTATGTTCCGCTAAAAAACACATAATTTTTCAATAATTGCGCTGAGACACGAAACGTAAAGCTAACAAGTAGATACCTACGTAAAAAATATTATTAGTTTTAACTTGGCTGCACCACACTCTCGGGTCACCAGTAATTACAGTACGAGACTCGAGAGCTTGAACGTGATAAAACCAGTTTTAGTTCCGGACTAACCCAATTGTATGTTAAAAAATGTTTCCCGTTATTTTAAACGGTCGATAAATCTCTTATAGTTGGACAATTTAAAACTATTTCGATAATAATGAAAATTATGCTTTAGTAATCTTTATTCTTGATTTTATGGTTTTGAAATCAAAAATTTGATAATTATGTTTGTTCTATGGGTTTTAAATTAAAGTGGTTTTTACTTTTGAGTTTATATAATAAATGTAAGTATTGTCAGTTGTATAGGATTACATCAACTTCAGATTCACGCTGTATTCCGAACACAGCAGAGGAGACCGAGGGAACCTAGTGTTAAAAAACTCCGTTCTACGCGGGATTGGAGTGGATATTACACAATACTAATAATTTTAATACTCAATGAAATAATAAATACTTGATATTTTTATTTCCTCGCTCTGATAACGAGGCAAAGCGCGATGTTCTATCAGTTCAGAATTCGGCATAAATGGATAGCAGAAGATTCTAAATGGGAACAAAATGTCTTAACACTAGAAGAACTCATGAAAATAATAAAATATTATTTTTTATTTAATACTTCAAACTATTACCTACTTTTTGTGTCTACTCTCCTACCTACTTAATATTATAAAGTTCAAGAATTGGTTTGGTTGAACGATCATAGAAACAACTGGTTCACAACCAAAAATAATACATTTAATAAGGAAGACTATAAACAATACTAAAGATATTTTGAAAAGCTGAAGCTTACTAAAAATATTTTGAAAGGATTAAATATTACTAAAACTACCTCAATGGAATTGAACCCACGCTCACCTACCTACTTAAGGAACTACTCACAGAAGTCAATCTGATTAATTAATCAGTCGAGCACTAGATAACAGTATCATAACTATTATTTTATTGATAAGTGGTCAATAAATTTGATAAATCGATTTACTTTTCTTGTATAGTAAATATTTATTGATATCGATAAAAACAATCGAAATTATCGATACGAGCATTTATTTGTCCGATTAATTTGTTGATCCAATATTCTTATAATATTAATAATTTTCTAAATATTATTTCTTTTATATTAGGATTAGGATTCTTTAATAAATGGTTAATAGATTCTAGGTATATAGGTATCTTTGTTTCTTATAGGCTGAATATAGCCTCCAGTATTACGATCTTAAGATGACGTTTTCATTCATACATACGTATAATATATGAACGAAAACGCCATTTCAAAGTTGAGAGCGGTTTATACTTATTTTTACTTGACAAAACAGGTGAAGCCGCAGGTAAATAAATATGGAGACTAATACCTAATACTTAATCAGCTTAACGCTAACGTATATCCCGCATAAGGCAGGGTAGGCCAAGGAAATTTAGTGTTAAGACACTCCGTTCCTCACTTTCCGTAGAATTTTGGAAGCATTACGTGATGAGCGGCAGAGCTCAACGCCGCACTTTTGCCTTGTTTGTATTAGTGAACAATAATGCATTCCTCCAAATCGAATCTTTTAACTATTAACGCGACGGTTGTGATTCCGAGAAATCAAGCTCACAACCGTTGCGTTCATAGTCCCACACTTGTGTCACTGCGCCATTACGGCCTCAATAATAAAATAATAGGTAAAATTACTCAGCGCAATGACTCACTATTAGATAAACTACCTACTGTAGATAAATGTGTTTTAAAAATATTTCTTTTATCGAGTCTTGTTCTGCTATGTTTCTGCGAACTGCAATACAACATTGTTATGTAAACAGCGAGTTGTTTTTAACGTCGCGAATTGTTGGATACCATTCGAAATGGAGTTTTGTTTTATGTTCGTATTGAATTAAATATATTAAACTATATATTAATGCAGAGAATACCCGGTGTTAAGATAGTCTGTTCTTCTTTTGTATTTGTTTTCTATTCGATTATTTTATTGGTAATAAACCCACCCTCACGTCAGATTTTACAGAAACACAGACATTTCATCTACCCAATGCTTATAATGGCGGAACAAAACGCTGCGCTTTGCCTCGAGATACAACAAGAAAATGAAAATATTAGATGCATCATAATTCATTCCCCCGAGTGGAAACCGAACCCGAGACCATCGCGTTCACAGACCGCCTCTGACTTTATTTAAAAAAAATATTAGGTATTTCCAGCACTATAAGACACTGCTTATTGTTTAAAAATATTTAAGTACATATAAAGTTAATTATCTAAATTACTAATACTTTCCGATACCTATTTAAATTCTAACACAGATATTAATCTATTGTCACCGCCACTGTAAAAGCGAGGGTTGTGGGTACGATTCCAAACTAGGAATGCAAATTCATCAAATTTTCTTGCGCCTAGTCTCTATCTACTCTAACTCTCATACTAGCTCTAAGTGCGGTAGAAACTCCTTTCTCCTCTTATTAGAAGAGTTCAAGTATAGTCCTGTGTGTTTATTGGCGGATCTTAACGCCGCACATATAGCATTAATTAAATACACAATTTGAAATTATATTTTTTTATATAAAGAAAAAATAACAAAATAAAAAAAATTAAAGAACTCCACAAACAAAATTCCCACAATGAGATGTATCGGAGCGGCAGCCGCGCGAGGAGCGAACGCTACGCAATAAGAGCACGTGCTCTATTGTCGTCTCGCTCGCACGTATAGCGGTGTCTCTGTTGTTAGTTGTAATTACACAGAGTAAATGCTGCACATGTGTTGTAGTATTATATATTTTTATAGTTCTAGTAATTTCTAAAAGATTATTGTTTTCAATAAATTTTTTTTTTTAGATAGCGTATTAATTTACTATTAAAATATCGTATTTCCTTCAAAGTGTTTGTTTTACTTTTTAATATTTTTCGAGTAACTTATGTATTACGCGCTATATTTATCAAAAAACAGAGATACCAAGATAAGTAAAAGTAAGACATTTTACTTAGAACTATAAAACTAACGAAACAATAAAGATTCTCTATCACAACGTACTCTGTGCAACCTATCAGTTGACCTTCACATTTCCATCTCACTCTAACACCAGCATTCCACCCATAAGTCTGTCTCGCACGCACGCCTCGCTGCAACACACCTCCTCACAACCGATGATAGCCTAGTATCACGCGCGCTGAAGAAAAGGGTTTATCCGACGCCGAATAACTATCGTTCCCCTAGGATTTTCCGACGTATCGAATAAAATAAATTTTCCGCGATTATCGCTATCGATTGACAATAAAAAATCGACATAACGAATGCAATCAATAGTGACGTAACCAAATTTGAATAAAATTTTCAAAGTATCATTATTATCATCGTTTTTTTATTAATAATTGTTTTTTTTAGGTTTAGATCTAGGTTGAATTAATGAATGTCTATTCTAGAAATAGACCGTCGTTGCGCGGTCAGCGTGGCGAGGCGTAGCGTAAATAGACCGGCCGACTGCAGCCCGGTATTTCGCGGTATTGTAACGATGCCGTATCGATTCTACGTACCGCACCAGCTGATTATAATCAGAATTTACTGTACTGCAACGATTTCGATTATAAATAATAAGTAAGTTACTTAATTATTGTATAATATTCAGGGATCTATTATTTTATATAACGTAATTAATTAATTGGTACATGTTAAAAAAAATATTCAATGTTCTTTTATAAAATAATGTACTTAAATTTATGATAAATTCAATTATTTCAACAAGCAATTCAAAAAATAAGTAGGTTTTGATAAGACAGATTTTACTCAGCCATCTTTCGTAAATGTAGAGCAACCTATAATATCAGCAACATCACCATATCTATTGTCTTGAGATATATCTCACACAGTTGAAAGGAAACGATTTAGAAACGTAACGTATCTTACGTAGCGGGTTTTGAAAATCTAAATGAAGCTGGATAGTCTAATTGTTCACAGTAAAATTATAATCAAAATAATCAGTCACACAAAATAAACTAAGGTATAGTTTACATATAAATATTAATTTAATTTATTAAATTTAAATAATTTATTTAATAAATTTAATTAATATTAATCGAAGTAAATTTGTATGATTTCATGATACAAATTGAACGCGATGATCAAACGCGACGAAACGCCCAATAACATAATAAACAACACTATTCCAACAACAATAAGTTCCAAATTCAAATTAAAAATGGTTTATTTTTTTTCATTTAATTATTAAAAAGTTTATAAAAAGCGAGAGGGGTTACACAAAAAAGTACCAGGGCGACATGGAGAGGTGGCGGTGGCGTGACGCGGGCTTAGACTAAACAATGTGACATTCACGCGGTCGCTGCGCACTACACGGCTGCCAGATAACGGACAGTAAAGTGTTTATTATATATTTCTTTTTTTAGCTTCACGCTTTATCCTGCATGTAGGAGGGTAAGCAGCCTAGTGATCAGACACTCCGCGCCTTACTTTCCGCCGAATTCCGGAGGCTGGTGTTGAGTGGCGTAACTCAATGTTTTAACACTAGGTTCCAAGGTTCCCTCTGCCAAACCCTTTTATGTGCGCGATACAGGATTAAGGTAAAAAAATACCTAGTCTGATTAATCATTCACCCAAATAATAATGGCATCAACAAGTAGATCAATAACAAAAAGATATATGTCCCATAGATTACGATATAACATTTATTAATTGAATTGTACGTGATGTATGTAATGTATGAATTTGATTTTTTTTACTATTTTTTTTGTAACATTGGCTTAACCAAAAGAGCAGTTGCAAATTAAAAATATTTAAAAAAAGTACTTACGTACTAGAAACTGAGTGGGTGGGTACCATTTCTACATTAAAACAATATCTCAAATTATCGTCAACTTCTAAGCAACGAACTAACAGCATAGATGACATTCTTTATGTAAACATCCGTGGGGCAGATAGCGGTACTTTCCACCCTTAGAAAGTGTATGAAAATTGAAAATCAACTTTATTCCCAGCACATAAGATTGAAAATAAGGTATTAATTTAAATTGAATTTTCTAAATTTTACAAACGCATTTACTAAATTGAATGTTGTATGGTGCAAAATATTCTTCGTTAGTGACAGTGTTGAATATACCTATCTACTATTTAGAAATTAAAACAAAAATGGCTGATTTAACTCAGGTATAAAATGTATTCAATCGAGGCCAGCCGTGGCGCAGGGGCACAAAGTGTGACTGTAAAACCGACTGGATGTGGGTCCGATCCCTATTCGAGGAAACGAAATATTTACGTTACGTCTTGGGTTCGAGATTTTCGACAGAAAGTGGGGAACGGAGTTCTCAACACTAGGTTCCCTCTGCCTACCCTGTTATGTACGGGATACACCTCGATTAGTAGTTAAACCCAAGTGAAATGACACTTCATTCTTTTAATAACAAAAGTTTAGGAACATGTAAGTTAACGGAACTTAACGCCACAGGTATATTTCTTAGCAGTAGAATATAATTTTAATACAGTGCAAATACATTATTGAACAATCTCTCTACAATGGGAGAGAAATGAGTTTGATACAGCCAATATTAGGCACTTCTCAACTGCATCGAAATTTAGTGTTGAAAAAAATAAAAATTTTCGTAAGTATTCTACTATTTTGCAATTAATTTTCATATTGTAAGCATATAAAAAATTTAATACAATTTTTAGTTGAATATTTAAAGTTGCATAACCTTAAAATAGGTCACTGTAGTAGTAATTCATACAGTTTATATGCGATAGCATGCATTTTAAACAGCTTCAATTAATGCAGGATAAATTGATTAACTGATTAAATTGGGATTACGTGGAAATTGTATAATTTTTTTGTTTATTTTTCATAGCTTTACGCGGTTTCCCTCTAGGTATACCTAATAGTACAGGCAAAGAAAAACTTATGTCAAGACAGAACGTTATTTGTAGAACCATTTACCGTATCGTAACACAACAGACAGTGTTTCATGTTGTGACATTCAATGTTGAGTGGCGGTAATCAACACCGTGCTCTGTTATGCACTCAACACGCAATGGGTCTTAGAATTCGAAAGAAAGTGAAAAACGGAAATGTCACAATGGGAACGGAGTGTCTTAACACTAGGTTCTTGATTTCCTTTCCCTACCCTGCTATGTTCAGAATACTGCATGAAGCAAAAAATAAATAAATTGCGAATAACAAATATGGCAAGAAGTGCTTTAACACTAATTTTCCTTCGACTACCCTGCTATATGCGGAGCACAGCCATGAAGCTCACAGAAAGAAAACATTCTCTAATTTGACGTTTTTTTAAAAAAAAATACAATTTTAAATGATACAAAGGCCATCAACTCTGTCGCCTATCGCTCGTCCGCACTGTGTTTTCTGTCATCATCGCTCAACATCAAAGTTACAATGACAGGAAAACGAAGATATTTGTATTTAAACATCTGTCAATACAAGTACCAAATTTACTACCTGTAGGTATTATTTTTGTATGTATGTCCTTTCGAGAAATATACGGATACCGATAGCTCAAAAACTTAACCAACTTCAAGGAAAGTTACAGTTACTTTCCCTATTCAATATATTTAGTTTTCTGGATAAACATAATATTATGTAGATCATAAATAATCAGATTTAGCTATTAAATATCGTATTATTTTAATATCTTTCTTTTATTTTCCTTTTTTACTTTTTTTCCTGCACTGTGATATAGCATCACATAGCAGGATAAGCAAAGGGAAACGGGGAACTTAGTGTTAAGCGGCGTAACTCTACGCCACGCCGGCCGGCGCGTTTTACTGACAATTTAATTATCAGTAAAACGCGCCGGCCGCTATTATTTTTAATATAATTATACTTCAAATATATATTAATATAACATATATAATTTTGCCAGTAGCTGTAATACCCAGAATGTTAGAAGATAGACAGACAAGCAGATACACTGGGGGAGTGAACGCCCCCTAGTATCGAGGGTCGCTACCGAGTGAGAATTTTGTCTTGTTGCACGCTTGTTTTTATATAGGGCTGGTAAAATGTTATATTTAGATTTAGTTTTATTTGAAAATTATAATCTGTTTGTAATCACTTTTTGCAAAATCCGTTAAGCCATTATCGCAGGTCAACGAGAAGTAGCCTGTAAGTTTTGATTACGCAGCGAATTCATATCAAAATCCGAAAAAAAAATGAAGCATGACAGTTTGTCATATCTTTGGATATATGTTGGTATAGGAGCTTCATTTTTTCTGTGCCCCAAGGGACGGTAAGCAGAATTGAATATTAGATACTAATTTGAGCTTGATACCTCAACGCGTTCTTAAGATATATGGTCTTAACAGAAATCTGTCTCACATCAGACGGTCAGCCATGTTTATCTTAAAAGCATTCCGTTTTATGAGAAAGAGAACTCTAAAAATGTAAACTATATTAGGTATAAGCTATCACATTTTTTCTAAATTAACTTAGTATCATCTAAAGAATAAATAAAATCAAATTACTTATTTAGAAAACGTAGCTTGATACGAACATATGGCTTAGTGGTCGGTTTCCGCTACGTTCAATTTTTGCGGGTTCGAGTGCCGCTAAGTTCAATTTTTTATACATTTTCTAAATAAGTATTTTTCTTTCCTAACTGTAGAACACTTTAAAAATATTAAAATTTTATCCAATCAGCGGCAACCCTACGGCGGGAAGTTCGCCAAATGTTTCTGACGGGCGGCCCGGCTCGGGCCGAATTGCCGCGACGTGATTAGAAATACTCCACGCTACAACGGCCCTCGACGTCTGCGTTGGCGTATTACGCACTCATTATATCATGTATGCTTTAATATATAAAATATATATATAACGTCGTGTCGTTGGTGAACAGTGCCAGCTCATATATTGCAAATTACTAGATAATGAACAGCAAAGTGAAGTGGTTACAGAAATTAAAATATCTAGCTTTATTTCTAGAGAGATAGGAGGAGTCTTGATGTTTTTTACAAAACCTCCAAAGTACCATCAATACTATGTTCTCGAAGTTAAACCGACGTTTCTCCCCGCGTTTCTTACACTCACTTTTGCTTTATAAATCTTTTTTCTTACTCTTTCAAAAAAAAATACTCATTTATATATGACTTGACAACACGCAATGTCTTTAGAATTGCGTAGAAAGTGGAGAACGAAAGTGTTTTAATCCGAACAGAGTGTCTGAACACTAGGTTCCCAGGTCCCCTCTGCCTATTCTGCTATGGGAGTATCTGTATACTCGTGAAGCTTAAATACATAGATTTATTTACGCCAATTATAACACGAGAATAATGCCACTCCTACCCGCACGTTCATATTTTTATACGTTTTCTAAATAAGTATTTTTCTCTCCTAAGTGCGGAATAACACTAAAAAATGTGAAAAAGAGAATTATGATATTTTATATTTAGATTATATTTAGATAAATGTCATTTTATTATTTAGTCATACACATTGTTCTCCAATTATGAACTTAAAAGGGTAAAAAGCCAAATAAGAATGACTGGCACGTTCACTGCCATTCGTAATTATTATACCTAACAAAATTATTATTGTATATAAATCAAAAATAATATATTTTTCTGTCATTACACCCTATTTGAGTAGACGGATCCCCAAGCGATATGAACCTACAGACATGCATACATACAAACATAAATAAATAACAATGATTTTTCTATACTTGGTCATGCCATGGTTTAATTAAGAAGCCCCGAATGCTCCTCTAATTTCACATTTAGAGAAAACTCGAAAATCAACTTTATATATATTAATACAGAGTTTAATTTAGTATGTAAGTGTAAATAATAACGTGTTTATCGCCGTATGAAGAAGGGTCGCTTGGGGTAGGACGATAGATTATCGATTTTTCTATTCGGTGGAACGAGCACCTATTCAATATTAATATGTCTAAATTGCTTTTTGAATTGATATTTATTTATTATTATTATTTTTAGCGCTCACGTTCACGCTGTATCCCACACAGCAGGGTGGGCAGAGGGAACCACTTTTACGCCGCCGTCGAGTTCTTTAGGCATTGCATGTTGAGTGGAGGAACTTAACGCCGCGATTTTGCCTCGACACCAGAGCGAAGAAATGAAAATATAAATGTAAATAAATATTTCATTTCCTCGAGTGGGATGGATTGAGTCTATGATAACAAAACAAAGCGCGACGTTGAATTCCGCTACCATACAAAATAAAATAAAAAAGTTCCACTTCTCAAAATGTTTTACATCGAAAATTGGACATAGCGTGTGGAACGGAGTGAACCTAACGTTAAGAATGTTCGCTGAAGCCTTTTATATGTGGTACAACGAAAAAAAAAATCTATAATATACATCTAAAATAGTAAAACTCACTCTACCAAAACCAGAGCAGTTTCCTCTTATTGCTAGTTTAACACAATTCTTCCTCAAATATATACAGCGGTCGCCTCATAAATTCAGATTTAATTACACATTATCACAACAGGTGGTGCCTCAAAATAATAACTTTCTTAAGAGCTCTTATCTATGCTATAGTACTTGTATGGAAAGTAATTAAATAATTTTAAAGTAATAAAAATCTATGTCCATTTCCATACAACAAAAAAACATATAATTGGATGGGAGGTGTATGTAAAATGCAAATGTTGGATTCATTGTTGATACCAATTAAGAGGTCGTCGTGGCATAGCATAGCTTTCGGTGGAACGAGTTGTTTTAATTTTTATTCTCTCTCATAATAAGACAGAATATGGTGTTTAATTTTTCCACTCAACAAAATGTCTTAACACTTGCTATATACGCGGAATATAACATGAAGTTAAAAAAAAATAAAAAAATAAAATCTTATTCCAGTGAATGCTATAGTTTAATGATCATGGCCATAGCTCGTGAAATTATTTTAGAATTTGTTAATTTTAATATCTTAAGTTCGTTATGTGTACTTGATAGTACCTCGGACTAAAATGAATTTTAAATTATTATGAAAACCATTTTTTTTATATTATACGTAAGTATAGAAGAATTACAGTCAAAATCAAGTATCAACACAGACAGGTCCTAGTCGAATAACAAATAGGTATTCTATATACCTTTTGTAACATTTGTATTGTGTTATTCTACCCTAAAGAAAGAAAACCTAAAATATTCAAGCAACTTAGTTTTTTATTAGCTTTAACGCTACGTACGTATATCGTAAATAGCAGGATAGAAGAAGAAGAAGAATCTAGTGTAAAGACACTCCTTTCACCGACCACCGCTTTCGAAAAAATTTCGAGACGTTGCTTTGAATGACGGAACTCAACGCCGTACAATAATTCATTCTCCCAAATGGCCAACCCAAAACCATCGTGTTTACAATCAACCGCTGTGCCGGTGCACCACAGTGAGCGTCCATAAAGCTATAAAAGTGGTTTAACAATTTATAGTGGGTAGTTAACTGTAAAATTCTGATTAGCATATAATTGGTATGGTGCGTTTTTCCTGTGCGAATTAATTCTAGATAATATCGTAGTTTTTTTGTTTGTTTTCATGTTACGTTTTACCTCTGTAACTATACAGATATGCTTTCCTAATGCTTGTTTCGCATATATGTATGTAGATACCTACATATAGTATATTGAGCCTTCTTGACAAAGTCGGAGTTGTTAGAGTGGATTGAGTGCATTTTCCCGCTCAAGTAAGACAAAGCACGGCGTTGTGATACGCTATTCTTTCGCAATCACTCCTCTATGTGTACAATAAAGTGTAGGATAAAGATTAAAAGAAAAATCTGTATATTTAAGGGATATTGCACCTTAAGGTTTTAACTATCATTTTAACTAGAACTGCGCCTATGTACCTATATATCTTTTATTTCATTTATAGTCTGTATAAAAACTATTTCGATAGATACTTAACGTCGTTTGAATAAAAAAATGGCCAAAATTAAATCTTATTTGAAACATTTTACAATATCATAGTAAAATCTAATTAATTCTAATTGGATACTTTCATATGAAAACATTTATACAAGACGAAATAAAAATAAATTTTACTGACTAAAATGATGTTTATGTCCGTTGTAGGTACTATAATTTAAATATACATTTATGTAGATAAAAACGTTAATTCGTTTGTCTTAGTTTAAGACATCGCGTATTAAGCGACGGAACTCAACACCGTACTTCACGTACCTGAGAAATGGAAACAAATCATAAATAAATCAGCTTCACGCTGTATCCCGCACACAGTAGAGGAGAGGAGAGGGAACCTAGTGTTAAGACACTCCATTCCCCACTTTCTGCCGGATTCTGGAGGCATTGCATGTTGAGTGGCAGAACTCAACGCCGGAAATAAATGGAAACAATTTAAATATAACCTTCTCTTAATTATAAACTTAGAATTAGGGACACTAGACCGTCTGACGTCAAATAATTAGGTAAATTCTTATTTATAATATATATTTTTTTCTAATAGCTCCATAGTTCTCACTACGTAAGTACTAAAATTTAACAACGGTATCAAGATGGACGCCAAAATTCTTTGAAAAAAATGTAAACACCACGCACTCTATTGGGTACGATAAATGGCAATAAAAACTCTATAATTGCAAATTTTATACGTATACATACAGGCTATAATGATGGAGAAACATCTGCTTTCTGATTGACAGGTGATTTTATTAATAACATATTTATGTATACTACATGTACCTAGTGGTTATCAATTTATCGCCGTTTAGTGTATATTATAAGCTAGTTATAGTGAGGCCAGTCGTGATGCAGGGCACAAGGTGTAAAATCGACTGGTTGTGGGTTCAATCCTTATTCAAATTCGTTCTGGAGTGAAGCAGAGCGCGGCTTTGAGTTGAGCCACTAAACACGCAATGCCTGAAGAATTCGGCGGAAAATGGCGAACGGAGTATCTTAACACTACGTTCTCTCTGTCTACCCTGCTGTGTGCATAAAGCTGATTCGATTTGATTTTAGTTATAGTTATAAGAGAAGAAAGTACTAAGAGACCTGAGAGCGTCGTGGTAAGTGACTGTAGCGCAACGTTATGTGGGAATGAATTAAGCTTATGCAGAAAGAAATTTATATTATATGTTAGTTAGAGTTCGGTTTATGAATATGAGTAGAAGTTACTTAGTATTTCATGGATTCGCCGTGGGGGTGCCCATCGCGTAGCAGGGTGAGGAACTCAGAGCAGTCTCGGGAGTCCAAGTATAGGTAGGACCCCATTTGTGCACACTTTTTCCTATTAGAATTCCTCTCTCTAACTAAATTTAAAAAGACTCTAATATTTCAACCTTTGGACTTATTCTTGTAGCGTTTTAGAAATAAATCGATATTTGATGGAAATGGACGAAATTGAACTCAGGCAAATGGGTGTAATGATAGAGACCGTTGTGGCCCAGAGCTGATGGAGAAGAGTTAACACATTTAATACTTAGCTCCCAATTGAGCAGAAAATTGAATGTAATTTTTAGCAAAGTAAACAAGATAACCTACTTGTAGTATTCGAGACACTCCGAGCTCTCTTCCGCCCGAATTCGAGACATTGCGTGGTTGCGAAACTCAACCTTGCTAGAGCAGGAAAATACACAAAATCCATTCCCCAGAGTGGAATCGAACCCACAAACATCACGTTTACAGTCACACCGAGCTACAATTGCCTCGATTACCATAAAGGTAATTGTTTCAAACGAGTTACACCCATAAATCTCATGAGCATCGCGCATAATCGCTAACGATCTTTTTACATGCAAAATTAAATATAAGCTTCAGTGGGCAACGTGGAGGAAAACCACAATTATAGCTAATTTATCATTTCTTTATGTGTATGTATGTCTTTACGCATGTAGTGCGGAAACAGCCGTTGTTCTATTTACGATGTAAAGGTGTTTAAAACAATTTAAATTTTATAAATGAACTCATTATAAATAAATAATATATTTAAAAAAAAATATTGGTTGTTATGCTTTGCTTAACATATTTTTATGTTACTTTGGTTAAATATTTATTATATTTTTTTATTATAGCGTGTTCTTTATCCAAGTGGATAAGGCGTGTCTCTTTGTGACGGCTTGGCGTGTATATACGTGGCAATATAACATTTTTTTTTTATTAAAAAGACTATTACTTTTTTATTACATCTGTGGTATGATAAATCTATATTTTATAGGTAGGTGCATGAAACTAAATAGTGCTTGACGGGAACCTAGTGTCAAGACACTGCCTATCTCCAATTTTCGAGCGTATTGAATAACAAAACTTAACACGGCATTTTGTCCTATTATCTATCAACATATCTTCATAATTTGCCTCTGCCTATCCCGCTATGTGCAGGATATAGCGTGAAACTAAAAGAACTACAATGTTAAGTTACTTTACATTCCAATGGTATAAAGAGACACGAAAGTGATTCAGGCAATAAAATACCCACACGATAACAATCGTTTTACTATAATTATTTCTCGTACGTTTCTAGCTTTTACCACTAAACTAGAGAAACTAAAACAGAAAATAAAATTTATATATAGTATATGGTATTGTTAGCGTACTCGTGTAAAAGACTCGTGTAGATTTAGGTGAAAAAGATGATAAAAGCAATGGAATTGTGTCAATCGGGGGCAATTTGCTTGTTGGCCACGGCTCTTATTGGAAGGATACTAGTGTGAAGTATTGTTAGTAGGTGATACATATCACCTATTGCAATTATGTGGTATCCCTTTCCAAATAGTTTAAAAACATATAGACGATGTGTGTATTTATCGTGTATTTTAAAAACTATAACCGCTTCCGATTTCTAAACTCTCTAATTTCTTCTCAAAATTAATAAAGTTTATATACAGATTGATATTTTTTAAGAGATTAACTTTTAGCCAGCCATTTCGGCCCGTGGTCAAATAGAAACAAATAAATTATGATTATCTTAATTTAAAAACAACCTCCATATAAAACTTTCTCGATAAATGCAGTAATTTTCTAAATTCTAAGCAATAGTTCCTGAGATTAGCGCGCTAAACCAAAAAACCTTCAGCTTTATAACGTAGGAGTATAATCGTGATATTTTTTGTTGTTGTGTTCATTGTGGTCGGAACAAAAATTTGTGTTAACCGTTTCGACATCAACATTTGAATCGAAACTGCTGAACGACATACAGACAGACGAATCGAGTCCGTTTATATAAACATATAACTATCGCTCAAAAATATGTAACAATATATATTTGCCTGTTATTCATGGAAATACAAATGTTATGAAAGTATAAAATAAAGGAGTTCATCTAGATAATATTAAGGGCTTAAGAATGTTTGTTTGTTTTTAGCCTTATTCATGATAGGCATGTAGGCAGAGGGAACCTAGTGTAAAGACAGTAAGTTCCCCACTTTCCGTCGTTCTGTTCTGGAAGCATTGTGTGTTGAGTGGGAGAACTCAACGCCGCGCTTAGCCTCGACACCAGAGCGAAGAAATGCAAATATAAATGTCAATAAATATTTCATCTCCTCGAGTGGGGATCGAACCCACAACTAGTCGGTTTTACGGTCACACTTTGCGTCTCTGTGCCACGACTGGCCTTCATAATGAAACATTTTATAATGAATGCAATACAATAAATAATAAACATAACAAACAGCTAATGAATGAATGAACAAAAAAATTTCTTGAAAAATAAACTAATTAACAGAGCGAAAAGCTATTACAAAAATATTCCTTATTTCTATAAAATTAAAGACTACCTTACTTAACCTAACAAAAAAGGTTTATTTTTTTCCTCAATCACACCGTTGTAAAATACATAGTGGTACCAGGCGTACAGATGTAGTGAGGAGTTCTGTTCACTGTGACGTCACAGCGGCCACTGAACTACCGAAAGGTCTTGCGGACCGGTACAAGCGTTACAAATTGGACTATTCATTTATATAGTACGGTCGGCGAGTCGTGACCGCCACGAATTTAGCTGTAGATGGCTGCACTGATTTGATTTTAGGATTTTTTTTTTTAGTAATGTCTCCCCGAGTGAACAATACTCAAAGGTTAATAAAATCTAACTTTAGGACCTCGATTAAGTATCTCATAAAATATTAAATATTTTAACTTAGTTAGTTTATTTAGTTATACCAGTAAAGTTACTGTGATTTTAGTTAAATATCATTATCACTAATTTGGTGCGACAATGACATAATTGCATTTTCTTAATCAATTATATATAATTTATATTTAATAATATGTCATGTCGTGTCTTATGTATGTATGTATGCCAGTCATTATATGCGCAATAGCTCAATAAGTGCAAACGCCATTGTTGCATCAAATGAGAGATGTGATTTAGAAAAAGAAATATCTCACATTATTAACGTTAATTGATTTCACATATTTGCGAAAGTAGAGAAAGGAGAAAATCAAAATGGCAAAACTTTACGTTCAGCATTTTTCTACCATACTCTATAATATCTAGAAATTATCAATTTAGATATATAGATATATATAGGTACTTAATACAATAGTACTTACCAATATCATGTAGTCTCTGATTGTCCTTCTGTGATAGCGCTGCGTAGATCCCAGCGTCGCCCACCCTCTGTCTCGCAACGGCTATCCCAACAGGAATTGAACCTAGGACAATTTATAAGATCACCTTAAGTTTATGTTTAAAAAAATATTTTTTACAGTTTTTTCCCGCATTACTTTCCCCACGCGTCGTCTAATTTTTTAAACGTAATTTTTTTTAATTGCCTTAAAACTCGATTAGTAAAGAAATATATATATATATTAATAAAAAATAATAGAATAAAAAAACATCAGTTTAAATTTTTAAATCAAATTAAAAAAAAAAATCAGTTTTTTCAAACAAATCTCTTTTTTACACCGTTGCTTATTTATTTATTGTAAAGAAAAAAAGTAAAGACTACAAGGCCGCCTTCATCCTCTGTCTCATATTGCATCATCATGCCTATAAGTACTAGGAATACATGGAGTGGTAGCAAGCTCTTTGTTGTTTGTAAGTAAGTATATAAAGATATTTAACGCTATCTTGGCTCAAATGTGTTTTAACTGATCTTGATAATTATGGGTTCAAATTCCACATGTTGATGTTATCTATATATATTTTTTCTCTTATCTAGTTATTTATAATTTATTGTTATGCATATTTGAGATCAAGACCTCTAGGTACTACTACGTAATAAATATAGATTACTCTATAATAAAATAAATCGGTTTCACGCTGTATCCCGCACACAGCAGGGTAGGCAGGGAGAACCTAGTGTTAAGACACTCCGTCCCAAGCATTTGGGCTGAATTCTGGAAGCATTGCGTGTTGAGTGGCGGAATTTTCCCCAAACGCCACCCCCCACTTCTGCCTATGAAATAAAGAAGCATTAAAAAAACTGAATATATAAATTTAAATAAAAATAGAGTCTATAATGAAATTCAAATGATTACAAATTTCCATACAATCATTCCAGTCCCATTGTTAGGAAAAGTTTCGCAAACAGCTGTGTCTTTCAAATTACTAGGCTGGCATGAGTGTGCGGGAGTTGGTTCGAACCAACTACCTTATTACGACAATGTTTGAAGCCAATTTTTAATGAAGAAAATTCAATTTTTTTTTAATTCTTTTTTTTTAAATTTTTCTTATCATTAATAGATTTTTTTATTCTTATATAAAATAACAAGTACTTTTTTATTGTGACTTCGCTCGCAATAATCTTTGAAACTATAACTGCCTTCCTCGATAACAACACAAAACGATTTTTTTCAATTTCAACCAATAGTTCCTGAGATAAGAGAGATCAACCAAACAAACTTCTTTATATTTGTATAGGTACATAAAAAATATGAGTTAAAGTTTCTATTTGGGTATGTAACTTCTAATTAGACCATGCCCGTTCCATTTAGTCTAGCCGAACAGTGTCTCTAGAGAGTGGAGAACGGAATAATTGATCACTAAGCTCTCTCTGTCTATCTCTTGACTAAAGTGTTAGTGTTGCAAGTAATTGTACTAAGTATAGCTCATAAAATATTTAAAAATTAACAATAATAACACTAAGATAGGCCGTTAGGACGCAGTATGCTATTTATAAAGGCGACTGTTTGTTGTGGATTCGATTACCACTGTAGTAAATTAACTATTTATTTTATTTAATATTTTCATTTCCGTTCTCTGGTCACAAGACAAAGGGCGGCGTTTAGCTCCGTCACTCAACAAATAATATTTTGAAAATTAACTGGATATTGGGGAATGGGTTGTCTTAACACCAGATTTTACTACGCCCACCTATTTATAATAATAATAAAAAAATGCCGCTTACAAGTCAAAGTCTTCTTTGAAACTTTTACACCGAAGCAACATTGCTTCTAAAGTACCAGGCTAGCATAAACCAATGAGAGGTTCTCTAGTTGAAAGCTGGTTGTAGTTCTTTAACTAACTAGGCTTATCTGAGTATCGCCCAAGCCACGCCTAACAGCCGGTAATGACCGTGGTGTGCCAACGGCAATTTCACGTCTCATAAACATCGCTGTTAATTTATATTTATATATATATATTTTTATAAATAAAGTAAATCAGCTTCACGTTGTATCCCGCATACAGCATGGTAGGCAAAGGGAACCTAGTGTTAAGACGCTTCGTTCCCCACTTTCTGCCGAATTATTGCACGCTAAGTGGCGGAACTCAACGCCGCGCTTTGCCTCGAAAACAAGAGCGAAGAAATGACAATATAAATGTAAGTAAATATTTCCCTTCCTACAGCCGAACCCACAACCAATCGTGTTTACAGTCATACTTTGTGTCTTTGCGCCACGACTGGTCTCAATATATTTTTTTTATTTTGGATATTATTCGTTTTTGTTTCAAAGTTTATATATTACCTATTAGTTTTTTTCCACGTTGTATCCTGCATAGAGCAGGATAGGCGGAGGGTGTGTTAGAACCTAGTGTTAAGGTTGGGTTTCTATTTCTTATTTGTTAATAGTTTTATGAATTAAATTTATGTTTAAAACTGCAAATTTTTCTTTTTAAGTATTTTTTTAATGTAAGTACGTAAATGTACACAAAATAACACACAAATAAGTAAACTTTAATATATCTTTTAACAAATACAAAATAGTTTTAACAAAATTATTAACATAAAAGTCCTAAGTTCCATCTTCAATATTACTACCGCGCTACCCAACGCCGGTTACACTCATCTAACAATAAAACTTACCATTATTCAAAGACGCTGGTATGGGCGGTTGCTCAGGTTTATTCCCAGGGCTTGCTTGCTCCAGCTTGACCGCGACCAGTTCAGACACGTGGACGTGCTGTGGTTCTCTTTTCACTTGCACCTGTAGGTTCTGACCCGCCACTCCGAGCCAGGTGACCGGGTTGGTGCGACTGCACCCACCATCTGTGTGGATGACCTGAGGGCGAAATGTATTTGTTGTAGAGAAAGATATGTGAATAAAATTTTGTGTAGTTTTATGTGAAAATATACTTTAAAAAAGTAATTTTTGGGCACAATTTATAAAATAATGTAGGGTATTTTAATCTTTGGTCTTATTAGATGCCTAAAACGTTGTTTTATAGCATTAAAAGTATTAGATAGCTTAACCTACTGTTTCAGTTAAAAATCGATTCCAAGATATATTTTTCTCTTAATAGTTATTAACTTTAGTTTTATTAACAAGTTACATACTAGAAAACAAATATTTTTCAAATAAGATGTTAATTAATAAACAACACATATTAAACACGTACATGTAAAGGCTTTATAAAAATTGGTTAAGTGTGAATTCAAAAGTTAACTATGAACAGGAATCGAACCTTACACGTTAGAAGCTTAAACCTTAGCTTGGGCTGGGCTCGTGAACGATACGATTTTATTTCGTCTACGAAATTTTACCATAAATGGGAATATTTTGACCCCTAAACAGGAATTATAAATCAAATACATCAGTTTCACGCTGTATCCCGCACATAGCAGGGTAGGCAGAACCTAGTGATAAGACGTCACACTCTGTGACCCTGTGCCACGACTGGCCTCAAACAGGAATCGAACTTTATGCAACATATTGTAACACTAAACCCAAAAGCACTAGTCTACCAGTAATTAAAATTTAAAAAGATTCACAGCAACCATTACACAACGTTACGTCGCCTAATATAGGCAACAATGAGCTAGCGAGCGACTCGGTTTAATTTCGTCTACGAAATAAAACATTTAAATTGTTATACATGGTGCTCACATTATTATAAAAATCGTGTTTTAAAGAATAATTGTGTCATTATATATAATAGTTGTGGATGTATATTTCTTTTGGGAGTACAATTAAACTTAAATTATGTTTTTTACTGGGTAACAGTAGAAATGTGCATCTACCTAGTTATTTGATTTTTTTTTAGGTTCACGCTGTATCCCGCGTAGTAGGGTAGGGTAGGGTAGGCAAATGGAAACTGGGAACCTAGTGTTAGAACTCCGTTCTCAGTGAGACATTTCACTGCTTGTTACGTAAACGTGACAGGTTGTAGGTTCGATTTATACTCGAGGAATTGAAATGGTAACAAAGCAAAGCGCGGCGCTTACTTCCGCCACTTAACACGCATTGCCTCTAGAATTCCGCGGAAAGTAAGGGGCGGATGGTTAATAATATGATCGCGGGATACAGCGTGAAACTGAAATAAAAGTACAATAAAAAAACCAACAAACCTTCTTAGGTGAATTCGTAAGACAAGTATTACAAGTCCGCTTCGCCTGTTCGGTCTTGATCGTCAACGGCTGCATCACGTTCACGTCGAGCATACGCTGGTCGGGGCAGCACATCGACTCGGAAAGGCATTTACCTAGCTTACTCTCTTCCATTTTGTTACTCTCCCTGCACAATGATAATTAGGAAATATTACATTTTTGTTAAAAAATATATATTAAAATTCATATTTTATTATTTATAACACGTTAAATTAAAAGGCACTATTATAAAAGGCGAAACATATCATAATCCATAGATTAAAATATAATAAAATCTTACCAACTCCTAAAACAAAAGGAATGGAATAAATCTATATTTAACCTTCCTTGTAAGACCTGCCAAAATTGCCCCAAATTAGTCTGGACAAAGAGACAAAAAAAAAACACAGAGTTATTACAGTCTTATATATACAATGCATAAATAAATAGATTACATTTAGATACACACAAATATAGATAGATATTGCTAGTGTCTCTTTTTGGGGGCGGAGAGTAGAGAACGGAGTGTTTGATCACGAAATTCTTACTGCTTATCAAATTAAATGATATTCAAAAATAAAATAATAAATGATGATCTTCAAACTACTTGCCTAATGACACTCGATTTAGTAACTTTTCAAACAATAAAAACTAGATAAAAATCGACTCATTCGTTTGTGAGCTATGATGCTAAAAGCAGACATACCTACATATGTATATACACACACGTACATACATATGTACACAGTCACATAAAATTTATAAAAATCTTTTGCCTCATGGTTTAAAAAAGTGTCAAAATTGTAACTATATAATTATAGGCAATTTTAACCGCTAATATGTTATTGGGGGCATTTATAATAATTGAACTTAAAACAATTGATTTTTAAAATTTGTGTCTGTTTGTGCACGCTCAAAAAAGTATTTATCAATTTAAAGGCAGTTTTTGCTATTATATTTTGTTGAAATTCCAAAGTCTACATTTAGTGATTATTTCATTTCAATAGGTTCATAAATAAAACGTTCTATCAATATAAAATATTTAAAACAACTGTTTTACCGTTTTGCCTGAAATGTTAGTAATAAATTAATATATATTGTCCTTAAAATAACAATGCCATTAAGATACAAAAGTAATTGAATTTAGTAAATAAATAATTGAGTAATTCCAGCGGGTGAAGCCGCAAGCGGGTCGCTAGTTTAGAATATATATACAAAGTCTTACTTATCTGTGACGAGCACTCTTTGGGCGCAGTTGAGCAGTTCTAACTGCAGTGGTGAGTAAGGAGAATTGGGCGGCGGTGTAGGCACGCCGAAGGTTGATAGCGACGTAGAGAACAGACTTTCTGTCACTGTAGGAGAAAAATATTAATTAATATCGTTTAAAAAACGTATACAAATTTTCACTTAGCGGGATTTGAACCCGCACCTATTGGGAAACGTGTATTTTTATATAAAAGTATATTTTAAATACTAAGTATGAAGTAACACTTTAAAAATGATACAATTGCAATAGACGCAATCAAACAGTCTATTGGCATATTTAACATGTTATTTTTGAAAAGCAATTTCGTCTCTATTTCACCAAATAACCGATGTTATGTGAATAATACAAAATTTATAGTATAGTATAAAATGTATCATTTTATTAATATATATGTACATATCGTATATACGCAGTGTTTCGGTCAGGGAGAATCTATTCCGAACGCCAGTCAGCAGTTAAGATGCGGATAAGAAAAGAATATATAAATATTTAATTCCCCTGATTGGGAACCCACGACCGTCGCGTTAACAACCACATCCTTGTATCCCTACGCTTCTATGGCCTCTATTTAAAACGGAATAACGTAAATATCAAATTATAAATAACTTATTTCAAAATATTTTAATAAGTAATTCCTCATTTCCATTTTATTTAATGACTAAAGCAGACGAAGCGATTAACAGTCGCCAGACCTTCACTAACCAAGTGCCACTCACTAAATGATCCACACACATAACCAACAACTGAAATAACTTAATAGGAATCAAACTGCAACACACAAAGCTACAAAATGACAATAATATCTATAAAACCGATAGGCGGCTACTTGTATACGCTATGGATATTTCGCATATAACATGGATAGGAAGAAGGGAACACAATGGTGTTTTTCTTTTTTTTACCCCCTCAATTTGTGTCTTTTTACCAGAGCAACAAAATGAAGATATTTTATTATTCCTAGTAGGAATCAAACCTACAACTGTCGCGTAGATTTTTTAACTTTTAAATGGTGTTCATTACAATTATGGCATTATCAAAAGTGTCCAAAATAATGATACTTATTTATTCCAAGCTTAATTTTTTATGTTACCTACGTACGTACAACGTACATAGAAATACTGTGTTTCGATCAAAACGAGGAAATGAAAATAATTTATTATCCTGAATACAAATCGAATCCACAACCGTCGCGTATACACACACTGAGCGCCACGACGGCCTCATTTTCACCACGGTACTTTTGAATGGCGTGTTCATTACAATTTTGGCATTATCAAAAGTATCCAAAATAATGATCCCATGTATTCGAAGCTTCAATTTTTTTATATTATCTACGTACGTACAACGTGCATACAAATACTGAGTTTCGATCAAAGGGATCGTATCATTATGGATGCAGTGGCAGGCATTTTGTATTCAGCATTTCGTAATTGCACCACCGTATGTGTACAGTACATCGTGGCGCAGTTGAAACTTACTACGGATGAAGGTTGTGGGTTCGTATTTAACTCGTAGGAAGATTTTATTTTAGGCGTTTTCGTCTCTAAATTCAGCGAAAATTGGTCAACGAAGTGTCTTAATTTAAAATTTATATTGGATTTACAAAATATTACTTTAATAGTAATTGTTGAATACGGGAAAGCATCTGGTGGAAAGCAAAGTAAAGAAAATGTAAAGACATTCATTTACATTAGGTAATTATTTAAATAAAATTACAATTACAGTAAAAAAAACGAATAAGCAGCTTTCTTTCTTTACTTTTTTCTTTCTTTTGGCGAAGTAAGCAAACGGAACATTAAAGATACTCCGTTCCCCAATTTCCGCTTAATTTACGAGACATTGCTAGAGGCGGAACTCAATGTCACGCTTTATATTGTCACCAGAGTTACGAAATGAAAACAATTCATTCTCCCGATTGGGAATCGAATTCACAATTGTTGAGTTACAATCAAATCCGTACTGCTGCGCTACAGCAACTTGAAATATATAGATATGTTCTAATTTTTTTTCATATTACCTAACACGTAAAATTGAACCTACTACAACCGCAAACCGGTTATAATATATACCGGTATATAACAAGTGACATGAACGTCAAACACCACAGTTCTTGATGAAACTTTATTCACGTCATATGAATATATTCATCGTTCATTAATGCATTGACAGGATCGTACTATAACTATATATAGGTATCCATGCCTTATCGATTGTGTACTATCGAATGGTTAACACATACATATGTAACTAAATATAAATCAGCTTCACGCTGTATCCCGCACACAACAGGGTAGGCAGAGGGAACCTAGTGTTAAGACACTCCATTCACCACTTTCCGCCGAAGTTTTGGAGGTATTGCATTTTGAGTGGCAGAACTCAACACCGAGCTTTACCTCGACACCAGAGCAAAGAAATTGAAATATAAATTTACCTAAATAAACATTTCATTTCCTCGGGTGGGGATCGAACCCACAACCGTCCCGTTACAGACACACCCTGATGCCCCTGGGCCACAGCGGTCTCAACTGCTGCAACTAAATATAAAAGAATTTATTTTGTTTATACTATTTTAGGTATTATTGCAATGGTTTGAAGTTCAATCTATACATAGGGTCAACAAATGTTTTCATTTTCTCACTCTAGTAAAAAGGCAAAGCGCGGCGCTGGGTTCCAACACATACCTATAGAGGCAATGTCTTCCAAAAATCTCAATGTCTTAAATTTTTGCTACTATTTAAATACAAGCAAGCAATAGTGTGTGTCACTTATTTCTCCACTTTTTGCCAAAGCCGAATTTTAGTCGAAATCGAAGGAATCTGAGTGGGATTTCAACCCACCTGGGTTCAGTTATAAACCTATCAACTACGACACAGTGGCTTTAGTTTGTTATATATCCTATATAGGCTATATCACTTCTAATATCCTTCCTCGATAAATGGACCCAGCAAAAATCCAGTCCAGTCCGATCGACGGTCGCAAGCCTAGGCTCAAGTACCACCGACAACGTCCTCTCAAGCCATGTAGTGCTTGCTCAGAAGCTCAGCGAGTCTTCCCTACCCAACCAAAGTCACCATAAAGGCCAATAGGGCTAACAACATTAACTTCAAATTAAAAAAAACCAATGCCTATTTTAGACTTTGTAATTCGAGTCAGTATTTCCTAAGATTGGTGCGTTCAACCAAACGAACTATAGTTATATAAATACTTGTCATGTTTCAAATTTAGAATACACTGTTTTAATAGCCCTCCCCAAATGGTTGCGCAGACACATTATTATTGCGTCAATCAATCATACAAGACAATGTAATCGTAATAACAAAATGAACGCACTCAGACAATTGAAATTTTCAGAAAAGATGATTAGAATTTTTCATACTTGCTTTATAGTATATACAAAACTATGGTTCGGGATAAAAATAAGATTAATCCGTATTTATATATTAATCTAAATATACTAGCGGCCCACTCGCGGTTTCGCCCGCGAACCATCTAAATATACCTAATATTTTTATTACGAGAAAGTGCGAGTACTATGTGGATGGACTTCAGAGGATGTCATCGGCGGCAAGGGGACGGGGACCTACGGGACTCGAGCCTAGACTTGCGGCAGAGCGTTGAATTATTTTAATTATGTATTTTCTCGGTAAGTATTTATCCAAATTACATACTATAAAAGCCAAAGCTTACCTTCATTAAAATATCTTGATGATGGAATAACTTTCGTCAAATAAAAGCAACGATGACATATATGCGATTTGCAATTAGTTTTTGTCACAAAAACGTATCATGTCACGGAATCGTGGACTTTTTTTAGAACTATTAAAATAGAATATACCTGCCCTACAATGTATTGACATATATTTTACTATTTTTGCAGTGCACGCGCTTAAATCAAATCGATGGCGTTCATTATTGTTGTTATTTCGTTGTACAAGGCTAACTAAGACTTATATCGTAATGTTGTGCCTATAGAAGAATGTAGCTTTCATACATAACAAAAAAAGTAATTCAGACCAGTAGATCCAGAGATCCAAACAAACGAACAAACTTTTTCGCTTTATTTTATTAGTATAGATGTATATATAACTACTCATATTAAAAAGCTGAAGACTTTGTTGTAGAAATTGTTTTTGTGTTATTGAAGACAAGCAAATTTTCGATACTGTAAAAACCTCCTTATAGATGAAATAGGAGGAGATGAAATATTTACTTAAATTTATATTTCATTTTCGCTCTGGTTCAACACGCAATGCCTCTAGAATTGGGCAGAAAGTGGGGAACGGAATGTCTTACACTAGGTTCCCTCTGCCTACCCAACTGTGTGCGGGATTTTTTTTTCTTATACTACATACATACCTATATAGTCTAAATTTTTGGCAGGTTTAAGCTTAGACTACTAAGCCGACGATATGTAACATATTAAAAACAAATAAGCCATTTTAAAACTATTATTTGTATATTCTTTAAAAAAGTTCCACAGAATAAAAAAAAATACAACAAAACCTTTTGAGATATGTGGTGGCGTGTGGTGATAATTAGGGTTTGTAGACGATTAGTAACAATAATCAAGTCTTTTACAACACAAAATAGTTATTACACTCAAAAATGAAAGTCACATATAACGAAGAAACACAAAGAAAGATAGTCCACACAGTTTACCAATAATAAAAGAAGGAGTGAAAATTAAGAGTGTACATATATCGGAGACAAAACTACAGGAACGTTCACTAAAAGGTAGGTACGTGACGTAGTGGCCGATAGTATAGCAAGTGCAAGGAATCCGCGTCGGTTGGGCGTTTGCGACTCACTGGCTGGCGAATTGTATCGCGCGATCAGCTGTGGACAACCCAAAATGACGTCACACGGCTCAGGTAGCAATTGCCGTGCAGATTATAAATCACTTTAACCGACGATAATTAGATAAATATTTCTCTAATTAATAATTATTGATATTTATTAAATATATATGTCATATTAAAATTTTGCTGTGTAAATAAATAATTAAATAAATTAATTATTGGGTTTAGCCCACAGATATATAATAAAAAGCAACGATGGGAACCTATAATTTTTTTAATCTTATATACATACGCAGTAGGTACGCACAGTACAATATGAGGCGAGCACATGTTGCATGCGCGGGAGTCGAGTGACACAGTAATTAAGAGAGGGCCCCTCCGCAAATAGATTATACCAGTTTCACCACATTAATGACTTACATTTGTTATGCTCCGACTACGGTTTTAGGGCCTCTTGCAGACGGTCAAGAATGTCAAATGTTCATATAGAATATAGATAGTATAAGTGTATATATTTTTTAATCCAGAATTCGGAAGAAAGGGGGGAACGAATGGTCTTAACACTAAGTTCCCCCTGCCCACCCTGCTGTGTGCGGGATACAGCGTGAAACTGATATTTTTTTTAAAGGAAAGTATCCCGCACATAGCAGGGCAGACAGAGGGAATCTGGGAAGCTAGTGTTAAAATACTCCGTTCGTATTAAGACTTTCATCCGCTCTACAAATGAAAATGGAGTGGGAATCGAATCCACAATTAGTCGGGTTGTCGCCACGACCTGCCATATCTTATGATATTAAATGGTTTAGCCAAATATTTCTTTGAGATTGTGAGAAATATTACCTACGTAGATAAGTTCATATACAGCTGCGGTGCCTACTATCTACCAAGTTACTTGGTCCAAGTAGCTTCGTCAGTCATAATTAAGCCACAAAATAACCACAAATCTATAATATGATGTGAATTGATTTAGTGTTGTAGTAATATGTGATTATGCAATAGTTGTTATTATATTTACAATATCGCCAGCATCGGGAGAAGAAACCGAATTAGATTTCACATGTTAGCAGGCGGAATTTAACGCCGCATTTGATTTGAAGAAGCTAAGAAAAAAATATTAGTTTCAGACTTTAAAACTCTGAACAGCAATCGAATCACGGCCGTCAAGGTAATTAGGTAGATATTTTTATGCATCATACGTTTGTGTATTTTTTTCTTATAGATCAGTGGGAACTTAATTTATTTTATTGACGGGCGGAACACTGCACTTTGTCTCTGGCCTCCAGATGTCGAAAGATATTAATTGAAAATATATATAAAGCAGCAAAAGTAAAACACAATAGGTTTACACTGTATTCCGCATAAAGCAAAGCAAAGAAGGCATAAGGAACAGAAATGTTAGACGCTTGAAAAAATATATTGAAGTAATAGATATACCAAATATATAACATTTTTCTTAACTATTTTTTTTAAATAAAAAAAACAAAAAAACCACCAAAATTCATATTTAGTTATTAAAATTATTTTAGCATTCGCTGTCACGCAACGTATCCAAACGATGCGCACATTAAGCAAAGCCGTCCCGCCCGTCACGTCACGTTACACGCGTCAGTCACACCGATCTGTATAATTGTGAGATAATATCTTTGATTTGTCTCTTTTTGTATGGTTTTCTTATATATTTTTAATGTTTTATTTTGTGTTTTTTTTTTCGTGTGTGAAACTAGCGTTTAGCTGTGATTTTGTCTGTGTAGTTAAAAAGAATTAACTTGGAGTTATGTATGAGTATGATACGTTCTAAGTGTCCGAGTGGGTTACAGTAAAATGATTAAGTTGATGCCTATAGCCTATAAACCTACATAAATAATGTATTTAATACAAAAATATTTTTCCAATTTAAACTAGCAGTTCCTGAGATTAGGGTATTTAATCAAACTCTTTGTTTTATAATATTAGTATAGTTTCTAAAGGATTTACGTCAGTTAAATTAATTAACTAATAGCAAACTTAAAATACCTTTAACTGAATTGTACTTCTGAGAATGTCTATATATCCTATATAAAAATTATATTTTTATACTAATAAATATTTTTTTTACTAACGCAACGTAATTACTCACTACTCAGTAGGTAACAATCAACATGTTGCGCGAAATTTTCAGTTTTGTACGCACGCGATGGGTTAGGTTAGTCAAAGTCCAATCTGTGCGCGTAAATTTCAAAATTTTCTACAGCTTAACTCTATGGATATAATGGTCAAAATGTATACCACATTTTGACCATTTACTCAAAAATCACAATTATAATAAACTACTTCGATGGTATTACCGTATCTTCTACAACGTTCCTGCAAAATTTCAGAACTGTAGGTTTAACGGTCAGTGGATCCCAACCAGTAGTCCGCAGAAGCCTAATATGGTCCGCGAACGATTTTAATTTTATGAATGGAGATGATGAGACGAAATTTCTGTTTAATAGTCACAGTTAATTTTTATTATACCTACATGAATAGTGGTCCCTGCTACTAAGAATCCAGGAAAGGTTGGGAACCTTGATCAAGAAAGGGTTGGGGACCCCTGGTCTACGAGGAGTAGCATTACAACGAAATACTTTTGACCAGTCAGAGCATCTCTTCGCTCAATTCAGTAACTTATACTAAATACTACTACAGTTAAAGACAAATTCACCATCAGGATGAATGGGATTTAGCTTAGGGCTTGAAAGTTTAGGGGACGATAAATTTATAAACCGATTTTACTGTCTACTTTGTAGAAATTAAAAAGATTCCTTTAGAATAAGAGTATAGAAATTTTCTTATTTGTCATTTACAAATTTCTATATTTTTCAATACAAAAAGTTGCCCTCTTCTCCTAAATATCCTACTGTCTGTCAGTTCTGTCAATAACTGTCAGTTCTTATTTAATTTTAGGGGGCCACCTAAATGGAATAGGAACTGACAGTTTTAGAAGTAGAAGGTGCCTACAATTTGAAAATGTTTTATAACTCCGCCAGTGTCTACTTTTATAAAAAACTATTAATATATTATTTAATAAAAAACAGCTTCACGCTGCATCCCGCAAACAGCAGGGTAGGCAGAGGGAACCTAGTATTAAGACACTCTGTTCCCCACTTTCCGCAGAATTCTGGAAGCATTGCGTATTGAGTGGCGGAACTCAACGCCGCGCTTTGCCTCGACAGCGGAGCGAAGAAATGGAAATACAAATTTAAATAAGTATTTCATTTCTTCGAACGGTGATCAACCCACACACAGTCGCGTTTACAGTCACACTTTGTGCCCCTTTGCCACGACTGGCCTTTAATATTTTTCACCGGTGTTTTTAAAGTTAATATATAAACCAATTAATAACAAATTTGAATAAGCATTACACAACCATTAGCGTGCAACGTAAGCCCAATCTATCAATTATAAAACACATTTATCTGTCCGTACGTACGTCCTACTTTATACATGTTTTACGTAACCCGGTGAGCTCGAGGCTTCTATATATATATATATATATATATATTTGTGTGTGTGTGTGTGTGTGTATATATATTGTTTGTTTTTTTTAAGGCTATTTGATACTTACTGCAGTTACACTCAATACGCAAGGCCTCCAGAATTCGGCAGAAAATAGGGAACGGAGTGTCTTAACACAGGTTTAGGTTCCCTCTGCCTACCCTGCTGTGTACGGGATACAGCGTGAAGCTGACTTATGTCAGAAAAACGTTACAACAACAGAAAAAATAAATTTAACATAAAATTTGAACTATCAACAGTTAAAATGTTTGCACGAGAAATTCATTGATATTTTTTTTTTAAATTTTGTTCATCCCAAAAATCCCAGATTTGTAGATATTAAATCCTAACATATTGAAACTAGTAAAAGCCTATCCTATCAAATACAATACAAAACTCGTATGTATTACAATACGGTGTTGTTTTTTTTTAAAAAGTGTATAAAAATTTACCGTTTACATTTAAAAACTAGATTTAAGCAGGTACATCCAAAAAGAAAGGTTGCAGCGTTGAGTTACGCAACAGCATAAGTATAGAACAGACGTATTTTAGTAATCTATTTTGATTATAGTATGATATTTATTGAAGCAAAATTTAATTGTTACAATAAATAAAACATTGTTAATTGCCTTAATAATTTTATGGTAGTTATTTTCCTACCATAAAAATTTATTATTATTGTATATTGCATTTACAATACAGCTTACTCACCTTTATGAATCTGTGTAGATCGCCCGCCTTGATTCGGAAACAAGGAATAAAGCGGGAACCTCGTGACACCTGTACGGAATATTTAAAAAATTACTAACAATAGATACCTACTTACTACTTATCTAAATTATAATAATAAAAAAAAACTTTTCTATTTTGTATGTTTATAACGAATATACTGAAAAATACAATATATACCGATAGAAAAAAATACTTATAGAATATACATGAGAGAAAACCACTGTTTTTATCCGCCATATCTAAATTCTAGTGAACTCGTGTCTAGACTCACAGAACTCAACGCGTCGCTTTGTTCAACCAGAACAATCGAAATAACAATAAAATTAAATTCGCTCGAACAGAAATCGAACCCACAATCATAGCTATTACAGTTGGTATTTCCACAATGCTCTAAAAACATAATAATTCAATAATAATAAGGTAAAAAGTAATAACATACCTTGTTGCAGGTCAGTGGGCGGGCGGGAGCGGGCGCCCCCCGCCGCCCCGCCCAGCATCTCCCCTCACACACCACCTCACCACCTGAGAACAATAGGAAAAATGTTATTATTTATATTATATTATATTGTGATTAATTGTTTTTATTTATATTCTATTGTATTATAATTAACAGAGTTTAAATGAGAAAATTATAAGGTATATAGGTGCATGGCAGTACATATAGATAGAATACCTACGACTGTAATTACCAACTCGTTTTCTTAAAAAAGAAAAAATCAGCTTCACGCTGAATCCCGCACACTGCAGGGTAGGCAGAGGGAACCTAGTGTTAAGACACTCCGTTCCCCACTTTCTTCCGAATTCTGGAGGCATTGCGTGTTGAGTGGCAGAATTCAACGCCGAGCTTAGCCTCGACACCAAAGCGAAGAAATAGAAATATAAATTTAAGTAAATATTTCGTCTCCTCGAGTGGGGATCGAACCCACAACCAGTCGGTTTTTACAGTCACACTTCGTGCCGTGGCGCCACGGCGGGCCTCTCTTAACTTACAAAAGATTAATGGGTCCGATCGCTACTCAACGAAATGAATTTATTTACATGTATATTTTCTTTTCTTTGTTCCGATGCCAAGGCAAAGCAAAATTTAGCTAATCAAAACGCAGTGCCTCCGAAATAAAGCGGAAAGCGTGGAACAGAGCAGAGTCTTAACACTTGACTCTCCCCCTCTCTTTCTCTATTCTCCGTCTACCCTTTTATACTTCTATAGCGTGAAGCTAAAAACAATACCAAATTATTATACTAGTGTTGTTCCTACCTACAGCTTTTATGCTAAGTAACAACGTAATGCTTATCGATACATATACATATATAGCGCGAGTGTGATGTTATCGACATTGCAATTCTATGATGACACATATTGCCAACGTCCATTTTATTATCGACAATTACACGCCTATCCATCTAGTATCATCCATCACTTTAATATTAATATATTTGCAACGAACGTGTAATTTAATTTCTTTTTTTTTAGCTTCACGCTGTATGTATGTAGCAGGGTAGGCAAAAGGAACTTGGGAACTTAGTGTTACGACACTTCGTCCCCGTTTCCCAATTTCCGCGAAACTCAACGCCACGCTTTAATTCGCTTCGTTATCGGAGCGAAGAAATGAAAAAAAAAATTATATCATTTCCTCGAGTAAGTAACGAATCCACAACCTATAGCGTTGACATTCGCCCGACTGGTCTCAAAACCAATTTATTTTTCTTATTTTTAACTTTACGCTCTATCTCATATAGAAGAAAGAGCAGGCGAGGAGAAGCTAGTGTTAAAATATTAATTTCTCAAGTTTTCACCCGATTCGCAATACATTTTGAATCGAAATCGGCGGAACCCAACGCCACGCTATCGGCGGAACCCTACGCCGCGCAATTTTTTTAAGACCATAACATGCTATTACTTTAGAAGAGTAGTTAATAAAACCATTTCGCCGATACATGCAAAGGCTTTTAAGTTTCGTATAGCGCCCGTTCCTACATCCCGTTACTCGGTTAGGTTGAATTTCATTTTATGTGATGCTATTAGGTTAATCTAAGCAGGCTGATGAGCTTCTAGTGACTAAATACCAATACGAAGTTAAGAATTTAATCTTTTTACACTATGTTATAATAGAAGCTAGAAAAATTTGTTTGGATTGGATGAACGCTCTAATCTCAGGAATGCTGATGCTGGTTATAACTGAAATAATATTTATTACTAGTGGTTTATATCTAGGAACATATATGGAGACAAATGTTTGATTGTAAAGACGACTCTATTCCATTCTCTTCACTTTGGTCACATGGCAAAGCGCAGCGTTGAGTTCCGCCACTCAACATAAATGCCTGATAGTGGATTTACTTGTTTACAAATACAAATTATAATTATAACATATTTTTACGTGTTAATTCACACCATTTCTGACATAAAAAGAAAATTTGATTGTACATAGATATACGAGTACCTACATATTTTATAAAAAAATCTCGATAGAAAATGTATGATACAACATGCTTATTTGACAATAATTAATATTCAACATTGCTTTTTGTGGAGCCTTCTTGAACTTAAATGTCGAAATTATCAAAGAAAAATGTCCTTAAAGTATAAATATTTTTTTTTCTTTAGCTGGACTGGTTGTGGGTTCGATCCCCACTCGAGGAGATGAAATATTTACTTAAATTTATACCCTCCGTCTATCCTGCTCTATGCAGGATACAACGTGAACTTTGAAAAAGAAAACTAATAATATATAAAATAAAAAATATATATTGAGACCAGTCGTGGCGCAGAGGCACAAAATGTGACTGTAAACACGTTTGGTTGTAGATTCGGCTATTTCGTTTCTATTTCATTATATTTTCATTTCTTCGCTCTGGTGTCGAGGCAAAGCGCGGCGTCGAGTTGTGCCACTCAACACGCAATGCCTCCAGAATTCGGCAGAAAATGGGGAACGGAGTGTCTTAACACTAAGTTCCCTCAGCCTACCCTGCTGTGTGCGGGATACAGCGTCAAGCTATTTTAATTTAATTTTAATTTTTCTATTTAAGCAAAATAGTGTCTAGAGCTATAAGGGCCATAAGGCAGGGCTATAAGGGCCTTGAAAAAGGCGAGAGTCAACGAGCAACGGTCTAAAAAACTTACAGTCCAGCTGTACAAAGAGAAAATCTCGGTATATCCAGAACGAGTTTTTAATTGCGGCTCTCGCGTGGTCAAATCCACAAAACACTTTCTAGCAGTAGCTCTGACCGCTAGTAAAGTGGGTTACAATTTACATGTATTTATAGCCTTCCTCGACAAATGGATTATCCAACAAATTCAAAATCATGTTTAACTTTAAAACGCAAATACTTTTATTATGATAGAGAAATAAATTTTACATTTTAAATATAAATGAACATAGAATGGTGTCTAGGGCTCCAGAAAGAGGTATCAGCTTCACGCTGTATCCTGCACACAGCATTGTAGGCAGAGAGAACCTTGTGTTAAAACACTCAGTTTCCGCCGAATTCAGGAGGCGTAGCGTATTGAATGGCGAAACTTAACACCGCGGTTTGCCTCGATACCAGAGCGAAGAAATGTCAATATAAATTTAAATAAATATCTCATTTCCTCGAGCGGAATCGAACCCACAACCAGTCGCGTTTAGTTACACACCACGCCACGACTGACCTCTTTGTTATTATAGAAGTATAGATAAATACATAATATAAAGATTATTATACAACTGCAATCATCACGAAGTTACTGCCAGCTAATTGGCAGTTATAAATTCGATGCTAACCCTATTCCTTAGTTCTCTTCACAAAAAGATGCTTTACACAACCAATATGGGTAGACGTGAACGGATTTGAACCTTATACTGTACTATCATAAACTCGATTATAGATTTTTTAATACTACGTCAGAACTGACTGTAAAAAACAACATTGTTCGGTGTTCTATCGAAGTGTGAGATGTGGGAATAAATTAAGTTGACCCATTTCAAATTTTTTACTGGTATGGAACCTTCTTGGAATTTTGTGAATAGATTAAAATCCTCAAGACTTCGTTTTACTGTGGTGCACCTACCTAGCTTTATATTTTTTCTTAATAATTAAATAAACCAATTAAATTTGATGTAATGTTGAATATGCTGCTTTAAAGCGATAAGAAGTGGTCGTTAGCTTAATGATTTGTGGAAACTTCGCGACTGTTGTGGATTCGATTCTCACTCAGGTGAATAAATTAATTTCCTTTTCTCGTTCTGCTCAGGAGACAAATCCCGGTTTTGACAATATCGAACACGCTATATGAAACCGGAGTACCTTAACATTAGGTTCCCTTTGACTACCCTGTTGTATAATGATTGGTTTTGAACTGTTTCCTTACTTGTAATACGCTTGTAAAATCGTCCTTCATATATTCGCTCGTATGTTACAGTTATTCATTCATAAATACGAACATACTATACATACATGTGTGCAGTAGATTATGCGATGAAACCAGTCCGACCGATAAAGCGAAATTTTATAAATTAAATTCTTCTCAGGTCATTCACCATTTGTATCACATTGATATAAATATGAATTTAATTACAATTAGCGGCGTTTAGCTCCGCCACTCAACACGCAATATCTCCAAAGTTCGGCGAAAAGTGGGGAATGGAGTGTGTTAACACTAGGTTCCCTCTGCCTAGCCTGCTGCGTGCGGGTTACAGCGTGAAGCGGATTAAAATATAATCACTGTAATATATGTAAATTATTTCTTTTTTTTAGTATTACGTTGTGTTCCCGCACATAGTTGGGGTAGAGCAGAGGGTTAAGTTATGAATGAAGATGTTGTCGCACTCAAAGACTTCAATTTATTTTAAACGGATATTACATGTCAGGATGCTAAGCTAAAGTTCCAATGTACGTGCGTCTATAGGTAGCAGGTAGAAACTACGTAAGGTAGGTAGAAAACAAGATACAACTAGTGGTTGCCTGCGATTTTGCTTAATACAGCTACACACAACGCGCCTGGAGAATTCAATGGAAAATGGAGAACGGAAATCTCACAATGTAAACAGAGTGTCTTAACACTAGATTCCCACTGCTCACCCTGCTATATGCGGGGTACAGCGTAAAACCTTACAGGTACTACTAACAATAAAAACAAAAAGGCACGGACAAAGACTCCATAGTCATTTAAGAAAGAAAAAAACGTAAACTAACATTAAGCCCTTCGCTTTCAGCTTGACTGCAATTTAGGCATAAGCGTGTAAAGCGTCGTAAAGCCTTATGGTCTATTCATTGTGTTCATTTGACGTTACGTGGGTAGTTGAGTTACAGTTTATTGGTCGGTACCTGGATTTAGTTAGAAATATAAAATTTTTGCATATTTTTTTATTAGATTTATGAGGTAAAAACTATGAGAAGTAGAAACTTTATCTTAGATTTTTGGCTATTATTATACATTTTAAATGAAATTATTTGACCGGTTTCTCCATCCGTGACCACGTAGGTATCTACTACTGCAAAGTGGTCGAAACTTCGGGTTTCCAAATATGTATAATACTATTTTTGACATGTTTAACGTCTTATTTAGAAAATACTTATTTAGAAAACGTATAAAATTTTTAACGTAGCCAGATTTGAACCCGCACCTCTTGGAAACCGTCCAAGCGCTCTCACCACTAAGCCATTCGAACATCAAACTGCAAAGAATTTTTTGTACGTTTGTTATAAGTTATTACTTATTGTTATTTTTATTTTATTTTACTATTTTTATTAGAATTATTTTATTACTGTACTGGTTCTTTGATAATGGCGTTGGCGAGCGCGCCAGTTGAGCACATATCACTTCGCCAATGTCACGTTGTGCAGAGAACACACGAAGGAGGTTGTACGGTAAAGAAGAGAATGAGAAGAGATGTTATACAATAGGAGAATGCATTTTTAAAAAAAAGAAAATTAATTATTAATTTATATTCGAATATTTTTTTATTCCGTTCCTCTGTAACTTAAACCAGTTTCTAATGAAAATTCGAATCCGAACACGTTGCTAGGCGCGTCCCTCATCGCTAGGATCAAGAAGCCCTAGTAAAGGAGGGACTATGCTATAGGTATCATATACAAATAGGTATAAGTATATTATTTCTTTTGTAGACTTCGCCATCTTCTGTTATTCGAATAATGGTAAAATCTCTATTTTGGCCGTTTTTTGATAAAATAACATTGTAAATAACTTTTATTTGTATCGTGTAAACTTTTCATTTAAACATAATGTAGGTAACCTACCTGCAATGCCTTGCCATACCAAGTTGATAAATTATTCTTATTAATATCGATAAATATAACAAGATAACACGATTCTCGATATTTCAAAACCAAAATATTACAATCATTGAAATATTCAATATTGGCTCGCGAAGCAGCGTTGAGTTCCGCTAATAAACGCGCAAAATCGAAAGCTCGGCGCAAAGTGGCTAACGGGGCCTCTTACGCTAGTTAGTCAGGTTCCCAGAACAAGGATATATGATGATAATATTAAATTATTTCGAATGGGAATCGAGTCCACAACCGTCGTGTCTACAGTCGCACGCTTGTGCCCCTGAGCTACGACTGGCTAAACTTACTTCCATTTGATCCACAAACAATATACACGCAATTAGGCTATAGGTATAACTACATTATGATAAATTTATTATATACCTATCTACCTTATATCAGTACCCAAACACTACACTATCAGGAGGGCTCAACTTACTATGAGATGATGATGAAGATGTTCAGTAGAAAACAGTGTTGATTTAGCACAAATATGAACATGGTGTATAGTCTATTCTTCTATAAATTATAAACGTTATCGTCTTCTATAAGTATAAACGTTATCCAAAAGCATAAAAAACTAACACAAACGAACAGACAAATCGACAAACAGACAGACATTTAAAAAAAAATTGTTTTGGGTTCTATTTATTACATTGATACATGCTCAATGACAGATCTCTCATGTACACACATCGAAGAGTTACAATTTTATTACACGTATAAATAGATATAGGTACAAATTATTATTAACGAACACACACACCCTATTTACTATTATATACATAAAACGTTATTTTATTTTTATATTTCCATTTCTTCGCTCTGGTGTCGAGGCAAAGCACGGCGTTGAGTTCTGCCACTCAACACGCAAGGCCTCCAAAATTCGGCAGAAAGTGGGGAACGGAGTGTCTTAACACTAGGTTCCCTCTGCCTACCCTGTTGTGTGCGGGATATAGCATGAAGCTAATTAAATTTAATTTTACATAAAAAGTTCGTCTAGACCACTATTATATAAAAGTCATACAAAAATCTATATTTATTAGGATTCATCCACACATTACATCATATAGACTCGGCTTCGAAGCCGCAATTAAGTAATTGTATTTAATGAACAACTGAGCCAAAGCGGTAATTAAAATGTTAACATTAAACGCGCCACTGACAGGAATATTATAACGTTTCATTGTCACTATGGCGGTGGAATTGAGATATTCCTAACTAAAATTGTATATATGGGATACTTGTGTAATTTTCTATAGCACGCTGTAGCACGCATATAACAGGGTATGCAGAGGGAACCTAATATTAAGACACTCCGTTCCCCACGCACCGCCGCGCCGTATTTTCGAGATGTCGTGCGCTCAGTGTAGGAACTGAATACCGCGTTTTGTCTTCTAACCAGAACGAAAAAATGTAAATAAATAATTCCTTGAAGCAATCGAATCAAATGAATCGAATTTACAACCGTCGCGCGTCGTATTTATAGAGAGAGTTGTGCCCATGCGCTATGACAACACTGACTGTTGTGTTCACATCTTATCATTGACCGTGCTTGATACAGAGGAGGGTAATGTGTGTATCAGTATATCTATGTATGTTTGTTTCTGTGTGGCGAAGTATAGACGAAATGGGTAAACCAATTTTGATGATTCTATTTCAATCAATTCGTCTTAATTTTGAGACTAAAATGGAGGAAATGGGATATTATTAAATAGATATTTAAATATGTCGTTTCATCTTTTCTTTTTCATCTTTTTTTTTTCATCATTTTTTTTTAATTTTAAATAGGACTCCTACTACTATTATAATTGTAGGGAGAGGAAGACTCTGGTCCCTACTTTCCGCTCAATTTTCGAAACATTGCTTCTGCATTCGCGGAGCTCAACGCCACGTGCCTATACACCAAAGCCGGGATATGAGAATAATTCATTCCTATTGTGTACCTAATAAGAATATTATATTATATAAGTATTCTATATAATACATGTTGGGCACGCGTCGGCATTTCGTACGTTTATCTTCCCGGAACTGAACGATAGCGGCTATCAGAAGCAGGGTCGAGAGCCGTTACGTACTTACACAATTTTTATAAAATACTTCAAATTTTATTGTCAATAATAAAAAAATAAAAAATCTGTTCATTGACAAATAATAGTTTTAAGAAAAGGAAATATATTTCAAACTAAAAATATATTTTAAAAATATATTTTGGTTTCGTATCCAAATGAAAAAAAAAAACGTTAGTTTTGTCATGTCCGTCTATCCGTCCATACAGACAGACGTCACAGTCAGTGAGTTTCATTAGGTAGGTATATCTTTTCAAATAAAATCAACTTCACGCTGTATCCCGCACACAGCAGGGTAAACAGAGAGAATCTAAGACATTCCGTTCTCCACTATCCGCCGAGCTCTGGAGCGAAGAAATGTAAATAAACATTTTATTTCCTCCAGTGGGGATTGAACTCACAACCAGTCGATTTTACAGTCACACTTTGTGCCCCTGCGCCACGACTGGCCTCTTTCACCATTGTATTATATGTATAGATTTAATATACCATAGATATATCTACATTTCTAAACTCACGCATAATATCCATCTGCTTCCCATGCTTGATATATACGCACTTCCTTTATGGTTTAAAAAATCCCTCGAGGCGAGTTGCTCAATTACAGATGTTTATTTAAATAAGGCTCGATAAATTAAAAATACTAAAGAGTACTTAGCTTTCGTATTTTTTAAAGGAATTTCGAACTTATCGACTATTTCATAAAATATATTATGCAGTAGAGGCCACTCGTGGCGCAGGCGCACAAGCGTGTGACTATACTGCCTGTAAACGCGACAGGTTGTGGGTTCGAATCCCACTCGAGGCAATGAAATATTTAATATTTTCATTTCTTTGCTCTTTTAACAAAGCAAGCGAGTCGTAATTTTCCGTCACTTAACAAGCAATGCCTCCAGCACTCGGCGGAAAGTGGGAAGCAGAAGACTCCAAATGGGAACGGAGAATTTTAACACCAGATTCTCAGATGCCTACTCCGATATGTGCAGGATACAGCGTGAAGCTAAAAAAAGAAAATGACAAAAAAAAAAATAATATACTACAGCTCCACGCTTTTCGCGCATAGCAAAGTAGGCAGAAGAAAAATATCTAGTGTTAAAACACTTCGTCCCACTTTCCATCCAATTTTCGTCATTTTGTATATTGAGAAGCGGAAATAAACTCCGCGCTGTTTCTATCAAAAACACATTTGACTGTCAATTATAAATATCACTTAAAGGTATCATTATTAAACATATAACTTAAATCTCCAAAGATGTTCAATATTCCCAAAATAGCAAGAAAAAGCAAAAACCTATAAATATATATTTAAATATAATTTAACAACATTAAACTTAATCTCCTTCCATTTCAACATTAATTAAACTCCTTAATTTATTTGCACGGCGCGTGAACTATTACATGAGGATCTCGTATATTTACTTTGATGTTGTTTTATTAAAACAAGTGAAGGTAGTCTCTGATGTAGGTATACCTATAGCTGTAGAATAGGTAGGTAGTAGGTATATAGTAGTAGTAGGCACAGTTAAGGGCGTTTGAACAAGACCACGCTAGCGTAACTCGTACTACGCACTTCACGTAAACAGGTAGGTACAGATAGAAGAGGAATTTTTTTTTAGAAAATATCATTAAATATATGAATGTTCTAAGATAGCTGATGTATTATTATCTGTTTTATATCAAGCAATTAATGATATTTATAAAACATGACATCGGTAATATTGACTTTTTTAAATCATTATCATTATCTTTACAGCGCAGAGAGATAGAAAATAATATATTACAATTTATTTCTTATATTTCCGCGCCCGTTTTAAAAGACTGACGGTTTTTACTAAATACAATCTATTATTTTAAAAATTAAACTTAACACTCTTGAGGCTGATCGTGGTGGCACCAAGGGCACCAAGTGTGACTGTAAAATCGACTGGCTGTGGGTTCGATCCCCACTCGAAGAAATGAAATATTTATTTACGGCGTTGACTTCCGCCACCCAACACGCAATGCCTTCAGAAGAAAGCGGGGAACGGAGTGTCTTAACACAAGACTCCCTCTGCCACCTTAATGTGTGCGGCATACAGCATGAAGTTAAAAAAAACCTAACATCATTCACTTTCAACACTAAGTAATGCTACTTAAAATATTAACCCGACAGCCGCCAGTAAGGAATGAGATAGATAATGTTAAGATAAATTCGTCAGTTAATATATTCAATTAACTGAAAGTGGGTGCGACAGATCTACAAATCACAACAATATTACCGTTTTCCGGACAGTTTTATGACAAGTGATGTGAATACGCGAATATAACTTTAAAACCGAACGTAGGCCATGATGGCTCGTAATTCAAAACGGCAAAATATAGGCGGGATGAGCTGTAAAATTTTAAAATGCCTGCATTTTTGTTTTTTTACGATGGAGTAAAAAAATCTAACGTAATTAATTAAGTAATTAAATTAAGTAATTAACTCTATTAAAGAATTTTAGGAATAAAGAGCCTTTAAGATGGTGTTTCATATAACATCGTAAACGCGACGGTTGTGAATTTGATTCCCACTTGGGGGATATAATATTTAACAATTTCATTTCCTCGCTCTCATAAGGGGGCAAGGCACGGCGTTGAGTTTCGTCACTCAACACGCAACGCCTCAAGAATTCGGAGGAAAATTGGGAATGGAGTGAAAAAAAAATTATATTTTTTTTTAGTCTCACGCTTTATTTTACACATAGCAGGGTAGGCCTGGGAACCTACTATTAGGACACTCCATTCCCTATTTTCCACCGAATTCTTGAGGTAAATATAATTCTATACAGCAAATTAAAAAATAACCACTCTCAAATTTAAACAAAAAAAAAACATCAACAACAAAATCTTTTACTTTCCATACTAAATTGCTGACGCTACATTATTTCACTTCACTTTTTTACTACAGCCGTACAAGTGGTGACATTCGGATAACATGGAAAGAGCAGTTCGCCTAATGCGTCCTTATATAAATTTTACTATCTTGAAAATAGAGTCCCACATCGTACCTACGACGTTATACGAGAGAATGTATGTAAATGTTTTAATTTTAATACCAACATTACTAGAGATACTTGCGCTACATTTAAATATATTATACATTTTTAATATAAGATAGAAGCATAAAGTCTATAATCACTTTTAACATTTTTAAAATGTTATTCCACACTTAGGAAAGAAAAATGGTCGGTTTCCAGGAGGCGCGGGTTCGAGTCCCGCTACGTTCAAATTTAATGTTATAATTACTTTGATAAACTGTAATGTTATGTTTAAATATCTGATGGCGCAGTGTAAGCGTTGGGCTGTAATATTGTGGTTGTGGGTTCGATGCTCATTCGGGGAATGACAATGAAAATTACAATTAAACTTTGGAATTTGCTTAAAATATAAAAAAATGAGAAAATAGTATCACAACAGTATTTTTTTTGACAATATTATGATATGATATGATCTATAGATATAATAGGTTGTCAGACCTATATAGAAGAGCTTTATAAATGCCTAAACCTATATCTATCTAAGTTTACTTTCTACTGTGACTGGAAGAAATCTCAATTAAAGATAAATTTACCTCTTGCCAAGTATAAATTTTTATATTTATCACTTACAAAAACTAAAAGCAAATTAGCTAATCTGAACCCACTATCACCGCCATCATCGACAAAGCCTTTAAATAGTAAATATAAAGTAAAAACAAAACTACATCCATACACACTGTACAGGGGACCCGTCACCCAGGCGGTGTTTATTTAGGTTCCCCCCTGCCGTACACAGATGTAATTATCTACCTAGATTTATACCAGAGGGAAAGTGAACGCTGAGTGGATGGTAAGCGAATTAAAACGTATACTTTGTTAAAATGGGTAGCGAGTTTCTAGATGTTGTTTTGACGTCGTTGGTTATATATATTTAGTATAGCTGAGTGAGGTCGTAGCGCAGCGGCGCGGTTGTGGGTTCAATTCCCACTTAATATTAGCGGTTGACAGTACCGTAGTATTAGTAGTTTTATATAAAAATTGTGTCAAATGAGAGATTAATGTCACATCGGTCTATCCGTTACCACGGACGACTGTAAAGCGAACTGTTTCAAACGGCGGGTTTCAAAAATGTATAATACTAAATATATAGGGGGAGACTTCGGTTGGTCTTTGAAAACGCAGTATCAAAGATACTGGTGGAAGGTCACGTAAAAAGCACGAGGACGACGGAGAGCATGTATGAAGAGGTTGAAGACAGTGGGCGAGGCGAAGAAGGTATGTTGAAACCGTAGCGTTTTACGCTCCGTTATCTCTGACTACCCCGCTAGGGATAAAGCGTGAAGCTAAATTAAGTTTAATACTAAATATATGGTATTAAGAGTGCACTTTAAAAGTTTCATTTAAAATTAATCTAAATATCAAAGTTATTATAATTTCGAACTATCTAAGAACAGCTCCACTAGCGGCCGGTCTCCATAACTTATCTATCATTGACAATCAGTTAAATTATATATATATATATATATATATATATATATATATATATATCGATATACAATACATTTCTATCTATTACACGATTATTAACCTAATGCATACCCTGCTATATCCGGAATACATTGCGAAGCTAAAAAAAACGAAGCCAAAACAAATCGAATAATTTAAGAAAAAAGACTTAAATTTAAACAATAAAAATACCTACTATTCACTTACAGGTTCATCTTTTAGCTCCCTTTTAATATAGCCTCTTACCCGATATTTTTCCGCCCTTCCGAATTAAAAAACAAAATACATTTGCTCTACCTCTAGGCTATAAATTTTATTAATTAAATGTAACTGAATAGGTATTACATACAAAGTGTATTTTATATTAAAAGAAATAAAAATATATTTTTTAATTTAATTACTAGCGCGCTCAGACCTAGTTCTGTTTGGAAAAATGAGTATAAACATAATATTTATGAGTAGCCTGATGCTTTACCTGAGGCTTCGCCCGCGCGATCGAATGGAAGTAGATTTTTATACTGATATCGACATTTTAAAATAATGTAGTTACAGTCGTACATACGATTATGATGTAAAATAGCCTATAGTTTTTCTTTATAAATGAACCTGTAGTTCTTGAGATAGGCGCAATCAAGCAAACTAATTTACTAAACTTTTTCATATAAATAAAGAAGTACAGATACTGAAACCATTCTTTGCATAAATTAATTAGTATTTATTGCTTTATAAAAAGTATTTTTGGTCAGTTGAAACGGAGTGTTTTAACACTAGGTTTCCTCTGCCTACCCTGCTACCTGCTATATGCGGGATACAGCTTGAATGTATAAAAAAATAATTAAGTTTCATATAATACGTATGTCAACTGACAACGAATGCCACCTCAGTCCACTAACACCTGCGACTGATGGAGCTACTGCAAAATGTTCGAAACGTCATAAAATATACGCGATTCAATCCGCTTAGTCCCGTTTAAAATTATGCTATAAGATTTGTAAATTCAAATTTAAATATTAATTCTTCTAATATATAACCATTTCTATAATAATTTTGTAAAGAAAATGCTTAACAAACTCACCCACAATGACAAAGATGAAAAAAATCGGATACAATATTTAAAGGGACGTAGTTAATGTAGAAAATAAAGGAAGTATTAGCTATAGGGACGGAAATTCTTTAAAAATTATAGATATCGATAGTGTTTATTATATAGGATTAAAACGTAGATTGCTTGTTATGTTATGTTTTAATTCCAATACCTAAATTTAATATGATTGTAGGTATAGTGTGTAATATTAATGTGACGTCGTGTAATATATGTAAATGTTAAAATAAAACTTAATAATAAATATAGTGTATCCACAGATATTGGTATTTTTAAAATGTCTATATACAGCTTTTAAGAAATCTATTCAATGTATATAAATTAAGATGTAATTGATTATTCGCTTTTAGTATATATATCTATTTTATGTTGTTTTGTGCTCTACGCTTGGAACGCCATAATCAAGTAACCATACCATACCATATTTTTTGTTACATTGTAAGAGACAATATTCAACTCTAAGTTTAATAACTATGTCGTTTCTTCGTTTTATAATTTTTGTTTATATTATTATGATTTACTTTTCCATACATTTAATGTTTATATAAATAACAATTAACATTTAGTACAATCGTACATAACTCCTTTTCTATTGTAACTTTTAAGTATCGATACATTGTGTTTAGTTTTTAACTTAAATTTAATTGAAATATGACATGTATGAGCCCTTGGTAAGCTTAATTATATATTTTTTCGAATCAAGTCAGTAGTTCTTGAGATTATTGTTATACGTGTATGATATTAGTAAATAATAATAAACTCATAGACGGTTATCTATCGTTCTTCTAAGCAAATAAATTCTGTATCTCTTTTGTATCATAAACAATATTGTAATTTTAGTTAAATAAAACTTAAATTTTTCATGTACTGACTAAGAATGCGCTTGTTAATAGTAAATAGCTTCTGGAACATTCCTCGGCTATCGTGGCGTCAGAAACACGACTCTGATGCATAAGATTTAATAAAAAAACATATCTCGCGCTTTATCTAACAATGAGTAATTAATCAAAGCAACTTTTTTTATTTCTTATTTCACTATATCTTATCTTAACAAATATTATTCTGACAGATTTAACGATGTTTCGAGATTATTGATATGAAATTTATGTAAAATTATATTAGATAGACCAAGTGCGAGTCGGACTTTTAGTATTAAATAAGATTACTGCCACTTGCATTTTCAGTTGTTCTGATGCTGTTGAAATTTATCTGGTGGGTTTTTGTGGGTTCGATTCCCACTTGATGAAATAAAATATTTATTTACATTTATATTTTCATTTCTTCGCTCTGGTATCGTAGCAAAAGCGCGGCGTTGAGATCCACCACTCAACACGCAATGCTTAGAGAACTCGGCGGAAAGTGGACAACGGAGTGTCTTAACACTAGGTTTCCTCTGTCTATTCTGCTGTGTGCAGGATACAGCGTGAAACTGATTTAATTTAATTTTATTTTAACATTATAAATAAAAACATCGACACACCGCCATCACTAGCGAGCGCTACCTGGGCGTTAGGTAGACGGTTCCGAGAACGAGCGCCACTCGATAACGATTGCAACTGAACAGTTCTCATTTTACTACATTCTTCTATCTAGAGACTTCGGTATGTCAACAATGGTTACGAGGTTCCCTGTTTGTATGGATATTTTTGAATTAATTAATTTTATCTTAATATTATAAAGCTGAGTTTGTACGGTTGTACGCGCCAATCTCAGGAACTGTTGGATCGAAATGTAACATTTTTTTGTGTAATAGTTTAATTGATGTTAGGCTATGTTACATCATGTTAATCGTTTTGATGTTACGTGAAAACCATAACTAGATCCTGCGGTAATTGTACCTTATGCTTATATTGTAAAAAAAATCTACTTCACACTGTATCCCGCACACAGCAGGGTAGGCAGAGGGAACCCAGCGTAAGACACTCCGTTCCCAACTTGCTGCCGAATTCTGAGATCAGAAAAGCGAAAACATTTAAACATAAATATTGCCCAAATTAAAGTTGATTTTGCAACCTGTCATTTTCATGTCCACAGCGGTCTAGAACTAGTATAACTAATAAACTAAATTTAATTATATTTCATTTTATTCATTTATTAATATAGTATGCCAAGTTTTTGTGGCAAAAATTAAGACCCTCCATTTTGCCTTAATAAAAATTGACTTCTTAAGCATTTGTTTGTAGACTGTAGAATAAACATTTGAACAAGCTATCTTGGCCTGCTTTGAGCGGTCATAATGATAAAAGTAGGAAAAATGTCTTTATTGTAGCGGCATAACATATTGATATTGTAAACGTGACGGTTGTGGGTTCCATTCCCACTCGCTCTAGTAATACGTAAAATCCCGCAACCTACCTGCTATATTTTATTGTTTTCCTTGCCAAAACAAAAGCCAAAAATTGACTAAGGTGCATCTTTTCTCATTGAGTTGCATTTTACGAGTAAATTGTACATGTTTTCTTAGGGTATAGGTAACAAAATTTTAATAATATACAGTAATATATTATTTAAATAGTATTAGTAGCGTGGGCCGTGGCATAGCAGCACATCATCTAATTATAAACGCAACGGCTGAGTTGTGGGTTCGATTCCCACTGGGTCGTATGAATTATTTTCATGATCTCGCCTCTCTCATGGTACCCAGACAAAGATAGATAGATAGGTATAAACACACGAATAAGCTTCTTCTACAAACATAAGTTACAAAGCTTGCTTTGGCAAAGCGTCTAAGTCCGATCATAGTTATTCATAGAAAAAAAAAATATAAACAAAACCTTCGCGTTTGAAGAATAACAATAGTACTGTAGGAAAGTTCCTCGCTTCAAAACTACCGCTGCATAATAGAGTCCCTTTTTTTGCTGTCTTTCATACCAAATGTGAATTCAAATTGTTATATGTAGGTATACCTATGTCAATAACTTATATATCGTATAGTTGAGAATGGCGTGGGATGATTGTGGGTTCGATGCTCGGTCAGGCATTTAGCCATTGTTTTACAGAAAGCAAAGAACAGAATGGCTTCATATTAAGTGTATCTGCATATTCCACCTTCAATGTTATTTATTCTACGAATATTATTCAGTGTAGAAGTGTGAAGGCATGAAAAATATTTAATTATACACCTAAATAAGCTCCAATTCAAATCCAATTTAACTTTACAGTAATTTCGATTATAAATTAGAATACCTCAAGGGTTAAAATTTTTGTTGATTTAGTATAATTTGGCTATAATATAACAAAATTTTTTTTGCGTGCAAAGCCGGTCGCTAGTTTCTCTATAAAAAAAATTGGTCGCTAGTTTCTATATAAAAAATCCTACCCATCTACTGGCAACAGTTTCGTTAGCGTTAGTATAGCTAGAAGAAAAGCCAAACGCTGTCAAATGTATCACAAGAACTGAAAGTATCACAAGAAATAAATTACATGCGATCACGGAACACAACGCCGGGGGGCACGAATTTGACAGTGTAAGTAGGTAGTAGGTAGATCAATGTACGTTTGTGAACGATTTACGTTTTGTGATTTGAAAGCCATTTATTTGAATATAGTTTTGTTTTTACATTAGAATACATACATAGCGTTAAGGGAAGCCGTTGTGGCGCAGGAAACAAGCGGGTGATTGTAAGCGCGGCGGTTGTAGATTAGATTCCGACGAGGCAAAACTTGAAGTAGAGTTCCCGAAAATTTGGCGTGTGGAACTGAGTGTCTTTACACTAAATTTATTTATTTCAAAAGTGCTTATAAAAAAAAAGTCTATATAAATAAAGAATATTTTGAATTTGAATTCACATACTTTATGTCATACTCTGGGTATTAGAGAAGAGTGTCTTAATTTTTAAATGTTTAACGTTCAATAAATTGTTTATTTAATAAAAAAAAAATTACTGAAATAACTATAAAACATAATCATTTATATTTTACTATACAGCGGATAAGGCTTTACAATATAGAATCAATGTAACATATTGTAAAACTTGTAACTCTTAAGGAAATACCTAAATGTCGTGGGAAATTGTTGAACTATACCAGTTATTTTTATAACGTTTATATTAATTTACACATATGTTCTAGCTTAATACAGTTTTATTACTTTATAAAATTAAATTAAATCAGCTTCACGCTGTATCCCGCATTCAGCAGGGTAGGCAGAGGGAACCTAGTGTTAAAACAGTACCTACTTTCCGCCGAATTCTGAAGGTATTGCGTGCTGAGTGGCGAAATTCAACGCCGCGCTTTGCCTCGATACCAGAGGAAGAAATGAAAATATAAATGTAAATAAATATTTGAACGTGATAATTATTATAAAACCTATGGCTTTCCTCGATCCATGTATATAGAACACAAAAATACTTTTTAAATATCAATCAGTAGTTGCTTGAGATCAGCACGGTCGACAAAACAAACTCTTAATTTGTTTGTCATTTGATTTTTTCATACAATTTTTGATTTAAAACTAAATTTATACAAGTTTTTTAATGTTTAAACCAATTTTTAAATAATAAAAAATCCAAAAATTCCAACAAGCAAGATCTCATCTGAGAAAATACATATCAAATGTGAGAACCTGTCTTGTTGTAGACTAGAAAGAGACTTTAGAGAATATTTCATTTTCTTATAAGAACTCTAAATAAGTCCAACGCAAAAAGTAAGTTCTTCAAATAAGTATTATAGGTATGTATCGGATCAAGATTCCGATGCGACATTAAAAGACGTTTTTCGCATTTTATTATTTAATTAAAAGTAATTATCTATAGATTCTTGCATTTTTTTAGTTTTTGATTTAATAATTTAAGTGGCAGTAATGGTAGTCTAACGAAAGTGAGTAAACATATATCATAAGCTTTGCTAAGTAAAACGGAAACATCATAATTCCTCATCATGAAAAAATCATCATATCGATATTTTTACAAGAATAGCATCGTCCATATTAATCTATGGTTTAATTAGAAAGCTGACGAGATTATAAGATGATGATGATGCGCAGAAACTACTGGTCAGAATTGAAAAGATATAATAAAATTTAGTGTAGTTTTGATTGATTTCCATTTATTTGGTCGGAAGCGAAGGCGAAGCCGCAGATCTAAGTTTCATATATAAAGTAACCATTTGTGCCTATATTATAGAACAAAGTAAACAAAGATATACGTTCTAATCGTTACAACCTTTGCGCTGGCCCTTATCGAAGTTAATACTAAGCTATTATAATACCAAGAAAATCGTTAATAAAACGCATCATAAATTATGTAATTGTGTGGAAAATACATTTAATATGCCTTATTTGGTATAAAGGCCGATGGTATATTGACGTTTCTTTTTCAGATGGATAGGGTGTTCACTAACTATAGGTACAGTGGGCTTTAAATGCGATGGCAGCGCTTTCGATCCTCATTTGTGATAATATATTTTTGTTTCCCCGTTTTGGAAGACAAAGCGCAGCGTTGAGTTTGGCTACTTAATAAGTAGCGAATCGAAAATTGAGCGAAAAAATGGAGAACAAAGCCTCTTAACACTAGGTTCCCTACATCCTAAATCTTAAGAAAAAAATTGCAAAGATTTCTGTTATGCCTACCAAACCTGTTATGCCTACCAAACCTACTTCTATTGCGTACAAATTAACTCGAAATTTTATTACTCCTTATTCCTAGCCAGTCCATTAGTAAGTTAATACTAGATGCGATAGTCGTGACTTCGACTCCCACTCAGAGATTAAATTATTTCCATAACTACGCAATAACAATACAACGCGGCATTAAGTAACGTCACTACACACAATATAATCCGATAGAAAATGTGAAGTCATAACACTAGGTTCCCTCCACACATCCTAATAAAATAACATATAAACAAATAAATATTAAGGCAATAAAACAGTAATATAATATCAACATTTACAAAGTACAGTAAACGCGCCGCGTGCAAGCGCCCTAAACGCAATAATAAGGACACAAAGCTATAAATTGCAATAGCGTTTGCCACTCCCGAGCTTATCCTCGAGGGATTGTTTCGTGTTTATCACGAGTTGCCAAGGTCTCACTTGAAACTAATAGTTCTATAGGAATTCCTATGTTTTGATTCTTCTTTAATAATAGGTGAATAACATTTTAACATGATTTTTCACATTTACAGGCATAGGGAATTTAGTGACATTTCATTTTCTAGTTTCTGTCAAATTATTAAAACATCGCGTGGTGACTAGCGCAACTCAGAATCGCGTTTTAACTACCCTAGGAAATAAAAATAAATTAAATATTAGGTATTTATGTTTATTCCTTGTCCCATTATCATTCCCCCGACCGGAGATTGAACCCACCATTAATACATTCAGGTAATTTTAACATTATATTATATCAAAGAAGTAAAAAAAAATAAAACCAAACAACAAAAAGTACAACAAAACGAATCACAATAAGCCTAATTTTAATGAAACAAATTAAAAATGTTTATAGGAACAAAGTCGTTGAATAATAAATGAACAAACTTTTAATCAAGTCACGTTTCTTAAAGAGAAGAGAGATGCCGCAAAAAATTGGTATCCAACTCCCCAGTTATTCATAAATAATTTATATATTATCAATGGTGACTACCTCTATAGCTTTGGTACCGTTGGGTAAGCTCGTGGGATAACTAACGGTCACGTTTGTAAAATACCTAAGTGTGTGGTTAAAATGGTTTTTTTTGACTTCACGCTCTATCTCGCATATAGCAGGGTAGGCAGAGGAAGCCTAGTATTAAGACACTCTGTTTCTCGCTTTACGCCAAATTTTCAAGATAATAAATACTTGTTGACTAGCGGAACCCAACGCTGTTCTTCTTGTTGTCAGGGCAAGGAAATGTAAATATGAAATAATTAATTTCCAAAAGGAGAAATCAAAGCCACAACCATCGCGTATACTAATGAACCTGAAAAAACGTGAAAACGCTCCTTCTCAGGAGCTCCTAAGATGAGCTAGGATATGTTATTATTTATACACCGTTGAAAGAACATATTTCAGAGAAATACTTGTAGTGTTGTTGATGGGAGAATAAAAGTCTACTTACGAATAGCGCTGAGTTTAATCACAAAACCACTTTAAATGTACTTACATACAGTGTTACCACGATTATATACGGCACGATATACAGGTAAGTCAACCACAAATATATATAACATAGAACACAATAAATACTGATTTAGAAGGAAACAGTGGAACGTATAGAGAGCGCATCCAGTGGCAAGCATCGACTGTTAGAAATTGAATATGCCGTCGACAAGGGGGTAGGAGTAAATATTACTCCTCGCCGGTTCAATCGACGGCAGCGAGCGCTTTTACATAAATATACTAAATACGAATACGTGGTATAATAATTATATATAAATTCTATTAAGAGTATGTATATATATAAATGATAAATAAAGAAATTACAATATTGGCGTACATAAATGACACATACTAAATAAACTATAAATATAAATAATAATAATAAACATAAAATTCAATAATACTAATAGATAATTTAAGTAAAACCAAAATAAAAAAGGAAGTCAAATTAGTTCATACAACACCTCAGGTATTTTAAGATAAAGAGTGAGTCACGGACAGTAGAGTGTATACGAATAAGCAATCCACCTGTCGCGGTCACTTCGTTACTCTAGAAACTTATATAAAATATAATAACTGTTTCTTGTCCGTCGTGCTTAGAAAACCAATAATGATTCCAAGTTTTGAAGACCTCTGATGAAATTTATGTATATATATATGTATATCTGGTTATAACTTTCTGAAGAGGCCGTCGTGGCGCATTGGTATACCGTAAATACCACGGTTGTGAGTTCCATTTCCACTCGACAAAATGAATTATTTAACAGTTTCATAACTTCACTCTGGCAACAAGACAAGCTGAGTGTTGAATTCCGCCATTCAACATACAATAACTAGAAAATTCTGCAGCGAACGGAGTGTCTCATTACTAGGCGTCTTCAGCCTAACCTGCTATATGTGATGTATAACTAAAAAATATATTTTAAAAATTCAAAAATCTTTTACATATTCATAAATATGACAATAAAATTCACCAGCAAGGATATATCTTAAGAAATTTCCAAATTTATACCCGATTTTAACTTTAATTTGAGGCAAAAAAGCACTGAAATTTTGTAAGCCCTACTGCATGTCATCCTAACTATGGAAAGTTGTCAAATTGCAAGCAAACCAATACATTATTCTTTATTCGTTTAAATCACGCAACACAATACAAAATTGCCTAAAGTAGGCGAACGGCTTGAGTCATTCTTATTTATTGAGGAAACGTGTCGTTTCTAATTGCATTGACTCAACATCTAGGTATTTATTAATCTATACTTCTATACTAATAGTAATATTATAAAGCCGGTGTGTTTGTTTTGTTAAGCGCGCTGATCTCGGAAACTACTGGTTCGAATTGGTGGTATTTGCCGAGGTATGATCATTTTCCCATTTTAGAAAGGCGGAACTGAACGACGCGTTTTGCTTTGATACCAGGGCGAAGAAATGAAAAAAATAATGATATTTCCTGTTTACATTCGCGAGCTTGTGGCCCTACGCTACGACGGCATCAAATTCAAATTATTTGAATACTTACTTTCATCTAAAATATTTCAAAATCGCGAAAATAAAAACAGTCTCACTTTATGTCCATTTTTTTAAAAAAAATCAATATGTATATCACTAAATACTTCAAGCATATAATCCAACACATAGTTTAGTAGCCATTAAAAGAGAAACTGCGAGCTTTTTGATGAATAAATAATCCTCTCTATAGTAATTGGTGAAAATATATATATAAGTTGAGGCGCAGTGGCACAAGGCTGTGACTTTAAAGCGGAGGTTGTGGGTTCGTATTATACAATATTAACAAAAAAAAACACCGAATAAGACCACCTGTAACAGTAATTTTCCATATAAACTCTCATATAATTCACTATATTTATTTTTACTATGGACCTATGACTCAAAACCTACGTAGGTAACGTAACTGACTCAGTGAATGCGTAAAATGCAAATAAAAATGGTTATTTCCTCATTATTTTTCCACAGAAGCAATTTTCTAACCGACCATAATTGTTTTCTGCGAAATGATAACACTGTTGCGAGATGTTTATTAGAATATTTGTTGTTGTTTTTGTTGTTTCACGCATCTCAAGCATATGTCTAGATAGCAACAAGAATGTAATGTTAGGAAAAAAAAGGGATAATTTCGTTTTCTGGCCAATTTAGAAACATTGAGTGTGCATCCGCGGAGTTGTGCTCCGAGGATGCACTAGCTGTAGGACTCTCGTCTCGCTGTAGCGGAATTTAAACCTGCGCATCTCGTCAAGTTTCTAATGGCTCTTCTCTACTTCTCTGTCAATTTTTTATTGTTTATTTTTAATAAACTGCGCATACTACATATAATAGGTATAGCCACATATAGCAGGTCTCATTCTATATAATCAAATATAGACAATTTTTTACATTTTTAAAGTGTTATTCCACATTTAATAAAAGAAAAATACTTATTTGGAATTTGTATAAAAATTGCAACGTAGCAGGACTCGAATCCGTGCCTCCTGGAAACCGACCAGGCGCTCTGACCACTAAGCCATACGTTCTCGATTAAAGACAAGCTAAGAAACGAAAATTTAATTTATAACCAGCCATTCAATAAATCGAGAAAATATAAATTATTGTAACAATAAGACTTAAGAACCTTCGTTTAATGTAACACTTAGCCAAATTAGCTTTCAACTTTGTTTCTAAAGATACTGTATACAACTGATGTATATTTTTGCACTGACACTTTGCGGCTTCGCCCGCTGGAATTATTAATTATATATTTTCTCATCTGATTTACTTTGATCATCTAAAAACATTATCAATTTAAAAACCATATCCATTTATTCAATAAAATTGTTATTTATTAAAATAGTAGTATAGCAATTCAGTTGAACATAAGGATGTCTTACCAATAAATTTTGTTACAGATATGTTCCCCGCGATATTTACCTGAAAACAGAAAATTACATTAAATATTTTTTACCATTAGCTTTTATTTTACACTTAAGAAAACAAAATAATTATTTAGAAAACGCATAAAAATTTGAAAGTAGCGGGATTTGAACTGACGACTCTTAGAAAATTTGCAAGTGCAGGTTCATATCCCGCTATGTCCAAATGTTTCCTATAAAAAAACCATTATAACCCTAGTTCTTAATAAACAATCCAAGCGAACGTGTTTGCGGTTACGCGCCACATTTATTATCATTCCAATGGAAACAAAATCAATTGTAGGTATCTGTAGGAGAAAATTTTATATATCAAAATACCCAATATAAGGGTTAAAATTAAGCATTTTTAATTTGACTTAACGCTTAAGTTCTACAGTTTATTAAAAGTACCTACTGTAAATATTTTCGGTAATTAACAAAAAGAATAAATAATCGATTCATATTTATATTACTCCATTATGGCACAGTGGACCAGCGTCAGCTAATATCGTAACGGTTGTAGGTTTGAATGACAAGGTAATATTTGTTTTTATTTTTATGCTCTATTAAACAAAACGTGGCGTATAGCACTGCCATTCAACTTTCAATGTCTTGAAAATAAGGCAGAAAATGGGGAACTAGGTTTCCTCGCGAAAAAGCGAAATAGTCCAACATTTACATAAAATAGATAACTCTGTTAATTGAATATTCAATTCATATTTATTACCTACAGAATACGTATATATAATAGTACGGCGTAGAAATCAACAATACAATGACAAATCATTATGATATCAATTTTTGGTTCATATTTTGGTTTTGCATAGAAACTGTCTGTGAACAATACTGTCAATAGATTATAGTTATTTTAAATATGAAAAAAAAAAATCCAAATGGTATATATAATAAAACGAAAATTTCAGACAATACGCGACGTTGTGTTCAGCCACTCAATATGGAGAGTAACGGTGAACAGTGGAAAGCGGTCTTGACCAATATAAAAAAAAACCTGAATCAATGCAATCATGGGCGCTTGAATAAAATGGTTACACTTAATCTTCTTTCATTCAATCCAAAACGAAGTAATTAAAGTAAATGTCATACAAAAAATCAATGAAGTTTTCTTAATTTTTTACTTTTATTTTCATTTCGTCCATTGCGGCGGTTTGGTATTAAGAGAATAGCTTCACGCTCGTTTAAGCAAGATGTATCTCGAAGTCGCAGGGTACGCAGAGGAACCTAATACTGAGACACTGCTCACCACTATCTACTGAATACACGAGACACGTGGTGTTAAGTGGTCGAACAAGTGGTAGTACGGAACGCCGCGTTTTGTCTTGTTGCCAGAGCAAAGAAATAAAAATATTGAATAATTCATTCGCCCGATCGGGAATCGAACCCACAGACGTCGCGTTAACGTACACATGTACGACTACACCACGTCATCCCTTAAGAGATTAAATCTACAAAATCACGTTTGCTCTAAGACAATAGAAGAATGAAGATTATTGGAGTTCGATCGTTAAAAGGATAAAAAAGTGAAATCTCAGGATAATATGACGTATAGTATTGGTAGGTATACTGTACAGCTAGCTACGGGCTACGGCTCCCCCTCCACTGGGAGCATTTGACCGATGAGTAATGTTACGACGTCCCGCCGACGGGCGTGTGGTACAATTCATAAAAATATTGCGTATTAAATATTTTTTTACATTTTATAAAGTGTTATACCACATTTAGGAACGGAAAATACTTGTAGAAAACGTATAAAAATTTTGAACGTAGCGGGACTCGAACCCGCACCTCCTGAAAACCAATTAAGCGCTCTGTATACTAAGCCATACGTTCTCAAAGAAAAGAGTTTCGGAAAAAAAGTTTCGAGAACTAATAGGACTATTTTTACAAGCTAGAATAACTTTGAAAATGCTAAAAGATTATTAATAAAAAAAATATTTTTTACTATAAATACTATATAATAATATATAAGAAAACAATTAAAAATCCCATTATTCCTATCACTTGCACCACACAGTCAGTAGTGAGAAAACTGTAGAAACGATTGCGGCGCTTAAGACGGTGCGTGAAATAAAGAGGGCCATGCGTCACGTCCAAGTTACTTAGTACTTAACTTTTAGGTAGTCTACAGATAGCAACACGGTGATAACTTAAAACGAGTTTTAAAAAATATTTCAGAAGTTGAAAATATTTTGTTTCAACACTGAAAAATAAATGGACATGAAATGTTCACATTCCTGACATGTTTCGAATATATATGATTTAAAATTGACTGTAAAATAATACTTTATCGGAGGCCAGTCGTGGAGCAGGGGCAAGTCTGACTGCAAAATAGACTGGTTGTGGGTTCGATCGACCACTCGAGGAGATGAAATATAACACATCTTTTTATTAAATAAAAAAACCTACCCATTGTAGGATAGGCATAGGGAACCTAGTATTAACACTCGCGCTTCGTCTACCAGAGCAGAAAAGTGACAAAAAAATAAAGTTACAAAATAAAATCATTCCCCGAGTGTGGATAGAACCCACAACTGTCGCGTTCACAGACACTACAGCCCCACTACGCTACGACGACGGACTCAAAATCAATAAAGTACCTAAGTACCCACAGTACAAACGATTTGAATAAAAAATATTACTACGTAATTTGTATAATTATTTTGGACGTATCATTTAAATGTCTGCAAGATAACGCGCCAAAGGTCCAATTGTGCTTTGACACCTTGCCAAGGCTAAAGATACCCCTATAGTTACAACTTTCGTTGTTCCAGGTTTCTCTGCATAATTTTTGTTAAAGACTCCGTAGTGGCACACCGGTACAGAGTCTTACCATATACTAGAAGGTTTTAGGTTCGATTCCTATTCACGAGGATGATTTATTTTCATTTTCCCGTTCTGTTAATACAAACAAAGTACCGGTGTTGAATTTCGTCTCTCAACACACATTTTGAAATCTGGGCAGAAAGTGAGGTAAAGGAGTATCTCAACACTAGACTCTCTTTGCCTACCCAGCTATATGCAAAATACAACAAACAATAACACTATTGTTATTTGAACCCAGACCCTACCAACCATAGAAACCAGGTACCAGACCTACATATCTACGATATACGCGCATCAACGCGGCGTGGTGTCATTTGTTTTCACACGCAGTGCCGCTGGCCTATGTAAAGAAGTACCTACTGTTGAGAAATGGAACAGAACAACTGATGCTTGCCTCTTGTGAACGTATTGCATCGCCTTATTGAGAATTAACCGATTTGTGGAGCCAAAGAGTTCGATTATGGTTGCTTTTTTTAGAGTATATTTTCTATTAAAAATGTAGAATGAATCCTTCATTCATTGTCATAAAAGTAAAAAAATATTAAACTTAATATTAATTATTAGATTAACTAAAGATTTCTCACACATGCAAAATTTCAATGTTCTTATAATAACAACAGTATTTTCGTCTAATCAGTTGTATTTTAGTCACTTATTAATGATTTTTTTATATACATAAATAAATAGTTTATAATATTTACGTTATTTTAGTTATATTTTCAAATAAAAATAAATGAAGTAAAACCGCGGACCACGTATCCGTAGTGTTTAATTAAAATAATAATAAAAAAGGGCTAACTTAGGTACTTTTATAAATCTAGTCATAAGTAAGCACTAAGATATAAAGAATACATAACGTCTTTGACTTATTATAAAAGCATGATATAAAAGTCTATACAACTTCTGGAATCGTAAACTATTTTACTTATAAACACAACATTTTTATAACTTAAATTATGGCCGACGTTAAGTTGGCTCGAAAATTTTACCTTAAAAGGTATAAAATATTTTAAATGTGGTTATAATAAGAAATACTTACCTAAAAAGGAAAATGAAGAGCAATTCGACAAAGTACTAAAGAACAAGAAGACATTTGGCTTTTATCGTAACATTCTTTAACGTCGTCGGAGCTATGAACCTAAACTCTAGTTTAATAGTATCCTCTTAAGAACTATTCAGATACTCCATCATCAGATCAGCTCGACAGTACCATATTATTATATAACCTACGTCAATTTTACCAATCAAATTCAGCTTCTTAGATTTTATATAAAAAGCGATACGCGATAGTTGTGAGATCGACTCCCATATTTAATAATTTTATTTTCTAACTATAATAACTCCACGGTTCCGCCACCCAACAAGCAAAGTATCAAAAATTCGGCGAAACTTGTGAACGGATGTGTCTTAATGGTAACGAATTTCTTAACATTAGGTTCCCAGGTTCCTCTGCTTAAGCTGTAATTATAGAGCTGCAAGTCTATTATTTATATAAATGTCTTGACTGAAGTATTTAAGTTATTTCGACATATAAAATAACATAACATAAACAAAGAATGACATTGCATTATACGCAAGTTAACTTGAACTTTTGTCCGATGGCATATCTAAATGTCACGAGTTTGAGGGTCACAACTCACAAGCACTACTATGTACCTATTAATAATTTTGATATTAGAGTGTCAGGGACTAGCGAAAGGCAGATTAATGATGTAATTGGCGATAACAAATTAATATTGTCATAATCAAATATAATATATGATTATTTAATATGTTGGATATACGCTACACACAGAAAGTACTGGTTCGAAAAGAAAAAATAATTTTGTTTTGAATAGTTCATGTATCGAAAAGGGCTTATTTTATATAAGGACAACCAGCCAGATTGATGCATACCTAGGTTCGAGTCCTGCAAGGGACGTCCTTGCCACCGGCAACACCCTATTAAGCACACAAATATGAGTTATTTTAGTTAGTCACACAGCACGGGTCCCCAGCCTACCTTGAAAGGGAACCTAGAGTGTGAGACACTCCGTTTCCAAAATTATTCCAAATCCTGGAGTCACCGCGTATTGAGTGCCTGAATGAATGTTCTATCGTTTCCTCGAGTGATAATTGAACCCGCAACCTATCATGTTTACAGTCACACGCTTGTGCCCCTGCGAGACGACTGGCCTCGATAGCTCGATGAATATCTTAAATATGTACCTAAATCTTAGTTTTATAGAAGGTATGTATTGAATTTAATATTTTGCTTAGAACATAATTCTAGGACTTTCAATTTTCATAAATCAATAATATTAATTTTACTTCATAATTGATAAAACCTTCGAGTTACGACGTTTATATCCTATAAATTACTTTATAATCATAAATTTACAGTTAAACCGAAACAAATAAACATGTATTTCATATTAAAATTTAAATTTTTACCACTTTTTTACGAAGAACGCGATCAAAAAGCTATTATGACATTATAATTATCATGACGAAGTGACAGAAAAAGGAGAAAAAATTGGACATCTGCTACAATAAATTTTTATTAACGTTTAAATCCAAGGTATAGTGTAGGTATATGATATACTAGTGACCCGATCGCGGCTTCGCTTGCTTTTCATATACTATTATTTATTTTCTTATATCAATTACTGTGATTATAAAGTTGCATTTAAATTTATTTTAAAGACAATATCCATAAATTGATAGCTAAAGTTTTAGCCGAATCAATAAAACATTTATTTTGTAGCAATATTATCGCATGCAACTTGTTACAAATAAAAATGTTATGTCAGTATATTGAAATAATATTTTTATTTGTAACTAGATTTCAAATAAAACATAAACCAAATGTTAAAGGAAATTTGCCAAAATACAATAGTGCAAACTGCTTTTAAATCCGTTAAGCCGTTTCTGAGATTAGCGTGAACAAACGCACAGACAAAAAAAAATTATTGTATTGGGTTCTATTAAAATAATTAAGAACCCTAATAAAGTATTTTTTCTTAAATATCTTTCATGTACAGGCACCGATCCCTTACGATTTTATTATAAGTTTTATAATAATATAAGTGGCGTATCACACTGTGGAAGCAGCTGTAGTACGAATGAATGCAGGTGACCAAAATGGCTGTTTATTCTATACGCACAACGGAATAACTCGAACTCATATGATTATCATTAAACTTTACAAGTGGCCATAAATTTTGTAAGTATACCTACTTAACAATATTTACTTTCTTGTTACAGAATGGTTATTTTTATATTAAGAACAATTATGTAATAAAAAAATTGGTCAAGTGCGAGTCCGCCTCGCGCAAGACTACTTTAGATACGTCAATGTCAATTTTAAAAATCCACGGAATTAGTAGCACAAATAGGTTTGATCGTTTCTTTATAAATTTAATTCCATGGATGTAACTGTAAAATTACGACCTATTTTTATTTTTCCTAATAGCTTTCCAGCCTAATACTTTTAGAATAAAAGGGCTGTGATATACAGACAGACATGACGACTTTACAAGTTATGTTCGTTTCTTGCCACTCAGCTACAGAACAATGAAAATCAGAAGAGAAAAGTACAGACAGAACAAACTCATTACTTTTAATTTCATCCAGTTCACCTATAGAAAAAAAACCGATGGTTCTATGGAAATCTTCATCATTCCATACATAATAGAACCTTTCATGGTTCCAAAGTGAGAATGCTGGCGGTACCTTTTCGGAATTAACGCTTATTACTGCCTAGACTACTAGCGCCTTTATACTCCTATAGGCTATAGTTAGTACTTGGATAAGAGTGGTGGATCTAGATAATCTGGTTTTAGGTATAATAAATGAAAGCATTAGGCGGCCGTCGTGGCTCAGTGGCACAACGGGTGACGCGAGTGTTTTGGTTTCGATTCACACTGAGGAATGAATTATTAAATAATTTTATTTGCTAGCTATGGTAACGCAACACGCAACGTCTCGAAAATTCAGTGGAAAATTGGGAATGGAGTGTCTTAATTGTAGGTTCTCTAACCTGTATGCGGGATACAACATGGATATAAAACGTGAGTGGATTTAAATGTTTTTAGGTAATCTGGCTCCATAGTAAGCGAGTGAAACTTAAAGAATAATATTATTGCTTCAATCTAAGCTGGTCGAGCGCGCTGTTGAATTCGCATATGTGTTGTGTTTATTCAAGTAAGACTGTTTGTGTTGGAGCTTAAAAGTTGCTTCTATAAATATATAGTGAATGAAACGTTAGTAAAATTACATACAGACAAAATAAGCTTTTAGTGTATGTTTAATGCAAATGTTGCTATTTAAAGAAAATCTATTTTTGTATGGAACCACGGTAGCGCTGTGGAACAGCGTCTGGTTGAGAGTACTGACGAATGCGGGTTCGATGCCGACTTAGGGATAGTTAAATATTATTTCCAACTTTGGTAACATATACTGAATATTTGGTAACAGATACTCAACAAACATTATCTTGATATCCACAAGTGAAAAACAAAGTGTCTTGACACTACTACAAGTGTTTTGCCTGCGTACCGTGTTAAACGGGATTAAGCGTGAAGCTGACAGCCTTTTTTTGGGAACGGAATAAAATGCAAAATCTACCACCGGACGCCATTATTACATTATTTCGTTAGCCGCTCTTATATTCGATAATTATACAAGGCACTTCTATGTTGTTAGACTAAAGCTCAAATTGAACTTGTAACTATTGTTATTGACATATTCTTCGGTTACAGAACGAAGCTGTCATTATTTAATAATACAAATTAAAAGTGATTGATCGATCTGTTAGCGTCTAAAGGCAATAATTGGTAAGAAACGAAATTACTTTATAAAGGTCTATATTACAATATAGACCAATTTAGACAGTTTTTCTAAGTAAATCTATATCTATAGGTATACAGTTAAAGCATTTGTTTGGTTGAACGCGCTAATCTAGGAAACTACTAGTTTGAAGGGAAAAAATCTTTTTGAGTTGGACAGTCAGTTCGATATAGCCGAATGCACTTAATATATGACATGTATTATAAACAACTGATAGTTATTTCTAATTGACCACGTTGGGAAAATCGCAAGTGAAAACTATTTCTAAATATATGAGAATCTTTCGCAATAAGTATCCCAAGTAGTTTAAATTTTAAAAAAATGTATGTCTGAGAAGTAAAGCCAGAGATAAAAGACTCAATACTAAACATTTATCACACGCAAAACAAATTCGAAAACATTTTAAATGAAACTATTTTAACCGGATTAATCGCGTATAGTTGATATTATAAATAAATGAAATAAATCAATTGAGGCCGAATTGAATTGTGGCGCAGTGGCACGAAGTGTGACTGTAAAACCAACTGGTTGTGGGTGCGATCCCCACTAGAGAAGATGAAATATTTACTTATATTTATATTCCCATTTCTATGCTCTGGTGTCGAGGCTAAGCGCGGCATTGAGTTCTGCTTCTCAACACGCAATGCCTTCAAAACTCGGCAGAAAGTGGGCAACTGAGTGTCTTAACACTAGGTTTCCTCTTCCTACCCTGCGGTATACAGCGTGAAGCTGATTTATTTGATATGATACATTTTTGGAAACCCGACGTTTCGAACATTTTGCAGTAGTCCGTGGTCAACGGTAGAATTCAAAAATGTATATATGCGATTAATTCGGTTAAAATATTTTAATTTAAAATGTGTAATAAACAACAAAAAAGAACTTCAATTCATAGGCAACAGTCGCTAGATTTACATGTATTCATGAAATATTATATTATTAATATAATAATAAAGGTTAAGACAAGACACGATTTCACGACCCCCCGCTGAGACACCTGCGTGTACCACCTGTATCGATTAGACTAAATACTAGTTTATAGTATACTTATTAGATTTATATTCAATATTCATATTCTTGATGTCAGTAGTGCCGCACAAGTTGGCGACTGTAAACGCGACAAGTTTTGGGTTCGAAGATTTGAAATATATAATATTCAATTTTGCTTGCTCTGGTAACTAGGCACGGCGTTGAGTTCCGCCACTATAAACGCACTAAATTCCGCTGCTTGCTCTGGTATCGCAACAAAACGTGAAGCTGTTATATTGTATTTTTAAATTTGATGGACTCCAGAATTGTTTTAACTTCGTGACAGATAGTTGTAAAATAAAAAAAAGTCCCCAAACAAACCATACGCTGATTTTAACAAGTAAAAGTGTAAAAGACGAAGCAAAGAACTAAAAATACCATTACCTTTTTTAAAGAACCTTTTTAAATAAATCACTGATTTATAGTATTTATATGAATTTCCATCGATTTTAAATATATTTTTCTTGCATTTTCTATATTTTTTGTTTCAGTTTTAAAGCTTTTCATGGATATTAGGCAGAGGTAACCCAATCTCAAGACACACCGTTCTCCACCGTTCTCTTTCTGAGTTTATTATAACAACTACACATTTTACCATTGTACTCTCAAATTTATATTCGTAGTATATTCATAGTATACGTCCATTTGAATATAGTTGATATTGTAAAATATATTAAAATAATAAAAAATTGCTTTGCCTAATCAACTTGAATCTTTCTCAATGAAAATACGCATTTCAACACGGAATTTAACGCCGCATTTGATCTCTAAAAACGAAACGAAACTATATATTAAGTAATATACAAATATCATTATTTACCTTAACAAATAGTCTACACACGACACGATCAGGTTTCCAATATCTAGTCATAAACTTTAATTACACGGAACCTAGGGCGGCGGAATCAAAGGACCTCGCTTGATAAAACACCGTAATTCAATATTGCCCACGTACGTGGCCTGACGTTGTGCTGACCGGGTGTAGGTATCGACGGTAACTAAGTTCTGATGGTATTATTTCTTAAAGAAAATATTATATGATAGGTTTTAGAATTTTTGATTTTGAATTCTTATAGTAAAAACGTAGTTCTTTTATACGAAATGTACTTTTAGCTTTCAAAAAAAAAAATAATGTCATATTTGGATTTATAGAATAAAATAATTTTATCTTTTTACTAACTATAATTACTAGGAATTGTACGTTCTAGGTGTCCCAAGGTAACTGACCCCTGCGGTCAAAGTACAGTATCAACATCGAAATGTTTCAAGTTTTAAGGTCATGGTTTTCCTGTAGTTTTTCGCGGTAAATGAACTATCCAACAAATATAGATTTTTTTCTAATATTGAATATAAAGATATTTATCAAAAAATATATATTTTTTAAAATAAAGATTCAACAAACTTAAAATTTTTAAATTATATAGATATGCGTACCTATTAGAAAACAGCCATATAAAAAATTCATAAAACTTAAAAAAAAGTTAAAATATTTAACTACTAAAAAGGCTTGTCCTAATTGAGATCGTCGTTGTATCCAGTTACATTCCATCCCCATCAGATACCCTTCCCTGACAGCATCCCGGGCGGCACTGACGCACGAAGGTCGCAGGTGTTGGGCGCGGAGTTCAAGCCGCATGCGCACTGTTACCCGCAGAACATCGATATCAATGCGTACCGCCCACCCTTTGTCAACGAAATGTAGCCTCTAAGACATTACTGATAAGAATGAAATGGAAAATCTGGATGTTTCTTAGGAAATTAGATAAGTTTGTAGCGTTTTCGTTGATGCGGTATGCAAAATTCAGATATCGGACCCGTACAGTTCAATTCGGTTCATTCCTAGCACTAGCTAAGATGATTGGAATTACCAATTACGGATATAGTTTTTACACAAATACAAACATACGTACGTTCCATAAATAATATTAGTATTGGGTACGATATAATTAAAGCTTACTAGATGACTACTTAATACTTAGTTAATATAAAAAGTCCTATATATTTATGTACGTGAAGTAATATCATCGTATAAATTAAAAAATGTAAAGGTAAATTAAAATGCTGATATGCCATGCTGGTGCGGAGAAACTTAACAATTTCGCCACTTTATTGCTTGGAAATTTAGTGGATATTGGGGAACGCAGTGTCTTAACACTAGGTTCCCTTTGCCTATCCTGCTATATGCGGGATACAGTGTGAAGCTGATAAAAAAAATAAAAATAAAGCTGATACCTGAATACTTGTAATTTGTAAATAGAGAAAAATAACACAAATTGCTCATTTGAAATTACATTTTTGATAATATTATTGTGTTTAATGGTTGAAACTAAAACCCTACATTCTATAAGAACTTGAGGTATTGAGGAAGCTTTCAACTTTCAAGCGACGATTGTGGGTTATATTTCTTATCTAAACTTACGAGAGATTTCGATAATTTGGCTTCCTACGTACCTACTCTACTTTGTGCGGAATATAGCAGGAATAGCTAAAATATATAAACGACTGGCACATTTATAGCCATTGATTGTAAGTTCGATGTCCACTCGAACGAATGGCTAGAAGGCTGTGCAAAGGCAAAATGCGGCGTTGAGTTTTGCCATCTAACTACAGAAAGTGTCCAATTAAAGCGGGAAACGTAGAAAGGCGTGTCTAAATTACTATATGTCTATATTGCAATATGCGGGTTAAAGCGTGAATTTATTAGAAAGAAATATAACAATATTATATATACCTACCTAGATTGTGAATCAACAACAAACTATGATACATACTGAATATGTTTCACAACAAGCAAATAGCTAAAATATCACATTTCATTTTCATGTCTCAACAATATTTGTATAAATAAAACGTATGTTTTCTGTACATATGTATCTATTATTTATATATATAAAATCAAACATCCTGTTATCGCTGGAAATAACATGCAAATTTGAAAAGTGCAGCGTTGAGAGTGACATGCAATGCCACGACAAAACGGACGAAGGTGGAGAACAGAAGTGCCTTAATGAGAACAGAGCGTCATAACATTAAATTCCTAGGCCCATCATTTATAAAAAACGCAATGGCGGGTCTCAACGCCGTGTTTTGTCTACCAGAGCTGAAAAATCATTGCCACGAGAAGGCGTAGGATCCACCACACGCTTTCACCGTCAAATAACAACAACGAAAAAGGCCTTTCTAAAAAAATATTTTCAACAAAAAAGACAACAAGAAAAATTTCAACTGCAATATAAACATACCTAGAGTAAACTACAAACACAGCGTGTTTTCTTATGCAACAGCGATACACAGAATTGCGTTCAAAGAGTGAATAAAACAGAAACGCTAAAAGCCTTAAAACATTTAAATACTTTACATTTAAGGTCGGAATGTGAAAACTACTGTGGCGGGATTTAACATTCTTTGTATGAAACAAAATTCTTGAATTGCACCCAGATCCCAAACTCCTTTAGGGTATAGTGCTTGCAAAAATTTAATTTTCATGGATACGAATACTTTTTTAAACAGATAATTGGAGTAAAATACATGACAATCCAACGACCTTTGAGATCTTACGAGGCCATCGTGGCAGGGGCATTGGTCGATTCCGACTCTAGGTGATATAATATTATATATTTTCATTTCTTCGCTGTGGCGTCAAGGCACAGCGCAGCGTTGAGATGCTTCACTCGACAGGCAATGTCTCCAAAATTCAGCACAAAACTGGGTTAATGGGAAAAGAGTGTCTTAACACTAGGTTTCCAATATTCCGCTCCCTACCGAGATACTAGCGTGAAGTTAAAACCTTTAAGATATTATATTTACAATTCTATACATAAAATAGTCCGGAATAATCGAAATTCGATATTCTTAAACGTCAAACTTAATTAAATTTAATATATATGACAAGATAATATAAAGAAAATATAACGTTTTTAAGACACACGATTTAACATAATAACAAACAAGCTTAAGCATTGAGATATTCGTGTGAAACTTCATCGAGTGAACCTGCAAGGAGACTTGGGAGTCGTAACTTTGTTCGGCAAGTTCCAGAAGCACCACTTTGTATCGTTGGCTAACCGCCGAATGTAGATAGTAAGTTTTATGCTTGGAAACTAGTTTGTGTACTGCTAACTGATTCTTGTAATTTAGATCATACAATGTTATTAGTATTAGCGGTTGTTGCTTAGTGGCACAGAAAGCGAGATGGTTGTAGATTTTATTCCAATTCGGGGGAAGGAAATATTTGAGATTTTATTTTTTCGCTCTGGTGATAAGACAATACGCGGCATTGAATTACGCCAATCAACACGTAATATCTCGATAATTAGGCTAGGAAGCCGAATGTCTTATCATTAGGTTCTCTCTATCTATCCAGGTGTATGCGGAATACAGCGTAAATGCAATTTTTGAAAGCACAGGCATTTATTTGCGGCTTCGAAACTTAGACAAATGGATATAAGTTAAGGATATGTACGACACATTTTAGTGTTCAAAGATACAGTGGTTTATGTAGAAATTGCCAATGTAAGGTAATATAGTCATTTGCCTTATATCTTTAGAATTTGTAAAAAAATATTGAATAGGCCAACTAAAACAAATTCAATTCTATACAGTTTTTTGAAGGCGGCACTAGAATGATCATATTTTGTTGTTGATAGAGAGAAGAGTTCGGATAGTAGAGTTTAATGCGGTATTTAAAGCGGTGTCTTCAACCTACATTTGGGTCACAAGTCCTGAAACTATAGTATTGGTGCCTCCAAGGAACTGCTATGAGCTCCTCACCCTATAATTGACGGTGAATGCATGGAATTTTATAGTTTATTTTCATAAATGTCAGTATATTAGTAGGTATTGTTCACCATATTATTAGATATAATGAGTACGTTCCGATTTAAGCACAAAACGGTTATAAATCAATATAAAGCTTGTTGCTTGCTATATTTTGATTTGGGAATGTAAATCATTGATTTTTAAATATCTGTTCTATTTTATGATTTTAAATATGTATATACAATAGAAAAATTAAAAGACGCTACTCCATTATTCTATATACATATATAAAACCTCAATACTTGTAAACCTACATATGATTTCTAACATGTAAAAGAAATTAAATGAAACTATTTTGTTAAGCCTAATAATTAATAAAAATAGCGAGAGATCCCCGAGCGAAGAAATGAAGATGTAGATATAAATAAATATTTCATTTCCTCGAGTGGGGATCGAATCCATAACCAGTCGATTCTGTAGTCAAACTATGCCCGTGCGCCACGACTAGCCTCTAGTAGATCTATACTTGTAAAATAAATAAAACCAAATATTATAATTATAGTTTAGACATTAATTACAAAAATAACAACATTCATATTAATAAAGTAAAAATCGATATTTCCATAAATCACTGGCTCAACAAAACCGGTGGCAATCTCGAAGGCATTTTATGCTGTTAATCATCCGCTACGATTTATAAGAGGCCAGGGTTCTATTTGTCAGATTTCTGCGTAGTTAAATCTATTCAAGCATAAAACGTTTGTGTGTTGGGGAAAGCGTGTAGACTAGCTATTTCGCGTGACGATTCTTGTTATTTATTATTTTTTTAGCTTCACGTTGTATCCTGAACTTAGCAGGGTACCTGGGAATCTAGTGCTAACATTCTTTTCTATAAGACACTTCAATTTCCCCTTATTCGCCGAATTCTGGAGTTATTGCATGTAGTGTGTAGTTGCGGTACTCAACGCCGCGATTTTCCTCGTTACCTGAGCGAAGAAATGAAAATGAAATATAAAATATTTCATTTTGTAATATATTTCAATGAGTGAAAATCGAAACCGTATGCGTAAAATAACAAACAACAAAATTAAATCCTTTATGTCCATATAAATCCACCCGATACTGTTATTTCCGAAGTAAAGTTATAGTTAAAATAAAAAAAAATTGGTATATCTAACAAAAACTTTAATAAAATCCTCTCTAGTTATTTGATTTTGAATGAAAAGCTACAAAAAATCCAATCGAGGGACACCGTGGGCCGTGTCGTTTCACTATTGTAGATGGAAGAATAAAGAAACGCAACAAAAACATATAATGGGTAGCTAGTATTAGGTAAAGGCCGTCGTGACGCTGCGACCGCGTCTGAAAGTTGTGAGTTCGATTCCGATTCGGGAGAACAAATTATTTTCACTACATAACTCTGTTAATAAGACTTAGCGCGGCGTCGAATTCTGATACTTAACTAGCAAATCGCAATGTTTTGAAAATTGATCGGAATGTTGGGGGTTGAGTGTCTTAACACTAGGTTCCCGCTGTGCGGGAAAGAGCGTGAAGCTGCATTCTTTTAGTGTTATATATTAAAACCGGTTGACTCATTCATTGTAGTGTGTAGTAGGTACGTAGCTCGCAATACCCGTTAGTCGAGTAGAGTTTCAAGACTGCGCCATTGTAACGTTTAAATCACACTGTCTAAATGTTGCTTTGTTTCATTTTTTTATGGTTTGTTTTATAGAAGTTTTATATGTTGTGTGATGGTTGTAGGTTCGAATAAAAGTTTACAAGCAACTGCAGTGCATAATTTGTCAATATATATATATATATATATATATATATATATATATATATATATATATATATATATATATATATATATATATATATATATATATATATATATATATATGAATTGCTATTTATCTTTATAAGTTCCATAAACAACACTTTTACAATAAAGGAAATATTTTTAATTAACAAAGAAAATTGAATAAACAAGCTGACTCATTTTCGCAACGATGTATATACTTTGTAATCCTAGTTGCATACAAAAATAGGTATATTTAAATTTTTCCTACAGGCAGTTTCATATATTTTCATCCACATCAGGATAGGAAAGCCACGTACTCCTCTCTCCGTTATTGAGTCAGTTTGAGCTCAAGTTAAATGGGAATGAGTCGAACCTAAAACTTGCACGAACTACGGTGACTTCAAAAATTCTCTAACAATAACAAAATAACACTACATAGTACAGTGAAATGATTAAGCGCCAGTTATCAGTGAGTCACGACAAACTACGCCCTATTACAGTACAGCCGACGAGTCGTGGCCGCTCTCACAGGCATACCTACTGAATGTATGCGCAATATACAAGAAATAATAAAAAGTAAAAAAAAAAACCTAAAATTAAATTTGTACAGCCATTTGCAATTCAATTTAGGATTTGCATTTAATTTTAGGAAGACAAATTAAACGCTTCGATCGATTCGCACTAAGAGAGCAATCAATTCAATTAGTAAGTCATATTGGCTTTATGATAATGTACATCCCAATACTACACCATCGACTTCACGCTGTATCCCGCACACAGCAGGGTAGGCAGAGGGAACCTAGTGTTAAGACACTCCGTTCTCCACTTTCCGCCAAGTTCTGGGGACATTTTGAGTGGCGGAACTCAACGCCGCGTTTTTGCGTCAACGCCAGAGCGAAGAAATGAAAATATAAATGAAATGTAAATAAATATTTCATTTCCTCGAGTGGGGATCGAACCCTCAACCAGTCGATTTTACAGTCACACCTTGTGCCGACGACTGGTCTCTACTAGACCACGTAATAAGTAATTTTAGTGTTAAGCATACAGTACAAAAAGAAAATTCTTAGAAATCGTCTACCGGAACCTGGTGTGGGTTCGAAGCCTGATATGTTCATACTGTAAGGTATCTAAATAATTTTGATAGTTTGACTAAGAACATTTTGCAGTTTTCGTTTAAACAATGTATTTATTTCAATTATTACACAAACATACTGTATTTTTTTTGTTTAAAAGATGTTAGATTTCATTAGTTAAAATATCTATAGTATAAGAACTTTCAAATATACATTATCACGTATATATCTATTAAATATAGTTAGACATACAAAAGCGTAACGACAAATTCGTGAAGAGTGGAATATACCTATAATATATAGTTCAAATTCAGGAATTTTTGTTAAATAAGTAATTATTTCAAAAAATATATATATTAGCAACTTACACGTTCTATTGGTTTTTGGTTTATTAGTTCGATACACATTTTTACGCTTTTCACTCGACATCAAAACACTGCGTGGCGGAACTCAACGCTTCAGTGCGCCGAAAAACAAATAGTTTTTAGAGTTGAGATTAAGTCTTCAACCAAGTTTACAGTCATTGCGACACGATGATCTTAAAAAATATAAATTATAATGAGGGATTAAATTATATTGAAGTATTATAATGAAGAGTACACAATAAGTTCTCAACAAAACTCTCTCTCTCTCTCTTTTGAAAACTACCTAAACCTAGACTAATACTAGAAAAATACAACTTAACACTATTTTATATTTCACATACAATAATCTACTTTCGTAACAATATGTCAAGTTTCGCTCTAGACCGCTTCCCGTCCCCCAGTGAGAAAGCACTTCACATATCCTGTGATGATTGACGAGTGGAGACAAAAAGGGATGCTGTGCGCGATCGAAATGTCCTCGTTTCACATAAATTGTATGATGACACCGGGTGTTTTGTTTTTACTGGTCTATAGCGGTAGTTAAGTTTTTTTTTCTAATTTGGTTGTTAAATTTAAAACTGTATGAAAATAAGTTTTAAAAATTATAGAAATAAAATATTACATATATTAATATTTTTTCCGCAAATTTATAAAACAATAACAGAAATACGCCATATGAGGCTAGCATTTAACTGACATTCAACCACTTTCAGTAGGTAACTTGGGCAGACGCTCAAAAACTTGATCGTATAGAAATTATAACTCACAAGTCTTTGCACTTGGAAGATATTGTATTAACTTTCTTCATATTGTTCTCGTATTATATTTGGACTTTAATTATCCAAACTAACTTTTAATTTGTTTTATTCCTGTTAACTCAAAGGCGTCGTGGTATGGTGGCACGGTGTGTGACGCGACGGATGTGGGTTTGATTCTTATTAAGGGAATCTCACGAAAGGTATATTATTGCTCTTATTACAAAACAGTGCGGCGTTGAATTAAAATGTTTTAAGTATTTGTATTTAACTTTTTACTGTAATAGAATGCTTGTAAATATAATTTTACACAAGGTGGAACGTTAAGTGCTGCAACATGTTGCATATTAAAATATGACAGTATCAGATTGTAATACATTACACGTATGTATTTTTCTCTGGAGCTTTTAGATATTTAACAATTAAAAAAACTATTATAAAAATACTCCTTAAAAATGCCTCAAAACTAAAAAGGAAAAAATCCAATACTTTCAGGATCCAATAGTCGGGGCCCATTTAACATTTAAATGGCTCCTGGAGAAGATTTAATCGGTTGACGAGCTGATAAACAAACCCAGTATTATTTTACTCCTTTCCGATCCGTAGTCGGATAAAAAAAGGCATGAGTTCAATCTCGTCTAATAACACATTTGTTTCACACAAATACTACTTTCAACACAATTTGATTTATACGTAACTACAAAAGCTATAGCTACAGCTATTATGACAATATTAAATTAGACATTATCAACAATAGTTATATTGTAACAAACAGACAAACAAACATTCATTACAATATAAAGTAAGGGCCATTACGTCCATTGTTAACTAAAAGCTTGGTGATTATTTGCGCGTGCGCTGACGTCACTACCGGGCTTTACTCCGTATCACATAATCGCATATCTAATTTAACGTGTGTGGAATAACACATTCTATTGAATATTATTTACTTTAATATCTTCACGCAAGAGTAGGCAGAGGGAACCTGGGAACCTAGAGTTAAAACACTGTATACTCCACTTTCTGTACGATTCTCGGGACATTGCGTTTTGAGTGGCAGAACTTCATCGTACTTTGTCTTATTACAAAGCCAAAAGCAAAGCTGCCGGTGAAAGCTAGTATTAGTTAAAAGTGTGTTTCCACGCCTGAATGAACGTCCGAACGAACTTCGATATATAATTTATTATAAATTATAGTAATTCTGTCCTCTCTCCTTTCTCCTCTGAGTACTATTCTCTATATACCTATTTATTTTCCGCTGGACCCAACTATCTAAACTTACAGCATTACTTTCAAATGAACGTCAACGAGTTTTAATAGCACTTGTGTAATACCTAAGACATTTTTTTACATTTTCAAAATTCCCTCCATATAATAGAAAAATATTTTAGACCATTCATAAAAAGTGGGGATTCCAACTTGCGCCCCCTAGAAACCACCCAAGCGCTCCGACTATTAAGCCATATGTCTTTATCAGGCTACGTCAAAATTCTTACAGGTTTGTTACAATTTTGACTTATGTCCCATTAAGTTGAAGTTATCATGCCTTTTTTCCCTTCTCGTTGTTAAATCCATCTCCCAATCCATCTGCCTTTAGGTTGTGAAAGATCTGAAGAATTGAACCTAGTCAGTCAGTCAGTCAGTCAGTCAGATGACGATGTGAAAAGTATTATTATAACAACATTTTACGTTTGAATGCGCGTGCGTGGTTGATGTAACATTTTGGCGAATCGCCTGCGACTTCAGCTATCGCAACGCATATCTACTACCTACAATACGCAAAGAATACATATCCTGCATGTAAATATATTTTGCCTTCTTGTTTAGAGACATTGAGAGTTTTAAACTAAAAGTCTAAGTTATTACGATTTTTGAATCCAAAATTGACTTTTCAAATGTTTTTTTTTTTGGAAAATTATTATTTTAGTATTTAATATAATTTATTTATTATTTTAGTATTTAGTATAATGTGTATCGACTATGAGACAAGAAAGCTTACAAAATTTATTATACTTTCTTTCCTTACCCGAGTCAATTACAAAATAACGTGTTGTTTAAAATGTTCCTATATATTAATAACTAAATTAACTAGAAGATACTGAAGTACAAACACGTAGTAAACAAGTAGGTTGAGTAGCGAATGGCAAATAGGCGGGCACAATGCCCGGCAAATAACCGGGATTAATGCCAGGAAGAAGAAGAAGACTGAAGCACAAATACGCGCCTTCTGTTTAGGAACAGAAAATAATTCATTCCTCGATTGCGAATCGAACTTACAACTATCACGTTTAATTCTCTTGAACCCACAACCGCTATTTTTACACACCAAACATTAACGTACACTAAATCAGCACCATCGTTACGAGGCGCGACGTTGACGAAGCGCACAACGCGAAAACGTAGAACCAACTTGAAATATAAATAAGTTGTTTTATCTACATGTTCGCTTAATCACTGCCGCATTTCCATACAATGGGTGACGAGCTTGTACACGCTCGGCTGGTCTGATAGTGATGAAGCTTAAAGTTGCTACACTTCAACAATCGTTGCGTTGGGTTGGACTGTTATGCAATTTAAGTCTTAAATTGTGGCTTAGTCGGTTAAGCAATAGTTATTGTAAGCGAGAGGATGGGTGTGCAATTTTGTGATATTTACAAGTACTTAGGTATAGTAAATTTGTTCGGGTAATTTCGTTTTGTTATAATGATGGCAATTATTTTTCTCAGTTTTGTTGCAGGTAATAAAGTCTTGCTTTATAATTGTTAATTTCTAAATATTATTTAATTAATAGCAATTTCCTTCTTGCCCTAGTAACGAGGCATAACGCGGCGTTAAGTTCCGTTACTCAAAACGCAATCAACAAATCGACAAAAAGTGGGAAACGGAATCGAAACTTAATTAACTCCAGTTCATTTTTTCTTTAGCTACCCTGCTACAAGCGGAGTACTTGATTAAGCTAAAAAAACCTTTATCTACAATATTTTGCTTTCAACTATAAAATATAACACGAGAATGAAATATACATTTTTCTAATATGTGATTTCTAGAACCTAAGATTTTTTTACCATAGGTTTACTTCTAACGAATCGTATGAAACTTGTCAGCTTCTACAATAATAAATAATACGTTCTACTATTTTTTTATACTTCACGCCCCCTATCGATACTTTATTTTGTATGACTTATTAAACAACATAACCCGTTTTTATTACAATTTATTATGGATTTAAAGCAATTCATCTTTATTTGAAATTCGCGAATCTGCGTTCAGAATAACCGGTTTTTTAGTTCAATTTAAAATTTACGATCTCTAATTTACTATTACATCAATTTTGCATACATATTAAATGTATAGGCGGTACAATTAGTAATGCCAATATAATTTTTAAATCAGCTTCACGCTGAATCCCGCACACAGCAGGGTAAGCAGAGGGAACCTAGTGTTAAGACACTCTATTCTCCACTTTCTGCCGAATTCTGAAGGCATTGCGTGTTGAGTATCAGAACTCAACGCCGCTGTGCTTTGCGATGCTTTGCGTCGACACCAGAGCGAAGAAATGGAAATATAAATTTAAGTAAATATTTCATCTCCTCGAGTGGGGATCGAACCAACAACCAGTCGGTTTTACAGTTACACTTTGTTCCCCTGCGCCACGACTGGTCTATAATTTTTATTATAAGAAAATAACGAAAAATTAAATAAGAATAAAACTTTGATAACGCTGTTTGGTTTTAACACTGATAAAATTGATGATGTTAGTTAAGAATCTCGATTTTTATAAGGTAAATACAACGGCGATACAATATAAATGAATGAAAAAGAAGATATATTTACTAAGGCGATGTTTTTAGATTGAGTAAAATTTGTGTCGGCCATGAAATTTGTAATAGGCGTTTTATTAAATATGAAAAACGATATATTTTTTCAATTTCAGAAAATGTAACTATAACTATTTGAAACAAGCGGGACTCGAACTCACGCCTCCTGGAAACTGTCTAGCGCTATGATCAACATGGCCATACGTTCTTATCGACCTCGTATGCGTTTGGTATAACTTATATGTTAATCAAGTATAGAATATGTTGTCAGCATCTCCGTAGTGACATTTTTTTTTCAGCTTCACGCTGTATCTCGCAACCCGCAACATATTAAACTAACTTATTGGCTTTTAGTCACTTTATTCTTCTATAGACTCATAGTCTATTTTCGGATAAAATTTTACGATCTTATGTCAAAGGTTCGAGCAGGGGCGGCGAAATCGGGAGGCTTCCTGCGTAATTGTTGTCTCTCAACGTGTCCCCCTCAGTCTGACTGTATAATGAAGTTTGGCACAAACTCATGTAAACAGAAATTACAGATTTTTTGTTTTTTTTAGGTAAATTGTCACTAATAATAGATTTAATATCAGCACACGGCACAGTATGAAGATATCATGGTTTTGGTATTCATTTCCACTTGAAGGAATGTATTTTTTTTATTTTTCTTACCAGAGCGGTAACAAAACAAAGGGCGGCGTTAAGTTGCCCCACTTAACACATAATGCCACTTAAAAAAAGGCGGAAGGCAGGGAATAATGCGCCTTAACGTCTGGTTCTCTTTTTTTCTAATTTTCGAAAAAATTTGGAACATATGAAAATAAATATATGTAATTAAGTTAAACAAAATTAACAGTAAAAACAATGTAGATATACAATACCTACTTATGTCTAAATTTTCTAAGATTCCCCTAAATACGTGTAACAGATGAAGATCTTGTAAAACAACCTACAGCAACTCCATACAATATAACAATTTATACAGTATAAAATGAACATTTTATATAACTAGAATTTCTATAGTATAAACATGGAAACGATTAGACGTGCTCGCCTCGGGCTAATCAGACCAACCCCACCGTTCCTGTGGTGTAAATTTACAATGGTGTCACGTCTTGAATTTTAATTTATATAATAAATTACAATGTATGTATGTATGTATGTATGTATGTATGTATGTATGTATGTATGTATGTACTAATCAAATCAGCTTCACGCTGTATCCCGCACACAGCAGGGTAGGCAGAGGAACCCTGTTTCCCGTCAAATTCTGGGACTATTGCGTGTTTAGTAGCGGAAATCAACGCCGCGCTTTACCAAAGCGAAGAATTGAAAATATAAATTTAAATAAATATTTCATTTTCTCGAATGGGGATCAAACCGATAACCAGTCAATTTTACAGTAAGTAGTAGTATGTACTAATTAAATATACACTAAATCTCTTCCTTTTTTTCAACTTCACTTCACGTTGAGAGACTCTTTTTTCCACGCATTATTAAATTTTTAAGTCATTTATTTCTGGTTTTTCATAGGTTAACAAAGTTTAAAATAACTCGTTTTAATAATCAATTTAAATACGTAAAGTAGAATGTGATGAAGCGGAAAATATTCTTAATCCGATAATATTGAACTCGTACAATAAAATAATAATCTATTTCGAATCATTTATTCTTGTTGTCTCTATAATGTTTAAGTTTTAAGTAATAAAAAATAATATTATTATTAAAATAAAATAAAACAAATAGAGTACAAGTAGGTTAGGCAGAGGGAACTTGAGAATATAGTGTTCAGACACTCCCTTCCCAGTAATCTAGTTACTCTGCGTTATCTCGAATTGCAAAGTTTTTAGCTTATCGCTACACTTATCCATATTCCACAGTAGAACAATTCATAAAATCTATATTTATTGTAACAGGACTTTTTTGGGTTAACTCAAATATGATAGGGTTTGCAGAAAGACTTCTAATAAGTGAGTGACAAGACACTTCGTTCCTTACTATCCGCTCCAATAGGAGTAAAGATATAGACAGTAGAAATGACATGCTGTTATGTGAATAGTAGATACAAAGTTTATTTCTAAAATACAATACCTATTAGTAGATTATCTATATTAGTTAAATTTTTAACCTAATACTATCTGAGAGAAAAATATTTAGAAACGTTTATATAAATTTAAATAGCAAGAGGCGCGGGTTCAAGTCCTGCTTAGGTCAAATCTTTATACACTATTTCTACCTAACTTATCAATTATTCGCCCATTGTTTTTTTCCCTATTTAATAACACAAACGGATGATTACATTTTATTTATATATACATATATAATGCTATCCACTGACAAACGTGACTCGTCCCTTCACACGCTAGGCGATTACGAGTTTAATTGCCTCGGGTTACGTAACCAAGGGCCCCTTCCCTGTGGCACAGATATGACCCGCTTGGTTTTAAGTTTGTAATGCTGTGTAGATAGATATATGTTGGGATGATTGAGAAACTGTAAGTAATAAATATAGGAACTGGACCGTCAGTTTAGGTTGTGGGTTCGGTTCCTACTCGTGGAAATGAAATATTTAATATTATTATTTATTCGGTCTGTAAAGCATGGTTTTGAGTACCGCCACTCAACAAGCAATGCTGCCATAATTCGGCTCGAAGTGCCGAACGGAATGTGAAATGAGAACAGAGTGTGTTAATACTAGGTTCCCAAGTTCCCGAAAGGCACCCACGAAACAGAAAATCAAATGAACCGTGACATATAGCAGAGTAGGTAGTCAAACGCTGTACCGCTACTTCAAAACATTTCTTTTAGAATAGAGAATAAAAAAAAATATTATTTTTTACTCATCACAAATGTTACGGGACGCTTGTTAAGTAATATATAAATTAAGATAGGTATAACAACTCATACTTTAATAATTCCCGTTTCCTACTTTCTGCCTAATAAAAAAACCTAAACTCAACGGAAAATAACTAAAACGGCAATCAACACCATGTTTTGCTTAGTTACTAGAGTGAGAAAATGAAAATAATTCATTCCAAAATTAAGAATCGAACCCCCAACCACCACATTTACATATATCTAAACTAATAGTAAAATATTCAGATCAAAAAATTTTAACTTTTGCAATCCCCAGTTTCTTAATCAGAAGCTCATTAAATGTTGCCGCGATGAGAAATACTAAGATGTCTAAATGAAAAAAAATTAAAAAGCAAAATGAATAGAGTCTACCGCAATTCATAATTAAAAATACGAATTATTAATGAGGATATCTATCTATATTTTAAGAAATTGATATTTTTTCTGAAGTTTTACATTTGAATAATTTTGCATAAATATTAACTTGCTATTAAAATTGGAGGTCGCCTTGGCGCAATGGAAGAGCTTCAAACTGTACACGGGCTGCTTTTTGGTTCGGGGTTATATATATTTTTTTTCCATTACCCCGCACTACTAGAAGAAGCATGGAGTTGAATTCCGCCACTTAACACGCAATGTCTCAAACTTTATTTAATAATTTAATAATAAAAAAAAATCATCACCAAATGTACTTATGCAGCGTTAAGTTTCGCCACTCAACACGCAATGCCTCAATTAGGTACCTACACCAAAGATCATTGAAGTCATCAGTCGATCTATCAAAGGAAACGCACAAAGAATAAAAACTCTAGTGGCACAAAAGACAACACATGCCACGTAATTTAAAAGCACTATATGGAGTGAGCCTTTGCACCCGTTATATTGAACCTACACTACACGACCCTATACAGTATGTAACGTATTTTACGATTGGATCACTAATTAGATTCTACTTTTAGTCGCTATTTCTTGTATCAAAATCTGAAACTGGTATGTACCTAAGAGGTAATTGAATTATACTTTTCTATTGATTGAATTCCGACGCGTGAAGCTTGCTAGGAGCTCTTAGACTTTATTGTGGTTTGTAGGGGGTTCGAATTCCGTATAGAAATTTTATTTATAAATGCGAAATGGTGGATGTTTGCTTTATTTTCTTTTGTAGCCTTAAGCTGTATCCCGCAAAAAGAGCAGATATCCCGAAGGGCATGCAGAGAGAGTCTAGTATTATTTCGTTGTCCACTTTCTCTCATTATTCTTTCTCGCTCATTATTAAGTAAGACGAAAAATTAATTTATTTTTTTACAAATTACCATCATTTATATTAAATTGATATTGCGTATCTGCGTTCGCAGAGTTCAGTTTCGTCACTCAACACGCAATACCTTCCGAATTCGACGGAAAGTGGGAAACGAAGTGTCTTACCACTAGTTTTCCTCTGCCTACCCTGCTGTGTGCGGGATACAGCGTGTAACTGAAATTGATATTTTAATCATACAGATGAAGAAATCAAAACGAGATCGTATCCATCTACTTGGTAGGTTTATTAAGCGATATACGATAACCGATACCTAATACAGAACCCTGGCCGTAAACACGTCAAGATCACTTATTAAAATGTCGGCAAACGGGAAAGCACGCAACTGCGTACTACTTAAGTGAACCATTAATAAAATGAGTGAAAAAATAACTTGAAATATGTCTCAAGTACTTTTTATTTTAGTACGCAATATAAATGACATTGAAATGTCTGTATGTAACTCTGTAATTTGTTTCTAAAAAACTTATTTCCTAACAAAGTAATGTATCTAAGTGGGGAACAGAAGTGTCTTAATAGGAACGGAATGTCTTAACACTAGGTTCCCAGTTTCCCTCTGGCTAGCTTGCTATGTGCGGGATACAGTGTGAAGTTGTAAAAAAAGTAATTCATAGACGTATTTCATATTCAACCTATTGTGATTTAATTTCCAGATTTTTTCGTATCATTATAAATTGTGAGGCCGGCCGTGGCGCAGTGGCACGAAGTGTGACTGTAAAACCGACTGGTTGTGGGTTCGATCCCCACTCGAGGAGATGAAATATTCACTTAAATGTATATTTCCATTTCTTCGCTCTGGTGTCAAGGCAAAGCGCGGCGTTGAATTCTGCCACTCAACACGCAAGGCCTTCAAAATCGGCAGAAAGTGGGGAACGGAGTGTCTTAACACTAGGTTCCCTCTGCCTACCCTGCTGTGTGCGGGATATAGCGTGAAGCTAATAATATAATATTATAAATTGTTATGAACAATATAAAACTCCTTTCTACATTAAAGTTAAGAGGATTTTTAACCGCATTATTGTCTTATTCCGTTTCCATAGAAATTTCGTGAAATTATTTCTTAGTACTTACCGACACTCGCACCTAACCACATGCTAAATTTCTACTTTACAAGTCCAGAAACTTCGCTTAAGCATTGTCTGTCTGTCTCAATAACGTAGAAAATAACGTAAGTTTAGTAACGTAACGTACGTGTAATATACACTAGGTTCCAAGGTTCCCTCTACCCACCTTACTATATGCGTGACATAGAGTGAAGCTAAAAAAATAAGAAAAAAAAACCCTTTAAAAAATCTAATTAAGACCAAATCATACCTTCACCTAAATATAAAAGTCAAATTAACTCAACAAAACAATTTTGACCCATTCAAAGGAGCAAAACAACAGTCATACCGACCGACATAAAAAATAAAAAAGCAATAAAACATCTGAACTTGTATTATCAAATCAAACGCAAAAAGAGAATTCTTTATACAGTCAGTACCTACGAGAGAGAGATTTATTCAGAAAATAATAATAAAAAAAAAGGAAGGAATACCGTGTGTACGCGAAGGTGGCTAAATAATATGCAAAGGCAGCTGCCAATAAGCGACGTAAAGCGGAATGGTTTTTACAGCCCGACATTTTTAGAGGCTGCCCGGTCGGGACTCTAAAGTTATTTACTAAACTCGTTTGGTGTGAAGCACGAGCGGTTAATTATTTTTGTGGTGATAAAAACGTACGTGGATTGGTGTTTTGGCGGTGTGCGATGGTCGTGAGTTCGATTTATCATGTTGTTTTTAGATTATTTAATGTACTCCTACTAATATATTATACATTCGTAACTTTTAGATTTTTTATTAGCTTTTCTATATTTATAGGACTTTGAACTGACAGAATTTTGCAGGGAGAAATATGGAGTGTTTTAACACAAGGTTCGTTTTGGTTCGTCCTGCTATATAAAGGAAAGTCTAGAGTAAAAAAAACGGTTAAGTGCGAGTGAGAATCGCCCATCGCGGATTCCGTACCAATTTTAGAATTGTACTCGGGAAGTACAACTTATAAAAGTGGACAAACTCAAGTGTCCCGTACACTTACATTACATATGGAGTCATTTTTTTGAAATTTCATATCATAACGTCTACGGGGATCTCAAGATAAATGCTCTTGGTAGACGGACAACTAAATGATCCTACAAGGGTTCTTTGTTTACCTTTTGAGGTACCAACCAACCCTAAAAACACAAGCTAATTTAATTTTGCAGATTGTTAATCTGCAAAATTAACCTTAATTTACCAATATTATATTAAATTTATTCAAAAATCCGCTATAGTCTTATAAAAGAGGCCACACTTACAACTTTAGCCCATCAAGTCGCCCGCATCGAGTCAAGCGCGAGTCGCATTATTTAAAGCACTACAATACAAGTATAACAACAATAACCAGTTGTAATACAGTTTTATTGCTTTTTCAATTTATTCAATGAAGTAGAAAAAGTTGTAGAAATAGATTTAAGGGAGTTAAAATTGTTGTTACGTTCATTCTAGTATAGAATAGAAGGACGTAAGCAGATGTTGTAAGCTGTGTTTTGTTTTTTTTTGTACGTCAAAAAATCTATTATATATTAATCATTTGTCAGTGGTCGATTTGAAATAAGATATTTCACCATATTCTTTAAGATTTTTCGCAAAATCTTTTTAATAAAGCAAATTAGAACACCGTATAAAAGTGAATCAATACTGATAGGGTTTAGCTTATAAAGCGATATCAAAGTTTTAGTTATGAAAATATCAAGCATCTATAGGTTATAGTTAAGCCAACGACGCAGTGTTCAAGAGTCGCAGGTTCGAATCTCGTTACGTTCAATTTCCTATAGATATCTTGAAATATTTTCTTATTATTCTTTCCTTGGTGTATTATAATATTTTTTTATAAAATATTGAAATTGTAACTATATATTGTAAGACACTAGCCGATGTTGACTGAAAATGGTGATTACAAAAACAGTAAAATTTGTTACTCATTTAAAATCACACATCCCTATAACTTAAGCTTTACCGATTCAAACTAATAACTTAAATGTTGTTATTTAGGTAAATTAGCCTTTAATTCCGTGTGTACGAAAGAGCATAATGGCGTGGACAGTAGATAGGTGAATAGTAAATCCTGTTTCCTGCTAGATAACGCCGTGATGGATCGTTTCCTACGGGCGAGGGACAGCGGTTCGATTCCAAGTATACATATTCCAAGTATATATACTGATTGTGAGATCTTTGGATAGTCATTATTTACACAAGGGCCAAGTTCTTGTTATATTTGTCGTTTTTTTGGTTTTTTTATAAGCATCTAGATAATATTATATTTATGAACTTTGGAAATTTTGGAAGTTTTGCATTAATTATTAAATTAGTAAAATCTAAATATGGATAAAGAGATCATCGTCAACTTTCCGAACGTAACTAAAAAGATCAAAGTTAAGAGACAGCAGCTTTAGGGACAATTTACACTACAGAGCTGGTCACAGTTCGTTCTTGGCCCGATCTCATATTCTTATATTTGAAATTATCTTATACGTGTGATTGGACCGGTATGAACTATAGTATGAACTGTTTCTCATATAAGATTATTATTAAAAGACCGAGAACGGAACTCAACACCGCACTTTATAAGTAGACATACTGAAATATTCTTTTAATAGCATCAGAATAACTGTTGTTGAGTAATTGTTAATTTTAAAGTCAATTAGAACTTTAAAGCCTTTCGCTTTGTAATTTCGATACGTTTACAATTCAGAATGTAGGCTTTCCTTGAAGAAATAAAAACACAATATCTTAGAAGAGACTGCGTATGTAATAGCATGCATAATGTATGGCGATGTCTTCATTTCTATGGAAAATATGACTTCATCACTTACATATATTACTTGAGCTTAGGTTTTTTTTTTGAGAAATTATTGAATTTCTTGAAATATTGATTATTATCACAGGTTAAAATAAAGTATTAGGGTAAGTGGGTATTAATCGCGTTGATCATGGGTTCGGTTTCCACTTGGATATATTTAATACATATTTTGTTACAGACAGGTGTAGTTTTTCTTATTTTTTACTTCGTAATTAGATATCTTATTCATTTTTACAAGCATCTCCTATGAGGCGGTTGACACCGATCACTATATTTTTGGCAATTTTTAAGGTTTTGCGTATTAAGTTACAAAATCAGAGCAGTTTAATCCTCTCCATGTCCATATGTAGTCAAAGGTCTTATCAAAATTCAGAAATAGTTGTTATTTGTTACATTTAGAAAGCAAGCGTTCTTGAGATGATGTTTTCATCTATAGGTATGTTATTTGTCAATAAAAGTGGCATCTCATCATTCTCCGACTTGAGAGCGCTTCGCTCCATCACACAATACGAGACATTGCGTCGTGTGTGGCGAAACTCAACGCCGGGCTTTGAAAAAATAATTAAAATATAATCATCTTAATTATTTCATATAAAACCGTAAGCGTGGATCGAACCCACATCCAAATGTTACACTCAATACCCATACAATAAGCCTTTAATGGATTTCTAATTTGTTAACTCGTAAATACAACATTTAAATTGGAACGAACGATATAGGTACGACTATTTCAATGGCACTACAGTATAAGTACTCCTCAATGTTGTGCTTAAGATGTGTTAGGTAGGTTAAATAAGACGATTTTATCGATTTAAGTTAAGAAATATTTAGGGGTTTTTTTTGTTTTTTTTGTTGTATCCCGCATATAACAGGGTAGGAAGAGGAAACCTTGTGTTAGGATATTTTACCTTAAAGCTGTATCCAGCACTCAGCAGGGAAGACAGAGGGAACCTAGTGTTAAGACACTCCGTTTCGCACTTTCTGCCGGAAGTATTGCGTATTCAGGGGCCACAGTTCGACGGTTCTGAAGGCATTGCGTGTTGAGTGGCGGAACTCAACGCCGCGCTTTGCCTCGTCACCAGAGCGAAATGAAAATATTTCATTTCCTTCTCTTCTTCTTTTCAAATATAATATTAATTATAATATGCATAAAAAATAACTATAATTTACGTCATTGACTTGATTGAGTTATTTTCTCAATAATAAAATTATATTGTTGTTGTTGTTATTTTATTTTAAAATCTATAAATAATTAGTTTTTACTAGCTCTACAGACCTTTTTATAAATAGAATAATTAAATAAATAATAAATAATTTAATTATTATTTTTTACCGCAAATACAAATAATTGAAAATGTTATAAAAAGTTTTGTAATAAAGTAAATATGTATTATTATTGAGGCCAGTCGTGGCGCAGTGTCACAAGCGTGTGACTATACACGCGACAAGATGTGAATTCGATTCCCAATGGAGGAAATGAAATATTTAATATATCCTCGCTCCGGTAACGAGGCAAAGCGCGGCAAGTTCTGCCACTTAACATGTAATGCCCACAAAATGCGGCGAAAAGTAGGGACCGGAAGTATATTAATGAGAACGGAGTGTCGTTAACACTAGGTTTCCAGGTTCCCTCTGCCCTGTTACGTGCAGGATACAGCTTTAATATAAAAAAAATGTTCTACATGCAACATATTACATGTAAAGGACTTAAAAATTAAAAGTAAAAAACTTAAAAATATATCTTGTAGAATAAGTCAAAATACTAAATTAAGATCGAAAATTCCTAAAAATTAACTCAATTTATTTGACGCTTCCACTTAATCAAAAAGATTTTTCTTTTCAACTATAAGTACTATAAGTAAGTAACAGATGCGCTAATGCAATTTGCACTAACTTTTGTTATCCTTAGAAAATAAAGTTTTACGGAAAAAGTTATATCGAATATATATATATATAAACAATAGAATCTAAAACCGGGTATTTTCGACCTTATGTCTATATAAATAAGAGTAACACACGCACAAAGTAAGTGATCGCAGGTTAATTAGTAGTGTATCAACAAAGGAATTAAAAGGCAAGCCGCACATACATTATTCATTGGGCGACGTCGTATCGCTACATCTAACGCGACAAGTTTTTACCACCTTTGAAAGTTGAATGATTATTCTTTTGCATTATATTATAATATTTAAGGTAAATCTGAATTCGCCTCATATAGAGTACTTCTGATTCTCATCTCTGGGCTGATGCACCCCAGTATCAGTTTGACCCATTTGATCGCATACAACGTAGAGCCGTTCGAATCGTTGTTCTGTGCAGGGCTTGACACATTGGTTTTGCGTAGAGATGTCTCCTCGCTGTGCGTTCTCTACCGCATTTATTATGGGGTATGTTCTGGAGTCATCCACACCATGTAGATACGTGGCACTCCACTACTATGTGGTTTTGCAAAGACTTCCTTCCACGCGCAACTCAACTGTGGAATGGCCTACCTTCGGCAGTGTTTCCAGGTCGATACGAACTTAGTACCTTCAAAACGCGTCTATCCCAACCTTAAAGTCAGGCACACCTGTAGCTCCTCTGGTCTTATACGGGGTCGTGGGCGGCGGTGATAATTTACCATCAGGTGACCCGTACGCTCGTTTGTCTTTTTCCATAAAAAAATGTGTAATATATTATTTTCATTTCCTCGCTTTGGGGACAAAACGAAACGCGGGCCTTCAGTTCCCCGCCACGCTAAGCGCAATGTCGCGAAAAATGAACGGTGAGTGCGGGACGGAGTGTCTTAACACTGGATTCGTTCCACCTATCGTGCTATATGGCGGATACAGCGTTAATCGGCAAAAATAAATAATAATTTATGTTAGTAAGATAGATGCCAATGTTGACAAAATGTGATGTGATCTGTTTACAAATAGATGTTTCGTAAGACGTGTAACGTATTGTGTTTCTGCTATAGTTAGCGTGGATGTGACTAATGATTCTAAAAATGGAATAGCTTAGAACTGATGTTGATGAATATTTTAATAAAAGAAAAGAAACAAAAGAAACGAGACGATTCGTTTACCATTATTATATTAATATAAAAGAAATATATAATATTTTTATTTCGCCCTGGAAACAAGGTAAGCCGCGGCGCTGAGTTCCGCCACTCAACACGCAATGCTTCGCGAATACAGTGAAAAGTGGGGAACGGAAGCGTCCTAACACTAGCTTTCCAGGTTCCCTCTGCTTACCTTGCTACGTGCGGGATACAACGGTAAGTTAAAAAAAAGTACAATTCCAATATATTTTTCTTATATTTTCTCATAACAAAACCAAAACTTCAGTCATTCAGGCGTACACACGTACCCAAAATTTCACACAAAGTGAGCTATCCGCATACATTAGACGGTTCCTACCTCCGCGGTAATGTCAAACATTTGACAGCGACAGCGCATACCTACTGAACTAAACCACGAGGGGGCGCAATTTTAGAAAATTTAATAGAACGCGTTACGAAGGGAGCTGACATCATCCGCTCCCGAGGGGCGACGCGTGCCCAAACAGCTGATTGCCGGCCGTACACCATAAAAAACCTTATAAAACACCATACAAATGAAAATGCACTGTATTATCACACATTAAGGTATATTTCACATTGGCAATACAAATCCGACCCTTATTTCAATTCTCTCAAGCAATTTTCGACTTTATGTTGAAAATATTAAAGTTTAAATACAATTAACATAAAATTCTACTGAACACGTCATCTATAGCATAAAAATTTATTGATGGTGGAATTTCGACTCTATAACTTCACATTAAGAGTTGTTTTATAGTGCAGTGTGTAGTTAACGAGATAAAACCGAATGGATTTTGTGCATTTCACTTGGCTGGAGGCCGTGGCGTGCCCGATCTTGGTTGCATTTGGCGCTGTAATAAATGAAAATATTTCACTTCGAAGATAACCAACCAACCAAATATATATATGTATAAAATCGTTCAAATATAAATTGTATGTAATATTTCAAAGTACGAGTTATTTAAAAATAAATGAAGAAAAGGAGAGAGAAGACACTCCGTATGCGACACTTAATTTATGCGACATTGCATGTTAAGTGGCGAAACTAATTACCTAACGCACCATTTCATATTGTTATACGACAGTGACAGGAAATGGAAATAATTAACATAATATAATGTAATAATTCCCCGAATGGTAATCGAACCCACGACCATTGCATTAACTTGATAAATATGTATAGGTTAATAGATAAGTACATAAATATTAAAGATACAACGATCTGTCATCGACATAGAACTTTCAAAGACTATAAAAAATAACTTACAAGCTATGAGTAGATAAAAGAAACAGTAAATAGGAACTTTATATAGACGAAGTTAAATTAAAACAGGTATTACCTACCTGTTACACTACAGGTAAAAGAGATTTATTTCAAACAAACTTTTATTATGAGAGAGATACTTTGAAATATTATTCTTTACGCCACTGACCGGCCGCAACTTTCATTATCGTGAACTATAAACACTAACAATCCCCGCTTTTTTCAGTTTCCGTTTGTAGGAATTTCAAGAAATCTTCCCTTACTACTCCTCTACACTCAATAAGGCACCTCCAGGCCAAATATCGGCGTTCTACTCCGTGTAGTTTCGTGAGTCTGTCAGTTAATCAGTAAAGGAATACATAGTTAATACCTATATACTTTACGTAATTACTATAAAATTAAAAAATATATTAACCAATATTATTTCATAATGAACTTCGTTCGTTTTATATAATTTCAAATATTGAAATGATATAAAACCGATTAAGCGTTCAGTTCAGTTCGAATGAATGCTCGTGATGGTCGTAAATGAAAAACTGATTAGTGAGGTTGTGTATTCCTTTTTTTTTATAAGCTTGATATGTCTCGCTTAAAGCAAAAATAACACAGTGTGAAGACACTACCCTCTCCGTCCTAATTCGAGACATTACGTGTTGATTATTCCCTGAGAATTCAGTCCGCAGTGTCCGCTATCCAGTACGGCGCGATGGCATCATGGTTAATGAATTTAAATATTCTCTGTTCCCTAAACATTCAAGACAACGAGAGAGAGAGAGAGCGAGAATTCCCTCAATCAAGTTTCTATAACAAAAACAATAAATTAATTAAAATTAAATCAATTCTTTATCAGAAAACATGTAGCACAGGTAGGTATTATACCTACATCAATGATTCCACAAATCCGGTATATCAAAACAAAACAACCGACAACAATCGCTGTGGGAACGTGAATTAGGCAAATGCATGCATTAAAATAATTAAAAACAATGAAATGTAATCAGATCGTGCGTACAAAATGCAAATGTCTGACTTTGAATCTGTTACCTACATGTGTCGTATGTAGTATATCACAATACAGTAATAAAAAAATAATTATGAAAGTTCCCGTATAACAGGATAGATAGGCACAGGGAACCTATGTAGCTACAAGATGCTCTTATCCACGTTTCGGCCCGTTTTCTTCACTTGAGTAACGAAGATAGAAATTATTTAAATATAATCTATTATTTAAATATATTTTAGTAATGCATTCAATGCAGTAGATCATGAGCTTCTTATTGCTCTGTTATGCAATGCTAATGTATCCAGTACAGCTTTAGAGTGGTTTTCTTCATATCTTCGGGGACGTCAGCAGTCGGTTCGTGTTGGCCAGGCTATTTCTGACTGGCATGATGTGACAGCTGGTGTTCCTCAAGGCGGTATTTTATCTCCTCTTCTTTTTTCAATATTTATTAACTCCATTACTTCCATTATTACTTCTCAATACCATCTTTACGCTGATGACTTGCAGCTTTATGAGCACTCTAGCGTGGAAAATATTGCTGGGGCTATAAACTCTTTAAATGCTAACCTCCGACAAATATCAGTTTGGTCTTCCAAATACGGCATTAATGTTAACCCTGACAAGTGTCAGGCCATAATTATCGGCAGTTCGAGACAATTGGCTAAAGTCGAATACCATAAGTTGCCCAACTTAACATACAAAGGCACGATCATAAATTTTACCAATACCGTGAAGGACCTAGGTGTTATTATTGATAACAAGCTAACTTGGCGCAATTACGTTGCCGATATATCGCGAAAGATCTACGCCTCATTGCACTCAATGATGCGCCTTAAGAACTTTTTACCTGTGCAAACGAAAATTCAGTTGGTCAAAACCTTGCTGCTTCCTATTATTGATTACGGTGATGCTTGCTGTTTGGATATGAACAAAGATCTCGTAAACAAGCTCGAAAGGATACTCAACACCTGTATACGCTTTGTTTATAACCTGCGCAAGTATGACCGTGTATCATCTTGTAGGAGGCAGCTTGGTTGGCTATCTGTTGCCGATCGCAGAAAATGTAGGGTCCTTTCTTTAATTTATTCCATCCTTTCCGATCCTAATTTTCCCGCCTACCTGTCTTCTGACTTTTCATACCTTTCCTCTTTCCATGATAAATCCTTACGTTCCCAATCGAACCTTCTACTGTCAACACCACATCATACTTCTGGGTACATGTCAGACTCTTTTGCAGTTGCAGGAGTTCGACTTTGGAATGAATTACCCGAGTCTGTTCGAAGAGCTCCCTCTCGTGAAATATTCAAACGCCGGGTAAAAGAATCCTTTTTCATAAATTCATAATTCTATATGTATATATATATATATATATATATATATATATTTATATGTATGTGTGTGTGTATGTATATGTATATGTGTGTGTATGTATGTATGTGTATGTGTATTTATTGTATGTATCATAAATATAGTATATTATTGTGTATTTATTACATATACTTATGTAAATTGAATATTGATATTTTGTTTTTTTTTTTTTTTTGCACCTACTCATTTTATTCTCCCACATGACTTAGGTTGGCTGGTAGAAAATGCTTTTTAGCGTTAAGCCCGCCTATTGTACATTTTTTTTATGTATTAAATTTTGTGCAATAAAGAATAAAAAAAAAAAAAAAAAAAATCTTTTGCCTGAGTGGAAATGGAACTCGCAATCATAACGTTTACATTAACGGGCTATTCCACCATGTCACAACAGTCTTTGCCACAACGTTTATCAACTAAATATTTATCAACTCATCAACTAAATATTTAACATAGATTTAAATTTTATATTCTTTATTAGTTTACGTTGCATCCCATCACATAGCACGGCAGGTAGAGGAACTCTGGGAACATACTGTTAAGAAACTTCATTCCCATTAAAAGTCTTCCGTTCCCTAGTTTCTGTTTAATTCTTAAGGTAATGCGCGTCGAGTGAAACGGAGCGGAACTCAAAACCACGTTTTGCGTTGTTACCAGATCGCGAAAATGAGAATATTTACTATTGGATTCCATTGACTCGGAATCGAACTGACAACCGTTTTGCAGTATCATCCTTTCGCGCCTGCGCCACGATGATCACAAAATTATAATTACTTTTTTGCTAAATTCTGTATGAAATTCGAATTTTATACAATTATAATTTTTTTAAGAGAAGAACTAGCAGTAGTATAGTAATTATTTTTTTAGATATATCGTAAAAAATATAATTACAGAACCCAAGGCAAGTGCGTTCGACTCGCATTTGATGAAGGCATCGAAAGCAGAACTTGTATAAAAGATAAATTAACAATTAATATTAAACATAGTGAACTACGATAGTATATCATGAAAAGAACAACGCCGTTTGACGCGAGTGCACTCGTAGATAATTGTCATTATGCACTACACGAAATACATACACGAAAATTCACTTTTACCACATACTTTTAACTAATCTTTCTATATCTATTTGTAGAAAAAAGATAAAAAAGGTATATAGTATTTATAAATATGACATAAGTATAAGAATTTTTTATGGTCATTTTAATTTAAACATTTGCAAGTTTCAGTGATTGTTGCTGAAAAATCATCGAACTAGTCTTTCTCAATAAATGATTTATCCAATACAAAAACAATTTTTCAATTTTAACTAAATAATCAACTCAATTAAAAAATCTCTTCGATTATATAACATAGATATGTATAATCTATATAAGATTAACAGTAGGACTGTTTTTAAGGACTTCGTACACAAAGGATAAAATGAAACTATTACTAAGATTTCGTTGTCTGTCTGTCTGTCTGTCTGTCACAAGGCTGTATCTCATGAAATTTGATAGTTAGATAGTTGAATTGTTCACAGATTATGTATTTGGCAGCAGTAACAGCAGCTGTAACAATAAATGAAAAAAAAACCCAAATATTTAAGGGGACTCCCATACAACAATCGCGTTTTTTTTAACTGTTTTTAATTTTTATAGATAAAAATTTAAAATGTTTTTGTAAAATAACATATCTAGTAAGTACTTGTTCTTATCACATTTATTCGTGAGTACAAAGTTCTAATAAAAAGTATTCAAAATGCAAAGATATTAATTTTAGAGGAGAACTTCGCCTGCTGCTTGTAATTAAATTTTGAAATAGGATGATTAAACTTAAACTATTTTCCTCGAAGTTTTAATAACTGATGATATTAAATTTTCTAACATTCCTAGTAGGTATATGCTTTAGGTATAATATGAAAGATATGAAACATTGTTACTTTATAAAGGATGCTTATCGTACAAAATTTTGCTTTGAATGTAAAATTTTATTTGCCTCACATACATTTCTAGAGTCTGTTATCTATTAATAGATTAAAAACAAACTATTTTATTGGTTATTTTTATTTCCTTCTAATTCTAGCTCGCCGCCACTCACCACGCTATGACTCTAGAATTCGGCGGAAAATGGGGCACGGAGTGTCTTAACACTACGTTCTATCTGCCTACCCTGTTATGTGCAGTATACAGCTTAATTCTAAAAAAAAATGAGTCGCTTAGTCATTATTCTTACAACACGTACATGAAGATCAAAAATCAATATATTTAATCTCATCACAAAACTCTTACTACTCGTACCAAACTTGGTAAAAGACGGAAGACACGACACCAAATAGACTCGATTGATATACCTATATAGGTATATTATGCATCTGACCCACTTTCAAGATATAAAGCGAGAACACCTACCTACCTACGATATATTTACTGCTACCAACGCGCAATAAAACCTATACTCCACAGGACTTTAGGAAGTTATATGGAAGAATAGCAGCGAAAATCGTATATAAAATCGTCGCGAGATCTCTTAACAGTATTACTTTATAAATGTGGTTATTGGTTATAATATTTAAGCATTATTAATGTGTTATTTCACACTAGGAAAGAAAAATATTTAATAAGAAAACGCAACATAGAACAACATCAATAAGTTGTAACAAGCGTATAAGAATGTCGACGTAGCTCGATAAGAACGCATGGCTTAGTTGGTCAGAGCGCTTGGACGGTGTCCAAAGGGGCACGGGTTCAAATCTCGCTACGTTATCTTATTAAGTATAAAATATGGATTAATTCCTAAATCTGTATAAATGAATCTTTTGCATTAGACAATTATCTTATTTACATATCTAATATAATACTAGCGAGTCTAACAGACGTCTTGCACGAGAAAGGAGCAAAACAAAACTAAATTCTGATTATAAAAGTTATTAAACAAATTAAACTAACCTTATGATCTATTTATGCACAAGACGCCAGAAATGCGACGATACTCAAATCTGAAAAGAAATTGAACCGATTTTGATGGGACTAACTGCTCGATAGAAGATTAAGATTTATTTAAGTAAATAAGGTCAATATGGGTATAAAGTATAGGTATAAGTTTCCGAAAAATTTTTGGACAATTTTTGATATCATATATCCCCTACATCATATTCAAATATTACCCAATTCTTACAACATCACAATCATATATGAACATACTATAAATATTTTCTAAGATGTTGAAAAAAAATATTAAATTATCAAAGCCTGCGGGAGGTCGCAACGATTTGTTAGATGGTTGTACATAAAAACTTGTATTGCAATCGTTACTAGGAAATAAATTTGAGCTTTCTATTTCTACAGCTTGAATAGCTACTTTACTTTGACAGAACATTAATGTCAGCAACAGGAACAAATTAATAAAGATTTATTAAGACACTACGTGTTGAGTTGCAGAACTCAACATAATCAGAAGGAGCAGAATAAAAAATAGTTAATTTCCTTCAATGGGAATCCAACCCCACAACCGTTGCGGGTACAGCACTGTGCCGTTGTGCTACTACGGTCTTAAGGGAAGGTCTTCATAATTAATTGAAATGCGAAAGATACTCATGCTATGTATGATAGATCAAAAGTCAGTAAAAACTTTATTTAGTCTGTGTGTTTCACAACATAATAAGTGGGGAACGGCATTGTCTTAATGGGAACGGAAACTCCCTTAAACTAGGCTCCCTCTACCTACCCTGGTAGGTGTTTGTTCCCAGGTTCCCTCTACGTGCCCTGCTATGTGAGTGATACACTGTAAAGCTAAAAAAAAACAACAACTATATCGCAATAATTTTTTACAAAAAAAAACTAAAAACAAATCTTAACTTGTATTCAAATCAGTTGCTTTATCATATTTTATTAGCACCACAATAACGTTAGCTTTACATTCAAATTCTCATTATGTTAATTAAGTTCCCATTTAGAACGACCATGTATGTATAATAAATACTGAATTCATATTTGTATGAATACGTAGAAGTTCGTAAAAATTAACTCTAACTTACTATGAGATTAGAAAGGCCGCTTACGTTTGATTTATATGAGACTAGCGGCCTAAACGCGGCTTCGCCTGCTTCATCTCGTTGTTATATTATATTCAAGTTATAGAAAATCTTTACATAAATTAGTAAGCTATATGCTATTCCGGTGTATAAGATTAGTTTTATTACTTATATATATAGAAAACGTATAAAAAATTTAACGTAGCGGGACTCGAACCTGCGCCTCCTGGAAACCGACCAGGCTCTGACCACTTAACCATACGTTATATTACTAAAAAGATACGTGGTGCAGTGTGTTAGCATATAATTGGAATTGTAACGGGTTCAATAGTATTCATATTAGTTTCATTTTACCTCTATGATGGAAAAGCGTGGCGTTTATATCTGCTACTCTACAACAGCGTAGCAGGCATAAATGCCGTTAAACCATAAACATATTAAGGCTTGTACAATGGGAGGAAAGTGGAGAACGGTGTGTCATAGCATTAGGTTCCTTCTGCTTACAATTGAACTTAAACGGTATTTTTCCGCGACCAAAATAAATATCAATTTGGATATGATCTAAGACTATGTTTACTCTAAGGCATGTCATGGTCATAGTAAAAAGAAATTGGATCACATTCACTCTTATTCATTGAGTGTCATCGTCTCTGTTTGTGTACAGCTCAGTTTTAAGTATGTTATTATACTTGGCTATAATTTTTAATTTTTGTACAAACAAGACAAAAAGTGTTTAAGTGAAAAGTATAATATATATAAGTAAAATGACAAACAATATAAAAGTATTTAGGCCACTCGAGGAAATGAAATATTTATTTAAAAATTATATTTCCATTGCTTCGCTCTGGTGTCGATTCAAAGGGTGGCGTTGAATTCCACCACAACACATAATACCTCCAGAATTCGGCGGAAAAATGGGGATCGGAGTGGCTTTATACTAAATTCCCTCTGCCTTCCCTGCTGTGTACGGGATACAGCGTGATGCTGGTATAAGAGTATTTTTTCACTCTTACTTCGACATAGTCTTTAATTTTTCTAAACATAGCATATACATACATACATACATACATTATTTAACTTATCGTATAGCAGCGTTACCGCGATGAGGTCATGCATTCAACACTTTTATAAACATGTACATTAGATATACTATACGCCGTGCCAGTCAGTGTCGTTTAAATAGTTCTCAAACAGACGGACAAGACAATTTTTTTTCCTAATATACATATAAAGGAATAAGTATATGAGAAACTTATATCGAGTATGTAATATTACTATAAAACTGTATTCAAAATGTTACTTTTAATATTGAAATTGTAAAAATATATTAAGCTAAAGAATTTGTTTGGTTAAACGCGTTAACCTCAGGAACTATTGATTTGAATTCTTTTTTGTATTAGAGAGTTCATTAGTCGTTGATGGTTATATTATGTTACATTAATTGTTTCAAAGAATTCTGACGCCATCAGTCTTACATATGCCACTTAGAATGTATTTGGCCAAACACAAATATTTTTTATTTTTATTTGACCATGGAAGTTGTATGTAAAAGCTACATGATAGCTAAATAAGAGTCATATATATACGAAATACGAATCGGAGCCTGCAAATATCGTCTGCGTGGTTTAAAAAACTTAAGATTTTATTCTTTCCCTTCCCATAAGAATATCGGAAAATCCCCTTTTATTGCTCATCAAGCAATCTATACAATTTCAGCGTTCTTCGCCGCATCACTCGATAACAAATGAGTTTCACATACAAATACATAGTGCATCTAGCTAGATATATATCAGCGAAATAGCATACATAAACTCAGCACACAGCTTTTGATGGGTATATCAAACAAAGCGACCTACTTCCATACATAATATAGACCAAGCTGGATGTACCGAAGAACAAAAGGTTGCATCACGACGCAAATGATCTCGAATAATTATGACTCAAACGTGGCACAGGCAATAAAATTTGAAATACTGTTGCCCTATAAACATAGGCAGTTATAGCCGGTTCAAAGTGGAGCCAAAATGCACTCTAATATTTTACTGTCTAATATAATGGGATCAACAGATAATATTGGCGATGATAGACTGATTGAGTGTCATCGTTTGTATTGTGAGACTGGCTCTATCCCGCGACTTCGTCTGTTAAATAGGGATAACTAGGAGTTGACAGTCATGTGACACATTCTAAGGGAAATGGCTTCAATTGAAACCACTAGTTCCCGAGATTAGTGTGTTCAACCAAACAAACTTTTAAGCTTTATTATAATAGTACTCGTATATTTCTGCCTAAGTAAGGTTGGTTGTAAGGTTGTAGGATCTGGATTCGTATGTTTTATATTTTTTATTGTGTGACTAGCTTTAGATAATGGTTTTGCCTGTCAAATGGAAATGAATAAGAGTTGTGAGTTATATGACATATTGTAAGAGTTTAAAGTAATGAATTATACCTACAGCCTAAAAGCTATTGTATAGCAAGATAGTTTCCAAGATCAGTGCGTTCAAGCAAACAGACTGTTCAGCTTTATAATAGTAAGTATTTAGTAAATTTACCGTCTAATCTAATGGCATTACTTTATCATTGCGTATGTATTATATTTTTTATTATTAAACTAGCTTTAGCCTTTTATCAAATTGAAATAATTAAAAACTGCGAATTATACGATTCTTAGGGCCAGTTTCACCGCTGGCTGATAAAGTGCCAGACAGCCTTATCTGCCAGACAAGCTATAATTTTGGTTTCAAAGGTCTTGAATAGCAATATCTAGTAGATACACATTTGACACATGCTTTTCTTTTTACATACTTATTTGTAATTTATAAATGTAACAAATCATATAAAATAATGCCTACTATTATCGGTAATCAATGAGAAAATTATTCCTGTAAATATAAGAAATTGTAGTAGTATTCTAATAAGTAGTAGTATTCTAATAAGTTATATAGTGGGGAATGGTGTGTCTTAACACTAGGTTCCCTCTGCCTACCCTACTTTGTACGGGATACAGCGTAAAGCAAAATATGATAGCATTAATTATTAGATTACTATCTGAAGCTCTATTTGTAACCGGTGAAACTGGCCCTAAACGGTAAGAACACTTTGATTGCAAATACCGTGGGCACCTATTAATAGTACTATATAGCCTTCCTTAATAAACAAATTATTCAATAGAAAATTAATTTTTCAATTTGAACCAGTAATTTATGAAATTTGCTTAAAATTGTTAAATAATTTTTAGTAAAGATTAACTTGTTTTAAGTTTCATGTACATAACTATCCTAATTTTCATCCAATAAGAGAAGAGCATGTTTAGTGGTGAAACCTATTTTGTCATATTTTGTCAAACTATAGCCTTAAATAACAATGATCCTATAGTGAGAAATGAACACACAACCATCACATGTATATGAATGGCTTGGCTTTTAAACATAGAACTAAAACAATAACTATTTTATAGTTAAAATAATCATAATAAAAATTTAATATTAAATTAGTTTCATAATAATTAAAATTGGAACATATTTTAAAAACTTTACTCAATTATAAAAAAATAAAAACAATTCGTAACAGTAGGTGGATGCAATTACCAAATATAATGTTTTATTAATTATATTTATTAGCTTCGAGTGTTTTAGGCAGAGGTAACCTGACCCAGTATTAAGACTTTCCTTTCCCTACTTTCTGCCTAATTCTGAAGACATTCTGTGTTAAGTGGCGGAATTCAATACCGCACTTTTGCCTCGTTACCAGAGCGAGGAAATGAAAATATAAAATATTTAATTCCCACGACAGCAAAATCGAACCCGCAACGCGCCCTTTCAGCCGCACGTGCTCGTGTCCCTGCGCTACGACGGCCTGTCATTAATTATTATCATATATAAGTGCATAATTTGGTGCAACAATGACGTAATTGCACAAAGCATCAAAGTTTGTTAATTGTTCTTTCACATATACTACGGGTAGCTTTAACCAGCGGCTTCAAACAAGTATACAAATGGAAATAATAAGTTAAATATAAGTGATATCGTTATTCATATTATATAGTCCAGAGCATTCCGCAATATATGTACTTTTCAACACAAAAATACTTTCAACTGTAGTTAATAGTTCCTAAGAGCGTTCAACCAAACAAACTTATAAAGCTAAGTTTGTTACAATATTAGTATAGATTATAATGTAATTTTTACAATTAGCAAATTATATTTTTCTCTCTTTAGTTAGATTCAAAAAGATAAAAAAATTATGACAATATCAATATTGAAAACAATATAAAATTAATACAAACAATGAAAGTGAAAGTGCTCAGTCTTGTAGGTAGAATTGTTTTGATTCTAAAGCTTTCACAGATAACATTTGAATTGTAAAGAACTTAAAAATATATATTTTATCTGTGACTTGTTACTTTAAAAATATATATTTACACATGAATGTATTATATACTGTCATTTAAACTAATATTTAGTTTTAGAAAAGTTAAAAAATTGTAAAAATAGATTTCTAATTATAGTATGGGATTATAATTTTAAAAAGGCTAAAAAGGAAAAAAAATATATATTATATAAATATTATTATTTTTTTCACCAAGAAAAAGTTACATTTTATTAATTTTGGTATTAAGGCTTATTGTAAGGTCAAAGCTACTTATTACTAATTTGCCCATGTAGTGAATGGATTTTACAGATATTTCTGTTTTAAGTTTAAGTTTCATTAAATTCAATTCAATATTATTTCACTTAAAATAAAAGAGATTCTCGTCTCTAACATCAATTTAAGCTTTTTCATATCATATTTTAGACATTGAAAGTTTTCACTTTTTAACACAAAATATTCCCTTTCTTGTATAAATTATTAAATATGGTTAGGTAAGTACGGTTGATAAATTATTAAATGTTAAATATATAACCATATAATTGTACTGTCACTTTATATTTTAATTGGTGAACTTTCAATCAAGTAAAAACTATTAACTCTTTTTCATAAATACAACTTGTTTAGTTGAAAATGTAACAACGAAAACTGTCTAAAAAGTTATGTGAATTAAATATTCATATTTAAAATGTACGAATAATATATAGATATGCTTCTTTAGATTCTAGAACTTTCAAATAGTTTAGTAAAACGTATCAGTATACTTCGACGGAGAACGCCACATTAGGCCTATTCAACCTATCGGAACTACTGAACGCTTCACGTCTTAGAAATAACTAAAAATAGCCATTTCTCTAGTAAATTCCTTATTTTAGTAATAGATTTAAACATAATCTTACCTTATTAACAGGTTTAAATCCACATACACGTATGGAATCCAAAGCAAGGCACACAGAACACAAAAAAAACTTTTAAGAAACACTATAGTAAGTATATACCGTGATTTAGATATTATTTTTTTAAAACGTATAACTATGTTCAATCACAATAGTTATAAATACTAAAATTTAATATTTGACTGTATTAATCTCAATTCACTGCACTACACATAGCATTTGCACCATTTTTATAGTTTATAGAGTAGAAATAAATATGTTAAACTATAATACTATGATAGAATCAACATTTAATTTGTATTTAAGCATTTTTGGTTAAATATTTATTAAAAGAAACTCGGTTTCAAGCGCTGATTGTTCTAGCAAGTATCTTCCGCATCCTCAAAACAGCTGTTCGTGTATAGACGTCAAAAATCGATATCCACTGTTGATAATGGTTGAAGAATAAACAAAATTAACACAAAAAATCACTTGAAAATAATTATTCAATCAAAATTTTGATAAACACATTCATAACTAACACTTTGAACTATTTAAAACGATTCTGTTATTATCATAAATATAAACAGATGATTGTATGTTAATAATACGATATACTTTTTTAATTTAATATATAATTTACAATAATTGTTTTCAGTTTGTTTTATTTATTATTATTTTTAAAAGCACATATTTTCTTTATTAAGGAACGCACGCGGTCGCGCTCGGTCGCGGACTGAGTGGAGCGCGGGGCGTGGGGCACGGGGTGGGCGCGCGGGGCACGGGTGCGGGGGGAGGGCGCGGGGCGGGTCGCGGGCGGTGCCGGAATGCTATTGTAGGCGAACTTGCCGGTAACTTTTTTTTTCTTTCTCGATTCTGGTCAAACAAGTTTTGTATACAACCTGCATTGTAAGGATTCCGCCATTCTTTCAAAACGGACTAAACTTAGTTTTTGGAGCCCATGGCATAAGCATTGTTAAGTAGAAAACGCGGCGGGAATCGATTTCGCAGGTACCCAAAAATTGTGGACTGACGAATCATCATGTTTAGTTACATTGTTCGTGAAATAATGCATCGATATTATGCGGTGTTATCGAATATCGATTATCTGGTAGTTTTTTTGTTTTTTTTTTTGGGCTGATGATGCGATAATGGCCTGCCTACGTAATTTATTTGGAAAATGTATTTTAAATTTTTATATTTAAAGTTTAAATTAGCTGGATAAGTAAAGAAAATACAACATTAAAAGTAAAATAGAAACATATGATCTAAGATACACAATTTTTCCTGTTACCTATTAGAGACGAGTGAATTCTATGAAACAAAATAATTAATAATTAATAAGCAATAACAATAAATGAGCGGGCTTCATTTAAAAATAAGCGTCTAAATATTTCAAAAAGCATTTGTTTTCAAAAAAACATTCTAGCTTTTCTTAGAAGAGCTATAATAAGCTCATGTCATTCCGGCGGTGACGTCACTCAGCCTTGTGAACCGACAAACTCGTCTAACTAGTATTACTAGATAGGTAGAGAGATTTAGGTTGTTATTATTAATAAAATGAAATCTATTATACTTATTTAAAAGTAAACGTGTATTTAATATCTACTTAATTTAAAAAAAGAGCTTAATATTTTAAAAAGAATATAAAATATTTTTAAAATAAAATTGAAAATATATGTAAGTATTACATCTAAAATCTAATAGAAATTAATCATCTGTTTCAAAACGACAAATAAAGAAATTTCGTGCTTGACAAAAAAAACATATCTACTAAAACATCTTAATTTAAAAATTTAATCTATTTTAAAATATTTATGTAGGTTATTTTATTATTTAACAAATATTTACCCTATGCCTTAAAAGTTGAGTGGAATTTCAACATTCAAGGTTAGAAGGGAACTTCCAAAACTATTTGAGCAACGATAACGAAGCTCTTACGGAGGGATAAGGACGCACTGTGTATTAAGTACTGCGTCAGAGCGAGATAGAACGATATATTTTATTTATTACCATATCAAGTTTCCTCGTGGGTTCTGTATGGCGTGTGAAAGAGACAAATATATTTCGATATTTAACTTGTTATTTAGTGCTTGAATCAAATGGTTAATTAATAATTACGTAAAATTAACTTAAAGACCTATTTACGTAAAATATTGTTTAAAAAATATTGTTTTTTGTATACAGTTTGACGCTGTGTCCCGCGTCCAGTAAGGTAAACAAAGGGAACCTGATCTTGAGATACTCCGTTTCCTACTCTGCTATAATTTTTTGGGACATAGCTAGCAGAGTGGCGGCACTTACCGCTCAGTATGAATAGAGATAAGAAATTCCGTTGAAATAGAGATAAGAAATTAAAATAATTAATGAACTATTTTTGTCCCTGAATAAAAATTGAACCCACAAACGTCGTATTAGCAGTCAAACGTTTTACCACACGCCTTTTAACTCTCCTCAGGGCCCTAGGGCTGTCTGCTCTGATAAACAAAACAACAAAACTTCTGCTGCTGCTAAGCATCAGTACCTACCTATAAAATTAAAATATCAGTCAACTTTTAGACATTTTTTTCTAAATATGAATATTTACCAAACAAATCTATTAACCACAAAAACCACACAAAAAAAAGCAAAACAAAAGGTACGTAATTGCACATCGTCTCCACCGGCTATTTTCAAAGAAAACCATCAACAGGTTGCCAGAAAGAACTCTTCGAGACAAACGCTGGTATATGTTTGTACTGTGTAGCTAGTCCATATGACTTACAGACTTCAGCTTATACTTGAAGTCACTTATAAAATATATGTGGGTAGTTTTAAATAGGATTTCGTCTTGATTTCTGTTTCAATTTTATATTGTATGTTGTTAACGTAACGCTGTGTCCCGCGTATACGAGTAGTTGAACAGGTTGAGGGAAACCTAGTTTCCATACAAACTTTCAACCCCTATTTCATTCCTTTAGAGTTAATATTTTTCAAAATCCCTTCTTAGTGGATGTCCAGATTACTAAAATAAACATCCGTCCAAATTGAACGTTTCTACGCACAGCGGTTACAAGTACAGGTACAGGCTGTGCGTGCGTCTCGGTCAGCCAGGTACTTGTCCTTTTATATATATAGATAAAAGGCCAGTTGGAGTAAGGGGCTTTCAAATCCCTTTCGAGGAAATGAAACAAAGAAAATAAGCAATATTTTTTCTAAAAGATCATTTCTAAACATATAATACCTTTTATTCAAAACAAAAAAATTACATACAAACCAATGGTACGTACATTTTACAAATGTTTTAGCAATTATCATCCGTCCCGACCGCGATACGGAGAATAAAGCGCCACTTGTAAGATAACAGTCTCCCGTGAGCGACGCGACGTCAAATAAAAAGCCTTTCGAGATAGCACTACGGTGGATCTCTGTTTACTCTTTTAATAAACGATTGTATTGTAAATAGTTTTTAAGCACGACGTTTTTGGGTTCGATTCTCAATGAGTTGAAATATTTTTATTTTTTCGCTTGGGTAACACGACAAATAGCGGCGTTGAGTACCACCAATCAATATTTAACAACTTGATATATCGTAATTCGTATCCCATACATCGCCACATTACTTTACTGGAAGACAATACTATTGCTTTACTATCAGATTTACCCTTTTCCTATTACGCTTCTTAATATCACTCTACTGTACTATCGATTTTTAATTGATTTACAAGCAATACGAGGTAGGTATAAAAATACGTATAACGTAAAATTTAAACCCTACCCATGTGGGGATCGAAACCCACTGCCGTCACGTTTTCAGTCAGACACCTCTCAGCAGCAAACTACAACTATCGTGTTTGCAGTCAGACGCTGCGCCGATACGCTACGACGGCTTCATCTCATAATATTATAGGAGGTACTTTATTAGCTTCACGTTGTATTCCACTTATAGAACAGTAGGCTGAGGAAATCTTGTGTTAAGACGCTATATTCCCTAATTATCAGCAATTTTTTAAAATATTTTTTTACTAAAATAATAATAATAATGAATTCATTCCTCCAAGGGAATTGAACCCACAACCACCACGTTAACAGTCACACGCTTGTACCACTGAGCCACGATGGCTTCAATATAAGCATCAATAATTCTCTCCATCAAACATTTCAATCAATAGTTCTACCCTATAACCACAAAATTGAATTAACAAAAGGCAAATTTCTCATAGTAATAGGTAACAATAACTGACCTACGCCACGATACGGTGCGGCGGTCGGAATTCGAAGTGATAAGCAAAGGAGTGCCGACCTACCGCTTGTTTTAACCGACTTACAAATTCATTTAACATTGCAGTGTGGAGTATGCGGGCTACGAGCTTCATGTAATCTTGGGTTGTATAAATAGATAGATAGATAAGTCGAGGCTGGTGTGTCAGAATGGCATAGAGTCGAACAGTAATCGCGACGGTTTTAATAATTTTATATTTTAATTTCCCGTTAAGGTGAAGCGTGGCGATGAGTTCCAACACACAACACGCAATATCTCGAAAGTTACTGGTGCGTGGGGAGAGTGTCTTAACACTAGGTTCCCTCTGCCTACTGTGCTATACGCAGGATACAGCGCGAAGCTAAAAAAATAAATGCATTTTATCTTATAAAGTACGAAAATAGGAAAAGAAGGTTGGTAAGGAACCAAAAACAGTATATAACGAAGTAACTGTAATTGCGCAGTGAGGTAACTGACTACTAGGTGATGGTTGTGGATTCAATATTTCCATCCAGGGGAATTTAAAAGCGGTATCTTAGTACAAGATTCTTTCTGTCTACCCTATTTTTTAAATGAAATTTCAATTGACGACACATGATAACACACTTTTTTTATTTAAAAAAAAACTTTTAAAAATAACTCAACTACTGTAGTGACGTATTAAGTACCTATGTAGTACATATCGATAGGATAATACGAAATACTTGTTAATAGAGACATTGAATGAATGAATAGAAAGGACCTCACGAGGGTGAGATTTATTAAAAATTCCATATAAGGTAATATTTGTTTTTATTTTATAAGAGTATAAATATTATTTAGTATTTATTGGATTTAATTAGGACGTTGTTAAAGTTTAAAATTTAGAGATCTCGAATGTATGATAAAAATTAGGGAAGTACCTAATGTCTCAAGTGTAAAATTATTATTAAGGATCTATAGAAGATCCAAGATCTATGGAAGAATCAATTCAAGTCAATTTCAGACATAACGAAACCGATTTAAATACTGTTTTCACTATTGTATTTTCAGGAACTTTTCGTTTGTTTTATCTCAATCGGATCATAAATAAAAAAGTTATATCAATATAAAATATTTTGTTCAACAAAATAGCTACAAAATAATTGTTTTATTATATGAGGTAAAACTTACGTTTTAATAGAAAAATATAGTTGTTAAAATGATATTATTATTAGAACATAAAAACGGTATTTAGATTACAAAAATAAATGTGTAGTTCCAACGGGCGAAGCCTCGAGAGCATCGCGGGTTAAAATACATATCTCGAACTAACTACCCACATATACATAACATATGTATGTATGTACCGTACACTGTCTATATCTATATCTACTGTACGCTCCACTAATATTTTTTACATATTAATTTTATTCATCGCAAATAGTAGAATATTCTCTGAAAGAAATCTCGATTTTGTCTCTCTTAAGTTTTAACAACGATTGGGGACGGACCCAAATCGAAATTTACTATTGGCTTATCTCCGCTCAATCTTCAATAGTGTTAGATTACCTGACAGCAACTTATACTGGTAGTTTATTGTGGAAACTCATTGCACTTGTGGGTAAATTTACATTCGTGTCTTTTACGTCACAGATTTTTTTAACTTGACACGTATATGTCACAAGTGACTCCTTTGCTCACAAGTACCTCTCTATTAAAAAATCTTTTATAAAAAAATATTTTTATTTTCCCATTCTAGTAGATACAACACGGCGTTGAGTTCCGTCATTCAATACGTAATGTCTCACAAATTGTATTAAAACAAAATGTATCCCTTTCCTACTTTTTATCTAAAAAGAACATATTACTGGGTGGTCCAATTGATTCTAAAATTATGGCGTATTGGCAGACACTTCTCGATTAAGTTACATTTTATTAGTATTATAAGTAATATGTTTTTTTTCCAGCATCACTTTTTATGTTCTAAAACTGTGATTGTTGTGACGGAACTAAACGCCGCTGTCGCACTATCTATCAATGCCTTACCATTTCCGCGAGACCTTGCGTGTTGCCTGAAAAAAAATGAAAAGTTGATTCCTCAAATACGAATCGAACTCACAATCGTCGCGTTTACGATCAGATGATTTGGACGCCTACCATACCACCCTTATAGTTATTTAACTTTTACTAAATTCACCTCAACATTCTGAAATCTCAAGTAAATCTGTATCCCAATTTCAAATAAAGTTCGCTCCCCATACGATAAAATGCTTTGTAAAAAAAAAACAGCAAAGTTTATTTGTGGGACTTCCCCCTGTGAGATTCACACAGTGGCATAGATTCATTATGAGCGTTCGGAATTCGTGGAAGGAATTTAATCTTTCATTTATATAGACTACCCTCTGAAATTAGTGTATAACTTATTGGATAGTATAGTAGGTTCAAATGCAATTCGTATTTTTTTTTACTTACACGATGTATCTTGCTTATAGCACGGCAGGCAGAGGGCTAGCTAATTGGACACTGTTTTCTGTCTTTTCACTAAATTTTTGAGCCTTTTGGTGATGAGCGGCAGAACGCGACCACGCTGTGTCGACCAGAGCGTGGAAATGAATCTCTCGAATGGGACTCGAATGCACATCCGTCCCATTTACAGCTGACCCTTTCATCTATTATCAAGCATCAGGTAGTTGTTTAGAAATGTACTACAACTATATGCAGGTAAGTAACGCTTGGATTTTAGATAATCACTTTCCTCAACACTTCATCTTTTTTTTTATTAACTTTACGCTGTATCCCGCACACATCAGGGTAGGCAGAGGGAACCGTGTGTTAATATACTACGATCTCCACTTTCCGCCAAGTTCCGGAGGCATTGGCGTGTTGAGTGGCTGAACTCAACGCCGCGCTTTGCCTCGACAGCAGAGCGAAGAAATGAAAAAATAAATGTAAATAAATATTTCATTTCTTCGAGTCGGGATCGAACCCACAACCAGTCGATTTTACAGTCACACTTTGTGCCTCTGCGTCACGACTCGCCTCTTGTGACGACTTTCATCTTGGTGTAACATAATTCAGGTAGTCACGCCTGACTACCTGAATTATTTTACAATACGCCTCTCAGGTAGGCCGTAACTCCTAATCTATATATATAAAAGGACATGTACCTGACTGAGCTAAGACGCACGCACAACCGTAACCGCTGTGCGTAGAAATGTGAAATTTGCACAGATATTTATTTTCATAATCTGGACATCCACTAAGAAGGGATTTTGAAATATTTTAACACGAAAGGGATGAAATAGGGGTGGAAAATTTGTATGGAAAAAAAATTAAAGCGGCACCGATTTTAATAAAATTTGAAATTCAGACTTTTAAAAATATTTCATTGAACATGCGTTTCATGGTTTTTTTTAAAATTTACCTCCTAAGGTTCAAATAAGAGGTTGAAAATTTAATTGAAAAAAAACTTTAAATCGCCACCGATGTTTATAAACATTTAAATTCAGACTGTTAAAAATATTTTATTGAACACATGTTTCGTGGTTTTTTTTAGAATTCACCCCTAAGGGTGCAAATAGTAGCTGGCGAAGCCGCGCACGCCCGCTAGTATATCTTATTTGTCAGTTGACGAAAACTGAACGTAGTGAGAAAAACTTGTTTATTTATTTAGTGGTTATTGTAACCTTTTAAAATGTGGTTATGGGTTCGATTCTAGATTGGAGGCATTTTTTATTATGAATCATCAACAATTTTTCTTTTCTGGGCACTTATCCCAGCTTTTATTGCCAGGGCCTGATATACGACTTAGCCTATATCACTTTGCACGGTCTTCTACATCCACGGTGATCACTCAATTGACTCTCATTTTCTGCATCCATATCCTTTCCTTGGGCGTCTGCGAGGTCTAACTCTTGGGACAGACTCAGTGAAGCGCTTTCTTCCGACGCATTTAGATATAATGCCGCGTCTGTTATCATCATCTAAGTAATAACCTATAGGTTTGTTTCTAAGGTTTGTATTTATAAACCGTTCTCAACTCTGCGATCTCTCTCTGTCTCTCTCTCTCTATCTCTCGAGATATATTTATTAGTTGGTAAGGTCATGTTTAAGTTGGTTAAAGATGTTTGTTGTTAATATATTTATGCATCTTAAGTTGATAACTCGTCTATAAGCCACCATTCAATAATATGAATGAGTTAGTTTCTGTTTATCTATATTTCTATACTACATATGTGTATACTAATATTATAAAGCGTTTGTTTGGTTGAAAGCGCTAATCTCAGGAAGTGCTGCTTCAAATGAAAAAAAAACAGTTTTGTCCATTTATCGAAGTATGTATCGGCGTATACTACGTGAGACCTTTTAATATTAACCACTTGGCCTGTAGTCAGAGTTACTTTAGGCTAAAATATGAGTATCATATACAATTCTTAGATATTTCCATTTAAAATTAGTCAATAATAATAGTATAAAACAAAAAAATCTATATTTTTTAAGTTTCACACAATATACAGTACCTACCTATGTGGGAAGGGTAGGCAGAGGGAACCTGGGAATTCGGACACAGAACGGAAATGTCATAATGGGAACGAAGTGTTCCCATTTCCATTCCTCGCTTTTCGCTGAATTCTTGAAGTATGGAGTGTTGAGTGCCGAAAATCAACGCCGCAGTATGCATATGTGGCTACATATATAAATTGTAATGTAGTACAAAAATGCGGGTAATTACCCACAAAACGTAATACTAAGTCGATTTAATACATTGAATAACAATTGTTATACAATACATTATTGACGTCGTTTCACAAAGGACATGGGTTCAGATCAATGAACATATGCGACTTGGGGTGCCTTTCAAATTAATGTAAGAACGGAAAATATATATGAGACGAAAAAAGTCGAGTCCGTCGTGGCGCAGTGGCACAAGCTATAAATACGACTTTTGCGGGTTTGATTCCCACTCTGGGGAATGACTTTTAAAATATTTTCGTTTCCTCCAAATCACTTGTAGACCTAGCACCTATACGTAGTATCATAGTATTAAAATAAAAAATCCAAAAGTGTTTTCTAAACATTCAGAAATTGATAGAAATTGCATTTTCTTACACTGATATTATCAATAGAGGCCAGTCGTGGCGCAGCGGCACGAAGTGTGACTGTAAAACTGACTGGTTGTGGGTTCGATCCCCACTTAAGGAGATGAAATATTTACTAAAATTTATATTTCCATTTCTTCGCTCTGGAGTCGAGGCCAAGCGCGGCGTTAAGTCTTCCACTCAACACGCTATACCTCCAGAATTCAGCAGAAAGTGGCGAATGGAGTGTCTTAACACTGGGTTCCCTCTGCCTACCCTGCTGTGTGCGAGATACAGAGTGAAGCTGATTTATTTGATTTTTTATTTTATATTATCAATATACGCTTATCTACATACTATTATACCTAATGTTATTTTACATTTTTGTTGAGTTCTTTTGGTGCTTCGTACAAATTTTCCAATTTTACAATATATCCCGTTGAACCACAATTAAAACTATGAATATTTATAAACTTACTTGCTTTACAGAATTTTAATTTATCGTGCCAGCCTGTGCATTTAATAGTTAGTTAATAATTCTAACGAATGCTAAAAAAAGTTCGCGTGGAACAAGAAAGCCAGCGAACTGATATTAATAATGCAAAAATATGTACCGACTTGCATTATACTACAAAGTAGAGAAGTGTAGTAAAAAAACAATGTAAATTAAAAAAAAACAAAAGACTTGCTTTTTTTTCTCTGTAACGCTTGTGAGAACGACCTTTTGGGATACTGTTTTGACGTTATGTATTTTTCTATCTATGTTAAAATAATTGAAATTTATATTGTAGTATTTTTCGTTAAATTAAAATGCTATATTATTTATATGTATTTGTTGTATGTAATATAACTAGCTATTACAATGTAATATGACATGACAAGTTAAGAAATAATATTAATAAAAAAGAACTAAAATAGCATAATTATCAGTCAATAAGGCCGTCATGCCGCAGGGGCAAAATGGTGTGACTGTAACGCGATGGTTGTAGGTTCGATGCCCACCCGAGACAAGGAATACATCTTAATATTTTATTAATTCTTAATATTTTGCTTCATTCGCTCTGGCTTTGAGTTCCGCCGCTCAACACGCAATGCCTCGAAAAATTTGGCCGAAAGTGGGAAACAGGACAGTTTCTTAACACTAGTTTCTTTCTGCCTACCTTGCCGTACCTACGCAAGATACAGCGTAAAATTAAAAAAAAAAAGTATTATCAATTTCAACAAACATAAACACATTAAAATTATAACCAAAAATGCTGTAATATTACATTACAAAAAAAATTAATTAATTCTCAATAATTAATGTTTTACCATCACTATTATACCGGTAGTGGGCTGGCGGGATCGATGCGGGCGACGTTGCCGCTCCGCGCGTGTTTTGTTTGGGTTGCGCCCCGCCGCCCGCCGCACGCCGCCCGCCGCCGGACGAATAAAAAGTTTTTCGACGTAAATTGTAAATATAACTTACTAGCTTTTGCCCGTGACTTTGATCGTGTTGTCGTATGGAAATAATAAAAAAGTTATGCATGACAATGGATAGGTGGTTAGTATCTAAGGTGGCTATGTACGTGTGGGTACAGTGGGAACCTATCGCTTTCCTCAATAAATAGATCATCAACAAAAAATGAATTTACCATTTTGAATCAGAAGTTAAAGTCAGACTAGCGCAGAGGCAAAAGCGTGTGCTTGTAAGCACGATACGTTGAAGGTTCGATGCCCACTCGAGGAATTGAAATATTTAATATTTTCACTTCTTCGCTCTGGTGCCAAAGCAAAGCGCGGCGTTAAGTTCCGCCTCTCCTCTCTTCTTTCTTCTCTAGAATTTGAAGAAGTTTGTGGAACCGAGTGTCTTAACACTAGAATCTCTCTGATTATCTTGCTATATGCAGTCTACAGCGTGCAGTTAAATAAAAGTTCCTGAGATTAGCGTGTTCAACCAAATAATTGCTGTATTTTTTTATATTATTAAACAGAGTACATATAGATTTTGACTATACATTAAGAGAACCTATTAAGACACTCCGTTAAATATAAAACACTCTTTTCTCCACATGTAAGTATATATTTAGTAATCCACGCAAACGAAAGTACCTGCAGCTCGACCCTAATTCCTAAGAGTGTTATAATTAATGATAACTTAAACATAATAATTGCCAATAAATGCGCAAAAATAACACAAAAAAAAAACTAAAGCAAAACACAAAATTCGCAAAACGTGATGTAAAAAAGAACCATTCTGATCTGATCTAAGTTTTTTATCGTGTTTTGTAGTTCTATTGAAAATGGAGCTATTTCATTTCATGTTTCTCTTCTGATGAAGCTTACTTGATAAAAATCTTAGTTTTCTTAAAAATATGATAAAATACAAACAATTAACTATAGACTAGTTATTGATATTCTGTCTGAAGAGAACCTAGGACAATATTAGTGATGTATTTGACAGAAATTTAAATATCTTCAAATTTTTATAAAAATCAAAGATTTGATTGACAGTGTTGCCCGTTGGTTGTCTTCTTTGCCATAATGGCGCCTTAGTTTCTTGCTGTATATGGATCGCTTCGTAGTCTTTAGGAGAAAGAAATCTAGTGTCGTTCTGTGGTTAAATTCAACGCTACGCTTTGTTACTTACTTTTTAACGGAGAAAGATAATGAATACAATTGTTTCCCCTGTGCAGGAATCGAATATTGAGAGGGTCAGACCCTATACCACTGCGCGACGGCGGCCTCAGTAAATAAAATGATAGTCTATTTCTGATGGATAGATAAAATTATAATTTCTTAACTTTTCATTGCGTGACACTATCAGGTATAAATAAAAAGGAAAAAAAAGGTACAAAATATACTTTAAATATTATTATTAAACGTTTTAAAATATGTACAGTTTACTAAAATAGTTTACTAAAAAATTCATAGTAAGCTTTTAACTTCTTCAATTTGCCGACGGAACTCTCGTCGTTATTTATATTAGACTCTGTTCGGTCGTCGTAGCCCAGTGGAACAACCTGTGCCAGGAAACGTGTTGGTTATGGGTCCGATTTCCACTATGGAAAAAGGATTATTTTCATTTTCATCATTAAATATATAATATCACGAAAATTAAGCGGAAAGTGGGTAAAGAAGTGTTGTAACACTGGCTTCCCTTTAGCCTTTTCTTGCATAACACTATAAACAACCATTTATATATTTGCAATCCATTTATATAGTACGAATTCCATTTATATATTGTAAATATATAAATGGAATTGGTTACAAATATAGGCTTGTCACTTATAATTTGGTAGAATGTGGGAAACGGAAGTGACTTAATGGGAAGTGTCTTAACAGTAGGTTCCCAGGTTTCTTTGCCTACTTTGCTATGCGCGCTTAAAAAACAACTCCATATTAAGAATAGAATTTATTCAAAAGTTTGACATACAACAAATATATACATAATTACATATATTCAATTCATCACATTAGTTAAAACGAGTATTTAGTTGTAATCATCTGTCATACATGCAGGTATCTAGGTATTTAAATATATTTTAATCGTCTCTTATTAAATAAGAGTTTTATAAGCAATGAATTATAATTATAACGATATATTCTGTATGTAATATAAAATATCAATATAGAATCTATCGCAATAGACATGAGCGTAAGATTGGGGGGGCAGTGTCCCCCTTCCTACGTACATGTTGATCTTTCATTTAACACCAAAGATAATACAATCCAAAATTATTTCTTTTGAAAAAATAAAATAAATGAGCTTCACGCTGAATCCCGCATACAGCAGAGTAGGCATAGCGAATATAGTGTTAAAACACTCCGTTCCCCACATTCTGCCGAATTCTGGAGGCGCTGCGTGTTGAGTGACGGAACGCAGCGCCGAGATTTGCATCGGCACCAGAGCCAAGAAATGGAAACATAAATTTAAATAAATACTTCATTTCTTCGAGTGGGAATCGTTCCCACGACCAGTCGCGTTTACAGTCACACTTTCTGCCTTTGCACCACGACTGGCTTTGACATTTTTTTTTACTATTTCCCGCTCTATACGGCGCCACATATAATTAAAAAAGACGTCACGTAGCATATAACTAATGGACAATTAAGATGCTTCTAACGATACCTCATTTGTCAAATTACAATAAATATTTTTGAAGCTACGGGGCAACAAATCAATATACTCGTACATACATCCATACATAACGGTCAAAATCATAACCTTCTTTTTGGATTTGCCGTAGTCGGTAAAAATCGAATATTCTTCACTCATTTCTTGCCTGTTAGACGCGGCACTTATTTTAAACATATATTGTTAGTATCTAAGATTGTCCACAACGATTATATCACATACTTCTAGCCCAACAGCTCTCAAGTCCCAATTTGGTGGTAGACCACCCAAATTCAAAGTCAGTGTGGAATTTCAAAGTTATTTTGCTCAGCCATTTCTTTCAGTATAATATCCTGTATTTTATTTCTGACTACCAATTTCCTCCACGGCTCCAGTTCTCGAAGAAACGGCGTTAAAGATTGTAAAAACATTGTATCGTAATCATCTGATAATTTTCTTTTTCTTGTCGACTCCATTTCAATAATATTTTCGGAGGCGCGACGGCTATTTATATTGTTTTCTATCAAAACCTCGTAACTATCCTCCATTTGGTTTTCCTCTTTGACTTTTATATCTGTGGCCGTGTCTATGCTATCATCACCTGATGTGTTGTCTGTGTGATCAGACTTATGTAGGAACCATAGAGCCTTAAAATGTCGCCACTTGCCCTCGTAATTGTCTATGGAATGAATTTTATTTTTCTTTTCCTCTCGTTTGAAGAGGTCTCGCAGGTTTTTCCACTTCGCCCGTAAGACAGTCTCTGAAAGCATAATTTAAGGATTAGGTTTTTGTTAGGATATTGAGTTGGGAGGTACCTGAGTATTTTGAGAGGTTTTTAAACTTTGTAACTTTACTAAGACAGTGTGATGGCTGTGGATATTTACGTTTAAAGAAATATATTTTTTATACATATATTTAGAGGCCAGGTGTTTTACGGAAAGAACCGTGTGGATGTAAACGTGATAGATTGTGAGTACGACTCCCATTTGAGGAAATGAAATATTTAATGTCTTCATTTATTCGCTCTAGTATTTGGGTAAAGTGACGTGTTGAATTCCAACACTCAACAAACAATGTACCAAGAATTTGCAACTGAAGAATGGGCCACGAAAGGTACTAACACCAGGTACCCACTGTCTACCTGGCTGTGTGCGGGTTACGGCGTAAGTTAACAAAAAAAACAAAAGTATATTTTTTTTTCTTCGAATTTGAGTAAACAGCGGAGAACAAAGCTTAGAGTCTGAGTATTTCCGAGAACTGGGGCTTTAATTACTACTTGATTCTGTATTGAATATTATTTGGTTGACTTTTTTCACTCAATAAACGACGTCCCAGAAAGTGTTAATTACTCGCGGAGGAGCGTTATATTTAAATTTAATAATAATGTAAGTTATAGCATATTTATTATAGACTAGTAGCGAGGATGTCACGGTGAGAATGAAGAAGAACGTGCTCAGCTGGTTTGGGCACGTCGAACGAATGAGCGAGGAAAGAATGGCAAAAAAGATTTATGATGGAAAAGTGAGTGGTAAGAGAGGTAGGGGGAGACCTCGGTTGACCTTCGAAAACACAGTATCAAAGATACTGGAGGAAGGTCACGTAAGGATCTCTGAGGATCTCTCTGAGGATCCCCCGGAGGGCATGTATGAAGAGGTTGATGACAGTGGACGAGGCGAAAGAGGTATGTAGAGACCGTAGCGTTTGGCGCTCCGTTCTCTCTGACTACCCCGCTAGGGATAAAGCGTGAAGTTAAGTTAAGTTAAGTTAAGTTAAGTTAGTAGTCGCCCGCTTTGTTCGCGGTGACTTTAATACTGAGGCCAGTCGTGGTGCAAGAGCAAAAGAAATATTTATTATTTTACATTTTTAGCTCTGGTAACGTAAAAAAGAAAATTCCGTTTTCTCCGTTCCCGTTTTCTCTAATTTTGAGAAATTCTCTCTTACTGTTGCCCTACTCTCTTTAACATCTAGTAGCTTCGTTTGGGCGTTGACTGTGAGTCACTCAGTAACGGAAGATTTTCAACTTTTATATACAAACATGATTATATATAAAATAAAATCCGCTTCACGCGGTATCCTGCACAAAGCAGGGTACGCAGAGGGAACCTAGTGTTAGAACACTCCGTTCCCTACTTTCCGTCGAGTTCTGGAGGCATAGCGTGTTGAGTAGCGGAACTCAACACCGCGCTTTGCCTCGATACCGGAGCGATAAAATGAAAATATAAATGTAAGTAAATATTTTAACTCCTCGAATGGGAATCGAACCCATAACCAGTCGACTTTACAATCATACTCTGTGCCTATGCGCCACGACTAGACATAATTATATAGATAAGTATTATAATATATAGTATATATTTGAATATACATAAGGCTGTGTTTTAAAGCAATTTATATCAATAAAGGGTGGTCTTTATGATGCACGTGAACTTTATACAGCCACTAACATTTTATACCTCAATTTAAGTAATAAACTCTAGAAGACTCAGGGTTCTCACTATAGTATAGATAGTTTTATATTAAATGCATTGTATGTCGTCTGACCTTTATGTACGAAGGTACGACGGCTGTGGATTCAATCCCATTCGCTTGGAGGAATTAAATCATGCAGCAACAGGTTAGGCAGAGGGAAATTAGTAGTAGTTAAGAGTCACCGTTGCCCACTTTCCGCCCCGTTCTCCTCCAGGGATCCAATCCTCCAGGGATTGCGTGTTGAGTGGTGGAACTCAACGCCGCTCTTTTGTTCAATACCGAGTTCGGAGGAATGATGATAATATTTAAATTATTTTCGATTCCTCGTCCTGGTTGACAGTTCGCTGCGTTCTGTTCTGTTACTCAAAATGCAATGTCTCGTAAACTGACTTACTTAAAATACTACCCTAGGTTCCTTTTATCTTCTCGGTTATACGAGATACAGTGTGAAATTCATAATTATGAAAAAAAGTAATTATATTTTGTTCTTTTATTACATTTAGTTTCATATTAATACGCAGAAAGAAACTAAACAGTTTTTAAATGTCATTATAAAGATATATAATTATTTTTATATATATTTATGTATCGTCACATACATCTTACAATGTTTGTTATTTACCCCTTTTTTTCTGAAATAAAATACTTAAAGGTTAACCTTATAAATGTGTATTATTTAGGTAGTAGGTATAGGCGGTTGTGGCGCAACGTCATAAGGTGACGGTTGTAGGTTAGGTTCCTATTCGGGGGAAACAATTATCTTCATTTCTTCGCTCTGGCAACAAAACAAAATGACTAGAGCTCTGCTACTCAACACGCAATGTCTCGGATATTAAAAAGTAATGTGAGGAGCGGACTGATCCAAGATCCCTTGGGAACTAGTGTTAAGACACTCTGCTCCCATTAAAAAGGGCCCGTTTCTCACTTTTCGCCGAATTCTGGAGGCATTGTGGGAAAATGAAATATTAAACATTTGATTTCCCCGGTTGGGAACCCACATGTTCACCGTTACACCGGGCGACGATTGCCTCAATTATAGAGTTAGTTATCATTAGATTCTCTATAACTACGCATACTTTCAAAGCAACAAATAGCATACGGACGGACAGACAGTCAGATATGAAAAATGTATGAAAACATTGATATTACATCTATATAATTATGTAGATTTTTATTCTTATTGGCCATTAAAGGTTAGCGTCGGTTAGTTATTTAGAAATAATGTACAAAACGAAAAATCTCTCAAGTTTTTATTGTTTTTCACTTTATTTTATTTAAATGTAGTTTTTAGAAATTCATTAAAATAACGAGAATATGATTTTTTTTTTATTTTTGTATACATATAAACAAAGGCATAAGGATTAAATCTTTAAAACGAGTAAAAATAACTTGAAAATGATAATAATATAAAAAATAAATATAATAAATTATTTTATATTCTACAATTATTGATCTGTTTTTAGAGTATAATATTATGTAGTTTAACGAATACTAGCGACCATCACCCATTTGCACACGTGTTATTTAACTGTGTTTGGGGGAAATTGTTTGCATGGTTAACTTAAATTAACTCGTTATTTAAATCCTTTTCTTTAAATAACTATTTATTAAATTAATTTTCATTTGATTTTGCCCGCAAAAGTTTTCTTATGTAATAAATATATGTAATAGAGAAATGTTTTGAATGAATTCCGGAATAACAATCTATTCTGAGCCTAGCCCAGACGATTTTTTAATTAATCATTTGTGTTTTAGTATCAACTCTATAGAGTATGTTACTTGGTATCAACGTTTTTGATTTCTATTTGTTGTCATCATTTAGACAGAAATTGTAACCGATTGAGAAAGGAATAAAAAAAACAAAATAACAGGTCGTAGGTTCAATCTTGATTTGAATCACCAACCATTGCCCGGCTCGTCATGTGTGTTGTGTTTTATTTATAAACACAGACACTACCGCCATTTTGTGTCAAACAAAATATCTAAACATATTTTTACAATAAACCTTTAATTAGCCTGTGGCTTTGCGCCCGTGATCAAATAAAAATAAGATTTGTGTATGACACGTGACACCTACTAAGTGCCCGGAGTACCTACAGCAGGTAGACAGACCTGGTACAGACCTGCGGCCGGGTTGCGTTTATAGCCTTTCCCGATAAATAGACTATCCAAGACTAAAAGACAAGAGGATTTTACAATTTCAACCAGTACGTAGTTCTTGATATTAGCGTATCTTCAAGATATTTTCTGAGGGGAGTGGGGGGTCTGAACCACTACGCTCATCAAATTCGGGTCAAATTTTGTTGCAAGTTAATTTTCTGGGGTGGGCGCCAGATTATTCTGGGGTGGGCACAGACTAACCGGCTTCCCTCTTACTACGCCCATGGTTCCTGAGATTAGTGCGCTCATTCTTAAAACTTCTAGCTTACTTAGAAAGTAGTAAATAATGACCTGGAAGGTTCAGTAAATTCGCAATTTGTTGCCACGCGAGGGCAATTTTGCATCTATCGTTGTAGGTCGTGTCCTCGACGTCCCAAACGCATCTGCGTTTCTTCACTTCATTTATGAGAATCATCAAAGATTTCTCACTTATAGGCACTTTTCTTGCTGACATTATTATTGTCTATACATCACTCATTCGGTGCAACAATGACTTAATTGAATTTTTTTTAAAAAAGTTAAGCATGTCAAAGTACCCGGAAACACTATTTACAAACTGCGATTGCGATTTTACATTAAAAAGAGCGACGACATTAAAAAAAATTGTTATTCAATAACACGATTTATTCATATCATTAAATCACGTTTTTGCTTGTTCTACATAAAAAAATCATTATTTTAACATTGAAATACTTTAAAACTAATGTTATATTAATAATAATTTGCTAACTATATACAAAAATCGATAATTATAAACTTTAAATAACAATTTAAACGCGCTATCACGCGACAAAGCCCGCGCGGCAACTAAACTAAGGTACATTCTATATAGAGGCAGAGAATATTTGGTCGCGGAGTCGCGCGACGTTGCCGTCCCGTGCGACTTGAACCGTGGGACATCGCGTCGCGACCGATATATTATTATTATTATTATCTATTATTTTCAACGGTCCGCTCGCGGCTTCGCCCGCATACCACCAATAATTCTTTTGGCAGATAGATTATATTATTAATACATTCAATTACGAAGAATGTGTTTTTTATAAGTTCAAGAAATTGCAAGTACAACGTGGCCGCATGTGAGAATGTCTTCGGCGGCAAGGGCGCCCCACGGAGACTCGAGCCTAGGCTTGCGGCCGTAGGGTGTTGATTTATTTTAATTTTACATTTTCTCGTAAAATATAAGTCCAAATTACGTGTGCTATAAAAAGCCAAAGATAGTCTTCATAAAATTTCTTTGATTATGGAATAATTTTGAGTTAGTTTCAATATCTTCATCAATTAAAAAATGTTGAAATATCACCTTGGAATTTTCAATTATGTTTTATAATAAAAATGCCTTATTGTGAATTATTTATAAAATATATACATAGCCTCGCGGAGTTTATTTTACTTACATAATTATATCCAATTATTTCAGCAGCGCACGCGCTTAAAGCAATGCGATGATGTTCATTATTATTGTTATTTCGTTATTAAAGCTAACTCAGAATTACACTCGAATGTTATATAACCTATAGCATTTCTAGGAAGTGCAGCTTTCATACAAAACAAAACAATGTATATCCAACCAGTAGTTTCACAGATCATAGCGTTCAACAAACAAACAAACTCTTCCGCTTTATTATATTAGTATAGATTGTAGTATAAACTTAGTGTTAAGATACTCCGTTCCCCACTTTCTGCCGAATTTTTCAAGGCATTGCTTGTTGAGTGGCGAGCCTCAACAGCCTTTTTGCCTCGGTGCCAGAGCGAAAAACTGAAAAACATTAAGAAATAATAATTCGTTCCCTCGAGTCCGACCGATCACACAAACGTAGTGTTAGAGTCACACCTTTGTGGCTCTCCGCCACGACGGCCTCAATCTTTTGAAAAATTCTTTATTAATATATAAATTAAATTCTTTATTAATATATAAATTAAAATTTGTCTTTGTTATAATTTAATAATAGCTTAAAATTGTGTTTTATACAGTAAATAAGTAACATGAGAAGTAAGTGAGTCCTGGAAGTAACTTTAGCTGCTGTTACGTTATAATGGATGCGATTAGGCGGAAGATACGTTATGTAATATAGCCCATAGCCTCGATAAATTGACAATACAACACAAAAACGAGCCAGTAGTTCCTGAGATTGGCGCGTTCAACCAAAACAAACTCTTCAGTTTTATATTTTTAAGTATAAATATTACGTTTTTTGTTATGGAAATGTAAAATATTTTTAATAAAAAATCATTCACTATAGATATACCTATTATTGTCTTCATTTATAAACTAAAACGTAGGGTTTTATGTTTTGTTTTTAAATTTAGTGCCATAAATATATCCGTAGTTCAGAGGCTTCACCAATATTTTTGTTCATACTTATTAAATGAGATATAATTTTAAGCGATAAAAAGTCTATAATTTATTTTGCTATTGCCATGATATTAATGTTTTATCTTAGTCAGCAATTAATAATACTAGTTATCGTAACTATTTCTCAAACTCGATCATAATAATGTAAATAATGAAACATCATTATTTCGTATTGTTTATTTTTTTACGCCCTCTATCGGATTACTATAAAACTAAAATTAATATATTTTAGCTTCAGTTGCCATCAATTAGTTCTTTGAATTAGACATAGATGGCGTTACTAAGAAATGCACAATAAAATATTGTTCAGTCCTAATTTATTATATAAATCATATTTATAGATTATATAAAATAATACTGTCACATGTGTACTGTACACTTAACATATCCTGGCTTTATATTAACAGATTTTCAAAAAATAGGGGGTTATCGTCTGAATCTTTTTATATATATATATGTTCAGCGATTATTCGAAGACGCCTGAATTGATTTGGATGATTCTTTTTTCGTTTGAAAGGATATACCTCCAGGCTCTACAATCTTAGTACAACGAAGCTGGAAACTTTTGACGTATAATATTAGTAAATTAAGAAGTATATAGAGTATCGAGGCTTTAGACCATTATAGACAACTTTTTATTTTGTAGCATTATATTTGCGTTAGTTGAGACTAAGAAATCCAGAGGTCGCTTTAGAATTGAATATTTCAATTAACATCAACAGATGTCACTGCAAATTGAATACGTACAATAATATTAATTTAATTTATTAACTTTATATATTTATAATTATTAATATAAAATTATATTTACCACAAATAATTTCTTATATATCTCATTAAATAATTATATATTTTTCGCAATCCGTTCTTCACTGTCTGTGGTACTTTGAATAAGTCTCTACTCTATGGTATTCTTTAGTCTATTTATCTAATAATTATTAAATTTAAATTAAAAAATATATGTTGATTCTGGTGTTGCCGACGAGCAACAAATTTCGGTATTTATATAGGATATTTTTGTAATAGTTTATTGATTTATATGTACGATTTTCGAGTTCGAGTACGATTACGAGTTGAGCTCAAGGTCCGCGGGTAAATTAATTTTATTATTACTGTTACAATTTTGTTTGTTGTTGAGTTTGTACTCTTTACTTGTGTGTTGTGTGTGTTTCGGCAAGATTTTTAGGGCACATAATGTCTACAAACAATCATTGCATGAAGAAAACCCTGGCTACAATGGTATCAGATTGATTCCAAAATTAGTCGGAAGTAGCCAGGGTTTTCTTCATGCAATGATTGTTTGTAGACATTATGTGCCCTAAAAATCTTGCCGAAACACACACACAACACACAAGTAACGAGTACAAACTCAACAACAAACAAAATTGTAACAGTAATAATAAAATTAATTTACCCGCGGACCTTGAGCTCAACTCGTAATCGTACTCGAACTCGAAAATCGTACATATAAATCAATAAACTATTACAAAAATATCCTCAGTATTTTTTTGTAAAGACTTCAAACTTATAAAATTTTTCTCTAATTACTTTTTATTTCTTGTTTCTAGTTGCTTTATGTTAAGTAAATATCTTTTTGGCTTTTTAGTTTGTTTGAAGTCAATTTGTTTTTTGTTAAAAAATATTTATGACATGATAATTTTTCAAAATTTGTAGTTTAGTTAGATACTGTCAAAAATCTTCAACTGATAAAAAAAACATTAATTATTAAAAAAAAAACATAGAAGGACTGCAAGGATAAAAGAAACCATCATTTCCGTTCACATTTTATTTAGAGACATCGGTATAAAATATATGAGATATAAAACAGCACAGTCGTAATTAAAATTAAAATATTATCAATATATGAATATAAAAAACGTTCATTGTAACTTTAAAGGTGATAAAACACTGTTTAATAATACAATTCCTTAGAAAAAAATAATAATAAAATTAGTATTAAAATCGATTTTGAAAGGTGCATTAAAAAAGAAATAACTAAACAAAAAATTGGATTTTTAGGTAAAACTGTGAATTCACTGTGATTTTATTTAAATAAATAGATGATTATTTACCTTATAAGTTTACTTTATCACAGTGAATAGAGCTTAGATATAGGATGAGAGGGGTCCTTAGTGGGGTATGAAGAACGAAACGATTCAACGATCTCATTGCCTTGTTTTTATAGAACAAAGTATTAGGAATACAATTCCAATAAAAAAACTTTAATTTACGAACAAAATTTGTGATTAATAAGAATTTTATAAAAAAAAACAATTTAGCATATGTTACTTAGTTATAACTTTTTAAAAATTATATTTATAATAATTATATTGTAAATAAATAAATAATTTTGAAACGCAAATAAAAATAATATATTTTTAACATTTTTTTAAGTGTTAATACACACTTAGGAACGAAAAATACTTATTTAGAAAACGTATAAAAGTTTGAACGTAGCGAGACTCGAACCCGCGCCTCCTTGAAACTGACCAGGAGTGCTGGAAACCGACCAGGAGGCGCCGATTCGAGTCCCGCTACGTTCAAATTTTATACATTTTCTAAGTAAGTAAATATAATATAATTATTACTTTGAAAATTCAAATATCTTCCATCTTTGTTCTATAATTACAACAACATTAAATACAATAAAAACACATATATTTAATATTAAATTGTTTACACATATAAGTACTATATATATCTTATTCTACTTAATTATAATCCGTCCATATAACCGTTTGGCGATTTCGATACACAAAAAGCGGAATGTACGCCACAACTGGACCGCCATCTTATACTAAAGACAACATTTAGAAAAATTATATTGTAAATTACAAATTAAAAGCGGAATTGGCACAAGAAGCTTAAGTAAAAAAAAAGCTTAAAAAACCTCAAAGTTGTCAATTATAAATAAGTTAATGTAATGAGTAACTTAAGAACTAAAATAACACCTATATATCTATAAAAAGTCGAACGATCTTTCTAAATTCCTTTTTATAATACAATTCCTTAGTAGAGATTGTCTAGTTTAAATCTGAATTAATAAACACATACAAAAGAACAAAAAACACACACCAGCAAAAATATATAACAAATGATAAATAAATAATATCATTTGCTATACTCAGTTCCCCACTTTACGCTGAGTTCTGGAGGCATTGCGTGTTGAGTGGCGGAACTCAACGCCACGCTTTTCCTCGACACCACAGCGAAGAAATGAAAATATAAATATAAATAAATATTTCATTTTCTCGAGTGGGGATGGAACCCACAATCAGTTCATTTTACAGTCACGCTTTGTGCCCCTGCGCCACGACCGGCCTCGAAGTGTGTTACCTCTAGGTTCCCTCTGCCAACTCTGCTGTGTGCGGGATACAGCGTGAATTTGATTGTTTGCTATATATTTATTTGCTGATGCTATTTTTGCGTCATTATAAATAACTAATTGTATGTGTTTCTAAGTTCAGTTCTAGAGTAGACGATTTATAACGTCGGTACATACACAATATTATGTATACATGTACGTTTGTATGTATCTTTGTGTGTATGTATTTAACATGAAATAAAGGTCAAACATATTTGGCACGACATAAGAAAAATAACTAAAATTATTTTTTTATTCGTAGTGTTTCAGTAAATTCGTTTAATTAATATAATTATAAAGAAATAAAATTTGGCAACATTTTCAAAAAAATATGACATTTTTCGATTTTGCAATTGTGTAACAAATTTAAGATTATGTCACAAAGGTCTCTTTATTTTCAGTTTCACGCTGATCCCGTCACCTTTAGAGACACTCCGCGTTGAATAGTAAAGTCAACCCCGCGCTTGGTCTTGTTAAATATAATTTACGATATGCTTATATTTTTTTTATAATAAAACCACGAATTTCGTTCAAACTCTCTCTCTCTCTACCTGACCATAACAAAAAACGCAGAATTTTTTATAAACATTAAAAAAAAATACGCACAATTAAAAAAATACAATAAAATTAAATTTTAACATTGCGCTTTTCGCTTACTTCGCTTTCCGCAAGCGGCAGAGACTGCTTTACGAATAGAAGCGACTAAATAATATTATAATGACTAGAATTACATAACATCAATTTTTTATATCTATTTTACACGAACATAATTACTTGGAATACTTACTATTGGATATTTGATATAATCGAGTCCTAATTTGTCATAAATCGTTAAGACTTGATTAGAAATAGTTGGAAGTATTCAAATTGTTCAAAAGTTTACAGTTAATAAGTAGAATGTCTTATAATGCGACTAAAAGTGTCCCATTTTATATTTCAATTCGACTTCAATGACTTCAGCAACTTTAAATTCAATTAAAAAATTAAACTCAATTAATGTTAAGTCAAACATGAACTATTTCAATAAATAATGATACTTTTAACATCATTTGGCTGTGTACAATTAAAATAATGACAGTTGTTCTCATAGACGTTAATTCTGTTTTAACTCCAGTTAAATAGACAATTATATGTAATTTTTACCAAATTAATATCCGTTTAATTGTAATTAACGTCTCTGAGGGAGGCTGTGGGTTTTAAAATTGTTGATTTTTTCTAATTTTAAAGATTATATTAAGTTTTACTTAATTGCTTTCTTTGTATGAGTCTTACGTTAACCTGGGCTGTCAAAGTAACCTGTACAGGGATACAAGATCAATTCAAAACTATTTATAAAGGAAATATATCAAAAATTATTTAAATAATCCGCGAATTTTACTTTTTAGAACACGTCTCAGTCTCTTAAGATAAAATGTCGATTTTGAACTTGGAACTCCAACTAAACGAATGTAAACTATAGTGTGGATAGTAAAGAAACGCGATGAACTCAAGTATTCTACACACACGTAAGTTACGATAATATTTTTTTTACATTAAAGTTGGTCTACATCTTGTTTTTTTTTTCTCTTTTAATTTAATATTAACAGCAAAGACAACATCTATTACACCAATAGCTATAGTTATATAGTTGAACCAGAAAATATTTTTAATTATATAGTACTTGTGAATGACGCTTATCATTTAAATATAATAACTTATTATTTACTAACATACTTATATTATATTAAAATTGTATATACTTTCCGAAATGATTTAAATCGATATATTATTTTTTTTGAAGATTTACACTAAAAATCTTAAAAAACGATGCAATTAAATGTTGTTTCAAATTTCAGGAGTAAAGTTAGGAAAAAATAAATTTTTAATATATAGATATGTATCAGAATATGTATGTATGTTTGTTCGTATGTAAATATAAACCAATTTTTTTTTTCATTTAACATTATATAAAGTAAAATATAGAAAAATACATTAAGCTCTCATATTTTTATGTGGAATTGGAACATGGCTGTAAACATGTGTTAGAAGGGATTTATACGTTTCTTTGAGCTATGATCAGTTTCGGCGGACGGTAAGGAATTAGAATGGTTGTGTCAGGTTCGATTTCTTGAATAATTCACAAAGGCTACCTAAATAATAGTAATATATAGATTTTTCTAAATTTTCCAATATATTTTATAATTAATGGTCATATCTAAATCAATTTATCAAGGGATATCTCAATTGTAAAAATCTTCAAAAATATTATGTTTAACTCAAAATCGTAAAATATAAACGGTAATTCATACAAAACAAAGAATTTCTAAATGTTTAAGTCGATTTTTAAGAGTATGTCTTATTAAAATGATATGTTGCCTATAATCGCCATATGATAGAAAAAAAACAACATCATTTTAAGCTCAGCTATCTAGAAAATTCTATGCAGCTGAGAAATAACATACAGACAGACTTACAATTGGGAAGTTACATACTAAACATCAATACTTAACTAATTACTATACGATTAAGGGTTTATTTATATAATAAAAGTTACATTTCTTTTCTAAATAAAGTATAGGGCTTCCAAATATTAAATGTATAAAGGTACTAAAAGATTTATCTAAAAGACAAAATAGTGTCTGAAATGAAATACTACTTACTGTATACAGTCACATCCACTGGATATGGCTACAATTTTATTTTTTTGATGAAGAAACAAGAAATATTTTTTTACCGGTACAAACCTGTTATTATGGTAGAGTTCTGTGTGATGTATGAAAATGATGTTTTATTTACTTGTTGTTTCACGCCATATCCCGCATGTAGCAGATACGTGAATATACGGGGTCTAATTTTCAAATTCGGTTCTAACATATCGCCCAATTTTCGAGACATTACGTGTAGAGTGGCGAAAATTAACGTCGCGGTTGGTCTTATTACCGAAGCGAAAAAAATAATAGAACCCAGAGCCGTCGTATTCACATACAGTTGCTGTGCCGCTCGGCCTCGTACAATGAATTTAATTACAAGTTAAGGTTTCATCATTTATCATTTTTACAGAAAAAACAGTATCATATTTTGTGAAAATGAAATACTAGCTAGAAAACTTTCATCAAAGTTAATATGATCTAAGTCTGAGACTTCTTATTTCAGAACTGAACGTTCACGTTACGTAAATAAAAACCTTACTTGAAATATATATGAGCTTTTTGAAAACTTTTAAGCACAAACTAAAAATAAGCATCTGAAGAAACTTTTAAATGAGATTAAAATTGTATATTTCAGTACATTCTGTGTTAGATACAAACAATTTTCTATAAGTCTTAAATAAAGAATTTAAAGTTATAATCAAAATATCTTTTTTTTTATTATCGCATATCAGAATTGGTTTCTAGGTTCCGTTTCACCCGCGTTTTTAAATGTAAATAACTAAAACCTTTGTGTGTGTTTTAAATTCAAACCAGTAGTTCCCGAGATTTGCGCGTTCAACCTAAAAAAAATCTTAAATTTTATAATTTTAATAAAAATATAAAATTGTAGCAATATCACCGTTAAACATTATAATTTAAATGGTCTAAGTATCGCTGGCGACAGAGGGTTGCTTGATCAAGTCGACGTCTTGCACGCTAACTTGGGCCTTCAGTTTGGGTTTGTCCTCCTTGCGAGTCGCGTGGTCGTGGCTGTCCACCACACTAACGCAGTTCTTCTGATTCGAGCGGATCCTCTCGTCGTATTCTTCACGGAATTTCATGTTGTACCAATGGAGGCACAGGCATCTGGAATATGGGAAAAAATAGCTTTTTACTTTGTGTTTTGTTATTTATACCTGTATTTGATCCCAACTCGATGGTATGAAATATAATTTATTACTATTTTAATTTATTCTCTCTGGCACCAAGGCAAAAAACATAAACGCCTCCAGAATTCCGCGGAAAACGGAAGTGTCTTAATAAGAACTACTAAACGAGTGTCACAACACTAGTTTTCAAGGTTCCCTTTGCCTGTCTTGCTACGTATGGGTGGGGTATAGCGTGAAGGTAGCGTGAAGGAAAAATAATCAATAGTTACTGACATAAGCACTTTTAACCAAATAAAAACTCTTCAATTTTAAAAATTAGCAAAGATTTCTTTAATTTAATAAAAAATGGAAAACAACAACATTTTCTTTGTTACTTGAAACTATAGCAAACATCAATTGCGTTAAAACGTGTCACAATAATTTAATTAGACTAACAAGTCTCTTATCTCTTTAATTAAGCTAAGTAACAGCCATTGCATCCAGCTTTTATAGCTTTTAAGCACATTAACGTCATTTACTGTTCGAACGATATTGGATCATCATGTACCATCAAATTATAAGTAATTAACGAAGAAATTATTGAATTGTATGAAATGAAATTACATACAATAAATATATATTACTATTTTAAAATTCTTTATTGCCTTAAATTGAATACACAAAAAATAATTTTTTTTTTGTTAGACAATGTTTATAAAAAACTCTCTCTAATAGCCTAACTTAAGTCACATGAGAGATTAAAATGTATAATAAGTGGACAAAAAAGAACTATTTTTTTAGATACATTTTTCTTAATATAAATTATTTCTTAAATGAAAAGCGAAATTTGCCTACCCCACTATATGCAGGATACAGCGAGAAGCGATCTCAATAAAAAAAATCTAAAATCGACTGAAAACCTCACCTAAGTACTGCACCCAAGACGCCAACCCCTACTAGTGCTGCGCCCGCGCCCATCAAGTAGTAGCGATGTTGGGCTGCCTCCGCACCAGGTGACAGCTGCACAAGCCCCACCACTAGCACCACGATGCCCAGCAGGAGGGATCCCACTATCGCGTGTAGCGCTGCCACCTGCAGGTTAGGTTAGTATTGACACCTAAAGTAAAGTAACAAGACGAATCTCGACGTTGAATTTCGCCATTTATAATGCGATGCCTCCAGGCTTCGGTGGAAGGTGGGGAACGGAATTGTCTGAATGGGAACAGATTGTGTTAACACACGGCTTTTAGGTTCTCCCTGCCTAATCTGCCATGAGCAGGTTAAAACGTTAAGCTAAACAAATATTCACATGAATTACCATAATATTCCAATTTTTTTGAACGTTTAATTTTTAACAATATTTTCTAATTCATTATATACTATTTAGAAAACGTATTTTATTGTAAGATAAATCGAACACGAAACTCAACTGTAGAAGATTCCAAATGATTCACGTACATGTATAGAATATAGAGCTAGTTGTAAATAGGTCTTCAAAATGTCACCCCATAGAAGCTTTATAGGTTAAAAACGAGCTTTCAGAAAAGTGTAAATGTGAGCAGAAAATGACATAAATGTAAACTACTTGTATAGGTTATATGTAGAAGTTACTAAAAACAGATTAATAATTATTTTAATATAAAATTTGCTAAGAATAGCCGTCTGATTATAAACGCGATGGTCTTAGGTTCGATTACCACAACCGTGGAATTAATTATATTCATTTTTTTGCGCTAGTAACAAGATATATCATATTGTAGCAGGGTGCAATGTAAATATACAAGTTGTAAATATAATGATATGCTATTAAAAAAAATATTGTCTAGTCTTGTGATTGAATATATTTAATATATTTGCACAATGTCTTGAAAATTAGGTGCAGAAATTAGGTGAGAACGGAGTGTTCTAGCACTAAGATAAAAAAAATATTGACAGCGTGACATTCACAAAAATGGTATAAAAAAAAATCTATTAATATCTCTAAACTACCTTTCCACAAACGTAAAGCTCATTCCTCAGCCGGTGATCTGGTGAGGGTGTAGGGTCCTCCACTCCCCTCCCGAGCTGCAAGGGCAGCTGCGACGGCCGCCGCCCCGTTCTCTTCTCAGCTCTTCGCCGTTCATGCCGGACGGCGACTGCAGGCATCGCACCAATCATTTTCGCTGAGAAATTTTCTATATGTAGATTTCTACATATTTCGTTATAAATTTGGTAACCAGTTTCTTTTATACAATACTAACGCAAACTCGCGGCTTCGCCCTTGTGGTTAAATAAATAATTCACATTTGTATGTGATATATTATGATATATTCTTAGTGCCCCAGGTAACTCTGTAGTACATGGGATTCACATCAATACAATTAAAATAGTCTTTCTCAATAAATGGAACATCAAACTACATCGATCTTTCAATTTGATATCGAGATTTCTGAAATAAACGCGTTAAACAAAAAGAAAGCCACGCATGTGATGACACATCTAAACAAGTTATCATACATTCAAGTGTATTATCATATATCCGCTGTCACACACCCAAATAGGGACTTTCTATCGACTTTTCCTTCTTTACGACTCTTACAATTAAGATATTTATATAAAACTTACGTCTTTGATTATCTCTTGGCTGTAATAAAGATTGTAGCATATCTGAAACAAATTGAAAACATTATTAGATAAAAATAAATATTTTGACAACAAACTTTCATATAATTTATATCTTTTTAAGTTTTTCAATTTTCATCTATTTTAGCTCCTTGTAGGCAAAGAGTTGAGTTACTTTTAATGAATGAATACCATGTTTTAAGTTTTGCGTCCAAAAATTATTCTTTGTAGAGAAAATAAATAAATATATTATTTATATAGAGTTACATCATGGTTATATTCCTAAAATAGCCTCAATTAATTATACATAGACTATGAATGGGAACACTACGCAATCTTTGCCTTGCTATGTGCAGGATACAGTTTGAAGCTATTTTTGTCTTAATTTCCGAGTTCTTCATCGAATCTTCTTAATTGATTTGCTTTCGGAGCAGGTGATTTATTTCTGTAAGACTGATATTGATGAAAATATTGCGTTTATTTTATAAAATTTAGCTCACATTGTTACTTTAAAAACTCTCACCAAGGCAGTCGTGGCGAGGATTCTGAAAAAAATGTCTTACAAAGAACTGAATATTTTAGCACTAGGTTCCCGGGTTCCCTCTCCCTACCCTGTTATAAACAGGATGATCGTGCGTGACTGTAAAAAAAACATCAAGAAAGAAAGTAGATAAATCTATTTAAATATTCTCTTGTATACAAACAAAATAACATATTTTCTTTACGACCATAATGAAACTCAAAATGTCGAAACAATATAACAAAACTGAATTTTCATTTCGTACTTAAATAGAACTCGGCCATTTCTGTCAACAATATATTTATGTTTTAGTTTAATAAAAGAAAAGAATATTAAAGCTATGCATTTGTATTTTAACAATCTACTTCATTTTTCCTTTCAAGATGTTTTAAAACGTTTCCACTTTGAGTATAGTGCCGTAAGTCTATTTAAAACTTTTTACTTTTAGAATTTTATCATTTTTATGAATTTTGTTTATCCTCTTTCTACCCAATTATATATTATAATCAATTTCACGCCGTATTTCCTACACAGCAGGGTAGGCAGAGGAAACATAGTGTTAAGACACTCCGTTCTCCACTTTCCACCAAATTTGGAGGCATTACGTGTTGAGTGGCGGAACTATACGCCGGCTATGGTCTCTCTCCTGGTCTAGTTTGTCGAAACCACAATGAAGAAATGGAAATATAAATTTTAAGCAAATATTTAAATCATCAAACGCTTTTGCACTGCACTACGGCGGCTTTGATATGTAAAATAAAGTCCTCAAATAAGAAAAGATATTGCTTGATGGGTGGTAGTTTTATTCGTCGTAGCTAACCTTACCAAATGAAAAAAAGGTTGCTCCTTAAATCAAACGGTAAAGGATCAAATTGATGTCAGCCACACAACACGCAGTATCACGAAATTGAAAGAATGGAAGGAAAAAAATGTCTTAACATTAGGTTCAGTCGGCATATCCTGCTATGCGGGAAAAAGCGTGAAGCCGCTTTTCTTTATCTAAAAAAATAAATACTCCATATATGTCATATACATAATATGACGTGAAAACGTTCTGTATGGCCGCGGTCGAGTGTAGACTCAAGTCAACTGGGTCGCCTCAAATTTATAAAGGCTTTTAGCGAATGCGCGGCATTTTAGCGCTGCGCCAAGTAATAATTTCTAACTGGATTTATTGTTTTCCGCAAACTTTTTTTTTATAATAAAATATAATTATATGTTTTTGCCTTTCGCTTTTTTCCTTTGTGGGGAAGAAAAGGAATTTATATAAGAAGTCGTAAATCACTGTTCTTTACTTTTTGCTCGAACAGGTTTTAGAATAACCAATGAGATTTACTAATTGGCGTGTATTTTCAAGCACGATATGATAATTCGATACAATGCATGTTAGTGGTGGAGCTCAACACCTGTGTTAGCTTCCCAATAATGTCTTGTGAATGCAAGTACATTTAAAACGCAACTACACGCTTTTTTGTTCGCAAGAAAGGTAGGCAGAGGGAAACTAATGTTAAGACACTCTATTCCCCACTTTTTTCCCACAAGAGCAGGCAAATGAAAATTATTTAAGTAAATCATTCCTCCGAGTGGAGATGGAACTCACAACTATTACGATGACTGTGAGAGTGCCCAACGTGCCACCTGAGGCAATTAAATTGATAAAATTTAAAAAAAAAAATTAAACCAGCTTCACGCTGTATCCCGCACACAGCAGGGTATGCAGAGGGAACCTAGTGTTAAGACACTCCGTTTCCCACTTTCCGCCTAATTCTGGAAGCATTGCATGTTGAGTGGCGAGCCTCCACGCCGCACGATTTACCTCGACACCAGAGCGAAGAAATGTAAATAAATATTTCATTTCCTCCAGTGGCTATTGATCCCCACAACCAGTTAATTTTAAAGTCACAAATTGGTGCCCCTGCGCTACGACTGGCCTGGACTGGAAAAAATCGATTCTTTATAATCGTCCTCAGACCTAATAAAGTTAATATTAGCAAATAACAAGCAAAAAGAACATAATTTTTCACAATAATGAAGGCCCAAAAAAAATCCCGCAATTTTGCGGCATAATACAGTATTTTGAAGAGGCACCGTCATTTGAAAGACGTCTTTGAGTTGATTCAAGTTTGCCAACCATCTGCCAACTGGGTCGAGCTGTTAACCGATATTTATGTGGTCTTTTGTTATGGGTGTTGTACTTCATGTTTAATTGGCAATCCTCTGGCATACTGATGGTGAGTTTATGCCAAAAGTATATAGGTTCAATTCGTTGCGTAGTGGAAATTGAGCATATTATTTTTGATATATTTCATTCTTAATACCGTTTAATTTTAGTTTTTACTTTGTTCTCATTCGAAGGAATAAATTATTTTCATTGGTCTCCCTCTGGTAACAGGACAAATCGCGGCGTTGAATTCAGCCATATAACATGCAATATCAAATAAATTAGTCGGAACAATGCCATACAACATTTCGTATACATTTTTAAAAAATAAATATAAAACTGGTTCAGGCTTCAATAAATAAAAAAAATATTCCGTGTGAAAATATTCCGTTCTTTATTGTACACTCTAATGAGTGGCGAAAAGTGAAAATAATTAATTTCTTCAAGTGAGAATCGAACTGCGTACCGCTTACAGTCAGACGCTGTAGCGCTGTGCCAAATTAATAACAAAATTGCAATACTGTTTTAACTGCAGAAGGACAAGATGACATCTCTTTTAAATGAAATAGGAAATATATTAAAATATGAAAAAAAATGTCGAATAATATTATAAAACATATTCGCTAACTCGATAACTTTTTTCACTTGAATCTGTCACGTTGACCTCAAAATTATGGTGACTATAGCGACCTAAATAATGGACAGTACAGCATACTTATAAGAATATCATATTTTTTTTATTTTAATGTATTTTTGGCCACTTCTCCTACTCTCCCACTTTCTCCTACCCTATATTTTAAATATTTAAAAGCGCTGTCTCGCTGTACCCTAATGTTAAGATTGGCATAAGTAACCATTCCGTATTTTCTTTTCCACATTTTTTAAGGTATCTTTGTATCAAAACGAGATAATAAAAAAAATCTCTATTCCCCTGAGCGGGAATTGAAACCACAACCATCTCGTTCACAGTAAAATGCTGAACCATCGCTCCACAACGTCCGCATAACAAGATATCGAACTAGTTATACACGTTGTTAGAACGCTGCTTGAATATGTATTTGACGAACTGTTGGTACGTGCCTTGATTAATGTTATCGCATCCATCGACCTTGAGACCGAGATGAGATGAGATATTATATGTAAATAGGTCTAATAAATTAGACTTCGTAGTTTAAATCTAAATTAGTAAATCTACATAAAGATTCATTACATCCTACTAATATATAATAAATGTAAAAGTTTGTGAAAATAAATGTATGTTCTACTTTCATACAAAAATCGCTATTTATATATAAAAATACTAGTGACCCAACCGCGGCTTCGCCCGCCTTAACTAAGTATTAGGCCAAATCAAACAAAATATTTATATAAATTATAGGGTATGTGCAATTTTTGGTGTATAAGCTATATTATAGTAAAATTTAATCTTAAATCCATTTAGTAGTTTTTGTGTGATAGTCGAACAAACATTCATTTTCATAAATTTTCAAACTGACAATATTAGTAAAACTAGTAGGATTTGTATTGCAAGTTGTCACTTTAAAAGAAAACTTATGATCGCGTTGACGTAGATGCTAGATATTTGTTATAAAATGCTAAAATGATCTTGACAGACCTGAAGACAGATGGAGGGATACGAAGTGAAACATTAAAAATGAATATATATATATATATATATATATATATATATATACTAGCGACCCGCTCGCGGCTTCGCACGCTTTAACCACAGAATGATTTACTTAATACACTAAAATTATATTTATGTTTCAATATACCTATAATGTATGCTTGCAATGAACTTGAGATTTCTAATGTGAAAATTATTAAAACCTTAGGTGGCATTTTCGTACCTCCCATAAGAGAGATGCAACTGTCAATATATTAATATCTTTAAACTTTTGCCTTATGGAGTCTTTAGGATAAATTGTAGTTATAGCTATATAGTTATAGTTATATCGATACTTACAATAAAATCCTAACTCATCGGTGTCTGTACATGGAAGATATATTAGAAAAAATATTATTATGGACATTTAAATATTTAATAGAACTTGATCAGTTTGTTTGTTTATCTCTGCGTTCACGATAATCGATGCGATGCTACACCGATTTAAGTGCAGTTTTGTAATTTGGCTAACATCCTTTAAATATTTAGTATTAGTTTTATTTTAATCGGTTCACACAAAATTAAAACCAGATTCACGCTGTATCCAGCCTATAGCAGGGAAGATAGAGGGAACTTAAGTGTTAAGATACTGCGTATGATATATGACTGACGTGAAATGAATATATGATTAAATTTCAATTCAATCCTCCAAGTGGGAATCGAACCCATAACGTCACGTCACTGGCACAATTTTGTGCCCCTACGCCGCGACGGTCTTTAATATTCATACAGAATGGAAGCTTCAGCGCACCCTTTACGGGGAGTATATAGGATAAACTATTATTATATAAAAATAATTAAAAATATAATAGTTTATTAAACCCATACCTAAAGAAATTAATCAAGATACCTCAGCAGTTTACACGTAGGATCTAAACCTGTATTTCCTGTGACGCAGTTACGCATCTATGCAGATACCAATAACGCAATCACATACTACTACAAAATATTACTAAAAGTTAAGCAACTTTGAACTTTGCCGCCAATACCTACGACTCGTATGTTTGCGTCTTTAATGACAAATAGCGTTTTATTTTAATATCAACGATAATACCTAAAATTTACTTTGTATGAAAAAATAACTTTTTCCTTCCATTTTTTTAATTGTATTAGGCTTTTATAGTACTTTTTAATTGTATTAGGCTTTTATAGTTAAAACTATGGTTTCATTTAAAGTGGTACTGATAAAAACATTATATAATTGACTATATAATATCTATAGTGATTTTTTAGTGAATAGAATTATTATTATTATTACAACACTTGCGAAGAGAGCATATTTCGGGCATTTTTTAAATTCTTATACCTTTTGAGAAACTACCAACATTCTTATCGTTAATAATTTTTTTTTTAAATAAAAAAAACATTTGAATATTTTGTCTAAATTTTTCGTCATAATGACGCGAAAATATTCAAAATGTTCAAAATTAAAAGTTTAAAAATGTTGGTTGAAAATAATTATACTGTAGGAGGATACCTTTATATGTACTGTTTAAATCTGTTGTTTTATGATATTATGTAGAATAATATAGTCTATAGATCGAATCACACATTCCTCTTCACACTTTTTATTCTTTAACTATAATAAGTAAATATATTTAACGTTATAACGTTATATTAAACGTATTAATAAAATTAATTAAATTTATTAATACGTTTCAAGTATTCATTTGTTTTGAATATAACATTAAGATTGATTCATAAAACATATTTGGCACTTCCTTAACTTGATTATTTCATCTATTTTTTTATATACAAAGTTTTGATTAAGTTCTCTTGAGAAATATATATTGAGAAATATATGTACTGTAAATGAATGTAACGTACCTACGTGCCAATGATTAAAATGTATTGATATCCCCACGTGATCCATCTAAACCCAATATAAACTTTTATAAACTATAGCAACCAACTCGCGGCTTCACCACATTTGTGAATTATTTGTTTGTTTCGATACAGGGAATTACTTGAAAGTTTGTATTAATTTTTTTTAAAACAGCACCGATTTTTATAAAATTTGAAAGTCAGACTCTTTAAAATATTTCATTGAACGCGTGTTTCATGGTTTTTAGAATTCATCCCGTAAGAGTTCAAATACTGGGTTGAAAGTTTATATGGAAAAATCTTTAAATCGCCACCGATTTTTATAAAAACTTAAATTCAGACTGTTAAAAATATTGTAATGAACACGTTTCGTACAGAGTAACAGAGGCCGGTCGTGGCGCAGCGGCACAAAGTGTGACTGTAAACCGACTGGTTGTGGGTTCGATCCCCACTCGAGGAGATGAAATATTTACTTAAATTTATATTTCAATTTCTTCGCTCTGGTGTCGAGGCAAAGTGCGGCGTTGAGTTCTGCCACTTAACACGCAATGCCTCCGGAATTCGGCAGAAAGTGGAGAACGGATTGTCTTTCACTACGTTCCCTCTGCCTACCCTGCAGTGTGCGGGATACAGCGTGAAGCTGATTTATTTTTATTAACACGTTTCGTGGTTTTTTTTAAAATTCACCCCTAAGGGTGCTAATAAGCAGGCGAAGTTGCTCCGCGACCGCTAGTTTTAATGTAATAACATACAATATATTTATAAAAATGAGAATGTATTGTTTTGTTTAATAGCTCCTCATAGTTATTACAACACATGCAAGGAAAGATCATTTTAGAAAGTTGTTTAATTATATTAGAATTATAAAAACTACCAACATTTTTATGGTGAATAAAATATTTTATCAAATAAAAAAAAGTGTCTATGTTTTCCACCTGAAAAACACTAAGGGTAGAAAAAATATAAATATATATATATAAAAATATAGATACCACATTAGTATCAATACACTATGCTGGTAACAATAATTGAAAAAAATTATATACTACTTACGGGATAACTTTGTATGCAAAGTTTAAAACTATTAATTATATACATACATATACATATCTAAAGTATATATATATATATATATATATATATATATATATATATATATATATATATATATATATATATATATATATATATATATATATATATATATATATATATATATATAGGCATCTAAAATATAAATATATATATTAGATATTGATGTCTTCTATAAAATTGCAGTACATCACTTTGCGCTATTGTCAATAATTTCCACAACGTAGGCGATATAAGGTTTTTTTGGTACTTTTTTACACGTTAATCGTGTAATTGTAAAAGAATTTTCCTTATCGGGTCTATTTAATCCTAGTGCTGGTGGTGTCGTAAGAGGCGACTGGGCAGATTCCACTGGATCATTACCACCCCCAGCATTAAAAACCGGCGTGAAGTAGTGGCTTTATGCCACTGCGTTTCGCATCAGGTAATGCCGGGCTCCGGAGCCCAACCCACCTTAAAGGCGGGCAACGAACCTGTAACTCCTCTGGTGTTGCACGGGGCCGCGGGCGGCGGTAGTCATTTACCATCAGGTGATCCAAACGCTCGTTTGCCTTGTCCTTTCCATAAAAAAAAAACAAAAAATCTAATGGACTGTCTTAATAATTTAAGTGGTATCGATACAAATCCCCCCCACACCCGCAGAGGTACTCGCCACGGTGCGCGAGGCCACACGGCACACACTACGCATTTTTTATTATTACATAATTTTCTTTAGATTTATATTTTTAAATTCGTTATATCTTTTGAATGGGATGTCCGATCTTATTAATTCAAAAAGTATTTTACAGGTATTGAAATTATCTTTCATAAAATATCATTTCATGGGATAAGGATTGATGCAGAGGTATGAACAATATGGTTTGATTATTGTCGGCACTTTTGTTAACGTATAAAATATAAAAAAATGATTATATTGTCATAACTACAGTAGTTAGACATATGCTATCGCGGACTTTTTTATAGATATTGATGTGCTCTATAATACTGTAGAACATTGTTTTGTTATATCATCAATAGTTTTCGCAGCGCACGCGATGATAGAATTATTAAGATCAATTTTTTCACACCTTGGTTTACATTATTGCATTTCTATTAGGGATCTCTATTTTTTTGGAAATGTAATATAGCCTATACTGGTCAGTAAAGATGCAGCTTTCCAATAGTGAAAAAATTATTTAAATCGGCCCGGTAGTTTTTGTGTGAAAACTCTACAAACATACACACATACATACATACATACATACAAACATACAAAAATACAAATCTTACCTCTTTATAATATTAGTATAGATATACAACTGAAATTAAATTAATTAAATTATTATTAAATTAGCTTCACGCTATATCCCGCACACAGCAGGGTAGGCAGAGGGAACCTAGTGTTAAGACACTCCGTTCCCCACTTTCTGCCGATTTTGAAGGCTTTGCGTGTTGAGTGGTAGAATTCAACGCCGCGCTTTGCCTTGACACCAGAGCGAGGAAATGGAAATATAAATGTAAGTAAATATTTACTCTCCTCGAGTGGGGATCGAACCCACAACCAGTCGGTTTTACAGTCACACTTCGTGCCACTGCGCCACGGCCGTCCCATACTTCTAAATCCTGCTATGTTCAAAATGTTTACGTTTTTTAAAAAATATAGATCTTATAACCGTTCCTTTGCTCTCTATTGACGTATGAGATCCTAAGCATGAAGATACATATATCACTTAAGAAAAATATAAACCGCGACAAGTTATGTACCTATAGCTTATAACATATAATGAAATACCATATATATAGTTTCACACTGTACCCCGCACACGGCAAGGTAGGTAGGCTACGTTCCCTCTACTACCAACTATATATATATGGTTGTTATATATATATATATATATATATATATATATATATATATATATATATATATATATATATATATATTCATTTTTAACCGGAGTGTCTTAACATTTGTTAAGACACTCCGGTCTCCGTTTGCCGAATTCTAAAGGCATTGAGTGTTGAGTGGCGGAACACAACGCCGCGCTTGGCCTCAACACCAAAGCGAAGAAATAAAAATATAAATGGAAATAAATATTTCATTATACATTTTCACAACCATATATACTCTAAGAGACATTCTGACAAAATGGGAACATTTTCAATTGATTTAAAGGCGTCTCCACTACACTGTGGCAGTATAAGCCTTCACACAAAACTCCATTCCCTTTGCGCTCTTTCACGCTCGCACGGGCTTTATACTGTAGAGACGGCTTTGCGGTGTGCTCCGTCGAATAACAGAGGATAAAACTAACCCTCTAGTTATATGATTTTTACGCTTTTGTAGTAAGAATTCTTATATGACAGTTATATTTATTTATTAGAGGCCAGTCGGGGCGCAAGAGCACAAGAGCACAAGCTGTGGGTTTGATTCTCATTTAGGGGAAGGTTTAAGCAATCAACACGCAATGCCTCTAGAATTCGACGGAAAGTGGGGAACGGAAATGTTTTAATCGGAACCAAGTCTCCTTACTTGGTTTCCTCTGCCTTCTCTACTATGTGTGCGGAATACAGCGTGAAGCTAAAAAATAATAATATGTTTATGAATCTTCTGTTTGTGCCATGGTTTCAAATTCGAGGAAATTATTTTTTTCCTGTCATATTAAGAAAAGGTGAGGCGTTGAGTTACGTCTGCCAACCTAAGATAGGCGTGAAGGTACTAGACTAGACTCGTTTGTTCAATCGAGAAGGCGTCAATCTAAAAACAAATTATGTCAGTTAGTCGACTAGACCAAAAATGACTAGTCGCGGTCATCCTGAGGTTAGACTTTCCTATCTTCCGTTCATCGTTCATTCGGGGAAAAAATAATCAAAAGTAAGAAATAGCATTACATCAAATCTTAACTTAACTAGCGGGGTAGTCAGAGAGAACGGAGCGCCAAACGCTACGATAAATCAAATCGGAATTTGCTAACTTCAAAGCCGCCACGACACGTCAACCGTACTATACTAGTTAGGTCAAACAACATGCGCCCTAGTCTGATATTAGATGGGTTGGCAGATGACCTCATTTCTACAAAACTCCTGCTTAGCTACGCAGTCGTTGCAGGCAGTTAGATGGATGCTTAAAACCGTCGAGACGATTAAGGTTACCCGACAACTTACCGGTATTGAACAGATTGGACACCAACCCTAACGAAATTGATAAAGAAAAATTATATAAAAATAAAAAATATATATATTAATATTTTAATCTTAGACTTCATTTCCTTTGAGGAAAGAGGCCAGTCGAGGCGCAGGTGCACGAGCGTGCGTCAATAAAAGCGACATGTTGTGAGTTCGATTCTCGTTGGGAGAGTGAAATATTTAATATTTTTATTGCCTCTGCTCTGGTAACGTGACAAAACACAGACGGACGGACTACACCCTTAGTAATAGGGTTTCACCTTTTTGGTACGGCATCTTATGAATAAAATTCAAGCGGATTCTAGTGCTAGGTAGCTAGTGTTAAGATATTCTGTTTTCGTCTTTCCGCCTAAGTTTCGAGACTACTATATAGTTGCGCTGCGTTTTATCTTGATATGAGAGCGAAGAAAGTGATTCGTTGACCCGAGTGGAATTGAACCCACAACCTCGCTGCCCCACTTTACTTAATAAACGACTAATTAAACAACTATTTATAAAAATTTATAAAATTAAATTACATATTTTAATTTAATAGGATGAAATAAAATATCAAAAAATTGAATTATTAATTTATTATAATAATAAGTGTAATAAATTCAGTGAAAAAAAATATTCGCCTAATGTGTATGGTGTGTGCGTTTGAGAGGTAATACGTGGTTACTTCGTTTATACTTCCATTTTAGCTTTACAAGTATCATATTTTAAGTATCCCGATTTTATCCTATATAGTAGGATAGGCAAAGAGAATGCATAGCAGTGGCGGAACTCAACGCCATCTTGAGAAGAGAAGAAATATTCGCCCCTAGCAGGAATAGAATCCACACTCAACTGTTTAATAGTTCAGACTGTACGATTGTCCTACAATGGCCTTTTGAGTGGAGTGATGACAAATCGAATATGATAAAATGGAAATGGAAATTTTAATTTTATTTAAATAAATATAGATTATTGAATTGATCGATAAAATATGAACAGCTTATGTGATATAAAGAAATAAAAAATAAAAACAGAATTTGGAATTTTCGAGGACAGCGAAAATAACTGAAAATAAATAATCGATTTAAAAAAGTATTCATACAAATGAAACCAATTATGTAAAATTATAATAATCACATCTCCATATGTTAAAAAGTAAATGATGGCAATATACAATTCAATAAAGTAAAAGTAAAATAGGCTTACTGTATATGATAGCCTGTACAATTGGAAATATTACACATATATATAGGATTTTCTATTTCTTAGTATCCCGCACAGCAGGGTAGGCCAAGGGAACCTAGTGTCAAGACACTCCAAACGTTCCGTTCCGGTTATAAAATTATTAACAAGAAATAAATAATCACATATTCCCTCTCAACAGTTTTAAATTGCATTATTACAAAAGTTCATATTAAATTTAATTAAATAATTTAACTATTAAAAACTTGTACAGAAAGTTTGTTTGTTTATAACTAAATTAGAAAAGAATAGAATAGAATAGAACTAGTCGTTAGTATAGATGTAGTATAATGGTTGTAGGGCTTATTATTTAAAGAACAATTTATATTAAGAGGAAAGGTAAAAGATATATTAATAGGAAAAAAGATTCTTTTATTAGCTTATTTTAGGATAAGGAGATAAATAGGTTAAATTTTTATAGGTATGTCTTAGGATATTGTTAAAATTCGTTAAATTTACATATTAGATATAAAGTTTATTATATAAAATGAAACCTTCACGCTTCTTCTCGCATCGCAGGGTAATCAGCGGGCACCTAATTTCAAGTAGTTATATGTTCCCTCTGCTTATCTTGCTGTATGTGGGATACAGCGTGAAGGTAATAAATTTAATTATTTTTATGTTTCAAGTATTTTACAGACGCTTATCAAGTATGATATTTAAAAATTGAAGAATATTAGTAATGTTGTTCGAAAGGAAAGGAAAGGAAAAAAGGAAAATGGATATAAAATTTTATGAGTACTTATGTATTATCGCAAATGCAGCTATAAATTTGGTGGTTTTTACTTTTAATTTATTTTATTAGAAAAATGCATTTATTTAAATGCATTTTTTTTATTTTGTGACTTTCGGCTTCCTTATGGCCTTGTTGATGAAAATGCATATTTAGGATTTCAAATTTACTAAATGACAAATTTAAATGTACGGAAGAGCGTAGTTGCGGTTGTTTTTTAAAACCGTAAAGTCTTTTTTAATGCCGACTGGGTTAGGTTACGTCAAATCTGTAGCTGCGGTGTCTTTAGTACAGTACATAAGTATCGTTTTATGTTGTTAATAACGATTTCTACATCTATACCAACGATTAAGGTTAATATCACTTTGTGGAAAGTACAACCATAGTTTAAATAACAATATTGTGTTTGCATTAAGAATATATTTTTATGAATTGTTAAAAAGAAAAAGACGTGCCAGTTCTGACTGTAAACGCGACTGTCGTTCCACACGGGGGAATAAAATATTTTTAATTTCTTCGCTTTCATAATAAGACAAAGCGCGGTGTTGAGTTTCGTCAATCAATACGCAATGGTTAACAAGTTCTATGGAACTTGTTAACTAGAGGGAACATAGTGTTACATTATGATGTAACACTAGAGGGAACATAGTGTTACATTACGATGTAACACTATGTTCCCTCTAGGCAGAGGGAACTTGGCTATATGCGAGATACAACTTGAAGCTACACTATTATCTTTTTTAGCTTCAGTTTCAAAAAATCATTGTGAATGATCACAACGATTACTTGAAACTAGTTTTCTAGGAATAATGTGGGAATCATCAATTTTTTTTGTAACTTTCACAAATAAATGCACCTTCACATAGCAAGGTAAGCAGAGAGAGCCTAGTGACAATATATTTCGTTCTCCGCTTTCCGCACAAATTTGAGACATTGTTTGTTGAGTGGCAGAACTCAATGATGAAGTATCTGAGGTGTAAAAAAAAATTATTACAATATTCCCTTTTAAATTTAATTTTGATTGGCTAGCTGTGGTAGACTATAATTTTATAATTTTGATGAAAATTTAAATTATGATAATATTATCTAGTATTTTTATTATATTCTTAATACAAACACAACAACATTTAATTAAGAAAGTAAACAGAAATTAAATTTAAATATTTGCCTCTTTTATTAAATAAAATTAAGAAACGTATTACATATTATTTTTTATCTAAAATAAAAATGTAATTTTTTAATCTTTGCATTATTTAATTTTTTTATATATATTTTTTCATAATTTTTTATTTGTATGCTTTAGTCTAAAACATTTTTATATCGTCGTATCGTACACTGCAGGCCAAAAAATATGTACAACCAAATGAAAAGAAAAATATTTTATATATTGTAGCTATACGTTAACAGAAAATGTCATTATTGTAAAGACGACTCTCTTGTCAAGGAATGGAACGTGCGACCTCGCCCTTATAACCTTTAACCTCACTATTTTAGAATGTTATAAATAAAAGAGACAAACATTATAAATTGTAAAATATACACGATTTTTTTTAAATATATCATATGAAATAGGTATGTATTTATGTATGTAAATTTGTGCGCACTATACGCGTATATTATGTAGAATCGTTTAAAAAGGCGCAAAAGCGTTTATAAAAATGTTTCCACGACATCGAAATTGCATAAAAAACAAATCACAACTAACACGTTTGAGCTGATACAACATCAAAACCGTTTAAATTAACATCATAAATCAAAAGTCACTACATACGTTGGTTTTATATAAGATCACATTGTGCTATAAGGTTAAGTGCTTGTATACGAATGTGTATGTATATTACAAGGCTTAAGCATTTAATTTATTTTTTATTTCAATGTCAATTCTCACTTTCGATAATAAACGAAAACTCTGATTATTGGCAGGTTGGTGTTCTAACTGTTTTTTTTTCAGCTTCACGCTGTATTCCGAATATAGCAAGGTACGCAGAGGGAATCTAGTATTAAGACGCTTCATTCCGTCAATTTCTATTGCGTGTTGAACGGCGGAACCCATGGCTACGGTTTGCTTCGACACCAGAGCGAAGAAATTAAAATATTAAATTTCTCGAATGGGAATCAAACCCACAATCTGTCGTGCTTACAGTCACACGCTCGTGTCCCCGCGCCAGGGCTGGCAAATTTAATAGTATTTATTAATTTAATAGTTTCTTGTTTTATCTTTACTAATTTTCTATTTTATTATCGAAAGTGCGAATTTAAGAGGAAAAGAAGGCATCTCTTAAAAATACAATAATGATAAAAAATTTAAAAAGGACGCGTGGTTTATTTACATGTAATGGTATGTACGTATGTGGTTTAGCGAATATTAACTCTTACGTATACTATCAAAAATATCTAAATATAAAAGTATAGGCACGAGAAATTTAATTATTAATATGTGCAAGAACTATTTTTTCACGCTATTTTATAAGTGCATTATTTTATTATATTATAGTACATACATTGAATAGGATTTTACAATGTATTTATTGATCTTTCGTAATATAAAGCGGATATGGCACTTTATTTCACTTTTTTAACAGATTTTCCTTTGATTTTTTTATTATTTGAGCCTATTAATTAATTTATGGATAATATTTATTGTATTAATTTGACTATTGTTTCTTTTGAAGGCTACCTGCCATTATTTGGATGGTGGAATATTTTTATTAAGAGCGCAAACGTTTTTTGTACTCTCATTCTCTCTTTAATTTCACGATATTTACAAGCTAGCATTTACTAGACATAGAGGCAATTATAAATATACATATACAGATAATTTTAGAAAAATTTAAAATATTACTATGGCAACATTGTATAATGTTATTTTTATCATCTGTGCCATCAATATTTTGAATTTTTCTTAAATTTTCCATAGATTTATTTTACAGTACTTAAAGTTATCTATAAAAATTGTGCTAACAGCCAGTAAATTTAAATAAATAAGGATCTTAATCAATAATACAATTTCAAATACAATATAATGTTGTGCAATTTGAGATCAAAAAAATTCTTCATTCATTATTATTATAAGTACTTAAAAATCAATACATTTTTTAGAGAACGTATATAAATTTTAACGCCGTAAGGGGAATCGCGCTACGTTTAATACTGTGTTTATACATTTTCTAAAAAAAGTATTTTTTGGAACAACTCATTACACCTATTAAAATACTTAAAATACAATTTTAATAAAGTTTTAAAAACACAAGAGATTTCGAAATGTAATTCAAAAATTACACAAATATCACATACACAATTTAGAATGTTAGTTGGGAATAAAAAATTATAGGGAAAATATTTGAAGAATCGTTAAAAGTCTATGCATTGCGTAGCTAAGCTCGTGATGAATATGTTTAATCTTATGATAATATCAGTAAGAATTAGAAATGACAAAAACTCATCGCTTCCATCAGAAGATGTCGAATTATAAATTAAAGCGAGCAAAAATTTAACAAAACATAATATTTAGGAAACATCAAAAGGAGTTATATTAGAAGTAGATACTTAAATTCAATAATGATTTAATCACAGCCCAAAAAAATAGTCTTAAACAAAAACCTTAACATGTCTGAGATCGTTTAAATTTAGTCTTACAGTAAATAGATCGATATTCATTTTATACCGGATGTAGAAAAGTGTAAATTTGTTAACATTGTTGTTTTGGCACAACTGCGTTGGAAAATCAAATTCATACTATTCTCGGAAAACTGAACGAACAATAGTAATAATATATGAATTATTAGATTCTAGAACAATAATCACAATCAGTCTCAAGCCAATAAACGAATCATTAATAAAATACAAGACCCGTTTACAACTGCAATCAATATTTAACAACAACATAAAGTAAGGAAAAGTGACATAAACACGCAAGAATTGTGCTTCGTTCAGATTTAAATATTGTTTATGACTGGAATAAATAAAATGGTATCTATATTTTTGCTACTCTACCGTGAATTGGTCCATCTGTAAAATTTGAAAGCAAACATTAAGTCCACTAAGCGGTAAGCTCGGCGGATAGCATCAGCGTTAACTTCAATTATTAACGCGAAATAAGCGAAACATCTACTTAAAGTCCAGATCTTAAGCCTTCAACGCACCGCGGTTCTCCCCATTTTGACATTTCACTGATGCCGAACATCCTGTTTCTCGTTGGAGACTGCGTTCAAGAACTTCGGAACTTACATGCATAAGGGTTTTATAGATACAAAGTTAGAGAAATTTTAGAAGCGAGTTGATTTAAAACATTATAATTTTAAGATTTTGTAGAATTTGGAAAAAATATTATATGAATGTAAATTAGTGTTAACGTAACACATGGTTACCTATAAAATCAAACACTATTCCATAGAGAAGTAAGATGTACGGAATCAATAAACTGTCAAACTAGGATGTTCACATCCTCGACATGATGAGGTACCGTCCATCAGACAGCAGCTCTCTCGTATCTGAAGGTGATCCAGGACTTAGGCTGGGAGCTACTGAGGGCGTGGAGTATGTGTCTTTGTTAAATTTGCCTAGTCGTCTCTCGCTTTCTGACGCCACAGAAATTTCTTCTTCTACAATCTGTTCTAATGGTGTTTCTCTCATCGCGTCACCGTTTATAGCTAATGCATTTACAAAACCGTGGGCTCTATCTGGAGGTGGTTCTGTATATGTTTCCGTAACAACTGCATCAGGTAGTACTTCAGTGGCGCGGGCTCGTCTCGCCCCCTTGGTTCTCATACCACCTGTTTCAGCGTCACGTTCCAATCTGTGACCAGAACGGGATCGCGTCAATTGTCGTTGTACATAATCCTCCAGCGCGTCTTCCTCACTCTTAGTCAAATATTTGTGAAGGGCGATTAAGAATATTCCAATGCCCAAAGCAAATAAGCCTGAACAGACCAATTCATTGAACCAGCTAACAGATCCTATATTGCTCCAAGCTGTCACATCATCTGGCAGCAATCCGGACGCGATAAGAAATACTCCAAGAACGAGGAACACTACTCCAAGATGGAGCATGCCCACGGACGAGACCACTTCATTGTCGGTGGCCCTGGACTTCTTGTGGTTGCGTCGCTCGAGGCTGCCGGTGGAGCAGTGGGGGGAGGTGACCCCCGATTCGGAGGACTGGAGGGAGTAGCGTCGTTCTCTGGCTCGTTGCTGCTCAGCCCGTCGTTTGCGCTCGCGGCGTATCGCCAGCGCGGAGTGGAGGCCCACCGCGTGCATCCTGCAAGCACGGGCACGGGTTACCGCGTGCACGGGCGGCGCGACCCGTGCCCGTGCCGTGCCGAGCCGCCCGATACACTAATAAGACTTGATTTCTACTGAGCCACACTTATCATGGAATTTAAATATAAAAATTAGAATGCATGCACCTTTAAAAATATAGAAATCAAGTCTTTAGATTAAATTTTATTATAAATATATTATAATAGAAAGTGTAACTATTGAATTATGTAAAAAATCAGGTAAAACTTGTAAAATAATCAAATATTAATGTGAAGAAGAAATAATAAAATACAAAAGTGAAAAATCTCCTCTAACTGTAATTGCGAGTGCTCTAGCGAGATGGGCTCAGAGTTATTTACACGACCTTTCTTTATCTCGTGACATGAAAAGGAAAGGCCTGTCCCTTCATTATACTTCATAAATATAGCATTAGGGTCGGTCCCCACCGCTCGTAAAGCGCTATGTCATATTTTTGTGGCTTTCATTTATTTTATATGTTTTCGTGTAATTCTTAATTATTATAGAGAGACCTATTAGAATAAGATAATTAAGATTTTTCATATCTTTTCGTAGTCTTATATTAACAAGTTGTAAAAAATAGATTGATATAACAACATAAAGCATATATGTATACGTTGTTTCTGATACACGTTTGGATTTTAGTTTTACGCTGATTCCTCACATAGTGGAGTAAGCAGAGGGAACTTGGGAACCTAGTGTTAAGACACCTTCCGTTACTCACTTTCCACTGAATTATAGAGGCATTTTAAGCTGTGTGGCGGAACTTGATGCCCTGCTTTACCTCTTTACGAGAGCGAGGAAAATCCCTCTCGAAGAAATATTCCTCGTGTGGGAATCGAACTTAAAGGCTGTCGCAAGCTTGTGTCCCTGCACCACTACTAATAAAATCGTATTTCCTTTTTATAGTATTAAACTAAAATTATAATAATTCAAAGAAACAATGATATAGGTACTTTATAACACTATAAATTATTCAGAAGTTGAATACTTATAGTGGAAAAATAAAATGTCAAAGTTGAATAGAAAATGTGATGATGCTTAGATAACAATGTTCTAAATGTGAGCGATTCTTTAGAACGAAATAAATATTTTTATATAACGTACGAAACTCTGTATTAAAATATGTTGCAAGTTATTTTAAATGCATGCATGATTTTACTTTGGTGGTCGTGGGTTCGATTTCCACTTGAGGGAATGAATAATTTTCTTTTCCTCAGTTTACTTCGCTTCCGACTGGAGGAGTGAAATATTTAATATTTTTAATTTCTCGCTCTAGTAACGAGGCAAAGCACGGCGTTGAACTCCGCCACTCAATACGCAATGTCTCCATAAATCGGTGGAAAGTGTCTTAACACTAGGTTCTCAAGTTTCCTCTGCAAGTCTAGAGAATTCGGCGGAAGATGGGGAGGGTAGTGACGATCCACTCCATTTCCATAAAGACGTTTTTCTTTATGGAAACCTAGTGACGACTAGGTTCCAAAAAAACTAAAAAAAGGAAAACTGACTACTGTCTAAGCTTAGATATGTGTATGTGTCTCTGCCTATTATAGTAAAATATTGTTTTTTTTTTTTATTTTGTGAAATTCTATATTTGATGTCTTGGTGGAACTGGGGAAAGATAAAACTGTAAGTACGACAGTTGTAGGTTCAATCGCAATCTAACAAAAATATCACAAAAATAAAGAATAAATAGATTATAAAACATAATTATTATATATATTTTGCAATAAAAATATGCAGGCTGCATATTATTTGCATAATATTTTTCCTTATTTTAAAATATTTTAATAAGCTAAGTGGGCAAGCATCTATAGGGTTCTTAAGTGTCTTTTATCTGAACAGTGCTCCAGTTAATTTACGATAGCATCAAGCGATATCGCCGTTGAGGAAAAATGGACGATATTTTTTAATAAATAAGTATAGAGATAGGGCGATTTTTCTTTTCAATAAAATATTAATATATGTTGAAGCTGCGAAGCGTTGCTTATCGAAGCGCATGGGCTCAATAGTGCGAATGTAAGCGCGACTGTTGTGGGTTCGATTCTAATTCAAGGTAATGAAATATTTTATTAAGTTCCGTTACTCAACAACGCCTCGAGCGTTTAGTGGAAAGTAGAATGGCATTGTGCTTATGGGAACGGTGTGTCTTAACACTAGGTTCCCAGGTTCGCTCTGCCTACCCTGCTATGTGCCGGGTACCGGTAAAGCTTTATAATATATTATATTATGGAAAAGACACGGCAAACGAGCGTGCGGGTCACCTGGTGGTAAGTGATTACCGACGCCCACGACCCCGTGCAACCCCAGAGGAGCTACAGGTGCGTTGCCGGCCTTTAAGATGGGTTGGGCGCCGGGGCCCGACATTACCTCATGCGAAACGCAGTGGCATAAAGCCACTACTTCACGCCGGTTTTAAATGCCGGGGGTGGTAATAATCCGGTCGAGTCTGCCCATGCGTGTTGCCATTGCTGGCGACGTGACTCTACCACACGTACTTTAGTCGCCTCTTACGACACCACCAGTACCAGGATGATCCTATTCTAGGCCGGGATCACACGGCACAAAAATAATATATATAATGCGTGGGCAACTGCGCCACTACTGGCGAAGAAATACTGTTTGTGGGTTTGATCGATATATTTAAATTTATATTTCCATTTCCTTGCCTGGAGTCGAGGCAAAGCGCGGCGTTGAGTTTCGCCACTAAGCACGCAATGCCAAAGTGGGGAACGGGGTGTCTTAACACTAGGTTCCCTGTGCCCACCCTGCTCAGTGCGGAATACAGCGTGAAGCTGAAATAAAATTAAGAATCACTACAGCTCGTCATTTTAAGACAATTTTTTTGAAAGTAATTGTATAAGAAAATGAATGGTTGTTTCATTTTTCCTCATTCGATATCTACTAGTAGTAAGAGACAGGTGTCACTAGCAACAGGTCTGGCCGGTTGCCGAGAAAACGTATTTTATTGCATTTTATTGTGAATTGCTTTAAATTTTATATGAAAGTGATCAACTGGTGACTAACGACTCTTTGGATAAAAATCTTCTATATTACACATTATATCTACCTTTTACCTATGGCTTAGTTTACGTGGTCGAATAATGAGAATTAAGAGTTCTATATTACATTTTAAATTTCGTATTTATAAACCACTCTCTAGTTTGAGTTCGATCCGGAGATGCCAATTTATTTCATAAATTACGCCTCTATGAATATAAAATGGCATCTCGCGATAGATCTCAGACCTATTTATAAATACGAGCCTTAATTAATTTTTTTTGGACGTAAATAATGGATAATAGTGTGTTAGCTGTAAGTCCCCTATGCCTACCTTGACGTGTTTTTTTGACCATAAGAAAAAAAGCGTGAAAGGCAGCGGGAAAAAGAAAAGTTAAATTCATTTATCGAAATCACTTCTAAATTAGAAACGTCTCAAGTGTTATATCTCGACCGCCGGGCCCATTAGAAGGAAAGTAGCAAACCATGTTATTTCGTTCTTATAATATTTATTTATATGTCCTTTAGAGGAGTATTAGTTTCATAATGGACATGTGGAAATTCTATATATATATATATATATATATTTAATGTTATAGAGCTTATCGTTTTACCGTCACGTCTAGATTATAAAGGATAATTGTGGGTTTGAATCTACTCGGGGGAATTCCCAGAGGCAGATTCCACCGGCTTGGCAGGCAGCTACTTAAAAGAATCGTCACAAGAAAAATCACAAATTAAATGGTAAATTATTCCAAAAAAACAAATTAGTAACACGTTTTGTTACTTGTAATATATTTTTTCGTGTATTCAACAATGTTTACTCAGAATGAAATATATAAACTTTAATTTAATGTTAGTCATATTTCGTTTGTAACGACCATTTCAACATTGTTTATTGTATTGTACTCCGTTTCCCTGCGCTTGCGCACGTTTCACGTGGGCGGTTAAATATGAATTAGAGATCAATAACTCGGCACATTTATTATACAAAATATTTATTATTTTTAAATAAAAATCATTGGATAGTTATTGAATAATTTTGTTCAGAAAAGATGATATTTGTTTATTATAAATTTAAAAAATGTAAAAAACATTTTTTTAAAGGAATATTGTGATAAGTCATTTGTATCTGTTCTACTTATAATAAATCGTAACAGATTGTTGTCCTACATGGAAAATATATAGGAAAAAATGTTTACAGTAGCATTTAGTACCGTAACAGTACCAAACACTCTAACATAATGAGCAAAAGTTCACATAGCTTTTGTCTATTCATATGAATCCCCACAGTCGGCCAATTATTAAATGACAAAAAAATCCTGGAATTTACAATTTTAGTAGTAAATATGTCATTGAACTCACTTTTAATAATATAGTAAATTGGGTTTATTTTTATATTTTAGGTATTTAAGTTTTGGTTTTATATTATTTCTAAATTTTTCTAAACGTCCAGTTGTCATTGGTATTTAAATTTTTATTTTATTTTTATTAATTATATTTTTACCAAAGTGAAAGGAAACCAACCGTCCACAATGATCTGAGCTTAACATATTATTTATTGATTATGTACATAGTATGGAGTTTGTAAAAATATTATCAATACAAGTTGCAGGACAATGAGTGATTCTTGTCGGCTCTAGAATGGATGGATTATCTAGGTTATATGAATTTGGTAATGACCTGAATCTGATACAAGTGGTGGATTTATCTGGTAAATGAGTATTACAATCACCACGTACACTTAAAATTTTAATAAGAAAGTCACATACATAAGTCTGAAATTTGCATTTGGACGAATACTTTATAGTCAGCCAGCCAATTTCAATATTTTTTTAATGTAAGAATAATTTGGTGAAAGTTTGGGATCCGGTTGAAATTGAAGAAGTCGGTTTTTTTGTCAAAAAATATAATTATTTAAATAATATTATTATTAAAAAAACAATATCAAGAAACGAAAGCAATGTAGATTGGTAAATGAATAATTATGTAGTACAAGCGGGCGTAACCAAAATTCATTTTTATTAATCGTTTTTGATTACTGACGACAATCATCAGTCATTCTATTTATGTCACATATTTATGTAAATAACATAAGTATTTATAGATATTTTTGTTTGGTTAAATAAAGAATTCGTCTTCCACAAGCTAGTACTTTTAGTAATAAATGTACCTGCATATACCTACATTCTGTTCAAATCTATGCCCTAAATGACCTAGAAACTATTATATCCGACCCACTTCGTAAACTTCGACTGGAACTACAAACACCTATTGTTGAGAAATACATTGAAGGTCGCATTATATTCATAAATCGGGAATATATTTTTTTAACTTTATATTCTATCCCTTGTACGATAGCCAGAGAAAATAAATCCATAAATGCTACGGTTTCTACCTGTTTCGCCTGGTCCACTTTTATCACGATTTTTACAGGAAATTCCTGCAGTATCATTGATACTGTGTTTTCGAAGGTCATCTATGATCTCGAAAGTATATCTTCAATGCGGAATTAGCAGAATTGACTCGGCATATAAAATGTATAGATCACATATCCAAAATCCTAAATACTTATTCAAATTGTCTAGTTTGTACTAACCCTTCAAGAGCCTAAGGTTTAATTCTATAATCATAATGATCTTTTTAATCAAAATAAGAGGGAACTACAAGTACATTGCTCTGTCTTTCTTAATGTATATTTTACTAAGAATGAGTGAGTGTTGAGATGCATCCCTCTACCCATAGGGAGACCTTAATTGACCTTCGAGAATACAGTGTCGATGATCGACGTCAAAATCGAGTAAAAAAAATATTTTTACGTGCTTTTGAAATGAACTACATAAAAAACGAAAATAAAGAAAATAAAACATATTTTAAATGTTTTGCCAACTTGACTAGCTTCTTTATAACAGTTGCTCCAATTGAATTTGCTTTTTAGTAATTCAGACTAAATGGCAACCTCAATAAACACCAAGACACGCTTGAGATAGTAAAATCTAGGTTACTTTTTTATGGTTTTACTTAAGGCCATTGTAGAAAATATAAGACATTTGTTTCGAATTACATTTGGGGGAATACGTAGATATGTATTTATATTAAAATGTTTTTGTTCTTTCTGTTTATACGGAAGGCATCGTTAGAGATTACCACCGCACACGCATTTTTTATTTAATTAAACTATAATAAAATTTATTCCGCCTTCACCATGAATAATAATATCTTAGTGAGTTAACTTGACCGAATCCACAATACCCCTAAAGAATAAGACGTTTTTATGTAAAATTTTAATTTTCTTTCTACACAACAAGTGTTAGAAACTTAAAGTAAACGAATAAAACGATTCGACTCTTAGGAAATAAAACTTTAAAAAGTTCTTTCAACTTTCAAATATAATAATATCTTTTAGTGCCACGTATGTAGGCCATGACCAGCCCCAACTTCCTCTGTAACCAGATGCCAATTCATTTCGGGAATCATTTGTAAATCAAAATTTGTATTGTTTTGTTTATACTGAGTGGACGATAACCTTTTATAACAGCTTCACATTTTTTCAAGAAATAATGTTCTAATCTTTGCATGTTGAATGGCGGAACTCAACACCGCATTACAATCCTAAAATCAAAGCTACTCATGAACATGCAATTTGTAGGAAGTTAACATTATATAGGTATAGTTTATTTTTTAGTCAATTTCTATCAAAATTTCACAGTTGGATTTCTAAGTAAAGTACAATGTAGGTTTAGGTTAGTATAGTTCTGAGTGACTTTCAGTTTAGCTGACAGAAGAACAGAAGAAAATGAAACTGTGAAACATAATACTTACTACACAGCCACTAAGATAGAATGCATTAGTATAAAGTAACATTCAATTGTATTCACTTGTAATGAAATGAAATACTTTAAGTATGAAAGAAACATCAAGAAAGTGGAGACTGTCGTTGTGCACCGCGGGCATAAGCGCGATGGTTGGCGTTTCGATTCCCATTTGGGATATGACTTGTTTGAATTTTCCTTGCTGTGGCAAGGCTAGGATCTTAATAAGACGACGCGACGTTAAGTTCCGTTACTTATCACGCAATGTCTCGAAAAAAAATGAGGAATTGAACGGAACACTAGTTCCTCACTGCCTACCTTGCTATGCGGGAAACATTTTATGTATTTGTCATAAAAAATATGGTAGTACGGACAATGTAAGTACTACGCAATAAAGCTTAAACATGAACCTTTTTTTTACAAGTTATTTATTTTGATTCATGTAGACTCACAGTATATGAAGTGGAGTAGACGGAGTTAAACGTCGTTTTCTACTTTCTGTACAAATGTAACATAAACAGATAAACGCTGAACGAAAAAAATCTTCAGTAATAGTTTTTCAAAATTAGATATTTTTTAATTGTGTCATTCAGGCCTAGAGGCATAAGCGTGTGATTGCACGGAGGTTGACTGTAACACAGGCTGAGGGTTCGCTTCCACTCGAGAAAATGGAATCTATACTAATATAAGAAAGCGGAAGAGTTTGTTTGTTGGTTTGTTTAAGCGCTAAGATCTCTGGATCTACTGGTCGGCCTTTTTTTATCTTGTATGAAAGCTGTATTCTTCAGGAGTGCTTTATAACATTACGGTGTAAGTTGTAGTTAGCCTTAAATATCGAAATAACAATAATTCGGAACGCCATCGAATTGCTTTAAGCGCGTGCGTTGCAATAGGTCTGTACGTTGTATGAGAAAAATATTTAATTTTACTATTTGTAAAAACAGTCTGTGACACCAAGTATCTATGTATCTCTTATAAAAAAGTGACAATAAGGTATTTTGTGACAAGAGTTAATTGAATATTATAAGGTGATATTTAATCGACTTTTATTTAACATGTATATTAAAACTTATGACCGAAAGTCATTCATCATCAAGGAAATTGTATGAAGATAATCTTCGGCCTTTCTAGCATGTAATTTGGACGTATACTTTTCGAGAAAATGTAAAATTAAAATAATTCAACGGTCTATTTACGGTCGCAAGCCTGGATTAGAGTCCCTAGACGTCCTATACGTCATCGGCGGCTAGTGCGCTCCCCGCGGGACTCATACAGCCACTTAGTGTTCAATGTTTGAATGATTGATACTGTTGGCATGCATAATAAAAATAGGTGGTATGCGGGCGAAGCCGTAAGTGGGTCGCTAATATTTAATTTTTTCGCTTTGGTAACAAGGCAAATCCCCCGTTTCAAGACGCAGTGCCTCCAGAATTCGACAGAATGTAGGAAACAAAAGTGCCCAAATGGGAACGAAGTGTCTTAAAATTAGGTTTTCTTTGCAGGGAACCTGCAAACCTAGTGTTAAGACACTATGTCTCTACCCTGCTATGCTATATATATTTTAATAAAATATTTTTGTTATAGAGAACAGAGTGAGTGCCCTTTGAATGTTTTAAAATAAACAAAAGCTTTATAAATTTACACGAGCGTTTTACATAACGGCTTAACGTTTGTTTACAGTATATCTAAACTTATGTTGTAATTGAATATGGAGCAACTCAAATTATTTGAGAAGCATATCTATTTAGCTGAAGATCTTTTTAGGTTGTTAGCTCTAATCTTTTGGTACCAGTTCATTTTTTTTGTGTTGGATAGTCTATTCATTGTTTTTCTATCTTATTAGAGATATTACGTTTTGAATGGCGGGGTTCAACACCGTTTGGTCCCATCAATGGGGGGAAATGCTAAACATTCTAAAAGTAAGTAAATTTATATGTCCAAAAATATACTAAAGATAACTTGCATACCTTTCACATTTGCAAAACCTTATCGTGGCCATGTACCTCATCATCGGACTGTATACGCGTCAGTTGTGGGTTCAATTCTCATTCTGTGGAATAAATATATTTTCATTTCCTCACTCTGGCAACAAGACGTGCGTCACTCAACATGCAGTCTCGAAAATTATGCAGAAAGCAGAGAACAGAGTGTCTCAATACTAGGTTCCCTCAGCCTGCCCTGCTATATGCGGGATACAGCGTGAACCTAATAAATCACTACTAAAAAGGGTGTCAAGAAGCTTTGAGCCTGTAGTGTGCTGCTTGCGTCATCACTCGCCCAGAAATCGATGTATTGTGAACATCTACATATATACTCGCATATAGAGGGCGGTCCGTAGTGTCCTATTTAAACATGATATTTTTAAAATAGAAAATCCTAAAGGTACCGTATTCTAGTTTTATTTATATTATATATTGTCGGTTTTTATATGGAAAATGTTGTTAGGTATAGTTAATTTTGTATTATAATATGATAAAGATTATCAAAAGAAAAAATCTCAATTGCGCGTATATGTTTTTAATTTTATCTCCTGGAATAGCGCATATAACGAAGAAAATTGGAGAAGGACAAAATCTTCCAATAGATTTTTATTTACTTCCTAAAATATAAGAATCGTGTTAAGAAAAAAACGGGTCAAGCGCAAGTCGCGGGTTCTATCGCGGGTTCCATACTAATTTCAAGACCGTACGTCAACGGAAACGTAAGTTATAAAAGTTAAGAAATATCATATGAAATGCGTCAAAAATGTTACATAGCCGCTTAGTAGCTTAATTTTTTTAAGTGTCATTTGATTTCAGCAATTCCCCACACAAATTGGAGAAAAATGACAGAGGAGCAGACGGATATTGGGATACGTGTGGTAGAGTCACGTTGCCAGCAATGGCAACACGCATGGGCAGGATATAGAGAAGACAGATTGACAACAAAGTAATTGATTTTTTTTGAGGTACCCTAAAAAGTTAAAAAAAAATTATTCAAGCTTACAAATAATGCTTAAAATTATTTATTTAATACACCGCGTATGTCATAATTAATCAAATCACGAGAGTGCCAACACGGATTATCATAAAGACGATCGTAATTTTTTACTATTAAAGTATTATATTTCTTTTTATATTTTTTTTGACGCAGTCGCGGCGAACTGACAGACTGTTATCGTGACGGTTGTGGGTTCGATCTCCTCGGGGGGGAATGGTTATATTTACATTAGTTTGATCTCCTTTGGTAGGCGAACACGTTTTTGGTTTGTCCCACAATAAAAAAATCGGTAGAAAGTGAAGAACGATTCTCCGTGCTTGCTTGTTATTTCTTGCTTTCATGTTAATGTTTTTTAGTATTTCGTGTCTTTGTATTTGTAAACGAGTTCTTTTAATATTGATACATACATATGTTAAGTAAATCTATGTTAGTATATTTTTTTATCGCTGTATCCGGCACACAGCAGAGTAGGCAGAGAGAACCTATTGATAAGACTCTCCGTTCCCCACTTTCTGCCGAATTCTGGAAGCATTGCGTGTTGAATGGCAGAACTCAACGCCGCGCTTTGCCTTGGCACCAGAGCGAAGAAATGGAAATATAGATTTAAATAAATATTTCATCTATGTATAGGTTTATTATAAAATTGAAAAAATATAATTGGCTGAAGTACTGGTTCGTATTAGCTTTTTGTGTATTGGATAGTCCATCTGTCGAGAAACAATTACATATACTTAGACCATATTACGTTGAAAAATAAAATAATAATAAATATGAGAAGAAACGAACAAAATAGGGAAGAATCATTAGTATTATTTAGAATGATAATTTTCCACATGACATGTAAACATTTTACATTTAGTGTCAATAAACTCGTGAAGCTTAAGGAAATGAGAGCGCGATCTGTTCTTTAATAACATTGTATATGATGTACGATAATAAGTTTACCGCCTTGGCGCCATGGACTGGTTTGTATTTTTTGATTCTATATATTTTTTATCAGCTTCACGCTGTATCCCGCACACAGCAGGGTAGGCAGAGGGGACATAGTGTTAAGACATTCCGTTCCCCACTTTCCAGCGAATTTAAGGAGGCAATGTGTGTTGAGTGGCGGAACTAAACGCCGCGCCTTGTCTCGACACCAGAGCGAAGAAATGAAAATATAAATATAAGTAAATATTTAATTTCTTCGAGTGGGGATCGAACCCACAACTAGTCGATTTTATAGTAACACTTGGGGCCTTTTTTTTAAAGTGATATTGCAAATGAATTTTCAAAGTGTTATTCAACACTTAAAAAATAAAAATACTTAGTTAGAAAACGAAAATTTGAACGTAGCGGGACTCGAATCCGCGCCTGGTCGGTTTCCAGGAGGCGTTTTCGATTAAGTTTTCTAAATAAGTATTTTCTTTTAAATTTCATTTCTATTTTTCTATTCCATCTGGCACCGAGAGCGTAGCCGCATCTAAATGCAAGTAACATATAAAAGTAGCGCGTTAGGGCCGTCTACTATTGGGAAAACTACCAATATCTGACAGTAAATGTAATTATATTTGGTAACCTATAACGTCTTCACTAAGTAGGTTATATTTTTCCCTTTTCATATTAGATTGACTGTTCTCTTAGCTACAGCTAAGTGATTGCCAATTTTAGTACACTGAGCTCTTTTGTTGTGAAAAAGAAAATTATGGTATTATTTTTCTTTTCAGTTTCAAGTTTTTGTTTAACACAGACAGATCGTTGATTGTCTACAAAATTTTGAGACATTACAATTGCATAATTCATATTATATATTATTATATAATATGGAGGTTAGTCGTGGGGCTTGTCTCCCAATCGTGTTACTCTATGCGCGATCGGTTGTGGGTGGAGTGTGGTTCGATGCCCACTAGAGGAAATGAAATGACTAATATTTTCATTTCTTCGCTCTGGTGTCGAGGCAAAGCGAGGCGTTGATTTCCGTCGCTCAAAACACTGCCTCCAGAATTCGGTACAAAGTGGGAAGTGGAGTGTCTTAAAAAGGGCAAAGGGGGCTTCCCTTTGCTTTTCCTCCGGAATACAGAGTGAAGCTAAAAAAAATATTATAAATAAAAACATTGTACCGCGTGGAAATCGAACCCTCAACTATCTCATACACACTCAGCATCCCAATCCACCAATTGAATCTAATCATAAATAAAGTAACATCGTCCAACTTGGTTTCGCTATATCGTCGGTAATTCCCCGCAAGCTATCCAACTGTCTAACTGCTTTACTGTTTCTGACGTTGTTCAAGATAGGCCTACTTGTTATATGAATTGAATACAGAATTCCAAGTCCAAGAATAGTAGGTTTTAACCGACTGCTTATTACAAAAAGGAGGTGCTTTGGCTAGAACAAAGATTATGATATTAAGGGATAACTAGTAAATATATCGAGCAAAAAGAAAAATAATAAAAAAATTTTTTTTTCCACGACGGCATCCATTTCGAAAATAACAGATTTTAAATAGTACATAGGTATACCAATAACATCACTTATTCTTTTAATTTTTTTTTCAATTTACGTTTTTTCTGCTATGAAATACTTAAACAAAAAGTAAATTGAAAAAAAAAATTGTTCTAAGACTATTTTTTGAATGTTTTCGTTGAATAATTTTCTAAAATGCACTTATAAACTATATTTTAAAGTGTCATGCATACATTATTAGGCATGTAGCTCATTATTCTTGGAAAACGTCCAAGGGTTGTTTGTGGGTTTGATTCCCGCTACTTTAAAATTTTTATGTGATATCTTTATAAGACAGCATTAATGTCTTTTCTTGTATATGTTTAGTTTGGATCTATTAAATAACGAGGTGGTAAATACAAGTCTATGCTAGTTGGGTTATAAGTTGTTTTTAATTTGATGTATTATGTTAAGTAAAACTATTGCGGATAAGTAACAACAAATGACTTCCCAAAATCTCTACGTCAAAGAGAAATAACGGATTTTTCGCTTTGTGGTCCACGCAAACGAATGGCTATATAATTATTATATAAAATTTTATAAAAATGAAATCTTTTTCTTTCCAAGTAATAAAAAATGACAATTTACATAAAAAGCAACGTCTAAGAAGGGTCACGCTCTAGGGGCTTGGAGTGTTCTCGACTTTTCTTTTTACAACGTGTGATAACAATTTATTTTATGTATTATGAATATTTACTTTTAACTTGCGTTACTATTTCGAAAACATAAATATATATCTTTTTAATAATGCTGAATTAAACGCATAGCAAAGTAGGCAGACGGAACCTGGGAACCCAGTGTTAAGTCACTTCTTTGCCATTAAAACACTTCCTTTATGTGCTTTCCGCCATATTCTGGAGGCATATTTATAATTATCTTTGTTAAACAAAGTAAGTGAGAACAAATCTTCATTCGCATGTAAATAGCTCGCGTAGCAAGTTTCTAGTGCACTCCCGTTCAGTGCCACTGACGAGGTGGAGCTCGAGGAAACTTTTAAAATAAAAATTCATTTCAAATTTAAGATTTAAATGCAGTTTTTTTATAATAAAGACTTGTTGTCGCTTGAAGTTTTACTTGGATTTTAGAAAGGAGATTGGTAAAGCCCGTTTTTTCCCTTTCCCTAGACCGTTAAACGACACCACACGGTGATACCAGCGAAGTAGTTTGGTAATAATTGTAATTGTAGGTTTTGAGTAAATGGTTAAAATTGTCCCATAGAGTTAAGCTATGGAACGTTTTGAAATTCACGCGCACAGATTGAACTCTAACTAACCTAGCCCGAAAAATCTAAGAAAAGCTTCACTCAGCCCCGCCGCCGTGCACAGCATGTAGCGGATCCTAGTAATCAATTTAATCAATTCAATTTGTTGTGTTACATACAACATAGATAACCATAATAATATAATCTAAATAATTTTCCCTAAATATATTTAAATATTATCAGAACATTAATCGTCCTCCGGAGGTCGTCGTGGCGCAGGGGCACAAGTGTGTGACTGTAAGCGCGACGGTCGTGAGTTCGATTCCAAATCAGGGGAGTTAAATATTTCAGATTTTCATTTCCTCGTCCTGTCAACCAGACAAAGCGCGGTGTTGAGTTCCCTCACTCTTTACCGAGTTTGAAGAGTTCGGTTTAAAGTGGGGTAAGGAGCTGTCTTAATCAGGACAGACTGTCTTAACACTAGGTTCGCTTTGCCTACCATGCTCTGTGTGGGATACAGCGTTCAGCTAAAAGAAATAGTAAGTTCAAAGCCATAGGTGGGCCGCTAGTGATAAATAAATAAGAAAGAAATAGCAAAAAAGAATACAAATAAGATATATTATATAAATAATTAAATTTCGCTCTATCAAATGTAGCGTGTAAATAAACTTTAAAGGTTAAGTTATTGTGACATTAAAACTATTTAGATTTACTTAAACTTAATCAATTTGGAAATTACAATAGTGTACAATTAATTCAATAACGAACTTTCTAGTTACTTATATAGAGAATATAAGAGTTGCTGTTATTATTAATGTTAGCATATATATGTAATTTAGTGTCAATTTAATGATTATTAGTAGTCTTTGAGTGCGGAAAATATGTTATTTGAATTTTAATAACGATTAATAGAAGTTAAATAGCGTCTGTGCGACGTCGTTAACACGCAACGTCTCGAATTCAGGCGGAAATTGGAAAACGGAGTGTTTTATCACTTTACCTAACGTTTCATATATGCGGTGTATATTGATTTTATGCGGACTGATTGTTATAGGGGCTATAAAAATATATCATCCAAAAATTCAACTCAACATTATCTAACTATCATGGTCATGAGATACAGCCTGTTGACAGATAGACAGTCTCGTTTTTTCTTTGTATATGGGACCCTTAAACAGGTTTGAACCCACAACTGATACAAACACTAAGCTGTCTAGTTAGTAATATTACCAAATTAGATCTTATTGAAGACATTCTCCAAATAAGCCAGCACAATCAGCTTTCGTCATTTGCCTTGTATATAGCTAACCTAATTCCAACTCAATTTACGTAACTTGTCAATTTGCCGAGTTCTTATGATTAAAAATTCTCCTCTCTCCTCTAAGATTGTTATGTCACTATGACCTTCTGACGCCTTTGGAGGAACTCTATAGCATTACAGAAGAGGCACAAAGTGTGACTTTAAACGCGACTGGTTGTGGGTTCGATTCTCACTCGGAGGAACGAAATATTTATTTAAATTTATATTTTCGTTTCCTAGTTCTAATATTGTGACAAAGCGTGGCGTTGGGTTCCACTTAAAATGCAATGCCCTCAGAATTCGGGGAAAAGTAGAGAACGGAGAACTTAACACTCCCTCTGTTTAACGAAGCTCTTTGCGAAGGTTAAGCGAAACAGCGTGTAAACCATGTATTTTTATTTTACAGGAGTGAGACATTGTCTTGAGACATTAATGAGATAGGACGTGGTTAAAAATAGTTTTTCTTTTCTAGTTTCTTCTGCTTACCTATATATGTTACATGTGAAACAGAGATTTTATATGTTAATTTTTAACAAAAAAAACGACTTCTCCAATTTCAACCAGATCCTATATTAAAATTTAACCAAACTTTCACTAAACTATCTTTGAAGTATATCTTAGGCAATAAAGAAAGAATCTTGTAAACGGTTCACCCAGTCAAAAGTTCAAAATACAGTCGAATTGATAACCTCTTTTTCTCACAGAAGTCGGTTAAAAAGACAACAATTAGAGATTTCTAACAAGAATGTAAGAATTTTGACTAAGCTTAAAAAGAATGAGGCCGGTCGTGGCGCAGCGGCACGAAGTGTGACTGTAAAACCGACTGGTTGTGGGTTCGATCCCCACTCGAAGAGATGAAATATTTACTTAAATTTATATTTCCATTTCTTCGCTCTGGTGTCGAGGCTATGCGCGGCGTTGAGTTCTGCCACTCAACACGCAATGCCTCCAAAACTCCGCAGAAAGTGGGAACGGAGTGTCTTAACACTAGGATCCCTCTGCCTAACCTGCAGTGTGCGGGATACAGCGTAAAGCTGATTTAATTATTTTTAATTCTTAAAAAGAATAAGAACGAATGTCTTAGCGATCAGAGAACTAAACCCTTAAGTTCAAATCCTGCTTGTTTATTTTTGTTAGGCTTTCTAAAAATATTTTGTCTAAATTTTTTGTAGTGAAACATTAAGAAAATGTAAAAAAAAAACTACTTTATACAAAAATAACCAATTGTCTTTCTTAAAAGATTTTTAGATAAAGACATTTTGATAAGTTAGAGATTACTAAAATACAGGAAATAAAAATGTTCTATCATAAAAGTAAGTTTTCTCATTTCCTCTACAGATCATATCAGGGTTACGGCTACTTAGGCAGAATTTGTACTTAATACTTAGAGATTTGCATAACAAAAATAACAGCGAATTTTAATAGCTGCACGCTCTACTCCGCAAAAATCAGAGGCAGAGGGACTCTAGTGTTAAAACACTCCGTACCCCACTTTACAATTTTTAAAGCATTATGCGTTGAGTGGCGGAACTCAACTCCACGTTTTGATTGTTACCAGAGCAAGAAAATGAAAGTAATTTCATTCCAACAAGTGAGAATTGAACCCACAAACGTCGTGTTTGTAGCCAGATGTGGTGACGGCGGTCTCTATTAATATAGCAATCTATTAAAATAATTTAAACAGTACATTTACAAGCATTCGTATTTACTCAATCGTTTGTTCCAACAATCTTCATTTGTTTAATTATAGTAAAGTTATTGTTTCTATGAATATATATATATGGAAAATTAATACAATGTAAATTAGTATTTACTTATCTATATTACGAAATTTCAAATTCACAACCACTGTAAACGTGATAGTTCAGGGTTCGACTCCAACTCGGGACGCGGGATAGAGCGTGCTGAGTGGCGTCTTGTTAGCAGGGCGGGGAAAAGAAAAATAACCCGTTATCTGGACTGGGAATCGATCCCACAACCGTCGCGGTTACAGTCCACACGCTGTAAGGGAAAAATATGTAGTATCGAAGCTCCCATTTCCGGCAATAGCGTGGGCAGATGACATCACAAGATAATGATATCGTTGCGAATTATTACAGGGACCTTTCGACTTATTTCGTACAAAAATATATATAATTTTTATATGAATAGCTTCAAAAATTGTTATATGTTGTAATAGAAAAAAGTAACTTTTTTTACCTTTTTATTCGTATTTTCTTTGCATTATCTGTATGTGGTTTTTTTTCAGCTCCACGCTATATTCAACATGCAACAGGGTAGGATGATGGTGCCTAGTATTAAGACACTCCACTCTCTATTTTCCGCACAATTCTGGAGGCAATGTGCGTTGAGTGACGGAAAATGAGAAACAGAGTGTCTTACCACTAGGGTCCCTCAGCCTATTCTGCTGTGTGTGGAATACAACGTCGAGCTGATGGAATATCACTTTAAAAACAATAAAACAACTAAAGAACATCACTATTAATCGCAACAAATAATTGTAAATCGAATACAAATTTGGAGGCTATTTAAATGATTAACTCGTCGCGACTCGGTTATCGCGAGTCGTAAATAATCGAGTTTATCTATTATTGATGCATTACCCGTTCACGTCTACTGTTTTATATCAAGAGTCTAAAGTTATATGTAGATATGCTTAAATGAATATTATAAAATGAAAGAGTTTGTTTGGATGAACGAGCTTTTTTCACAAATTACTGTTACTGTTACAATACTACTAATTACGCATACAGCAGGGCAGGCAGAGGGAATCTAGTGTTAAGACACTCCGTTCCCCATTTTCTGCCTGTTTCTGGAGGCATTGCGTGTTGAGTGGCAGAATTGTAAAATTATTTTCGTGTTTGATAGTCGTTTTGTCGAAGAAGACTTGTAGGCTATAGACCTGCAGTCAGAGTTACCTTGGGCATTTAGTATATGCCATACAAAGATCTTAGTTTATTTCCATTTGAAACCACCATGTTAAATAAAAAATATTTTGTTTTCACGCTGTATTTTTTTTTTTTTTTTTTTATGGAAAAGACACGGCAAACGAGCGTGCGGGTCACCTGATGGTAAGTGATTACCGCCGCCCACGACCCCGTGCAACCCCAGAGGAGCTACAGGTGCGTTGCCGGCCTTTAAGATGGGTTGGGCGCCGGGGCCCGGCATTACCTGATGCGAAACGCAGTGGCATAAAGCCACTACTTCACGCCGGTTTTAAATGCCGGGGGTGGTAATGATCCGGTCGAGTCTGCCCATGCGTGTTGCCATTGCTGGCGACGTGACTCTACCACACGTACTTTAGTCGCCTTTTACGACACCACTAGTACCAGGATGATCCTATTCTAGGCCGGGATCACACGGCACAGAATCTGTATGCCGTACACAACACGGCAGGCGGTCTTAGTGTTAAGACACTCCGTTCTTAATTTGCCGTCGAATCTTGAAAGCATTGCGTGTTGAGTGGCGGCACTCAACGCCGCGCTTTGATATAAATTTAAATAAATATTTCATCTCCTCGAGTGCCACACTTTGTGCCGCTGCGCCATGACTGGCCTCATACAACAACCAAAGATTTTAGTTAATTTCGATTTGACCACGAGAAAGAGACCACGGGGAAACCACAGCACCCATATACTAGTCAGAAATAAACATAACTTACAAAACAAGCTATATATTTAATACAGATTCTATATTACATTTATAAAATCTGAGACAGAAAGCCGTTTCAGGACCAATTCTTTCTTTATCTTACTCCATCCTTTAATTTAGTATCGACTTAGTTCTTGTAGAATGGTTGCGTTCGTTGTCTCGAGATGAGTTTCGGTTGCCAAGTGAAATGTTTCGGGTCATTTCGTCTACACTTTTTAATTTTTTTAAATTTTTTATCAGGTTCACGCTGTATCCCGCATACAGCAGGGCAGGCAGAGGGAATCTAGTGTTAAGACTCTCCGTTCCCCATTACCTGCCTGTTTCTGGAGGCATTGTGTGTTGAGTGGCAGAACTCAACGCCACGCTTTTGCCTTGGTACCAGAGCGAAGAAATGGAAATATAAATTTAAGTAAATATTTCAACTTTATGAGTTTAATATTAAATAATATTATTTGTAGCAGTTTCTCTTAAAATAAGATTATTATAAAAAGAGATTTCAAGATCTCGAGAACGATCTTGAGATGCCATTTTCATTCACACATTATAATCTATGAATGAAAACATCAACTCAAGAGCGATCTCAGAGTTGAGAGCGATTTGTAAATACGAGACAAAGAGCCCAAGTTAACCTTGACAGGAGATAAGTGAAGTACATTCTTAATTTTTTTTAATGTCAAATAACTTACCACTGGTCCATTAAATGCGGGAAAAAAATCGCCGTAAGAAACCGATTACAAATTGATACGGTTACCCAAGTTTATTGTTTCCCATTTTTTATAGTTCTCCACTTTCCTTACTATTTAAATATATTATTTGCTGAGCGACGCAACTTAACGCCGAATCATTCGATGAACATTAAAAATATATTCTTTCCCATTTTTGTACAGTTTATTAAAGATTAATGGCGAGTTATGAGACAGAGATAAATTACCTTTTTGATAGTAAATGATTATTTCAGCTGGTTCACGGAATACGTAAGTATATTGTGAGTCGATTTACTAATAAATGTGTAAACTTACTATATATGAACATAGTTATTAAGAAATTAAGTTTTCTTTGTTTCATAGTTTTTTTATTACTGAAAACAGTAATTACAAAAATTTTAGACACAGGGAACCTGGGAACCTAAAGTTAAGACATTCCCGTACGCCACCATTCGCCGATTTCTCAAGGCATTGCGTGTTGAGAGGAGGAACTCCGCACTTTGCCTGCTTACCAGAAACAAAAATATGAAATATTTAATTTCCTCGATTGGGAATCGAACGCGCAACCTGTCGCGTTTACAGTCCCACGCTTGTGCCTCTGCGCCACTACTGGCCTCAAGCTACAATATAACAATATATATTATATTTTATTAAGAACATACTCCTTTGATCCCTCACGAATTGGATTTTCTGGAAAAAAAAATCCATTCCATTCCTTTACTGTAATATGTATTAACTATCAGGTTTATTAGACACGGGGGTGCGGTGGACGGCCAATATCGCAGAACCACCCTTAATGTCTATTTGCGATGCTTTTAATAGCTCGCCAAGGAATTTAACTTGTGGTGAATTGATTTTCTATTTGGAAAAGAAGTGGATAGTAGTTTTTTAGTATTTTTGGGGATGAAACTATATTTTTGTCTCGTAATATTCAATTACCTTAAACAAAACAACAACCGTTGAGAGACTATTCTCCTCTTTACATGAATTTGGGACAATGCATCTTTAGAGGCGAAACTCAACGCTACACTACACAAGAACGCTATAAGATTTTTAAAGAATTACGCTGTATTACATCGCAGAGTAAGCAGAGTGAACCTGAGAATCTAGGTGTTATAACATACCGTTCCCATTAAGACACTTCCGTTCCCCATTTTCTGTCGAATGTTGGAGACGTTATGTGTTGAGTAGCGAAACATACTTTACGTTACCACAGCGAGAAAATGAAAATATTAAATATTTAATTTCCTCGTGTAGGAATAGAATCCACAACCTATCTGGTTAAGATTAACTTATATTTTTCAATTTTAATTTCTTGTTTTAGTTAGCGATCAATATGTTTCTTGTTTAGTCTGCACCTCTTAATATTTATTACGCCCATCACCAGCTCGAGTGTTCGTTTTGATAAACTTCAGATTACAAAATGAAACTACTTTTATATAGTTCATTTATATAGGTACTACGTAGAAAGTAGAATTTTAGTATATAAGTACTCACTCACTTGTATAGGGGCAAGAGAGGAAACTTTAGAAAGAAAGAACTTTTATTAGAAAATTTAAAAAAACCGGACAAGCGCCAGTCGGGCTCGCCCACCAAGGGTTCCGTAAAAATAGAATAGAGATCTTGAGCTTTTGAACCCTAGGTTCCTTTGAACACTAGGTTTCCTAGCCTAGCAGAGTAGGAAACCTAGGTTTCCTACCCTGCTGTGTGCGGGATAAGGCGTGAAGCTGATTTATTTTATCTTGAGCTTTTTTGAAATTCAGGCTTAGCTTAGCCACAGCCCTTTCATCTGATATCTCACTTGAACTAGCGGCTGTTGCCAAATTACCAAATTATGCCCCCTTTTTACTCGGAAGTACCCTATGAATATCGATTCTCTTGATAGAGTTGAAATACGCGTTTGTTGTTATACAAACGGTCATATCTTTTTTTGTAAGTAGGTAAATGTAGCAATATTTTTTTTTCAGAAAATCATCTGGGCTATAGATATGAGTATATGGTTTAAATTTTACCTTCATATCTCCAAGCGTTTCTGAAATAAAGGCTCTCGACAGGCAGACAGATGGACGCAAAACAGAGTGACCTTGTAAGAGTTCCACTTTTCTTTAAGTAATACGAAATCCTAACAGAATAAAAAAAGTCCACATTTTGGTTTTTTCATTAAAATAAAAAAAAAGAATTTCAAAGGTTATCCTACAATATTGGGTAGTATCGAAAATTTTAGTCGATTGTGCACATAGTACAAGAAAGGTCAGTGGTACGCAGAGCGCGGCGTGAGTACAGAAATAGCGCGTCGAGTGATTGAATATACACAATATTTACTAAGATACTTCCCTTCCTACCGTCTGAATTGTTCGCTCGAATCATATTTTGTTAAATAATCAGTTTAGCTTCTTTTTTAGTTTCACGCTGTATCCCGCAAATAATAAGATGGGTAAAGGGAACCTAGGAACCTAGTTTTAAGAAGTTCCTGTCCCATTAAGACGGGATGAGGCCAATGAATGATATGAGGCCAGTCGTGGCGCAGGGGCACAAGTGTATGCGCGACTGGTTGTGAATAGCGCGAATGGTCGCTCTAGTATCGAGGAAAAGCGCGGCATTGAATTCGGTCACTCAACACACAATGCCTTCAGAATTTGCCGGAAAATAGATGAAAGCAAAAAAAAAAACGGAGCGCTGAAACACTAAATTCCCTCTATTGGGATACACCATTAATCTACATATAGTATACATAAAAAATATGTTTAATAGCAATAAAAGATAAAAATGACCTACAATATTAATTCAGTAAAATGATTATCAACATTTATTATGGCTTCGATGGCGATGTACTAAATCAACAAGCGTAGAGTATCGACGTGTCAAGTATCAGTGTTGTGACACTTCACACGGCGCCACTCGACGCTATCTGCTCCCATATCGGATTGTACATTATAGATTTTTGGTGATAGAATTGATATTAATCAGGATATTGTTGTTGTTCCCTTTTTTTGTAGGACTTTTATAAGATTTTGCCAGTTCATTCTGCTGTTTTCTAAATTAACTGACAAGAGAAGGCCATTGTGGGTACAGTTCCATTCCATACAGGTCCATTCGGATTAATGAATTATTTTGATTTACTCGCTCTGGTGACAAGACAAAGCGCTGCGTTGAGTTCCATCTCTTGACAAATGAATCAAAAATTTTGACGGAAACGGTGTGGGGGACGGTGTGCCTTAAAACTATATTCCTTTGTCTTTAAGTAGTGGTAGCCTATTAAGGCTAGTTTTAAAATTATTTAAAAGTAGAAAACAGTACGACTCAGTATAGAATGGTCTCTTTTAACATTATTACTATTATCTTATTCTTATTGTAATGATTCTCGTCTATACACATATGGACATAGGAATCCCACGCTGATCGGTTCTGCGTTGTCATCATCCATCGGCTTCCCGCAATCTTGAGCGGATTCCGCGAGCATAGTCCGGGTCGTGGCTGCCTCTCGAGAACCTTCCTATCTTAACGGCCACCGGTTGTCAATATCGAGCAATATCGGTAGCTTTTAATGTTCTACGGATGTTCATATTTCATGTCTGTACCATCCCTTATTTGAACTTATTACCGTTAATTCAGAAGCTAACTGCGTCATAATGGTTTTAATTTTAAATGAACAGTAACATACATTACATTTTTTTGTTATCATTTTGAATTAGTGTCATTTCGTGTACCTCTTTCCGGTCCCTGTGAAGTGTTTCCATGTTACAACCTCTCAGGTAACCATGTCATATATTTTTATTATACTTACACATTTATGGACATTTTTATAGTTACGACGTAAAAATATGTTGAAAATATTACACGAAGTACTTCCTTAACAACAACAATATGTAAAACCTTAATTTATTTTGTTTAGCTTCACGATTTATAGCCAGCGTGAAGGAAGTACCAAACGATACGGTTTCTGAATACCTCTTTCGCCTCGTCCATTGTCATAAACTTTTGTATACATGCACTTTGGGGGTCTGCATGTTTTGTCCCCCAGTATCATCGACACTGTGTTAGAACGTCAAAAGATTCTCTCTCTCGTCTCCCTTTGCTCACTTATCAACTTGTCATGCTTGAAAAAATTCCTTACCGATGTATCAATATTAAACGAACTATAGCTTAAACGCCCATCTCTTGAAGTCCGTCCAAATGTCTAAATAATCAATCTATTAATTCACATTCAAAATAGTTATTCAAAATTAATTAACATGACGTAAACAAAAAGAATCATTTCTATACAACTTTTAGTTTTACAAAAATTTATGGACTCAAAGCCGTGCTTGGCCTTGTTACCAAAACGATAATTTTCATTATTTTATTTTTCTAAGTGGAAATCGAATCCCAAAACCCTTACGTTTACAGCCGCACGCTTGTGTCCCTGCGCCACGACTCGCCTCCGCTGGTCGTTATCTAATGATAATAATTATTTTTTTTAATTTATAATCAATAAAAATCATTACTAATATTATAAAACTGGGCAGAATGTTTGGTTGAACGCGCTGAGTTAAATCTCAAGAACTACTAGTTCGAAGTTAAAAAAATATTTCTATTTTGGACTGTCCAATACAAAAATCAAGTCCCATTATCAAGAAAATCGCATACACAATCGTTTCAATGCAGTTCTTTGTTTGCGTTTAGTTACGTAGGGCTCGTAAAATGTGATGTATGTTACTCTTTGTATCTTTTTAAAATTAAAACGGAATATCTTAACAGCGAAGCAACTCTGCGTAGCAGTTGATTACGCAGAGGTGTTATTTACCTAGTATGTGTTAATTGAATTTTATTTAATTGTATTTATGGAAAATATTATTATATATACAGTTATATACAAAATAAATTGTAATTAAAGACTTTTAGATATTTATTTGCTTTTATCCGCAAAAAAAGGAGAAGAATGTTTGGTTCTCTCATATCTATATGGGCGGTAGATACTCGCGTGTGGTTTAAAAAGTAGCCCATACGTTGATCTATAACTTCTCCAGTGAAAGCCCCATAAAAATCAGAACGGTTCTGGAGATCAGCCTAGAGAAACAGATAGACAGACGGACAGATAACATTTATCAAGCGTTTGTTTATTATTTATTATATTATTTATACTGTCGCTATTGTTCTTCCATGCGTTGGCATTGCAATAAATAATACAAAATCAACAAAAACACTGATTTATATAATAACAGAATAACGATCCAATAACTTTAACACGTAACATAAAGATCATTCAAACTTTCAACAACTATTAAACAACGTCGTAAAGTGTTAAAAACGTAGTCATTTCGGCTATTTGTTTATGAGTATTTATCTTAGCTTCCAATGGATTTAAATAAAAATTAAATCAGCTTCACGCTGTATCCCGTACACATCAGGATAGGGAGAGGGAACCTAGTGTTAAGACACTCCGTCGAATTCTGGAGGCATTGTGTTCTGAGTGGCGGAATTCATCGCATACGGAAATGTACATTAAAATAAATATATCATTTCCTACAGTAGAGAACGATCCCATAAGCTTATTTTTGAAATCTTTTTAGTCACACTTTGTGCCCCTGCGCCAGGACTTACCTCTATTCGAGTCTTAACACTTGGTTTTCTCCGCCTACTCTATTATTTGCGGGATACAGCGTGAAGCTAAAACAAATATCCTGGAGTACGTCAGACCCATTATCGAAACTACTAGCCTATACAAGTATTTTTTTTTTAAGAAATAGTATAGGTATCACCATTGCCCTCGCACCCTATTCCGAAATTCAAGGGTTGTAAAAAACGTGACGCAACGTTTCATTGAATAGGGTAAGGATGATTGCACAACTCTGTCGCTATAGATTTATTTTATCTATATAATATATCTATATTGTTATTTTTTGTATAATATAACATGCTGTATCCACTTTAAAAAAAAGCATTTAGTAGTAAAGAGGCCAATCGTGGCACACACGCTCACGGGACTATTAAATCAACTGGTTGTGGGTTCAATCCATTCATCGTCCACTTTTCGCACTGGTGTCGGGGCAAAGCGCGGCGTTGAGTTCCGCCACTCAACACGCAATGCCTTCAGAATCCGGCGGAAAGTGGGGGATGAAGTGTCTTAACACTAGTTTGCCTCTGCCTACCCTGCTGTGTGCGGGATACAACGTAAAGCTGATATATTAGAATTTATTTTCTGTTTCCTTTCTTAGTCACTATAATAATACAACATTATTATCATACTAATGGCTATAATAAATAAATAAATGAATAAATAAATATATCAATAATTAGGTAAAATCATCGCGGAAATGGAAAAAATATTTTTGTGTTGGATAGACCATCTATCGATGAAGGCTATAAATAAGGCTATTTTGCAACACGTTGAAAACTTCAATGATTTTTAGTTATTTTTATTTGACTATAGGAGCAAAGCCGTTAGTAAAATCTAGCAATATATCTTAGCCCAGTTCTAAATATTTTTTCAATACAAACTAAATTAAAATATTTCAGCTCGAACAGAATCTGATTGTCGTCTTCTCGTTTGAGGGGTCGATTACTATTAGGGGGAATAATTTATCTACAATTTCTCGCTTTAGTAATAACACAAACGGCGTTAAGTTACGCCACTCAATACATAAAATTTAGAAAATTTGTCTAAGTTTTTGTAATAAGAAAAATCTTTTTAAATTTTGCGAGTTATGAACCACGTTAACTACACTTTCATATAGAAACATAATTAAAAAGTTGATTTATTAAAATTAAGCTTAGCTTATACACTATTCTATTTAAATTAAATTTTAGGGTTCAAGAAACAAAGTTAATTAAGAAAGACTGGTCTTTAAAATCTCTATTTTTCTATACATTAAGATAATATTTTATGTACTTTAATTTCTACAAGGTGTCGGCCGCAATTTTTTTACTTAGATTCCCTGGAATGAGAAATCCCGTTCTTCCCGTTCCCGAAGGAATTTCGAGGGATCTTTTCTTAGTACTTCCTCTCACTCCCTTATATACCTATATGCCAAGTTTTATATTTCCAATAGTTTCGTCTAGTTTTAGCTAGTTCAGCCTATGCGTTCTCTATTAGTAACGAAACAGCTTATACATATTTTTTTAAGCTTCACACTGTATTCCGAACATAGCAGGCAGTCAAAAGAAACTGGGAACCTAGGACACTTCCGTCCCCCATTTTCCATCGAATTTGAAGACTCAACGCCACGTTTTGCCTCCCTCGAATGGGAATCGAGTCCATCGTCGCGTTTATAGTCGCAAGCATGTACGAGCGCTACGACGGCCTCTATATATACATATTTAGGTAGACATTGAAAGAATGTTAATAAGAAATAAAAGAGCGAAAAGAAGCTTTATCCTGAAATATGGGAACCGCAATGCAGAGATAACGCTTCACAAACAAATGAAATTTCTGTACTTCAAGTAAACGGCCGCTATCAGTTAAATATAATGATTTTGTAAAAAAATGTGTTTACATTTGGGCATTGCATTCTGGCATCAGCCAGAGCGAAGAAATAAAAATATTAATAAATAATAATTAATTATTTTCGAGTGGGTTCGATCACAACCATCGCGTTTCAGTCACATCCATGTGCTCCTGCGCCACGACGGCCTCAAGCCTGCGATACTTGGTACAACAATTTCGCTCATTTCCTCGAGACATCACATGTTGAGTTGCGGATCTCAACCATTCAATTTCCCTTGTTACCAGTGCGAGGAAGTGAAAGCAATATTTTTCCTAGTCGAATGGACATCGAACCTGCTACCGTCGTGTTTATTCTGTGGCACGACGGCCTCAAATTGTTATAAAGTAGAAATTAAAGCAATTATAACAGTTTTAAACTAAATTTTACAAATAACATAGTTTCATCAGAAAAAGCTAACTAAGGGTTGTAACTAATAATGAAACTCGAAGCTCGCCATATAACTAGTTTATTCCTTATTACTGTACAAACATAAAGTTATAAAAAGTTTTTTCCACGCTTATTTGAAATGAGACGTTATTATGATTTATATATTTTTTTAATTATTAAGTAAGTTGAGGCCGTCATGGCAAAGTAGAGGGGCAGTGACGGTTGTGGATTCGTTTCCCATTCAAAGGATTTGTTAAATTCACTTGTGAACGTGAAGTCCTTAAAAAGTGTCCTTAAAAAGTCCTTTTGTAGTTGATATGAACTTATTTACTTTCTTTTTTTTTAATTAATCCACGCCACGCTGTGTCTTGATATACTAAAGTAATATATAGTAGTCCTACTATTTATATTTGTAGGTTGTATGCAAGGCAGAGGGAACCTCGGAACCTATTACGAAATTCCGTCATCATTAAGACTGCCTTTTTCGACGTACCGCTGCGTTACCAGAGTGAAAAAATAAAAATATTAAACATTTCATTCCTCCGAGCGGGAATCGAAGCCAAAACCCATGCACAACGACAGCCTCAAACTCCTCTATTATAACAAGTAAATAGGCAAGTAAAATATTATAAAATAGTTATATGTATTATTAAACAGTAATAAAATATTACTGTTATTATTAGAACAAAACGATCGAAGAACAAGCGCTCATTAAATCGGCTACGGCTAGGTTTATTGTGAATTCCTGTCTTTACGACTTGTCGCGTACTATATGTAGGTATGTCTGTTGTTACACTATTTATTAAAAACATTAAGATAATGTTGCTAAATTGCAAAAATGTCGTGGCGGGAATGTGCGACGGTAACATAACTGTTGTGGGTTTAAAGCCCGGCGTTGAGTTCCGCTTAACACGTAATGCATCGAACAATAGGGTACGGAGTGTCTTAACACTTTTTCCCTCTGCCTACCCAGTTGTATGCGGGATACAGCGTGAAGCTAATTTGATTTGATGTTGCTCAAATAATGAGAAGTGTTAAATGAAGTGATTTGCCTCTTAATTAGCTTATATACATATATTTGTTGTTGTTTTTAATAAAAAAAATAAACTATTTTATTTCAAATCAGTTAATTACCTATGTATCAATATATAATCGTATACGTACTTGTCCGTCCAGAAATGCGTAAATTTCCATATAAAAGCTACTGAATGCCTTTGATGACTTAAACGGTTCGCTCAGATAGAATGTATTGCATGTAAACCAAGAAGGATCATCTCTATACGATTTTTAATTTACAAGAAATTTGTGAACAAGCATACAAACAAACAAGCAAATCGCTATCGGTAAATATATTTTCTTAGTCTTTTTTATGCCCTTTAAATATAGTATTAGGTTTTATATAAATATATCTATGTAGATATGTTTATTTGTATAGAGCTAGTGGAGTCGTAAACCAAAATTAGGCGTCAGGGCGTCTGTTGTGTAATGTGAAAATAGGTCAGAGTTAATTCATTTTTACACTATTACATATAGTAGGATATATTTCTCATTTAGTATAAAAAATATTTGTTAAATTTGTAATATTGAGGCTATTTTGGCCTAGTGGCACAAAGGTTTGACTGTAAATGTGGTGATTGTGGGTGCGATTCCCATTCGAAGAAATAATATTTGCATTTCTTCGCTTTAACGAGGCAAAGAGTGGCGTTGAGTTTCACCATTCAATAAGAAATGTCTCGTATCTCGAATGTAGGGAAAATTTGAGTACGGAGTGTTTAACACTAGGTTTTCTCTACCTATTCTACTACCTGAGTGGGAGAGTGGGAATCTAACCCATAACAATTGCTAACTTATTAACATGAAAATCACGTGCAAAACATTTTTTTTAAACTACAAAATATAAATACCCACACACACACACATACAAACTATAGAACACTAGCTTATTACAGTCTCTATCCAATTATATCACGCGAGTGAACACGTGGGAACAAAAGTGAACAACGTCGGTCTCATCCGGGTAATCCCCGCTAAGCTTCTTAAATCTCAGTTAACGTACTATCGACATGGAACCCTTTAATTTTTCATGTAAATTGTAAATTTTCGGTAAAAAATAATATCGATATTAAATATTGACCATTGACAATATTAAGTATTTCATTTCCTCGAGTGGGAATCGAACCCGCAACCTGCCTCATTTACAATCACACGTACCGTTGTGCCACGGCTGACCCCAGACTTATTATTCTATTAATATTAATAATACCACCATTACAAGATTTAAGCCAATAAAAACACGTTTTACACAATATATTCCATCATTACAGAACGAACACACGTGACTCAAGGCTTATTGTGATAAAAATACGCTATAAGTTACATATTGTATACACGAATAGTATTACTAATATTAGATCATTGTTTGTGTTTCATTTTTATAATATTTTTCTATTTTTGAGGCCATTCGTGGCGCAGGGACTCAAAGTGTGATTGTAAAACCGACTGGTTGTGGGTTCGATCCCCACTCGAGGAAATGAAATATTTATTTACATTTATATTTTCATTTCTTCGCTCTAGTGTAGAGGCAAAGCGCGGCGTTGACACAAGTTGAGTTGTGCCACTCAACAGGCAATGCCTCTAGAATTAGGCAGAAAGTGGAGAATGGAGTGTTTAACACTACGTTCCCTCTGCCTACCCTGCTGTGTGAGGGATATAGCGTGAAGTTGATTTTATATTATTTTTTAGTTTCCCGCATCACTTTTATATATTGAGCTTCACAGTGTATCCCGCAAGCAGCGGAGTAAGAAGAGAAAATGTTATATAACACATTCAGTGTCCCATTCAACACCCAATTTTCAGGAAATTGCGTGTTGCGTGGAACTCAACGCCACGTTTCGTCTTGTAATTGGAGCGAGAAAATGAATATAATATATTGCCTTGAGTGGAAATCGCAACCATAAACGTCGTTTTTACTATATGTACTTGCTTTAACGCCACAACAACCTCTACATAAAAAATAGAGCTCTAATTAAAAAAAAAGAAAAAAAATCCAGTTCTCGTTAATTATTCGGTTGAGAGCCCAAGTTGGCTTACACATAGGTGAAGAGTGGCGGAATTTAACACCGCGCTTTACCTCGTTACCAGAGCGAGGAAATGAAAATATTATATAGTTCATTTCCTCAAGTGGAAATTGAACCTACAACCTGCGTTTACAGTCGCAAGCTTATAAACCTGGTCGACGACTGGTCTCAAGAAAAATATTTGCTTTAAATATACAAGTTTCGATTATGGATTTCAATTTCAGATGTTAAATTAGAATGTCTTGATCTTGTCAATAAAGATAGAAGGTAAATATATCTCTGAAAAGCGCGAAGCTACTTAAATTTGAATTAGAATGTCAAAGCTTTTGAAATGTAAATCGAAAATGTTATTACTTGACGACGGCTTCCTATATTTCTTTGCGTATATGTTATATGAAATTTAAATTAAATACAAACAACATTTTAACAATTTTATAGGTTATTCCCGCATACTAGTATATGTTTTATCTTGCATATAGAAAGACAAGAAGAATCTAGGCTTGTATCTATAAAACGCTCTCAAGTCTGAGATCGATCTTGAGATGCCATTTTCCTTTAGGGTCAGGGTGTCGTAGTAGTGTTCTTTTTTCTGGTACTTTCCCGAATTCGACATATTACGTGTTAAGTGCCCATCACATCGTGCTACAACAGCACAACTTCTGACTTTAAATGCGAAAGTTACGACTTCGATTTTCGTTCAACGGAATGAATTATTTTTATTTCCTTTGGCTAGTATAAAGCACGGCGTTAAGTTGCGTCTCGAAAACGGAAAGCGGGAAACGGAGTTTTTTAACATTGGGTTCCCTCTGCCAACAGCGTAAATTTGATGGAAACAAATGAGGATCGAACCCACAAACATCGCGTTTAGTCACACACTGTTCCACGATGAACTCCTATTTGATGTTGGACCTGAATATATTTATTTTACTATTTCTCGATGATCTTTGTTTTGATAAACAACTTTTTACATGAAAGACATCAATAAAATCTAACTTTTTTAATTACTTTTTTATTACTATCTGTGAAATCGGAAACAGATAATAAAATGGTTTATTCGTAATCGATTTAATTAGCCGCCAAAAATTATCGATTTGCGTATTTGTTTGTGATTGATCGAAATTTTGTTTTTTATCTGTGGCATTGAACTTTTTACTGTATACTCCAGTAGTGGCAAGCTAGGAACGTCATATCTTTTAAATATTATTTTCATAATACCACATTTACCTGCGGCTTCACCCGCAGAGTACAGTAAGTACCGTAAGAGTGACATGACACATTAAATGTCTCAACTGCCCACAGGTATTTTATTATACAGATCCAGCATGTTCGAGGCCAGTCGTGGTGAAGGGGCACAAATGTATAAGTCTGTGATTCAATTACAACTCGATGAAATGAAATATCCCTTTAAATTTATATTTTCATTTCTTCGCTCATGTGTAAAGGCAAAGCGAGGCGTTGAGTTTCGCCACTCATCGCGCAATGCCTCTGGAATTCAGCGCAAGGTGGGGAACACTGGGTTCCCTCGGCGTACCCTGCTGTGCGCGGAATACAAAGTGAAGATGTTTATTTTTTTCATCCTAGCAAAGCAAATAAAGGAAACAGTAAAAAGAAAGTTAGTTGCATTTTCCAGCTCATTTATGCCACATTTTTGATTCCAACTCTACGAAATATTTTATATTTTCATTTTCTCGCTCTGAGTCCCGCCGCTGAACACGCAATCCCTTCAGAATGTGGCGGGAATTGGGAAAACAGAAGTGTCATAATGAAAACGGAGTATCTTAACACTAAGACCCCATGTTCCCTCTGCTAACCCGTACCCATAGAACGTAAATATAGAGATTTTGTAGGCATCTCCTGAGATATTCCAAAAAGTGCAAATACGTCATTGTTACACCAAATGAGTGCTATTGTCTTTTGATCAATGTATATTATAAATAATTTAGGCGCAACTTCTGAATAAATACTGCATGAACTGTAGTAACAGTATGGCAACAACATAATTACAGAATTTGTTTAGCTCTATGATTATTATCACAACAAACAAAATAAATAAAGGGATAGTAAAAAAAAATTAACTATATACGAAAACCAATACATAAACAATTCCCCCTTTGCTGTACACAAACATATACCTTGATATACAGGGTAGCCAGATGTAAACTAGCCCAAAAACGCTCTGATGTCCCACTTTCTTCGCTTCCATCTCCATCTGGTGACGCTGTAAAGACCATCCCAGGTCAACAGCTATAACGCCAATTCGAAAAAAAACTTTCTCCCCATTTTTCGAGTTGTTGCGTGATGGTTGCGAAGTTCAACGCCGCGCTTTGATACATTACCAGAGTAAACCCGAATCCACAACCACAGATTTCAATAATACTCTAATATACCAAATAACTGAAACTCCAGATGTCTGGTCACCCTACACCTTTGGCAACGTACACCACATTAAACGGTGAATCAACAAACAATTGTTCCGAAATAACGTGGTGCTAGCAAAGAGGAGTTTCGGGGCCGGACTATAGGTATAGCCGTATAGCCCACTAGCTGTCTGTCAACGGGCTTTGCTTGAATTGATCGTAAATTATTTTCTATGTTATACATGCTGTTAATTTAATAGTTTTATAGAGATTTTTTTTCGTGTATAATTTTTATTATTGTTTTTTTTAGCAACACGCTGTACATAATAAGCTGGGGAAGAGAAGGGGGAATATGGTAACACAAGGTATGTTAAAATATTCCGTTCCCCTTTAAAAGGCACTAACGTTCCCCGGTTTCCACCAAGTTATTAAAATTAAAGCATTGCTTATTGAGTGGTGGAACACGACGTCGCACTTTGCCTTATTACCAGAGCGAGGAAATGGAAATATTAAATATTTAATTTTCCCGAGTGGGAATACAGTCCCACGCTTGAGCCGTGACTAGCCTTTATAAATAGATAATGAATTATTTGATACATTATAATCTTAACAGTATTATAGACATGCGGAATGTTGCGGGAATCTGACATTTTGATCTATGTGTGTTATATTTGTGATTGATTAATTTCGGTTGAAACGTGAAAGTTTCTTTTGGTTTAGTACTTATTTTCAATTTTATTTATTCCGCAGAGTAGGCAGCGGGAACTTAGTGTTAAAGCACTCCCACTTTCCACTGATCCTTGTAGGTATCACGTGGCGGGACTCTAATAAATGATGATTATTTCTCCCAAGTTGGAATCGAACCCATTATAGTCATGTTTACAGTCACGCTTGTGCTACTGCGTCACGACGGCCTCTCGATACGTAGGCATATGTAGATTTGACCTCGAATGTACAATATGGAGTTCATCAAATATTGTTTATAGCTTCATAAAAGGTTTACTTTAACTTCAGTTAACATTTTAAAACGGTAGTGATGATTTCTAGGAAGATATTTGACAGAGTGTTTATTTTCTCCTTGATTAGGTTCAATTGAATTGTATTGTTAAAAATGTTGTCGTTGTGTATCCCGGATTTAAAAGAGTAGCCAGAGGAAGTCTAGTGTTAAGAACTTAAGAAATTCCGCTCTCCTTACCGCCGAATTATGGAGGCAATGCGTGTTGAGTGGCGGAGCTCAACACCGCTCTTTGGCCTCGAAGAGCAAAGAAATGAAAATATTGAATATTCAATATCGTCGAGTGGGAATTGAACCCACAACCTGTCGCGTCACACACTGGTGCCTTGAATTGTACAGTTTTTTATAGTAATTATATATCTCCTAACAAACGAATAACTGTCCGAAAAGGATAGATTTATATGAAAAACAATTGAAAATAATTAACAATGAAAAATAATCAGAACAAAATTAGATATAATATATAAGTACATCCACTTTCGTGTTCTAACTAGTTTCTAGCTCAGGAAGAAAATGGAGAACAGAAATTTTGACACTAGATCTCTAAGATAAGAAAATTAAATATCCCAACACCGTAAGTTATCTAAATTAGACAAGGTGCGGTGTTCAGTTTCACGACTCAATCTGTCTTAATGGATAAAGGAAATGGTACAATGGCTTAGAATTAAAAGACCTAGAATTTAAATAAGGAAATATTGTGTAAAAGTAAATTTGTTTATATTTCAAAAATAGACATCAATTCACACGCACGTAGTCTCTATTTTTGGAATATTGCTGTATGCATGTACATATGGGTGTACTTAAAAATTAACCAATTGCTTGTATGTGCTCTGGAAATCGTCAAAAAACGTTTTTTTTAAATAATGAAAGTACTTAGTAGTATTTTATTTTTGACTTCACACAGCGCATAGCAAGGTGGATAGGCAGAGGGAACCTGGTGATCTAGGGTTAAGACACTATGTTCCACACTTTACACTTTAGGCTTTAGACGTATGGATGGATCTTAACGATGTGATTTGTCTCGTTATCAGAACAAGAAAATGAAAATATAAAATATCGAACCCCAACCTGAGGTGTTTGCAGTTCCATGCCTTTATTTCTGTACCACGACTGGGCTTAAAAGTCATATTTATGTTTATACAAAATTCTGACGTAAAATTAAACTTTTTGTAGTCTAATCAATTGTTTCACCGATTTTAATTCTGTTTAAGATCATTTTTATTTAGCGTTTTAAATTAATACTGTTTTCTTTATTTTATAGTTGCCTTACCTGAGGAAAAGCACAGCGTTGTGCGCCGTTTCACAGCAGTTGTACTTTTTCACAATAGACTTTATGAAATATCCTAAATCGATATTTCTTTATAGAAGTGCTTATTTGGAAGAAATCTTTGTAGAACACCAAAACAACAGGAAACGGAAATGATGTCCATAAACTCATTTATTGTTATCTCTATGTTCGTAGCTCGTAATAATCGTAATAAATATTACGGAATACAATTTGTAAATAAATTATTTAATATTTTTTGAAAGATATACAAAGTAAGTTCTCGCTTTTTGCTGCATAAGTAGGCATCGAGAAACTTTTTGCCACTATTCTGCCACTATTTTTGACACTTTTGCCACTCTGTCCTTGGTTTTCCACTCGGATTCGAGACATTGTGAGTTATGTGGCGGAGCTTAACGCTGAGCGTGACCTGCGATGTGATAATCTATATGTAAATTTTTGTACAGCTTCACACTTTACCCGTAAATAGTATTTTGTCGCCGCATTTTGTCTTTCCATAGCAGAGAAACGAATGAAATTATTCCCATAATTGCGGAGTGGTAGTTGGTAGTTTTAAGTAATAATAACGCCTTTAATTTTTAATAAATAAACATTTAGGCCCAAAGTCAATAATAACGTCACATTGTAAATAACAAAGTTTCTTTTGTTTTAGGTCAGACTTAGAACTAGTATAAGTAAAAGGAAACGCTTGTTGATTATAGAATGGAATGGATGGGATAATAGAATGGAAGTCTATAATTTCTTTATTACTTTATAAGATTTTCATATATTGACTGGATTCATTAATAGATAAACGCTTAAATCTGTTTTTTTATTTTTCTTTTTTCTCAGCATCACGCTGTATAAGGCATGTAGCAGGATAGAGAAATGGAACCTGGGAACCTCCTGTTAAGACACTCCATTGAGACAATTCCAATTTAATATTAAATTCCATTTTTATAATAATCTGATAAAATCTTTTGTCATTAGTTATTGGAAAATAATATTTTGTGTCCAGGTGTGAACCTTGTGGCACACCCGAATGAATTTTAACTTTAAAGCCTTTAACCACCAGATTGTAAATAAAATATGTATTTTAAGAGAGTCAAAGGGAGACCTCGGTCGCACACACAATGTCGATAATATCAGAGGATGTCGTCTAAAAGGTATGAAATAATAAATTTTCCTTTTTGATATTATTTTGATAAAAAAAAATTTCCTCGACTGGGAAAGGAACTTACAACCAACCACATTTAAGTCACACGGTTGTACTCTGCGCTACTACTGGCCTCAAATAAAAATTGGTATTATATTCTTTTATATGAAAATCAAATCAGCTTCACGCTGTATCCCGCACACAGGTAGGCAGAGGGAACCTAGTTTTAAGACACTCCGTTCCCCATTTTTATATAAACTTCAAAATTAAGAATAAGTGTGAAAGAGAAGACAGCAAAATAGAAAGTATATATTACGTAACGTTAATTAGATATAAGCATAGATATGTTTCCACTCCCAGCAGGGTAGGTAGAGGGGCCTTAGTGTCACGACACTCTAACCGTCGAATTCTGGAGGCATTGCGTGTTCAATGGCGGAAATCAATACCGCGCTTTGTCTCGACACCAGAGCGAAAAAATAAAAAAACAAATATTTAATTTCCTTGAGTGGGGATCGAACTCACAACGCGTCGCGTTTACAGTCACTCACACATCGAGCACTTACGATATGTCATAATGTGTCGTCATACACTAAAAGCTAGTCAAAAGCCAACGTAAAATATAATATATAATTGATCGATACCAGACAGTTACTGTCATCGTTTTACTGAAATGTCCCAAAGGAAAGTAATTAGTACTACTGTACGCAAATTTTTTTTGGGTCTGTAAAATTATCATTAATTTTGTAAAAGAATTAAATATCGTATATTTATTCTCATTAGATGTGTTGGTTAATTTCGATGGTGTATTCATTGATTACTTTCACGATTTTTTTTTACTTCCACGCTGCATCCTGGTCATAGCAGAGGGAACCTAGGGTTAACTTAAGATATTTTGTTCCCTTCCATCCGTAAAATTTACGGGGCATTGCATGTTGAGCGATTGAACTCACACCGCGTTATCTTATTATCAGAGCGAGGAAATAAAAATAACTCCTTCCTGCTGGCGGGAATCGAACTCACAATCGACGCATTAACAGACAAACGCTATTCCCCTATGCCACGATGGCCACTTAATACGCAAAATATCGGAAAAAAGAGTGTCCTGACTCTAGGTTCTTCCTCCTTTCTCTGCTATATGGGATATAACACAAGCTGTACAATAGTTAGAATGATATGTTTATTAATTTAAATGTGATTTAACATATGGGCAAAGGAATATAGAATGCCATAGAGAATAAAGTAATAACATTTTCGATTTACATTTTAAGAGCTTTATTTATTTTAAGAGCATTAACGATAACCTCATAATTTACTTGAATAAATAACATTACGAGATGTGATATATAGGCATAGCGCAGCGTTGAGTTTCGCCACTCAATATGCAATGCCTCCAGAATTCAGCGAACAGTATAGAACATAAATATCTTAATGGGAACGGAGCGTCTCAAAAAGAAGTTCGCAGGTTTCTCTGCTATTTATATCGGATCAGGGCAATTTTATCAGTGCTATAATACAATAGGCGGAAAATCAGGTTAATGATATGTGCTTTGAACATGTTAGTCAAATTTTATTGTTTATAAAAAAATATTATTAGTAAAAATATTACAAAAAGTAAAAAATATAAGTATATTAGATTATTTTTTGAAAAGACGTAAACTCTATCGTAGAGGTGGTCCCACGTAAATAATGTAATAATATTATATGGTAATTGTGCCAGCACTTAGAAAAAGTCTACAAAAATCAAAATTCATAAGATATGAAGATGATGTTTTGATCGTTCCAACTATAAGTTACATTTAGGAATTCTTACGCAAAAAATATGGTATTAATTGCCTTTTAAACGTACAACTCGACAGACAAAAACATTTATAAAATATATCTACATATATTAAAATAATATAAAATAGAACAAAAAGAAAATTTTATAAGAGCTAAGATTATAAAATCGATGTTAGACATCGTTTAAGCACCAAATAAGTATATCTCGGCCTTACAGCAATACTAGTCCCTTTGTAGTCGGCTAAGCCCCCTCACGTACATGTACACAGCTTTCGGGGGATTATATTGGGTTATATAAGTATGAGATTCAGTGAATAATCTTTCATAACTCCTAAATATACTGACGTGTACTGACATTGACTGACAATATTGAGGTTTGTTCAAAAGTCAGTTTAAATAACTTCACACTATCTACTGTTTACTTGGCAATTAAAGAAATGAGATTGTAAATTATTAATGATGCACAGTTTTTCGTTGTTTTAATCGACTTCAAGAAACGTGTCTCAATTCGAATCAATATAAATGACATGAAACAAATATATTTTATTGGCTAAAGCATATCTGACACAGTCAAATTTGTAAAGGCTACTCTCTCTTTGTCTAATGCCTGTACTTGCAGCTGTCGTCTGTCGTGGCGCAGCGGTACTGCATCTGGCTATAATAACGACGGTTGTGGGTCCAATTCCCTTTCATGAATAAGCTTTCCCTTATTCCTATATCCCTTTCTCTAATTTAAGTTTACTTATTATTCTTTTTCGGCTTATTTTGATCATTTAGCTTTATTATTTCTTACTAACTCTATTGAAACCTGAAAATAATTTCATAAATATATTAAATAAATATTCATATAGTTAAAGTGGGTGAAGCTGTGCTGGTTAACTAGTACATATATAATATTATTGTCAGTAAAAAAAACATTGTAGGATATACCCATATAAATTACTTCAAAATATGTATGTCCCATACATACAAATGAATGGGTTCCATTAAGATATCGTTTGACAGCTATGACACGGATATATGTAATATTTATGTTTGTATGTATATACATATGTATATACCCTCTATACGTCTGTCATATAATTTCTCGTAGGTACATACATTGTGATTTAATATAGAATAAATTACCATATGTAATAGTTGGAAACCAGACATTGTGCCTCGGTAAATTCTGTCGCTTAACATTTTTTTCAGATTCACCCTATATCCCACATGTAATAGGGTAAGCAGAGAGGGCCTAGAGTTCAGCCACTTAGCTTCTCACTTTCCCGCGAATTCTGGACGCATTGCTTGGTAAGTGGCGGAGCTTAACGTCGCTGTTTTCCTCAACACCAGAAAATGGAAATATTAAATATTTCATTTCTTCAATGGCTTCAATCTTTTCTTATTTGTTCTTATCTGTTCGTAATTTACATGTCTTCTTGCCGTGTGTAATTAAATGTTTATTTAAATTCCATTTATTTCTGCGATTTGGTGTCGAGGTAAAGCGCGGCGTTGAGCTCCGCCAATACGGAATGCCTCCAGAATTCGCCGTTCCCTCCACCTCCAGCAAGTGTGCGGGATGCAGCGTGAAGCTGATTTAATTTTAATTTAACTTTTTAATTTAAAACATATCCCATTTTCTGCACTGAACGAATGCAATTTTCATAAATACATACATAGTGCGCCTTTGGGAAATGTAACTGAGTGTACTCATACGGAGTATATCGATCGCCCTCGCCCAGACGAGATACGCTGATAAAAAAATTAAATTCAGTTATTCTATTTCTTTTTTATGCTTATTCTGTATTCCGCACATAGCTGTGTAACCTAGGGAACCTAGTGGCGAGACAGTTCTGTTCGTCATTTTCGTGGTACAGTTACTACGAAACACAAAACCTGTCATATTTAGGCAGACTTGTGACCATTTGCCACGACTGGCCTTGGATAGTTGGATAGCATAAACGTAGCCCTTGCCATTTAATTTCTTACTTTATGTCAGTTTTCTACCACATTAAGAATAATAATTTTGAAAAAAAATTGCATTTCCCCAATAGAAATCAAACCCACAACCGTTGCTCACATCGCCAGCGCCACAAGGGCGCTAAAGCATGCATCAATAAAAATAATTGGTTCCATGAATATGATTCACCTTTCTATTGAAATATATTCGGTATATCAAACGCGATACATCGTTCGAGTGCTGCGGGTTAATATATCGCGCTCGAGTGTTTGTATTGACCAAAACGTATATAGAAATGAACATCAATTTATTGTAATTATTTTTAAATTATGAATTTTGAAAATATTACAATCAATACATGATGAGCCCAGTTGTGGCACAGTGTCTGACTGTAAACGCAGCTGGTTGTTGGTTCGATCCCCACACGAGGAAATTATTTATTTAAATTATATTTTCATTTTTTTGTTCTGAGGTCGAGACCAAGTGCGGTGTTGATTTCCACCACTCAGCACGCAATGCCTCCAGAATTCGGCGGAAAATGAGATACGGAGTGTCTTAACTCTAGGTTCTCTATCTATATAGGATATCTGCTGGAGGATGTGTAAGGAAAGTATATAAGCACGCTGCGCACAATGGCTGTGGGTTGGATTCTTATTAAAATATATATATATATATATATATATATATATATATATATATATATATATATATATATATATATATATATATATATATATATATATTTGATTCAATCATCCGATTTTGGTAGGACACGCCATGGCGACGATGTGATCTAATCAACACGGAATGTCTCGTTTTAGAATTCTACTTGGAAATTGAAGTACATATTGCAGCGTTGAGTTCCGGCATTCAATACATAATTTTTAAAGCTTAAAAATGTAAGTGGCGCTCTGGTATTTCACCATTCCACACGCTAAGCCTCGAAAATTCGTTAAAAAGTGGGAAACAGAATGTCTTAACACTAGGTTCCCTCCCTATCCTGCTATGTGCGGGATACGGAGTGAAAGTAAATAAAATAAAAAAAATAGTCACAACTTTTATTATCAAGCCCCACAAAGCTAAAAGTGTGTAGCTTTTATGACGCACTTAACATCGGACTAACAATTAATTACGTCCCATAAACTTTTATACAAGCGCGATGTCATGAATAGATAATCTATGTATTCATTATAAATATGGAATATTACTGAACTTATATATATTGTATAGGAGATACAGTGTTGAATGTAAGCGCAACGATTGTGAGTTCGATTCCTATTCGATGGAATGAGATTATTTTCATTTCCTTGCGGCAACAAGAAGAGGCAATGGGAGTTAACACACAGGTCTTGACAATGTGTTAAAAGTGGGGATAAGAAAGTCTTGACACTAAAATCCATGCAGGTGAAACTCCCATATTCGGGATGCGACGTAAAGTTAAAAATAAAATAAAAAAAAGTAGATGAGGCAGAACTCAACTTCGCGCTTAACCTCGACACCAGAGTGAAGAAATGAAAATATAAATTTAAGTAAATATTTCTTCTCCTCGAGTGGGGATCGAATCGACAAATCAGTCGGTTTTACAGTCACACTTCGTGCCGCTGCGCCACGACTGGCCTCACTCACGTGTTTTATTTTTATTTATTTATTTTATGGAAAAGACACGGCAAACGAGCGTTCGGGTCACCTAATGGTAAGTGATTACCGCCGCCCACGGCCGCGTGCAGCACCAGAGGAGTTACAGGTGCGTTGCCGGCCCTTAAGGTGGGTTGGGCGTCGGAGCCCGGCATTACCTGATGCGATACGCAGTGGCATATGATGATCCGGTCAAGTCTGCCCATGCGTGTTGCCATTGCTGGCGACGTGACTCTACCACACATACTTTAGTCGCCTCTTACGACACCACCAGTACCAGGATGATCCTATTCTATGCCGGGATCGCACGGCAAATAATATCATTACACATAAAAGCTTAACATACAATAAGATAAAAAAATTAAAAAGAAATTTACAGTCATATATATATATATGTGCCTTTTAACATAATTTAATGTCGTATCATGAAACCGGAAGCTCACCAAAAGACGAGGAATGATAAAGAAGAACAATAGTACGCGGCGTCACAACATTTTTTTTTTTTTTATGGAAAAAGACACGGCAAACGAGCGTGCGGGTCACCTGATGGTAAGTGATTACCGCCGCCCACGGCCCCGTGCAACCCCAGTGGAGTTACAGGTGCGTTGCCGGCCTTTAAGATGGGTTGGGCGCCGGGGCCCGGCATTACCTGATGCGAAACACAGTGGCATAAAGCCACTATTTCACGCCGGTTTTAAATGCCGGGGGTGGTAATGATCCGGTCGAGTCTGCCGATGCGTTTTGCCATTGCTGGCGACGTGACTCTACCATACGACAGAAAATTGTGATCATTAAATAAATTATAACAGTCCCGTATACGTACGCTTATAGTATACTAATAATATTAAGCTTGTTTGTTTGAACGCTCTTATCTGAGGAACTACTGGTTAAAATTAAAAAAAAAATGTATTGGATAAACAGATTTCTAGAGGTGTATATATTTGTCGAGCTATATTACATGAAATTTGTTGTTTTATGAAGCCCGCTGTACCTACGGGTACAGTGACGTCTCGCAAGTTTAATTAATTTCTAATGAGCCATTAACTAATTCTTAAATAATAATATTATGTTGTAAACCCAAAAAAGGTTTGCTTATATAAACCTGTTATTTATTTATTATATTAACAGTGTTACAATCCAAAGAAAACATATCGATTTATTACATCGGCATTCGGTACTGAAAGTGAATTTAAACAATTTTGTTTTCTTGTGTTGTAACTAAACTGATTGTTATTAGAGCTGGCATATACGCCTGTAAAGGTGATGGTTGTGGCTTCGTTTTTCATTTGGAGAAATCATAAAAATTATTTTTATTTACTAATTCTATAGCGTTGACTTGAGCAGTCCCTCTGCTGATCTACCTAACGCCTGAGTGTTAAGAAACTCTGCTCCTATTATAACACTTCCGAATTCTGGAGTCATTGTGTGTTGAGTACGGAACTTAGCGCCGTGCGTTGTTACTAGAGCATAAACTGAATGAAAAAAATAAGGCGTCGGAACACAAGCTAGCGAATGTAATCGCGACAGGTTATGGGATCGATTCCTACTCGAGGAAATGTATTATTAATATTTCCATTTTTTCGCTCTGGCACCAAGACAAAAGCCCGGCGTTGAGTTTCGTCACTCAACGTATAATGCCTTGAAAAATTCCGAACTGTGTGTCTTAACACTATGTTTCCTCTAGCTACCCTACTGTGTGCGGGATACAGCGTGAAGCCGATTCGAAATGAAATGTGAAACAAAAAAAACATATACCTAGATGCCAACAGTTCTTACATTTCTGGGTAAAATTTCACATATTCATCTATACGATTTACAGGCACACAATTTGCTGATGATCATTGAAGCAGAAAGCCACTGATAAAAATGATATTTTGGTCACGTCAGCCTTATATTCAATAGGGTTGATATTAATTGTACTAACGTGTTTATAGCTCTTTTAGTGCTAGATGAAAAACTGAGAAAAAATTTGTTATGTTATATAAATAAGATCACCACGTAACGCAGTGGCATAACGTCTGGTTGTAAGCGTGACGGTTGTGGGTTCAATCCAGACTCAGGGGCTATTTTCTTTTCAACATGAAATGTCGAAACAATTTGAAGATGTGTGGGGAATGACGTACTTTGGTTTTCCTACACTATATATACTGAAAAGTAGTAGTTATTACATTTTAAAGTTTATTTATTTAGACCAGAATTATATTCACAATGGATAAACTTTGTCTTTGACACTTTCTATGTTTCTTTTTGACCATTTTTCCTCTACTCCTTTGTTCTCTTTCTTCTTCTTTTAGAGAATAGAGCCTACTGCCGTCGGTTTTACAGTCAGATGTCCCACTGAATAATGACTGCTTCAAATATTTATCTATATTAAAAAACTAAATACATTTTAAAATGTTCAATGGCCGCCACAGACCCTGTTGCGAAATACTGAATGCGGCCGATTTATGTAAACTTGAACATTTATATAAAACATTTAACACGGGCTCATTTAAAGACTACAAAGAGCTTCCGCTGCTAAGATAACGAATGAACATTACCTTTTGGGTTTGCTGGTTTTCTTTAATATATTTTTCAATACAATACGTAATTTAGGACTTGAACCGAGGTCTGACTGTACTTATATACGCAATGGTTGTGGGTAACGATTCTCACTCGGGAGAAAGCATTCCTTTCATTGCCTAGCTCTGGTAACAAGACAAAGCACCACGTTGAGTTTCGCAACTCAACGCAATAACTCGTAAATTGGAAGGTTTGTGGGGAATTTGTTGATTATTTTCTTCTATGATAAATAGCATTAAAATCTTTTTTAATTTAATTTACACCAGCGAAACGTGACTTTGTGTAATGCCTATTTTAGGTTATACAAGTACAAGTAAAGAGTAATTAAAAGTGAAGTTTATTATATCTTTACGACCTTGGGTTTATCGACCACGCAAGGACAACCTGAATTTACCAAGTAGAAGCTCAGTAAAGGAATAAAAACTGTCATTGAGTTTCTTATAAAATTTCAGAAAAAATATTTTCTTGCATAACTGATACAATTATTGCATTTATTTCAATAATTTTTAGAAAAAGATATAAAAAATTGAACGAAGTGAGATTTGAACCCGCGCCTCTTGAAATCCACCCAAGCGCTAAATCCACTAAGCTTAAATATAGGATAACATTTAAAAAATTAAAATAAACCTTCTCAGCTGACTTTTAAATGCTACAGAAATAGGAGTTAAAATATAAAATGTAAAATTATATTAAATAGAAAATACCTTTAAAAATACAGATATTCTAAAGTAGATGAGAGAATAAAGGCAGGATATAGGGAACAAATATTTTAAGGCCGTCGCGGCGCAGCGGTTGTAACCTTAACGATTGTGGGTTCCATTCCCTTTAAGGGAAAAGATATTGGTCCATAACCTAGCTCTGGTAACAAAATATAACGCGGCGTTGAGTTCCGACTCTCAATCCGCAATGTCTAGAAAATTGGGCGAAAACTAGGGAATGGAAACCATAAATCAGTTGCTATATTTTCTTACTCTAAAAGAAATTTCGACAAAATAAAATTAATAGAAAAGACAAATAAAGTTTTACAGTCTACACATGTCCAACCACTTCATATTATAAGGAAGGCGTCTACAATATAGCAAACTAGCTACGACGTAGCGCACTACGAGACCTTGCTACGAAATTAAGTCATATACTCTTTAAATTGAGATAGAAATGTCATATATGTTTTAAAAAAAAAAAACAGTTTCACAACGTGAAACTGATTTAATTTTTTAAAACATATAGCCTGTGTGTGGGATACAGCATATATGTGCGGAATTTAACATATAAGCAGACGGTACCTTAGAACACTCCGTTAACCATTTTCCTCCGAATTTTGGAGGCATTGCATTGGGAGTGGCGGAATTCAACGTCGCGTTTTCCCTGGACACCAGAGCGAAGAGATAAAAAAATGTATATTTAAATAAATATTTCATTTCTTCGAGTGGAGATCGAACCCACAACCAGTCGCGCTTACACTCACACTTTGTGCCGCTGCGCCTCGACTGGCCTCATCATATATATATTATAATTTTAATCAAACTATTATACTAATGATTTTAAATTTAATTAGAGACCGTCGTGGTGTAGTGGCACAGGCTCCGACTGCAAACACCACCAATATGGGATCGATTTCCCTTTGGAAGAACGCGGCGTTGAGTTTCGAGACTCAATACTGAACGTTTCATAAATTAAGGCGGAAAGTTGAGAACGAAGTGCCTTAATACTACGTTCCCTCTTATATATTCGTATATGCGGGATAAAAAGTGAAGTTATTTTTTACTGACTGTGACAAAATAAATTTAAAACCAAAAGTACCGTGAAATTGCTTAACGTTCGAAATTTCAACCTGTAGAATATGAAACTGTGCCAACAGCTAGTATTATCGTTACTATAAAAGCTAAACTAAAAAAAAATGTATTTTTTTCTTATCATTCAAGTATTTATCTATATTAATATTATGACACTAAAGAGTTTGTTTGGCTGAACGGACTAATCTCTGAAATTAATATATAGAATTGATTTTTTATTGTAATAGTTCTTTTAGAGAGAAAGGGTACATTAATGGTTTCGTTAATAACTAAAATTAAATTTTATAGCAAAATTTTAAAATCTTTATAAGGAATTGGAGACCGTTATCTTTGTCTTTGTTAGTTAGATATATTGTTTTATAGCTTCACGCTGTATGTTCTATATAGTAGTTTAAGTAGTGTACCTAGCGTTAAGACCATCCGTTGCCCACCCAAATTTCGACACATTGCGTTGAGTGGCGGAACTTAACGCCACTCTTCACATCAGACGTATCGAAATTATATAACGCGATCAAAAAGAAAACTTGTACTACCAATACTAAAAGTTATTACCATATTAAATAATAAAATATTTACCTAAAGAGAGCTATTACCGACTAGTTTCCGAAGCGGATATTAGATACAAATCCGTTAAAGCGACTGTTAAACGTGTACGGAAAGAAGGAAGTCGTTGAAATATGCCCATCAACTTACTTTAATGATGACTTAACCCTCAGAACCATATTATAATATAAAAGTAGTGATATGATTATATACGATTGAGGCCAGTCGTGGCGCAGCGGCACGAAGTGTGACTGTAAAAACCGACTGGTTGTAGGTTCGATTCCCATTCGAGGAGATGAAATATTTACTTAAATTTATATTTCTATTCCTTCACTCTGTTGTTAAGGCTAAGCGCGGCGTTGAGTTCTGCCACTCAACACGCAATGCCTCCTGAATTCGACAGAAAGTGAGGAACGGAGTATCTTAACACTAGGTTCCCTGTGCCTACCCTGCTGTGTGCGGGATACAGCGTGAAGCTGAATTAGAAATTTCATCTATCGATACTTAGTTCTAAGAGGTTAGAATTGGGATAATGACTCTCAATTAAGTTCAAAGTAATAATTGTGCTAAAAATATAGTTTTAATTAATTTCAAACACCAAAAGAGATTTTTTTATGAAATTATGTTATTTTGTTTGTCAAATTTCATTTAAAATTTCGTCAAAAAATCTACTTAAACAAATATTTTTACAATATGACGCTATATGACATATTATTATCATACGAAAACTCACAAGATACGACAAAGCATCTTTTAAATAGAAAAATGATAAATACTAAACTATAAATTATATTAATTTATTTCATTTGTGTGTTTTTTTTGTATAATTCAGTCTATAAATAGATTGTTAGTTTACACATCAAAGGCATTCGTTCGTACACAATGACGCAAAACAATACACATTTGTAAAATCGATATATCTAGAACTAAAACTGGAAGCTACATTTGACAGGACTTAAAGCTTCTTTGTTCGAACGAATAGGCGTTCAATAAAAATTACACAGAGAAATTATTAAAATATACAACATTTTAGTTAGAAAGATAGTTTTTAATAATTTTGGAGGGTATTTTGAGATTTTTTAGCTATTTGAGCATATACGAGTACAAATTAGTCAATTTACTTCTACACACAGTAAAAAAAACACACACAAAGTACACCAAAAAAAAAACGAAAAATAAAATAAAAACAACAATTTACCTGTTAATATATTTTCAATGGGGCCAGCTTTCTGTCAGCATTTCGGGTTGAAAACAACAATTTGTGAAGGAATGCGATCGCATGCGTTCACTTTGGGTACACTACTGCCGAAACGTAGATACGTGTTAACATGCGTAAGTACCGGCCGGGACTGGCTCGCCTCGCCCCGGTCGATATCCCCCCCACACCCCCTGCCAACAGGTTAGTATGCGTGCGCAAAAGACTGTGGCTGTAGTACGTTAGTGCATACCCTGCATTTGTAAATGACCTAATATCAACTTTATATTGGATTTATTGTATGTGTTTTTTGTTTTTCTTTGTATTGACCAATGAAATTGTAACTTTGAAATTTTTGTTGATTGATATAGAGGGTACTACACAGGGAACGCACCACCACCACCAAACACCGCTTAAATAAAGTTATTATTTTCCCTGAGTGAAAATCGAACCTACAATCGTCGCGTTTGTGTATATATTTATAATATGTACATTCTACATTTGTGAAAATTATTATATTACAAAAAACAAAACCCTACAAGCGCGAGTCAGAGTCGCCCACCGAGGGTTCCGTAAAAAATTGGAGGTCTTGTGATTTTTCTGAAATTCACAATTAGCTTAGCTAGCGTCTTTTCTACTACCAAATTTTGCCTCCGTTTTTAGGCTATTATTTTTTAGAATTTAACCACAAATGTATCATTTTCGTATTTTTTCCTCAACTACCTACTTGTAGATGTTAGCTGGCAAATTTTAGTCAACTCGAATTATCCTATAAGTTTTGATTCCCTTAATAATGTCGAAGAACGTTTTTTTGGGATATAAACGTTCCTGAGATAAAGGTTCTTAATAGACAGACAGACGGAAAACAGTGATCTAATAAGGGCTCCTTTTTATTTAAATGTTACGGAACCCTAAAAATGGTAAATTATTTTATTATTATTTTTTAGCATTCTACAGCGGAATAAGTCCCATTTATAGCAAGTACGTCCAATAAACTTAGTGTTAAGACACTCCGTTCCCCATTTTGAGCTGAATTTTCGCTTTGTGTGGCAGATCTTAACTACTAGGTGAAGAACTAGGTGGTGGCTGGTACTAGAGTAAAGAAATGAAAATTTTTATAAATAATAATTCATTTCCACGTGTGTGAATTGAACCCACAACCGTCGCGTTTCAGTAACACACTTGTGTCCCTGTGCCACGACGGCCTGTTGGTTATTGGCTAACAACATTTTTAAAGGACATTTAAAATGTGCCATTATTTACTTAATTTGGCGTTCACCAGTGTAATATTGGTATTTATTAGTTCAACGACCCCACGACGTAACTGAAACTAACTAAAATGGTGAAAAACAAAAAGTATAGTGTCTTTTGGCACAAATACAAACAATCTTTTACGCTGAAGAATCACGGATTAATTGCGAAATTGACTATTTATTTCTGAATTAACTGTTTTACGATTTTAGATTGCTTTTTTTTAGCTTCTCGCTGTATCCCTTATATAACAGGGTAGGTAAGAGAAAAAAGGTGGGACATTCCTTGTCCCATTTTCTACCCAATTTTCAAGACATTGAGTGCGCCATGTTGCGTTTTTTTTGTTTAATCTGGTAAGGAAAACGAGCAAGGCGTAGATATTAAAATGTTTTTTTATATTTACTACAGCCTCTGTCTCTCCTTCTGCGTGTATCCCTCTGCCTCTCCCTTCCATACGTGAGCTACAGTAGTAGTAGTAGTAGTAGTAGAATAAAAAGGAATTCTTACGAAAAAGAGCCAATTAATTCTTAGTCTAAAGTAAAAAACATTTTCAATTATTAAAGAAAAATACGTTTTAGTTATCAAGAAGAATAATATGAGCTCATTTTTTAAAAAGTGTTAGAATATGCATATAAGGGTTGCAACGCTTTGTAACGTCGAAATTAGGTTATTAAGATTTCACCCCTAAATTTATTTTAGTCGATTTATAAGGCAGGAAAAATATAAAACTGTGGTTCTTTGGCCATGTTATATATATTAGTGAGAAAAGAATGGCAGAAAAAATTTTTGAAGTAAGAGTGAGTGGTAAGAGAGGCAGAGGGAGACTCGTTTGACCTTCAAGAATATATACTGGAAGTCTCATGTGAAGAGAGGGCCACCCTGAGGATATGTATGAAAAGGTGGCAGTGGACGAGGCGAAAGAGTTATGCAGGACGTAGCGTTTAGCGCCCTGTTTTCCTTGGCTACCGCTTTACTTCTATTTAGAAAGAAAAAAAAACTGTTAAAAGATGATTAGCTAGGTATTAAAAATATTACGTGTATCCTGTAAAGAAAAACAATGATTTTTTTTTTAAAAAAACACATCATTTGAAAGGCAATTTGAAACTCAAGGGAACAGTATTTCGAAGCGATTAACGTAACGTTTTCACAGGACATTTTTGTTTGATCAATAAACCTTCGTTATTGCTGTCTATACAGTTCAAATTTATACGGCAAAAATAATTATTTTTTAGCTTCATATTATATCCCGCATATGTCAGGGTAGTCAGAGGGAACCTAGTGTTATACATCACACTTTTCGCTGAATTTTCAGCGGAACTAAACTCCGCGCTTTGTCTCGTTACCAGAGTCTCTGCCGCTAATGTAGCGTGAAGCAAAAAAATACGTTTTAAATTATCATAATTTAAATGAGTTGCATTGCTCTCTTCCAAGAGTTTCCTCTTGACTCATACAGATCCAGATCAAATGGAATCATTTCCTCGAATTAAATACATGACCTATATACGGAGCATTATTAAACCATATTACATTCACACCACCGCCACTTCGTCTACAGTAACTATATATTAAATGCAGATGATGAAGTCTTGTTTGAGGCCGTCGTGTTGTAGCGTAGTAGTGCCTGAGTGTAACGTGATATGTGTGGGTTCGATTCCCACTCGTGGAAGTAAAATATTGTTTCTAAATATTTTCATTTTTTCGCTCTGTTAATACAGCAAAAAGCGTGGCGATGAGTTCCATCACTCAACACGCCATGCCTTGTGTAGCGGCTTTATACACCTCGAAACGAAGAGTCTTAACACTAGATTCCCTATGAAGCAGAAGAAATAACATTCGACAACAACTATTATATTCATTTTCTCGTTCTAGTAACAAGACATAGTGCAGCGTTAAGGTCCGCTAATAAAAATGCAATGTGCTTCAAATTAGAAGAATGGTGCTAAAACATGCAGTTCTCTTGTATTTTCCCGTAATACTAATAGTGATAAATACTTTAAAACCGTCCATATACTCGTGGTCACGTATGTCGCATTAACAACCTTTCGAACTCTATCTGTGTGGATATTGTGATAAAAGCTCGCTAAATGTCGCACTCAGAGACGAGGATTAAATTAATTGATATACCAATTTTTTTTCTTAGAGCATGATAGATAGAAGGGAACGTAATGTTAATACACTTCGTTACTATTAAAAAACTTTAGTCCCAATTTTCCACTGAGTCGGGCGTAACTAAACGCCGCCCTTTCTTATATTATCAACGCGAGGAAATGCAAATATTAAATATTTCATTTCCTGGAGTAGGAATCGAATCCACAACTTGTCGCGTTTACAATCGCACGCGTGTGCCTCTGCGCCATGACTGGTTCAAAATAAACTCTTCAGTTTTCAATATTAATAAGTATAGAGGCCAGTCGTGGCGCAGCGGCACGAAGTGCGACTGTAAAACCGACTGATTGTGGGTTCGATCCCCACTCGAGGAGATGAAATATTTAATTAAATTTATATTTCCATTTCTTCACTCTGGTGTCGAGGCTAAGCGCGGCGTTGAGTTCTGCCACTCAACACGCAGTGCCTCCAGAACTTGGCGGAAAGTGGGGAACGGAGTGTCTTAACACTAGGTTCCCTCTGCCTACCCTGGTGTGTGCGGGATACAGCGTGAAGCTCACAGATAAAAAGTGTTGATGTTTATGATACAATTCAACAACACAATATGTAAACAACAGTGAAATTTACAACACATTTTAACTAAGTTTGATGTAAAACTATGAAGGTTGCGCATTTCATACAAATGATGCTTTGTTTCTGTACTTGGAACCGACGAGCTTTTCACTTTAGAATGTTTTGCATTCCTAATGAGCTTCACAAGCTTCATTTTTATGTTGAATAAAAAAATTGTTTGTTTTTTTATAATGTTGCAATTTCACGCTTTTTCTGTATAGGCGTGCTAGCAAAGTGAAGTTAGTGTTGAGATACTCCGTTCTCTGCTTTCCGTTGTTTTATGTTAAGTTGTTTTTTTATATTTTTTGGATTGTTATTTATAAATCGTTCTCATCTCTGAGATCGATTTTAAGATATAGCTTTTATTAATAGATTATTAAAATTGTAATATTTATTAACTCCATTCAGCACGCACCGCATCATCATCGGGATTTTCGAGACGTTTTGTATTGAGTGACGGCATTAAACGCCGAAAATAATAATTATTGTTAATACAAAAGCGGAGAACTATCATTTTCTTCTTGTTTATTATTTACATCGATTTCTTTTAATTTTGTTAATATGAGTTCATAACTTTAATTGATTCATTATAATATCACTGTAAACGTGAAGGTTGTGAGTTTGATTTCCACTCGAGAAGAACGACTTCGTCAATTTCTGTCAAATTTTTGTGATGTTTCATTGAAATTGCGAAGTTTAACGCCGTGCTTTATTTTCAGCAAAAAGTAATGGTTTGATATCATAAACCCATCTTTGTGTCTTTGTGTGTGTTGTCAATCTCACATTTTCACACACATATAATATAATATATATTGTGTAATTTTTTACTTATATTAACTTTTTACATAATTTTGATTGTATTTGAGGCCAGTAGTGACGCAGCGGCACGAAGTGTGACTGTAAAATCGACTGGTTGTGGGTTCGATCCCCACTCGAGGAGATGAAATATTTACTTAAATTTATATTTCCATTTCTTCGCTCTGGTGTCGAGGCTAAGCGCGGCGTTGAGTTCTGCCACTCAACACGCAATGCCTCCAGAATTCGGCAGAAAGTGGGGAACGGAGTGTCTTAACACTAGATTCTGCCTATCCTGCTGTGTATGGGATACAGCGTGAAGCTGTTTTTTTTTTTTTGATTGTATTTAAAAATAATTACTCAAAAAGAAAACATATCATATATAATCAATAATCGCTTATAATCAATAATCACAATTAAAAATATCATTAGTTGTTCTTTTTGTAGAAGAGAGCAGTGAACTTGCCGGTCTCGTACGTCGGCATGAATGGCAGGTACTTGGTCCACTCCCATCTGTAAATTATGTTTATTATATTATCTTATAAATTAATTTTTAACAAAAAAACTGAGTTCAAACAAGGAACTAATAAGTAAAAAATATTTATACATAATGTAAAACTTACTTTAATTTTGTTAAACAAAATCAATTTTAAAAAACAATTTTATAATTCTGAGGCTAGTCGTGGCGCAGGGGCACAAAGTGTGACTGTAAAACTGGTTGTGGGTTCTCACCCCACTCGAGGAGATGAGATATTTATCTAAATTTATATTTCCATTTCTTCGCTCTGGTGTCAAGGACAAGCGCGGCGTTGATTTCTGCCTCTCGACACGCAATGCACCCAGAATTCGGCAGAAAGTGGGGAACAAAGTGTCCTAACACTAGGTTCCCTCTGCCTACCCTGCATTGTGTTGGATACAGCGTGAAACTGATTTATTTTGATTTGTTTTATAATTTTAAAGTCCCGTTTTCCGCATTTAGTAGAGTAGGCAGATGGAACCTTTAAGACATTCCGTTCTCCACTTTCTGAAGAATTTTCGAAAAATTTTCGCCGCACTATACATTGTTTCCAGAGTGAGGAAATGAAAATATTAACAAATAATAATTCATATCTTAAAAAAAAACTATATTATTATATTATTATGCTTATTACGTAAGCAAAAGTGAATGATAAAAAAGACTGGGAAAGACCTTGATTGACCTTTGAGAATACAGTATTGATAACACTGTATTATATTACAAAAAGTACCATGGATTCTGTAGAGTGAGAAAAAATGTGCAATGAGGTGCAAAAAGGCCGTACGTTGCGTTTAACGCTTCGTTCGCTAAAAAAAAACAATCCTCATAAAATTCATATTTATATAGGTCGGCATTAAGAAGCTTAAACACCTAAATTCAGCCTCGTTTACCATTTTTCGCTTAGATATAATGAGTAGCGTAACCCAACCCTATAATTTATTTTATCAGATAGGGATAACTGCTAATATTCTTGTATACGTCAAGCAATATTTCTTTTACGTCACGCCGTTAAAAAAAAAAGAAGAGATAGAGAAAACCAGACTCGAGACATTGCGTTTTGAGTGATAGAAATTAAAGCCACGATTTGTCTTCTTGCCACACAATAGAAAAGTTTCCCGAATGAGAATCGAACCCACAACAGTCGTTTTTATACATTTATTTACATTTACCTTCGTATAAGTGACATGCCGATAGGAAAGTCGTAAGTGTCCCCGTGCTCGCTCGCGCCGACCGCCTCCAGTGACATCTCCTTCGCCCACGCCTCTAGACCACGCTCCTCGTCTGTGCCTGTCACAATAATAAATAAATAATATATATGTATATGAAGTATTAAAAAATAAACCACGAGGCCAGTCGTGGCTCAGGAGCACTGGCGTGCGGCTCTAAAGAAGCCAGATTGTGGATTCTATTCCTTCTTTCCGCCACTTAACACGAGATGTCTCGAAAATTGAGCGACGGTATATATATATATATATATATATATATATATATATATATATAATATATATATATATAGATATATATATATATATATCTATATATATAATATATATATATATATATATATATATATAATATATATATATATATATCTATATATATATATATATATATCTATATATATATATATATATATATATATATATATATATATATATTTCTCCCAATACATCTAAAAGGTTTCCATCTTTTACATATCACAAGAAAAATTAGTATAAAAATATTAATAATGGGTTTGAAACATACAATCAACCACATAAACAAACAACTAAGCGAAATTCAAAGAATTAAAATAAAAGGGTCGGGTCACGCGAGGACGACATTCGTACAGTACGGTTGACGAGTCGTGACCGCCCTGAAGCTAGACGTAGCTGGGCAGATTTGATTTTAGTATATTTATTATTTTCTAGTATTTTCTTCCCTAGAGAAAAGTTCGTAAAACCTAACTTCAGGGCGTTTTGGAGACATTGCGCGTTGAGCGGCAGAACTCAACGCCTCGTCTTCTCTTGTCACCAAAAGAAGCAAGAACATAGATTGAGAAGTAGGAACAGTTTTTATTTATAATAAGATCTATTATTTTACATTTTTATGTATTAACTTACCAGGAATTAAGTTATCTAAGACGCAACCAATTACACCCCCGACCAGAATGGACGTCGATAAAAGAACCTGTTTAAACAATTACACTAACACTGTATAATAACATATTTTTCGCAATTTACAATCACTGTGCCTCGAATCCTCGATGGCTTCATTAGATTATAGTTTAATAGTACATAATATATAAGTATAAAACTATAATACGATATGCCCCAAATATAAACACGATAATTTATTTGCTTTAGCGCGCTAGTCTCAGGAACTATTGATTTTAATTGAAGAAATATTTTTTAATTGGACTTTCCACTTATCGAGAGACACTATAGGCTATATAACATCACGCTTATGGTGACAATGTAACTCACAGCACTAAAATGAATACGCTATCCCGCACACAACAGGATAGGCAGAAGGAAACCTAGTGTCAAGACACTCCGTTGCCCATTTTCTGCCGAATTCTCCAATTGCGTGTTGAGTGGCGGAAGTCAACGCTGCGCTTTGCCTCTACGCCGGAGCAAAGAAACGAAAATATTAAATATCAAAGTATCATTTCCACGAGTGGCAATCAAATTCAACCTGTGTTGTATCAGATAGTGTTTTATACACAACGTTCAACTATTTCTTTTAAATAAGTGGCCAAAGTCGTTTGTAAGAATTATTAAATGGGGAAGGATTCAAGGATTCTTCTCACCTGCAGAACAGCATCTAACGCATCGACACCAGTATGAATGACGCCGCCATGAGCAGACATCCACCGCGTGAGCACGAGCGGGAAGAACAGGCTGAACCCGATTATGTAGAGGTTGCGGGAACTGTTCAGATTAACGTACTGGAGAGCGGAGAGTCCTAGAGAGTTTTAGAAAAAACAAGTTTTGGTACTTATGCAGACTTTACGTAATAGAATTTCTTAGTTGGATTTCAATTGCTCACATTCTTTTTTTTTTTAAGTTTCGTGCCGTATCCCGCATATGGCAAGGTAGGCAGAGAGAACCTGGAAACTGAGTCTTAAGACACTCCGTGCCCATTAAAGCACTTCCTTAGCCTCATTCATTATTTTTGTTTAATTCATCAAAATGTTTATTAAATCTGACTATATATACTTTTTAAATTATAAATTCTTTACTTTTGTCAATAAGTGTTTAAAATTGAAAAGAATTAGAAGACAAAATACCCAGTCGGGGGCTTGGATAAAAGCGCGTGATTGCGCAACAGGTTGTGGGTTCGATTTCTTTCGAAGAAATAAAATATTTAATATTTTCATTTCTTCGCTCTGGTTCCGCCACCCAACGCACAATGCTTCCAGAATTCGGCGGAAAATGGAAAACAAAAGTGTCTTAACACTAGGCTCCCTGTGCTCTACCCTGTCTCATGCGGGATGTAACGTGAAGCTGAATAAAAGAAATATGAATAATGTTAAAATTACAGAAAAAAATAACATACCAAAAGCAGCAATCATCCCGAACATAACACAGAACAGTCCGCCCACGATTGGCTGTGGGATGATGATGAAGACAGCGCCAAGCTTGCTGACCACGCCCTGCACTACCATCAGTGCGGCCGCCCATTGCACCACGCGACGAGAACCTACCTAATTGAGAAAAAAAAATTGCTTCATCTATTTTTACAATCTTAGAAATTTATAACTTAGACTAGACTGGCTAGAGGCTAGCTGGAAATATTTAGACCAAATAAATCGAGTTGACCGAACCAAAACCCAAAAACTTTAACATCCACAACAACAGCACAGAGAGCAGTGGCACTGTGTGACTGTAAACACGACAATTATGGATTCGATGTCCACTCGGGGAATGACTTATTTTCATTTTTCCTCGCTCTATTCTTCTCAACGAACAGGGTATCAAAAATAATTGTGGTGGGAACGGAGAGTGAATATATAATTATGCGGGACACAGCGTGGATTTAAAAAATAATTATGTATTTATATTATTAATCCAAGCGTTATATAAATGTAAGAATGAAAAGAAAAATAATTGGTCATATTGCAGTAATTGTGCCAACTGGTAAATAAAATCAATATAAATTATAAACGTATAACCCAAAAGACTCTTAATATATACAGCTTAATTTTTTTTAAGGAGAAAAAGTATATATATAAAAAAATATATATTGTGTTTTTTTTTTCAAATATACAGTTAGCTCACCTTAGTAACACCAATAGCGCCAACGTTCTCTCCGAATGTGTTAGTTCCGTTGCCGGAGCCCCAGAGTCCCGCCAGCATTGTACCGAGACCCTCCGTGCCGAGACCGCGGTTGATGGCGTGTAGAGGTGGTGGTGGGGCCGCTATTGATTATATTAAAATAATATAATATACTTTTGTCCTAATTATTAATTTAAGTAAATAGTTATTTAAATTTATATTTCCATTTCTTCACTCTGGTGTCGAGAGGCACTCAACTCGGAATGCCTCCAGAATTCGGCAGAAAGTGCGGAATGGAGTTTCTTAACACTAGGTTACTTAACTCTATGTGTGGGATACAGCGTGAAACTGATGATGATGATGGTTTGTCCTATTCTAATAACTAACAGTTAAATATGAGTATGACACATGGACTGTCCAACAGCAAAACTATTATTCATTGCGAATTAATTGTTCCTGAGATTAGATATATAAGTATAAATGCCATGTGCGTAGATGCATAGATATTTATTAGAGATATTATATAAATAGAAAAAAAAAATGGTAATTCAGCAACTTATCAAAGTGCGGCGTTAAACAACACCTCTCCACACGTAATATCTAGAAATTAGGCGAAAAGATGGGAAGAGAATGTATTCTTCTTAAAACATAAATAAAAAAATGTTTCTTACTCACCACACATCCTAGCCGTGGTGGGGTAGTAGCTGATGGACTCGACGGTACACGCGAGCACGCCTGCCAGCATTCCCAATACTCCTGCTATACTTACTGTTGGCCAGCCCCATTGTCCTAAAATAATTATTATAAAAAATTTAAGACAGTGGTTGGAGCTGTGCCTATAAGAAATTCTAATTATCATTTGTTTTTGGAGTTTGCTCACTTCGTTATCCGTCCGTCCGTCTGTCTGCCAAGAGCCTCAGGAATGCTTGGAGATATCACGTTGAAGTTCGAACTATATACTTAAATCTACGATCCCATGATTTCCAAAAAAATCGTATTTCTACATTTACTTAAAAAAAGATATAGCCGCTTATATCGCAGAAAAACGCGAACACTATAAAGAGAAGCAAAATTGATAGGGTACTTCCGGTTGACCTACAATTATTAACTACGGCAGTTATCATCTACAGATAGTATTAGTTTATGAAAAACTATACATTTAGTTAAATCCCAAAAAATAATATCCCTAAAAGGGGGGCAATTTGGTATTAAAGCCGCTAGTACAAGTGAGATCAGATGAGTATCAGATCAAAGAACTAAGGGGAGTTCAAGTATTAATAGTAAAGTAGCAGTTTTTTTGCAATTATTGACCCCAATATGTCATCAAAAATAAACAAACCCAAGACCCACCCGCTCCACGCGCCTACAGTGCTTACGTAATACTTGAATGGCCCCTAAGCTTGAATTTCAGAAAAACTCGCAACCTACAGCTTTTGTTGTTTTGTTAATTTTCAATTTATGCTAATTTTGACGTTCTTTACTTCAAAATATAATAAAACTAGTCAAATTAGATTACATACAGGCAATTTAATAAATAAAAGTGTGGATAAATTTCAATGAAAGTTCCTTATCATATGTTCTCCTCGAACATTAGAAAAATATCTAAATAAAAGGCTATTACATCACAATATTCTCAATTATAGGTACCTGGATAGGGCACGCGGAACCAAGAAGCATCGCGTATAATATTCAGTTTTAGGTCTGTTCGAGCCGCATGTCCTGCTGGGAGTGCGCCGGTCACCGTCAGTATACCGCATATAGCCCACATTATGACTATAGTTAGTAACACCTGAAACAAATTTCTATAGAAATACCATAAATGTACATAATTTTTCCATTGAACATTTTTATAACATTTACGTGAATGGTGAGAGAGGCTGTGAGAAACCACAGTTGACTTTTAAGGACACAGTATCTATGATATTGGGAGTTACATAAAAAGCAGGGGGGGTCCTTGGAGGGCATGTATGAAGTGGTTGATGGCAGTGAAAAGAGGCCAGAGACCGTGGCGTTTAACGCTGCTTTCTCTCTTGCTACCCCGCAAGGGATAACGCTTGAAGCTAAAAAATATGTTATAAAATAATATTATTCATTCCGTTTCCCACTTTAGGTCTATTTCAGAAACATTACATTGCGCGTTGTTTCTCTAAACCGGCCGATATTTGGATTCAAAGCTGCCCTCTTTGGTTAAACGGTAAATGATTGTAATCATAATAATTGTTTTAATATAGGCATCAGACTGGATATATTATGTATACCATACTCGGTTTAAAAAAAGTAAGCAAGTAGCATTTACTTAGATTTATAAATTATACGAGCCTAAGTTATAATGGTTTATTGGAGACCTCTGAAGAGTTCCACTATTCAAATCCTAGCCAGGCGTGGGTGGAGCCCCATCTGATGATAGAGATAGGCCAGCTCCATCACACCATATTATTAGTTTGTCACCTAAGCTAAGTATAACTGCAAAGGTTACGTGATGATATAATTGTTACAAATTAAATTCTGTTTCTTAGATTTGTTTTACGTAGTTACAAGATTATATATGAATGTAGTTACAAGTCGACCTAATAAAATGTTTCTTTTCTTTAAAATAACTGTATATTTAAGACGAAATAATATTGGAACTTACAGGGAAGAGCTTGAACAGCGGAAACCATACGATTCTGAGACCTTCATCACGACGCCACGTTACTGTCGGGATCTGGACATCACCCATACACTGAGAAAATATTGTCAGCAAAATGAATGTTCTGGAACAAATAAGTATAATTATTATATATAATATATTTATTATATATTAGATTGGATTCAGCATGAAGCTATATAATATAATATATAATATATAATAATTATTATATATTATATTATATAGCTTCATGCTGAATCCAATACAGCAACATTTCGTTCCCTAAAAATCGTTTAATTTTCGAGAAATTATATATTGAGTAGCGAACCTCAAAGCCGTGCCTTATCTTCTAACGTGAGCTAGTAAATTGAAATAATTGAAGAATTATTTCAATTTTAGTGTAGCGTATTCAGTATAACGCTGTGTTGCTCTGCGACGGCGACGGTTTTAATTAAAAAATGTAATTATATTTTTATTTAGATATATTAAATTTCTAAACGTAATAAATTAAGCAGGCCGTTGTCATGCGACTGTAAATTCAAATTATTCTTTATATACACTTCCGGCTGAAAAGAGTAAAACTGTAGGAATACCTGTATCTTTGAATACATGTTACAGAGAAACTCGAGCTTTAAGATTGTAAATAGATATCACGGCAATTTTTGAAAAATAAATATTGTATTTATGTCTGCGGCAATACACCACAGTAACATTCCATACTATGACATAGAATACTATGAAAAAAACTGAAATAAGCTAGTCGAGCAGTATAGATGTTCGTTATTTGCGTGACTTTCTTATGAACGTGGCCGAGCTGACTTTGTGCAAGTGCAAGTGTTTCAAGGTGGAAATTTCACTGGAGCTTAGAATCTATAGTTAAATCTAAAAACTTTGTGTACTGTTAAAAACCACTATAATTCTGCTTTATAACATTAGGTAGTGCAAATTTAATACGTTTTCTTTTGCATTCAACATAAGCTTACGAAGAATTCATGACATTCGACAAGTCACTATTCACTTCGTCAAAATTTATTTTGTTTCTGTCAATCAACTAAATATTAAGAAAATTGTTAGCATAAAAACAAAGATCGTTAACATAAAAGTGGACCCATAATAGATCCTTGTGGGAGGCCCATCCTTAGGGGAGATCCAGAAGATTTTACATTATTTATATTATTAACCTTCTGGATTCTTTGATTTTGATGACAATCAAAGGCTTTGGATAAATTAGAAAACATTCAAATCGCATTCTGTGATTTCCTCCTATGCGTCATAAATATGCTTTAGAAGTGCAGCACTCGCATCCGTAATTGACTCGCCTTTGGTGAAACCATATGCACATTATGAAGAGCATTATTACCATGTAAAAATTTTGAATATTACTGTAGTTATGGAATCGATCCCCCTTGGGGTTAAAATAATTTGGAGTACCGCAGTTCAAAACACAACGCCTCAATTTCTAATGGAAAATAGAGATATGTACCAGTTTCACGCTGTATGCCGCACACAGCAGGCTAGGCAAAGGGAACCTAGCGAAAAGACATTCGGTTCCAAATGTTCCGTTGAAATGGCGGAATTCAACGCCGCGCTTTGCCTCGACACCAGAGCGGAGAAATGAAAATATACATTTAAATAAATATTTAATTTCCTCGAGTCGGGATCGAACTCACAACCAGTCACGTTTACAGTCACACTTTGAGCACTCGCGCCACGAATGGCCCCAAAACCGGTAATACCTACACCCAAAATTGAGCTTTACTAAAACATCATGTAACCGCATTCAATTGTATGACGAACTCAGGTATTCATACGGCTTTTGAACGGGTAATTTAATTGTTTCGTCATATCAGCTTGCTATGGATCTGTGATATGTAGGAATTGATTAAGGCGTCCAACTATGGAAACGGAGTTTAGCTGAATTAAATTACTCTATAGAACTATAGAGAGAGATGAGAGATAGAGAGAAGAGAGAGACTATATAGATATATATATAATATTATATAATATATCGATATATATATATATATATGTATATATATATATATATATATATATATATATATATATTATATATATATATATATATATATCTATATCTATACTAGCGACCCGCTCGCGGCTTCGCCCGCTTTACCCACAGAATGATTTACTTAAAACACTAAAATTATATTCATGTTTTAATATACCTATAATGTATATTTGCAACGCACTTAGATTTCTAATGTGAAAATTATTAAAACCATGGTGGCATTTTAGATTTTCATTAGAAAAATTATTATTGGGGGCAATTAACAAAGTAATAGAACCAGAAACAATAATATTTGTCAATTTTGTTTGTTTGTGTTGGTTTTTTCTGTTAGTCGACGCTTATCTCAGAAACGATTTAAGCGATTTAAAGAGCTAAGACGTGAGCGCGGTGCGGGAGCGGTAAAATCGGTTTAATTGTTTTTATTGTAACATTCGTCATGTATGAATGGTGTGATGATTAAAAAACTGACCTTTATAACTATTTATTTATATCCTCATAGAGAAATGATAGCTTTTTTGGGCACTGTTAATTTTTTAAGAAAATAAATTTGATCAAAATACAGTTATTCATCTATTTATCTATATATATAAAAAGACATGTACCTGACTGACTGAGGTACGACACACGCAGAGCCGTAACCGTTGATGGGAGAAACGTGAAGTTTGGACAGATGTTTATTTTAATAATTTGGACATCCACTAATAAGGGATTTTGAAATTTTTTTACCCTAAACGCATGAAATAGGGGAAAGATTGTATGATTTTTTTTTAAAAACAGCACCGATTTTCATAAAATTTGAAAGTCAGCAGACTCTTTAAAATATTTCATTGAACACGTGTTTCATGGTTTTTAGAATTCATCCTCTTAGGGATGAATTCTAAAAACAATGGACGTGGTTGAAAATTTATATGAAAAAATCTTTAAATCGCTACCGATTTTTATAAAACATTAAATTCAGACTGTTAAAAATATTTTATTGAACATGCTTTTCGTGGTTCTTTAGAATTCACCCCTAAGGGTGCTAATAAGCAGGCGAAGTTGCGCGCGCCCGCTAGTTTTAAGATAAAAATTAAAATAATATAAAATATCTTATATATTATATTGTTATACTGTAATAACATATAATATATTTATCAAAATGAGAATGTATTGTTTTGTTTAATAGCTCCTGATAGTTATTACAACACATGCAAGGAAAGATCATTTTAGAAAGGTGTTTAATTATATTAGAATTATAAAAACTACTAACATTTTTATGGTGAATAAAATATTGTCTGTGTTTTCCACCTGAAAAACACTAAGGGGAGAAAAAATATTAAATATATATAAAAATATAGATACCACATTAGTATCGATACTGTACTGGTAATAATACATGAAAAAAATGATATACTACGTACGGGATACCTTTGTATGCAAAGTTTAAAGCTATTCATTATGATATAATATATATATATATATAAATAACTAAATATATATATATATATATATATATATATATATATATATATATATATATATATATATATATATATATATATATATATATATATATATATTAGATGTCCCTCTGTACTACGATGGCGGCTCTGTTCTAGTTTGCACATTTTCCTTTGAAAATTAGTTATTGTAACATAACTCTAATAGTTACACACGCTATATCCCGCGCACTGCAGGGTAGGCAGAGGGAACGTAGTGAAAGACACTCCGTTCCCCACTTTCTGCCGAATTCCGGAGGCATTGCGTGTTAAGTGGCAGAACTCAACGCCGCGCTTTGCCCTCGACACCAGAACGAAGAAATGGAAATATAAATTTAAGTAAATATTTCATCTCCTCGAGTGGGTATCGAACCCACAACCAGTCGGTTTACAGTCACACTTTGTGCCGCTGCGCCACGACCGGCTCGGTTTTTTTTGGTATTGTTTTACACCTTAATTGTCTAATTGTAAAAGATTTTTCCAAATCGGTCCCGTAGGTTTGGGCCCTATTCAATTCAAATAGAGAAACAAAAAATCTAATCGATTGTCTTAATAATTTTAGTGATATCGATGCACCTCCCCCTCACCCCCGCAGAGTTACTCGCCACGGTGCGCGAGGTCACACGACACACTCCGCATTTTTTATTATTACATGATTTTCTTTAGATTGATATTTTTGAATTCGTTATATCTTTTGAATGGGATATCCGATTTTAATAATTTAAAAAGTATTTTACAGGTATTGAAATTATCTTTAATACAATATCATTTAGTATGATAAGGATTAATAAAGAGGTATCAATAATATGGTTTGATTATTGTCGGCACTTTTGTTAACTTATAAAATATAAAAAAATGGTTATATTGTCATAACTACAGTAGTTGGACATATGCTATCGCGGACTTTTATATAGATATTGATGCGCTCTATAATACTGTAGAATATTGTTTTGTTCTATCATCAATAGTTTTCGCAGCGCACGCGATGATAGAATTGTTAAGATCGATTTCTTCTCACCTTGGGTTACATTATTGCATTTTTATTAGGGATCTCTATTTTTTTTGAAAATGTAATATAGCCTATGCTGGTCAGTGAAGATGCAGCTTTCTAATAGTGAAAAAAATATTCAAATCGGTCCAGTAGTTTTTGTGTGAAAACTCTACAAACATACACACATACGCACATACATACATACATACATACAAAAATACAAATCTTACCTCTTTATAATATTAGTATAGAAGTATAGACTAGTATAGATATATATATATATATAAATATATATATATTCTTACGTTTTTGGGCTTTACGCTTTATTCCGCTAAGGTGCATGGGAGCTTGTGGGTGTATGTTCTACACCTTTTTTATATAGAACTCAACACGACCTTAAATTTTATATAAAAAAGTATAACAAAGAATTTATGACTATGCATACTAAAACGAATAAGTAGTTACGGTGTGTTTCCAGCTTATTATTATTATTCATTATTTATTATGGAACAATGTTACAAAACAATTTGTTACTCAATTTATTTTTTTTATGAAAATTACAGCGAAAATGAAATTTTTGACAACACATTAAATAACAATTTATATATGTGATCCATACATCTAGTAATTTTTTTCCGGGTGGGTTTTTTTAATTTCATCTTATATCTCAAATATTATACCAGAATGGACAGACAGAATCTAGTATTAAGAATTTAAGACACTACGTTATCCACGCACTCAGAGTGTCGGAACTCTACGCCGCGCTGTATTGCAACCAGATCGAGGAAATGAAACTAATTAATTCTCCCTAATGAGAAAAGTATCCACTACCATCGCCTTTACCACCAGACGAATCTCAATATAAAAATTATAATTTTTCTTTAGTCTATTTATCTTCGGTTCAAATTTTCTTGCAACATTCTTGTATTTTTTTCCTTCTTTTACTACACCTAATTTTCCTTACGCTCTGTAAACGTGGTGATCTTATCAAGCCCAAGATTTATTTTGTACGAAAAATCCCTTCGAAATTGTATGGCTCACATTTCTTGAGAAAACAATGTGTGCCATAGCGTTAACTTAAATATCAACTAAAATATTTGAGCAGCAACTGAGGTCCGTCGTGGCGCAGTGGCATAAAGTGTGACTGTAAAACCGATTGCTGGTGGGTGCGATCCCCTACTCGAGGAGATGAAATATTTACTTAAATTTATATTTCCATTTCTTCGCTCTGGTGTTGAGTCCTGCCAATCAACCAGCCTGCCTCTAGAATTCAGCAGAAAGTGGGGAACGGAGTGTCTTAACACTAGGTTCCATCTGCCTACCCTGCTGTATGCAAGATACAGCGTGAAGCTGATATATTTTAGCAGCCTTCTTCTTTTTGCGATATAGCTGAGTAGGCACACCAAGTGTAAGTAGGTTCCGTTCATAACATTCGCTTCTACAGTCAAACAGTGTACCATTGCGCCACGACGTCCTTTAAAATACATACAAACCAAAATAAAATGCACTAAATATTAATTAGGAAAAAACTAACAATCCAATTTGTAACTCTAAAATCAAATCATTCAAATTAGACTACCACAAAATTTGAAACTTCTGGCAAAATATGGGGAAATGGCTCTTAGCACTAGGTTCCCTCTACCTTCCCTGAACGAAAAAGCGTGAAGTTGAAAAAAATCTTATTTTTACCCTTCCATAGATATCTTAAATATAAACCACGCCCAACGCATATTGATTCGCATCTGCCGGACTTTCAAATAACACACGTAGGGAATCTGTCGCTGGAGACCTATTTTCAGTACTACGTACAGTAAATTAATATATTCTTATTACAATAGCAGTAGAGTTTATTTTATGATAACAATCTTATATAGACTAGGTCAGTGCTTTGTGAATCTATGAATAATATAGGTCATTTATATATGTTATTTGATTTATATTGTACTTTTTACCCTTTTGCAAAGTTAATCAACATACGAAATAAATAATTGTTTTAAATAACTGTATTTTCATTTCTTCGCTCTGGTGTCGAGACAAAGCGCGGCGTTGAATTCAGCCACTCAACACGCAATACCTTCAGAACTCGATGGAAAGTGGGGAACGGTGTGCCTTAATACAAGGTTCCCTCTGCCTACCCTGCTGTGTGCGGGATACAGGGTAAAAGTAACGAAATAAATAATAAATAGTCCTTTCAGTCCATAAAGATTTTTACATATGTAGAGCGAGCCGCTTGCGACATCGTCCTCTTGAAATTGATATGACTTTTTGATTAATAAACTGATTAAAATAAAATTATTACGAAATGCTAAGAGAAGCTCACCAAAATAAAATATATAGTCAAAATTACATTTGAGTCGGTTAGGCCGTTTCTGAGATTAACGTGCGGAAGACAAACAGGCAAAAAATTCAAAAATCATTGTTTTGGCTTATAAAATCGACGATTGCCCCTAATAATATGTTTTCTCGCATATCTTCCATGCATAGCCAGTGATCAGCTACATTTTTATTATATGCTTAAACTTATGAAAACGTTTATAAAACATAAAACCACTGTTCAGGCTAGCAGGATATTTAATTTGGTTTATGTGATACTACGATTCATGATATGCTGATTCCATTTAACCCAAACTGTTTCGACACGTGGAAGTACAGTGCGGTCGACGAGTCGTGGTCGCTGCAGTTAGGCACGTGTCTGAGCATTTAACCGTAAGTTGTTATGTATATATACATATTTATGTGGTATATCCAGAGGGTGCCCTGACTAATACCTGCCCGATATTCGTTCTTGGGCATACGGGTACCCGACCTCGGATCCTCGAACCATCACTTTTTATACCTCCATCCAGTCCATAAAAGTTCTATCCTCCCCTTCCACCTTTTCTTCCCCTTTATCTATCCTATTCCTCTACACTCAGTTTTTCCCCACATAGGGTTGTGGAGATGTTTCTAAGGGAGGGCGTGTCATCAAAATGAAGACATGGTGCAATGACGAGGTGCATGAGGTGACTCGTGAAAAGAAGGTTGCCTTTAAAAAGTAGCAGCAATCCAACATTTCATAGTATCGAAGAGTGCCAGTAAAAGAGCTGTAGCCAGAGCCCGCAGCAAAAGTTTATCACGGCTATATGATGGCTGACAAACTGACGGACAAATAGAGATTTTTTTTATATCATATATCCTATGAAACATTATCATCTTTACTGCATATTTTCCATTTTATCTGCTATTATATATTTTTTGCTTCACGCTGTACCCCGCACACACAAGGGTAGGTAGGGAGAACCTGGTGTTAAGACACTACTCCTCATTTTCCACCGAATTCTGGAGGGAATGCGTGTTGAGTGGCAGGACATAACGCCGAGCTTCAAATCAAATATTTAATTTCCTCCACGCTACGACTGGCCTCAAATAATCATAAAAATAACCCAAAATGTATTAATTATAGTTTTAGTATAATCTCACCCAGCAGCGATGCCCCAATGCTGTGACGCGGCGTCAGCGGCGTGCTCGAACAGCGTCAAACCAACCAACGCTACAGTGGGAGCGATGGTGAGTGGAGTGACCACGCGGAGTACGGAGCCGATTATGCCGAAATAGCCTAGGAAATGTATAGAAATAATAGTAATAATTAAATAACCTCTAGACCTTACACAGTTACTTTACACAAAAGTGTGAATTTTCAAACATTTTGGTGGTACAGACCACCAATTTGTTATATTTGTTTTTTTATTTTTTATTTAATGAATTTATTATGTATTATTTTAAGGTATTAATTTTCGTTAACTTCTCTGTCCCCAAAGTTTTCATAAAAAAAGGAAAACGAAGTATTTAGGTGGTAGATATTGTTACATGACCTTCAAGTATTTATTGAATTTAGAGTAAGAAGACATCTCACAATTTTTTTATTATTCCAATTTAGACTAGAAGCGTTATCTATCTTTATCTAACAGAATAGTACAAGATAACATCTTAATTTAATAGAAAACATGTCATAATTATACAAAGATAACGTCGTTTTAATTTATTTTATTCTCATAATTGAGTAAACAGAACATAAATAATCGAGATCAGTCATGGCGCAGAGGCACAAAGTGTGACTGTAAAACCGACTGGTTGTGGCATCAATCCCCACTCGAGGAGATGAAATATTTTTTCAAATTTATATTTCCACTTCTAGTGTCGAGGAAAAGCGTGGCATTTTCGGCCACTGCACTCGTCATGCCTCTAGAATACGGCAGTAAGTAAGGGACAGAGAGTCTTAACACTAAAAGGTTCCCTCCGCCTACCATGCTGTGTGTGGGATACAGCGTGAAGCTGATAATAAAAGAAATAAATACATACCTCCAATAACTTGAAAAAGTGCAGCTACCGTAATAGCTCCAGATATCTCGCACATCCTGCTTGACCATACTTCTCGTCTCTGTTCATCATTCATGGCAGCCAGGATATCCTGCCCTGGGCACTTCCACGCTGGTAGACCAAGGATAGCCAATGTCGGTACAAGAAAGGATATGGTCCCGCCTTGTACTATTGGTAGTCTACATCCGAATGTTGATTGAAGCCATGTTATAAGACCTAGAAATAATATACCTTTATGTTTAATTTTAATATTCTTAATAACCGTTGAAGTCGTCGTGGTGGTGACTCTAAACGCGACGGTTATAAGTTGGATTCCCGCTACGGGAATATGCATTGCTTTCATTTCCTCCACAATTATAAAATTTAAAAAAAACCCTAAAATTAGACACAAAGTGCTTTATGAGATATATAACGTGAAACTAAAAAAAATACATAGAAAAAAATTACATGAAAAATACATTTGCTATGTCATTCTTTTGAATTTAAAAAAAATTGAAGGAAAGATTGTTTATAATTTCACGTCTTTTAATTAAGCGGCGAAAAGTTTATATTTCATTTATGTTAACCAATTTCGCCATTATAGCTATAGGGGGTGTAACTCAGTGGTAGAGTGTCTGCTTCGCATGCTGAAAGTCCTGGGTTCAAATCCCAGCACCTCCAAACGGTTTTTTATTTTGTTATTTTTAAGATAACTTAATAATAATTGCAATTGTTTATTTGATTATTTTTTTTATTATTATTGAAAAATGCTTTAGTAGACGAGAGCTTTAGTAGATACGAAAAATCTTAGGCCCAAATGTAAAGAGTTGAGATAAATTTGTCCTTTTTCAATTTTTTAATACCAAAAATCAGCTCAATTGATAATCAGCTCAATTGCTTTTGCCGTGTGATCCCGGCCTAGAATAAGATCATCCTGGTACTGGTGGTGTCGTAAGAGGCGACTAAAGTACTTGTGGTAGAGTCACGTTGTCAGCAATGGCAACACGCATGGGCGGACTCGACCGGATCATTACCACCGCCGGCATTTAAAACCGGCGTGAAGTGGTGGCTTTATGCCACTGCGTTTCGCATCAGGTAATGATTGGCTCCGGCGCCCAACCCACCTTAAAGGCCGGCAACGCACCTGTAACTCCTGTGGTGTTGCACGGGTCGTGGTCGTGGTCGTGGGCGGCGGTAGTCACTTACCATCAGGTGACCCGAACGCTCATTTGCCGGGTCTCTTCCATAAAAAAAAATTGAATCTGGAAGCGGTCATAAAAGAGAAAAATTGTTTAGATTCTTAACCAATATAAGTAATCCATGACAGTACCACGAAAAGTGCTATTTTAACGCACTTATTAATTAAAAATCAAATCAAAATCAGCTTCACGCTGTATCCCGCACACAGCAGGGTAGGCAGAGGGAACCTGGTGTTTTAGACACTCCGTTCCCCACTTTCAAACAAAGAACAGACAAAAGAAATCCATTTAAGTCGATTAAAATATGATATGGTATGGTATAGTTCTTTGATTATGGCATTTCGAGCGTGCCAGTAGAGCACATACCACTTCGCCAATGTCACGTTGTATGGAGAAAACACAAAGGAGGTTGTACCGTAAAAATGAGAAAAGCGATTAAAATAAATTATATTTTAAATGACAAATGTGACATCTGATTGAGGTTGACATCTTGTCTAATGAATTTTGTATTTTCTGCTGCACTCGTTTAGTTCGGTTTGAGTGCTTTCACGATTGTTTGAAATTTTTAACGACTACTGTCTACTTTTATCGTCTACTTTATAGAGGTTGATTGTGCTGTGGACTTAACCTTACTTTTACCAAATCTCTAATAACTCAGCTTTCAGATTGCCTAAACTTACAGAATTTCTACGGAGAGAATGATGTTTCTGAAAATAATTAATCATACCATTTTCATTTTTTAATTTTGTACTTTACATTCTGGGCCCAAGAATATCTGCAATCGTCTCCTTTATAAAATGTTATGAAACATATACTAAAATTATTAATAATACTAAAAATATATATATTTTACGCAACAGTTTTCAGCATTATTGCATATAGGTCAACATGATAAATAATTTTCTTTAATTTTCTAGAAGTACTTTTAATTTTCAAGTGTTTAATAACACTTTAAAGTGTGTAAAAAAAATTATATTAGTTAACACATTTAAATTATTCATCATTATAAACGTAGTGGAGAATGGAGTGTCTTAAAACTAGATTACCTCTGTCTACTATACTATAATTTCATTTTCTCTTTCTAGTAACTTAAGCAAACGTCAGCGCTGAATTCAGCCATTCAACACGCAATGCCTCGAAAATTCAGCGACAAGTGGGGAACGGAGAGTCTTAAAACTAGGTTTCCTCTATCTACCCTGCTGTATGCAGGATAGAACGTGAAGCTAAGAAAAAGAAAAATAACGAAACGAAATCTACAAGTCATTTGCCTAATTTTCGGTTCCGTTTAAGCTGGCCTTGGATTTAGTCTTTAGGTCACTGACACAAAGCGCACGCTGCAATTTTTTTGATTAGGTACTACAAATATGATAAAGCAGCAAAATATAATACATACATAAATACAATAGATAATCTATTGTTATATGATACATAAAAAAAGACTTGATCGTGCTTGGAAGAGTCAAAGTGAAAGTGGCCCATCTACATTTATATATTTTCTTTAAAGATGAAAAATTTGTTTAGTTGAACGTAATGCTATAAAGCCTATAAAGATATATTACATTATGTTAACTGTTTTAATATAAAACTAGTCTTGCTGAATGTAATAGAAATATATAAAATTATTCTTTAATTATGTTTCAATTTTCTTTAATTATGACAAATTTTCTTAATTATGACAGACGACGCACATCTAAATGAACCATTTTTTAATTCCTTAAAATTTTTCGTTTCTTTATTTTACGATTATTTTTCTTCTACACAAACGAAGTTGTAAACTTCAATATAGTACATAGCAATTTTTCTCACATTAAGATGACATAAACGAGTTAAAAATGTCGATATATGCAAAAAGCCTATTCAAAATTCTGATTGAGTTTCCTGCAATATTAGAAAAATCGAAAACATTTAGTTTTTGCACCAAATAAGCAATATACCAATTTCTGTGAATAACAACACAAATGTTTCAATAATATAATATTATGAGTTACTCCACTTTAGCATCGTCTGCTTCACGACAATGACCTTGATACAGCAGGTTATTAAACTGTCACGAGTGCGAAAACCCGCTTTTGATAATTCCTGATAACAAAAGATAAGGCAAAATCTTAGATTAAACGTATATCCTTATGGTAAGAAATGTAAATAATTATATAGTAATTGTAGCTTACGACGTTATTGTGGCACTGTTTTAATAGGTTTTTCTAATAAATGTGGCTGCTTTTAATTATTATTGTTATAATATTTATTTATAGTAGATAATTTAAGTTTAAATAGTTAAGGATATTATTTTACAGCCTGCAACTGTCGCACTATACGCGCGTCCAACGTCAAGATCATACGCGCGACAAATTGAAAAAGTACATATCACACGTTGAAAATATAATATAAACGTCTCTAAAGGAATTGACGGATTTTGTATAGTCAAGGCCGTTTCTTAGCATCATTGTGCGTCTTCGAATATATCTTTTAATAGCCCGACTTGTAATGTAATAAAATATTGTTTTGTACGTAAAAGGGAACCTACTGTTAAGACAGTTCGCGTTCCCCATTTTCTAATATTTTATAATATTTTATTCCCTCAGGTGGGTAAGGCACTGTCACCCGCTTGTGCCCCCGCGACACGACTGCTTCCATTTGTTTCAAAATAAATTCAATCTTGAACTAAGTATTTTGTAATTTTCTAGCGAGTATGTTTATGTTGTATCTTTTCGCATGACAGACTCTATACGTGATAAACAGAAATAACTCAGTACAATAGATCATTTAGTATGTTTTCCGCTTTCCTCTTATTTCATATGCAAAACTTATGCTAATAACTATTACTCTGTTCAGAAATTATAAAGGCATGTGTGTGTGGAACGGTGTGTCGTACGTGGCAACGTGGGAACCTAATGTAGGTTCCCAAATTCCCTTTGCCTAACCTGCTTTGTGCGGGGTACAGTGAGAAGATAAACAAAATCGATTGCACTCAGATAGTTGTATTTCCTAGCGAAATCGGAAAAATTTGTGAAAATAAATAAAAGAATGTATTTAAAGATAAATACATACGTCATTTTCTTTATCGATAACATAGGAGGGTAAATCCATACAAAGTTTCAGTCCTATCTATGTCAATGTAATATCTTGTAAAAGCTTCCTCGGGTATTTTAAATAAGAGAAAAACAGCTCTTCGGTTCTATCACGTATATATTTGCTTCTTATACACCACTGTATCTTAAGATAGAAATGTACTTGTCAAGGCACAAGAAAAGAATGAATCCACACTGTTAATGTAATGCCTTTTATATTTTTAAAATTAGTCAAATCAAAAACTATCTTGACAAGTACAAATATAACAAAATTGGTGACATTTGACTTCATAAAATATTATTTAAAAATTTAAGTCAAAGAGAGAATTATAAAGTTTATCAATAAAATATTAGTAAAACAACTTATTACATACATTATAAAATTACACTTGATAGAGGAAATTTATCTGGCAATTAAATAATAAAACATCTATATATTATATATGTATGTATAAGTAATATATGTTATCTCAGCAACAAAAATCAATAATCTATACTAATATTATAAAGCTGAAGAGTTTATTAAGTCCCGTCGGGCAGTATCCCTCGTGGCGCAGGGGCACACGCTTGCAACTGTTTACGCGACGGTTGTGCAGTCGATTACGACTCGGACTAATTAAATATTTAATAATTAAATGTCCTCGCTCTGGTAAAAAGGCAAAGCGCGGAGTTTCGCTACTCAATGCGCAGTCCCTCCAGAATTGGGAGAAATGCTGAGAACGCGAGTGTCTTAATGGAAACAGAGTGTTAACACGAGTTTCTCATTCCCTCTGCCACAAACAAAAAAACTCAACCTTAAAAAAGTTTGATGAGGCCGGTTGTGGCGCAGCGGCACAAAGTGTGACTGTAAAACCGACTGGTTGTGGGTTCGATCCCCACTCGAGGAGACGAAATATTTACTTAAATTTATATTTCCATTTCTTCGCTCTGGTGTCGAGGCTAAGCGCGGCGTTGAGTTCTGCCACTCAACACGCAATGCCTCCAGTATTCGGCAGAAAGTGGGGAACGGAGTGTCTTAACACTAGGTTCCCTCTGCCTACCCTGCTGCGTGCGGGATACAGCGTGAAGCTGATTTTTTAAAAAAGTTTAATACGTTGAACGCAATTATCTCAGGAACTACTGGCTTAATAGTAGATAGTCCATCTGTCTAAGTAGTCATCAAGATAATCTTGAGATGTAAGTTACATCATGTAAGTCAATATATTATCAAGAATTTAAAATGATGTTACCTGTCACAAATATCATGGTGGATATGATGTTGGACCTGTCCGGGTCCGTCTCCTCCATGCACAGCGCGGGGCACAGGATGAACGGTATCGCGACTATGGCGCCTATCATTGTTAGATAGTGCTGTAAATTAAATATATAGTTAATAATATACATGAATAATAAAGACATACTTCTTAAGTTAACGTATAAAAATTTTTACGTAGTGAGATTTGAACACGCGCCTCTTTGGAAACCGTCCAAGTGCAAAATTAATAAATAATAATAATAACACTTTTAACCGGAAACACTTTTTGGATCACTGTAAAGCCTCAAACATAAAAAAATGTAGAGTGGCGAAACTCAACGCCGTCCTTGTATTTTTACAAGAAAATTAAAATAATAATAAATAATCCATTCCCCCGAGTACAAATCGAGCCCACAACCGTCGCGCTTACAGTCAGTCACACTCTAGGCCATTGCGCCATGACGGCCTCTACATATGTATAAATAAAGAATGATACATATAAATTTAGTTGTTTCTTCTTAAATAGACAGGACTATTCATAAAGATGTCTTACCTGTAAAGCTAAAAATATGCACAAATACCACGGCGGTGCATCGTCGATGCCATACGTGACGTTGCCTTTACGTTCTTCATTTTCTTCCTTTTTTATTTCATCTGGTATCTGAAATTAATAATATAGTATATATCTATTTTAACTGTAGTTAGTGTAAGATACTAAATACCCAAAATAACTCTCTCTCTCTCTCCTTTCCTCCGCAGATACAATGGGTGATATTATAAAATGAACATGATTATTAGCCATGCTATAGACTAATAAACAACAAGCACAAAAAGCAACAAATGTATCATATAATAATTATTTCTATAGGACCAGGCAGGCAAAGCCGCATGTAAAAGCTAGTTTTTTTATAAAGGGATATATATTTAATTTCATTTAAAATAGTATTCATTCAATACATTGCATGTATTATCTTATTTTTCTCTATCCGTTATTGTAATAGGTTAATTAGTTGAAGATTATAAAATAAATACTTCACGAGTGTTATATATATATAATACTTATATTTAGAGACGAATCGTGACGCAATGACACAAGCGTACGACTGTGAACGCGACATGTTGTGGGTTGTATTCCCACTTAAGTAAATGAAATATTTCATATTTTCATTTCATCGTTCTGGTAATGAACTCGGCTACTCAACGCATAATGGTTACAAAGTTCAGCGGAAAGTATGGAGTGTCAGAGTGACTTAACACTAGGTCCCCTCTGCCTACCCGGTTGTGTGCGTTATACAGCGTGAAGCTGATAAAAGAATTAAGGGACCATATATCTAAATATTTGATATTAATTTAATTACAACACAACACAACAGCTTAACTGCACGCGATCTCAAGATTAATGGCGTTGACATACGGACAGACGGAACCCAAAAAAAAACTATTAAAACATTTTTTTTTCATTTTAAATTTATCTACTTATTTAGAAAACGTAGAAAAAATTTTGAACGTAGCGGGATTCGAACCCGCGCCTCCTGGAAACCGACCAGGCGCTATGCAGCAGTGCGCTCTCACCACTAAGCCTACGTATGGTTTAGTTTTTTCATATTTTTTTTCTACGTTTTCTTAATAAGTATTTTTCTTTCTTAAGTGTAGAATAACACTTTTAAAATGTTTAAAAATGTAACTTACATGTTTTACAATCATGGGAGTTTTAACAACCTCTTGACTGGAGCCTCGATGTCTTTCATACAGTCTTAACAAATGTGTTTCTTCTTCTGAATAATGTTAGAAATATATGTATTTAAATGTTTTGTGAGTGCACAGTGTCTGTGTGACTGTAAGCGCGATGGAGTGGGTTCAATTCCCATTCAGGAGAATTATTTTTCATTTAGATAAGAAGAAATCCGATTAAGGTAAGAAATAGAGATGAAACACTCAACACTGGAAAGCATCATGAAGCGTGTGACTGTGAACGCGACCGTTGTGGGTTTAATTCCCAGTTCTCGAGGATATGAAATATTTAATATTTTTATTTACTTGCTCTGGGAACCAGGCAAACCGTGGCATTGAGATCCGCCACTCAAAACGCAATGTCTTAAAAATGCATCAGAAAGGAGAGAAAGGAAGTGTTATAATTGAGACGTATTGAATATTATGGAGTTAGATCTAGAAATGTGTTGATGATTTTAAATGTATGTACTTAAAACTTAAGTATATAGGTGTGTTTTAGTTTCACCCTGTATATCACAGCATATAGCAATAGGGAAGCAAGTGACAAGGCACTCCGTTCCCCACTTTCGAAACTTAATGCCACAGTATGAGAAGACAAAAATAACTCCTTCCCCTGAATGAGAATCGAACTCACAACAACCTACTCGTAACTTCTAAAACTATATTACATACCTTTTTCATCTTTTCCTACAGACGCTTGTTCCATTAGAATTTTCTCATCTAAATCACGTACACTATTTCTTCCATTGGTATCTAAACTATTTTTTTCAACTGACATTTTAAAAAAATATAACAAAAACTCTACAATTATTAGTAAACTATAACTATTATTATCTTAAAAAAATTAATTAAATACTATTATTATTAATATCAGTTTAAATTTATTTATTTATTGGTAATAATTGATACATAACGTCCATTCAATTCGGAATACATTTTGCGAATGTGATCAATATAACGATGTATAGATAACTCTACGCTAAAGATACCAACGGTTGTACTATTCGAAGGAGTTTTTTGTATTGAAACCGATTTTTTCCCGTACTTTAGTCGTTACTTGGAGTTTTTATTCGATTGTGAGATCACATTTCTTAGCTTCACGCTAATTTTAGTAACAGACAGAAGGAACCTGGGAACTTAGTGTTAAGACACTCCGTTCCCATTGTACATTCATATCCATACAGACAATCTATTTTCTACGATTCACCTAGTTGTTTTGACATTATGTGTTAAGTAAGTGGTGGTACTCAACGCCGCGCTTCGTCTACCATACACTGACATGAAATTAATGATGCCGTCAAGTGGAGAATTAAGAAAAAAAGAATACTTTTATTTATTGATTTCTTATTTTTTTGTAATTTTTTATGAGAATTTATAATATAAACTGTAAAGTATACGTGCCTAATCAATAAAACAAACTATGCATAATAATTATTTTATTCGAACAATCACTTAACTGGTTAAAATTGTTAATATTTTAAATGTTTCTTATAATAAAAAAATCACAATAATATTTCTATAATATATACCTATTTCAAGACATTATATTTAAATATTATGTATTGAAATAAAAAAATATATATGAACTAATAGTAACAAGTTGATACATTACCTATGACACTTATTTGGCTTATTAATGAGATATAGAGAACTTGGACCTAAAACAACGGGTTCAAATCCAGCTCCTTTAAACAATTTTACAGAATATTTGTATTCTATCATACAAAGGACGCTGTGTCCCGCACACGGCAGTGTAGGCAGGGGGAACCTAGTTTTAAGACACTCCGTTCCCCACTTTCCGCCGAATTCTGGAGCCATTGCGTGATGAGTGGCAGTACTCAACGCCGTGTTTTTGCGTCGACACCAGAGCGAGGAATGAAAATATAAATGTAAGTAAATATTTCACTGCCTCGTATGGGGATCGAACTCACAACCAGTCGCGTTTGTAGTCCCACTTATTATACAACATTTATGTACTAATATTATAAAACTGAGGAGTTAGTCTGTTTGCACGCGCTTAACTTTTTTAACGGTTTTTTTTAATTTTAGATAATCTATTTATGGAAGAAGGCTATACAAGCTAAAAGCTATATACACTACGGTAGTTGTTTCAAAGCACCTGTACCTACATTTAGAGACACACTTTTGTCACTTATCTATTTTTATTTGACCACGGCGACGAAGTCGTAGATATCCATCCAGTTTTAATATAGTGCATGCAACAGTTGTGGCTTCGATTCCCACTCAAGGAAATTAAATATTTAATATTTCATTTTCTCGCTCTGGTAATGAGGCAACGAGGTTTAGTTTCGCTACTCAGCAAGAAATGCCTCCAGATTTCGACGGAAAGTGGGGAACAGAAGTATGTAAATGGGAACAAAGCATCTAAACACTAGGTTCCCTCCGTCTTCCCTGCTATATGCGTAGCACATACAAATCCTTAATTTATAAGTCTCGGTGCATCCATAGAAAAAATCCATAGAAATATTATAATATTTAAAAATATTTTAAACTATAACAACTAACAGTAAATCTAAATTTCTTTCTTCCTCTTGAACAGAGCAGTGAACTTGCCGGTCTCGTACGTCGGCATGAATGGCAGGTACTTGGTCCACTCCCATCTGTAAATGTTTTAAAGAACTTTATTGTTTACAATTGAATGGTAAAAAATAACTTACGATGGATAGGGGTACAAGCTTGCGGCTGTGAACGAGATGGGTGTGGGTTCGATTCCCGCTCGAGGAAATAAAAAAAATATATATTTTGATTTCTACGCCTTAAAAACGAGGCGGAAGCCTCCAGAATCCGGCAAAAATTGGGAAACGTCTTAATGGGAACAGAATATCTGAACACTAGTTTCCCAGGTTTCCTCTGCCTATTTTGTTATGAGTGGGGTACAGCGTCAAGCTAAAAAAAATCTTTTATAATATTTTTCTGCTTAGTTAGTTAAGTTGCGTTTGTAAAAAAAACCGCTTTTTTATTGCTGCTTCACATTTTTCCTACATCAGAGTAGGCAGAGGGATGATTCTTCACTTTCTGTAGTGGCACAGCGACACAAATGTGAAAACGCGTTCAAAAGCGGGAAAAGCGTGTTAAAGCGTTCATTCTGAGGGATTGCGATATGCTCCTAAAAGATAAATTTGTAAGTGGTAAAACAGATATTTACTTATATAAATAGTGGGTATAAATTCAGAACACGCTTAGCCGAATCAAAACTACTCTAATAATTTGAATTTATAACGAAGTAAACATGTATGAGTGTAAAATAAGTTGTACGAATCTTAGATTTAAGTGAAATTCATAGAAATTACGATATCTTTAACAAAAGCGCAGCGTTAAATTCCGCTTTCAACACGTAATATCTCGAAAATTGGATAGAAAATGTAGGAATGGAATATTTTAATCTAGTGTTATTTATTCTTTAAAAGTGGGGAACGGAGTGTCTTAACATTAGGTTCCTGTGTTTTCTGCAATATGCGGGATACAGCGTGAAACTAAAAAAACATACCTTCGTATAAGTGACATGCCGATAGGAAAGTCGTAAGTGTCCCCGTGCTCGCTCGCGCCGACCGCCTCCAGTGACATCTCCTTCGCCCACGCCTCTAGACCACGCTCCTCGTCTGTACCTAGTTTTTTATATATTTATATGTTTACAACTAATATATCGATTTAAGGTAATATTTTATTATATTTCCGCCCCAAAATATTTTATTTAAAACAAAATTAAATCAACTTCGCACTATATTCGCACACAGGTAGGCAGAGGGAACCTAATATTAAGACACTTCGTACCTTACTTTTCACGAAGAAATGAAAATATAAATTTGAATAAATATTTCATTTCCTCGAAACTGAGGATCGAACCAACAACCAGACGATTTTACAGTCACACTTTGTGCTCCTGCGCCACGACCGTCCTTTATTTTATACTATTTTATGAAATAAAAAAAATAGAGATCGTCGTGGCACAGTGGCATGGCATCTGACTGTAAACGCGACGGTTGTGAGTTCGATGATTTTATCAAAAATCATGAAACAGCTTTCATGATTTCTGATTTTCGATAAAGTAATTTTTCTCTAATCAAAATTTTTTTTTTCATTGTTTTGAAATTTTGCATTGATCTAGAAATCTTTTATATAAATGATGCTCTTTAAAATATATCCAGTTATTCTGTTAAAGAATAATGGAATTAACTAATCCAGTGCAATCGCATTATTCCCTGCGGCTTTAAGAACTCAAGTTAATTGAAAAAATCAGCAATTCAGCATAGAACTTAAAGGCAGGTTTCAATTAAAAAATAAATTAACTTAAACAAGGTTGCCGGTTGAGGCCATGGTGGTGCATGGAGACTGTGAACGCAGTGGTTGTAAATTCGATTGCCATTTGGTTTGAAATAATTATTTTCATTTCTTTTTCTGGTTTCTTGATTGAGATTCGCCATTTTCTTTCTATCTCGATTTTGAGCGGATAGTGAAAAAGGAAGTGTCTAAACACTATTTTCTTACTATATATATGCCTAACAACGTAAAGAACCAAAAAATACTGGCAGCCTAAACAAAAAAATCGATTCTTTTTTTTACTCAGTACATTCGAGTTATATTTGCTTACTCACCAGGAATAACATTGTCCAAGAAACAGCCTATGATACCGCCCACAAGGATAGAAGTAGAGAGTAATACCTAAACATAAACATAAATTAAGTTTCATTACAAATACAAATATTCCGCCGATATTTAAAAAAAATGACGCTGTTAGTAAGGTAGACAGATGAACCCACCTACCGCAAAATTCTGGAGCTTTACGTATTGAGTGGCGGAACATAACACTGCAACTTTGAAAGGGTCCGTAAAGTCCGTAAGGTCCTTTTAACAAGGCAAGGTTCTGTCGCTCAACACGTAATGCCCCAAAAAATCGACCGAAAATGGGGAATAGAGTGTCTTAACACTTTGCTATGTCCGGGAAGAATAAAATCATACACAATCGCGTACCTGTAAGACAGCGTCCAGTGCTTCCACTCCGGTCTGTATGACACCACTGTGCGCCGCCATCCACCGCGTGAGCACGAGCGGGAAGAACAGGCTGAACCCGATTATGTAGAGGTTGCGGGAACTGTTCAGATTCACGTACTGGAGAGCGGAGAGACCTAAGTGAAGAAATTTAACTTATTAGCATTTCAATTTCAGGCCAGTCGTGGCGCAGGGGTACAAAGTGTGACTGTAAAACCGACTGGTTGTGGGTTCGATCCCCATTTGAAGAGATGAAATATTAATTTATTTTTATATTTACATCTACAGGTAGTACTAGTTCAGGAAAAAATCAGAAAATTATATATTTGTGGTTAAATACTAAAAAATTATATCCTTAAACGGAGAGAAAAATTTGGTATCAAAGCCGCTAGTTCAAGTGAGGTTTCAGATGAAAGGGCTCTTGCTATGCTAAGCCTGAATTTCAGAAAAAGCTTGAGGCTTGAGAAGAAGCGCTTGTCCGATTTTGTTAACAAAGTTACCGAGTTACAAGTCGCCCTCATAAAAGAATGTTAAAATTATATGTTCAAACAATATAATGCAAACTCACCAAAAGCAGAAATCATTCCGAACATAACGCAGAACAAGCCTCCGACAATTGGTTGTGGGATGATGATGAAGACCGCTCCTAGTTTACCCACCACGCCTTGCACCACCATGAGTAACGCTGCCCACTGTACTACACGACGAGAGCCTACCTACATATTGTTGTTAAAAAAAAAAATTATTGGTTCCGTATATGATTAATTGATAAATTGATTATTTAACTACTTTTACGAAACTTTACACACACAATATCTTGTAATACAGTGGAATTTGGGGAACGGAGTGTCTTAACTCTCCAGGTTTCCTTTCGCTACCCTGGTATATACGGAATACAAATTAAAGGTACAACAAAATATACATTTTATAAAACCTACCTTAGTAACACCAATAGCGCCGACGTTCTCTCCAAATGTGTTAGTTCCGTTGCCGGAGCCCCAGAGTCCCGCCAGCATTGTACCGAGGCCCTCCGTGCCGAGACCGCGGTTGATGGCGTGTAGAGGTGGTGGTGGGGCCGCTATAAAATGCAGTACAACACAGTATATTTAATTAAATATAATATATGATTTTTTGTTATCTTTTTACCTCAATGAACAACAAGAATCAAATGTTAAATTTTACGGCTTTACAAGACGTATGAAATATTTTACGTCGTGGAATATGAACCCACTTCTCTTGGAATCCATCCAAGAGTTTAGTATTAAGAAGTATCTTAACAGACGAAAACAGAACGGAATACTATCGTTGTTTGTCCAGGTACTGTAGAAACATTATATGTTGACTTGCGAAACCGAAATGAATTTCGTCTTATTCGAGACACATATATTTTATTTAAAGTATTAAAGTCAGCCATTTAAAGTTAAACATTATTGGTGTGGTTACAAAGAGCTTGGTATTTAATCTATTAATTAACACGTAACGTAAAACGTGAAAAATCTTTATTTTTAACCAACTTCGAAAAGAAGGAGGTTATCAATTCGACTGTATTTTTTTTTATGTTTGTTACCACAGAACTTTTTACTGGGTGAATCGATTTTGATGATTCTTTTTTTATTTGAAAGCTAGTGCTTCTCGTGTGGTCCCATTTTAATTTGATCCATACGTGATCATGATATCCATGAGAAAATATTTTATAATTTTGAAGTCGGTATCAAGTAAAACAACCAGGCTTAGTATTATTCGATATTGTAGTAAGGTTGTTAGAGCATTATCGAACGAACCCGCTCTTGTTGATATTGAAGGAATTCTTACCACACATCCTCGCCGTGGTGGGATAGTAGCTGATTGACTCGACGGTACACGCGAGCACTCCCGCTAACATGCCCAGCACTCCTGCCACACTCACTGTCGGCCAGCCCCATTGACCTGATACAATGGGTATTTAATTTATCATGAGATCTTGTTCTATAATAAATAAATGAAAAAGAGTAAAAAAATTTAAACAAGTGAATCTTATTACTCTTTAATAGTTTGTTTTCTATTATGCTGTTCATGGACTCAATATTGCACCATGGTCTCTGCATACGTCTTTGTCGCTTCCACTGTCACCTCGTGCATACATGACTTTCGGGAGATCCCCATGCTTTTTATCTGACCTTCCTTCAGTATAGAAGTGAACTGAGGTCTCTCCCTGTATCTCTTACCACTCACTCACTCTTTTTAAATATTTTTTTTACCATCCTGTCATCACATATTTGCCTAAACCTGACATGCTTAAACAACCTGAGCATGTTCTACATCCTTAATAGTCGTCTTTTTTACATTATTTCATAGTCTCATTTAATTTACATGTTCTTATCGTACTTTAAAATATAAGAAATTTATTTTACATCTAATGTAAAATAAAAATAATATAAATCAGCTTCACGCTGCGGGTTACATCCAGCACACAGCCACATCCAGGGTAGGCACAGGGAGCCTACTGTTAGGACACTCCGTTCCCCACTTTCTGCCGAATTCTGGAGGCATTGCGTGTTGAATGTCAGAACTCAACGCCGCGCTTAGCCTCGACACCAGAGCGAGCAAATGAAATATAAATTTAAGTAAATATTTCATCTCCCCGAGTGGGGATCGAACCCACAACCAGTCGGTTTTACAGTCACACTTCGTGCCACTGCGCCACGACTGGCCTCAAAATCATATATTATTACAATACCTGGATAAGGTATCCTGAACCAAGGCGCGTCGCGAATAATGTTCAGCTTGAGGTCGGTGCGCGCCGGGTGCCCCACAACCAGCGTCTCCGTGGCAGTCAGAATACCACATATCGCCCACATTATAACTATCGTTAGTAATACCTGGAAGAAAAAACGTAGAATAGATTAATTTGTGGCATTTATATTAAAAAAAATAAGCTAATTATCTAATTTCTTTAATGTAGTTAAATTACTACTATATAATAGAGTAGACAAAAGGAATCTATTTTTAAACCACTCCATTCTCAATACACGGCCTAATTTTTCGTATCGAGTAGAGGAACCCAGCGCGCCTTTTTTTGTCTTGTTACCAGAACAAGGAGTTGAGAGCAATTGATTCCCCAAATGGAAATAGAACTCGCAACTGTCACGTTTAGTCGGGCATCGTGCTGTACGCCAGGACGGCCTTAATATCTTATATATTAAAATAAAAAAAAATCTATAATGAGCTTAGAAATGAACCGTAAAAGTAACGTTGTTAAACTTACAGGAAACAGTTTGAAAAGCGGAAACCATACAATGCTGATCCCCGTATCGCGCTTCCACGCCAGCGTCGGGATCTTCACTTCAGTCATACATTGTGAAAATATTGTGAGTAGAATGAATGTTCTGGAACAAATTAATTATTATGTTAATCATAAGTTAACTTAATAATATCAGGTTCGCAGCAGCGCACACAGCAGGGTAAGTAGAGGGAACCTAATGTTAAAACACTTTGTTTCCCACTTTCCGCCGTGGTGAAATTCAACACAATGAAGAAATAAGAATATAAATTTAAATAAATATTTTATTTTCTCATGTGGGGATCGAACTCACAACTAATCGCCTTTACAGTGGCACTTTGAGCTTCGGGGCCACAACAGCTTAATGTTTATGTTAAGCATATGTTCATTTGAAGCAGTAATGACTTAATTGAATGACGTTTCGTAAACGGAACCCAATTACTAAGATAGCTATCACCGTACTGTATCTCACGATCTGTAATAGAAAGTTCACGCACGCTATAACAATAAATACAGGAAAAATATAAAAAACAAAAAAGGAAATCCTATACAACAAACTTTTGGCCGTTTTTATAGATGGTACGTTACACTTCGTGCGTAAGCCCTCTCGCACTTGGCCGGCTTTTCGCTATTTGGTTTTATATGGGAGTGGACCTACTTTTATGACATTCATAAAGATTATTCGCTCTGGTAAGGAGACAAAGAGCGGCCTAAAGTTCTACCGCTACTAAGTAATACTAATAGAGAAGTCTGCGAAAGGAGGAACGCAAGAGGTTCCGAGGTTCCTTCTGCCTATTATGTGCGTGTACTAAAAAATATTTTTTACGACCTTAATGGTATATTAATATATAAAAAAAATATTGTTGACCTATTATTTCTTCAAAGTGAAGTAACAAATTTATTCGCTGAATAATTCATTTTTAACATTCCTCTGAAGAGAACAGCTAGAACTTTCAACTCGCGCATCTTAACTCCCAGTTCAAACAATATGATTATTATAATTAACGAAAATGAAAAGGTCTTCTATATTTTGTTGGTAGAGTAATAATCTTAATAAAAATAAATACATTAGTCGTAATATAAAAATAAATACAGTTCGTGGCCGTCGCGGCACAGGATGGGACTGGGAGACAAGCGCGTGACTGTAAGCGTGACTGTTGTGGGGTCGATTTCCACTCGGGGAACGAAATATTTTATATTTTATTTTATACTTTTGGTTGAATTCCGCTAATCAATACGCAGCCGCGATATCTCGCGCCGCAGAAATTAGGGGACGAAGTACCATAACACTAGGTTCCCCGTTTAAATATGTGACGAAATTTAAATATTTGAAATATTTAAGAAAAATCTAAAGTTTACCAGCTAAAAATATACAAGCAAGAGAAGTGATACAACAAGTTTGCTTTACATAAAGTTGTAGGCGCTTTAAGTATCTCTATTTCTATATTTTACGCTATTTCTAACTATTGCAATTTTTTAATAAAAAACAACAATATTTTCCCAATTTTCGCTATAATTATTTTTTGTTCTGAACTAAAATTTAGTAATTTTTATAGTATACATATAATGATAAATTAGGACCAGAAAAAAACCAGTGCAGTTTTTATAAAATTGAATTCGAACCCCCATCTCAGGTTTACATATCTTAGTGAGATATAATATAATAACGAATAAAGTTAAGCATAAAAAATAATATACAGGTTCAAGGCTACCTATATAAAGTAGTTGTTAATCAATTCTAGTATAAGTGTGACAGGTTGCGGGTTCGAATCCCATTCGAGAAAATGAAATGCATATTTAATATTTTAATTTCCTCGCTTTGATAACGATAAAATGCGGCGTTGAGTTATGCCATTCAACACGCAATGTCTTTAGAAAAAAAATATTGAAAAAATTGTGTCGGTTTTTAACAAAAACTCAATAAATAGGATTTAAAATATGGCGAATTTCAAACAAATAAATATTTTTTATAAAAACAAAATTAAACAAAAATATAAAAACGACATAAAAAATAAAACAGAATCTTTGGAGGTGCTGGGATTTGAACCCAGGACTTTCAGCATGCGAAGCAGACACTCTACCACTGAGTTACACCCCCTGTGACAAATTATGTCGAAATAGTCATATGTATTCTTTATAATATTTCTTTTTAATTTTTTTTCTTTTTTTTATTACGGACATTTAATCTTTCTTTTTAAAATAGTTATTAATAGAATATGTAAAAATTTAAATAAGAATATTTTTATAATTTAAATGACTATTTGTATACTTGAAGTTTCAATTACATATATGGAATTAATCATTTATTTTTTTTTAACTACAGCTTTTTGTTACTCCAACTGTAGCTTTCGAACATACTTTGTAAAGTTCCAAAACAAAAAGCACAGCCAGGACTAAATTATAATTAAGTAATGATAAACAGATGTTAAGCTCGAGATAAAAAAATGTAAACAAAAAAATTCAAGCATTTTTAACATAAAAAAACAATATACATATAATGTCCAAAATATTGCACATACAAAAAGTAAATTAAAACATACTCGTACATTTATAACATCAAATTCAAATTAAAATATTTATTATTGAAGGAAGCACTTTCAAATCGTCAAGATTGAAGATAAAATATTTAAATTGAGAAATGTCAGTAATGTCAGACGTCAGTCCTACAGAAAGCTGCCATATATGCACATATATAAATATGTAAGTAAAACAAAAGGTCAACGTCCAGCTGCATCAGTGCAGAATCAATAGGTTGTCAACTTGTTGAGCTCGGGGTCGCCATGGCAACGGCCCCTCGCCGCCGGATACGTAAATATGATGAAATTTTAAATCAATGCTAAAAGCTTAGCCTAGATCGAAATATAGGTCAGAATCTAGATAGACAGACATTTAGATATGGAGACTAGTTAGGATTATTTAAGTATAATTTATAGGTTTTGACGATATCTGATGACGATAAGTGATGTTTTCGATACTCACTTGTGTGAACGATTTATGAATCAGCTTCATGCTGTATCCCGCATACAACAGGATAGGCAGAAGGAGCATAGTGTCAAGACTCACCGTTCTTCATCTTTACGCTGAATTTTTCGAAGGCATGACGTTTTGAGTGGCGAAATACGAAACATAAAAGAGGGAACTTAGTAAGTGCATTATGCATCTAATAAGTATGTATATGTTATTAGTACCTACGTACTAAATAAAAATATTTCTGGAGCAGTTTTAAAAGCAAACTGTTCTCTTGAAAAGTAATTACTAAAGAACTCATTGCGCAAACAAAGCCCGCAAAGTGGAGCGCTTTAGAGAACAACTTCTGTGTGATAGCTTGAGTGGAGAGTGAGAAAGACTAGAATAATGAAAACATCAATTTATACTTCATGTTATAATTCCTAAGTATGTTAATATCATTTAATATCTTTAAAATATTATAAATTAATTTTTTAAGCGAATTTATCGAGTACTCTTGTGTTCTAGTATTACCTATACATTTTTGATAACCAGAAATATTGTGATATGTGGTGACAATTGTTCAATATTAATCACTTTAAGGCCGGTCGTGGCGCAGCGGCACGAAGTGTGACTGTAAAACCGACTGGTTGTGGGTTCGATTCCTACTCGAGGAGATGAAATATTTACTCAAATTTATATTTTCATTTCTTCGCTCTGGTGTCGAGGCTAAGCGCGGCGTTGAGTTCTGCCACTCAACACGCAATGCCTCCAGAATTCGGCAGAAAGTGGGGAACGGAGTGTCTTAATACTAGGTTCCCTCTGACTATCCTGCTGTGTGCGGGATACAGCGTGAAGCTGATTTATTTATTTATTTAATTACTTTACCTCGCTCGTCTAACTGAATGTCACAGAATGTAATGGAAACTTTTCAAAATGATTCACCGATTTTGAACTAAAATCGATGACGGGTTCAATTTGTACGGGAAATTTATTATTTTGATTGATTAAAGATTACATCTCGCACATCATTTCATTTTAAAGATTCAGCTTACACGTAAGGTTTTTTTTAGCTTCACACTGAACCTATTGATAAGACTCTCCGTTTCATATTTCTCCGTGCTATGTCTATCAAAACGGGGAAATGAAAAATTCATTTATTCAAAAGTATATGTATATCGAATCCACAACTGTCCCTATTATAATCATATGCTGTCCCACTGCCCCACAACTGCCTCGAAATATATATAAATTCATACAGGTATAATGCACAGTGAAGACTAAAATCGATAAAGCCCCGTGCAGCGGTACGATAACCTTTGGCATTCCTACCCACCACCCACTACATATGGGGTAGGTATACTTAATTAGTGCAAGGGAAGACCACTCCCAAGATGGAAATTGGTGGAAAATTATAATGATATTACCTTTTTTTAATTTGGGAACCTTTGATATTAATTTAGGGGACGTCGTAGCGCAGTGGAACAGCCTGGCTGTAAACGCTACGGTTTTAGGTTCGTTTCGCACTCGATGGAGTGAATTATTTTCATATCTTCGCAGTGGTGATGAGACAAAGTGCGGCGTTTTCTGCCACGCAACACGTAATGTCTCGAAAATTAGGCCGAAATACCCATACCCAAATTATGTGCGGAAAAAAGCTTGAAACTCAAAAGAAAAGGAAAAATATATATCTTTGAATAGGTATTTCAAGATAGATACTACATACTTTGAAAAATATTCCGCTCCTTACTGTTATTCTTCTTATTTGTATAGTTGAAAGCATGTAACCGTAATATTCACGCCCACGTTAAAGCGTAGGTTTTAAATATTCTATTCGATAACTTTCTCTGAACATCTATCTAACTTTCCATCAAGTAAACCACATTGATAAATGGAGCCTTTATATTTTTATTAGCTTCACGCTTTATCCCGCAAACAGTATCAAAGATAATGCAGGAAGGTCACATAAAAGGCATGTGGACCTCCGGAGGGCATGTATGAAGTGGTTGATGACAGTGTGCACGAGACGAAAGAGGTATGTGGAGACCGTAGAGTTTGACACTCCTTTCTCCCTGGGTACAGCGTTAAGTAAAGTTAACAAGGTAGACAGAGGAAACTTAATACTAAGACATTCCATTCCCCATTTTTCAGCTAATTTTTGAGACATTGCATGTTCAATAGCGGAATCGCTTAGTCTTGTTAACAGAGTGAGAATATGAAAATAAATAATTACCCCAAGCCAGAACCGAACCCATTACCGTCGCCCTTCACAATCAAACGCCCTTTTACTTATTCTCCACGATAACCTCAATATATAGACGTAACCTTTATATATAGACATAGAATTTATTATCACTGAATAGCTTTGACTATTAAAAAGTGACCTATAATATAAAGCATATATGTTATTTAAGTTAAATCAATAGTTTACTGTATACAAGTCCTGGATTATGACCCAGTTAGTATGTATTTATATGTCGTTTTTTTAATATTTTTATGCATTCACCGCGTGTTTGTGAAAGAGAAAATCTAGATGTTTTTTATTTTCCACTCTCCGCCTGTATGGAAATACTGCATGTTACACAGAAATTATTTATATATGTGTTACGTTCCCACGCAACCCGAGAATCGCTGACTTAGGCTTCCCACAACGTTCCCGCACTTCTTTACCAGCATAGAGATCTTAGAATTGTAATAATCTGTTATTTGAATCCTCGCATCATTTTACACCCATTGTATTAATTAACATTAAAAATAAATGTAATAAAATAAATCATTCTTGTCTCTAATTTTGAGCAGGTCTCACCTGTTTAGTAATAAGTTAATTTTAATAAAGTATTTTCATTAAATCGGTTTTTTTTGGAACCTACGCTGCCACCGTACTTATTTTATGTATTATACTAAAGCCAAAATAATAATAATAATTACGTTTAATATAGGACTATTCTTAGTATATTGAGAGATATAAAGAAGAATACAAACAATGACAAATATTGAAATCAACTTTTAAAAATTATTAGTAAATGTTATTTTAAATTGTTTCCAAAAAGCTATTGCTCAATATTTAAGTTTTGAAATATACTATAATATTTTTACATGACGTAAATTTAAGGCCGTCCTTGCGTAAGGGTACAAGCTTGTGACTGTAAACGAGACGGTTGTGAGTTCGAGTCCCATTCGGGAATTAAATATTTAATATATTCACTTCCCCGTTCTGGTAACGAGGTAAAGCACAGCCTTGATTTCTGCCACTCAATTTGTTGAAAACTGATCGGATACTGTGGAATGGAGTAACCTATCCATAGGTACTGAGGACTGTGCTATAAACCAGAATTATTTTCAATTTCTCTTGAAAAAAATGAACAAACGATATTGAGTTACGACACAATACTATAGTAGTAAGTGTTGAAGGATGAGCCGTAAAGAAAATCGAGCAATTATTCATTGGATTTTTAAGTAATTATTCAATGTTACAAAACGGAGAGATGAAATATTATTTTTCTGTCTACAGGACGCTTCAGAGCGGCCACAACTCGTCGAGTGCACTGTACAAGTTTAAAAAAGTCTCACCCGGCAGCAATACCCCAATGTTGTGATGCGGCATCAGCGGCGTGCTCGAACAGCGTTAAACCCACCAGAGCTACCGTTGGGGCAATAGTCAGTGGTGTCACTATGCGGAGCACTGAACCGATTATACCGAAGTAACCTGGGAAAAGTTAAATTTTGTGTTTAAAATTATTACACACACTTCAATGGAATTACTCTTTTTTTTCAATTAGACCATTACAAATAGTTTTGAATGGTAAAATAGCATAATAATGTCAGTAGCGTCAGTTTTAAATAGGTAGGAAGCTAACGAAAAGAAATTAAACAGAATTAAAAAAAAATGCTTCAGGCTGTATCCCGCACACAGCAGGGTAGGCAAAGGAAACATAGTGATAAAACATTCCCTTCCCCCTTTGGCACTCAACGCCGAACTTTTGCTTTGGTGCCAGAGCGTAGAAATTAAAATATTAAGAAATAACGTTTATTGATAGATAGGAAATTTCTCTTTTTTATCTTCTACTGTTGACTGGAAACTACTACCTACTGACAAAACCGTCATGGCGCAGTGGCACAATCTGTGACTGCAAACCCGACGGTTATGGGTAAACCTCCACAACAAGACAAACAAGACTAAACGTAGACCCAATACACCTTAAAGGCCGGCAACGCGCCTGTAGCTCCTCTGGTGTTGCACGGGATCGTGGGCGGCGGTAGTCACTTACCATCAGGTGACCCGCACGCTCGTTTGCCGTGTCTTTTCCATAAAAAAAAAACGCAACATTGAGTTTTGCAACTCAACACGCAATCGCTTGAAAAACAAAGTAGGTAAAAAAGTGCCTTAACCTAGAATCTCAAAACTCATTCAAAATCCATCCAGTTCCACATAAATAGCCTACCTCCAAAAACCTGAAATAACGCTGAAACAGCTATAGCACCGGACAATTCACACATTCGACTCTTCCACACATCCCTCCTCTCCTCCACTGTCATCACGGAGAGAACATCCTGCTCAGGACACTTCCACGCTGGCAGACCGAGGATGGCCAGCGTGGGCACCAGGAAGGATATGGTACCACCTTGGACTATCGGCAACCTGCACCCGAATGTCGCTTGAAGCCATGTTATTAGACCTGGTGTTAGAAATAAAAGAAAAACAATGAATATTATGTTAATTTTTATGGCATTACTATACTTGTGTTTTGACTAATAGAAGCACTATATTTTATATTTAAGTGACTAAACTATATGTTATTATACAAGAGGTCAGTCGTGGCGCAGAGGATATAAGACGAAGCTGAACGCGAGAGGTTTTGGGTGCGATACTATCGAAGAAATGATTTTTTTATTATTTTCATTGCTTCGCTCTGGTGGAGGCAAATCGCGGCGTACAGTGTCGAATCTACGGAATGGATGTATCCTAATGAGAACTGAATATCTTAACACTAGGTTCCCAAGGTCCCTCTGCCTACCCTGGTATATACGGGATGAAGTGTGAAGATACAAAAAAATACAATATAAAATAATAGATATACCTTCAGACAGTCCATATAATACAAAGTGTTTTATATGAAAGTAAAGACAATAGAAGCCCATCAATGGACGCTTGACTTTGATCTTTTAGTAACGTTTACTTTTATTCCGACGACTCACATAGAATAAATATAAGCTATTTGTAATACGAGATGATCCACAGAAGTAAAATACGAAAATATTTATTTATATTATGACCTTTCTTTCACCTTTGAATAACTTTTTTATATGTGCTATGGGGGCACATTTAATTGTGGGTTCAATTTCAAATTTAATTTGAATTTTACGGATAATGGAGAACAGAGTGTTTGAAAAATGTCCTTGGGATTTTTTTCTCTGCCTACTCTGCTGTATAATGCTGTAGGCAGCATGAAGCTAAAAAAATCTATATTCTACTTACATACAATATATGTATGTATGTACAATATAGGTTTATAGACATTGCACGTGGTATCCTAGGTTCTCTGTCCTAGGTCAGAGCGAACCTGGGGACTTTGTGTTAAAAAGTTCCCATTGACACTTTCGTTCCCCAATTTCCGTAAAATACTGGAGGTGTCTGTTGAGTACTGGAACTCATCACCATGAAATAAAAATATTTAATATTTAATTTCCTGGTTTAGAAATCGAACCCACACCCCGTCGCACTTATAATCACTGCACCACGACTGACTGCACTCAATGATATATTATGTACATATTATTCTTTATTTATCACCTTTATCTGAATTGTGTTAAAGAATTAACGTTATCGTGGAAAGATTGGTTCGTGATGTTTGTATACTTAGTACTTACATTGAAGCGTGTTGTATATGAGTTATTTTATTAAGATTAATTTCTTTGTTTTATTTATAGTACAAAAATAATTAAATATTTATAATTTATATTTAGTTTTTATTTTAATTTATGGGGTGGGTTTAAAACAAGGTAGCTATAAACGCGGCGGTTTTGGGTTCGATTGCTACAAGGTATAAAATGTTGTAATATATATATATATATATATATATATTTCTGATAAGTAGCAAAGTGCAGCGTTAAGTTACAGTTTATTCTGCTTCTTAAAACCATATATCTCTATAGGTTTAAAATGTTTAAAAAAACTGAATAAATTATATGCCACTATGTTCGCATTGATAATAACGCGGTATTTTTTTTTTCAGTTTCACATTGTATTCCCGGGTATAGCAGGGTAGGCAGAGGGAACCTAGTGTTAACACAATCCATTCTCCACTTTCCATCAATTTCTTGATGCGTTGCGTGTGGAGTGGCGTACCTCAACGCCGCGCTTTGCCCAAGGCAACCAGAGCGAAAAAATGAAAATATATTATAATATAAATAATTCATACTCCAAGCTGAAATCGAACCCTGAACCGTAGCGTTTAGAGTCACACGCGTGAGCCACTGCGCCACGACGGCCTTTAAAATGATGTTACCTGTCACAAATATCATGGTGGATATGATGTTGGACCTGTCCGGGTTCGTCTCCTCCATGCACAGCGCGGGGCACAGGATGAACGGTATCGCGACTATGGCGCCTATCATTGTTAGATAGTGCTGTAAATAAATTAATGTTACATTTTTCAAATCAAATATCTTATGAATATGGTAGCAGATACCCTAAAATAGTGTATTGCCCACAAAAAAAAAGGTTTCCACGAACATATATATTTATAGCTAAAGTCCAGATGCCCCCAAAAAATATCTCTAGACACGCCCACGCTTATAGGTTATAGGCCCTAATTATTAATTATTAAAAGCACTCTATTCTCTACTGATTTAGAGAAATAGCGTGTTTAAGAGGCATAGTGGGAGGCGGAGCTGAGTGGGGCATGTCGACCACCAAAATTTGAACCATCGGTTTGAAAATTTTTGAGATTGACATACAATGTGCGTATGGTTGTGAGTTCAAATTCCACTTGAGAGAATCACTTTCGTAAAATTCTGATACAAAACAAGGTCATCGTATTCGGCTCAAAAATAAAAATTAAAGTGGTAACAGAGTGTCTTAACACCAGATTCCTTCTCCACTGAAGAGTGAATGCAGTGTAAAACTAGAAAAAACTGACTTAAAAGACTTTCCTTTTCCACCCGTTCATATAAGACATTCCTTGTCCATATAAGATGGTTATGAAAGGTACAATCTCACATGACATTTTTTTTGTAATAATAAAAAGAAAATTTTAATTTTGATTAAAAAATATCAAATCAAATCAGCGTCACGCTGTGTCCCGCACACAGCATGATAGGCAGAAGAACCTAGTCTTAAGACACTCCGTTCCCCACTTTCTGCCGAATTCTAGAGGTATTGCGTGTTGAGTAGCAGAAAAAATGAAAATATAAATATAAATAAATATTTCATTCCCTCAAGTTGGAATGGAACCCACAACCAGTAGATTTTACAGTCAAACTATGCGCTCTTGCGCGACGACTGGTCTATTAAAAATATAGAAGAGTAAATTCACCTGTAAAGCCATAAATATACACAAGTACCATGATGGCGCGTCGTCGATGCCGTACGTGACATTTCCTTTGCGATTCGCTTCACCATTTGGTACATTCGCTGCATTCTGCTGGAAAAATAGAAATTAAATATATTACTTTAATTTGACTAATTTAATAAAGATGAATGGTTTGTTTGACTCAACACCTTAACCTCAGGAACTAATTGAGCGAATTAAAAAAATGTGTTGGATAGTAGGTACGTTTATCAAGCATGATCATAATCATTTCATTTAAAGCCAGTCGCGGAACAAGCGTGAGACGTTTCAGGTTACGAGTTCTATTCTTACTCGAGCATATGAAATAATTAATATTTCCATTTCCTCATTCTGGTGACGAAGCAAAGCACGGCGTTAAGTTCCGCCGCTTTGCACGCAAAGTCTCCAGATTCTGATGGAAAGTGGGGAATGGAAGTGCTTGGTGCACAAGGGTGTTGCGGGGTAAAGTTGATAATTTTCAGTTTGATTTCTACTCGGTTAATGAATTATTTAATATTTTAATTTCCTCGATCTGGTATCATGGCAAAGCGCGGCATTGAGTTCCACCACTCTCAACACGCAATGCCTGTAGAATTAGGAGGAACGTGAGGAAACGAAGTTGTAGGTTCCGTCTGCTCACAGCTATTGAATACAACGTGACACTAAAAAAATATGTAAATAAATGAATTTATATGGGACTGGGAGAAAATAATTTGAATATTCACCTTTTAAGTCGATTGTTACTTTATATTGGAAAGAGTTTATTTTACGCGTCATGCATATGTAGCGAGTTGTTGAGTGGCAGAACTCACCGCCCCTTTTCGTCTTGAGCGAGGAATTCAAAATATTACATTTCACCAAGTGGGAATCGAACCCACATCACGCACGGTCTCTTTATCATTTCTCTAATTTGTATTTGATGTTACAACGATAGCAAGAACCACGCCACGGCGCTTAGTGAAGACTAATGTTTTGATATGGTTACTTATATGAATGGGATTTCATTTGAAGATTGAAGGCTACAAAACATTTACACTTTAATATGTGAACGAGGCCGTGAAAACGAAATATTCTTTTGTGTGTTTCGTCTGTACTAATATAATACAGCGGAAGCGGAATTTGGTATATTTTTTTTTGTATGAAAATAACAGTTCTTCAGGAGTGCAATCATGCTAATATTATAAATGTGAATGTAGGTTTGTTTGTTACGCTATCACGCCAAAACTACTCAACCGGTTATTATGAAACTTAAACACATAGCCTTATTAGAAAGGATAAAGGATACTTTTTATTAAAAATATTAACTTTAAATAAAAAAAATATTTCATTATTTGGCTTTAATATAAAAATACACTAGTACTAGACTAAGAGTCTAACTCTAAGTTAACCTTGAATAACGAAATAACAATAAAAAATAATACTAATTTTACGCGAGCGCTGTAGAATTAGTTAAGTTTATGTATACTGTTGTATATTACAATATATTTTAAGTAATAAAATTTTACGTTCTTGTAATACACTACAAAAACGTAACATTTTATATTTTTGTACTACACTACAAAAATTTAACATTTAGTACTTAAAAGATAATGATATTGCGCTCTTTTGAACAGTAGATAACAATATTAAAATATACACCGATTTTCCTAAATAGAAAAAGCGGGCGAAGCTGCGCAGGGGCCACTAGTTATATATACACGCTAAAGTTTTTGTATGGTTGAACGCGTTAGTCTCAAGAACTACTGGTTCGGATTGAAAATTGAATTTTGCTTTTCATAGTCCATTTATAGAGAAAAATTAAGAAAGAAGAAGAAGAAAGGAAGACATAGAAGAATAGACCTACGTCACATCAATAAGCGACTGTAGGTACCAACCGTCAGTTACTTCGTACAAATTTTAATAATTCCCATTTTACGATACGGGCGACGTCGTAAAAAAAACATCATTATAAAAAAATCGGATAAATGCAAGTCAGACTCGCCCACCACGCGTTCCATACCAATTAGTAAAAGTTGACAAATTGAAGGTTGTATGTGTATGCACTCATTTTGTATGAAATTGACTTTAAGTATAAGTTTGTAATTATATTTTTTTTTATGAAATGCTTATTTTTGCATTTTTTTCTAGTAAGAAGTGTCCCATTGATTCTGATACAAAATACAGTTAAATCAATGTATAAATGCGCGTATATTTTGATAGTGTTAACTTAGTAGCTTGATTTTTTCTGTGGTTTAAGGGACCACAGAAAAAAGTGGGGAAAGTGGAGAACAAAAGTATCTACCCGTCTGTCTGCTTACTCTGTTATTTGTACTATGAAAAATATATTTTATAATATTATAGATAACTACTTTAAATTTCAGTTATAAATGATGAAAAAATGCAAATTATATCAATGACGTCTTCACTTAATTATTATTATGTTAATTTTCAGAAATTGAAAAATGTACGACAGTTGCCATTTTCATGGTAAATTATAACAAAGTAAATTACACTAATATTTTAAAATATATATTTTAAATACTATTTTGCACGATCAATGGCACAAGCGTGCAACTGTAAACCCTACAGTTGTGGATTCGATTCTCACTTGGGGAATTAAATATTTAATATTTTTGATTTCTTCGCCCTGGTAAATAAGGTAAAGCCCCGCGCTAAGTTCCACTCAGAAATGGCAGTGTCTTAATGGGAACCACCGAGTGTTCTAACACTAGGTTCCCTCTGCCTACCCTGCTATGTGCGGGATTGAGCGTGAAGATGATAAATAGAGTACACTAGCTTTAATCTGCGACTTCGCCCGCGTGTTATATAGCGCATAATAAAGCCATCCTCCATAAATGGACTATAAAATACACTTTTATATTGTCACGCATTTCTTTCTAGTACTGACATTAATTTGTTTTTCACCATTGGAAGGAAACAGTTCTAAAATCATTTTTGTTTTAACATATTTTTGTATTATACTTCTGTTATTCATTTCTCTCCGATAAAGCCAGTGAGTTTTGTGTGGCGGAACTCAACGCCGCGCTTTGTGCTACTAAACTCTAACGAAGATAAAACGAATACATTTGCCTAAATTAACTGAGCAGGTTCTTTTATTCCCTAAAGAATAAAAGAAAGAAAGAGATGCACAGAATGGCAGGTACCTAACCTGCCATTCTGTGCATCTCTTCATTGCGGATTCAGTCAACTAAACTGAACTTAAGTTTATGGAAAAAAAAATAGTATTTTCAAATTAAAATAATGAAATGAACTTACCAAATCTCCTGTAATATTTTCAAGTCCAATTTGTATGTTGTGATGTACCATTTCTTATCTGGGGAAGAATGAAGTTGTTTTATTTTTTTAATTTAAAACGCTACAATATAATTATTTATATTTGTAATAAATATTTTGACGTATAGCCAGAAGCCACTGATAAAATGTACAATTTCAGGCTATTTTAAATACAGGGTATATTGAGTGGCGGATCTAAACTCCGCACCTCGTCAAACCAAACTGAGAAAACGAAAATCGAACCCATATTTGTCACGTCAATCCTCATAATTATATCATTACAATACATGTTACTCTAATCGGGCTGACAGTATAAAATTAGTTAGTATTTTTTTCTATGTTAATAAAATTAAGTATATGATAAGTTAATTAACTGGAACTAAATGATAAAAAATAGGGGTGCTATCACGATAAGGGTAATGTCACACGTGTAGACTTATTTACATACACGTGTATAAAACTGGTTTTTTACTGCGACTTCGCATGCGTAGTCAAATGGAAATAACTAATAATTTTTCCTAGGTATAGCACTAGTTACGGTTAGTTCTCGGTTCGATCTCATATTCTTGTATGAGAAATATTCTTATATGTGTGATAGGACTACAGCAATAGTATGAAAGCTGTCATTGTATCATTGTACCTCACATAAGAATATTTTCAATAGAGAGATCGGACTAAAAATGGAATGTGACTGTACTAGTGTGTATCCTGTAGTGTGGATGCACCCTAAAAGATATATGAAACATAAGGGTGTGCGGTAACTCTGATCTGTGTATTAAAGTAAATTTTAACCAAAACAAAAAAGCTTAATCTTTTATAGTATAGTAGTAGTGTTCCTCAATGAATGGACTTATCCCGTTCTAATAAAAAAAAACTGTTCAAATTGATAGTTCCTAAGATTAGCGCGTTCAACCAAACAGCTCTCTCCTCAGCTTCATAATATCAAGTATATACTTTATTTATATAATTATGTATTTAATATGGTACTATTCAGTTTTTAAATAGACAGTGAGTGAACTAAGCAGACTTAAAAATGTTAGAAATAAATGGCTCGAATATTTTATGAGCACCTCGTGCACATTTATTTGCAAATGTATAAAAATTAAAAATATCCTACAATAATGCAGGAGCAGCGCTTCTTAAGATATTGTATCTATGAATTGAAATAATAATAAAGAATTCTGGCGGAGCTAAACGCAGCGCTCTGCCAAAATAAAAAAATCTAAATCAGCTCCACGCTGTATCCCGCACATAGCAGGGTAGGCAGAGCGAACCTAGTGTTATGACCGTATCTCACTTTCCGCCGAGTTCAGGAGGCATTGCGTGTCGCGTGGCGTAATTCAGCGCTGCGCTTTACCTCGACACCAGAGCGAAGAAATAAGAATATAAATGTAAATAAATATTTCATTTCCTCGAGTGGGGATCGAACCTAGTCGATTTTACAATCACACTTTCTGCCCCTGCGCCACGACTGGCCTTATCAAAACAAAAAACACATCCGAACGAAACCAGAGGCAAAAGCTAGCAACTTATACATATATAAGTCCGCCCGTAAAAAATATGATAATTATACAACTATATGACGTCAGTACATAATTTTATACAATATGTAAAACATTAATGCTACCGGTTTCAAATCTACATCAGCCAATATTCCAACTGCATTAACAATTTTATTTACATTTATATTATGCACCTATATTACGATAAAAAAATTAAATATAGGAAAAGAATTGTCCAAAAAGATAAGGTAAAAAATCTTAAATATTCATATTAAGACTCGTTCTCAATCTAAGTTATGCAAATTTTGGTGACCGTGTGTCGTACCGTACTTCATTTACACAAGGACATTTTATAAATATATCGCTTATTTAGTGCAATAATGACGTAATAGCACGCAGGGGCAAGTGTGACTGTAAAATCGACTGGTTGTTGGTTCAATCCCTGCTCGAGGAGATGAAATATTTATTAACATTAATAACTTATTTTTTCTAAATTTATATTTGCACTTTATCGCTCTGGTGTCAAGACAAAGTGCGGTGTTGAGTTCCGCCATTCAACACGCCACGCCACGCAATGCCTCCAAAACTCCCTCTCTCTGGTCAGTGTATATGGAAAGTCGATGCGACTTTTATTGCGTCTCCTCTAATATTACAAAATGCAAATACGTCATTGTTGCACCAAATAAACGATGCATTTGCGCAAAAAAACTATTCCCCAAAGTGGGATCTAACCCACGACCATCGCTCTGGCATTCAAAGCATGTACTGGACGGATTAGATTTGTTAATAATAATAACAATAGGTACATGTAATAAAAACTAAACATGTTGATTAATTAAGAATGCGAGAATTTATTATCTCAGGTAGTTTATTGTAATTGTATTGTACTCGTATATCTATTTATGTGTTTAGTCCACATAATATTATTAATTATGTAATTGAAAAAAAAATATATATAAATTTATATTTCCATTTCTTCGCTCTGGTGTCGAGGCAAAGCGCGGCGTTGAGATCTGCCACTTAACACGCAATGCCTCCGGAATTCGGCAGAAAGTGGGGAACGAAGTGTCTTTCATTACGTTCCCTCTGCCTACCCGGGATACAGCGTGAAGCTGATTTATATATATATATATATATATATATATAAAATTAACAGATTGAATGTGACAGTAGTGGGTGGCTATGTGTTGTGTGGTAAGATGGGCCGTGTCCACCCCAGAATAGTATGATGCCCACCCCAGAATTTTTACCAATAAATAAATTTACGTAGAAAAAAAAGCCTTTCTACAAGAAAATTAATTCAAAACTAAAGTTAAGTCTGCAAGATGTCTAAAGATACACAAATGGCAAAGTCCGAATGCGGAAGGGCGAAGCACTTTGAGTCCCTTGAACCCCTACATGAGTAAGTTTTTTTGAACTGCGTAGAACAATTCTTCCTGACTGAGAAACTGATTCATATAATAATACATAATGTTCATTAAAAGGCTGTATTCGCGAGGGTTGTGGGTTCAAATACCACTCGGTAGTATGTAATATTTAAAATTGCCTTTAAAACCTAGTTAACTATAATAATATCACCTACTTAAGGTAAGAATTATTGGGGCATCACTCACTATGGAGTGTTTCACTACTGTGTAGTCTTCAGACTCGATCTGTAGTCCAATAAAACTTATTTTTCATATTTTAATATCATGTTTCCTTAAAAATACTTAAGATAACTTCATTTTTGTGTTTTTTGTCCTTTATAATTAAAAACAGCGAATTATTCTATAAACATAAAAAGGATTGTCGGCAAAGAATTAACCTTTTTATTATAAAAGACTGTAAATTTATATTTAAATTATTATTACAAAAGTAATAATTTATTAAATGTGAATTTCTCACGGAACTTAATTTTAAACAAAATAAAGGTATGAGAAAAATGGCCAAGCGCGAATCGGATTCGCCCTTGAATCGTTTATCATTTAACCAAACACTATTATGATTTTTCCTCAACAAATAAACTCTCAGAGGCCGGTCGTGGCGCAGCGGCACACAGTGTGACTGTAAAACCGACTGGTTGTAGGTTCGATCCCCACTCTAGGAGATGAAATATTTACTTAAATTTATATTTCCATTTCTTCGCTCTGGTGTCGAGGCTAAGCGCGGCGTTGAGTTCTGCAACTTAACACGCAATGCCTCCGGAATTCGGCAGAAAGTGGGGAACGGAGTGTCTTTAACTACGTTCCCTCTGCCTACCCTGCAGTGTGCGGGTTACAGCGTGAAGCTGATGTCAAATAAACTCTCCCTATATATAGGGAATAATAGTTTTTGTATAAATGGCAATGCTATATTTACATATATCCCGATTTAATCATTTTTGCTTTTAAAAATCGTAAAGCGGTTCAACGACAATTTCTATCTTCCTATCAACTTCCAAGTTAGTTCAATTCGTTTCGGAATAAAGTGACTATGTCGAATTTATAAGGATTTTTTTTCCTATTCGGTTGCGAAATCCTTGCATAATATAATAACTGATCTACTCATATTAAGAATTCAAATATATATGTATATATGTCTACTAGCGACTCGCAGCTTCGACCAATTAAACTTAAACTTAAATTATAATATACATATAGGTATATATAACATGTTATATAATGACCATTCTGTTATTCAAATGTCTAAGCTTTATTATTGTAAAGATTCAAAAATTCGTTCAGTAGTTTCATCCATTCTCACAAGTAAGTAGTAATTTATAAAATTAGTAGTATATATATTTCATTATCCCTAGAGGGAACGAAGCTCAAAACTCTACGGTCTCCATATACCTCTGACGCCTCGTCCACTGTCATCAACCTCTTCATACATGTCCTCCGCGTCCTCTTAATAAATTACCTTCGTTAAATATCATTGATACTGTGTCTCCGAAGGTCAAGCGAAATATTATTTATTTATGTAATTTTAAATTTCTTTGAAAATGTATGTCGTGGCACGGGGACACAAAGTGTGACTGTAAACTCGACTGGTTGTGGGTTCGATCCCCACTCGAGGAAATGAAATATTTACTTAAATTTATATTTCTATTTCTTCGCTCTGGTGCCGAGGCAAAGCGCGGCGTTGAGCTCCGCCACTCAGCACGCAATGCGTCCAGAATTCGGCGGAAAGTGAGGAACAGAGTGTCTTAACACTAGGTTAACACAGCGTGAAGCTGATTTAATTTAATTTTAATTTAAAAGTAATTTCTACATTTTTTTATAATTTTCCGCAAAATGCTACAACTCGGTGAAGGCTAAACTACACAAGTAACTTTCTTTCTGAAATTATCATTTTTTCCTTAATTTAAATTAGTGAAACAATTTTGTTTTGTTATCTTTACTCATTACTTTGTGGAATTTTAAATTTAGAATTTTTTAAAAATATTTTTTTATATTATTGTCGTCGTGGAACGGTAAAGTGTCTGGCTGTAAACATGGCGAGATTATGTGTTCGATTCCTACTGAGGAAAATGTATTATTTTCGTTTCCTCGCTCTAGTAACAAGGCAAAGCGCAGCGTTGAGCTCCATATCTCAACACGTCTCATGTCTCGAAAATTAGGCGGTACGTAGAGAACCGAGTGCTTTAAACTAAGTTTCCTCTGCCTAAACAAAATAAAATAAACTTGCTTATTTTATTATATTTTGGATTTGGATTTGGATTTTCAAATGTTAAATCAAAATATAATACCAGAGGCCAGTCGTGGCGCAGCGGCACAAAGTGTGACTGTAAAACCGTCTGGTTGTGGGTTCGATTCCCACTCGAGGATTAAATATTTATTTAAATTTATATTTCCATTTTTTCGCTCTGGTGTCGAGGCAAAGCGCGGTGTTGAGCTCTGCCACTCGGCACGAAATGCCTCCAGAATTCGGCGGAAAGTGGGGAACGGAAGCCGTGAAGCTGATACAGGTGAAGCAAAAACAATATATGTATATAATAATTTTAAATTAATATTTAAATGGACGTTTTAAAACACATAATTTTTCTAAATGAAGAAAAATACAAATGGCATACTAATTTATATTCATGTAGATATGAATACATAATTGCGGTTGTACAAAAAGTACCTACTCCAATTTACTAATTACTCGAGGTCGTTTCCACATATTTTATTTCTTGTAAATAAAATGTATATGGTTTCCGTTTATGCCTAAATATCGATTAGAGTTTGTTGGATTTGAACCTGTACCCCTCTGACAATTGTGGGTTAGTCCGAGCACTTGGTAGAATGAAATATTTACATTTTAACTGATAGCAAGACAAGGTGCGGCATTAATTTCCGTCACTCAATATGAATGTCTCGAAAATTGAGCGTAACGGGAAAGATTTTAACACTACGTCCCCTCTTCCTAACCTGCTATATGCGGGATATGGCGTGAAGCAATTTTTTTTAGTTTCATAAAATACAAGTGATACCTACAATTCAAACATTCGTTTAATTATAACAATCTAAACTATTATAAAAATAACATGGATCGTTTAAATCCATTTTGATATTTGTTAATTTCCTTAAATTAATTTTAATTGAAGTCTTTAAGTATCGTGATAAAGGAACTTTTTGTATATATATAATAAAAAACAAAAAAAAATACTAATGTAAGTAATATGTATATAATAGTTTTATGTGATAAAAAGTGATAATTAGAAATTTTGATTTTAATCTGAAGGCCGCCGTGGCGCAGTGTTTATTACGACGCTTGACTGTAAATGCGACGGTTGTGGATTCGATTAAAAAGAATGAAGGGAATAAATTATTTTCATTTTCTTTTGGTAAGAAGACAAAGCGCGATGTTGAGCTCTGCACACACAATTTTTCGAAAATTAGACGGTGCTTGCGGAACAGAGTGTTTTAACACTATCTTTCCTCTTACTATCCTGTTGTATGCAGGATATATAAAAAAAATTGAGAATATGTCTTTGTGTTTTCAAAAATCATTTGTTATACTTAACATCAAAGATTATTCAATTGTCTAAATAATTATTTTTATTAAAAAAATCTATATGATTAAAAGAATTAATTACATAGTTATTCAGCTTGGTTCATAAAATTGCATTCTAATAACTATTAAGTGTTGAGTCTGATTCAATATTGCTACAATATCATCTCATAACTGACTGAGATGAAAGGAACTTTGTTTATAAATTAAAACGACCTAGTATTTATTCCATTTTTGGTAAATATATATTTTTATACCTTCACACTGTATCCCTTAATAAATTAGATAGCTAAGATTTAAACAATTAAAATAAACAACTAAAGTGCGGTGTTAAGTACCGCCTCTAAACACGCAAGGTTTCGCAAATTGAACGATGCATGGGGAACAGTGACTTAACATCAGGTTCCCTCTGCCTACCCTGCCACATACGACGCGACAACGCGTGAAATTAAAAAAATATAACTAATTAAATACTTACAAAATTAACCAGATCACATACAAAAATCACTTGAAAAATATAATCTAAACTACTAAATTAAATATTATCCAATTATTTTACTAATCAATTAAATATATTTCTATTCAATTCTATTATTTTTATCCAATTAAACTATTTTTCTTATATATTCGTCTCACAAGACACGTCGCGCTGTGATAACTATAAACACTGTATGGCACTAAATGATTGAGAACGAGTTACAGTACAGACGACAGTTCTAATTGGTCTCCTCACTATTACTAAACGCCGTTGTTATATTGAAATATTGAATTGTTGATATTATTTATATTAATAGGTACTCTTCAAGAATGTATAAAAAATTGAACTAGCCATTTTAAGAACTTTTGAAAAGTATTTTTCCCTGCTGCTGCTGTGTTCGGGATGCAGCGTGAAGCGTGAATCTGCGCACCTAGTGTATAGATACTCCGTTCCCCATTAAGACACTTTCGTTCCCCATTTTATGCCGAACTGAACTGGAACTTAACGCCGCGGTTTGCCTTGTTACCAGAGCGAGGAAATGAAAATATTAGATATTTCATTTCCTCGAGTGTTAACACACGGGCGCGCACACGTCACAACCTGCAGCGTTTACAGCCGTAAGCTTGTGCCCCACAAAATGATCAGTTTGAAACTAAAGTCAAGCCCTTAAGAAAATATCTGGAGATACGCCAATGATTGCGGAAATCAAAGTCGCGCTTTGAATAGTCACCAGAACCTAGAAATGAACATAATTTATTGTCTCTAGTGGTAATCGAACCCACGACCATGGCGTTTACAACGGCCGGCACGACGGCCTCTATATATTATTTTGCATTTACATTTAAAAGAGTAGTATTATAAGTTTCGATTAATTAATCATAATTTGTGCTGTTAACTAATTGAGTAATTTAGACATGACTTCTTTTGTTTTACATCCAACGTTTTCAAAATGGTTCTTTTTTATTTGAGTCTGTTAAGAAATTTCCAAGAATATATATATAAATATTTTCGTGTACAGCTTTTTTTTTAATTTTTCTTGTTCCTTTATAGGCAATTTTTTTTTGAGATGGACCCTGGACACCCGATCCCACCTATTCTTACGCCCATACGGACCCTTAATGCACCTAGGGTTACCTTATATATTAGATGATATAATTTATAAAATGATAAAATACATTCTTTTTAAGACTTTATTATGTTTAACATTGTATAGATTATACTATAGAATAGATGTAAGTATATAGTTTGGTATACGCAAAGTGGAAAAAAAAGTATAAACACGTTGATTCAGTTTCAATTTGCAATGTAGGCGACATCTTGGTGCAGTTGATTCAGGGACATTAAAAGGAACGATAATTTCTGTGATTTTTTTTCTTTTTTTAACTTCAATCTTTATTCTTCATATATCAAAGTAGGCTAGTGCTAAGTTAACGTTCTATTTTCCGCTCGAAATGAGGATATTACTTGTTAAGTGGTGGCATTTAACGCCGCGCTTTATCTTTCCGTAACAAGGAAATGAAATTAATTCATTCTCGGCTGGATCGAGCCAATTGCTCCATGATGGCCTTTTCATATTTTAAATAATATCTTGGAATATTTTCTGTCTATTATTTTCTCCAGTAAAATGAAGAGTATCTTTGGGCTTCGAGCAGAAGGTTTCATACCTTCTGCTCGAAGCCCATTTGAAGAATTTGATTGAGAACGCAATGTCTTATGTGAGGTATACAACGTGCAGCAAAAATCCCGTGTTGGCACTCAACGCCACGTTTCGTCTACTAAAACGAGAAGATAAAATATGTAATGTAAATATAATAATTGAGGCATGAGGCATTGGGTGAGTGGCAGAACACAACGCCGTATTTTGCAGTACATTTCGGAATCAAACTTACATCCCGTTTACAGTTATACGCTAGTGCCTAGACTGAATTTTTATATTTGTTTGTATTCTTCATCATCATAATTTATTTGTTTATTTGTTCTTCTTATATTCTTTACACAGATGTGGTGTTTCAATAAATATACTGCAATTTTACATATTGAGACAATATTTTTATTTTTGCAATATATCATATTATAGACTGCACTACATATTAACAAGATCTTATATTTAACTTGAAGCTTAATTTAAATCACTTCCCAGAGAACTCATATTCTGATTACTCCTTCAATTCTGATGATAATGAAGGCACATATTATTGTTAGTACAAAATGGCCCCTGCTATAAAATGGCGGATTTCAAATTTTAGCAGAATCTACCAATTATAGGTATACAATGAAATGGTTTGATATGTAAAGTAGTATATAAGTCTAGAAAGTTTCTTTTCAAAAGATTTTTTAATGAATATTTTATATTGAAATCCATTTGTTTAAAGGTAATAATTATGTAATAGTTAATAATATTTATACATCTGTTTCTATGATACAAGGATTACAAGCTCCACACATGCTTCACATGAGGGAGACAAAAAAAATTGTAAGATACTCGCAAAAATATATGTATATTAAATGTCTAAATATTATTCTATATTTAGAAATTGTCTTTAATTTATATTATAAACTTCAGTAGTAGTTTAGTAACTACCTACATTTAAAATTAGCATAAATATTTAATTTACATAGCCGCCTTGCAATACAAGATGATAATACGTAAGTCAAAGAACTTATTAAAATACTGTGATAAAAATACACATTCACAGTGAAAGTGAAAGTATTTTTTACTGAACACGATAGTTCTAGGTTCAGTTTTTTTTATAAAGCCGTCACTGGCTTATTCTTTCATATACAAAACACAAGGGAACGCAAGGGAAGCCCTTGCCGCCGACGGCATCCTCTCAAGCAACCACGTAGGTAGGTAATTACTATGAAGGGAATCAAAATTCATAAGGTACTTCCGGTTGACCTAGAATTATGAAATTTGGCAGCTAGCATCTACAGGTAGCACTAGTTCAAGATAAGATCTGAACACTATACATATGTTTTTAAATCCTAAGATATAATATCCTTAAAAAGGGGGCAAAATTTGGTATTATTAAAAGCCGCTAGTTCAAGTGAAGTATCAGATGAAAGGGCTCTGGCTAAGCTATGCTTTGACATAATAATTTTTTACTTGCCTGAGTATCTTTATGCAAAATTTAAGTCTTTTTTTGGCGCGATTTGTACACAAACTGGTCTGAGATTATTATCGCGGTTCCTTTTTAAGAAATTAATCGATGTTAGATATCTTGCACGTTTTGTTTTTAGATACTCAAGTCGACGTATTTTGTTCGCGTTTTCCAGTCCGTACTGGTTCACATAATAAGTTCTTTGATTTTCACGATTATAGAGTCTACCCGTGACCACGGACTACTGTAAAGTGTCCGAAACGTCGGGTTTCCAAAATGTAAAAATCTTAAATATACGCGATTAATCCGGTTAAATTAGTTTCATTTAATATGTGTAATAATCGTGAAAATCAAAGAACTTATTAAGCTATGCTTGAATTTCAGAAAAAGCTTGAGACCTCCTCCTGAATTACAGGAAAAGCTCGAGACATTCAAAGTCTCGAGGTCGAGACTCCGAATGATATGAGTGAGCGAGTGAATGATTTATCTAATAACTAATTATTAGACTTCTTATCTTTGTTTATATTTGAACAAAATGTATGAAAAAATAATACAGACATTTTAAAAAAATATATTTATTCATACTTTAATATAGCTTTTAGCTCCACGTTACAAAAAATATATAACATTTTAACGTATTCACTTGTCTTTACTCTCTAAGTATATCTATAGTCTATACTAAATATTACAAGCTGAAAGGTGTGTTTGTTTCAACACACTGATTTCAGAAAACAAACAAACTACAGTCCATAAGTAGATGCAGGCTATACCAAATCACATTAATATATTAATATAATCCATTGTATTTGAGATCCGTTACCTCGAGCACTTGGAATGTATCATATGTCATACAAAACAAGTAAAAAAAATCTTAGCTTTTACCTTGGTGCCAGAGCGAAGAAATAAAAATATTAATAAATAATAATAAACTCTCGAGTGTGGATAGAATCTACGACCGTCACGTTACAGCCACACCCTGGTGCCCCTTTGCCACGAGAGCCTCATATTAACTACACAATATAACTTGTAGTTATTTCTATTTAACCACGCGAAATGTAACTTTAACTTGCGTGGTAATGTTGTTTTTTTTTTCGGGATGGGCACGGACTACACGGTACCCCTCTTCCTACGCCCATTCTACTCTAATACGTATGGGATACAGTGTGAAGCTAAACAAAATCAATCTCAAATCTTTATTCCTAGCGACCCCGCTAGGACCCCGCCATACAGAATGGAGCGACGAACGCTACGGTCCATTGTCAACAACATCCTCATGCACGCTCTGGGGAAGCTCCTCATACTTTTTACACGTCCTTTCTATATTATCAGTATCATTGATACTGTGTTTTCGAAAATCAACTCGGGTCACCCTCTGTTACTCTTACCAATAATTCTAAGATTTTTTTTTTTTGCTTTAATCTGTGTCACTCACATAGCAGAATATGCTATAGAATCTAGTGTTAAAAAACCCTGTTCCCATTAAGACAGTTCTGTTTCGGTTCTGCCAAATTCTTGGGTCATTCCATGTCGAGTAGTGCAACTAGACATCGCGCTTTGCCTCGTTACCAGAACGAGGAAATGAATATATTAAACATTTTATTCTCCCAAATGAGAATCGAAGCCAAACTGTCGAATTTACATTCGTACCCTTGTGCTCCTACGCCACGACAGCCTCGAAGTTATTTATTTAATTCTTATTATGTATTCTAAAAGGACCCATAGCTACATAAACATGAAATAATAAATATGAATATCATTTTCTTAAATTCAACAGTTATAAACAACAATTTTCCATTATTTATCACTATTTATCACTATTCCTCATTATTTATCACTGTGTATTTCTCTCAATTTCTTCTTTACTATGCACACATAACACTTGACAAGCTTTACACTCTCCTGTCAACAAATGCTTGTGCTGTGGTAGACGGACGAAGTCCATGCCTGGAAAACATAAATAAATAACAATTAAATAAATAAAGTAAATAATTATTATTAATAATTAAAATAAAATGAATAAATCAGCTTCACGGTATATCCCGCACACAGGGAAATTAATAGTTAAAGTATCAGTAAATATTTTGTTACAATGATTTCGCTTTCTGTCCTTTGAGACTTTTGTCTACTTGGCGGAACCCAACACCTCAATTTGTCCAGATCAATCTCTATATGAAAGTATAAAAGTTTTTCTATTTAGAATAAAATATATATCTCTACTTTTCTATATGTCTATGTCACCGAAGGCATGAAATGAGTGAAGAACTACATCAAGTAAAGAAACTAAATAAATAACTATTATAAAAGAAATTTTATTATATATATATTCTAAAGTTAGCAATGAATTTTTTTTTGAGCTTCACACCGTCACTTTACACACGTCAAGACATTTCTATCTCCACATTTTACTTCATTTTGGAGACATTGCAAAATGGAGAAACAAAAATAATTAATATTAATTATTAAATATCTCAAAAACATTGTTAATGACAAAACCTGAGTTTAATATTATATGGAAGTGGTGCAGGGCACAAGCGTCCTACTGTAAACGCGACAGTTTTGTGGGTTCGACACCCACAAGGGGGAATTATATATTTAATATTTTTATATCCTCGCTCTGGTAAGGCAAAGTGCGGCGTTGAGTTCTGTCACTCAACAAGTGACAATGTAATGCAATGCAATGTGAGAAATTGGCTTAAACGAAAGTATCTTAATGGGGAATAGAATAACACTAGGATAAACTGTGGAATGGCCTCCCTGCGGTCTATATCTTATTGGTATTTGCAGGTCTATACCTTATCATTTGCCATAAAAAAAAATTATACTAACCTTGAAGCTCTGAACTATTTATATTTTGGTCACTTATTGTTAAGGACATGGCAGCCATTTTATTTCTGTAAAAAAAAATATTTTGATGAACCAGCAATCAAAGCTATTACTTTCGAGCTTCGGTAGAGAAGGTGCGGCGTTAAGTTCCGCCACACAACAAACATTGGAAACAGAGTGCCTTTCCACTAGGTTCCCAGACTTCTTCTGCTTACCCTACATGCAGGATACGGCATGTTACTATCAAAAAAACATACCTTTCAAGACTTTTCAATTGATCAATCTCTTTCATTTTCCTTTCAACTTCACTCCAAATATTTTGTTGAACCTGTTCCTGTATTTTATTCATTTCCACATATTGGTTATAAGTTTCTCCTGCCAATGATGATGGCACGAATTTAGCAGGTTCAAATGTTGTACCATCTTTTTTACTTAAATTGTCATAAATTTTTATTTCCTCCGTATTTCCTATAGCTTTATTGGGAAATTTCTTTTTAAACATAGTCAGAGGATTCGATAGCTTATGATATTGATATGTAGAATTACATGAAATATTGTTTTTATCATGATCTCCATTTTCTACTTTATCATTACTATTATTATTATTATTAGTAAATGTGTATCCATATGTTGCTATAAGTGAATTCATTGCTACATTCCGTTTTTTCTTTCCGTTACATTTTATTTTGGCATTTATTGAATGGTTATTTTGGTTTGTTCTTTCAATTTGAATGTTGTGAGGTGATGTATTGACTTTGCTTATCTCAATAACTGTTTCACTTTTAATATCTTGGTCTTCAATTTCTGTTACATTTACTTCCCGAACCTGAAACATAAAAAGATTGTTATTTAGAGATTGTCTGTTTTGCAAGACGCACGGATTTGAGTTACACTATGTCAAAAAACTAAATAATAAAGTTGTTTAATCATTTCTTTTCTTAATGAATAGCACTAAACAGAATTTAGGCATGCCGTGTCGTGTGATCCCGGCCTAGAATAGGATCATCCTGCTACTGTTGGTGTCGTAAGAGGCGACTAAAGTACGTGTGGTAGAGTCACGTCGCCAGCAATGGCAACACAATACTAACAATTAAATTAAATGTGTGTTTTTTTACTGTATAACACTTTAGACGACTTACCATGTCCAGCATTTGCTGAATCAAATCCAAATCGGGTCCTGAATTCAAATCCCCGCCACCTACACAATTGCTGAAAAAATCTTCTTCAGTGTCTGAAAAAAATATAATACAAAAATAAACATAAATACAAATTACGAAAAAAAAACAAACTATTGTTATCAGCCTAATGCTACATTGAGTTCCACTAATCAATACACAATATCCCGAAAGGGGTCTTAATACTAGGTCCCCTTCGTCTACCATGCTAAGCTTGGTAAAGCTGTTATTACATATTTAAAGTACATACCTTCTGTGTAATTTAACGCAGGCGGTTTTTCATTACAGCCTACTGTACTATCTAATTCCGCTGGCACTTCACGCCCCTGAGCTAATGACAAATCTCGTAGAATTGCGTTTTTGCTTATCCAGTGCGATGCCATTTTATTTTAAAAAGAAAAATAATTGTTTATAAATAAGCTAAAAAAAGATTCCTAATATATCGTATTTCTAACAAGATCAGTCAAATAATGTCATGTAATAAAACTATTTTACTAATTACTATGTAAATAAAATATAAATGTAATATATCACAGTATTTTAAAAGAGAAAATTTATATTAATGTGATATTATAATAAAATTGTTAAATTATTTGTTGAAATTTTTTATATTTTTTCTATCCAAAATAAACTTATCGTGAATTGTCAACTGTCAAGTGTCAATAATGGAATAGAGATGGAGGATAGTAGTAAACGCTACAGATTATATGCAAAAGAAAAAAAGTTGAAGTTAGTATATACACTATAAAGATAAATTATTCTAATTTATATAAAAAATAGTAGTTAGTAAGAGTTCTATTACCCTACTTTACCGCTCATTATCAACTAACCGTTTTCTTTTTCTTATATTTTTCTTCCGGTACGACGCAGTATATATGTTAAACTTTTTCGAGACATCCCGTGTTGAATGACATGTTAACAGTACAAAGAAATAAGAATACTTTATTAGTGTGTTCGAACCCACAAGTCGCATTTACAGCCGGAATGTATGGGGATTGCGCGAGGACGGCCTTGAGATTTTATCTTTTATAGCGGCTTGCAAGGGTGCTCTCTGCCCGATTCTAATTTAGGCTTGCGGCCGTAAACTAAGCGTAGAATTAATAATAACAATATAATATTTATTAAATTAAGGTAATAACTGCATTAGTATTAAACTGTGTTGCAGCTATTATTTTAATTTTCTCAATATTTACTTTTGTATATTTTCATAAGAATACTATCTGTTAATACATCACTATAAAATGATTAAAAGTTGAAGAGTTAAATAAAGTCTTACACATTTATATAAACGACGACGGTTTGATTTTAGCATGAGATTCCAAAAATGGAAAAAGACAACAACATTAAAGAATATTATTATATTATATATTTGAGGCCGGTCGTAGCGCAAAGGCAGTGTGTCTGTAAAACCAACTGGTTGTGGGTTCGATCCCCACTCGAGGAAATTAAATATTTACTAAAATTTATATTTCCATTTCTTCGCTCTGGTGCCGTGCTCGTCTGATGTTAAGTTCTGCCACTTAACACGCAATGCCTCTAAAATTCGGCAGAAAGTGGAGAACGGCGTGTCTTAACACTACATTCCCTCTGCATACTCTGCTGTGTGCAGTGATACACCGGGAAGCTGATTTATTTGTAAAATTAAATAATTCTTTATGTAAAATATTTCATATCAATTTGAATATTTAGGGAGAAATTTGATGATATAATTTTATTGTACTTCTTACAATCAAACACATTATTTGAAATTCATGTAAAAAATGTATTTAAAATATTTCTATCCAAAGTTTATCTTTGATAATATTACAATGGTTTAATAAAATGCATATTTTAATCCCAAATTGCACATACATACACATATTTTTAATTTAATACGACTAATATCACATTTTTTTATTATAATAATTTATACAAATACCTGAATGAAGAAAGAAAACGAAGAAGAAGAACAAAGAATCAAATACATAAAAAAAATTAAAATATGCAAAGAAAAATATCACTTTAATAAGAATTATTTGAACATAAAATATTTTGATAAATATATTATGTGTAATATAATAATTGATATGTATTAAAATATATTAAATAATAAAATATATTAAAAAATATATTAAGCTACTAAGCTGTTAATTAACAAAATATTTTATAGATTACAACTAAAAAGAGCCAAGATTTTTTTAAGCTTTTAATTAACATTCATGTTGAATTACACTAAGTAAATTAAAAAAGTAACAAGAGATATGTCAATTTCTTTCTCTATCTACTACTCATTTAGACATCGATGGAGTGACGAAACTTAACGCCACCTTTTTGCCGTGTAATCCCGTCCTAGAATAGGATCGTCCTGGTACTGGTGGTGTCGTAAGAGGCGATTTAAGTACGTGTGGAAGAGTGAACACGCATGGGCACACTCGACCGGATCATTACCACCCCCGGCATTTAAAACCGGCGTGAAGTAGTGGCTTTATGCTACTGCGTTTCGCATCAGGTAATGCCGGGCTCTGACGCCCAACCCACCTTAAAGGTCGGCAACGCATCTGTAGCTCCTCTGGTGTTGCACGGGGCCGTGGGCGGCGGTAATAATTTACCATCAGGTGACTCGAACGCTCGTTTGCCGTGTCTTTTCCATTAAGAAAAGAAAAACACTTTTATATGACGAGATTATTGACACAAGTTTATATTATAAAGGTAAATATTACGCCAAGTTGCATATTAATCCACATGTCCCAATATGAACTTAAAAAATAAAAATATCGACCCTATTTTGTATCAATAAACAAGTTTCATAGTTTTACACGTCTTGTGCTTATCTTGTGTCTAACTTTTATATAAATGAAGATAATTTTATTAATGACCAAAAAGAAGTCAAGTGCATATTTTTCAAACATTTTTATTCCGCAGTTCCTATGATAATAGTTTCATTTAACAACCACTATCTACCATTTTATGGAATCCATCTGACCATCTAGGAACGTCATAACAAAAGAACAGAAGAGAATAGAAAGCTCAACACAGCTGGTAATGCTAATATAGCTTTTTTTTATTTACTATCGTTCTAAGGTCATATTACAATTAAGGCTATTTTGTCAAGTAAAAGCATGGCTAAAGACGCTAGTACTAAAACGAAATCCAACTTCAACTGATATACTCCAAAAACATCTTGGCTCTCTACTATTCGTAGATGTAGTCACGAACGTCGGATCCCCATATCTGTTCCACTGGAAGGGCATTGAGTGGGAATGGTAACGTTGCGCGCCGGCCTGGGAACTTCTTCGAAAGAACTTAGTAGTTTAAAGTAGCCCGAGAAAACGATGTAAAAGACCGTGACAAAATTGATAAATTTAAGTCTGAATATAGATCCCGGTATTGGAACTGATCAATAGGAGCTACATCCTATAGAAAATAAAATATAGAATAAATATTATCTTCAATATATAAAAGTTAGCTGACAAAGACCTTAAACTAGATAAACTTAACGCTAGTTACTTCTTAGATATAAATATTAAATACAGAAATATTATTTATAAATCACAAATACTTTGTAATGTTAAATATACATTTATTTTTTTAACATAACCCTAATGTAAAAACAAATAAATCAAATAAAGAATATATTTCTGCTATCTGTACCTCTTACATTTAACATATTATTTAGGTACACGTCTTATACTTGTTCTGTGTTCGTTACAAGAGAATATGTTAAATTAGTAAACACATATGGACGACATTCCACGTTTTTACTTCGCGTTCTGTGCATAAATAAGAATAATTTATTTGAAAAAATTTAAATACTAGTCGGAAAAGTAAAACGAGTACAGCATGAAAACTAGAAAAAAAAAAGGCAAGGGGGGAAAAATCTCATATTACAACACTTTCGAGACATTATATTGAATGGTGTATGGAGTGGAGTAAAAAAATGGTAGCCTTCTACAGATGTCGTTGATCGTTTTAGTTAAAAGGGGAAAAAATATACTACTATTTTATCCGTCAGGGTTGGATATAAAATTCTTACTTTTCTATTTAATGACTAAATTCAAATTTTGCGGCATATCTCATTTTAATTCATATCCTTAAATTAATCATTTAAAAAATGTATTTTCCTTAACCGATCTTTTAAAGATTTTAATGACACAATAGTTTTATTAAAATTACTTTTTATACAATTTGGTTTGAACTCAGACTTTAGAGTCTAAGTATATATTAACAAATTAAAAATATATACTGTACCATTTATAATATTACAACCCTATAAAATATGTATTTTAGACGATATATATTATAATCAAATTGATAAAAGATTCCATTTATTTAAGAAATAAATGGAAACATACGAAAATAATCGTATTACATATAATGTAATACAATAAAATATAATAATAATAGATTCTTAGATCATTCTTCATTCGATTCTAAGCGTTTTTTTATTATAATTTCGTCCCTCGCCTTTAATTCTTTTTCCAGTTTGGTCCAAATATCTTGTCCAACGTCTTCCGCCAGTTTGTTTCGATCTTCATATTTTTTAATCAGTTCACTTGCATACGTTGTTGGTATGAACTTTTTATTTTCTTTTTGAATTTTAGATTCTGTTTCAACGGAAACGGGAGATAACGGTTTATTATTGATTTTCCTTTTGAATTTGATAGGTCCGTAGAAAGCTGCTGGTTTAGGCGACGAACACTTTGCCATAGATTCACATTCTTTCTTGGGATTGAGCCAATCATCAACCTTTTTTATAGAATCTTTCATGTGTTTACTCAATGAGTCGTTAGAATTGTTTAAATTTTCTAATTCTAAACTGTCTGTATCGAACGCTTTGTGTATATCTGTATTTGTAGATATATCTACAGTAGAATTGACGTCGTTAAGTGTATTTTTGAACGTATCATGTTCACTTTGGTTATTTGAATCCATTGAAATCAAATTGCTATTAGAATCGTCTATTTCTTTCTTTTGAACAGTAGCCTCAGTTTGGGAAAGACTTTGCATAAAATAGTCTGGAGTTATAAGCTTTGGCGTTTCTTTGACGTTCGGTTGAGTGTGTAATTTTATAAGCATTGCCATAGCTAAATTCCTTTCTTTTTTAACTTTGACACACGTTGTATCAGACGTCTCGCTCAATTTATTTTTTAATTTTTCCCTCATATCGCGTATTTCTTCTGGACTGGATCCAGCTGACGATGCTCCAACGCTTGTCGTCATAGTTGAGCTTTTATCACAAGTTTCAGTCTTTTTAATATTCTTATGTTCAATAGTATTTCTATTATCAGCATTTAATTGCACTACACTATTCACATTAGTAGGACTATTATTAAACCTATTATTTTTACCTCCAGGCACAAATTCATCTACATTAGGGTTCAATTTACTTATAACAATCGTGCTATTGGAATGTTTATTTGTTTCACTTACAGCACTTGTTTTTGGTACATCGTTGTACTGGTCTACCTGGAAATGATTTTTTATAAATTAATATAAGCTTGTAACTGACTTATTTGAGGCCGACGTGGCGCAATTGCGCAGTGTGTCGCCTGTGAATGCAATAGCTGTTAGTTCGGTTCCAACTTTAGGATGATGAATCATTAAATATTGTCAATTCTTCGCTCTGCTAACAAGTCAAAGGCGGAGTTTCGCTTTAACACTAAGTTATTTCTGCCAACCTGCTGAGATCATTATCTTTCTAAAAATATAAAAAACTTTTTTAAGCAAACACATTATTTATATTACATATTCTACACTAATATAATAAACCATTAATAAGGAAGGTAAGGAATAATTCGTTTGTCTGTTAGTTTAAACCACTGGTTCCAGACCAGTGCTCCGCAGGACCACCAGTGGTCGCAGTAAATATGGTCTGCGAACGATTTTCATTTTATGACTAGGTTTAATCATATGAAATATAGCTTTTTGAAGTGAATGAGTGTTTTAATATCTACTTTTACGTTACAATATATTTCTCATTTATTAAGTATATAACAATAATAGATAACCATAATAAAATAACAACCAATTTTTCCTAAATACATTTAAATAACATTAATAAAATGAAACATGCGAAACCACACAAGGGTCGCTAGTATAACATAAAATTACACAAAATAATTAACAATTTAAAAGGTATATAAGTGGTCTCTTGGAGAAACAATTTCATAAAATACAAGTATTTTTTGTGTAAAAATCTTTAACAGGGCACTTTTAAAAATATTTCTATATATTTTACAACCTTTTTTTCATCTATCAGTAAAAATATATTTAAAAAGTTTGTCTCGGTAAAATTCTTTCAATACTATTCCTATTTAATATAAACTTATAACGCGACGGTTGTGAGTTTAACCCTCTTATATTTTGTTTATATTCCTTTTCACACTTTGGCAAAAAAAAGCGCGGCGTTGAGTTACACCACTCAACTCGTAATATCTTGACATTCGGTGGAGAGTGGAGAATGGGGTGTGTAACACTATATACAATGTGCCCTTCCATGCAGGAAAAAGCGTAAAGCTGAAAAATCAGCCCAAGGGTTTTTGATTGATTGATTAGTAAAAAATAATTTGGTGACAATACGATTTCAGTTACGATTCTTATAAATATCTGCTTGAAGTATCAATTTCAGCCACTAAAGCGCAAATAGTGCACCATAGCATCTGATTAAATCAAAACATCTTTAAAAACATTATCTTTAAAAAAATTAACAGTGGGTTTGGTAGAACTCGTTAATCTCAGAAACTATTAGTTCGAATTGAAAACTTTTTTTGCATAGGATAGTTCATTTTATTACTTTTACCGCACAATGAAAATGATATTTTATCGGTTTTATAGATAATGGTACGGAACCCTTCGTGCACGAGTTCAACTCGCACTTGTACTCATTTGACCACCGATCGAATCATTTCCTAATTTCTCCACTACCTACCTACCTATATTATCTCATCGAACTTCAACTATTTGTATAAATAAACTGTAGTTCACTTCAGGACTATTACGATATATCAAATTTTAATTTAGAATTAACAATATATTTCTTATATTAAAAGCTATCGTGGTGCTGTGTGCTCTATGAACGTGGGTTCGATTCCAAACACTGTATTTTGGTGAAGATAAAAAATAACGTTGAATTATATAAAACTATATAAGTATGACTTTATAGAGATGCATCTATACGATACTATGACGAGACTTACAAATTATATAGAGATTAGATAGGTTAAACAATATAAAAGTTATTCTGAAAAATACATTAATGATTGTAATTTAATCTCTTAATGATTATTATTCACTCATTAAGTTAATGATTCGCTACTTAAACGAGTCATTAAGTAATTATTTCAAAATATAAACAAAAAAGTATAGACACACAGATACACACAACTTTTCTCAGAAACCGTACAGTTCAGGCTCATTAGCAATAAAATTCCTCTTACAATATTGTTATTTCTTCAAACAACGAAATACTTATTCAAACGAAAGCTCAAAATATTTAAGTACTACCACTTATGACTCAACATATGGTGACAGCGTGAGACGTCATATGAGACTTCAAGCAATACATTAGTAGAAACTGAAAAGGTTATCGTTTTCTCCAAATTTATATATATTGTAATAAGATACTATAGTATAATAAGATAGCATAGTAAAAAAAAACTATACAAAAATAAGCACCCGGCTTAATACACCCGGCATAATTAACGACAACAGGTTTTAAAGATGTTTCATACAAAGCAATTAAAACAGGACACAGTAAAGACTTAATGTTAAAAAAACTCTGTTTTTTTTTCAATAAAAAAAAAACAAATTTCATCCAAATGGCAAGAAATAAGCAAAATAGCGTTAAACGCAAGAATGTTATGGAACTTCGTAATCTAAATGGAATTTGTAATGACAAATTTTTGACTTTTCCTGGCCGAGCTGATAATGCACTAGCACTGAGTAACTATAAAAACATTTTTTTGTTATCTTATAAGTACAAAACGATAAACAGCAAGTCGAAAAAAAATCTCAAAAGGTTAGTATACCAACTTACAACCTATTCGAGGTTTATGATCGCGTTTGATCCCGTAGCCTGCAATAAATATCGATAATTTCAAGGCAAGATGTTTCAATCCCGTACAATTTTTTAAAATAATATGTTATAATATATTATTTAAAAAAATAATTTCTAATATTTATTATTAGATAGATTCTTCTAATATCCGTAATATTTTCAGTTCAAAGATTATTTAATTATTATTTATAAATTGATAGATTAATTAATAAAAACAAGATTGTTTGTCAGCTTTATGTTTTTTAGATGAATATAGTAGGGTATAGTAGGGTAGACATAGATAGACTTGTATTAAGACTCCCTGTTTCCCACATCCCACTTAATTTTCGAGACATTGTGTATTGTGTGGCAGAACTCAATGCTCTGAAGTTAAATGAAAGCATATAAAAAATATTTACCATTCTAAGCATTGCCGTTATCCCTTTATAATCGGGTGTGCATTCAATATTCATGTTGTTTGCATTTGTCGCCTTGTGTCCTCCATACAGCCTGAGCAAATGTAGCTCTTGTTCTATAACATTAATAAACATATGTTTAACCAATTTCTCAAAAAAGAGGTTCAGAGTTTGACGTATATATATGCATGTATGTATGTATGATAGTTTGTCAATGATTATCTCACATTTGGGTGAACCAAATTTTGTTTTAGTACTAATTTAAGCAACTTCAAAAAAACAGGTTCTTAGTTTGACCCGTATGTATGTATGTATGTTTGTCAGCAATTATTAACAACAGCCCTAGAAGCTAGATGGCAGTTATCTGTTTAAAAGGGGAAACTATCAAATTCACATGTTATCATGTAGTACAGGGTAGACAAACAAAACCTAGTATCAAGAGATTTGTTTCATTATTCCTCTTTCTGTGTCAATTTGAGACATTGAGTTTTAAAATAGATAAAAAAAATATTAGCAAAATTCATTGAACTCACAAACATTTCTTGCTGCATGTTATTACATACTTAAAAAAAAAACAATTATTTGATTTATATATATGCACTAAGAACAAAAAGTATTTGACAATTGACAATGTACATAAAATTAATTTTCATTATAAGCAAGTTTTCAAATTGGGTCATTTTATTATTAATATAATTTGTGACACATCGCATAAAATTAATGAAGATTTTTAATGTTCTGATTTACATAAATAACATCTATTTTAAAATAAATATTAAGTATTGTTGGCTGGCTGTTATTTGCCATAATTAACTAAAGTAAGGAATAAAAAAAAAGAATAATAATCTACAGTTTCCCTCATTTTTCCCCATATATGAATATTCCTTTTTGCCACACTAATATCTTTTTATATAACAATTATAAAATAATCATGTTGTGGTTTCACCTACACTGATATAAAAATATTTTTGTAATACCACTTTTTTATATTATTTTAAACATGATGTCTCTGCCTTAGTGAAAATGTCTGTTGTTGGAATTTGGTTTTATTGTTTTACTATGTAAAGATTATATTATCATTTTTAATTTACAATACTTAATATTTATTTTAAAATACATGTTATTTATGTAAATCAGAACATTAAAAATCTTCATTAATTTTATGCGACACATAGTTTTTTAAATTAAGTCTTCAACACTTTACAATACTGTGGCTCTTCCCTGAAAACTTACCGTCATCCATTGTCCTGAGATCAGGCGGAGGCCGTTCACCAACTACTACATGTTCTTCGTCTAAATCACATAGAGCGCCTGTTGCTTTCGATAAATCTTTGATTACATCCTTTTTTGAATACCAACCGTTAAGTGGCATTTTGGTTTGGCTAAAATATCAAATTAGGTTATTTTTATTATTGATGAATTTTATAAAACGAAATAATAAACAGAAAACATATGTTCAAACAACCTTTCAATTTCACTTTAAAAAAAACGGATACTTCAAACTTTTAACGCTAAAACGGACTCAAATTAATTCTAAATTCGCTTAATTATTTAAAGAATATTGTAATTGAATAAATAAAGTAAAATTCATGTTGAAGTGAATACGTGTTGAATTGACTGTTACATTTCAATTTTGACTATTAATTAGTAATTACATTACTAATTAAAATTACTACTACCATAAGTCCATAGACAACTATTTGACTATTGACTGATGACTCTGATCTCTAAATATCGATATTTAGCGAGAAAGTATCGATACATCATTGTTACCTTAGAATATAATATGAAAATAGCTTATTCTAATCTGTTTTTTTGGATTGTTGAATCAAATTTATAATTTGTTTGTTGTTAGTTTTTCTATAAATAAATTTAATTTTTTTTAACTGACCCTGGCTCTGTTTTTTTATTTTCCTTTTACTCTATTAATTAGATTTCTGAAAGTCGGCACTGTTGATTGCCGTGCGTTTCTAAAACAAACACACTTTTCCGCTTTATTATATTAGTATAGAAATAAAGATAGGAGGCTCTTGTCGTTCATCTTTATTTCAATTAAAGCTTTAAAGTCATGCAGGTAAATTAAATTTCGTGGTTTTACAAAAATATAATGTAGTACTTAGTATTACTTACTTATTTATGAAGCCTCTATAGTGTAATCTGTAATATTTTTGATCATCTGTACTTTGACATTTGCGAATGCGACGACTGTTAATGTTATCAAATAAATGTATTTTATTATTTAATTCTATAATAAAGTACAGCATTTATTTTAGTTCAAAATAATTTATGTTTAAAATAAAATATAAACAATATTGCTTTTTGAAATTTTATTAGTATTATAATTGTTATAAATGAGTGAAGAAAAGCAATCGGACGATGTATCGCAAACAGAAACATCTAACTCAGAAAATACTAAAGATAGTGAACAGAAAGACAATAACGAAACTGGGAAATCTGATAAAGTTAAAAGTACATTCAATATATTTTAATTTAAGTAACGAAATATGCAATAGTATATTCTATACTAATTTTTCTTTACAATTGCTTATACAATTTATTTTTTTCATTCATTACATTCTTTTAAGGCCGTAGTGCGGTTGTGGGCTTGATTCCTACTCGGAAAAATCATTTTCGTTTCTTCGCTCTGGTAACAGAGAGAGCACTGTGTTGAGTTCTGCCACTCAATACGCTATGACTCAAAAATTTTATGATATATGGGTTACGAAGTGTGTTCACAATAGGTGAACTGCCTTTGCCCATGCATAATATGAAGCTTTAAGAAATCCTAAAGGGTAAATTTTATCAGATCTATTATTAAAAATAATTTTTATTTTTTAGTTGATATATTATTGAAAGCAACTGGCAATGCACCAATAATGAAGAAGAAAAAATGGGCTGTAGATGCGGAAAAACATATTGGTTGGATCATTGAGTTTGTTAAGAAATACTTAAAACTGGAGCCTGAAGAGAAATTAGTATGTTTTACATTATATTTGACAATAGTTATAATTTTAGAAAACACAGTGTCAAGATACTCTATTTTCAAACTTACACAAAAGAATGCATGTTGTTTTTACCAGAGCAAAAAAAATTAATTCATTCCTTTGAATAAGGTTTGCACCTACAACTATTGTATTTACACTCATTCACTGCCACTATGCCATAACAATCTTAGATATATTGTTTATCTTACTGACAGACTAGAACGAGTAAAATTTTCTTTTATTAATTGTTTATTATATCTTATTTTCAGTTTTTATATGTAAATCAAACATTTGCTCCATCGCCGGATCAGCTCATAAAGAATTTATATGAATGTTTTGGTACTGACGGTAAATTAGTTTTGCATTATTGTAAAAGCCAAGCATGGGGTTGATTTAATATTAAAATGTCTAAACAAATTGATATATTTCGATGCCTGTTTGCTATTTTCTATAAATTTTAAAGTTTATTCTATCTTAAAAATATTAAAGTTATGGGCATTTTTATAACAATTGTCCTAAGTTACAATAGTTCACATAAACTTGTATGAATTGGAAATTGGCATGAATCTTTGCAACATAATTATATTATTGTTTACATTAAAGTGAAATCATTTTAAGATAATCAATGCTATTAGAAAACATTAAATCATTGATATGTGAAAAAAAATATTCTTACTTGAATTGGTTATGTTTGTTCACCAGTAACCTTACTGTCAAACCAGTAAAATGATTTTGATAAATGATTTTCTTCATATGTTCATCTCAATGACATATGTGTTATATAAATTTAGCTTATGATATTGGGGTTTTTTTGTTTATAATTAACTTATTTCAATTATGTCACATTACTGCTTATGTAATGATATATGAAAAGTGAAAATTTACCACTAAAAGCTCCCAAATATATTTAATATATCCTTTTTTTTTATTGCCTGAACAATAGTAAGTCATATGTACATTTATGAAACACTTACCTTTTTATATTTATTTTTCTAAGTCAATGTTTCTGGGTTATAATCATTTAAAAAGCTTAAAATTTCTGTTTAATATTCACAAATTTATCGGGAATTTGTTTCATATTTCTTTTATAATAATAATTATTTATTTATTGTACAAAATTTTTAGCTTTATGCAAAATATCGTAACTTTTGAACAAGTTATTGGGCTAAAATATATAATTTGAGTTTTTGCAATGTTTAAAATCTTATAATTTGTGCAAAAGCAATAAATGCTAAAAATGAATGTAAAACTTGATTTCTTGAGCATTTTTGTTGTGATATTTAGTTTTTAAGTTATTCATTATAACTATAGAGTAAATGTAAATAAAAATCATAGAAGTTTTTAAATAAATATTTATTCAAGTATACACGGGCTGTTTTATTTGAAAAATTGAATAAATAAGAATAAATTAAGAATATAAAATACTGTTTTAACGTTTTTTATCACCACTACCGTTAACAAAATCTTTGCTAGTAGTTCTTGTTGGTAGGTTATCTGAAAAAAAAGACTAACTTTAAAAATAATAAATTATCTGTGAAACCGTTTAAGCACTATAATATTTTTTTTTCTTACTTAGTTCTCCATTTGAACAAAGATTGAAATTTATAACACTTCGATCTTTGTTAGTACTAGGTATTTGTTGGGTACAACAAATACGGTTCTCCGGGTGTGTGTCAGACGCCGAGAGTCCAATCGTCGGTGCCTCGAAATCAAAAAAAAAATAACCCCCCATTTGAATCGATTGCGCTATGTCTCAGAGCTGTATCTCTAACCTTTCCAATGATAGCTATTTGATTAATTAAATCCCACTAGTCGATTCTTTTATCAGTCACCCTCATTAAGCTCCCGCCCGGCCTTACCGCTCATTTCCCCGAATCGCTACTGACTTTACTACGTCACAGTGTTGCTGTCTCACAATATATCTATCTCTCTCTTGCATTGCTAATCACCTAACTACGTCACAGTGCCTCTGTCTGTCGCTATGTTGTCTACTACTTAATGCAATTTCTCCCATTTTAATCAAAAGCGTCAGAAACCACGATACAATACAATATTATGTGCTAGAGCCCGCGATATTAAATCGCTTCTTGCAAAATGATTTATTACAATCCATTATATTTTTTATTATATGTTTCAATGTTTCAATAATGGTGCGCCGGTGAAACAATATTTTTTATTAAAAAGTTCTCAATTTAATATACATTTTTGTTTTATTTTTAAATTGTTATTGTGGAATTTTAAACCTGTTCAAACATGTAACAGATGTCTCAATACTAACGCGATTGTTTTTTTATTACTCATAAGTTTGTATATTGTCGTTATCGTTTCCGGTATTTTAATAGGTTTGTTCAGTTACATTGTCTAAGTTAGTATAAAACGACTGTGTATCTTTTTGAATTCTTCATTGAATATTATCGTTACCATTTTCCAGCATTTTAATAGCTTTGTTTCTTTACATAGAATCTAAACGTGCGTAGCATACTAACGTTTATCATTCAATCTGCCTTGTTTGAGGCACCGATGATTGGACTCGCAGGGTCTGACACACTCCTGGAGAACCGTATGTTTTGGGTCTGGCGGAGACCGGAGACCCAACGAATACATACTACTTTTGTTTCTGTTCCAAATCCGATACAAAGCGTGATTTTGAGACGCGGAGCTCAACGCCGCGCTTCGTCTTGTTACCAGAGGGAGTAAATGAAAATAATACATTCCTTCAAATGAGGATCGAATTTGAATCTACAATCGTTGCTTATGTGGCACGCTGACCTCTTATTAATTTTGTAATTTAACAAATAATTATATTAACGCAATAAAGTGAATAATTTTTTTTATATGACTTAACGCCGTACCCCGCATACAGCATGGTAGGCAGGGGAACCTAGTGTGAACTAGTGGAAATTTTATATAAAAAAAAACATTGATTGATTCTGATAGAGGCCTATCGTGGCACACAGTGTGGCGCAAAGTGACTTAACACTAGGTTCCCTCTGCCTACTTTGCTGTGTGCGGGATACAGCTTGAAGTTGATTTTTTTTAAAGTTACCTGCAGGTCTACAACATCTGTAGCCATTCAAAGATTGACTCGGCGTAACTTTTTTAGATTTATCCGAATTATTCGATTTATCCGACTTCTTCGTATCACACGGGCAGCAGGAATGTACGCTACTGCGTGATGTATCCATTGCTTCAATTTTTTCTGTCTATAAATATTAAATAAAAATATAAGGCCAGACGTGGGACAAGGCACAAGAATGCGACTTAAAAGACGGTTGTGGGTTCGATTCGTAATCGGAGGAAACAATTAATATATTTATTTCCTCGTCGCGGCGTACAGTTCCACCACAAACACGCAATATCTCAAGAATTATAAAAAAAAAACAAAATTAGTTTAACGCTGTATCCCGCATATAGCAGAGTAAGCAGAGGGAACCTAAAAATTTTTAAAACTATGCCTGTTGAGTGGCGGTACTCAACGCCGGGCCTTCTCACCAGAGCGGAGAAATGAGAATATTAAGAAATCATAATTTTTCATTTCATCATCATTTTTGTTTTTGAAAAAAGAAAGTTTTTTCCTATGAGTTATATCTTAATAATAGGTTGCCAAGTACCTTCTACCTACCCTGCTAAGAGTAAATAAATATTAATAAAAAAGTATATAGCATTTAAAAGGAAATTTATAGTTAGTTAAATTACCTTTGAAGGAGCCGCAGGTAGTATTACAGGTCTATCAACATTAATATTGTGCTTAGGTTTTTCTTCTAACTGTAGTTTTAGCTCCTCTTGCAATGATTTGAGCGATTCCTTGCGTTGTGATGGCGGCTTTTCATTTTGTAGATATATCTTTTTCAAATATAAGAACAAGAAAAAGTAAGAAAATTTCATATTATATTAAATACAATCTTTATAGGTGCTTTTTTCATAGTATATTTATTATTATATTTTGTTGTGGCGGCCATTTTGGATTAACAACAATATTAATTATAGATAATTTCATTATCATCAGAACTAAAGTCATAGACCAAATTTCATTTCAATCGGCCACTTGGAAGTGGTTCAAATAGATACTTACAAGGCAAGTCAAATAAAAGTGTACAATTTTTTTCAGCTTCACGCTGTATCCCGCACACAATAGGGTATGCAGAGGGAACCTAGTGTTAAGACACTTCAACTTTCTGCTGAATTCTGGAGGTATTGCGTGTTGAGTGGCAAAACTCAACGCCGCGCTTTGCCTCGACATCAGAGTGAAGAAATGGAAATATAAATTTAAGTAAGTAGGTAGTATAAAGCTAGGTAATTGAGCAATATTTGACGTTACTTTTGATTTTTTTAAATACGTAACTTTTATTGTAAAAAAAGGGGTTTTATTATAGCTATAATATATATTGTTAGCGTACTCGTGTAAAAGAGGGTAGATTTATGTGAAAAAGATGATAAAAACAGTGGAATTGTGTCAATCGGGGGCTATTGGTTGTTGGCAACGGTCCTTATTGGAAGGAAACTAGTGTCGAATATTGTTATTAGGTGATACATATCACTTATTGCAATTACGTAGTATCACTATCCAAATAGTTTAGAAACATATGGACGATGTGTGTTTTTATCGTTTTTTTTAAACTATAGCCGCTTCCGATTTCTAATATATATATATTACAAAACTAACCTCAGGCACCTTCCAAATAATAATAGTCCCGGCCGCGCAGCTGCTCACCACGAGGCGCGCGTCGGGACTGAACCTGCAACACGTGACGGCGCCGGCGTGCCCCAGCCCCGTGTGCGTGTACACGCCCTCTTGGTACTTCCATAGCTTACGTTAAACACATTGGAAATAATTAATTACAATTATAATAATAATAATGGCATTTTCACACTTTTCAATATACAGAGGTTTTTCATTGCTTCGCGCTAGTAATAGGACAAAGCGCGGCGTTGAGTTCCGCCACTCAGCAGGTATTTTGAAATTTTAGCAGGAAGGTAGCGAGAGTTTTAACTCTGGCTACCCTGTTATATGAGGACTACGGCGCGAAATAAAAAAAATAAAATTATGTCTGACATTATACCTTCTTACCTTTACGGTTTGATCGTTGCCGCCAGTTACAAAGAGTTTTCCGTCTTGTGTTATATGCAGGCCGTTGATGGCTCCCGCTTTGCTGGCTTCTAACTGAAAATAGCATTTTAGTAGGAAGTTAAGTATATATAACGAAATATTTATAAAAAGATGGTTTAAAGAAACACTTAAGAACTTCGCTATATCATTAGCGTTAGTATAGGAAGTTGTAGTTACTTACAAAAATAAGTGAAATTTTCATAATATTTTTAATTTTTTATATGGGTCATACAAAGTGGATCACCGTCGCTTACGACCTCATGTTACACCAGAGGAGCTCTACCGGCAAGATAGATATAGGATAAAGTTACCCACGTCGCATTGACCGGGAAACACTGCCGCAGGTATGCCATTCCACAGTTGCGTGGCGCGTGGGAGGTAGTTCCTACGAAACCGCGCAGTAGGGGAGTGCCACATATCCAGACGGTGAGGATATTTGAGGCACCAGGCCAAACGTCAAAAGCACAATTGGGACAGGCACCTCCCGCGCCAGGTTCCCGCTGGCCGCCTCCCAGTAGGCGACGCGGCGGTCGGAGCCGCCCGTCAGCAGCTGGCAGCCGCGCGGCTCGAAGCACGCGCACATGAACAGCGTGTTGGCGTACAGCACCTGGCGGCGCGACAGCGACCTGCGGGCCGCCGGCTCGGTATACTTTATATTTATATTTTACTTTATATTATATTTATAAATTATACCACACGTATTTCTTATTGTTTTGTACCCTCTCCCCGTATCGGTTATTTTGCGAAATTAACGAAAACAGCAGTTGCTAAATTATGTTTGTGAAGGCTTCTTTTTTCCTGTCACACAATATCAAACTCTGTTGACAGAATCTTCTTTACGTAAGAAAAAGAAAGTTAAAATTTTTCTTTAAAGGTTATCTTATTCTTAGAGACAGACAAAATATTGTAGTATACAAAAGACAAAAAAACACATCACCAGCATAGGTTCTACATACAATTTATTTTTTTGATTTCAGACTATAAGAAGATAAAAACTAACATTGAATTTGGCCACTTCAAACAAATCGTCTATTTTGCATGAGAAAAAAAAATTCTAGTCAAATAAAACTTAAAATGGCTGGCATTGTACAATAATAAAGTGTCTACCTATACTCATTATTCAACATTGTAAAAATATCCAATCATCATATTCTCTTCAATCAGGATTACTAATATAAAAATGAGAAAAAAAGGACAATAAACTGTTATACAACATTATATTCACACCAGTAATTCCGCCGCACACAAAACACAACATCTTGAAAATACGACAGTGCGTGGGAACCAGAGTGTCTTAACACTAAGTTCCCACCAAGTTCCTTACTATATGTGGGATGCATCGTGAACCTAAAAACCTAACAATACACAACACCCACACCAAATCCCATATAATACAGGAGCCGTCGGTGCCGGCGCTGACCGCCTCCGTGTCGTTCGGCGACACTTGTATAGCTGAAACTGGACTTTTATGTTCTTTGAGTACTTTCTTCAAACTTTGACATTCTGGTTTTATATCCCACAAGCGTACCTGTAAAATTAATAAAAAATATATATTTCGTTCTAGCCAAGGTATGGCTCAGTAGTCAGAGCGCGTGGTCGGTTTCCAAAAGGCGCGAGTTCGAGTCTACGTACAAATTTTTATGTTTTCTCAATAAGTATAAAAAAATAATTTATAAGGCTTTGCGTCGATTATTACTGCTTTAATTTTATAAAATACTGTATACATTTTTAATTATATGAACTTGAAATTTAAATTAGGATGTGCTTAAACTTGGTAGCAGAGCAGTAGTCGTCATGGCATAGTGATAAAGACGATGTGGACTATGGTAAACGTGACAGTCTTGGATTCAATTCTCACTCGCCCTGGCAACAAGTCAAAACGCGGCGTTGAGTTCTACCACAGTATGCATTGTCTCAAAAATTACTCAAAAAATTACGAACTTAGTATCTTAACTTAGGTTTCCTCGGCCTACTCTGCTATAGGTACCTACTTGGGATACAATGAGGAACTAAAAAAATATTTTATAGCACCAATGAAACATAATATAACGAAATAACTGAACAGCACCTGTCCTTCGCATCCACCGGATATGAGCGTGCGACCATCTCGAGTCATATCTAGCGCGGAGGTCCCTTTATTGTGTGTATTGTAAATACAGTATATTAACCTTCCAGTTAGCGGTGTGAATGCTCGAATGTTACCATCATTCCAGGCTAAAAGGAAAAATAAGTTTTTTAGCTTCACGCTGTATTACGCACAGAAGCAATAGCAGGGAAATCGATTATCGAACTCGCAACCTGCCAAATTTATAGTTGCATGCTTGTGCCCCTGCGCCACAAATAATAAAGAGATATATCAAAGAATTTTAAGAAATACATAAGTTTGCTTTTTACAAAAAAGAGGCTTTACAGTATATTATCCATAGCAGGATAGGCTCATGGAACCTACTGTTAAGACATTTTTGCCTTCAGTTAGACGCCATCCTATAGCACAAAATCTATACATTTTTTGTATGAAAAAATTTAGCCTTTTTTTTAGACACGGCAAACGAGCGTGCGGGTCACCTGATGGTAAGTGATTACCGCCACTCACGACCACGTGCAACCCCAGAGGAGCTACAGGTGCGTTGCCGGCCTTTAAGGTGGGATGGGCGCCGGGGCCCGGCAGTGGCATAAAGCCACTATTTCACGCCGGTTTTAAATGCCGGGGGTGGTAATGATCCGGTCGAGCTTGCCCATGCGTGTTGCCATTGCTGGCAACGTGACTCTACCACACGTACTTTAATCGCCTCTTACGACACCACCAGTACCAGGATGATCATTCTAGGCTGGGATCACATGGCTAAAAAAAAAGCTTAGTTTTCTTACTATAACATAAAAAATTTTAAATACTACAAATTTTTAATTACACGAACACTCACCAGTAACGATAGACTTGCCATCGGCGGCAAACAAAAGAGCGGAACACGTGAAGTTGGGCACGACGACGCGCAGCAGCTCGCGCGCGCTGGCCGCGCACCACACGCGCACGTCGCCCGCGCCCGCCGTCGCGAACACGCCCGACATGCCCCTGCGCACTTATCAATGAAGAGAAACCTCTCAATGAAGAGGACGAGCGCGAGTCGGGCTCGACCACCGGGGGTTTTGTACAAAAATTGGAGGTCTCGAGTCTTTTTACGAAATTCAGGCTCACTAGGTATCCAGAAAGAAGAACGTTATTAATTTGGATTTTCTTAATAGTGTCGAAATACACATTTTTTACTATTTAAGGCTATTATTGTATAGTATTTCACCACAAATGTATAGTTTTCACATTTTCTCCTGAACTAGTACTACCTCTAGATGTTAGCTGCCAAATTTCATAATTCTAAGTCAACTGAAAGTACCCTATTGATTTTGATTCCCTTGATAGTGTCGAAATACGCGTTTTTTGAGATATAAACGGCATTACCTTTTTTCTAAATAATATGTTTTTATCAGGGAATCATGGGGCCGTAGATTTAAGTATATGGTTTGAATTTCAACTCGATATTTTCAAGAGTTGCTGAGATAAAGGGTCTTGACAGACATACACTTATAACATCACTTTTTTTGTCAATCCGTTTGGACGGCCAACATAGCGAACGAGCTACCCGTTATTTAATAATGAAAATAAAATACCTAGGAAAAGCAATATCATTTATAGCGCATCTGTGACACGTAACGACAAGGAGGGGTTCAAATTTGTTAACACTGATCGCGTATATTTCACTACTCCTGGTTCCTGCCAGGAGAAGTCTCTTATCTCCTTTCAGCGCTGGCGACTCCATTAGTTCTAAGGATGTTATACAACCTGCCAATTTCGTGGTTTTTAGCTAAAAAAATTTGAAAATCATGTCACTTATAGCAATTTTACTTAATCGTTAAGATATTATCAATTGTGTATAGGTCTGTGATGAGATTGTATTTAAAATCTCATTGAAAAAAAAACCACAATTTCATAAAAAATCTAATAGTACATCCATTACATATTGCCCCGTTTAAAAATATATAACGGGGATTATATATTTTTAAGGATTTCTTTAACTTGATGTAATAATAAAATAATGTCAAAGTGTTCAAAAAATTGACCCTAGTCAAATACTTTTAAGTAAAAAAAATATGCCGAATCCTCTTGGTCTTATTCAAGTTCCAAGAAAGATTATCATCATTAATATATATCATCACCAAGATTATTATCATTTTTAAACCTAAAGTACCTATAATTCTATACATAATAAAAAAAAATGAATAGTTTTTAACTTATTAAAATACATAAGCAAACTTACCGCCCTAAAATGTGGCATATTGGGATCCAATACTTTGCTTTTAGGGAATTCACCTTTCCAATTGATTTCATCCAAAATATCGATAGTACCGTCACCAGCGCCAACGATGAGACATCCATCTGTCATTATCAGTATGGATTCTATACCTGAAGAAAGCGCAAGTGCTTAAATATGTTATCTTTTAATAGAACCAAATATCAAGGTGTTGCTTTCTTTATCTATTTTATATTAGCAAATAATTTTTTTTTTAGCTTCACGCTTTACCCCTAGCCAATTAGAACGGAACGCCAAGCGTCTGCTTAACTTTTTAGCCTCGTCCACTGGCCCGAACCTCTTCATACTAGTCCTCAGGGATCTTCATGTTTTTATGTGACCCTCTTTCAGTATCATCGATACTGAAAGAGGGTCACATAAAAACACCTGTTACTGTTGCTTCATAATTCTTTTTTGCAATTCTTACTCTTTCACACGTTTTCTCACACCTTTTGCAATTCTTACTGCTGTCATTCTGTTATCAATGCAAAATTCTCCAAAGTATTTATGACTAGTCATTGTGGATTAGATTTCCATTCAACAGAATTATTAAACTGAAAATTATTATAATTTATATTTGTTTGGTTATGTCAATCATCATCTTTTTCTTTGCCTATCCTGCTATATGCAAGAGAAGTATGAAGAAGAAAAAATATAAAAGAACACAGTACGACCGATGAGTTGAGGCCACCCAAATTTAGTCTACCTGAACTTTTGCGGTCAAAAATAAGAAAGAGCCTAAAATCAAATCTTCGTTGCCAACTTCACAGTCAATTTAAGATAACTCGACCGGTTTGTACCTTGACTATAACATATAGAATCGGGTCTCTTCCCCTTCTTCCACGGCCCACATTTAGCTAAGCACCCAATGAGAGACGGCTTGCAATGCGCCACAGACGCTGTCGGATCCGATGGGTAGTTTATGGAAAATTTTATCATATCACCGGAACTAGAATAACGTTAAACAAATTATATTTTTAATGAATAAATAATGTATAAATTTACTATGGTATTTTTTTGGAATTGCAGTATTTGAATTATTACATAAACTATACTCTACAGGTCTCAGAATAATATATTTCAAAAATGTACTTCAATAGCCATATAATTCGTGTTAGCACTGGAATAAAGGATATTTATTATTCACATTTTTCCCAGATATTTTAGTGTTTCTACGCACAGAAAGACTTTCATACATTTTCTTCATATCTAATAATAGATTTTTTTCGTTCACGGAGCAAATTCTTCTAGTAACTCCATATAAAATTTAAATTTTATCCTCACGTGGTCCCAGCAACGCCGTAACTATCATCCTGGCTGATCGCTATACATCTGACACACCGTCGCAACTTGCCAAGGGATACGTCCACCACGTCCAGATTCTTGCTTTCCACTCGTATATTCCATACTCGGAGATTAGCTGGATTTTACAAGAAGGAACCACATTTTAAGAAGGTAAAGTGCAGCGTTAAGTTTATAGTTGAGGTACAGTGTCTTAATGAGAACGGAGTGTCTTAGCACTAGGTTCTTAGTAGAAGCAAATAGTTATGTGTAAGTACCTATCTATTTATTATTTTTATGTATTTAAACATCATTTACATTTCTTTCTATAATATGTGATAAAGTACAGTTTTTATTAGTCACCTTTCACAAAACGTTCGACATCGATCAAATATCTCGTTCTCTCAAGTGGAAATCGAACCCAAATCCACCACATTTAGAGTAAGCATAATTTTTTTTTATCGAACTTTCTTCACCGAATTTTCAATACATTGCACCTTATGTGGCAAAATTGAATTGCACTTTATCTTGCTACCATAGCGAAAAAAAATCATTTCCCAGAGTACAAATCGAAACCGCTACCGTCTCATAAGGCGAAACGTAGAGCTACTACATCTCGACAGCCACATATAAAGTTAAATTTACATATCACCTTTAAATGTACTTACAATCACCACCAGTAACAAAAGAGTTGACTCGCAAACATAGGGCAGTCAGCGTCATAGCGTCTCCCGTGGTCAGCCTCGCGGCCGCCGCAGTCCCGGTGGCGGCGCCCGCTATGCAGTCCCAGAGCACTACGGAGCCGTCATCGCGACCACCGAGAGATATCATGTAGCGTTCGTCCGAAGAAAATGCTAGTGCTTCTACGCGAACCTGATGAAAGAAATATTATCTACAAATAGTGGTTATATCTTGATATAGAGTATAGACTAAGATAAAAAAAGAATTCCGAAATAGGAATAGTCTTATTTCAGAAACATTTTGTTAACTTCACACTTTTTTCCTAGCGGTATAGCCAGATATAAGAGTGAGCTAAACGCCACGCTCTATCCATACCTCTTTCGCACCGTTCGTTCGTTGATGATAATTCATCAACCTCTTTTTACATGCAACCCGCGGTCTTCTCATGTTATTTATATCTTTCTCCAGCATTATCGATACTATGTTCTCGAATGACAACCGAGATCTCCCCCTACCTTACCTATCACTCGCTGTTACTTCATAAATATATTACTCGAAAAGCGAAATGAAGATATTTGGAAATGAATTGTACAGTTTGATATTTATCACTTAAGATTAAGACGAACCTTCAGAAACTTGTTTAAGGCATGTATGTATATAGTTATAATAATGGAACCTACATATAGCCTACAAATGCTCTCATAAATATTGTAGTTACTGTTGTCTTACTGTAAATAAAAAAACATAATATCTAAAAAAATACCTTATGCAATTCATGACTTCCAATCATAATCTTCTTACTAAAATTCCACAATTTGGCCGATGCCTTGAAACCAATATGATTGATTTGACCAGAACCTATAAAAGTGCCTTTGGGTGACACCGCGACAGTGGACACACTGTTAGTATGACCACTTAGGAAGTACATTTTCTTAGTTTTCCATTCTTGTATACAAACTTTGTTGCCCATTGGGTAAACTATGTGGTCGCCGTCTGGGTGGACTTTGAGGCCGCGGATTGCTGATCCTGATGTCGAAAATTTTTGACAGTATAGCTATTTTTTAAAATAGAAGACTAGAGTAGAATTATATTTTTTTTTCAGAAAATCCAAAAGTTTGAATTTCAACTCGATATCTCCAAGTGTTCATGAGATAAAGGCTCTTGACAGAGAGACAAACGGACAATAAAGTGATCTTAAAGGTTTCCTTTTTTCTTTAAAAAATACGGAACCCTAAAAACAATGTCTATAAATAGAAAGTAAATGAGTTAATATTTTGGATAATATATTTAATATATTTATTAAAAATATATTTTGGAGCAAATAGATCTTCTCAAATATCATGATGCAAATTATCATCTTATTTTTCTTATCAACAAGTCATACCTACTGTATTATATTAGAAACACATACATACCATCAAAACCAATAATAGCGTAAGGCTCTAAGTTCTTCACATCCATCTTTTCAAGTTAAATCAAAATAAACATACAAAGTAAAACTTTTCGAACTACACAGCTAATACAAGCATTGTTTGAAGTATACCGTTGCTAAGCAACCGTTACCATGGTGACATCAATATATTTTTTTAATTTTTTTATTTTTAATAATTTGTTCTGATTATCCGACATTAGGCTTTTGTTAGGATTGTTATTGAAAACAAAATTTACATAACCCTTCCTTAGCAGTTGGGAAAAATAATATGATAAATTATTGATTATATTAGCAATTCTAAATAGGCACAAGCTTACTGTATACACAAATGGTTGTGGGTTCGATCTCCACACGAGATATTGAAATATTTGCTTCTTTTTACTAGATTTTACCTGCATTTTTGCCCATGTGCCAAAATAACTTAAATTAAATTTTTAGTTAATTGGGAAAATGTCTTTTCCCAATTAACAGACACTTTAGCTTTATAATATTATATGTGGAAATATAAATTACACAGTTACAACAGTTTTGTAATTTCCTTTAAGCTTAAACCAAAAAACTTAATAGATTAAAAAATATGTTTTGTTTCATATGCAATATTGTTTGAAAGTTCAGCATTGCCTCAAGCAAAATTGAGACCCCCAACTATCACATATAGCACATTAAAGCTAAGTTCTTAACTGAGCAAGAAACAATAAAATAAATGCAACAAATTTTATATATAATGTATAAAAAATTTGTAATGTTGTATGTAATAATACAAATCATCATTAATAATACTAAACAATTATCATATTTTTAACCAGATGATGTCCTAATTAATATGTTAAATCAATTCAACTATACACTATTCTTCACACACAGAGCAGGGTGTACTCCATGACAAGGAACCTAGTTAAGACTCTGTTTTCCACTTTTTGCCGATATCTGAAGGGATCCCAGGGTTAAGACTCTGTTTTCCACTTTTTGCCGATATCTGAACGCATTGTGTCGAAACTCAACGTCATGCTTTGCTGACACCAGATCGATGAAATAGAAATATAAATCTAAATAAAACATTTCATTACTTTGAGTGGGAATTGAAAATACACATAGTTGATTTTACAGTCACACTTTATGCCCCTGTGCCATGACCGGCTTCCAATTAATATGTATTAATTTTTATATTTTATACTAAGTAATAGAATACATATATTTGGATAGTAAAGAAGAAATAGCAAGCAGACTGATGTAGTGCTCAGAGCAAGAGACGGGAAGGAACAAGAAAATCTAGACCTGCTTGTGGCATCCAAAGAAGAGTCAAATTATAGTATTAGTAAATACAATAAAAAATATATTTAGAAGTACTAATAACAATCATATTGTAAGTTGGAAAAACAAGGCTTTATTATTATTTTTATTATAGAATACATAAAATAATTTAATTATGTTACATTTGAAATTTCAATAATAAACAGTTAATTCATTAATTATATTTACAATTATGAACCTTTATTAATAAGTTATGCTTATTATATTATATTATTTATTTTCTTCCTAAGCATCGCCTCCTTGTGGATTTGGCTTTCTCATCTATCTGTTCTTTAGCCACTTCTGCAATTCTTTTAGTTTCATTTATCATGTACTGTTTGATCACTGATAGGAATTCTGAAAGCTGAAATAAAATTATGTTTTTTATTTATATTTTATAAAGTGAATAACAAAATGGTAATAATTGCATTATCTCAAAAAACAAACATGGCGCAGCGGCATAGGGCCTGTGTAAGTGTAACACGAAGGTTGTGGGTTCATTTTACACAGAAGAATGAATTATGAATGCAGTAAAAATGTTTTTTTTTTAATTTCACGCTATATTCCGCAATTAGAAGGGTAGGCAGAGGGAATCTATTAAATGATAAAAAAATATTCAACGAATTAATACTATTGTTTAACCATTTTTAAAGTGTTAATCCACACTTAGGAAAGATAAATACTTAATTAGAAAACGTATAAAAATTTGAACGTAGCGGGACTGCCTGGCCTGGTCGGTTTCCAGGAGTCGCGGGTTCGAGTCCCGCTACGTTCAAATTTTTATACGTTTTCTAATTAGGAATTAATACTACTACTAATACTTACTAGTAAATCATCTTCCTTTTTACCAAGCTGTACGAACGCGCATTTGGCGGCATGGCTTTTGTGTTCAGCCCAGGGATCGTCACTAGACTCCCAACCATCTAATTCTTTACCACAAAGAAAGCATTTCGCAGCATCAGCGTCATCTTTACCAGTTGCAACTGAATAAAACCCAGCTTCTGCCATATTACGAACGTTGCATTTGTCTTTATCACTAAAAGGCCAATTTTTAAATGTCTTAACTCGTTCTTCAACTAAAAATAAAGATGGGCTATCCATTTGGATGATTAATTGATAGAGTAGAGTTTAATTTCAACAGAATTTCAATTTACAAATTAGCTATCCGTTATTAAACAATTTTTAAATCAATTTGACATTTTAGTGCAAACCACAGATCAGATAGCTACTTGTTGCTTTCTTATACAATATACATGTCAATTATTAACAAGGAACATAGTATACTCTATAAAGTAGAGCGATTTTTAATGTATTAATTCATAGTTAACATATTCTTAAATTATGCTCTATATAACATTATATAATAAGTTTTTGTTTGTATTCACGCTGTATCCCATATGTTGAGGGATAGGCATGGGGAACTTGAAGAATTAATCTTACTACATTAATTTTCCCACGCATAGTCTGTTTGCGTGACATTGTCTAGAGATCATTATTTTTTTACTAAAAAACATTAAATAAGAAGTATAATAATTTATAATTATATTAGATATGTACTCACATTTCAAAAGACAATTTTAGCTTATAAATAACTTATCTATATTGTGTAAACCATAGAGTAAAATAGAAACTAGTTAACATTTTCTGTCAAAATGAACGACCAATCGAAATCGAGGAAAGTCAAAGTCCACTCAGCCACAGTTAGCTCCGATAGTGTTGATCTAGAAAGTAATTTTGTATTTGTGTTTATATCTGGAAATTAGTTATATAGCTACAAAAGTATAAATTAAAATAAAAACATAGCACTATTTAAATAAGAAAATCAAGGTACAAATAAGTGAAGCAATCTTAGTATAGTTATAATATCCCAAAGTAATCGAAACAAGTGCCTAATATTTTATAAGATTCTTTTGTTATTTTAAGATATATTGTCGTAATAACGTTGTTGTAAAGAATTTTAATGTTTTACGCGACTCTTGCGATGGTCCGAGCTGTTTTCTAGCATTGTCCAGTACTGTACAGCATTTTGGTAAGTTGATTATATTTATTATTTACTTTTATCATATTTAATATGTTTCATCGTGCATAATATGGTTAATGTAATTAAGTTGGATACCGTAATTTATCTTTTATCATCTTTATAGAATAAATTATTAAATGGTTTGGATTTTAATTAACCATATGTTTTAGAATGTAGACTAAACATATAATATTTTAGCTTACTAGATTAACGTTTATATTTTTTTTAATAAATGTCTTCAGTAAAGTTTTTATGTTATTGATTAATATAACTAACACGTGGAAAAGTTTATTTTTTTAAATAATTAAATACTTTTATATTTGGAAGTTTTTTTTAACTTCTCATTATTATTATGTTATAACTCTATGTAAAAAGTTACTTAAAAAACTCATTCTAATAGGATTTTTTTTCAAACAATATTTTTTCCAAACAAAAAGATAAGTAACATATAATCTGTAATCCATCTATAATAAAAGGAAATAATGCAACAATCTGTTTTATTCTTAAAATAATTGTAAAAGTAATAGTACAAACCATTATCAGTTAGTCAACTTTTAGAACAAGGTGACACAAATTATTTGGATTATATTGTCTAGACAGACATTTTGTGTACATGTATAAATATTAAAAGTTTTATTTATATCTTTACTGAGATAATCTTTAAAAAATTTTTAATTACTCTTTCACTCACTCTGTCTTATTTCATATGAGAATAATTATATTATAATAACCTTAAAAATATTTTTATAATATAATTTTATTCTAAAAAAATATTATGCTCAATAATCTAATACTCAATATTTTATTAAAGTACAATAATCTGTACTGACATCATAAAACTGAAAAGTTTGTTTGATGGAACATTCTAATCTCAGGAATGAGAGGTTCAAATTGATATATATAAAAAAATGCTTTAATAGTTTATATTAATTCCGTTATATTAGGTGATTATATCCCATTAATTGTTTATATGGAACCCATTGTAGATGCCGTCAGAGTTACGTAAGGCACTAAGAATGTGTCACATGTCAACTGAGGCAAAGCCACAATCAAAAGCTAGTCTTAACATTTTTTAATGTCATAACATACAAACACTGTGTAAAGATTAAACTATAACCTAATAGAACTAATAAAGTAAGTGCTTGATGTTTATACTAATTTAGTTAAAAGGCAAGTCATCAAGTTAAATGTCTATGTAAATCAAATGCAAAAAAAAAATAATGAATATTTTTTATTGAGCATTATGTTAGTTATTTATGTTATTATGTATCACTTATAATCGGAAGTTGAGGGTGTCATGGGCACAAACATGCAACTTTAAGAGCGACGCTTGTGGGTTCAATTCTCACTTGAGGCAAAATTAATATTTTTTAGGTATAGAGATCATGGGGTGGGTAGTCTTAACATTAGGTTCTTGAGCTTCCTTCGCCTACCTCGATTTTTATATTTACATTATATGCGCCGATATAATGTAAATATAAAAAAAGTATCAATTGTTTTGCTAATAAAGCAATCAACCATATTCTATGAATTATGATGCTGTGCACTACATTATTATCAATACTAAAATTATAAGAATGCCGAAGACTTTCTTTGGTTGAGCACATTAATCTTATGAACTACTGATGGAAATGAAAAATTATTTTTGTGTTGGATAGTCTACTTATCAGAATAGGTATATGTAGGTGTTTTACACCGACACAATTTTATATATATAAAATATTTAAATAAGAATTGCCTCGCGCAACTTAGAAAGTGTTACACACAACTCTAAGTTATATCCATTTGATAACTGGGGACGAAGGTAGAAAGTTGAAACAAGGATTTATTAGGGTGGGTTCACACTATAGTGCTGCCAGTCACGGTTCGTTCGTGGTCTGAATGAGATCAGATGAGATGAGACTGAGGTCTGCCAAAAATGTTGTTACAATAGGAACAACGAGAGTATTCATACTATCGGTTCAGTCAAGTTCAAGTCCAATCGCACAAATAAGAATATTTTTGATACACGAATTTAAACTCGAACCGAGAACACGGTGACAAGCACTATAATGGAAATCCTACCTTACAAAGCAAATAAATTTTTTTAATGAAACTATTTTAACCGGATTAATCGCATATATTTTGTATTTTTATACATTTTTGGAAACCCGACGTTTCGAACACTTTGCAATAGTCCGTGGTCACGGGTAGACCTACCCGTAAAATAAATACAAAACCGGAATACAAAATATACGCGATTAATCCGGTTAAATAGTTTCATTTAAAATGTGTAATAATCGTGAAAAGCAAAGAACTTATTAAATAAATTTCTTATGTGAAATAAGACACAATGGCCTAATGGCCTTCATAAATAAATACATTAAAAAGTGAATGATGACTAGAACTTATTTAACGCTGTATAAAGATTATGAACCTACACTCCCTTTAGAGGAGTACAAGATTCTTCTAAATTCTTTAGAGAACGGGTAGAACGGGATGTTCTATTTTACGTCTTAAAGCCCACGTTAACAAATCTGTGAGCGGCGACTAGTATAGCTATATATTCATAAATAATTTGATCTATAGATTCTCTCGTAAAAATTTTATATACACATTTTTACGTTACCTTCTCTGTTACAATTTTTACTATCATTACCTTTTTTTATAACTAATACTGGTGAATAGGCAAATATTTAATATACTTTATTTGTATAAATAGAAGGTACAAATCCTCAAAAAAAATATTAAATAATATTATGGTGAGATTGCTATCGCGGTGTACAAAGATGCATTTTGGTAGCGTCCTGGGGAAATATAACCACTTAGAAAGGATTTCCAAAGGAAATATCAGATAGAAATAGAATAGAAGTTGTTGTCCAAGCAAACGAATTGCGGGTTATAACTTTCAGATTCAGATCGAAACCGTAATGAAAAAATACACAGAATAGTAAGCATACTAGCGAGGATATCATGAGGATAATGAAGAAGAACATGCTCAGGTAGTTCGGGCACGTCGAGTGAATGAATGGTGAAAGAATGGAAAAATAGAATTAGGAAGGAAAAGCGAGTGATGAGGCAAAGGGAGAATCTCAGTTAAAACTTTGAAAAGTGTCAATAATACTGGAGAAAGGTTACGTAAAAAGTATGAGGACCGGAGGAAAGATGTCTAAGGAGGTAGATGACAATAGTGCCGTGTGATCCCGGCCTAGAATAGGATCATCCTGGTACTGGTGGTGTCGTAAGAGGCGACTAAAGTACGTGTGGTAGAGTCACGTCGCCAGCAATGGCAACACGCATGGGCAGACTCGACCGGATCATTACCACCCCCGGCATTTAAAACCGGCGTGAAGTAGTGGCTTTATGCCACTGCGTTTCGCATCAGGTAATGCCGGGCCCCGGCGCCCAGCCCACCTTAAAGGCCGGCAACGCACCTGTAGCTCCTCTGGGGCTGCACGGGGCCGTGGGCGGCGGTACTCACTTACCATCAGGTGACCCGCACGCTCGTTTGCCGTGTCTTTTCCATAAAAAAAAAAAAAAAAAAGAGGAGGCGAAAGAAGTATGCAGAGACCGAAGCATTTGATACTTCGGTCTCTTTGCCCGCTAGGCAGCGAAAAGCTAGAAAAGGCTTTTATGTCTTTACAATAGTCCAAATATTGAAGGAGTCTGGAAACAGAGAGTATTACTCCTTTTGGCAAATAAAATAAATAGGTTAAATAGTAGTAAATTTATAATACATTATATATTTATTACTATTTTATTGTAATGCACCTAATGCTACGTTGCTAGACTTAAGTACCAACCTACAAATTTTTCCATAGGCCCATTGCGATGTCGGCTCGAGAGGCCATTGTAAATGTCATTCCTGTCGTCCTTTGTATTACTTAGAAAATGTTACCAGGATTTTTTTCAGATTTTATTTGAAAGAATATTTTTTCTTCGCGAACACTTTGATAATTAAACAATAAACATTACCTTATGCGACACGGTAGTCTGTAGTTCGAAACATCAGTTTCTGAGATTAGTGCGTTCAACCAAACACACTCTATAGCTTCATAATATTAGCATAGATATGGATTTTAACATGTTCTACTTTGAGTATTTGTTTATTTAACACAGTATTGTTTTGTATTCAGCGAAACACGTGTCTAAAAGTAATTTTGAAAATCTTCCAAGTTCATGAGCGTAGCAACTTTTTACACGATTTTTTTAATGGTATAAACACACGTTTTGACGTTATATTTATACAGTCTAATTTAAAATTGTTTCATTTGCCGTTTTGGTTGTTATTACTGTAAGGCGTATCCAGTTAGTATTATTCGGCTGTAGCGCAAATGGTAGTTGTGGTATCACATTATTTTCATATTCCCGCTCCGGTAGATAAAGTGTGGTGTCTGTATGTGGAAAATTGGATGGATAGTGGGGAATAGACATATATTTGATAAGAAAATATTTGTAAAAACAAAAACCCCGACTGCATAAAACTGAAAAGAAAATAAACAAGCGAATAGTTTATTAGGATTAACATCCGGGACCTCGTTAAATTATGCGGGGTTCCTGGTATAGATTTTATTAGTTGAAAAATTACTTATAGGTCCCGACTGTTAATCTTAATGTACTATTGGGCTTGTTTATTTTCTAATTTTAGTTTTATGCAGTCGGGGTTTTTGTTTTTACAAATATTTTTTTATTTTTCATTTTTTTTGTTAGAATTTATTATGGTAATGATAATCATGATATACCTTTTTGACATCCTCGTATTGAGCTCTTGAATTTCATATCGATATTGTGGTATTGAAACGAAATTTTTTTTTTTCACTAAGTTCAATGGCGTCCCACAGCCGCCATGATTATCTTTTTTACAGTCACCTGTCTAAGAACACTTGGGCTGCTAATACGAATCTATCGATACCTCAATTATGTAAATCCGTTCAGTGGTTATGGAGATATGAGGTAATAAAGCATATTACATACATACATACAAGATACGCGCGAAAAACATAAACCTTCCTTAACAGTCAGGAAAAAGTCGTGACGCTGGTAAACGTTGATTTACTCAAGGAGTACTTATTTAGGAGAAAGTGGAGAACGAGGTCTAGGCGTATGCATGTTCTAGAAAATAAACAATAATCATCTAAGCATAAAATTTTCATATTATTTTATTTATCTTCACACTGTACTCCGCATTAGGTATATATGTACGTATGTATTTTTGTCTTATTACCAGTGCGAAGACCTACAAATAATTCATTCTCGCGAGTAAGATTTGAACCCACAACCGTCGCGTTTACAGTCAGACGCGGCGCCACACCACACTCTTATATAATTATTAATTTCAATGATATAACTAGCATTGTTTGCTTGAAATTAATGATGCATTGTTCAGTACGAGTCGTCATTATATGCTTTCGAGTATTGAATCAGTATATATGAAAATGAAGCAATTTTTCATAGCAATAGATTTTCAATTTTACGTACATACAGTAAGTAGTTAATATTGAACATGAAACCCTTTTTCCTAGAGATGGTCCGATGATAACTTTGGCCGACTAACCGAATAGTCGGTTGCAAACAGTGCGGTTAAGCCGACCACGATTTTGGACCGTTCTCTGACGCTTTGTTAAATCAAAATTAAATTAAATCAGCTTCACGCTGTATACCGCACACAGCAGGGTAGGCAGAGGGAACCTAGTGTTGAAATACACCGTTCCCGATTTTGCACCGAGTTTTGGGGGCATTGCGTGTTGAGTAGCATAATTCAACGCCGCGCTTTGCCTCGACACCAGAGCGAAGAAATGAAAATATCAATTTAAATATTTCATTTCCCCGAGTGGGGATAGAACTCAACCAGTCGCGTTTACGGTCACACTTTGTGTCCCTGCTCCACGACTGGCCTCATCATCCTCATTATATAATATATTGTTTAATTTGTAATTAAAGCGTGTTAAAAAGTAGACGTGTGTCGAGTAGGTAAGTACTGCAGAGGCACTGCCTCCAGAATTCGGCGAAACGTGTGGAACGGAAGTGTTTTAACTATAGGTTCCGAGATTCCCTCTTCCTCTCTTGCTATGTGCGGGATAAAGCGTAAAGCTAAAAAAATAATGTATTCACATTATATGCTATCCACATATCTTACAAAAAACTCAATTTCTACTACCAAATAAAATAACCAACCCTAACCTAATAAAACGTGGAAAAGTAGGCGTAATGTCAACGAGGCCTCCCGGGATACGGGATCGATGCGGCATCCGCACTGCGGTTGACTAGGGAAGAATGGTTAACACTATAGAAATAGTACAAAATTAATATAAATTTGTATGGATATGTTTAATTTTCATGTATTTTTCTTTTATTTTAAGCGAAAAACTAAAGATGATATCAGTCTAAAGTAAGGCATTTTCTGTTCTGATATTTAAATATATCTTCGATTTCTTAAATGTTTCTATTTACTGTTGCCTGAGGGACGAGAGTGGCTTACTACTGCTATATGCGGGATACCTTCTGAAGACAATATGAATGCTCTTTTTAATCAGGCATGTTCATGTGCGAGCCCGTACCTATTTCGAGAAATTATGTGTTTTTAGGCAGATTATCCAGGCAGAGGGGAACCTAGTGTTAAGACACTCCGTGTCCCTCTAACAGACGAATAAATTACTGTGGAATTATACATTCTATATTAGATAGTGTGAGAATATCTTTTTCTCTTCAAGTAAATTTTAATGTAATAATATGTATTAAATTTTGTAAGTTGTTGTTCTTTCCCAGCTTGTCAAAAATATACTAGTTTTAGATTTAATTTTGAAAATTCATTTTGACTATCGTACTGGATATCGGAATTTTATATCGTTTATGAAGTATTTTATGTATCTAGTTATCAAATGCCTCTTGTTGTTAAGAACAGAAAAGTTAAGCTTGAAGTTACGTGACTTTAGTAGTAAGACACTCCGTTTCCCATTTTGCGCAATTTTTATGACATTGTTGGACCACAATACCGCGTTTTGTCTATTTGTCTATCATTGCTGGGGGATAAAAATAATAAATAAAATAACAAGATTGTAGAAGATGTGTAAAAAAAGAAGATTGCAGAAGAAATAATACAGAATACTAGTGAAATATTGTTTTATTAAAACAAAATAACGTTTATTACTCCTCTTTTTTTGAGGTCGGTTAAAAATTTATGATAATTAATTCGAAATTAACTAGCGTCATTACATTGTGCGGAAAAATCTGAGCTTTCTAAAAATTAGGTCAAGTGTAGTGTCTTCCTGATGAACGATTTTGTCCACTCTGCCTACAACCAAGTTATCGTAGACATTTTTTTTGTATTTCAATTAGTATATTATTTTGTTTAAGTTTAATCTTATTCAAAATATCTTTAATATATTATTTTATCGAGGTATATAGATAATTATATTTTCTGTAGTTATTCTTTGTTATGTTTATTTGTTATACGCATATAGCAAAGTAGGCAGTGGGAATTTAGTGTTAGGACTCTTTCTTAGACAGCCACCGCCCGATTTTAGTGATTCCGTGTTGAGTGGCGAATTTCAATGCCACGCGGTCTATATTTAAGTTTAAATATTTTTGCAAATAAAAAATTATATGCAATATTAATATGATCACATTTCTTATATATTTTTTAATTATAGTAACAAAATAGTAAAATAAAACTATATTTGATCGAATATCCACATTATTATTCTGAAATATCTTATAAAATAATGGTGGAAGGAAAACTTTACTCATATACGCTCCACTTCAAAACTATAATAGATTAAGAACAAAATGATGAAATGATCTTCATATTTAAAATTCATATATAAAAAATAGGTTATTTTTAGTTTTTAAAGTTTATTTTTTACCTTCACGCTGTATGCACCATACTTTTGAGACATTCGGTTAGTAGCGGAACTTAACACCGCTCTTTATCCAATATTTTTTTCGATATTTTATTTCTGAAGTAAATAAGTTAAACGGAATGGTAAACAAACGTTGATTTTGTCAAATCTAAACTTTGCCTTTGAACGTAGTTTGTAATTAGGGCCAATTGTCAAGAAAGGTCAATTGGAGAACGTTCTGTAAGGACGCCGTAGGTATCTTGTGATCGGCTATTTATAACTAATAGTAAGTAAACATGTTAATTAGTTTGTTGATTTAACGATTTTATTAGGTTTCACGTTGTATCCCGCATTTAACACTATGGGCATATGGACGATAGTGTTAAGACAGTCCGTTTTTTCAATTCAATTCAATTTCCGCAAAATTGAGACATCAATCTTCAACCGTTGTGCTTACAGCCAGGCGCTGTGCAGCTGAGCTACGCTTATACTACACAATCATTTATTTTCTTACTTGAATTACTTTTGTGATTATTATTTTAAAGACATATATCCATACATTCATTATCAGATCAAGTCAATGAAAATTATTTATTCTTCCGTGTTGGGAGGAGAGAATTGAGTCTACAACATTCGCGTTTATACTCAGATGCTATGCCGCTGCAAAACCGCCTTTACGCATGTCACACAATATGTTTAATTTCATGTTAATTGACAAAAAGGTATATACTAAGTATCTTCCAAGAGGTTATGTGAAATATTCATTAAGAAAACAAAGAATTTTTAGGTACATCTGTACGTAAGCTTTCATTTACGACGTTTTTTTTTCAGATATTTGCGCCAATTGCGCCACCATTTTTTCTCTCTCTAAATACTCGATTATCTAAAAACTAGATATTTATTTATACCTACGGTAATAAATGTACGTAGATTATAAATATTTGAGCCGAGTAAAGTAACAAATTATATTTTATAGGACGGCGGGTCTTAATCGTTGTCATTATTCAAACGACTACGATGTCTTAGCATGAAAATACGTTCGTTTGTATGTATTAATCGATATTTTGATGTCATAAATAATATATTATTATTGAGGCCAGTCGTGGCGCAGGGTTTCAAAGTGTGACTGTAAATCGACCGGTTGTTAGTTCGATTCCCACTCGAGGACATGAAATATTACTTTAAATTTATATTTCCATTTCTTCATTCTGGTGTCGAGGCAAAGCGCGGCGTTAAGATCTGCCACTCAACACGCAATGCCTCCAGAATTTAGCAGAAAGTGGGGAACGGAGTGTCTTAACACTAGGTTCCCCCTGCCTGCCACAGCAGGGTTGCTGTGTGCGGGATACAACGTGAAGCTGATTGGATTATTATATATTATATTATTTTTAGGTGATTTTTTTTATAATATATTATATGTTTAGGTATTTTATCAAATATTATATATACAATCTCACATTTAAAAATCTATGCTAATATTATGAAACTGAAGAGTTTCGCTCTCAAGAACTGGTTCGATTTGAAAAAATATATTATTTATATTGAATAGTTTTTTCAGATTTTCATTTAATCACGTGGGTTAAGTCGCAGATAGTAGCAAATATTAATAAAAATAAAAAAAAAATTTGGTGGAATATAACTTATATAATATATAAATAATTTTAAGCGGGCGAAGCCGCGTTACAGTTATTAAAAAACATTCTAATAATAAAAAAAAGTAAATTAAAGTAAATAAAAAAAAGTAAAAAATCATAAACAATGCAATTTATTATAATAAAGTCTAGTTTATCCATAACTAAAATAGCAGTGACCTAAATACTGAAACTGTAGACGACCCACTTCTGGATACCTGAAGGGACTGAACGGGATTCAATGTTATCGAGCCATATTGAATAGTATTTTAAATCAATTATATAAAGAATTATCAATGTTGGAGAACTCTTTGTAGGAATTAACAAACGTGGAGAGGTTAAGTACGTTTTATTGTCTATTGTATATATATATGTTCTGTATACTCTACGTTACTTTAGACACTTAGGCTTGGATGTTTTGAAATTGCTCTAATCTCTTAGATCGATCTTGAGATGTCGTTTTCATTCATAAATTATATATAATTTATGAATGAAATCGGCATCTCAAGGTTGGTCTCAAGATCGATTTCAGAGTTGTGAGCGGTTTATAAACGAGCTCCCACTACTGACATGTCTGCATATCACACTCAACGGTTAGTTATTTCTATTTAACCACACAAGCAAGGCCGCAGGTAAAAGCTAGTTTAACATTAATTTATTCCTAATATAGAAATTTCTTAGTTACTAAACAGGGCTCTCGGCCTTGATTCGATAATATTCACATTACGAGATCGTCGTTAATTTTAATACGAAAGCTGAAGTTTCCAAGCAGCAATTAAGGTCGAGTTATTTTAGAGCCACAATATAGTTCACTGTCGCGGAAATATCATTTTGTCGTGCCATAAAGTGATGTTCGTGAAGAGCTTCTGAGGAGTGAGTTTAAGTTTTGTATAAATAGTATTTAATTTTAATACGGATTTTTTCTTCTTATTTTCTAGTATATGATATTTTCTTCCATTTGACCGTTTATTTAGTGGGAACTTACTTTATTGCCGCACGGCTTTGAGTTACGTAACCCGCAGTGTCTCGAAAATTCGACGGAAAATAGGGAACGGGGAGTTCTAACTCCAAGTTTGTTCTCTCTGTACTGATATACAGGGGAAAAATGATATTCGTGTGTTTTTTAGGATGGAAAGAGAAGTGTATATATATACATATAAATGACTTTAGTCTATATATGAATGACTTAAGTCTCTCTTAAGCCGATCTTCGTTCAAGAAAATAAGCCCAGTTTCCACCGTGAAAGAGAAATGAGCGGGTATCATAGGTGCAAAATCCTTTTAAACAAAAGAACATTTCCACCTACAAAGAGTTTTGTATTTTGTAAAAACTTCGGTTCGCTCTCTAAATCCGAGCCAGTTCTTTATTTCTTTTGGTCTAATTATTTATTGGTGTTGATATAAGTAAGCAGTTTTCTTTTGCGAGTTAAATATAGTTCTTAATGGGTCCGCTCCGCTTGCCGTCGAAACTGTACTTTAATTTGGCCATATCGACGTTTAATTACGCATACGACAAAGTTAAAAGTGAAAAAACCTATTACGCGATATGAAAATCCAATTTATATACAATACGCAACGCTAGACGGCAACGAGCTTTTAACTAACCAAGTTCGGTCTTTGGTTATTTTGTATAGCTCTTTTGTAAAGCTATCGCCAGTACGTTGAACTGTCTGGATATTGGAGTAAAGCCGTTTTGTATGAAAAAAAAAGATGAATAGTTTACTAGAGTCCCTAACGCGACTTGGTCCGCTCTAACTTATTATTGTATTATCGTCATATTATACAACATCTTATAATAACAAAATCTTTGTAGCTTATGTGTTATTTTGATGTATAAGGTATGTTAAAACACGGTGTTGAGTTCCACCATTCGACGCGTGATGCGTCCAGAATTCGGTGGAAAGTGTAGAAAAGAAGTGCCTTAAGGGAAACAAAGTGTCTTAATACTAGGTTCCCAGGTCTCCTCTGCCTCACACTGCTACGTGCGGGATACAGCGTGAAGCTACTTGTAGTTTATGACTCATCTCATCATTTTCATGACGAATTTAAATATATCTGCCAGATTTATTAGAATTAAAGGAAAATTTTTGTGGTAAAGTCTAGCTAATTTCAAAGGATATGTATATACGTAACCACATGTAATATTATACTTAGATGCCGATATTAGAACAAAACCGCTACTATCCCACCGCAGCTGCTTCTTGATGTTCTTACGCATTGTTTAGTACCTATGCCTATGACAATGGAAAATATTTTTGAATATTTTTTTAGCTTCACGCAGTATTAAGCATGTAGCACGGAATAGAAGGGAACCTAGTGTTAAGACACTCCGATCTCATTCGATGGCGTTTTGAGTGGCGGAACTCAACACCGCACTTAACGTAAAAATTAAAATGTTTTGTCCCGTCGAAACTCAAAAAAATGATAGGTATGGGTCATCAATCACTCCTGCATTTTATATTTATTTTTTATATTTTCAACCGCAATATTATTGTATACCGTGGCAACGCGCTGCGTTGAGTTCCGACCAGTCAACATTCATTGTTTACCGAATTCGACACAAAGTGAGGATGTTAACAAAAACGGAGTGTCTTAATAGTAACTTTTCTCTACCTACCCTGCTATGTGCGGGATATAGCGTGCAGCTATAAAAAAGATATTAAATACAAAACTTGTTAAAACGTAATAAAGAAATACAAGCTAGTCCGTTTTATCTGTTACGTGAAATACTTTGGAGAGAATGAGACGTTCATTCTAGACAGTTTGTAAGAAGCTCGAGTAAGTTGCTATTGTTTTATAGTGTAAAAAATATTTAATCATAGTACTTATATGAAAATGTTTTACGTAAACTCTGTTGTTAAATTTTTATTTGGATTTACTTAAGCACTAGAAATGAAGAGACTAATGAATTTATTAATTTATACATTTTTTTAGCTTCACGCTGTATCTCGGAGATAGCAGGGTAGGTGAAGGGAATCTGGGAACCTTGTGTTAAGTCGAGTTTTTCCGTACTCCATTCCCCATTAAGTCACTTCCTTTGCCTACTTTTCGCCGAAAGCATTATGTGTTGAGTGACGTAGCTCATCGCCGCGTTTTGCCGTGATACAAGGGCGAGGAAATGAAAATATTAAATATTTCGTTTCCCCTTGTGGTCGATCGAATCGAAGCCACAACCTGTCGCGTTTACAGCATCACGTTGCCCCTGCGCCACGACTGGCCACCGTGATAGTATGTCGTTATACTATAAACGAGATGGTTGTACATAAACTATTTTCATTTCCTCCGCCACTTAATATGCTATTGTGACTTAGTGTGACTTGTAACGCCACTGTAGTAGGTTCGATCCACACTCGAGGAAATAACTTATTAATCATTGATATGTTTATTTCTTCGCTCTGGTGGCACCAACGCAAAAACTCGGCGTTGAGTTCCGCCTCTCAACACGCAATGCCTAGAAAAATTCGACGGAAAGTGGGGAACGGAGTGTCATAGTGCCTCTGCCTACCCCGTCTGCGTGCAGGACACAGCGTGAAACTGATATAAGTCACTTTAATTTTGATTAGTTTACTTTGATACAAGCGAAATAAAGAAAGTGCCTATTTTATTATAGAGAAAAAAAATTATAGTTAGACTTTAACACCACTACAATATAATATAAAGCACTGTTTAAATGTCCGTAAAAACATAAAAGCTAGCAATTTTTTTCATACAAAACTGAAGCAATTTAAAAATTGCGGCCTTATGTGTCAGATAGTCGCAAATGGATGTGATGGGATATATATTTTTTTCTTTTTTTCATTTAATGTAGAATATATATTGTTATTATAAATAGGAAAATTATCATTGATTTATTTAGTTTTATATAAATAATTCGCTTATTTGGTGCAAAATTAATTATTTTAGCTGGCTTTTGGCATATGTTTTCAGACGCAATCAAAGGTTGTAATAAAATATTTTTAAAAAATTGGTTCCGATACTATACTTATGTACAAATTTAAATTAAAACTAAATTTACTTCACACACAATTCACTTTCGTCAAAAATAAAATCTGTTATTTTTAGAGTCGGTGCCAACGTGGGTTCTTTTTAAATTATCTAGACACACGGCAGTGTGTCCGCCAAGTTCGAGCAAAAAATAGCGACACACCGGCCGTGGGTTATATTACACGAACCATTTCGGGCCAATTTTGACCCCCCTATAACTCAAAATCTATTTTATTTACGCATATATAAAATCTAGTATCTGTTGAGACCCCCTTACTTATCTAAAATTTCATTAATATATCTATTGTAGGTATTGAGATATTGACGTCAGAAAATCGCTATTTTTACTATACACTCACTGACTGACTCACTCATCAAAAACCTAGACCACTTCCAATAGTCGTATTGACTTAGAATTTGGCATGGAGGTTTTAATAGGGCAAGCTTTAATAGAAAATTATATTCTTGACTCATTGCGTTTAGTAGGTTTTGTAACAAGGTATGTGAAAACTTGCCAAGTAACGTCATTAAAAATGTACAGAAAAATAATAAAAAATGTTATCAGGAAACTGCTGGAAAAAAAGGTTTGCGTTCCTGTAAGTATTAGAATTTTAGGTATTTAATATGATATTTATTCAGAATCTACTTTCCAAACTGCGGAAAATCAAGTGTGCATTCCTATATTACTGAGATATGTGTATGGAACTTGGTACTTATTCAGATCTCACTTCTTTTATAGGTGAAGCATTCCCATATTATCGAACTTGGCAGCCTTTCCAATTTTTGTTTTGGGTGGGATTTCCTTTTACCTTTTGTTCGGTGTATTTAGTAGTTATCTCTTAAATCGTCTTGGTTGGTAATAATAAAGTTACTTCATTTTAAATGTAACCGGATTAATCGAGTATATTTCGTATAGATATACCCTAAACAATCGAATCAATACCTAAACCAACTATGATCTGTAAAACAAAATTATATTCTTAATATAATTTGGAATTGGACGATTTTTCAACTATTTTTGCTATAAGAAAAGAAAGTATTAATAGCCCTATTGTTAAGCCAAATGATTGGTTTTTGCCGTAATAACGTAGAGCGAACTCCGCTACAACTTACAAAGCTTCGTGATTTATCATTTAAGTCCTACAGTTAATAGTGCTGTATTATCTAATGGAACTCTCTGGATACGTACGCTAGTTCTACTATATTTTAGTTTTTACACATTGTTTACGTATTCTTTACATGATTCGGCGGAAAATGAGAACGGAATTGTCTGAATGGGAACGGAGTGTTTTAACACCAGGCTCCCAGGTTGCCTATCCTTGTTACTTGCTTTGTGCCAGGATACAGCGTGAACTTTAAAGAAGTTAAATCAAAAATCCTGGTTTTCCCCGTTCCTATAGCAATTTTAAAAATACTTTTGTTAATGCTCCCCTACACTCGAAGGTCTAGTTGAAAATTGAAATGAAGATAGTTTAGAACCTACTTACTTATATGTAACACTATCCACCACTCGTATTTTCGCCTATTTGTACTACAGAATTATTGAATTTCTCATCTGAATTATTTTTTTGGTCAAGTTCAATTGGTCGACCGATTCAATAAAATACTTTTTTTGGGCAATATTGTCGAATGCAATACTTTAAATTGACGTGTCTTTTTTATTTACGAACTTCTTTAAATTTTGAATATATAGTATTGTAAATTTTGTGTTAACTTAAATGCTTTTTCAATGTGTCAAAGGATACTACCTCACGTTGCCGCAATAACCTTGTATTAGATCGATTTTTAACAGAATATGTAAGGGTCGACATAAGATACTTTTAAGTATATTATGAGGGTTGGTTACACACTAAAGCAGGAATCTATAGTATTGTTATAAAACTAGAGTTTGTTCGGTTGAGCGCGGTAATCTCAGGATGGCTAAAAATTAAAAATACATTTTTATTTTATGGTCCATGTGTCGAAAACGTTTATTTATTTATTTATTTGTTTAGTGTCACGTGTGTTATTATTTTAATACATAATAATATGAATTCTGAATCCGAATGTATTTGGGTAGGCAGAGGGAGCGTAGTGTCAAAACATTTTACTCTCCACTTTCCACCAATATCCAAAATAAGTTTCGATTTTTTTTCTCATAATATATTAAGTACTACTTTATTTTTTTACTTTTGCTAACCCAACGTCAAATTAAATCATCTTTATCGCTCAGCAACCGTTTAACAGCTATGAAACGTTTTCGCCGAACAAATGAGGGTAAAATGAAAATACTTACCAAGGAAAGACTCTTGCCCGTGACCTTACCCGGATGAGCTTCTTACCCGGGGCAGGCTCGATATAAGGTATTTTGGCTTAAGCTCAATCGAAATTAAATTTGAAAGGTCATCTTGTAATCATTTTAAATACGTATTTATATTACGTTATTTTAAGTTACTTATATTAAAAAATAGTTCCGTTGTTTTTTTGAGCTTCACGACAAAGGGAACCTTGAAATACTCTTTTTTTCATACGATGTGTCCGTAATTTGCATTTTCGTGACATTGCACGTTGAGGGGCGCAACTCAACGCCGCGTTTTTTTTTCTACAAAATTTACGTATTTCAGTTTTTCACACATACATATATTGCGACATGCAAATTGTTATCTAGGAATAGTTCTACTTGAGCCAATAAAATAGTACTTTTTTGATATTTTCCTAATACAAAATTTTCCTAATACAAACCTCCCAATTTTATTGAAGTCACGCGCTGTAATACAGTGAAGTGCAAATTATACTTCCTATCACGTACAACCATTTGTTATCAAATAAGCCCGTTCCGTTTGCACAGACTGCTGTGGACTGTTACGTTCGTTTCAGATGAGGTAAATGCTGCGTGATTAGATATTTATTATTATTGTCCATTTTTTTAACTTCACCATGTATCCCGCATATAACAGGGTAGGATGGTACCTGGGAACCTAGTGTTATAACATTGAGTTCTGGGTGATTATTATACTTCTGTTTACCACTTTCCCGTTGAATTCTGGAGTCTTTGCGGATTGAGTGGCAGAGCTCAACCTTTTAACTCGTTACCTGAGCGAGGAAATGAAAATATTAAATACTTTCATTTTCTCCACTGGAAATCGAACCCACAACCGGACGTCACGCTACGACTGGCCTCGAGTAATAATAATTGTATATGTAGATTTAATATCTATTTTTTTTATTTTTGGCTTTACGCTCTATCTCATATGTGAAAAGGTACTATGTATTAAGTAACTTAATATCAAAACATTATGTTCTCTGCTTTCCGGCCCGAATTCGAAATATTGCGTGTTAAGTAACGACGGGGAAAAGAGCGTGGATCGAACCCACTACTAAGAAACTATTTGGAATGACAAAAATAGATTTTAAAACTAGATGTTTATAACACCTAGTAAACAAAGTCTCTAAAATGAACGATGCTATAAACAAAACGAGGCGAAAAAAAATTCCAAGTAAATCAACAAAAATATTGTTTTTGTTCTTCAGGTTAACAAGAAAAATCTTTTCATAGTGGACGTCCATTGTTGTTGTCGTAATAAATTCAGTATTATTTATTGTCTAGTGCATTTCAGCCTTTCAGTTATACATTGTTAGAACGGTCACTTTTTATATGCTTTTATTTAAGATCCTGTCTTGGTGTTTGTGTAAAATCTTACAAAGTCAATTAGAGCCTTCCACAGTGGTCGATTCAGCTTATTTTGGATCATGACTTTAGTTATAGTTATAATGAAATAACATATAATCAATATTGTTATCGATTCAAAATGGCTGCCTCAACAAAATGGCGGATCAAACATTTTTATACAACGAACGTAATATGGGTATCATATTAAAGGGCTTGATTCATAACCTACAACACACCATAAAAAATCTAAAAACCTTGTTTTTAAGGTTTTTAGTCACGTTGTTATTGATGTCGTCAACATCATAGTGTAGAAGATTTCCTCTACTCGTGGCTATGAATAATTTTTATTTCTCGACTATGCGAGACACTCGGTCTCGTAACTTCGACGATAAGTGTGTGTCTTGACAATAGGTTTCCTCTAAATTTACTTTTTATTTTTTTCCGCCGAATTTTGGAGGTTGCGTTTTGAGTGGCGAAACTGAATGTAAACTCGGTACCAGAGCGATAAAATGAAAATAATTTAAATTTTATTTCCCGAGTGAGGATCGAACCTATAACCTGTATGTAGCGTTTGCTTGTGCACCTACGCCACGACTGGCGTCTAGGTTCCTCTGCTTATTCGTGAAGATAGCGTGACGGTGTAAAAAAATATTTTCTGTATAACAATACATGTACATAGATCGTGTAGAAGCACGCGCTATTAAATAGATTCTTCTGATCAAAGGTTATCGTGGTTTTGGACTAAATAAAATGGCCCCACATCGTATCGTATACAGTTATGCGTCAATTGGGAAGTTGATAAAATTTGAACTATTTTTTTAATTATTTATGGTTGAAAAAAAAAAAAACAATATTGACTAAATTAGTAAATAAATGAATTCATCTGTGTCTGATGTTTCTTTGAATATTTTTGAGGCGTATTAAGATTATTTAAAATTATGATTCTAAAAATGTTTTGATATCATGATTTGATTTGATATCATATTTTTATCAAATTGTTGATAATCCATTGTTGTTAAGTAACAAGTATTACATATGTGGGCATTATTAGAAAGGGGTACTTCATTCATAAATAATAACAAAAGGTTCAGTTCTAACTTTACTATTCAACAGACCGTGAATATGTGAAGTGGTGGGTACAGTGGCGTTGGTAATTTAATTTGAATATGCAATTTTGATGTGAAATGTATGTGGAAATGTATGATGTATGTATATATGTATATCTAAAGGTAATTATGTTTGGTTAATGAAATATAGATTTTCTAATACATAGATGTAGATACGTCTTCGTAGTCCGGCGCCCCAACGTTCATCTGTAACCGGCTGTGGGCTCGATTTCCGCTCGAGGAAATGGATTATTTTCATTTCTTTGATCTGATAAAAAAAGACAGCGTGGATTTATTTTTGCCACTCAACGAGCAATATCTTGAAATGGCGGTTCGTGACAACTTCCTACCACTCCCAAGAAAAACGGGATTCTACGTATTGACTGGAGGAACTTGACGCCGCAATTAGTCTACTAGCGCTGGGAGATACAAAACTAAAAACATTATCACTTCCCCTAGTGCGAATCGGCCCTAAAACAATGACGTTTACAGTCAGACGTTGTCTCACTGCTCCAATATGCCTTAGGTAATAAATTGATTTTGTAATTTAATAGTATTAGAGTAGCTTTCGCGAAGTCTAAGTGCGTTTGCGAAACACATTTATATTTTTCCAGGCTTTTACAGAGCAACATCACTAATGATTCACGCCGTATCCCGCATAAAGTTAGCTCTCTGTCCTCTGACAATTTATTTGATAAGGTTATGGTTTATGTACTGTGCATCTTTCGCAAAATTGCTTGCGTGGACCTTAAAATGTAAAATTAAAAATCCCGTTCTTTTCCCTCTCCCGTAGGAATTCCGAATAATCTTCTGTTATTTGCAAAAAAATTTTAAGGAGTTATTCCAAACTTAGTAAAGTACAGTATTTTTTTAGAAAACATATAAAAACCTTTTTTGTACGTAGCGGGACGTGAACCCGTCTCTTGCCTCTTGTATATACTTTCTTATCAAGCTACTTCGAAATTCTTCAAAAAAATATTGGAAAAAATGGAAATGGAAAAAAAAGTGATGTGTTACCTTACTGCAATAATTACAGGATTAACAACTGAAAATAGTTTTATTGAAATTAAATATTACACTTTTAATACTTACTATGACTTGTAGAAAATTATTTATAACGGCGACAGACGTAGACGGGTAGTCCAAAAATACAAAATATACGCGATTAATCCGGTTAAAATAGTTTTATTTAAAATGTATAATAATCGTGAAAATCAAAGAACTTATTAAAGATAATCAATTTATAATTGGTTTTGATTCTTATCACACCGCCGCACTCTAAAACGTCATTTAACCTTAAATTGATAATAAATCGGCATTTGAATAATACCTTGCCGTTGTAATATCGCGCTGTGCGTCTTGCGTGTTAAGGTTTTTTTATAACAACTTATTAATAAAATACCTTATTAATTATTATTTATTTGGCCAGAAAGAGAATGACGGAGTGTTTTAGCATAAGGATTCCTTTACCTACCCTGGTATATGCAGGATAAAAAATAAAAATATTTTTTAAGTTTCACGCTGTATCTCGCACACAGAAAGGTAGGCAGAGGAAACCTAGGGGTAATACACCCCTTTCCCCACTTCCTGCCGAATTTTGGACGCATTGCGCGTTGAGTGGCAGCCACTCAACGCCACGCTTTGCCTTGACACAAGAGCAAAGAAATGAAAATATACCTACAGAGAAACCAATGTTGTCCTTTGTCTCAGTAGCACCAGAAAAGAATTTTGTGGCACAGAGGCACAGCGTTTGATTGTAAACGAATACGACTGTGGGTTCAACTCCCACTTGAGGGACGAAAATATATTCATTTCTTCGCTCTGGTAACAAGACAACATCAACATACAATATCACCAAAAATTAAGGCGGAAAATAGAGAATGTAGTGTTTTAACATTAGGTTCCCCGCCTACCATGCTATATGCGGGATACAGCGAGAATCCAAAATCATCGCGTGCACAATCTATCATTATCGTTGACAATTAAATTAATTAAATAATGGTCTTAAAATCCACTTAAATTAGTCGTTATCTCTGTTAGTGACATTTATCTTCAGAATGTGTGCCGGTTACGGACCTCAGAATGTATCGTTCAAAGATTTGTTATATAAATATATGACGATTTAATTCTATTATTATTGCTGGAGTAACAAAATTGTAGCTTCTCGAATATTCATTTTTTTTGTCTCTGATAAATGTGTATTATATTATAATTTTAGTATTATATAGTTTGTTATCTACTTGAGGAAATGTTTACGTATAATGTAAACTAGCGGCGCCGCGCGTCTTTTCCCACTTGAACTATATATTTATTGAAGTGAAAAAGTAATGTAAATAACCGTATATAAACAACCATATTAAATGTTTTTTAGTATGGTTGTTTATATATACGGTTTTTTTAGCTTTACTGTATTCCACATGTATAAGCAGGGTAAGCGAACCAAGTGTTAAAACACTATGTTCCCCAATTCCCTCTGAATTTATTGAGGCATTGCGTGCTGAGTGGCGGAACTCAACGCTCCGCTTTTTGCCTTGATACCAGAGCGAAGAAATGAAAATATTTATAAATAATACTTAATTTCCATTCAAGTTTTTTGGAAATTTATTGGATATTGCTCGCAAAAATTGTCGTAAATAGAAAAATATTTAGTTATTTCACCACATTTAGTTTTTTCTCCAGATTGGTGGTACGTAAGCGTACGCGCACCGCAAGCGCAGAGAGATCCCGATCCAAAATCTTAAAATCTCGGTATTTTTTTTTGTAAAATAATACAAATAATAATTTAAAAGTAGTTTCAACGATTAGAGGTATTAGAGGTCTCCAAAGGAGAACGCCGTTACAGAAGGCCCTCTCTGATTAGAAATATGTTACATTTTAAGTTTTTCAGTGTTTATTCACTTAATCTTTCGTCTCGTCTCGTTAAAAATGTACTGTAAATATACATTCATATGTAAAATATATGTATGTATTTGCTACAATCGTTCGCCATTCAGTGATAAATACGTAATTTGGTGTCGTATTGACCGAGGACGACTCTATAGATAATCTTTTATCTGGCTATTAAATAATGAGCCGGAATGCTCGCGGCCAGGTCACTCCAGTAGAGCCGTGGACGTCTTCTTGTCACTTACTAGTGTAAAGTTTTAACTTGGCTTTTTTTTTATATAGAAAAATATGTTACTCTTGTGAAAGTGTTAAGTGAAGTGTGTATAGATACATATTTTAAATATTGATATTTCTCATTATTTGTGTTGAGAATGCGGTGGGATTTTATGATTGTATAGAGATTTTGGCGAGCGTCGAGTATTGCTAAGATGTTGCAAATTAAGGTTTGTTTTTTGTTTATTGTGTGGAATTATGTTTTTTGTATATATTTTAATATTAAAAATATGTACAAAGAGTTGCGGAACACAACGTCGCAATTAATCTAAGCAAAGCTAGGAAATAAATACGATATTTTAAATATATATTTAGGTATCGTGGCCAGTTATGGCGAAGGGTCAGAAGTGTGCGACTTCAAACGTGACAGGTTGTGGGTGTGATTCCCGATCGAGGAAATGAAATATTTAATATTTTCATTTCCTCGCTCTGATAACGAGGCAAAGCGCTATGTTGATTTCCTCCAGGCAACAAGCATCGCTTTCAGATTTCGATGGAAAATGGGGAACGAATGTGTATTAATGAGTACGGAGTGTATCAATACTAGGTTCCCATGCTCCCTTTGCCTACCCTGCTACGTGCGATTAAGTTAAAAAAAATAGATAATTCCCTAAGCGGTATTCGAAGTATCGGGCAGTCATACGTCAATATTTTTTTATTATATTAGTAAATTAACTTGTCCATTTTTTTGGTACAAAATAGTTTAATATACTTTTCTTATCATAACGTTTTCGAGCCCACGCACATTCAATATTTACGGTTTGCCAAAAAAAATTTCAGCACTCAGCAGGTAGGTAGGTAGGGGGAACTAGTGTTAAGATACTCCGTTCTCGATTTTCCTTTCGAATTCTGGAGGCAATAAATAAATTTAAATAAATATTCCATTTCCTCGAGTGGGGATCGAACCCACTACCAGTCACGTTTACAGTTACACTTTGTGCCCCTGCGCGACGACCGATATTTTATATAAGTATTTTTATATATTTGACAAACTATAAATACATTCCCAGGTATATGAAACTGACTTTTACATGCTCCAGCAATAAGTGTCCGGGGCAACTCTGACAGCAGTTATTCGAAAGAAACTTGATTTAACATAGCATACAGACTTCCTCGAAAAGAGGATTAAAAACAGTAGTTCTTGAGATTGGTCTGCTTTACCAAACAATCTCAACAGCTAATATTATATATTAGTATAGATGATTTAGATATTGACTTGTATATTGACTTGGTTGTAATTACATTATTATATTATATTGCTATCTATATAAGCGCTGTAAATGTGATTTTTACTGTTCTTAATAGCGAGCAAAGCAAGCTGATAAACGGTTTAGGTTATTTTCCTCTTGTTCTCTATTTTTTTTATAAACATAGAGATCTCAGTATATAAATATTATTTTCTTTTTTTTTAATCTTTAGCACTATATTTCAGAATTAAAACTTATTGCATTAAAATTCTGTCAAAAATTGATTAAATTATAATATATTCATTTTTGTAAGTATAAAGTGATTAAAAACAATCGCCAAGCGGATTTTGAACTCACAACCATCTCACGTAGTGCGTCATAAAGGTCAAAGTAAACGACGTTTCTGGAAACATGTGTTCTAATTCTATAAGGAGTTTTTATGGTTAAAGGCGCTAATCTCAGAAACTTTTTGTTTATAGGAAAAATTATGTGTTTAACAATCCGTCTGTCGAAGGCTTTCAGATATACATATATGTCACGTTAATAATTTCAGGCCAGTCGTGGCCCAGGAGCGCAAGCGTGCGACTGTAAACGCTACATTTTAAACGTGAATTCGATTCCCACTCGTAGAAATAAAATATTTTATAAAATATAAACTGACTGTCCTAAGAAATAGAAATATGAATTTAAATAAATAAATGATATTATCGAATGGGGATCAAACCTACTAGCACTAATCATATCTTGTGCCATTGCGCCACGACTGGTCTCCTATTTATTATCCTGAAATAATTTACGTCAATTATTTAATGATCCCTGATGATTTACTAATATATTCTAAGAATTCTTACAATTTTAGTGCAGATTAGTACCTCATTTCAACACATGATAAAGTGTCAATGTATTACTGATAACTGTTATCAGTTAATGAGTTTTGTTTCACTACTAGCTTTAGCCTTTGACTTTACGATTGTGTTGTTATATTTGTTGTGGGTAAATATGTATTTTAGTTTTATATTTTGTACTATTGTCACACTCGCGGCTTCGCCCGCATATATTATCTATAATTATTTTATTATGCTGCATTTGCCACAAGATTGATTATATAATTAATTTCAATTCAATCAAGTCGGATTTACTTTCATATAAAACAAAAAAAAAGTAAATCCGACTAATAGTTCCAGAGATTGTAGCGTTAAAACAAACAAATAAATATACAAACTAAGTTCTTTGATTTTCACGATTATTACACATTTTAAATGAAACTAATTTAACCCGATTAATCGCGTATATTTAAGATACAGAATAAGATAAATAAATATTAATAAGAATTATAACAATATAATAAAGCAAAAGAGTTGCCCTTGTGACGCAGTAGCCCAGCGTCTGGCTATAAACGCGTTAGTTATGGGATCATTACCTATTTGGGGAAATGATTATATTTTCAATTATTGTTATTTGTTCGCTGCTGTTAACAACGCTCGGTGTTAAGTTAGGAAAGGGCGAAATGTCAACAGAAGTATCTAAATAGGTAACAGAGAATCTTCAAATTAGTGCTGTAACATAGAGTAAAACTAAATAATAGAAATATTTGGTTTGGTTAGAGATAGCGATACATTGGACAGGCTACGCGCCGGTATGTTGATGTATATACATAATACGTGTTGAATGGCGGAACTCAACGCCGCGTTTAATCTGGGGAAATTAAAATAATAAATATTTCTTTCACCCTAATGGTAATCGAACCCACAGCCATCGCATTTTACGGTCACACGCTTGTGCTCCTACGCCACGAAGGCCACGGCGGCCTTCTTACATCTTCTACATCTAAAATTATTAGTGTTAAGTAGCGGAACACGCTTAGCCTATATAATAAACAAATATGATTCTTTATGAGGTTTTTAAACTCACAATCATAATCAGAAACTGTTTCAACTGAGTCATAATAAATTTACGATAATATTTTAAGAATTTTCCTTAATTTAGCGTTTTGCACCATTTCATCATTTATCTGTTTGCCACATAACCTTTATCATATCAATAATACGTCTCGAGCGCCATTATGTTTACAATAATCGATTCTAGTTACACTTAACCAACACAACACCACATCACGTGCGTTTTACACGTGCAAATTTTATATTCTTAGTTTTATATCTATGTCCGAGTATACTAGTGGCCGCCAGCAACTCCGTTCACGATGCTACTTCCCTTTACAGCTCCATTGTGATCAAAGATAACATTGTATCAAGACACTCTGTTCTCCGTTTTTCACCAAAATTAGAGTCACTGCGTTTCGAGTTGCATCTCAACCACTCTCTCAGTTACGTGAACGGGAAAATGGAAACTATATAAATATGATTATGTCCCTGAGTGAGTATTAAATGTATAACTATCGCAATTACAGTCAAACGCTGTACTATACGCGACGGCTCATATGATTTATTATATTTAACTTATTATATAAGATATTCCAGATCGTTATTTTTTTATGTCAATGTAAAATACCTATCACTTTAAGCGTTTTTCACTAAGGCGCTCTATTATGTCTTCTGATTAGGCTGGGCTTCATTGTTCTGGATCGTCATCATTTATATATCAATGGAAAATGCTTATGACGCTCAAGAACTTTTGTTAAGGATGCATTTGATTATCTCTTGTAGTTTAGATGGACGACTGCGGGTTTACTCTCTTAAGTGTTCAAAATCATATATAGTAAAGATCTTCTCACGCCTAATTGCTACGTAAGTTTCAGTTTAAATCCGTTTAGTACATAAGAAGATGTGCGTGTACAAACAGACAAAAAATTATAAAAAAGCCTACATTGTTCTACTCCGTGTACTATATTAATATACAAAATAGTAAACATTTTTTTTGTAAAAGTATTTGATCTGCACCCATATTTTTTCATTATTTTGTTATAGTTAAAGATGTTTATATGTTTATAGCTTTTACAGGTGTTAAATTAGTTTATGAATTATACGAGTTGATAAGTCGTGTTCTTATGGCTATTTATTGAATGATTATATAATGGAAGTTCTTGCTTCTTGTCAAATTTCACAATTGTAAGTCCACGATGCAATGTTTTGCTAATAGCATAATTTAGAAACTAGAAACTTTAATGTGACAGAAAGTAAAAGAGTACCTTAGTCGGCTAGAGTGCTCGAGTGTGTAATTCAGGAGGCGTGGGATTTTAACCCGCTACGTTTGAAGTTTTATATAAAAAGCATATTAAGTATTTAATTTTTTTTATCGAGTAGATCGTCTAAAAACAATCTTAGGAATAGGATATAAATATATATTGATCCTTGAACTTTTTTATTTCCATAGTATTAAACAAAATTTAATTATTTTTAATTAATACACACGAGTGATTCGAGAAGACAAATCTTATATGTATATATAACCTGTATAATATATGTAAACTCTTCCGTTGCTGACTGATGTTATGTGTTTTTCGGCACAGCCAAAACTGCGGCGTAGAACTCTGATATTTTGCATCACAAATAGTGAATTTCTCGTTTTTTTTACGGATTTTTTTACTACCCGTAACGATATTTTCGACATGTATATTTAGTATAAGTAAAACCTCTAAAATATCTAAAATATCTAATAGATAGGAGTGATGTAATGTAACTCTAGTAAGTGGTATAATTTGTTTTAAGTATGATTAGTTAAGTTCGTGTTTAGCCATTGTTCATCACATGTGAGCGTATCATGACTAAGACATGGCTATAGAGACTTTGCTGTCGTGTCTATTGAAAATTGTTTAATTGGATAGAAAATCTTTGCTATATTTTATTTATATTGAAAAAAATTATATATTAGTTTAGAAAATGTATACAAATTTGAAAGAAGCGGGACTCGAAGCTGAGCCTCTTGAAAAACATTCAAGAGCTCTGACAACTCAGCCATGTTGAGTATTGCTTAATGGTCTAATTCTTTTTCTGGGATAATACTTTTAACATGAGAATATAAATAAATAAATTATTAAGAATGTGATAGAAACCCCTTTTTTGGTTTTGATAACAATGTAAAATGTAAAGTTGTTCTTAAGACATTTAGTTCTCCATTGTAGAGATACGTTTCTAACTGTAAGTGGTCAACTCTATGTACAAGCCCTCACTTCACAAACTCTTTAGTCTTCGTCCTTCACAAAGAACTTAGCCTAAATGTGTAACTGAACTGTTGGTCAATTCATTATTTTCATTTGTTCACTCTGGTTACGATACAAAGTGCGGCGTTAAACTCCGGCACTCAGTACGCACTCAGTATGTGAAGTCTAATAGCGTCTTAACACTTAGTTTCCTCTGCCTATCATGTATAGTGTTGTAAATATGATGTAAGATTCAGCTCAAAAATCCTCGATGCAATATTGATCCAAACGAAGTGAAGAAGCTTTTTTTTTACATTGTACTACACCACATGTTTTGAACTTTTAAAAACCCTCTTATCGAAAAGGCCGAGAAAATTTCCTAGAAAATTTCCCTTAAACAGCCTACATGACCCAAAAAGCTGGCAATCGTCCAAAGAAATTTTATACGAGATCTTAATAATTTTAAACCTTATCTTGTATATTTTAAGATTTAAATTCAATTGTAACGTACTTGTCGGCCTTTTCGCCCATATCGCGAGTAATAGGGTTCATTTTAAGCTCAACTTTGTATTTTGTATGCTGTTTTCTTGTATTAAAAAAGCTTCTTTGAAGATGTGTGGAGACAGGTCAAGTTTAATGGGGAAAATGTTGTCTCTAAAGTAATAAAGCCTTTTTTTTAAGTAGTTCGCTAACGAAATGCTACTTTGTATTTTTTTTTCTTGTTTTAGGATTCGGTGGTTTGTGTTAGTACTTATTGTGCTATGTAATTTTAAGTGACTAATACAACATACTGATTGACAACTACATATATTGAATAAATGAAATAAAATCAGCTTCGCTGTGTTGTAGGTCAGCAGGGTGTAGGCAGAGGACGGGTAGTGTTAGGACACTCCGTTCTTATTTTCTGTCGAATTCTCGGATATTTTACGTGTTTAGTGGCGGAAACTACGAGTTGGAATGAAAGATACAACTGTCGCGTTTACAGTGGCACACTCCCACTCACGGCGGCCTCGATAATAATTATAAATAAATTATTTTTGTTGTTTTTTTTCTATTTTTGTATGACGGGATCGTTTTCTCTACAACAGAGTCCTAAACGTTATCTCTGTATACCTCTTTCCCTCGACTACCCCCAGCACGTAGGCTTGCCTTTTGACATTTGTGTATTAAATAGAATTTCTCTTTGTGTACTTTTATATTTATGTCGACATATTTTTCAATGATTGTACTTATTATATTTTTGGTTGTTTCATTAGTATTAAACGGTTTGTGCCGAAAAATTCCGAATTAATTATTATATACAAAAAATCTATTATACAAATGAAATGTACAAAAAATATTTATAGAGTTCAACAATTCTCTTCAAATTTTATTATATAAGTTTTTTTTATCATACACTTTAATGTTTATTTACTTATATAATAATAAATATTCATTAAGATCATATGATGTAGAAAAAAAAACAGCACAATTTTTTTTAATTAAAATTATTATTTGTTTATTGAATTAAAATGTAAATACTACATGTAAATTTAGACGCTATAGAAATATATAAAATATTTTTTTATAAATCGAAAACTTGACACAATCTTCGCTGATTCCGTCGTGGCTCTGGGGCTTCGTAAGTGCGATGGTTGTGGCTTCGATTGCCACTCGGAATATTTTTTTTACATTTTCATTCCCTCTCTCCGGTAACGAGACCTTAGTCTGGTATTATATTTCTTCGTGTGGGAATCGATCTCACAACAAGGTGCGTTTACAGTCGCACGCTGCATTATGCCTTTGCGCCACGACTGGAAGACCGTAAAGAAAAATAAATACAAGTTGTACCATAAATCAAACGATTAACTCTAAATATCTGTTGTAACGTAAATGGATAATGGCAATTGGGACAAATGGCTTCTACGTGCGTGTAGCGCCGGCGCTAGTCACATTAGTCGCTGCGGGTGGTCGGTATGTGTCTAGCTTTACGTTGTGTCCCGCATAGCAGGGTTGTCAGAGGGAACCTGGTAACCTAGTGTTAAGACTACGTTCCCCACGCCCAATTATGGGGGCGTTGCGTGTTGAGTGGTGGAACTCAACGACGCGCTTTGTCTGGTTGTCGGAGCTTGAAAATGAAAATAATTATTTTCTACAGTCAGACACACTGTACCTATACATATGTGCACTGGCCTATATGTAAATCTTAATGTTTTGTTTTAACATACTGATTTGATTATTGTCAATAACTTCCGTTCTCTATTTAACCGATTGTATTATAAGTATGAATGTACATGTGTTGCTCCATAAACCCATCTCACTTTAAAATCGGTTTAGCTGTAATGGAGAATAGTCCAGACAAAAAAACAAAAAAAGTGTTTCGGTATTGTATAAATAAGCAAAACAAACGCACTTGAAATCACGGACAGACGTATAATACTAATTCATATGTATATTTTTATAGCATATAAAACGACTTTAAAACTATTTATATTATATATATAGGTATATAACTTCAACAAAAACTTAATTGTAGAAAATAATAGACTGAGAAAGAAAACAGAAAAATAATAAGAGATATTATTAATAACTTTGCTATACACCTATTTACTATTTAAAAACCGTTATTTTTGGCGCATACAATAATCGACCAATTCGATAAATGGATAGTAATTTACGTATGGTCCGAGATGAAGGATGAATGTGACATCCGATGGATACAGGATGCTCAATTTGTCGTCAAGTTAAAATTAGCTCACTAATAGTCTTTACTCGCCTTGTGTACTTGTGTTGAACTTGTGACTCGGGGCTCTCGGGTTGGATGATATAGTGGATGAAACTTTATGTTGTTGGTTTTGGTTTAGGGCAGATTGTATCGTATGAATAATATGTATTGTATGAGTAAATCGTATTTCTTCGTTTAATAAAAAAAAACACTATAGAGGTAATCAAAATTAATAGAGTTATTCCGCTTGACCTAGAATTGGGAAGTATGGCGACTAGTTTTTAAAGCCAGAACTAGTTCAGAAAAAAAATCTGAAAAAATAACAGCCTTAAGAGTCAGTGTTCATTTCAAAAAGAAAACTCGAGACCTTCAAATTTGGTGGAACCCTCGGTGCGTCCACCGAGCGTTTTTGTACAAACGTAGCCCGGATCCCGCTTGTTCAGTTTTTTGATATAATAAAAAAATACAAAAAATAATTTAATTAAATTTTTTTTAATTGAATTATTTTTTGAGGGCGATTTTATGTACCTCCCTGTAAGGTGACCCCCCACTAAAATAATAAGTGTTGAGTACATATTAGTTAGCTATCAATGCCATCTAGGTATAAGTTAAATAAAAATTGAAGTAAGGAACTTCCTTTAAAATAGTAAAAAAAAACCATCAAAGTACTCGTTTGTCGTAATCGTAAAAAAAAGATTTTAAAATAGTAAAAAAAACCATCATAAGTACTCGTTTGTCGTAATTGTAAAAAAAAGATTTATTAGAAGGTTTTTATATTATGGTCATTCAGCTCAGACTCTTGTTCCTTCAAGCAGATTTGAGCCAACTAACATCATCATTGAGGTTAGTGGTAGCGCAGGGGCCATAAAGTGTGACTGTAAACGCGACAGGTTGTGGATTCCATTTCCACTCGAGGAAATTAAATATTTTATACTTTCATTTCTTCGCTCTGGTGTCGAGGTAATAGCGCGGCGTTAAGTTCCGCCACTCAACACGCAATGCCTCCAGAATTCGGCGGAAAATGGGGAACGGGGTGTCTTAACACTATGTTCCTAGGTTAGGAAAAGAAATCCTACATCGTCGTCATGGCATTACTGAAACAAAATATTTTATTTATATTAATTCAATATCTTTTGGCTCTATGCCTTTCTGTACGACTATCGTATACAAACTTTAAATCATTTGCTTCTGACGTATGTAAGTACTCGCCATTGCCAGCTTTAATGTCAGCCACATGTCTCTATTTTGTTTTGCTTTCCCAAATTCGTTTGGATTTTTGGCAAAATACTCGATTTCAATTATGTAAATTGCGTCTTTTGAAAGCCAAAATGGATTTTATTAGTGATGGGAGATAAATTTTGTGTGATTTATATTTGCTATGGTTAATTTTAGTGGATTTTAATGATTGGGCTACCGTGTAAGTCGGGAGGTTCTCAAAATCTTCACGGCGAAATTAAATTGAATTGGAACTCGCAACCTTCACGTTTACAGTCAGACAATTTGATTTTTTTGCATTTATATTTTAAAAAAACTGTTATTAATATTTAAGCAGATTTTTATTGAAATAATATATCTATAGAATTATTAAAAAATTCAACTTTAAACATTGCGGTCATTGGTTTAAGAAACGTATGTTTCATTTTCATTTATGTATTGGCAGTCGGTACTAATGACTCGATAGATACTCTTGACTTGTTCTTTCTAGTCTCTCAGACATTTATTTATTGAATATATTGAGAATTTTCTATTTATTATTATTTTTTTACAGTATAGCAAGTTTATAAAGAGGGAACCTAGTGATAATATATTTCATTCCTCGCTTTCAGTCCAAATCGAAAGACATTGCGTGTTGACAGGAGGATGACAACGCCGCGCATTACACTTTGTCTTGTAACCAGAGCTAAGAAACAAAAATAATTCATTCCCTCGGACGCGAATCGAACCTACAATCGTCGCGTTTACAGTTAGTTACTGTGCCGTTACACAATATTTATTCATTTATCGTCAATATTTCGACAGTGTTCTGGAAACTCTTGCCGAGTCTCATAACGGCCTTAACGCTAGCAGTCACCTTGAAATGGAGGTCAAGAATGTATTAGAGTAATCAGATTACAAATAAATATATTTTAGGTACTAACAAGGTGATATAGATTGTTTTTCTTTCTTTTTTCAGCTTCACGCTGTATCCCGCATACGACAGGGTAGGCAGAGCGAACCTAGTGTTAAGTGTCCGTTCCCCACTTTCCACGGAATTTCAGAGGCATATTGCGTGTTGAGTGGCAGAACTGAACACTGCTCTTTTTCTCATTACCAGAGCGAAACTATAAATAAATAAAAATAAATAATGATTCATTTTTGCCAGTCGGAATCGAAATCACAACCGTGGCGCATACCGTCACACGCTTGTGCCACGGCACCTCGACGGCTGTAGATAGTTAAAATTTATGGTCAATACGCTCTTTTCTAAATTGGTTTCGAATTTTGTAATGCTATTAAAATTTAAGGGTTTTTTTTCTACTTGTGGCTTCGCTTGCGTAGCCAAATGAAAATTACTGAAAGTAGTTTATGAAACATGACAAATTCTAAGTACTGAATACCTATTACTTAATACCTATATTTTGGTACTATTCTAAGTACTTAATACCTATATTTTGGTACTAAAAGGTTACTTCGAAAGGTATGTCGTATTATAAGCCTATCCAACAACAAACTGATTTTTTCAATTCGAACCACTAGTTCTTGAAATTAATGCGTTTAACCAAACAAACTCTTCAGCTTTATAATATTAGCAGAGATTAGGTAATCACTTGATATTTTGGCTATCACGTATAATATCAATTTTGCACCCAACCCGTTTATATGTATTTTATAGTTGGTCTTTGACCCGAAGTGCACGTACGGACTCAAGGGATTAATTATAGAAAATGGCTGGCATTTTATTCTACGATATGGTCTAAGTAATTATTTTAAATTGCTGCCGATAATAACTTTGAATACTTGACTTTATTTTTTGCTTATTTTGCATATAAATGACGGTTTTTATATGATAATTTTAATGAATTCTAGGCGTTTTCTTTCAATACGATTTGGTGCTGTTCTATCTCTTGTATCAAAACTACGTAACTTAATAAATAACTAGTTGTGGCCCACAACTTTATTTGCGGGGATTTTAAGATATAAAATGGAAAAGCCCGTTCCTTCCAGTTTTCATAGGAGCTTCGTGGAGTCGTCTCTTACTGCTCCCCTGCACTCCCTTAACGTACATAAATGTCGATATTCAACTTTCCAACCCACGTAGACCGCCGTTCTTTGTGCGGCAGTCACATTAAATAAATAAAAAAATAATTTGATTGATTTTTTATTTTTTAAAAGTAATTTATCATATGTTTAATAAAATGAATTAATATAATACTTACTGTCTTCGAAGGCCATACGAAATATCTCTAAAAGGGCAAAAAGTGACGAAACATAACGCTGCCTTTTGTCTAAGCCGATTAAGATTCCGAGTCGAAACCGGATCGAACCTAGAACCACCGCGTGTACAGTCAAACGGTAGGAGTTTGCGCTATTAATTTAATTCTATTAGAAATTGATTCACTCTACATTTAATATAAAACGTGTGATGATCAAATTTTCATATCAAGGACACGCTTGAAATAATACAAATAAATACCTAAGCCTAAAATTGTTTTTCTTTCATATTTTATTTTCTCGCTGTATTCCGCATATAGGAGAGTAAACGAAGAGAGCTTAGTTTTATGAAAAGACATTTACCCACATTTTTCGCCCGAATTTTTAAGTCATTGCGGGGTGATAGTGGTGCAACTCAACGCCTCAATACCAGAGCGAGAAAAAATAAATTACTCAGTACTGAGAATCGAAACCACAGCCGTCGTGTTTACAGTCAGACGCCGCGCTGTTGTGTTGCGCATCGACGGCCTAGAATCTTTATTTTTTAAATAAATATCAATGGATGCGTGCGCAATTGCGTGATGCGCATTTACCGCATTTTGGCGCATTACTCAGAGAAAATTGAGTCTTGAAATAAATTACTTTGTCGTTTTTCACTTGCCGCGCTATATGCAGGAAATATAAGCTTGAACGCGGCTTGAATTGAGTTTCGCCAATCAACACGTAATGTCTCCAGAATTCAGCAAAAAATAGCGAACGGAGTGTCTTATCAAGTCTTATTCCCTCTGCCTACCCTGCTGTGTTTCGTATAACTGCAAAAGAAACTTGAATTACTTAAACACATATATTTATGCCTATATATTTTTAAATTATGATGGTGAATTTGATCACTACCTAAGCTTAGATTTATATTATTTTTATTCTTCAATAGGTGCCAGATTTCTCTGCCCAATACCATTAAGTTTCAACATGGCGGGATAAGAACAGAAAAAGATATCATAATATACTTTCTTTCTACATGTTTCCCACAGTGTCGTCTCTAATGGTGATAATAAGTGTTGTGTATGCCACTCGAAACATCACAAGTGCCCGTATAGAATTGAAAATATACAATTTAAAAACTCACGGATTGTAGCTTTAGTTACATAATCTATCCGACGTAAAGCGCGGCGTTGAATTCCACCACTGACCATATTACTCAAATTCTGGAGGCATTCTCCAGTATTTAGTGGAAACGGGAGAACGAAGCGTCTTTAATAATAGGTTCTCTGGTTCTCTCTACTTACCCTGCTCTGTGCGGCGTGAAGCAGCAGCAGCGTAAAGCTAAACAAATAAAAATATTTCAATTATTCCACCTACTAATCATAGCGAACACAAAAATAATTTTCCAATTTGGACCAGGGTAGTTCCTGAGGTAAGGGTGACTAACCAAACGTACTCTTCAGTTTGTAATATTAGTACAGATATGAGGAAGAGATAGAGGTACATTAGATTTCAGTCCCCTGCATCACGTTTTCTATAGTCGAATTCTGCTTTATACGGCTCGTTTTGTTTAACATGCTGTTTGTAAAAAAAAACATATCGCACTCTAATTTATTACGCCTACATTCGGGCTGTTAGTGAGATGGCTTTTATAAAGTTTATTCATGTTACGAGATAATTTGCAAATATATGTAGTACAGTACAGTCGACGAGTCGTGGTCGTCGTGAATGTATATGGCTGCGCACACTTGATTTTAGGATTTTTGAGTCTTATGATAATTTTCTTCGAAGTGCGCAAAAATTTGGAAAGTCTAACTTCAGGGCCGCCACGACTCGTTGGGGTTACTGTTGGTACGTACTTGATTTTCACGTTTTCACTTGACTGTGAAATGTGACCCAGTGGATTTTTATTTCTTTCTAAAATGATAGCGCATATCTTGTTTTTTTTTTTATATTTATGATTGCTTTTTGGGTATCCGCACTCTCTGAAGCTCTACGCTTTCTCTATTATAATTGTATTGTTATTTGTGACGCGTTGCGGTTTTGGCTGCATAATTATATAATTACTAATCAAAATAACTTTCGTGTTCTAATACATTTTATTTTAAGGATAATATCTATGCATTGAAAGGTATAAATTTTAGCCAGTTTCATTCAAGAGACTTTTGGACGTTTTCTTTGAACAGATATTTTCGTGTAAATGTTGCTTTTTTAATTTCTCAGTTGTACGCCCATGCTCGAATCCCACTCAGGGGAATGATATATTCGATATATTTCGCTTTAGTAACGAGGCAAACTCAACACGCCACGCCTCCAGAATTCGGCAGAAAGTTTCGGAACGGAGTCTTAACCCTAGACTCCCTCTGCCTACAGCGTGCGGGATACAGCGTGAAGCTGTTTGACTTTTTCATATTGATACAATTAAATATGCACCGTAAGAAGTTAAAACAATCAAAAATAACCATAAAAGACACATTACTCTTTGATTTTTCTACATTATATAGGAAAACATCGGCCAACTACGAAAAGTATGTATAAAAGACATTTTGGCAGGAAAATGTAGGATCGCATCCAATTTTCAGTCCAATTTTGTTGCCATTGCCTACGTGAAATTGATAACTCTTACTTAAAATGTATTAATGTCAAATATTTATGGCTCTACACTTACTAAAGGCAGACCTTGAATATATCTGCAGCATATTATATTTTTATATCATGCATAATATCAATTTTATCGTTTTATATGGAAGACGGAGTGTCCTGACACTCTAGTTTATTATTTTTGTAGTCGCTTTTCATGCTGAACAAGCGTAATGCCAAGTGTTCTTCTATAGATATATTACTATTGAAACACAAAACTATTTTTTTATTTGAAATAGTAGCTCCTGAGGATACGTTACTTTCAAGTGCATAAAACTTTTTAATAATTATTAAAAGTCGTGGCGCAGTGGCACGAAGTGTGACTGTAAAACCGATTCGTTGTGGGTTCGAACCCCACTCGAGGAGATGAAATATTTACTTAAATTTATTTTTCCATATCTTCATTCTGTTGTCGAGGCTTAGTGCGGCGTTGAGTTCTTAACACGCAATGCCTCCAGTATTCGGCAGAAAGTGGGGAACGAAGTGGCTTAACACTAGATTCCCTCTGCCTACCCTGCTGTGTGCGGGATGCAGCGTGAAGCTGATTAAAACTTTTTAGCTTTATTATATTAGAATAGATAGTATAGACGTCAACGTACCTCAAGTGTAAATCGAATCTACAATTAATCTTTTATTTCAACATTTATATTAACATTTTAACATTTTATTTTAACATTTTATTTTATGTCATAGTCTTTTATTTCAACACTGATCAGAATTTTAGTACTCATATTATGAATTACGTCAGGCCGTTGTGTCGCGGTGCGATAGCAATGAATGTAACCGTGGTTGTGAATTCGATCCTCATTTGGGGGAATGATTGGATTTTAATTATTTTCAATTCTCCGCTATGGTAGACAAGGCACATCATTATGTTCGACCAATCAAAACCCTACGAATCAAAAAATTGTCGGAAAGTATGGGGCGGAGTGTCTTAACACTAAGTTCCTTTTGTCTACTCGGTTATGCGGGAAATAAGTGAAACTAATAAAAATATAAGTTCTTTTTATACTACTCATAGCAAAAGACGCCGAGAGACGCGTCTGGCTTTGTCTGCCAATCGACGCGGCTATAGTTATAGTTTATCACACATCCTTTGACCCCTTTTGTCGCTCAGTGAAGTGGCACTAAAAGGCTTTTAACTAAAATGAACTCTCATATAATAAAATAACATTATATAGATGTTGATAGTATTTCATAAAATGCGTTAAATATTAAATTGAGATGAATAAATTCGTCTTTAAATTCATCTTTTATCTTTTTTCATAAATATCATTAGATAAGTCCTACCTAATACGTTATGCTTATATTTCAATAATAATAATAATAACATATTTTATTGTGTTTCCAGCATGAGGTCACGACGGCGGTGTGTACGCATGGAAGCCCGGACTGGTGATCCCGCGCTGCACTCGCGCGCTCAACACCGCCGCGTTCAGCCGGCATGGAACCGCGCATCTCGTCGCCGTCGGATCGCGCGCACAATCGGCAGGTCCAAGGAGGACCCAGCGGAGCCATCGATACCTTACCCTTAAACGAAGACACGCGTTTGCCAAGAACGCTACCCTCTATCCCAGAAAGTGAGCCTTTACTCCGGGATCCGATCAGTCGCAAGAATATACAGTTGCATGTGCAGTTTGATGCGCAGTCTCCTCAGGCGGCCGGTTCAGTGTCCAGCTCCAGCAGCAGCTCTGACGATGAGGAGGTCTCTATCGCGGAAGCTCGGCCCCCGGACGGCGGGTGGGGCTGGGTCGTCGTTTTCGCATCGTTCATGGTCAATCTTATCGCTGATGGTATCACATTCAGCTTTGGTGTTTTCTTCCCCCATTTCTTGGAGTATTTCGGCGAGGGTAAAGGAAAAACTGCTTGGATTGCGGGCATCTTTATGGCGATGCCGCTGCTATCCGGCCCTATCGCAAGTTTCTTGACGGACAGGTATGGCTGCCGCCGCATGACCATATTTGGTTCTATTTTGGCGGCCCTTGGATTTGTAATTTCCGCCTTCGTAGATAATATGGAGACATTGTTTTTGACGTTTGGTATTATGGCAGGATTTGGACTGAGTTTGTGCTATGTGGCCGCAGTGGTTATAGTTGCTTACTACTTTGAAAAGAAGCGTTCCTTAGCAACTGGTATATCAGTATGTGGAAGTGGTATTGGGACATTCATATTTGCGCCGCTTACATATGTTTTATTAGACGAATATGGATGGCGTGGAACTACATTAATATTGGCCGGATTTTTCCTGAACATGGCCGTTTGTGGGATGCTGTTTAGAGATTTGCCCTGGACCACTACAATGAATGAAGAAAAAGCAAGAGAACGAAAAAGAAAAAGGGAAAAGAAGCGAAACAAACGTTTCGTTGCATCATCAGCAGACAGCTTTTCTGATAGTAAGAGTAGCGCTGCTGGTTCTACTAAAGTGACGGATAGTGCAGATATAGAGGCGGTTACATCTACTATTGTACCGCAGTTTAGTTCGTTGGTAGATTTACCAACATACATGACGGGTGGTGAAGGAATATCATTAGAAGCGTTTGAAATGATGTCAAATAGGGGCAGGGCTTATGCTCTGTTAGCCCAGAATTATCCTGGAGTTATGTTACCATCTCGGAGTTTTAGTGACAGTGGTCGTTTACACGAACAATCACCGCCCAAGGCAATAATGTCACCAGGTGCCATTACTCCAGGTACGCTTTCTCCAACGTCAGGACCGAGCGTTCCTGAAACCTCAAATGCTCGAGATCAACTAAACGAGAAAGCAGTCATGTCATTATGGCTGAGACGACAAGGAGCTGGTTCCACCAAGAAACCACCAGCTTTCCTAAAAGATTTGAGGATTCACAGACACTCGCTGACGTATAGAGGTGCTATGCTCAACATTAACCGATATAGGCTACGTGCGTCTTCCTGTCCTAATATATTCAGAAATTCCATGACGACTATTGCCAAAGAGAAGGTGCGTAATTTATAAAATTACTAGAGACTTAATATAAGATTAATATTTTGTTAAATATATGTTTTTTATAAAAAAAGTATCCTATATATATCCTTTGTAATACATGTAAGAATATGTATACAAAGTTTCATGATAATCGATAGAGTACTTTAAGCGTGAAAGCGTAACAAACTTAAATTAACGTTTATAAAATAGATTCATTTTCTATAAACAAAAATATAGAGTTTTTATATAAATATGACTAAAACATTGCTCATCTCATGAAATAATGATCTAATCGCATGATCTATTAATTACATGCTATGTAAGGAAAACTATTCTGATATGAATTAAATTATAAAAATACCTATTACAAACATAATGGTTAAGTTAAAGAGCAATATACATAATATTTTGTGAAAAACTCCTACATTTATACATATGATATATTTATCTGTTTAGTATGGGAGACAAGCGACAGGCAAGGACAGACAGGTTGTGGGTTCGAATCCCATTCGAAAAAATTGAAATATATAATATTTTCATTTCCTTGATCTGGTAACGGGGCAAAGCGCGGCGTTGAGTTCAGCCACTCATGTCGCAACGGCAACGCCTCCAGACAGTGGGGAACGGAGACCTTTAATATTAGCTTTCCAGTTTCCCTCTGCCTACCAATTTCTTTATGTCAGATACAGCGTGAATAGATACTGCATAAATCCTAATTAATATTTTAAAATATAAATTCAAACATTTTTTTTGCCCTAGCAAGTTATTGTATAATGTACATTATTACTAATTGAAATTAATATACTTTATTAATATATAGTTATGTAAGATAAGATAGTATATTTTTTTATTTTTTTCCAGGTGCAATGGTACGCCGGTCTATGGGATTTCTGGGACCTGGCAGTAGATATGTTGGATTTTTCCCATTTTCGTAATCCTGCTTTCTTAGTTTTCGTTATTTCCAATTTTCTTCTGTACATGTGGTACGATGTTCCGTACGTTTATATAGCCGATAGCGGAATGAACATGGGGTTCAATGAGTCACAGTCGTCGATGTTGATATCGATTATTGGAATATTGAACATGTTTGGAGAGGTGAGTTGATATTTATGATAAACTTATTTAAAATTATATTTTTTCTTTTATTGGGAGTTTTTATGGAATTTTAAGAGATTACTTAATAAAGGAATCGGCTTCACGCTGTATCCCGCACGCTGCAGGGTAGGCAGACGGAACGTAGTGTTAAGACACTTCGTTCACAGAGATTACTTATTTTTAAATATTCAGTTTAAGATTTTCTATCAATATTAGAAATATCGTGTTGTGTGGTCAATCTTAACGTCACTCTTATCTGATTAGACTGTATAATTTAATTTTTTTTAAGCTTCACGCTATATAACGCACATGGCAGAGTGAACCTATTTTAATACACTCCGTCAGGAGAATTGTAAATTTTAATAACATTTATTAAAGTATATTAAGATTATGTATATTTAAAACCTTTAAATTTATATGAACAAACAACTTTAGATAATTCTACAATTTAAATTGTCGTAATAGAAAGATATTAGACCACTTATAAATAGGGTATTGATTTAATAAAATACACTTAAATTATAAAAAATAACACTCCAACTTAAACATTTATTTTACTATAAGTGGTTTTCGATAAGTTATCAGTTTAACTTGACCCCTTTAGAACTTCGTACGTTTATGTAACATCTCCACGTGTCTCTGTTCCTTGTGATAAGAGATCCTGATAAAGATAGTGTGAACAATTATGTTTGAAGTACTATTAATTACTTAGTTGATAATTATGTGAATTAAGTTTTGTATGTGATTTTATATGGAAGCTAGTTATAGTATTTGATTTAAAAGAAATATTTATGGTTCTGGGTTCGATTCCCTCGGTTTCGGGGAACGAAATATTTATAAATTTATTACAGTATTACAGTGACAGTGACACAAAGTGTGACTGTAAAACCGACTGGTTGTGGGGTCGATCCCTACTCGAGATGAAATATTTACTTAAATTTATATTTCCATTTCTTCGCTCTGGTGTCGAGGCAAAGCGCGGCGTTCAGTTCTGCCACTCAACACGCAATGCCTCCAAAATTTTGCAGAAAGTGGGTAACGGAGTGCCTTAACACTAGGTTCCCTCTGCCTACCCTGCTGTGTGCGGGATACAGCGTGAAGCTAATTAATAATTATACGGTGGATAGCAGGAAACAGGAGTGTCTCAATGAGAACATAGTGTAATACTAGGTTCTCAGGTTCTCTGTTTAGCTTTCTATGAATATGAAGCGTAGAAAAATTAGTCGAAAGTAGGAGGAGGCTTGCTTTTATATTAAATTTATTTTTCTATATTCCAGATACTCCTCGGCTGGGTGGGCGACTGGGAATGTGTAAACCCCAGCCTAGTGTACGCTGGATGCATGGTCCTATGTGGCCTCGTCACCCTCCTGATGCCTTTACTGACTTCCTACTTCGGACTGGCCTCGGCCGCGGGGGCTTTCGGGGCTTTTATAGCGGCCAACTATTCGTTGACAAGTATCATATTGGTGGAACAGATCACGTTGGAGAAGTTCACCAACGCGTACGGCTTGTTGTTGTTGATACAGGGCTTGGCCAATCTAGTTGGCCCGCCTTTGGCTGGTATGTAGATTGTTTTTCTTGTGTATTTCTTATGAGTTAAATAAATAATTTAAATATGAATATATAGATATTTAAATTTTTAATATAAAATTTGATTATTGTTACTTTTATTTGAATGCTGATTTGGAATTCAGATCTATATATATATATATATATATATATATATATATATATGTAAAAGTTTTATAATATATTAGAACGTTATGGTTATCCATCAATTCGAGCGTTGGTGCCGTTGTCAAGAGAATTATATTGTAGTTAAATATAATTATTTTCACAGAATGATTAAATAAAGGATAATATGTATATTTTACCATTTGACACTTTTTTTTTATGAAATTGCAATAAAAAATATAAAAAATGTGTTATTGTACACAAAGTATAGAAACATATTTTTAGAGAACTGTGTACGTAACCAATAGTTACGTTAATTTTTTTTAAATGTTTTCTCTATATAGTTAAGAAGAATAATAATAAAATGAAGGCCGTCGTGGCGCAGTGACACTAGTGTGTGACTGCAAACGGTTGTTTCGGCTTCGATTCCCAATTGATCGAATTAATTATTTTATATTTTTACATCTTTGCTCTAGTAACAAAGCTAAGCGCGGTGTTAATTTCCGCCACACGCAATGCCTTAAATAATTATACAATGAAAACATATTTAATTTGGCTTTTTTCTCATTCCAGGTTGGTTCTACGATATAACAAATTCCTATGATCTGTCGTTCTACTTAGCTGGCGTCTTTATAGGCGTATCGGGGCTCATTTTAATTATTTTACCTCTATACAATTGTATAAAACAAAGGAATAGGCATACGAAACCTACTACTACTAACGGAAACGGAAACGGAAACGAACCCCATATCAACGGTGATTTGAAACAAAATGGCGGATTCATATTGTAATTCGGCAATTTCTAGATTCTAAATGTCAAATAGTTTTTGATTTCAATTCGAAAAATCGCTAGGTCCTTAATTTTTTTTGTGGACTTCATAAATGTACGTTTAATTGTTTTATAAAATTTTGTTATTTTTTGACATATTTGAATGTTGAAGGTTCTGGAGTTTTGTATTTTAATTTGATTAATTATATTAATGATAAGAAATGAAACAGAACGAAAAAATAATATTAGTGATAGTAATATTAAGCAGAAATATGTTAAGCATAGAAAAGAGTATAGAAAATCTAGATTTTGACTATTAAGTGAGTATTTTGTCATAACTTGTTGAATTATTATCAATTATATCAAAAAACCTACGGTTTTTTGGTTTTAACTTAACGCAATATCCCACATATATTAAGATAGGCAGAGGGAACCTAGTGTTTAGACACTCCGTTCTCCCACGTACCGCTCGATGTTTAAACGCGACGCCTTATCTTGTTAACAGAACGAGAAATTGAACATAATACATTGCTCCGAGTGGTAATCGAACCCACAACCCTCGTGTTTACAGTCAGACGCAGTGCTGCTTATATAATTATTTGCAGTCAAATCACATTAGATGCTGTGAAGGAGCGATTGATCATGGATCGATTCTCAAACGAGATACAAATATTTAATTAAATATAATATATTTTCAATTAATAAAAGTTACATATATTCAGTATTTAATGCAATTTAATAAACATCCTTGTTATTATTACGTATGGCGGTCGTACATTTTGATATAAATGATAGTAAACAATAATAAAAATAGTATATTTACATACATTAACAAGTTAAAACGAAATAGAGTGCTAGAAAAGTAAAAAAATATGGTGAATTCGAGTGATAATTGTAGTATAGAAGTTTCTAGAACTTTACGCTAGAGTATATATATAGTTGAAAATATTATTCACACGCAAACCAATACACATACATACATACATATATAATATATACATAATATTTATTTTATAGTATAACTTTTTTTAATAATTCGAGTTTTTATAATAATGATATTTACCATTTACATTTAATAAATCAATAAATCAATAACTTTAAATAGTGTTGGGAGTATTATTGTATTAGGGTTTGTTATTAATAATAATAATATGGAATATTATGTCGACTTGAACAATTGAGTAAAAGTAAATCGATTCTCGATCGTCTTATCAATTTATACACAGAAATTTTCAAAACAGTAAAATAAGTGAAGTTGATCCCAAGACTACCTTTAGAATAACTAGTTTAAAAGTATTTATTAAATAACATAAAAAAATCAAAAATGCTAGAATCATTTATAGAATAAACGTTTGAAAGATAAATGTGTTGTGTGGTGTGATTAGAATGTAATCGTAATTACAGTCTAGAATGTTTTAATATGTGTAGCCGATTACGAATGATCGTTTTATATCGATTTTGTTACAATTTTTGTTTCATTTAAATGGCAAAGTGTTTAATTTAAAAATCTTTGATCCGATTGTAAATCGATTTTAAAAATCATTCGTAACTTGTTAAGGGTTTGGATTATAATTAGATCGTCACTAACAAATTGAAAATATTATTTTACTTTCGAACGATTTTATAAATTTAATCTTGATTGAAAAAAAAACTAAATTAGTTATTTTAATAATTAGGTTTTCTTAATTTCTTAATGGAATTAATTTCATTTAATAGGGGCCATCCATAAATTAATATAATATAATACGAATATCATGATTTATAACACATGGTCCACCTTATAAGTGTGACGTTATGTATTATGCAATTTTACACCTAGAAAACATTAAATTAAGTTAATAATAAGTTATTTTTCTTTCTGTCAGTTTATAAATCACGGTGTCAGTGGTGTCACGAAAATATCGACTATCTTGTCGTGTGTATATATCGACTCCTTGACGTGTGACGTAATTTATAGATGGCTCCTAAGCTGACATTCATAAATTTTACTTTTTATTATTATTTATAGTAAAAAAGGCTATCGTTCGTATGCTTGATAAGAAAAGGTATAGGATTTGGTGACATTAAATAAAAATATATAGAGGAAATGTGAGAAAATAGGAATTGGATTTTTGCTTAAAATGCAAATTACAAGCCTTTTAATAATTTAAATGTTCTGGATAAATTGTAGTAGACTATTATCACCATTTTTTCCTTAAATTTACAAGAACATAATTTAATCTCTTTTTCTCTATATAAAAGTATTCTATTATGATAAAAACAAGGATCTGAACATAAGTTATTAATTATAAATTATAGACAACATGTACATTATACACACTAGCCACAGATAAGTGAGAGAAAATAATGGTAATTAACTGACAGTTAACTATATAAGTCATAGATAAAATATATTTTTTCTTAATAATGTTATCTCTTATAGCGGTTTGATGTATTCATTTCCAATTGTCATTCGTAAGCAATATAATAAATGAAAATGTTAGATTTTGATATATAAATTATTAATTATATAATATTATAAGATTCTGAACTAACCAAAGACTGCTCACGTAATGTATTGGTGACGTAAAATTTTCCCATAACGTAGTCTGTCTATTAGAAACAGTTTATAGGAAGAAATGTAACTTTTAATTATTAAACTCACTTCTCGTATTTATATCATACACTTTTAGTAATTGAACACTATTACACTATTAATCATCTGTGTTCAAATATATTATTAGCTTTTTAATATGAAAAAAAAAAACAAAATTGCAATTGAAAATAATTATTTATTATTATACTACTTTTACTGTGAATATTTGAGATTTTCTGACTAATATTTTTTTTTCCAATAATAACGATTTTTAATATTGATGAATATGTAATAATATAGTTTATATCGTATTTTGAACTAAATAATTGATAATTAAAATCCCCTCATACAAAAAGCTCATAAAAGCAAAAAAAAAAACTACATGATAATCTTCAAACGACTAAACATATTTTTGGCTGAAAAACATACTCGATTAAACCCTTTCCAAACAAAAAAAAAACAATCAAAATCGGTTCATAGACACCTTAAACTTATAAGAGTCCTCTATGCAGATCTATGCTAAATGAAACGTTAAATTGCTTTTGAATATTTTTTTATATTTTATTCTAAATTGTTATTTAAATATAAATTAACTTCTAACAGTTTACATATTGTACGTACTTTTTATACACTTACATATATTCGGCTTGACAGATTAATAAAACATGCTTTAAATCCTTATAAACAACAATCACTAGCGTTTTAACTATTATTCCTTGTTTAATAATTACCAAAATGCTGCCAATGTTAAATTAGATATTTATAGATAGATTTAAATGTGTTTCGCCAAAACAAAATTATTATTCACGTATCCGAAGATATTTTATTATGTAATCTCGAAGTTTTCTCCAATTTCCAATATTTATAATATATTGTTCTTTAAAAAAAAGGGTTTGGTTTGTTATTTTTATTTACTTAAAATTAATAATTAATGACTGTTTTCTGAAATTGAAATATGTTTAAAATATTAAGGCGTTTTCGATTTAAATGGTATGTTGAAATTGTATTTTGATATTTTTATATAAATTCCAAAATACTAACATTTTTTTAATTTATATTTCTGATATAATTTGACATAGCTTTTATGTAATTGAGTGACATAATGTTGTAATAAAAAGAATTATTGTTTATTGTCTATAGTAATGTTTTAAATTAAATTATTTTAATACATAACATATTTAGATAGGTTGGTTTGTTTCAAAATTAAGCCTTAATTTGTTTTTTTTAGTAATAAATTCAATGTATAATTATTCTACTATTAATTATTAAATATGGCTTACAAAATATTCATTAATATTAACTTTCAGGGACGTTTAATGTTATTAATTATATGTATAATACACTGTTTTTTTAATAGTATAAATAGTTTATATATGCTATTTATATTAAAAAAAATACTTTTTCATTTGTATATATATATATCTGTACAAATTGCATATTTATTATTTAAAATGCATGCTGCATGTACATGTTGTGTTACATGTGCTCTGAAGACTTATTATCCGGACTTTTTCAAGAGATCGAAGACAGAATAGAGTTTCTTTTTCTATTTGATTTTTTTTTAATTTACTTGTGTTATTTTGATATAATGTAAGACGTATTCACTGAACTTACTGAAAAGTATTCACTTTTAAATAAGTTGGATAATAATTGCCTTTCGCATTTCTTGTCTATGGTAATAAAAAAGCGATTATTTATTGTTATATGTTTATCAAAAGGCGTATCACCCAGACTTTTTAAAAACAGAAAAGAAGTTATAGTAAAGTTGCTTTTTAGAAATCCCTTTTAAATAAATTCATTTATAAAGTTATTGGGTATTTCTGACTCTGAAACAATATTAATAACGAGAAAGTTTCTTCATTGAAGAATCAATATATATAACTATATGCTGTAAAAGCGTATTAACCGGATATTCGAAAGGAGAGAGAACTAACACTATTTCTTTAGTGTTTATTCAATTTTAAATAAGCCTCTTAATAAAATCTTGCGTATTTATGGATCTACATTGTCTTGTCAGTATAAAAATGAACATACACTATAGACGCGTATTACCCTGGCCATTTTAAAGAATAAAAAAAAAGAATAGTGCTTCTTAACAAAAAAACGTTTTTAAATAAGTCGGCTAATAGTCTTTTTTTTGTATTTCTATCAATCGTAATATAAAACGGGTATATAATGTATTATGTATTGTTGCACTTGATATTGTGTGTAGTAAATTTTGATGAGAATATTTTTGTTTTATTTGATTCCTTTCTGCAAGCGATGCTATTGCGATTGCATGTTGGTGTTTGGCTGTCGGTGTTTTAGAGATATTGGCAGCATTGGAGTCTTGTTTTTCAAGTGAAAGTATGAATATTTTGTAAGATATTGACAATTTAAAGATAAGATTACAATTCATGCCAATATCTCGCTTATATTTTTTACTCGTCCTCCAGGACCTTTTTTTAATTTTAAGGCTTGAATAAAATGATTTAATATATTTTTTAAATATCGTTTTGCAAAATAATTCTATATTTTTTTTTTAAATTTCTTGGAAAGGTAAGAAATATACTATAGCTTCGCTCTCTTTCTGCTGCGGTAAAAATATTTACGATTCGCTGCTTTTTGCAATCTATACTTATAACAAAATCGTTACTAATCTGTATTTGGACATGGAAGATGTAAAAGAATGTCCTTTAACAATGTCATAAAATCCATTTGTTCGTCGGTTTTTTTGTGCGTTTGTGTACGCTAAATCTTAGAAACTGCTTAATCGATTTCATCTTCTAAAACATAATGTCATAGTGGACGGAGAGTATAGAATAAATATTAATCTGCAAAATAGAAAAAAAAGTTCATAGCAATAAAAGTTGTTTAATTAGTAATGCCTTAATAATTAAACTTTGTGTTAAAGTAAAAATATAATAATTCTTTATTTATTGTAGTTATTTTATGTTCTTTTTTTAAATTTTTATGGTTATGTTACATCAATCCAATGATAGTGAAATGGTGGTAAATGACTTTAAATATTGTCTGTAATAATTTTGTTTGAAAGTTTACATACATTTATACTACTTGTCTTTTTGTTCGTAAGAAATTATAAAGCAATAGCAATAACACTAATAAATCGGATACGATTACGATTAAATAAAAAAATGTATTCCTTAAGAATTTAAATTTAAAATACTGTTTTTAGTAAGTATATTATATGCACTTGTTGTTAATAGATTATTAATAATCAATTATTTAATATAAGACGTTCTATCACCATACAACTTAGTTACAGTTATATTAAAAAACCATGTAAAATATATAGTATTCTATGATCTACAAATAAATATGAACTTACCATTCAAAACTGCACATTTGTAAACTGTCAACACGTTGGTTCTCTGTTCTGTTCTTTGTATATGGGGTTCAGAAGGTTGGGGTTGGGGTTGAGAACTAACCATTTCGACAGTGTCATGTGTACAGACAACATACGTAGGAGGTTGTACGGTACCCAAAAGTGATATAATATTACACAAAAGGAGAATGTGCGTGAAAAAGAAAACCAGTTAAAATACAGCCCTAACGTAGTATGTAGTAAAACAGCAAAAAAAAATTAAAAATGTTTTTTGCTTCTACAACTATCAGTACAACTTAACTTATACAACTCAAATTGAATTGTAATAGAGGCCGTTTATAAAGAGGAATAGTGCGAATGTAAGCCCACTTTGGGGGAATAAAATATTTAATCTTTTCATTTCATCGATTTAGTAATGAAGCGTGTCGATGAGTTAAACCACTCAACACGCAATGCTTTAAGGATTCCCAGGAGTCTCCCAGACTTTGCTGACCATGCTATGTGAGGGATTCAGCGTGAAGCGAAAGAAAACTAAAGTTGGTTAGCATCTAAATGATTATCGTCATTCAGCACTCAGTATATTGACTAGAGTGGAAAGAAAAGAATAGAACAAAGTCAACGACCACAAAATTGTTTGTAATTTTTTTTAAAATACGCAAGTTACCTATAAATGGAAAAAAATATATTATATTTTTAAATATTTATCTGTAACCAAGTTGTATAGTGTCATATTAATTTAGACAACATTGAATACCTCGTAATATACAACATAACTAGATTTGCTTGAGGCCTTCTGACTTGTTATACTAGTTATAAATTTCATTAATATTGTCAGGGACGCCGCTAATAAACGTAAGGTAGTTAAAATGTGTTTTTATTTAATTTACCACGACTGCTATGGGCATGGCACGGTCATGGACGTAGCCTTGCTGAACTTAATAGAACTTAATCCGATGTAATAGGTTATTTTTTTGAAACTTTCAACGTAATTTTTTTTAATAATATTTTTTTTTAATATATGCCTCCAGAATTTTTTTTTTAATAATATTTTCTGGGGTGAGACTATCTTGAACTGAAGATTATTCTGACTTCTCATGATTATATAACGTTCGTTTGTGCGGACTAAAATACGTAAAATCCCTTTTTTCTTAGAAATTTTGGGAATTCATCACTTATTGCCCCCTATACTTTCTGAGGAACCCGCATACTCGATATTAGCGTATGACGCCACGCAGTTCTGGTTGTACGTTGTCTGTCGGTCACTCAAACAGTATGAAGAAGAACGTGCTCATGTGGACAGGACGAGATAATGAATGGCAGAAAAATTTTGTGAAACAAAAGTGAGTGCTGAGAGAGGAGGGAGCAAATGCGATATATATATATATATATATATATATATATATATATATATATATATATATATATATATATATAATGTATATGTATTTGAGGCCAGTCGTAGCGCATCGGCACGAAGTGTGACTGCAAAACCGACTGGTTGTGGGTTCGATCCCCACTCGAAGAGATGAAATATTTACTTAAATTTATATTTCCATTTCTTCGCTCTGGTGCCGAGGCAAAGCGCGGCGTTGAGTTCTGCCACTCAACACGCAATGCCTCCAGAATTCGGCGGAAAGTGGAGAAAGGAGTGTCTAAAACACTAGGTTCCCTCTGCCTACCCTGCGGTGTGCGAGATACAGCGTTAAGCTGATTTATATATATATATAAACACACCTACTACTTGACTTAGAAGTTTATTTTTTTCTATTGTCCACCGGTAGATCTCGTACACGAGTTCTTGAGAAAAATCGTCCTGACAGACAGCTACACGAACAACAAAGTGATGCTATAAGGGTTCCGTTTTTAGCTCCTTTTAAAAAAACACATAATTTACATAAAAAAGCTAAAGTTAAAAAAAGTGACGGTACAAATGAGCGTCTCTAATTAGTCGCCTCCTTTAGTTGATCCTATTAAGAGGATAATTGTTGTCACACTTTTGAATTTCCTCACTGTTTAATTGTATTTACTTTGTTTACAGCTTTCGTATACTTTTAAAAAATATTTTTACAGTAAGAGTTCGTTTTAATTATAAACTAGCTAACACCTGTGGATCTGCCCGTGGTCAATTGAAAGTTACATAGAAACCCGGCCAGTAGTCATCGTTACGGGTTGCGACAGGTTACGGGTTCTATTCCAACTCCAGGAAAAGAAATATTTAATGTTTATATTTTTTCGCTCATGTAACGAGGCATTAAACCCGCAATACATACAATGTCAGAAAATGAGGAACCGAAGTGTCTTAACGGGAACGGAGTGTCTTAACACTAGATTCGCAGGTCTCTTCCTGTCCTGCTATACGCGGGATACAGCGTGAAACCAAAAAAAATATTTTTTAATTTACAAATTTATCACCATAACCCTTTAACTACAGTTTTCCATTTAGCTAAATGACTAAAACTAAAAAATTAATGTAGATTTTATCTCCTAATGGAACAACTCATAAAGAGTCGCATTTCAGCTAAAATATGAAGACAAATATGTTATAATAAACTTTTCGTGAAACAACACTATTACATAAAACTTTTTGGCAAGTGCATTATATCTTTATTATTAAATTATACAGAGCCAGCCAGAGGCCAGTCGTGGCGCAGGGGCGTAAAGTTTGGCTGTAAATGCGACTGCTTGTGGGTTCGATTTCCACTCGAGAAAATCAAATATTTATTTAAATATATATTTCCATTTATTCGCTCTGGTGTCCAGGTGTCCAGGCAAAACGCGGCGTTGAGTCCCGCCACTCAACACGCAAAGCCTCCAGAATTCTGATATAGAAGGTGGGGCGTTCTCCACTTTCTATATCAGAATAAAATACCTACGCTACAAAATATGTAACGATTTTTTTATAATTAAGCTATAATATATAAATAAGATCGAGCAGACGAAGCCGCGCGTGGGTCGCTCGTATTATATTACAATGAAAATTTTGTAAAAATCACTCAAAGAGATGCATGATAGTATGTAATACATAGCCATAGCGTTATTTTGCTATTTATTGTGAACGCCACAAAGTTTGTTCAAAGGTATCTTTTTACTTGCAGCTTGAAATTGAGTGGCGTCTTGCTGCTCCATACATTTTTGTATACTATGAAAAATCATATAGGAAACTGGAAAGACTATAAGCTTGATCTTGAGATGAATATTTTTTTAGGGTTCCTTATCCTTTAAAGAAAAAAGGACCTTATAGGATCACTTTCTTGTCCGTCTATCTGTCTGTCTGTTCTGCCTATACATAAAATAATCGGCTTAAAAAGGGGGCAACATTTGGTTTTAAAAGGCGCTGGTTCAAGTGAGTTATAAGATGAAAGGGCTCTGGTTAAGCTAAGCCTGAATTTTGGAAAAAACTTAAAATATTCAATTTTTTACGGAACCTTCAGTGAGCAAGCCCGACTCGCGCTTGTCCATTCTTCAATTAATATATAACTTTTCTTTTGGCTTCGCCATTTGACTGCACCTGATTAAATACTATGATTTTATGTTCGATACCCATTTATTAAATCTGTTAATGTTATTAAGCATTCAAGTTATTTTCACTTTTCTGCTCTGGTAGACAAAGTGTGGTGTTAAGTTCCGACACTCAACACGTAGTACCTCCAGAATCCGGCGGAAAATGGGGAGTGGAATTGTTTCAATGGGAACGGAGTGTCTTAACACAAATTTCCTAGATTCCCTCTACCTACATTGCTATGTGCGCCGTACAGTGCGAATAATAAAAAACTTTTAATTATTTTTTATGCTTTCATCCAGCGCTGCACTACAGCTAATGAATGTAATCAAATCCCATGTTAGAATTGTATTAGGTTTATATTTACCTTTTTCAGCTTCGCTCTGTAACTCATATAGATCAGGATAGACACAAGCATCCTAGTATTAAAACACTCCGTTCTCCATTATCCTTATTTTCGAGACGTTGGTTCATTGGTCCAACCACTTTTTTTATTTTTTCATTTCAGTTGCCAAAAAAACCACTTGATAATAGTAAGTAATTTTATAAATAATATTTATAATACGAAGAGAGAGAAGAAGAAATAAAAGTGTAATTGGAAACAAATATTTAATTTCCTCGAGTAGGTATGGAATCCACAAACGTCGCGTTACAGTCACACGAACCCCTGAGCCACGACGGTCTACGTTAATACTGAGTAGCACCTGGTATTTAAAACTAAGGATTTATTCAATTATTCGGACCTCCTGTATCTACTGCTTATCGGGAGAGAAATTAATCTAAAACAACAACAGAACAAAATTAAATAAAAATTTCTATATTTCACCATACAAAGTAAAGTAAACGAAGCAAATATATCATACACATACATACAAACAAAAAATATATATTATAAATCTGTCGCGTTAAAAGCTCTGCGTGATATATATTTTGTTGAAAAAGTTGCGTCGCGTGGTTTTCAGTGTATTTTTTACTATTATATTTTGTATCTCTTTTTCTATTCCATTCTATAGTAATTAATGTAGTATAGTGTAAAAGTAATGTTTTGTTTGTCTATTGAGATGGTTATTATAAGATTTTTATAAGTAATATTAAGATATATCATTATCGTGGCACAGCGGCATTGCTTGCGCTCTTGGTAAAGCGTTGGCGCGGCGTTGATTTCCACCATTAAATGTCTCAACAATTTGGTGGAAATTGAGAAGGGTATAAGAGAGTGTCTTAACACTAGGTTCCCTTTGCCTACCTTGCTATAGGGAAAAAGGCGAGTGCGGCTTATTTAAATCTTGGCCTAATTTAAATAAATTTGAGATTTGAGAGAATTTGGACCTAGATTCTAAATGTTTAGAAATAATATTTCATATATCACTAAGATTTGCATATAAAAGTCCTGATTGAGGCCAGTTATGGCGCAGGGCACAAGCCGGACAAGACTGATTGTGGGTTCAATTCCGACATGACGAGATGAAATAGCTCGCTCTGGTAGCAAGGCAAACCGCGACGTTGCGAAAGTGGGCAACACAAGCGTCTTAATGGGAACGGAGTGTCTTAACACTAAGTTTTCAAATTCCCTCTGCCTACCTTGATATGTTAGGGTTAAAGCGTGAATCTAAAAAAACTTACTATATAAAAAATAATTAAACTAATGAAAAGCACAAGCCATCCAAACACAGTGTTAACTTTGTATTACATAAGAACTTACGCTAATTGAATCCGAGTAAGCGCTAAATCAGATTAAATACATAAATCTATGCGGAAAATCACCTTTTTACTGTAAAACGTCGCAGGCGGTAAGAGCATTATGAGCTTTTTACAGATGTAGAAAACAATATGCACAACAATAATGGTAAAAATGTATTTTCTATAGTATAAATTATACTTTTTCTAGCTTCACGCTGTTTCCCGCACATAGCCGGGTAGGTAAAGGGAAATTGGGGACTTATTGTTCACAATAATACACTTCCGTTCCCCACTTTGCGCCGAATTCTGAAGGCATTGCATCTTAAGTAGGCGAAACTCAAACTTTCAAAGGCGCTTTGCCAGAGCGAGGAAATGAAAATATTAAATATTTCATTCGATATGTCAATATATTCTTGAAATGAGTGTAGAATAGTTTTGTTTTAACACAAAATTTTAAACTCTTAGATAGAATTCTTTAAGATATTTTACGTCCTCTACAGAAAACTGGCATAAATAAAAGATTCAAGATGGCAAATAAATAACAACCGATAATCTCAACAAAAATTAATTTAAAATAGATCAAATGTTACATAGAATTTAATAATTAATTTAATTAAAACACAATTTTTTGATGTTTCTCTTAACAAAAACCTTTACAAAGAAGATTTTTGACGTAAACATGAAAAATCCAATTAGAGTTACCTTTGATCCCGTTTAAAGTATAATTGTTAACACGTTTCTTTGTAATCAGTTCATGGCATTTGTTTCTTCTATTTTCTAATTTTAAGAATTAATATGATAATCAAAAAAAATCAAATTATGCCAACGTCGAAATTGAGGCCAGTCGTAGCAAAGGGGCACGAGTGTACGACTGCAAACGCGATGGGTTGTGGGTTCGATTCTTACTTAAGGATATTTAATATTTGATTGGATATTTGATATTTTCATTTCATCGGTCTGATGGCAAGGCAAAGTGTGGCGTTGAATGCCGCCATTCAACAATGGCTGCATAATTTGTAAGTAAGGAAAGGGAAAAGTAGGGTAAAGGAAAGTGTTTTTTTAGGAACGGAGTGCTTCTACTCTAGGTTCCCTTTGGCTAATCTGATATCAACGGAATACAGCGTGAGCGTGAAGCGATTTTTAAAGAATTAAACTTTTTTTAAGAATTGAATCAGTTCAAAGAAATAGTTGTTATTATAAAAAAAACATTTGTACATATTAATTATTTATATGTACGGCAGAGGGAACCTGGAACCTCGTATTCAGACACTCCGTCACCATTAAACCTCTTCCGTTCCCTTCTCTACGCCGAATTATGAAGACAGTGTTATGTAAGTCTTTTTAAATATAATGTTATTAAATTTTGTAAAAGTAAATAAAGTAAATAATGTATTTTTCATCTCTTATTCCACTTTAGGACTTATTAAGTGTTTTAAAATTAAATTAAGACACTTAATAAGCCTTAATTAATCTGAGCTTTGACCATTGACGGTATTTAGAAAAGGCTAAGAATAGTTACGTCGCTACGTTTATTTTTCTTCTACTTTCAATTATGATATTATTTTGATTTATATTGATATGCTAAAATAGCATTAGTTTTTGTATTAGCATTGTTATTTTCATATATTTTGCTTATGATATTTAAAATTAAATCTAATGAAAATATACAGTATTTTACGTATCAATTAATCATTTTTTTTAGCTTGTGCTTATAGGGTATAGGAAATCTAGTGCTAAAACATTACGTCTTCACTGTCGTCCTAATTTTCGAGACATTACGCAATGTCTTGCAATTGGAATTATTTTTGAATAAGTTATTATTCAAAAATAATTAATTATTTTAAAATATCCTGAATAATACAATACGTTAATTCTAATAGCGAACTCGACACCTAAGTTCCAAGATCAGTTGTGACAAGAAGTCGGTCTCAAGAGGCTCTTGACTGCTTTAATTACTCAATGAAGACAACGTCTTTAATAGTTAATTTTGTAGGAAATATAATAATTTGTAGAAAAAGAAAAATATAATAATTTAAAAAAAGGAATATATAATAATTTGATTTGATTTTTGATTTAATTTGATTTAGGCGCCCTCCAGCTCAATTGGCCGACGACCTGAAGAAGGTTGCTGGCTTCGACTGGATGCGGAAGGCGGAAGATCGGGAGCTCTGGCGCCCCCTGAGTGAGGCCTACGACCAGCAGTGGACCGAAATAGGCTGATTTGAATAATTTGGTAGAAGGACAGATATGAAACCAGTCGAACAAAAAAGTGATCATATAAATTTGAGGTTACCGAACTTGATTTTCGGTCTGTCTGTCTGCCTGCCAACATTTCTGTGTAATCTAAGTTTATAGAAATTGAAAAGCTATAGGTATACTATAGAAAAAAAATCCCTTAAAAATTTATATTTGCAGTTGGTTTCATACGAAATATGCTTGTCAACTTTTATACGTCAACTCCCCTTTACCATGCAATTGGCTGAGAACCCTTGGGATTTTTTAATGTAGCTATTGCTTATTAGAATCAAATATTTTTATACCGCCAATGCATTCAAGACTATTAAATTGCTTATAAGTTTTGTAATTAACAATTGCAGTAATAATTCAACGCTTCTCATTTGAAATTTCGAAAAGTGATAAAAGAATATAGCGTGAAAAAAAAATCTATATTTCTAACAATGACTCTCTAAAGGCGAACTCTCTAGTTTTGTAGAATAGAAACATTTTGTTATAAGCTTGTAACAAAATTTTCACTTCAAAATACTTACAGCTCTGGGCTGCTGTATACAAGAAAATTGCTTCCTCGATACACAGGAGAAATGAAATTGGTCGGAAAATAAGAAACTAGCCAATTTTATTGAGATCTAGTTAACTTTGTGTCTTGTGTTTGGTGACAATTTGATGGAGTAAGTTAGGTACACTCAACACCAGAGGACCAATTAGCGCGTAACTTACACGAAATGAGTGCGAATGTATGTATTTAAAATAAAATAAAATAAATCAGCTTCACGCTGTATCCCGCACACTGCAGGGTAGGCAGAGGGAACGTAGTGAAAGACACTCCGTTCCCCACTTTCTGCCGAATTCTGGAGGCTTTGCGTGTTAAGGTTTGTTGTAATAACTTACGTACACTCAAGACTAGAGGTAGAGGGCACATTAGCGTGTAACCTATATGAAATGAGTGCAAATGTATGTATGTCTTTAATGTTAGGTAATCGTTTTTATATTCGTGCAGGAAGATTAAATGTTAATATATTTAAGTATATAATATTTTTTGTTGGTTTTTATTACATTAGAAACTAGTCTATTTGATTGAGATCGGGTTTATTTTGTGTCTTGTGTTTGGTGACATTTAGATGGAGTAAGTTAGGTATACTCAAGGTCAGAGGGTCGTGTGTACCTAGTGTTACGACACTCCGTCCTTTTGCCTAACCTGCTGCGTGGGGTACAACGTGAAGTAGATTTTTTTTTAATTCACAGAGAATGGAGAATAAAACGCTGTGGTATGTGCCTAGCTTTCTCGCTTCGTCTACTATGATAACCTCTTTACACATTCCCCGAGTAAGAATGGAACCCACAACCGTCGCGTTAACAGTCAGACGCTAAGCCGCTACGCCACGACGACGGTCTGATACAAAATATATTATTATTCAAAAATATTGACTAATTTGCTTGAACTTCATAAACGATAACAAAATTATAACTTTTCATGTTAACTCACTCTCATTACATATGTAGATACGAGACGAGGCCGCGTAAACCGAATTCGTTTTATTTAGTTTGCCGGAGACCGGCGCGCGGGCGAAATGGAGTGTTGCCTTCGGTTTTCCATATCGTATTCAAGATGCATTGACATTACATTGAATAAGAGGGCGTTTTTTAATGATAAATTTTTTATATATAACATGTATGAAATATTGTTAATAATAAAATATTTATAAAAACAAAAACCCCGACTGCATAAAACTTCTGCCTACATTGCTATATGCGAGATACAGCTTAAAACTAATCAATCAATTTAAACTGAAATATATTCCTACAATGCGCGGCGTTGAGTTCCGCAACTCAACGTATAGAATTAATTTATTTTGAGTCAATGTTAGAATATGTCTAACTACGGAATAGTTTATGTATATACAGGTGTTTTTATTAGTGTCACGTTGTATCTCGTACACAGCAAGACAGATAGAGGGAACCTATTGTTAAGACACTCCGCTACCCTTCCGCTGAGTTCTGGATATATTACGTGTTGAGTGAGTTGAGTGGCGGAACTCAACGCCACACTCTGCCTCGAAACCAGAGCGAAGAAAATGGAAATATAATATTTCTCGATGGGAATCGTTGAGATCCGCCGCAATCCAAACTCATAACCTGTCCCGTTTACGGTTCCTCTCTTTCTCACTTTCTGTGCCTCGACTGGCCTCAAAATATGCAAAGCACCGTATTACATATGTTTACGGGAATCAAACCCATTATAACAATAATTACTCGCCGTTCACTACGCAACGTGACACATCCCCCAAACAGTATTAAAATTTTTATAGCCTCAATATTCTGTATTACCAAAGCGACCGCATTCGCTTCAATTTATTGGGCGAATGAAACATGTGTCATTTCCTTAATGCCCCAGACGATATATGATAGAGAGCGGTGACTATAAAAGTTACTATAATAGTTTTCGTTTCCTCTTGATGGTTGAGTATTTTTTGAAAATATTATATAAACAAAGTGGATAAATTATGAAATAGGTTTTAAAAGATCCATCGATTTCCTTGTGTTTCGTTAGTTTAGGTATTTCGTTATAATTCTTAAGAATATAAATTTTCTGGTAATACGACAAAGCGCAGCGTTAAGTTTTAAAACTCAAAAGTCAAAATTAAAATGGAATATCTCGAAAAAAAACATATTTAATATGATTTTCTTCGTTCTATTGTCAAGGCAAACACGCAATGCCTCCAGAATTCGGACAGTATGGAGCCGAGTGTCTTAACACTTGGTTCCCTATAAAAATAATTTGATAGTAATAAGTTCTTTGACTTTCGCGATTATTACACATATTAAATGAAACTAATTTAACCGGATTAATCGCGTATATTTAAGATTTACATTTTGGAAACCCGACGTTTCGAACACTTTACAGTAGTCCGTGGTCACGGGTAGACTGAGGTGGCATTCGTCTGTCAGTTGATATAATTATCATATCAAACTACCGCCAGCGATTTCTTAATTGCCTCGCGTACTGCCCTGGATTCCTGCAGAATGAGCTGATAGTATCTTGCCCTCTGGTATGGTGGGTTTGAGACTTCAATGATTTTATGAGTGGGTCCCAGGTGGTAGAAAGTTTCCAGCCATCCTCTCTATTGAAATTAGGATGTTTTTGTATTTCAATAGCCTCACGGATCATCCGAGGAATGAATCTATTTTCCTTAGCAAGGATTTGAGGATTATCAAACCTAATGTAGTGGCTGGGTTTATCCGCAGTATGCTCACACACAGCTGACTTCGATACATGCCCATTCTTGATATCTGAGATGTGTTCCTTCACCCTAACACCGATGCTTCTCTTTGTTTGACCAATGTATGATAAGCCACAATCACAGTCTAGTTTGTATACACCTGCACTCTGTAAAGGAATATTACTTTTTATTGGTCTCAAGAATTGGCTCACTTTCCTGTTAGGCTTGAATATGGTTTTTATTGAAGCTCTTCTTAAAATGTTGCCAATCCTGTCTGTAACCCCCTTCACATATGGTAGAAATGCAGGCTGTCTCTCTACTGTGGGTGGCTTGTTGGTATTCTGAGAACGCTGGCGGGGAACTGGCAGCTTGTTCTGACGAAGAGTATTCTTCACCTGGCGAAGCTCGTCCCCTAGGTGTTCAGCGTCACAGAGGTGGTGGGCTCTCTGAAACAAAGATTTGCCAACGGTAGATAACTGTGTAGGGTGATGGTGAGATTCACCATTGAGGTATCTATTGGTGTGCGTGGGTTTCCTATATACTGTGTGGCCTATTGTGCCATTGGGATTTCTAATGACTAAAACATCTAGAAAAGCTAGGGAATTATTTGCCTGTAATTCTACTGTAAATTTAATATTGTCATTAATAGAATTGAGGTGGTTTAAGAATATATAAATACTGTCCGTAGGTAAAATGGTGAAAGTGTCATCTACGTACCGCTTATATATCCTAGGTAGACAGGGTGCAGAGCTAAGAGCCATCTCCTCAAAGTCCTCCATGTATATATCTGCTATTACCGGGGACACAGGCGAACCCATAGCAATGCCATCTATTTGTAAATAGAATTCTTGATTGAACATAAGATATCCAGATGTGAGGCAATGTTCCAAAAGTTCAAGATATTCTATAGGCATATTGTTATCCTCTAGCTTCTTTTTGACAATCTTGATGCAGTCCTTGATGGGAATACTAGTGAACAGTGACTGGACATCAAAACTGACCATGGTTTCATTGTTAGCTAACTTAAGGTCTTTCAGTCCGCTAACAAAATGGTAAGAGTCCCTGACACAAGATGTTGTGTGGCCACGCAGTGGAGAAAGTACTTTGGCGACATGTTGAGCCAGCTTATACGTCGGCGTATCGATTTGGCTGACTATTGGTCGAAAAGGTACATCTTTTTTGTGTATTTTTGGTAACCCATACAACTTTGGAGGTTTTACACAACTAGGCACGAGAGATTTAATGTCGAGATGTAATGTTTTCGCGTGTTTTTTGATTAAATCGGATGTCTTTTTAAGTATTTTTGTTGTAGGGTCTTTATCAACAATTTTATACGTTTTTTGATCCGATAGCAATATTGACATTTTTTGTATATACTCGTCGGTGTCCAGTATAACCGTCGCGTTACCTTTATCGGCTTTGAGGACTGTTATATCCTCGTTTTTACGTAGCTTACTAAGAGCCCGAGATTCATCACGAGAAAGATTTGATTTTGGTGGTTTACTACGGCGCAGTAAAGATGATATATCTTGGCGAATAACTTCAGAATCTTCCTTCAAAATCTGGTTTTTATATAAACAGTCCTCAACGTTAGTTATTAACTACCTATCGAGGAAATAATAACTAACGTTGAGGACTGTTTATATAAAAACCAGATTTTGAAGGAAGATTCTGAAGTTATTCGCCAAGATATATCATCTTTACTGCGCCGTAGTAAACCACCAAAATCAAATCTTTCTCGTGATGAATCTCGGGCTCTTAGTAAGCTACGTAAAAACGAGGATATAACAGTCCTCAAAGCCGATAAAGGTAACGCGACGGTTATACTGGACACCGACGAGTATATACAAAAAATGTCAATATTGCTATCGGATCAAAAAACGTATAAAATTGTTGATAAAGACCCTACAACAAAAATACTTAAAAAGACATCCGATTTAATCAAAAAACACGCGAAAACATTACATCTCGACATTAAATCTCTCGTGCCTAGTTGTGTAAAACCTCCAAAGTTGTATGGGTTACCAAAAATACACAAAAAAGATGTACCTTTTCGACCAATAGTCAGCCAAATCGATACGCCGACGTATAAGCTGGCTCAACATGTCGCCAAAGTACTTTCTCCACTGCGTGGCCACACAACATCTTGTGTCAGGGACTCTTACCATTTTGTTAGCGGACTGAAAGACCTTAAGTTAGCTAACAATGAAACCATGGTCAGTTTTGATGTCCAGTCACTGTTCACTAGTATTCCCATCAAGGACTGCATCAAGATTGTCAAAAAGAAGCTAGAGGATAACAATATGCCTATAGAATATCTTGAACTTTTGGAACATTGCCTCACATCTGGATATCTTATGTTCAATCAAGAATTCTATTTACAAATAGATGGCATTGCTATGGGTTCGCCTGTGTCCCCGGTAATAGCAGATATATACATGGAGGACTTTGAGGAGATGGCTCTTAGCTCTGCACCCTGTCTACCTAGGATATATAAGCGGTACGTAGATGACACTTTCACCATTTTACCTACGGACAGTATTTATATATTCTTAAACCACCTCAATTCTATTAATGACAATATTAAATTTACAGTAGAATTACAGGCAAATAATTCCCTAGCTTTTCTAGATGTTTTAGTCATTAGAAATCCCAATGGCACAATAGGCCACACAGTATATAGGAAACCCACGCACACCAATAGATACCTCAATGGTGAATCTCACCATCACCCTACACAGTTATCTACCGTTGGCAAATCTTTGTTTCAGAGAGCCCACCACCTCTGTGACGCTGAACACCTAGGGGACGAGCTTCGCCAGGTGAAGAATACTCTTCGTCAGAACAAGCTGCCAGTTCCCCGCCAGCGTTCTCAGAATACCAACAAGCCACCCACAGTAGAGAGACAGCCTGCATTTCTACCATATGTGAAGGGGGTTACAGACAGGATTGGCAACATTTTAAGAAGAGCTTCAATAAAAACCATATTCAAGCCTAACAGGAAAGTGAGCCAATTCTTGAGACCAATAAAAAGTAATATTCCTTTACAGAGTGCAGGTGTATACAAACTAGACTGTGATTGTGGCTTATCATACATTGGTCAAACAAAGAGAAGCATCGGTGTTAGGGTGAAGGAACACATCTCAGATATCAAGAATGGGCATGTATCGAAGTCAGCTGTGTGTGAGCATACTGCGGATAAACCCAGCCACTACATTAGGTTTGATAATCCTCAAATCCTTGCTAAGGAAAATAGATTCATTCCTCGGATGATCCGTGAGGCTATTGAAATACAAAAACATCCTAATTTCAATAGAGAGGATGGCTGGAAACTTTCTACCACCTGGGACCCACTCATAAAATCATTGAAGTCTCAAACCCACCATACCAGAGGGCAAGATACTATCAGCTCATTCTGCAGGAATCCAGGGCAGTACGCGAGGCAATTAAGAAATCGCTGGCGGTAGTTTGATATGATAATTATATCAACTGACAGACGAATGCCACCTCAGTCTACCCGTGACCACGGACTACTGTAAAGTGTTCGAAACGTCGGGTTTCCAAAATGTAAATCTTAAATATACGCGATTAATCCGGTTAAATTAGTTTCATTTAATAATTTGATAGTGTTAAATTTTTGAATATGTTCTATAAATATAATGGAAGAATTATGATATAACGTTTGAAAGATCGTGAATAAATAATCCTCCCAGTTTTTAAAGGTAAGTACTTCAGCATCAGACTTTATAATATTAAAACGTCTATCGCGGAACGAAACACCTGTTTATATAGATAAAAATTATTCTATAACATCGGGGTGGTCGTGGCACAACGTCGCACTGCTACCGCGACGGTTTTAGGTTCGATTCCCACTCCCACAACGAGGGAAATATTTTGATTTCCTAGCTTTTTATATTATATTTTAGTCTCGAATGGCGAACAGAGTGTCATACCAATAAGTTGCTTCTACCTACCCTGCTTTCAACATAAAACGGCATGTTTTTATTTTTTTTCGCATTTGACAATGATTATTTATTAAATAGCGGTACCAATAAGAAAAATAAGAATATAAGATATAATCCATCCATTTAAATTAATATATAATTAAATCGAATTTACAATCACCGTGGTCTGTCCGACTGATACACGGTACCACTGTACCACGATAGTCGTGTCACCAATGTTAACAATTGACATTTATAAATTACAAACAGACAAGTAAAGACTTTCAATATTCGATTAATTAAGTTAATTAACATTAAAACGTAAAGCAGCACCAATAAAACAGATACTACCTAAATCAGGATTAAACTAATTCATTTCAAACGGTCAAACACTAAACTGTATATTGTGTAACCTAGAAATACTAAACGGCTTCATCATTTTTCAATATTTTTAAAATGGACTTACAATTCCCGATTTCCCACGTTCAAGTTTTGATACGTTTTCCAAAACACAAAAACACGCACCCTGCACGGCCAGTATAGATGATTTGTTATACGCATGCGCTGGTTATATCATATCGGTTACGCGAACCCATGAGATTTTCCTTTATCAAAAAGTACTTAACGCTGCTAAAGAAGTTTTAACTTCAAAAAACAAAAGGTACGGGCTCTGTTCTAGCAGTGATTAATATGTAATAAAATAAAATAACTCAACGCCGCACTTCGTTTACTAGAGCTAAGAAATCAAAATAGAATCGAATTGAAAACCGGAAGCTGCGGTACTGTGTCACAACGGTCACTATACGTTACTTGGATTTAGGCCATAAAATAAGGCTTTTCAGCTTAAAAACATTATATATCATTTTATCCTACGGTACGTGCGTATTCTTTAAAAGGCGATGTTTTTATTACACGAACTATCAATCTTCATAAGTGTCCTCTCAACTAGTGGTATATTCAGATAAAAAGGGTAACCAACTATTACTTAGAAGTTATAGCCAAATATATGTAGATATTTTTTTGCTTTACTCATTCTGTATTGTACATACAGAAGCGGACGGACCTACGGACGTCGTCTATGCGCTACAAGAGATATAACCTCGTCTAAAAGGGCAGTACGGCCCCTTTCTATAAAAGAAATCAAGATGATACTCATATCATGTCGAGAGATCTAATATACACGTTGTGTCTTACGTTTACCCAGGAGGAGAAAGAGTTTCTGATCGGCCAGGGTTGGGGACAAGAAACAGGCTCGAAGGTGCTGACAATTCACGAGGCTCAGGGTCTGACAGGCGCGACCATTTTAGCTAACAATTTATCTGAATATATCACTAGCAATATTTCGATACACTTACAGCTGTACTATACGCAATCAAAATATTAAAACGCGACGGGAAGCAACGACAAAACGCATTGTGTAATATGATTTAAAGATGGCTTTGAAAGATGTAGCGGTAACCTTTTCCACTATAGTTGCCATGCCCTTATCCTAGTACAAAATTCCTCACACCCAAATCAATTATTATAATAGTATTAATTGGTGTGTATATATATTCGAGCATGCATGTAGTGCGGGGGAGTGTGAGAAGATCTGATAGTATTTGTATTTTAGATTCTGTTTCCTTCTGAGTGAGTGAGTGATTATGTGTGTTATAAAAACCCGAAATGCATGATAACGCATATTGATTTGTTTCTTTTTTTTTCGAATGGACTTAATGCTGTTGACCTGGGCTGGTCTTGACAGCGTCACCGGTGGAACCCAAGAATTTAAATAAATATTATTAATATAGATGTAAAGAGACTCAAACGAGTAACGGTCGTACACTGAGTCACAATGGCTTTATGATTTAAATCAATCTGTAAATTAAGTGAAGTATTTTAAATCACTAACAAATTAAAAAAATATTATGAATACAATTGTACTTACACAAAATAATTACTACGGCACCGGCCCGTAAAGATGGGTGCAAGAATTGTAAAATTAAAAATCATCTACAGAATAAAAACTAACAGGCTTGTGATGCAGTTTTTTCAGAGTTCCCTTGAAATTGTAAAATTTGTTTTTAGGTAGACGATGTATCCCGTATATAACAGGGTAGGCCCCAGGGTATTGGGACCTTAGTGCCAAAACACTTTGGTCCCCTTCCTTTCTCCTTTGGGTTGCTTTTTGTCGTGTAGAGCAAGAAAATGAAATTATTAAATACTTGAGGCCAGTCTAAGGCTTAGGCTTAGGCTTTTTAATTTTATTGGTTGGTCACATATCAATTTTATTAGTTTTCTCCCTTATTGCTGTGTTAAGTACCCAACCTTAAAATATACAATGACTAATAATACCGCTTTGAAAATTGCCATAATAGGAACGGAGTGCCTTAATACTAGCTCCCCAAGTTCCCTCTGCCGCCTATCGGCACACAACTGTAGGTCTCTTGAAATCTAGCTAGATATAGCTATATGCTCAATACGGTGTGAAGCTCAAAAAACCGCCCAAAATACTGAACCCGAACACCGGAACCGGAAACCAACTTGACTGCTTTTTTACATTCTGCCAGTGACAGATGAAAATTAAATCTCACTCGGCCAGCGCTTATTAAAATGTGGCCGAATGCCGAAAAAATGCTCTTTGAAATTGCTATTGTAATATAAAAACCCTCGAGTGGTCTTAATGTATGAGATAGTGCGATGTGAATGTTTTAACGTGGAAATAACTCATTTTTATAAGGCTTGATAATTTTAAAGTTATATTGTATTTTTTTGGTTGAACCTATTTACGTTTTTGGATGTTTAACCAGGCTTTTAATTTGAATCTTTTATGTTTATATGAATGAAATTCTTTGATAACTAAGTGACTGAGAGACAATGCTCTATGCATTTATGTAAGTAGGTTAGGGAGTGTAGGGGATTCCGATCAATTTCACAACAACACAACCTGTTTTGTTACCAGATCGAGAACGAGAATAATTTATTTCACCGAGTGAGAATCGAACTCAGAATAGTCGTGCTTACATTCAGACATCCTAAGATATAATTTTATTTTAAAAATGACAAAGCTGTACACAGGCTGTACACAAATTCAAATCCGGGGTAATAAATAAGAAATACCTCAGTAACATCCTCCCAAACACGACGCTATAAACGTTCGAGATCGTTTCCTTTTACTTGCTCCTTACTGATCTTACTTATAAAGATTACGATTTTGTGGGATTTATCATTTACTATGGGATGATTAATTAATAGAGTTAAGAGAAAATGAGAATGAGACCGTCATGACTAATACAGCGTGAATCTGATTTTTAGAGTTCTCTTAAGGAAAAATGGAATCCTTATGAAAAGCTTGAAAAAAAGGTATTTTTACATTTATTTAAAAAAAATATGGCCGTCTACATTAGTGGTTATTTCTACATAATCAAATGATTTATAATTAATATAGTCCCTTCAGTTACCGTAGAATTTTGAAATTTGGCAGCTAGCATCTACAGATAGTACTACTCCAGGAAAAAAAAATTAAAATATACATTTGTGTTTAAATTTTAAATATAATAGCCTTAAAACGGGGACAAAATTTGTTATTACAGCCTCTAGTTGAAGTAAGGTACCAGCTGAAAGGGCTTGGTGTGCGTATTCCAATACATATTTTATAATTTTTTTATGAGGCACACGCAATTATACGGAACCCTCGGCGAGTGAGTCTCACGTGCGCTTGTCCGGTTTTTTTAAGAGAAAAAACGACGGCTGTGAGTTTGATTGACATATAGGGGAATGAATTATTTTCACTTTCTAGCCTTGGTAACAAGACAAAGTGGAGCAGGCCAATCGTGGCGCAGCGGCACAAAGTGGGACTGTATGACTGTATGTTTTTAGATTTGATTCCTATTAACGGTAAAAAATATTACCCTACACTTATCAAAGGCTAACCATAACGTTTAGTACCGTAACGTTTAGTACTCAACACGCAGTGTCTCAAATTCGAAAGAAGCGGAGAACACAGTTTTTGCACTCTGGGTAGATTGGCTATATGTGGGATACAGCGTGAAGCTCCTAAATTACGTCAGTAAGATTTTGTTGAATTTACTCGAATTTTACGTAATCAGTAAGATTTTGTTGAATTTAGTTGAAGAAATTTATTATGAGCAAAGATTTCTACATCTACTGCATATTATAAAAAAAAATCCATTTTTCTTAACTATAATAATTTTTGTCATGTCTGTCTTGATCTAACGATGATCGTAAACGAACGACGCGACGCACCTATTAAAGGGAAAATTGCGAGGAGTTCTTTTTATCGGACCGTAAGCTCCAAGTTAGCGCCTTAAGTGTTACTTTTGGACCTACTTTATGGTTCATCGTCGGGATCATTTATTTTTTTAATATAAAAGATATTGGGAAAAAAAATATTTTGTAAAGCTTTTTTGTTGGTATTTTGAATCTTTTTTGTTTATTATGTATAAAGTGAAGTTAGTGGTAAGATAGAATTGGATTGTATAAATATTAATTTAAAACTGCTTTTTTTTGGCTGGTTTCTAAGTGCATTCAAAACTATTAACGTAACGCTCTTTATAAAGGAATAATGTATTGAACAGTTCTCTCCTTATGAGAAAAGACAATTTTTTCTTCAATAAATGGACTTTTCAATATCGAAATGAAATTTTATTTAGAACCAGTCGGAGCTTTGTATGTAAATAGATTGTAACCGACTTTATATTTGATAATTCTCGTATTATTTGAAATAATCACGTTAAAAATATGTCCGTCTCCCTCTGTGGGCAAAGGGTGTGACCTGTAACCGACGTGTATGGGTTCAATCCCATTCGAGAAATGAAATCTATTTACTATAATCAATAAATTCGCTTCAGCCTACCCCGCATGCAGGTGCAGGGGAAAGAGTGAAAGCACTTCCATTTCCCACTTTCTGTACCGAATTCTGGAGGCTTGCTGTTAAGTGCAGAACTAACCCGAGTATTTGCCTAACAGCGAGAATTGAAAGTATATAAATGGTTAAAATATTCATCTCCTCGAGTGGGTACGAACGCACAACTGTTACAGTCACACTTTGGTGCCGCTCGCTCCACCGGCTCAAATTGAAATATATTTAAATTTATATTTACATCTCTTCGCTCTGGTGTCAAGGCAAAGAGCGCCGTTGAGTTCCACCACTCTATACACGCATGTCTCCAAAATTCGGCGGAAAGTGGGGAACGGAGTCTCTTAACAGCGTGAAGCTATTAGAAATATGTTTCTATTCTTTTCGTCACTCTTATACTTTTACTACAACATGATTCATCGTGAAGTGGCCGTTGACTGTTTTCACTACTTTAACAAATTACGTGACGAAGATGTTTCCAATATTATTGTTGATGTTTTTCGTACCATTTTTTTCTATTTATATCAACCGTAGATAAACACTAAAACTTCGGATGTATCAAAAGAAAATATTGATATAATTCCAAAAGATTATACAATATTTTCTTTTTGGCAAAAATCAACAAAAAAAAAAAGAATAATCCATTACATTTTTTAAGCTTCACGTTGCATTCCTACGTCAAACGCTACAATATCTGCATACCGCTTTCGCCTCTTCCACTATCATCAACCTCTTAATACATGCCCTTCGAGGATCGCTGTTCTTTACGTGACCTTACTCTCTTCTTTTGTTTATTTATTTTTAATTGATCGATCGGTTCCCACCGGTCTCTCTTACCCTCTAACAAATCCACGTACTTTTATTTTCATATATTCTGTCTAAAATGTAGAAATGGACTCTATATTTTAAGACAGTATTGGTAAACACTTTATTATGCGCGATCACGAGCCGTCCAGTCTCGGTGTCTGTCAGTCTTACCACACCTCGCCTTCGATTTTAGTTCAGGTCAATAATATATGGTGTAAATAGCTGTATAACATTAGGAAAATTCACGAAATAGTTGAAATTTTCCCAGAAACTTATTCATATTTAAAATATATTTGTTTCATTTGATAGCTACATAACATACATATATTAAGAAGAAGACTGTCAGGGCGCGGTAGGCGCGTCTTATTACAAACTCCATGGTAGTGGGTTCCGTCTCCAGTCAGGGGAAACGGTTATATTTAATGACTATATCATACCACGGCGTTATATTCCACAACTCAATGCTGGGTTTGATTAGTAATAAGTCCAATTTGATCCTATAATCAAATAAATCCAAATAAAATTTACTTAAATATACTTAAATTAAATATAATATGACGAACTTTACAAAAAAATGGGACTTTTCTCGAATTTCGTAAATATAAAATATATTCGACGCGATCTGTTTGTCATACAAATAGGATTTCTGATGTGACATATCAATTATTTTATACATGATTTTGTATATACTTTGTATGTTTCAATAGGTAGCTAAGGCAAAAGTTTCGTTGTTGGGTAAAAAATATTATTATTTTAGGGTAAAAATTATAATATTTATGGCAATCATATTTGGAATCATATTTCATCATGTCTGAATTCATTTACTCTGAATTCTGAATTGAGTGGGATAGCTTGCGACTGTAAGCGCGACGATTGTTGTTCCCCGAGTGGGGATGGACCACTTGAGTTGGTAATTATATTTAATTTATTTTCACGATCGCGCTCTGGCAGACGAAGCGCGGCGGTGAATTCCGCCACTCAACACGCCATTTGCCGCATTGGGTGGATCTTGGGAGCGGGGAATGGAGTGTCTTATCATTGTTTCCTGCGGGAAAAGCGTGACCTTGAAAAAAAAACATTTGAAGTTGAATACCGCACACAGCAGGATAGGTAGCGCCAGCCTGGTGTTAAAACACTTTACTTCCCACCTTTCGCCAACTTTGCCTCAGCAGTAGAGTGAAGAAATTAAAATATTTTATTTTCTCGAGTGAGGATCGAACCGACAACCTGTCGCGGTTACGGCCACACGTTTGTGCCCCTGCGCCACGACTGGCCTTAAACACTATAATATTGGTGGGAATAATACTTATTAATATTATTCATGTTTCCTTGTGGCATGGTGTTTTCATTAATTGTAAATTCTGAATATCTTTTTCATATTTTTAAAATTTATTTTCCCGCATTTAGCAGGGTAGGTAGAGTTAGAACGCCACTTAACTTAATGCAGTGCTTCTAAAAACTGCCGGAAAATGGGGAACGGAGTGTCATAACACAAGATTCCCTCTGCCAATATATATTTGCATATTTTTCTATTAGAGTCTATGGGTTACATGATGTAATAAAACTAGAGGAGCTGTTGTTGGGTGCATTGCTGGCGTTTAAACTGAAATTACCCAAGTCGTATATGTGGGAAAAATAAAAATAGCAAAGTAGTTATTTACAGCAGATTTTTCTGAACAACGAAAAGCTTTTAATTCTTCACAAAAAAAAAATCAGACCAATTCATATAATTACGCGTTCCCTATGCTTATTCTACTATATATGGGATACAGCGTAAAGCTAAATAAGAAAAATTGTTTTCTGGTTATGTAGATAGGTTTTTCTAGCTTCTCTCTGAAGTACTAGTGTTAAGACACTTCTTTCTGTTCGTGGAACTCTGCAAGTCGTGTGTATTCTGTCGAATTCTGCAAGCACGCTTGTGTGGAATTCGACACACTTTGCCTCCAGTGGGAATCGAACACACAACCTGTCCACGTCCTGTCTGTGTTTACAGTCACATATTTGCACCACTGCGCCTCTACTAGCCTTACAGTGATAGAATTCGGCCTGTGGCTTTATTTGTCCACTTCGGTCAAGTGGAAATACCTAGGAGTTTCATATGACTCATAACAGATTTTGAGTACATGAAGTAACTCTCTTATAGTGTAGTGAATACTTCAATATACAAGTCCATTAGCGACCCGAGTGCGACTTCTTTTCTTTTAAATATTCACCTGAATCGTAGCCTATGTAAAGTTTCATCCAAATCCCCTTATTACTATAGTTTTTATATGAAATTGAAAAGTATCTTCTACTTCTGTCTTCACAAATTTTCCCACTTATAATGTAAAAACATCTGACAAGCCCGAGTCGGGTAGGCCCACCGAGGGTTTCGTACAAAACCTGGAGGTCTCGATCTTCATCTGACTGCCCTTTCATCTGATACCTCACTTGAACTAGCAGCTTTTGTACCAAAGTTTGCACCACTTTTAAGGCTAAATTTTTTTAGGATTTCACTACAAATGCAGTTTTCAGTAGAATGTAAATGCTAGCTGCCAAATATCATAATTATAGGTCAACCGGAAGTACCCTATCAATTTTGATCCCTTTTACAGTGTCGAAATACGTGTTTTATCCTTTTAAATAAATGTAGAAATACGTTTTTTTTCTGGCAATCATCCGGGTCCGTAGATCTGAGTACATGGTTTGAATTTCAACGCTATATCTCCAAGCGTTCTTGAGATAAAGTCTCTTGACAGACAGATAGACTAACAGACTGACAATAAAGTGATCTTATAAGGGTTCCCTCCTTTTTCCTTAAAAGGTATGGAACCCTAAAAACATAAAATTTGTAAGATTTTCATGCATATTTTTTACTATATTCTTGCTGTAAAATAGTAAAAAATATATATATATTTTAGAGCACGGCAGAACCCTGTTCAATTCATCAAGTTTAATTTACTCATTTCTTTCCTTTTTTCCGCTAAATTAGTAATGAAGCCATGTCAGTCTCCACGAAGTAGGGTCACCAGGCCTTTGAATTTATATTACATAAAAATATATTATTTGAACTGAAAATAACGTGAAAAATTAAACTATATTTTTTTTTTAAATTAAAATTGTTTAAAGTAGAGTGCTAATAAGTCTTTATTGTGAAATTCAAATTGAAAAAATTATGACAATGTTATTATTTATGTATTTTTTTTTCAACTTCATATTGTAGTCCGCGCATAGCAGGGCAGTCAGAGAGAAGCAAATGTCAAAATATTCTCTCCACGTAAATTCAAGTCATCAGTTGATGACCGAAATGAACGCAGAATTTTTTAATAATAAGAACAACGAACTAACAAATTTCTATTAGTTTTACGTTTTCCAAAAATATTCAGAAAATATAATCCATAGTCCTACAAGTATCCCAAAACCAGCCGTACAATCAAATCAAATGAGATCTCATTAAAACGCGTCGGTATTGAGTGTACGTGACTAATTTGTTACCGTGAAGCCTTTGAAAGTTTTATTATGGCTGACATAAAGGATATTTGAGTACGAAATTTTATAAAGTAATTTCGTTGGCTTCGTATTAATTGTTTTAATATTATATAGATGTGCTTATCTAACAAAAATAGGCAAAAATAGGCAAGAGTTCTGAGGGGGGCGCCCTTTGCACCGGTCTCCTCCTCGCAAGCTGCTCTGTGCTTTTTTGAAATTATTGTATGTCTATTTATTTCTATTTTATCTACATATATCTATCTATATTTATATTATAAAGAGAGTATAAGCAATATATTGTATATAGCGTATCTGAAAAGTTTGGTTGGGTGCGCTAACCTCAGGAACTACTGGTTCGAATTTAAATTTTTTTCCTAGTTCCTAGATAACTCAGCATATCCGCTTCCCACCTCTAATGTAGACATTCTTCTATGCACTACTTTATATTGAAAGTGAAACGAATGGAAATTGATAACGACGCTCGATGACGAAAATTGAAACTATTGAATTGTATTGAAGAACATCTCGCAGAGTAAAAGTTCACGTTGAGTTATTGAATATCTTTTACAATATTTCTGAAGTAAAGAGTTATTTCTTGACATTTTTAGATGCCTTTATGGATACCGTATTTTACAGTTTCCTTTTTTTGTTTCGATTGATTAAAAAACCGCGTTGTATTTTGTCTTAATTTTGTATTATAAAGATAGTAAAAAAAATCAATCAAAGGCTAAGCCCGACGTTGATCTGCCCGGCGTTGTTCTGCCATTCAACACTCAATGCCTCCAGAATTCGGCAGAAAGTGGGGAACGGAGTGTCTTAACACAAGGTTCCCTCTGCCTACCCTGCTGTGTGCGGGATACAGCGTGAAGCTAATTTTTATTTTATACATCAAAAGGGAGTAAAACTTTTTTTTTTTTTTTTTATTATTTTATTTCTTAACACTACAGACACTTGGTCCGTACACTTTTTAAATTTATTATTATATCTAATATCCTTATCATATATATTAATTACATTGTCGTTTACATACAATCAATATCTATAATAAGCAAATTATATTTTTATCTTTACATTATTTTACAAAATTTTACTTAGATCTAAGGAGGAGTAAAACTTATAAACGTTAACAATTATATTTGTTTTATTTAATATAACTAAAAGAAAACAAAAAAAAAATAGGTTTGATTTTGAATTTTCAAATAAATTAATAAGTTAATATCGTACAATAAAATTGTTAATTTTATATTAAAAATAGCAACTGTTGAGTTTCTTACCAGGTTCTTCTCAGCAACAACTAATTTGTATAAAAAATATTTAAAAAGCTTATAAACAACATTTTTTAATACATTTTAATCTCGCAACGTAAATCTTAGCCAGTGTCCACCAACCATGCGTGGGTTGAATGACTCGGTTGAGAGCTGGACGGGGAGGCGTGTGCGCTCCGACGGCGACACCTCCACGTGCAGTAAGATTTGGTACAGCAGGGACTTGAGCTCGCAGAGGGCGAATCTTGAACCTGGGAGAAGGAAAATCAAATAATCATAAATATATGATGATAAACATATTTTGGGGATAATCAGCGAAACATTTGAGATAAGACCTGCGTTCAACAATCTGTTTTCCACGCTTAACCCAATATAGGATATTATTTATTAAGTAAAGATTTTTTCTACTTCATTCTCACCGTGACTTATTTGCCAGTAGATAACTACCATAACCATATCTAGAGATACAGATGTCCTACCGTGTAGGAAAGTATTAATTTTTTAACAAAATAAAACAACTTTATACAACGAACTAAAAAGTAAAAAATCATTTTAACAAGATTTTATTATTTTGAAGTCAAATCGTCGAAAGCGTTCAAATAAATGTATTTTTAAGTTTTTTTTGTTTAAATTTTTTCTAGTACTAGGTGTTAACGTTATTGATATCTATTCTTAACTGAGATACACATACAGTATGGATAAAATTAAGAAATGAAAATAATAATCCTACGTCTGTATAAACAGTAGAGGAATCTTGATAATATTTTTTTAGGTAAAAGTTTGAAATATTTTATCCTATATGCTGCTTCCTTACAAGAAGAGCAGTCGTTTTCATCTTGTATACTACATCCCTACAAGATTTTTCTATAAAATACTCACCAATACAATTTCTAGGGCCAATACCAAATGGCATGTACGCCATGGGGTTGATTTTATGTTTATTCTCTTCTGAAAACCTTTCAGGATTGAATTTGTAGGGATCTGGGAAGAAGTCCGAGTCATGGTGGAAGCACCATACTGGTATAGAAAGTATTTCACCTTGTTTCATCTATGGAGAATAAATAAAATCACTATAAACAAGCTGTAACTCGCACGTAGTGGGAATAAAAATTGCCTATAGAGTGGTGGAACTCAATAAAATAAAACAAGTTGCGGTGTTTTATTTTGTTACTAGTGCTCCCGATAGATAATACTTAGGCATTACAATATTTTTTAGCTTCATGGTGTGTACCACATATAGCAGGGTACGCAGAGGGAACCTTGTGAGTGTCACTCACGATTCCCAAACTGAGTCCAATATAAGAGACATTGCGTTGTAAAAATATTTACTTACAATAAAGTCCTTAGTGGCTTTGCTGTTTGGTTTCCCCATGTTGTAATCTTTGAGACATTGTCTGTCCAAGGCCAATATTGGCGGCCAAAGTCTTAGAACCTCTGAAAAACAACTTCCATATTTAAAAATATCTTTATAAAAGATAAAAAAGTTTGAACGTAGCTGGATTGGAACCCAAATAAGCGTATAAGAATTTCGTATTTAGAAGAAGGCTTAGTAGCTTTCTTCTAGTTCTTAACAATCTACTGTTCTGACCACTAGGTCAGAGTGCTTGGACGGTCTTGAATGGACGACTTCCAAATAGCGCGGGTTTAAGTCAGAATGTTAAAATTTATGTACATTTTTTCAAATAATTTTTCTATTCTTAAAATGATAACTTACCTGATGCTACCATATCCATGTAAGTCATGTTTTGTATAGAATCGAAGCTTAGTTTTCCCCCATTCTTAACATGCTCCTCTCTAATTTCCTTAACTAGTCTATCCTGTACTTCAGGATGTACGGCCAGTTCGTGTAATGCGAAAGACATCGCAATAGATATTGTTTCGAAGCCAGCGATGAAGAACAATACTGCTTGAGCTGTTAAGTCGATGTCGGACCAAACTAAAAAGGAAAATGAATATTTATTTGTTTTGTTTGTACAAACGGAGAGACAGACAAACAGACAGCAACTTTAAAAACAATTTTGAATAAATAAAATTATATATTTTAATTATGTCGTTTCAAACTTACAATTCCTTTTATTAGTTATATTGTACATATTATATTATATTACATGTAGTATTTATTGGTATAAGAATATGTATGTTTATTGGTATTTAGTTATAAATATATGTAGTTGTATGTAATTGTATATATATATGTGTGTATTGTGTATGAGTTTATGTATTTTTGTATATATCATAAGTATTATATATTATATGTTTACTTAGTATTATCTTCTTTTTGTTATGTGCACTTAACGTTATTCCACTCTTCTGTTTTTATATTTTATGTCCTTTGTTTTGGAAGGTTGCCTGTAAGAGATTGCTTGAAGCAATAAGGCCGCCTTTGCATACTTGTTTGTATTTATTTCTTTTATGTGTGTGTGTGTTTTTTTTTGTGTGCAATAAAGTATAAACTAAACTAAACTAAACTAATTTTAATGCATACGTACGTCTGCTTATAGATTTCTTTCCGACGTCCGATTCTTCAACGGTAGCGAACCCAGTGTCCTGGATGACATCGTTTTCTGCTTTCTCTTCATGAGCGAGACGTCCTGTTAACAAAATATTATTAAAGCATTTTGCAATAAGATATTTGTAGTGTAAATGAATAAGTTAAGCTTTATGTTTTGTAGGGTTGTATATTTGACCCTTAATCGTCGTAATATCGGGGTAGTATTAAATTCTCCCTTTTATGTTAGATTCTGCTATATCAGGCTCAATGTGACTAGAATGGCTTGAAAATTTAGAACAGAGTGATATACAGTTAGTTAGTCTAATCCTTGAATTATAAAACAAATGTTTGTTTTGTCTTTAGTTCACGCTGTATCCTGCACATAGCAAGGACCTACCCTGCTACATGCAGGATACAGCCAAGTTTTAAGACACTCTGTTCCCCACTTTCCACCTAGCTTTCGAAATATTGTATTTTGAGTTGAATTGTATGTGGAGTGGAAGGAATAAGTACAGGATGATAGGATAGTAATACCTTTCTTGGCTTCCATAAGAAGATGAATCATGTCGGGTCTGATGATGTTCTTCATTTCTCTGTTCTTCATTGTACTAGTTACGAGTTCGATGAAGAAATCTTTTGTACGGCTCGTGAATAAAGAGATTTTAAAATACTGTAAAGAATTTTGCCTTTTTGTTTTCGTAGTAAATTAATATTAATATTTTTTAAATATCCCTAATTAATTAACTATTTAATTTAAAAAATAAAAATAAAAAATGAATAGACATAGCACAGATAAATATACTAAAATTTTAAGAGGGCTTAATTCTATACATTGAATATGTCTCAAGGATTGTGGTGGGCGGGCCGTAAGGGTTCTGAAACCATTGTTTTTTATGCTAACAGAAAATGCTTGCCTAGAACTAATAACTATATAACAAAAATATTTCATCAAAATTGGTCCAGTTATTTTCGCGTGAATCCAGAACAATACATGTTTGTTTTCCGTTACTTGTATAAAGATTTGATTAGAAAAGACAGGCTCGTCAATAACTAAAAGAAACTTACCTTAGCAAGACCTGGACATGCAGAAACAAAGAAGAAGAACAACATTTGACGTAACTTGAATTCAGATGCCAATTTTCCCATCTTGTAGAACTGGTTCTCCTCGTCCGTATGAGAGTCCACTTTGAGACCGAAAGCGCAAGACGCGATGACGTCATTGGTGTAGCGCGATGTTAGATCTTTACAATCTACATCGGTGTATCCAGCTAAAAATAAAAACAATATTGTTAATCTTCATTATTTATATAATTTATTAGATAAGATAAGAAGTCCCACTTTTTGATGCTAGTGATATGTCTATTATTTTTGCACTTACTCTTAGATTCGCTGATCTTCTTCTTTAGAGCTCTGATCATCTGATCGCCAACTTCCTCCATGAAGGGTATCATCAGCTTTATCTTGGAGCTCGTGAACGCTGGACTTAGAGTTGACCTCATATCCTTCCATTCTTCACCTGAGTATTATTAGCAAATACTGATAAGATAAAGTTTTAAATTAATTAATGTTTCGTTTTTAGTTAAATTTTACATTTAAATGTAAAATTAATGGTTTTTAGATAGGACTTTCATGACATTTCTATTTTGGTATATAATTAGATAACACTTATTGTAACTATTATATAATTATAAACAAAAATAGAAGAACAGGATATATACATGGAAACATACATATATACAACTAGCTTGAAGTATACTGTTTATTCAAGTTTATTTACGAAAAATCCGGCGAAGCACAAGTCGGACTCACCCATAAAGGGGTCCGTATCAATTTCAAGTAAATGTACGGGAAATAAGGACGAGCGCGAGTCGGGTTCGCCCACCGAAGCTTCCGTAAAAAATTGAAGCTCTTTTCTGAAATTCAGGCTTAGCTTAGCTACAGCCCATCTAATACCTCACTGGAACTAGAGGCTTTAATACCAAATTTTACCCCGTTTTAAAGGCTATTGTTTTTAGGGCTTAACAAAAAATGTATAGTTTTCAGTTTGTTTTTCCTGTACTATCTGTAGAGGCCAAATAACAAATTCATAATTGTAGGTCAACCGGAAGTAATATGAATGTTGATTTTCTTAATAGTATCGAAATATGGGATTTTTGCGATGGTGATGGAAATGTAAAAATATTTTTTTTAGAAATATTTTTCTTAAAAGATGCGGAATCATAAAAACGGAACCCTTATTGAATTACTTTGTTGCACGTTTGTCCGTATCGTTCGTACGTACGTTCGTGGGACAGAGGCAGACAAACGGATGGACGAAAGTCTTAGTAATAGGGCCTCGTTTTCCCTTTTAGGCATGGAACCCTAAAAAGTTATATTATGTTCAAATCATATTACTCGCACCTTTAAGAGCAAACAAATTCCTAGAAAAAAGTGGCTCTACTTTATCATCTGCAAATGCTCTGTGATCTATGAAATATTCGAAATCCTTAATCGTAATTTTCTTTACTAGCTCAATGTCACGTATCGTTACTGTAGGTCTGATAAACTCATAGCTGCCTACAAATCTGGGGACAAAATTGAAAGTTTAAGAACAGAAATATATTTTTTTACTTATTTATACATTTTTTTGCTTTTGATACAATGATCAAATGAGTTCAATCGAAAGTTAAAGCAGAAGCTTAAACAAATAGTAAGCAAAAAATAAGTACGAGTGAGAGTGTAAGTCGCGCATGAATGGTTTTGTACTATTCCTTCTATAATAACTTTACATGAGAACGTATTTATATGTATGTATTTATTAACGTTATATGAGTACCTCCTTAAATATTTATTTTATTCTGTTTTTTAGTATTTGTTGTTAAAGCAGCAGCAGAAATAGATCATCTCTAATAATTTCAATTGGTTCAATTGTTAAAACACCTGGTTCTCGTTTCATCCATTGGGTGACATAACTCTAAAAACGTGTACCCCGTTCCTCATTTTAGCAGATTTTTCGAAACATTGCATATGGAGTGGTGGACCTCAATTCTTCCAAAGGAGAGCAATATAAATTAATAAAAATACCATTACCCCGAGAGTGAATAGAACCATAAACTAAACTTTGACACATATGATAAAACTAACCTTTCATTTTTGAAGGTATGATACAATCTGTCTAAGTGATCATAAAAATGCCTTTGCCTGAGTAAAATACCCGCCATGTTGCCGATGAAGGGCACTGCCCTGAAATGCATCACTCCACTATCGCTGAACCTGGAGTACACCTTGTTAAAATACAGTACTATGACTGCTATCAGTACTGACGTCCATATTAGGAATATCATCTGGAAAAGAAAATGGGCTATAATTGAGGTCGTCAGGACATAAGCGGGTGAATGTGAACTCGATAATAGTGGTTTGTATTCCTAGTCGGAAGAATTAAATATTTGATGACTTCCATTACTCAACACGCAATGCCTAAAGAATTCGGCGCAAAATGCGGATAGGACGTGTCTTAAAACAAGTTTCCTAGCAGTAGATTCCCTCTGCCTGCCTTGCTTTGTGTAGGATACAATGTGAATTATTTTAGTTATTTATCACTGTCAATAGTTTCTATGTAATCCCATGTAGTTACGGTCTAAGTTACTTCAGGTATCTAGTATGTTCTAAAAGTTAGTATTGTATATTATTTCATATGAACCCACTGCGTAGAAAAACCGAGTGAAGAACAGGATATACTTAGAATACACCTCTGCTTTTATCAGATATCGTGAAGTGATTGAATATTGTATTGTTTATTTCACTAATGAAATGTAAATAGTTTGTTATCTTTATCTTTATCTATTATGGTTGGTTGTTATTTTTAACTTAACTTCAAGCTGTAGAGGCATGCTAAGAATCTCCGTCACACACCATCCGATTTTCGAGACATGCATGTGTGACGGAACTCAACGCTGCGTTTCGTCTTGATATTAGAGCGAGGAAGTGAGAATAATACAATTGCCCGAGTGGGAATCAAACCCAATATTAATTTTAAATTTAATTTTTTGTATTTGTTTGTGTCATCGTAGCTTCCAAACAGAACCGACCAATGATGATCAATTTCAATGCGATTTTTTTTATTCGAAAGATAATTTAACGAATTTCGAATATGCATAAAATTAGGTATAGACGCGTAAACTTAAAGATCAGGTAATAATATAGAAATATCCTAACTTGATGCTGCAGCCAGAATTATCAGCAACAAAACGTTGAAAATATTTTTATTATTGTAAACAACAAAATTTCAAGTTAATTACAAAGCTCAGTTATAAGCTTATTTTTAATAAAATCAGATTAGACGCTTAAGCAATAGAAATATTTTGCTAAAATGAGGTAGTCTATTTTAGATAAAGTTGGGTTTTTTTGTTTGTTTGGTTTTTAAAAAATTTACTATTTCCTTAAAGTGAATATTAGGTCATAGCCATAGCCATTGCAGTCAAACGCTGTATTATTATGCGACGACGGCGTTCATTTCTAATGATTTTTATTTGTCAATTAAATTTGTCCATCGTTCAGAACAACTTTCGTTATGCCGAATTTTTATCATTTCTTATAATATACCTGGATTATTTTGATTAGTGCTGTAGTTATTGTTATTTTTTTGTATATAAATTAAAAACGTTTAACACGTTGTACACTAAAGCGTCACAATAGATTATTTTCATTGTCTTGCTTTGACTGCAAGACAAAGCGCGACGTTGAGCTCCGCCACACAAAACATAAATAAAAAATCTTATCAATGTCTCCAAAATCTTACCTTCTATGATTACTTCACTCACGACGACTAAACAAGTTTTAATAAAGTTATTAAGAAACGACAGTCTAAATATGTACATATTACACGTGCTCTCAGCGTGAAGTACTTTGCGTAATGTCGATATTTATATATTCAATTATCACCGTATGCAGTTTCAAATGCAAATAATGATCTTAACTCTTAAGTTTTATTTTAACTTTATTTGTAAAATTAAGTAATATAAATAGGTATTTTTTTCATTTTTAAGTAATATAAAATAGTTGAAACTGTTTTAATTCATTAACTATATACTTACCAATAATAATATGCAAAAAAATATTATTTGTCTACGATTTGATGATATTTTGAAATAATCTTACTTTTGTGCGAGCGGGTGAAACGGCAGAATTGAATTGATTCATTTTCAAAAAACGATAAGAGAGTACTTTCTGACCAACAATCTCATTCTTTCGATATTACTATTTTCAACAGTTTTCTGTACTTTACGTTTCATATACACTAAGACATTTTGTCGCTTGAACAGATATATCTTTCTTGCTTTGACCGATTCAAATATTTACCTTTCCTCTTAAAATACAGAATTGCGCGGTTTTACGGAACAAATATTCTCATTAACTTCATTCCTGGTGATTCCTGCATAATTAGTGATGATGATAATTTAGGTTCCGAAACCAATCTCCCCTCAATGAGCTAGTCAGAAAACTAGTTCCCGAAAGTGATAACCATATTTGTCGGCGATGATATCCTCGCAAGCAGCTACGTAGTGTTTGCACTTTCTTATTATTACGAAAAATGATTGAATTTATAAATTATATACATAGGCGGTATACCACAAGCGAAGCTGCGCGTGAGTCCCTAGTAATGAAATAAAGCTATTTCCACCGCAAGACATTTTTTTTCAACGCTTTAATAATTCATGCAGTACAGGGTTAAGTATATTCAAGCAATCTGCAAATTATACATTTATATTGTTCTAGTGTCCTATATGAAATGACTGTAAGCGATGGTTATCGGTTCGATTCTTTCTCAGAAGATTAAATTGGTTTCGTTATCCTCGCTATGGTCGCAGGATAAAGCGCAGCGTTGTGTTCCGCCACTCAACCCAGAATTGTTCAAATTCGGACAGACAGCAGAGAAAGCAATGTATTACCATTGGATTGTCTCTGCATATTTTGGGGCATACAGTGAAAAACGTTATATAGGGTACAAAATAAAAAAAAATACTACTGTTATTATATACGATGATCATGGATTCAATTCTTTTCTAGGAAAAAGCTTATATTTAAATAAGTTGTAATACTCCAGTCTAGTTAGATTTAGTTTACCTACATAGATTCATTTTTTTAAAATCCTTAATCCTTCCTTCCTTCCTTCCTTTATGCATAAACAATTTTTCTCTTTAGGAGCTTTTGTTGCGCTTTCAGTCACATCTAGTGAGGAAGATTTTAATCTCCATTCGCTCAGTTCCAATACTCTAGGATCCAAACAAGTAGTAAATCTCTCACTTCTCTCCGCTTCCTCTACAAAAGGCGAAAAAAATTGTAAGGAAAATTTGCCCCAGATAGGCTAAATGTGATATAAAGTAAATAGAGCGCACTGTGGCCTTAATACTCGTTTAGCGATTACAATTTTTAATTAAGCTGCCTGTTCACACGGCAAATGAGAAAAGATGTTGTGTAGATGAATCTAGGTATTAGATATTTACGTTATTCTTTTTAAAATAATAAAATAACAGCATTTTGGTGTAGTTGTGTAAAATTGTATTTAAGGTAGTGGGTTCGGGTTCCACTTGAAATTTTAATTGCTGGTTTCTGTTCGGTTCGGTTTTTTAATTGTTGGTTTCTGAAAAATAGAAGTTGTCAGCTGATATTTTTTTAGTTTCACGCTGTATTCCGTACATAGCAGGCTACATGTGACATTTCTGTTTCTGACTTACGGTTGAATTCTAAAGGAATTGTGTGTTTTACCTTCTTAACAGACAACTGATGATCTTATAGAGGCTATGATGTGACGGCCTCAATAAACAAATAAATAAAAAAAACAGACCAGCGCGAGTGAGTCACACTTTATGCCTCTGAGCTGAGGCTGGTAAAATTAAATAAATAAAGTATTTTCATTAAATAAATTCATTTAAATAAATGAATGAGACTCATGAGGCCAGTCGTGGCGCAGGGTCATAATCGTTCAACTATAAATACGCAGCGAGGATAGGCGCGGTGGTGAGTTCCATCATTCAACACGCAATGCTTACGGAATTCGGCGAAAAGGAATATAAAGGGAGAGTCTGGTGACTAGGTTCCTAAGTTCTCTCCACCTACCCTTCTATGTGCGAGATAGAGTGTAAAAAAAAATTAATAAAACTCAATTTAATTTTTGAAGATTTTATTTTTCTGAAATTAAACATTAATAGATTGTACTATTGATTGTTTTTTGGAACTTAAAAAAAAACCAGTCTAAGTGCGAGTCGGACACGAATACCGAGAGTTCCCAACCAATTTCTTAATTGTATGTCAACTAGAAGTACAATTTTAAGAGCCAAACTTAAGTTTACACTCATTTTGTATGAAATGAACTACAAATATAAGTTTGTAATGACTTTATTTTTATGAAATATCTATAGTTTTTTAGTTTCTAGACCTTCATTTTTACTACAAATTCTCATTGATTGTCAAATTTCAGAATTGTAGATCTACAGGAAGTATGCGGTGAATTTAATATAATATGCAACACAAACGATACTTGATGATGCAAGTTTGATTTCTATACAAACGGGACAGTAGACCTGAATATTTCATATAAATTTCAGCTTCATATCTTCACATGTTCCTGGAAAAAGGGTCTTAACAGACGGACAACAAAGTACGAAAACCAGGTCTACGATCAACAAATCAAACAAACTGATCTTTATGCTCAAAACTAAAATAAAATAAAAAAATGTCTAGGACGTAAGAATTTTTCACAAATAAGAATTCAAATGTAGTCCATTTTTCGTTGTCGACGCTACGATCCTAATATATTACTATAAGATAGTATTTTTAAAATATGGGGATATTTTTTTTAAGAACACTGTCTAAATGCCCGTTTATTCTTAAAAATATAATTATAAGTTATTAATACTTTATCATTTTTTGTATGCACTTGTTATAATCACTTTGAAGTGGTGGTATTGGATAAAACTTAAATACAGTAAGATGGAGTTCTATTTTAAATTCAATAGCTACATGTAAAACTCATTTTTTATTATACACTAAGAAAAAATGTTTAATTAATTTCTGTATTTGAACATACATACTCATAATTATGTCTAATTCAACATACCACTTTGACACTTAGTGTCTAATTAAGAAATTAAATACATTATTTGTAACATAACATCACTAATACAAAGACAAATTAATAATTATTAAACATTATTTAAAACTAAATATATATATAAATATATATGTATGTTCTAGTATAAATTTGCGTTATTCGTAACATGATGTGACTGTAAAGTGGGTTCGATTCTGGCTTGAGGATATGAATTATTTAATATTTTTAATTAACCGATCTGCTAACGCCACTCAACTAACAATGCTTTAAGATTTCTGCGGAAATTGGGGAATAGAAGTGTCTTAAAGGGGCGTAATACTAGGTTCAAAATTTTAAAACTTAATATAATATTATAATTAAATAGAAAAAAAAATATAACAAATTATTATCAATACATTTCAATCTCGTATCTGAAATCTAAGCCAGTGTCCGCCACGTAAGCGTGGGTTGAATGACTCGGTGGACAGCTGGGCGGGGAGGCGTGTGCGCTCCGACGGTGACACCTCCATGTGCAATAGGATTTGGTATAGCAGGGACTTGAGCTCGCAGAGGGCGAATCTTGAACCTGGAAAAAAAATCATAAATTAAAAAATCATAAAATCTAAAAAAAATCATAAAATCTAAAAATGGTTGGAGCTTCGTCTCTATTAGGCGCAATTATAATATAAACAGGCCAATCATGACATCAGTCATAGCGCAGAGGTGCAAGCGCTGGGAGGTACAAGCATAAGATTATGAATGCGAATCCTACTCGAAGAAATGAAATTGTCAATATTTTTATATTTTGGCTTTTGCATCGACCTGGTGCTACGATACTCCTGGTACCATTTTATTTTCATTTTAAGAGTAGAGTATCAGAAGCCAACACGTTAAACAAATTAATTGAAATGATCAAGTGGCAATATTTTTTGTAAAATCAGTGAAAATCTTGTAACAAACCCTCATGCATTCATTATCCGTGACCTTCTAGCAGTGTCATCGATATTGTGTTTCTAAAATGATGTCTCCTTCTGCTTCTTACGTAAAATTTACAAATAATATATATGATGTATCAATACTATAATATTCAAATACTTACCAATACAATTTCTAGGGCCAATACCAAATGGCATATATGTCATGGAATTGATTTTATGTTTATTCTCTTCTGAAAATCTTTCAGGGTCAAATTTGTAGGGGTCTGGGAAGTACTCCGGGTCGTGATGGAAGCACCATATTGGTATGGATAGTATTTCACCTTGTTTCATCTATGGAGAATATATAAAATCACTACAAACAATATTCACGCTGTAACTCGCATATAACGGGGTAGAGAGAGAGAGAAAACAGAATAAATACACTCCATTTTCCACGTGCCGTCAAAATTTCGAGAAGTTTGTCGGTAGAAATTTGCCAGTTGATGGCGTAATTCAACGCAGCAACGCGTTTTATCTTGTTACCAGTGCTCCTAACAGTAATGCTTAAACATAATTGTATTTCATAGCTTCACGTTGCATACCAACTATAGAAGGATAGGCAGAGAGAACCTAGTAGGAATCCCCAATCCCCACACAATATCTAATTTTCAAGGCAACACGCGTGTTGTGAGTTTCTTCTGTAAAAATATTTACTTACAATAAAATCCTCCGCTGCTTCGGTGTTTGGTTTGCCCATGTTGTAATCTTTGAGACACTGTCTGTCCAAAGCCAATATCGGCGGCCAAAGTCTTAAAACCTCTGAAAAGTCAGCTTCTATATTGTGAAATATCTTTACAAAAAATAAAAAGGATTGATTGATTACATTCCAAATATGTCGTAATAATTGTATAAGAATCTTGACGTAGATAAGATAAGAAGTAGAACAGTGCCTAGTGGTCGGAGCGCTTAGCTGGTTTCCAAGAGGCGCTGGTTCAAGTCCCAAATCATGTATATGTTTTTTAATTTTTTCTTCTATTCCTAAATGTAAAAAAATATATAAAAGTATATGAACTTACCCGATGTCACCATATCCATGTAAGTCATGCTTTGTATAGCATTAAAGTTTAGTTTCCCTCCATTCTTAACATGCTGCTCCTTAATTTCCTTAACTAGTCTATCCTGTACTTCGGGATGTACGGCCAGTTCGTGTAATGCGAAAGACATCGCGATAGATATTGTTTCGAAGCCAGCCATGAAGAACAATACTGCTTGAGCTGTTAAGTCAATGTCGGACCAAACTAAAAAAAAAAAATATATTTATTTTCTTCACCTCCATGTGAAAATTCTGTTAAAATAAGATCAACTGTTCCGTAAATAAAATTAAATCATCAGAAACGCACAAATAGCAATTTTAAAATCATTTGCTTGTGTTTTAGTATCATTAAGCGTTATTTGCTTTTTTTATTGCGTTATTTAGTATCGTTGCAAGCAACTTCATGTGATTACAAAAAAATATTTTATTAAATCACAGATAGACATTTCAATTTTATTTATACGTATAGATGAAAAATAACCATATATATTTATTTATATAACTTTGCCAAAAATTACAACAGTTTCGAATAAATGCGTACCTCTGCTAATAGATTTTTTGCCGATATCCGATTCTTCTACGGTAGCGAATCCAGTGTCCTGGATGACATCGTTTCCTGCTTTTGCTTCATGAGCGAGACGTCCTAAATATTATGATAGTATTTGTTAATTAATATTTATAGTGTTCATTAATAAATATTTAATTTTATGTTTGGTGTGGTAGTGGATCCGATCAAAAATGGGGTAATGATTATATTTATATAATTTAACTTTTTCCTTTTCCCTCCGTGTTGGATTCTGCTAACGTAACAAAAATGGCTAGAAAATTCTAAACAGATTAATATAGTACATCCAGATAATATAGTGTTACATCCAGATAGCCTGCTCCTTGAACTATAAAAAATTGTTTATTCTGGTTTTGCGCATATAGCAGGATAGGCAGGATGACCCCATTGTAAAGACACTCTATTTCCGACATTCCACCTAATTTTAGAAATATTGCGTTGTGTCACAGAATTTAACGATTTTGAAATATGTGAAGGCCTAATATACCTTTCTTAGCTTCCATAAGAAGATGAATCATGTCAGGTCGGATTATTTTATTCATTTCTCTGTTCTTCATTGTACTTGTTACGAGCTCAATGAAGAAATCCTTTGTACGGCTCGTGAATAAAGAGATCTTTAAATACTGTAGATAATAAAATAACATATTTGTTATTTCAAATAAATAAAAAATATCCTTGACGTATTTACTCTGTCCCTGTCAGATTAGCGTTAAGGATATAAATGTAAAAAAAAGAAATGGTTAGATAGCGTTAGGTTCATCTATTGAATACAATCACTTAACATTTTACTAATTCACTTAACATTTGTGTTTGTTTTATATCGAAATCTAAATTTAAGAGAAAAAAAAATAACCTTAACAAGAACTGGACACGCAGAAAGAACTAGGAAGAACAACATTTGGCGTAACTTGAATTCGGAAGCCAATTTGCCCATCTCATAAAACTGGTTGTCCTCCTCAGTGTGAGAGTCCACTTTGAGGCCGAAAGCGCAAGACGCGATTACGTCATTGGCGTAGCGCGATGTTAGATCTTTACAGTCTACATCGATGTATCCAGCTAGAAATAATATTATTAATCTCAATGAATAATGTTGAAGCCAGTCGTGATACAGGGGCACGTGTGTCTGTAAACGCGACAAGTTGTGAGTTCGTTCGCCACACGAGGAAGTGAAGTATTTTATATTTTCATTTCTCTGGTGTACAGGCAAAGCGTGGAGTTTAGTTCCGCCAATCAACACGCAAAGATGCCTCCACAACTCTGTGGAAAATGAAACGGAGTTTCTTAACACTGGGTTCCCTCTGTCAATCTTCCAGAGTGTGGGAAACAACATAAAGTTGTATCTTAATGCCTCATCTCTATAATATAAAAAGACAGTAAAAATATTTTGTCTGTACATTTAGTAATTTTGACTGAAATGGATAGAGGGACACTTAAAAGGAATGATAGAAAACAAAAAGATTTTTTTAAATGTCTTGTCTGTCAGTCTAAATGTATGGTCACGCTAATCTCCGAAAATACTAAACCGATTTACTTAAAAGTTTCACCAATTGCTTTGTTTTAACTCCACTTAACTTAACCTCTTCTACTTATTAGATCGAGGAGATGAAATATTTACTTAAATATTATTTATATTTCCTTATATTTCAATGCCTCCGAAATTCGGCAGAAAGTGGGGAACGGAGTGTCTTTCACTACGTTCCCTCTGCCTACCCTGCAGTGTGCGGGATACAGCGTGAAGCTGTTTTTTTTTAATATAATAATTTTGATTTAAATTAATAACGAAAATTTAGTATGTCTTTGATAGCCATCTTCGGGCGCATAAACGCAGGAACGTATAGAAGCTGAAGTGTTTCCCATGACCGAAACTGGTCAGACATATATTAAAACTAATTGGAAATTATATAAAATAAAATTTCATAATGTGTCAAAATTTCTACAGTCTTACTGTCACAGTTCATGCGACACAAACGTCTCGTTTTACTCTTTGTATACGGAACCCTAAAATACAATATTAATATTAAGCGTACCTTTTAGAGCAAACAAATTCCTAGCAAAAAGTGGCTCTACTTTATTATCTGCAAATGATCTGTGATCTATGAAATTATCGAAATCTTTAATCGTAATTTTCTTTACTAGGTCATTGTCGCGTATTAGTACTGTAGGATACTACGAACTACAACTACAACTACTACTACAGGTTTTATATATATATATATATATATATATATATATATATGTGTATATATATATATATATATATATATAAAACCTCCACTAATAAGTTTTTTTTAATATCTTTCGTGTACAGACAGCGTGCAGTTATAATTTTTTCATATGTATATATCAATTATCTTAGCTGATTCATGGCAATTTGCTTATATTGCTTATATAGATATAGAAGTAGATATAACCTTAGTACAAGATCAAGATCACCGTTTGAAGTTAAGACGCAATAACCACCTATACCACAATATAGTAGTATTGCGGCCATTGTGGCTGTCAGATGCGACTGTAAACGATCCCTTCGTTGCCTTATTTCTAAAGATTTTTTTCCTTTTCATAAAATGTTTTAAGTGACATTCCATGCTAAGCAAGTAAAAATATTGAAAAACGTATAAACATTTTAACGTAGTATTTTGTTACAAATCTTGCTTGTTACCATCATTTCCGCCGCATTAAGCTTTCTCCCGCATAGGCAGAGAGAACCTAGTTTTAACATACGGTTCCTCATTTTTATGGACTTCTTTGTTCTTTCCATCAATGAACAGAAAAGCCAACAATTACCTTTAAATTAGCAACCTGCTCGACAATTATTTTTTTACTCATTCGTTCCAATAACATTACCATTTTAAAGATAATATTCATAGATTGGAATAAAGTTTTAGCTTTTTTGCGGCCATTTTGTCAAACAAAATACTTTTTTATTGACATAGCGTTTTTTTATTTATGAACAGATTTGAATAAAACACTATAACTTTGTTAAAGAACGTTTGCTAATATAATAGTGAAGATTGCATTTAAACCGATTAGATTAAGAAGAGAAGCTATTTTTGAGTTTCGTATGCACAAGCGTACGAATAAACAGAAAAAAAAAATGTTTTGTGTTCTCTCTGTATCAGTAATTTTGAAGCCATCGTGTCCCTGTGCCACGGCGTCTGAATGTTAACGATATAGTTATGGGCTCGATTCTCACTCTCGTACTCATACTTGCTTTTCTGCTGGTTACAAGATAAATCTGGGCGTTTAGCTCCACCCATCAAAATGTACGTAAATAATGCACCGTATAATAAAATATACATAAAATCTCACCTTGTACAATTTCACTCACAACGACTAAACAAATTTTAATAAAGTTTTAACTAAACGACAGTCTAAATACGTACGTATTAAACGTGCTCTCAGCGCTTAGTCCTTTGTGAAATATCTTTATTTATATATTTACTTATCATTACATCCGTATGCAGCTTGAAACGAAAATAATTATCTTAAGTATAATTAGATAATCTGTAAATTATACATTTATAGTATTCTAGTGAAGTACTTGAATATATTTGTGGCACAGTGATATAGCTCTTGATTGTAACTGCGATAGTCATAGTTTCGATTCCTGCTCAGGAGATTGAATTAGTTTCATGTTCCTCAATATTTTAGCAGGATAAAGCGCGGCGTTGAGTTCCGCCACTCCACACAGAATGTTTCATTTGAACATATAGTTTAGCTTACCACTGGATTCTCTGCATATCTGGTGGGATACAGCGTAAAACAGAAAATTGAATATTTAAAAATACATTTTACTATGTCTACGATGATGATGGGTTCAATCCTTTTCTGGGGAAATTTTTAGTTAAAAAACAAATCTCCAGTCGATCGGTAGTATCTACCCAGGAGGCGCGGGTTCGAGTCCCGCTACGTTCAAATTATTATACCTTTCCTAAATAAGTGTCTTTCTTTCTTTACTAACTAAAAAATGTAAAAAATTGTAGTACTTCTTTTACACACAGTACACTTTTCGCACAATTTTAGACATTGCACCGAACAAGAAAAAGATAATTCAGTTGTGTGAAATAATTGTGGTATTTTTTTTAGATAACGTATAGCAAAAAAAATGAATTTGAAACGTGGGCTTTGTTTCAATATTCTAGGACATATACAAGAAGCAAATCTCTCACTTCTCTCCGCTTCCCATACAAAATGTGAAAAAAATTGTAAGGAAAATTTGCCCTAGATAGGCTAAAGGTGATATAAAGTAAATAGAGCGCACTGTGGCCTTAATACTCGTTTAGCGATTACAATTTTTAATTAAGCTGCCAGTTCACACGGCAAATGAGAAAAGATGTTGTGTAGATGAATCTAGGTATTAGATATTTACGTTATTCTTTTTAAAATTAATAAAATTACATCGTTGTGGTGCAGTTGTAATGTGAAATTATATAGGTTGTGGGTTCGATTTCCACTTGGGGTAATTTCGTTTACTGAATTACTGGTTATCTGAAGAATAGAAGTTGCCAGCTTACATTTTGTTAGCTTAACTTTGTACTCAGCATATAGCACGTCGGCCAGAGGGAACCCGGGAACCTAATGTTAAGAAACTCCATTTCCATTATAACATTTTCGTTTCCGAATTCTAAAGGCATTGCGTGTTTTACCTTCTTACTAGACCGAGGATTTTGATTGGATATCGAACCCACATCTGACGACATAATACAACCCGTGTTGCAGCGATGGCCTTAGTAAACATCTAAATAAATAAATAAACAATTTGAAGCAATAATAACAGTTGTATAATATAATAGAATAATTTTATTGAAATTAAACGACATGGAATCCCATTGAGAGACGAGACCGCACGGAAAATATCTAAATGGGACGGGATGAAACTTAGCACGGCCTGTATTGTAATATAAATTATGAATTTGCCTCAAAAACCTTTAATATTTGCTAAATTACTCCCCTTCCCACTGTTTCGAGTTAATTAAAACGTCTGTTCAAATTAAAATTAACTAAGGACTAAACCCAGCGGCTTACTAAATTATAATGCTATGTTGAGCTATATAATTTCGGCGGAAAGTTCGAAATGGAGTGTCTTAACACTAGGTTCCTTTTGCTTACCATGGTGTGTGCGAGATACAGCGTGACGCAGCTTTTTTCAGTTATGTTCCTGTGTACTTTTTTATTTTTTTGGCGTGAGGTGCGTTTTATACTTTTGACGTGAAGAAAAAAAAATTCGTACTCCCAAGTCAGGGTTAAATCTGCTGCTGCTGACTTTATTAGGTTATTTCACATTTTATAGAATAGAATTGTGATTGGGGCCTTCGAGGTGCAGGGGCAGAAGCGTGCAACTCTAAAAGCGTCGTATGTGGATTCGATTTCCACTCGGCGAAATGCTATATTTAATATTTTCATTTCCTCGCTCTGGTATCTAGTCAAAGCCCGGGATTGAGTTCCGCCAATCAAGATAAATTTTATTAACGTCTTATCACTAGGTTCCCTCTACCTATCATTTTTTTTTTCTACAATTTATGATCTTGTCTATCTTGTATGTCTATGGGTAATATATAAAAAAAAATATTAAAATATATGTTTTTAAATTCAATAAAAGAAGTGAGTGAAACTCAATTTATATTCAAATAATTTATTTTTCTAAGAGAATTGTACTGTTCATTGTTTTTACTTGCAAAAGAAAAGAAACAAGTATAAGAAATGAAAAAAGTAATAGAAATGATAGAGAAAAAACGGACTTCTTTTAAATGCAGTTTACTCTTGCGAAAACAACATAGCCCTTAATGGACCCGCTCGCTCGCGGTGGAAAGTGGACTTAAAATAAGTCAAGTAGTTTTAATTTAATTTTTTAAAACAAATACTGAAACTAAAATTTACAAAGGATTACAATCAAGCAATCAAATCAACTGATTCTTATAACCAAAATTCTAATTTATCCCATTGTTCGTTGTTGACGCTACGATCTTAAAAAACATGTAAAAATCCATTTAAATTAAAAAAATACAAATTTTAAATAATGCTTCATAATATTTTTTTTTCACTTGTTATATATCTCTGAATACTATTATTGGACAAAAATAACTACTCAATTTGTGAAAAAACGAAACGTCATACAATAAACTGAGATTTATTTTTAGATTGGGCAGGTCTTTAGCTATTATTAGCTATATATTTATTATGTAAATCAGTTAAAATTATCAAAACATCTTTTCAAGTAAAAATTGTGATCTCTCGTGTTTTTTTCTGTATTTGAACATACATACTTATTTTTATGTCTAATTCAACATACCACTTTGACACTTAGTGTCTAAATAAGAAAACAAATACATTATTTGTAACATAACGTCACTAATACAAAGAAAAAATAATTATTATTAAGTAGTACTTTATTACAGAGGCTAGTCGTAGCGCAGGAGCACAAAGTGTGACTGTAAATCGACTGGTTGTGGGTTCGATCCCCACTCGAGGAGTTGAAATATTTATTTAAATTAAAATTTCCATTTCTTCGCTTTGGCTTTTCCTCTAGAAAAGCGCGGCATTGAGTTCTGCCACTCTACACGCAATGCCTCCAGAATTCGGTAACAAGTTCAGTTCCCGATTGAGGACATGAATTATTTTATATTTAAATTTAATCTCTCTAGTAACGCCACTAAACTCATAAACGGAAATTACCGCACCGCAGTATAGGCTCCCTCTGGTTATACTGCGGTCTGCTTGCACGTCTGTATTTGAAGACATAATGTAATAATTATAATTAAATAAGAAAAAAGTTAATAAATAACAAATTATCAATACATTTTAATCTCCTATCCTAAATCTAAGCCAGTGTCCACCACGTAAGCGTGGGTTGAATGATTCGGTGGAGAGCTGGGCGGGGAGGCGTGTGCGCTCCGACGGCGACACCTCCATGTACAGTAGGACTTGGTACAGCAGGGTCTTAAGCTCGCAGAGTGCGAATCTAGAACCTAGAGGAAAGGGAATTAAACGTGATGGTAAGAACAGTTATTAAGAACCGTTAAAAAATAGAATGATTTTGAGAGAAATCAGAGGAAATCTAGTGACAAGGCGCTTCAGTGGAGATGGAGTCTACTAATCTGACTTGGTATATCCTGCAAAGAAGTTGCATCTCCATAGCATTCCTCCTCTTTCGGCTAAGCACGTATTGCTGACGTTATATATATATATATATATATATATATATATATATATATATATATATATATATATATATATATATACATGCCTCTGTGAGTGATCTTGCATTTTCGTGACCTTCCTTCAGACTCATCGATATGTTCTCAAAATCAACCGAGATCTCCCATGCGTCTCTTACATAAAATATTTACATACATATCTATGTACATATACGGAATACCAACAAGACTACAAGATTTTTGAATAAGATTGTTGTGCCGTGTGATCCCGGCCTAGAATAGGATCATCCTGGTACTGGTGGTGTCGTAAGAGGCGACTACAGTACGTGTGGTAGAGTCACGTCGCCAGCAATGGCAACACGCATGGGCAGACTCGACCGGATCATTACCACCCCCGGCATTTAAAACCGGCGTGAAGTAGTGGCTTTATGCCTCTGCGTTTCGCATCAGGTAATGCCGGGCCCCGGCGCCCAACCCATCTTAAAGGCCGGCAACACACCTGTAGCTCCTCTGGTGTTGCACGGGGCCGTGGGCGGCGGTGATCACTTACCATCAGGTGACCCGCACGCTCGTTTGCCGTGTCTTTTCCATGAAAAAAAAAAGGAAGATACTTACCAATACAATTTCTAGGGCCAATACCAAAAGGCATGTACGCCATGGGATTGATTTTATGTTTGTTTTCTTCTGAAAATCTTTCAGGGTCAAATTTGTGAGGGTCTGGAAAGAACTCCGGGTCGTGATGAAAGCACCACACTGGTATGCCAATTATCTCACCTGGTTTTATCTATGGGCAATAAATTAAATCAGCAGCGTAGGCAGAGAGATCATAGTCATAAGACACTCCGTTCCTCATTTTCCGCTTAGCTTTCAAGGCATTGCGTATTGAGTGGTGCAACTCAAAAACATGTTTCATTTTGTTATTAGAGTCACATTTAGAGTCACTAACGCATAATAGAAAGTGTATCTATACTTCTTATTATTTCGTTGAGTCATGACTCAAAAATATTTGAATATAGTCAAATTTTATTTATGAACTAACAGAATGTCAACATAAAGCTATACGGATATATATATTCTTAATATGACTAAACCAATTGTGGAATTATACTCAATGTAATGCCCAATTTCAACCATTACAATATTTTATAATATCACGCTGTACATTGTGCCCCTGTACAAAGCAAACTTCTCATAGTCAGACATATTTTTGTAAATTAAAATTTACACTTTATTACACTTACACTTACACTTTATTTATTCTTTTTTTTTATTTTTAAAAATGTAAATCAAAGCTAAAGCTCAATTCTTGGTAAAATATTGAGATAGCATATTCAACGCTTTAATCACAAAATGTAAAATTCCGATCAATTCTCGGTGTGAATATAGCATCAAAATTAGAATTACGGAAATTGTATACAATTCTAGGCTAATTGTCTATAAATCAAAGGTTACTGAAACAATATTAACTTATAGTATGAAATACTATAAAGGTAAGGTAACAATATTTACTTACAATAAAGTCCCCAGTGGCTTTGTTGTTTGGTTTACCCATGTTGTAATCTTTGAGACATTGCCTGTCCAAGGCCAATATTGGCGGCCATAGTCTTAGAACCTCTGAAAAACAACTTCCATATAAGTGTATAAGACCGTACTTCGTAGCTTGATAATAAGTATTAGTGCTCAGATCGCTTGGACGGTTTCGTAGAGGCGCGGGTTCAAGTCCCGTAAAGTTCCAATTCACATACATATGTTTTCTTATTTTTTCATCTATTCTTAAGTGTATCCTTAGTTTGAAATAACACAAAAAATGTAAAATAAATAAAAAAGTATATGAACTTACCTGATGTCACCATATCCATGTAAGTCATGCTTTGTATAGCATTAAAGTTTAGTTTCCCTCCATCCTTAACATGCTGCTCCTTAATTTCCTTAACTAGTCTATCCTGTACTTCAGGATGTACGGCCAGTTCGTGTAATGCGAAAGACATCGCGATAGATACTGTTTCGAAGCCAGCCATGAAGAACAATACCACTTGGGCTGTTAGGTCAATGTCAGACCAAACTAGAAAAAGAAATTTCATAAAAATGGTTTAGCCGTTTAATTACACATTTATTTAGTAAATAATCAAATACCTTTTTATTTATTACTAGGGAGCAGCTCGAGGCTTCGCCCGCTTAAACTACTGAATTATTTAATTAAATATTTAATACACTGAATTACATTCCTAAATTATTAAAACCTTAGGGTTGAATTTTTGTAGTTCCTATAAGGATATTCAATAGTTTTGAAAAAGACCAACTTTTTTATATTTACAATAATATCGTATCTTATCAACGTAATCATAGTTGCCTCCAAAATTAGATTTTCTCATATATCTTCCATGAACTGCTGACTGTAGACAGCAATTATTTACAATTTTAATAATATATGGTTGAAAAATTTAATATAAATAATTTTGTCAAAAATTACAAACATTTTAGTAGTTTACCTCTGCTAATAGATTTCTTGCCAACTGCTGATTCTTCAACGGTAGCGAAACCAGTGTCCTGGATGACATCGTTTCTTGCTTTCTCTTCATGAGCGAGTCGCCCTGTTCATAAAATAATATATCCACTCAACACACAATGCCCCTAAGATTCAGCGAAATTTATAGAACAGAGTATTTTACATTTTTATTTAAAGAGTAAATGAATAATATATAATGACAATTTTATATAATGAGGAAGAGGGTATTAAGTTCGATTCTCAATTAGTCAAATAATTATATTTATATTATTTTAATTTTCCCCGTCTGAAAAATAGTGCAATTTTAGATCCTGCATATTGGATGCGTCTAAATTCGTGAAAGTTCAGAACAGAATGACATGTTACATGTAGTTAGCCTTCCTTAAGCTATAGGTTTTTGCTATTTGGCATCAAATTCATATTATTCTTGTATATCTCCAGTATATAATATTCGATAATAAAACACGAGGTATATACCTCGTGTTTTATCCTGATTTATATCAGGACAGCCAGATGGGCAGACAGTTCGTTCCTCACCTACTACTAACCCAACTAAAGGGACGTAAACGTCGCTTTTGAAATAATAAATTCCTCTAGTGACAATTGAATCTATAACCGTCGCGTTTATAGTTAGATGCTATGTCGCTGTACCATGACGGGATTTTGAAGTACCTTTCTTAGCTTCCATAAGAAGATGAATCATGTCGGGTCTGTAGATGTTCTTCAACTCTCTGTTCTTCATTGTATTTATTACGAGTTCGGTGAAAAATTTCTTCGTACGGCTCGCGAATAAAGATATATTTAAATACTGTAAAGAATATAGCCTTTTAATATTTTAAATTAATTTCTTTAAAAAAAATACAGACATCGATACCACTGATAGAAGTAAAAACATAACTTAGAACTTTAGTATTACATTTTCAAATTTCGTGATATTTAAATTAATATGGTTTTATTTATTTTTCAATGCATTTTTATTTATTTCACAACTTAAAAATATATAAAATATATAGTATAAGGCATATCTTAGCAATGCCAATCATTATAAAAATGGTTGTCACAGATTTTGGCGACGAGGACTATCAAATCTAATCATATAGCAGGACATATGGCTCAAACAAATATTGTCAGCATATTTGTCGGGACCGTCAAATACAAAACTAGAATATATTTAGAAGCAGGTTCATCCAATATTATGTGGTCAATAATGTATTAGATGATACTGACAAAGGTGTAGTAAAGTTTCGAAATAGACAAGAGATAGAAACAAGAAATAGAATCAAGCTATAGATGAACCGTTTGGTTATAACATTTATTTAAGGTATATAAGATTCAAAATAAAAAAATTAGTTATAAAGATTCCAAGTGACACAAGTAGTAAACTAACCTCAGCAAGACTTGGACAAACAGAAAAAACGAAGAAGAAGAGCAATTGACGTAACTTGAATTCGGAGACCACCTTGCCCATCTTATAGAATTGGTTGTCCTCATCAGTATGCGAGTCCACTTTGAAACCGAAAGCGCAAGACGCGATGACGTCATTGGCGTAACGCGTTGTTAGATCTTTACAGTCCACATCGATGTTTCCAGCTAGAAATAATATGTTTTAATATGAAAAAAAGGATGAAAAGGATAACGAAGATAGTGATATTTCGATCTCCACTTAATTTTCACGCACTTGACATTTTTTCCCGCATCTCTCTAGCTAGCTAGACTCTACGTCTCCCGCTTTCCATCCGAATGTTTTGTTATCAGAACAAGGTACAGGAAATGAATATAATTTATTCCCCCAAGTGGGTATCTAAGTCACGACCGTAAGGTTTACAATTAGATGCACATTGGCAAAAGTACTTCAGCGTACTTTCTTACCGTGTGATCCCGGTCTAGAATAGGATCATCCTGGTACTGGTGGTGTCGTAAGAGGCGACTAAAGTACGTGTGGTAGAGTCACGTCGCCAGCAATGGCAACACGCATGGGCATACTCGACCGGATCATTACCACCCCCGGCATTTAAAACCAGCGTGAAGTAGTGGCTTTATGCCACTGCTTTTCGCATCAGGTAATGCCGGGCCCCAGCGCCCTACCCATCTTAAAGACCGGCAACGCACCTGTAGCTCCTCTGGGGTTGCACGGGGTCGTGGGCGGCGGTAATCAGTTACCATCAGGTGACCCACACGCTCGTTTGCCGTGTCTTTTCTATAAAAAAAAAGCATGATGAGCATTTTGCATAATGCTCACCTCCATTATTCTCTTTCTTCCCTACTTAATTTCATTTGGAATAATTCTACTAGTGGCGCATTGGAAGTACATACATTTAATAAATAAATTGATGATCGTCTCAAAGAGTCATTTAAAAACTGTAACATAATGTCAAAGTACTTTACACAAATAATTAAAATAGTTATTAGAGTAAAAAAATAACATTAGGTTCCCTTTGCCTACTAACCGCCTCCCTTTGCCTATAAATCGATGCGGGATAAAGCGTGAAGGTATCTTTTTCTTCGCTATTTTCTCGCGACAATTATAACTTACTTTTAGATTCGTTGATCTTGTTCTTCAGAGCCCTGATCATCTGTTCGCCGACTTCTTCCATGAAGGGCACCATCAGCTTAATCTTAGAGCTCGTGAACGCCGGGCTTAGAGTTGACCTCATATCCTTCCATTCCTCGCCTGAGTATTGTTAGCGAACGGAAAATAGTTAGTGATATAATTACATACAAATATAGTAGTTTATGAACAACATTTAAATATGAAATATAACCATCATATTCAAGCTTTACATTTTACTCGACAATTTTTTAGGTACAACCTTCATTATTACTGGACTATACTAGGTTGATTTTTGGTGTGGTGTCTGGTGGTAAAAAATAGCCAAGACATATTTAGAACTTGAGTTTTATCCCGACTGAACACAGAACTCGATACCTATATTATTATAGGTATATCTCCTATTCTTTTGTCGGTGAAATCGAAAATGACGTATTACTTAATATTTTTCTTAAAATCGCTTTATTTTCCTATATTCTTTGATTTAACTATCATTATTGTTTTATCAATAAATATAATTTTTCAGATTTTTCTGTGTATATGTATAATACCTTGTCTGTCTATCCTTGGTCACAAATATCAAGTATCTAGGTCACCCAGGATGGTTTAGGTTTTTGATGAGTAAGTCAGTCAGTCACAAAAATGAGAATTTTTAAACGTTAATATTAATATATCAATAACCATTTGAGTTAAATTATTGAAATTTTAAATTCATTATAAGCTTTTAGCAAATGTGCAAAATTTTATGCTTATCGACCAATTGGTTAACGAGTCATAACAGGGCTCAAATGTTGCTTGAAATAGTTCGTGTAAAATTGTTAAATGTTTTCAGCTATTTAATTGGCTTTCTTCGTTGACGTGCGTCTTGATTCATACAAATGTCATTATTTATTAATTATTACAAGACAAGTTGTTTGCAAGAAATAATAATAATTTCAATAAAAAAAATCCCCTGGCCCGGATTTGAATCGATAATTTAATGCTTACAGTAAAATATCATAAAAATAAAATAAATAAAAATCAGCTTCACGCTGTATCCCGCACACCGCAGGGTTGGCAGAGGGAACCTTGTGTTAAGACACACCGTTCCCCACTTTCTGCCGAATTCTGGAGGCATTGCGTGTTGAGTGGCAGAACTCAACGCCGCGCTTAACCTCGACACCAGAGCGAAGAAATGGAAATATAAATTTAAGTAAATATTTCATCTCCTCGAGTGGGGATCGAACCCACAACCAGTCGGTTTTACAGTCACACTTCGTGCCGCTGCGCCACGACCGGCCTCTAAATCATAAAAAGTTAAAAAAAATAATGTTCATATTACCTTTTAAGGCAAACAGAGTTCTACCAAACAGTGGTTCTCTTTTATCGTCCGCAATTCCTCTGTGATCTATGAAGTATTCGAAATCTTTAATAGCAATTTTCTTTATAAGTTCAATGTCGCGTACTATTACCGTAGGTCTGACAAGTTCGTAGCTACCTATAAATCTGGGGACAAAATTGTTAACTTTAGAACTAAAACAAAATTTTATAAAATAACTCAGCTTCACGTTGTATCCCTCATATATCAAGGTTGGTAGAGGGAACCCAGTGTATAGACACTTCATTCCCCATTTTCCACCATAGTCTGGTTTCATCGTGTATTGAGTGGCGGATCTCAACGCTGATTTCTATCTAAACACCAGAGCTAAGGAATGAAAATATAAAGTGGAGATCAACAAGCAGTCGCGTTTATAGTCACATATTTGTGCCCTTGTGCCACGACGACCCATGACATCGGCGACGAGGCTACTCAAACACAAAAAACAACTACTACTTATTTATCTAGTATTAAGACACTATTCCTCTCTTTTACACCGTTACCAGAGCGAGGAAATGAAAATATTTAATAATTAATTTCGTAAGTGGGAATCGAACCCACAATTGTACCTTACAGTCACATCTTCTGCTACTGGGCTACGACGATCCCAAAATTTTCTTCAACGGTGTTAATGTAACATGTATGTGCACTGTTTGTTTACTTCAATAAATAAAAAAAATATATCTAATAAAAACTTACCTTTCATCCTTAAATGCATGGTACAAACTGTCTAACAGATCGCTTAAATGATTTTGACGGAATAAAATGCCAGCCATATTGCCAAATAAGGGTACAACTCTGAAATGTTTCACACCATTGTCGCTGAACCTGGAGTACACCTTGTTGAAGTACAGCACTAAGACTGCTAGTAATACTGCTGTCCATATTAGGAATATCATCTGAAAATAAAACCTTTATATTATTAGAATATTGATTGAAATTTACACTCATAAAACACTGTCCAGAGTGAGGAAAAAATTATAAAATTTTTCGTTCCCCCGAGTCGGAATTGAATCTGCCAGTGTAGCGTTTATAGTCACTGCCACTGCGCCAAGATAGCCTCAATGGTTGTACGAACATCTACCTCTAGTGGAACTCATAACCATAGTATGTTTTTATATTAAATACATAATTAACCACTGTGCCATTAAGATAATAAATAAAGGTAACGACATTAAGCCATTCAAATTTCATTAGTCAAATAAACAATAAAGAGTACTCTAGTTCAATCACTTTACGTTATCTGATAACAGCAGGATGTGTGAAATGCCTAAGTAAATCCTGTTCTACATCCGAGTGCTTCTAGGCGGTGGTTTGGTGAAAAAATGTATTGCAATATAATAAAGCGTGGAGTATAGCGTGAGTGTGTAGTGGCAATACGAGTAGATTACTTAAAAGGTGTAAAATCGTGTTTTTTTTGGGTTCCGTACCTTTTGAGGAAAAAAGGAACCCTCATAGGACTCTGTCTGTGTGTCAAGAGCCTTTATTTAGGGAACGCTTGGAGATATCGAATTTAAACGATATACTCAGATCTACGGTCCCAAGATTTCCTATAATAATAGTCTTAAAAGTTTGAATTTCTTGAAAAGCTCGAAACTTTCAATTTTTATATGGAATTCTCGGTGGGCGAGCCCAATTCGCGCTTGTTCGATTTTTTAAAACTTGATTGTAGATATACGTTGTTATATTGATTATAGATTCAGATATAAATATAGTCTAAATATAGGTTCAAGGCCACCGCTTTGAGTTATGACGCAATACCGCCTAAGTCATTATTGGGGCCGTGGGGGGGTCGCGGCACAGCGGTGTCTGGAAACGCGACGGTTGTTAGAATGGTTCGATTTGCTCTAGTGACAAGACGAAGTGTGGCGTTGAATTTCATCACTCAACACATGTATCAAGTAGTGATCGTACTTGTATGCATTGTTATCTAATCAAATCACAATAGTTTTTTTATTGTGTGAAATTTAAAGGCGTTTTATCGAACTGAGTTTAAATTTTAATTATTTTAATTTAACAGCGACTGTAAGCGTGACTGTTGCGGCCATACCTCCCACTAGGGGGAAAGAATTATTTTCGCTTCCTCGCTCTACTAGTAAGAAAAAGCGCGGCGTTGAACTCCGCCACTCAAAACATTCATTAAAAATTTGCTTTGTAAAAAAAACCTCACCTTGTATCATTAACTCACAATTTAATTAAAAAATACAACTAAAATTAATATTTAAAATAAAACAAAATACGTCAGTCTATGTACATATTACACGTGCTCTCGGCGTGAAGTTGTTCGCGGTGTATCCAATGTATCATTATCATTATATAATAATAATAATAATTAAGCCCTTTATTTCACAACCACATATTTACATTTCAATTGACGTTAGTCTTATATTAATGTTAGTATGAAATATTTGATATAAAGCTAGTGTTAGTACTGTTAGTTATCTACTTTGTGGATGTGAACCCCGGTTTGGGTGAAGGCCTCCTCCATCCTCTTCCATTCTTCTCTATTTTTTGCTGCAGTCGTCCAATTTATTCCCGCAATATCTATTATGTCATCAGCCCACCGTCTTGTTGGCCTCCCTACCTTTCTTTTTCCTATAGGACCTTTCCATTTCGTTACTTGTATGGTCCAGCGTTGATCTGAGTAGCGTGACATATGACCTGCCCATTGCCATTTAAGCTTCAGGGCATGAGATAACGCGTCCGTTAATTTAGTTCTACTTCTAATGACTTCGTTTCTTATTTTCTGTACTTTTCTTACTTTTAAAATGCTTCTTTCCATAGCTCGTTGGGTTATCTGAATTTTTCGTTTCAGTTTTTCCGTAAAAATCCACGTTTGGCTAGCGTACAATAAGCAAGGTAAAAGAGAAATGTCAAATACAGTTTTCTTCAGATGAATGGAATAATCACCTTTCAAAATTTCTTTGAGAGACCAAAACTTCTTCCATGTTATATTTATTCTCCTTTCTATTTCATCTTCATTATTTACTTTATTAAATGATACTTGTTTGCCTAAATATATATAATTTTCTACGTATTCTATGTTGCAATCTTTATTTTTAATGGGTATTTTAGCGCTATTCGTCATAATTTTTGTTTTAGTTACATTCATTTCCAATCCTACTTTATTACTTTCTTTATTTAATGTATTTAACATAATTTCTAATTGTTTTGGTCTTTCAGCTAGGAGAACAATGTCATCTGCGAATCTGAGGTGCGTTAGAAAATGACCATTAACGTAGATCCCTTGAAATTCCCAATGTATATTTTTGAACACGTTCTCCAGTACAGCAATAAACAGCTTTGATGACAATGGGTCGCCTTGTCTCACTCCTCTTTCTATATCTATCCGTTTTCCTCTCGATTCAAGTTTTATTGTACTTGTACAGTTATTGTATATACTTTTTATGATATTCAAGTACTTCGGGTGTACCCCACATATATTTAAGGCATTCCAAATGGACTGGTGGCTTATAGTATCAAAAGCTTTGCTATAATCGATAAATCCTAAGTATAGTGGCTGATCGTATTCTCTATATTTTTCGATAACTTGGTCCAGTGTTTGTATATGGTCTATTGTACTAAAGCCAGACCGAAATCCTGCTTGTTCTATTGGTTGTTTGCTGTCTATATTGTCTCTAATACGAGCTAATATTATTGATGCAAACAGTTTGTATATATTAGACATTAAACTAATTGGTCTATAATTTTTTATGTCCAACGGGTTGCCTTTTTTGTACAGGAGGATTATATCCGATGTACACCATTGTTTTGGGACAATTCCTATGTCGAGTACCATATTAAAAAACCGTGTGAAATGACTCGTTAGTATGGGAGCTCCTAGTTTTATCGCTTCATTAGTTATACCATCAGAACCTGGGCTTCTATCTGCTTTAAGTTGTATTATTTGACTATATACTTCTTGTTCTTCTATCTTTTTTATTGTCCGAATGTTATTTGCGTTGTTTGTGTGCTCATTGAGTTTGCCTTCTGTATCTCTTCTTCTGTATAAGTCTTGGTAAAATTTTGTTGCTAATTCTATAATATCACTTCTTGACTTAGTTTCTTTACTATCGTATTGCAATTTCTGAATCCAATCTTTGCCTAAGTTTAACTTTTTAAATGCTTTCTTTGTGCTCCTATATTTCTTTAAATTTTTGGTAATGACATTTTTTCTGTATCGTTTGTAGTCTGTTTTAATTGATTTACTAACTTCTTTATATATATTGCTTATTTTTTTCTTTATATTCTTATCCTTATTTTTCATATTCACTAGTTCAGATCGTCTTTTAATTAATGCTACTGTTTTATCACTGAATACCCGGTGTTGTTTTTTCGTAATGACTTTATTCTTACTTGAAAGGCTGAAAGTTATAGCTTCTTCTATTATGTCATAACAGGATTGGATATTGGTAGCCTCTATTGGGATTTTAGTGATACGATGTTGAAGCGCCGATAAAAAATGGTTTATGTCTTCTATTGATACATGACTTGTTGGTATACTCCTAAAGTTCCTTCTGCTCTTTTTTTGGCGATTTAAAGCCAACGTTGCTCTAAGTAGCCTATGGTCCGTTGCGAATTTTATGTTATTAATGACTTCATAGTTGGAAACTAATTTTGGGCAGTTTGTCATTATAAAATCGATTTCATTTCTGGTTGTATGGTTTGGAGACATCCATGTCCACCTTCTACTTAGTCTTTTTTTAAAGAAAGTATTGACAATAGATAGTTTATTTTCGTAGGCATAACTTATTAATTTTTCTCCCCTTTCATTTCGTGAACCATATCCGTAACATCCCATTATAAGATTTTCTTCCTTTTTTGGTTGTCCAATTTTTGCATTAAAGTCTCCAAGGACTAGTACTTTATCACCGGATAATTCATGAGCTGTTCTTAGATCTTTATAAAACCTTTGTATTTCAGATTCACTGGATCGATCTACGGGAGCATATGCTTGAATTATTGAAATTTTCACTTTATTAATTTCCAATTGTAGTAATGCCACTCTTTCTGATATACCAATAAAATTTACTATTGTATTTTTCATGTATTTTTTAATAAGAAAGCCTACTCCATATAAACCTTTGGTTTGTCCTATATAACAAAAAATGTAATTTTCATCTTCTTCTATTTTGCATCCTAGTCTCCTGATTTCGCAAAGACCGATAATATCACATTTTATATGTTCTAGTGCGTAAGTTAGTTCTAAATATCTCTCTGTTGTCGATAAAGATCTTACGTTATATGTGCAAATTTTAAATGTATCTTTTTGTTTTTGGTTTACATTAGTTAGCTGATTTATGGATGAAGGGTGGTGGTCTAATTTCCCACGAAGACCACTCGGCTTGGGAAATATATGGGTTGTGTCAGTTACATTGTTTGGTAGTTGTGGCTTTGCCAAAATGTTTCGGTGGCTGATGACTGTATCCTATTTATTTCTCTCTGATGTAGAAGCTCCAGACGACAATGAATTACTCCTAACCTTCATAACATCGAATGCGTTAATTCTATTGGCTTTTGACGTAGCATATTGTTTACGAGGTTGGATTGAGTTTTCTGGAGAAGTAGACTCAGTTCTTTTCCGTTTTTCCAAAAAGGAATTACCTTCTTTGATAACGAGCCTATCCTGTTTTAAAATTGCGAAATTGCCTTTACTACGTTCTTCTTTGAGCTTCGGTAATAGCTGTCTTCGTTTTATCATCACCTCTTTTGTATATTCTTCCGAAATGTATATGTCTTTCAATTTCTTCTTATTCCTTAATATTTCATTTTTTTTCCAGTTATTTACAAGTTTCATTAATATTGGTCTTGTTTTGTTGCTTTCGTTATTTTTTTTACCAATTCTGTAAATATTATTAATGTCTCTCTCTTCAATATCTATATTCAAACAAGTTTTAATCTTTTTTATTATTAATACAAATAGATCCGACGGCGATTTTTCATCTTCTTTCAGCTCATAGATAACAAGGTTATTATTTATTTTGTCATTTTCTAGGTTTGATATTTTGTTCTTTAGAATTTGGTTTTCGTGTTTTAAATTAGCGATTTCTTTGGTTAAAGGCATCAACTTTTCATCTATTTGCGACAATATATCATTTGTTTGTTTTGCCATTTCAATCCTCATTTGATCCAAAAACACTTGAAGATTTTCCATTTTTAATATTTGACTATAATTTCAAGTATAATCCGGCGAGTTGTCGCTATTTGGATTTTTTATAATCTTCACAGTTTCCAAAACACTTATTTTCCTTTTTTATTATAGTTTTTGACACAAATGGGTGATTTATACAGTGTCGTCTATTCTATTTTGCCTTATACTATTTGTTTAACAAGTGAGCCGGCACCTCGGTTATTTTGTACATAAACATTAAATATTTATAATTCTTATTGTAAATAATATTTAAAACAACTGTTCATTTTTAAAATATAAAATTAAATAAATGAAATGAAAAAGTTTTACTTGTCGCGACGTAGGATTGAACTCGGGTCAACTCGATTTGCTTGTCCTTTCATCACCATTAGACCAACTTAAACGTTAGCACTATGTTCGAATTATTGATACATATTTTAAAAGATTGTGTCAGTAAGAATATATTACAGAAGAAAGTTGATACTCGAAATTTAAAGATAACACTAGTCACTATTTTCTCCCACAACACTTTTTGTTTTCACTGCTGATTGGCGTAGTATAATATAATACTTAAAACAGTTGTATTTACAGAACGCTACCGCTGCCGCAGTAAAGTTCACACGAAATTTTTTTGTCACTTTTGGTAATTAAAACAAGGAGATAACGTTTTCACTTAATTTTTGGTGTATGCGATTAGTGCTGATTTGATAATTGGAGTCTAAGGGACACTATTTACTTTTTAAAACAATTATACACACGGAGCAAATTTTTATTACTTTCCACTTCTACCCTCCCTTTCTTTCCTAGTCTATTATTCATTATATCCATATACAATTTAAAACGTAGTCATTATCATTATATCCATATACAATTTAAAACGTAAATATATTATCTTAAAAATATTTAGATAATCTACAAATATTGTTTATTTTAGCATTCTAGTATACTATATACTTACATACTTATAGAGTCCATTATGGCATAGTAGGATAGCATCTTACTGTAAACGTGATGATTGTGGGTTTGATTGCAGTTTGAGGGAATAAATTATAATAATTTCTGCGTTCTGTAAAGATAAACCACGGCCTTGAGTTTTCCCTCTTATAGTTAGCCTTAATTAGGTTATCTAACAAGTTTTCAGTGACTTTATAGGACTTGCTGACCTTATTTAACTGGTTTCGCATTGATAAGTAAGGAGAAAGGAAGCTCTATTGCTATATTTAGGATGTAAGTCTAGTTTCACGCAAAGGCGCGAGTAATAAACATACAAATCTTTTTTCTGTAAAGTATTAGTATAAATTTAATTCCTGTTTGTAAGAATTAAACTTATAACCGTCGAGTCTAAAGTCACACTTTAATACCACTGCGTCATGAGGGCCTAGAGTAGTAGTAGTAATATATGTGTAAGTATAAATTAATTTCACTGAGTGGTAATCTAACTCACAACCATCGATCAGTTGCTATTCAACTACGCCACCATGGTTTCTCTATTGTTTTCTAGAAAAAAAAAAAAATATATTTATAACCAGATATTATTAAAATAATAATTCAACTAACTCTATTTTAATAAAGCCTTCGTTTATATAAATTTAAAATGTTACATATAAACGTGCCGACATCAACCACTCAAAGCAAATTATATTAAAATTTCAAATGGAAAATTGAGAATGAGGTGCTGTATTTTCGGCTGTAGACAAAATGTGATATCTAATATTAATAAAAAATTATATTATGTATATATTTTTGTTAACATAATATTTTTCAGTTTCTTCACATATTTATTTTTGCAAAATTACTAAATATCTAGTTTTGGACTGAAAATATATAAAAATCCAACTTTACCTTTAGGTAAGGCAAATGAAAACTTATGTTAAGACTCTCCGTTCTCCATTTTCTGTTTTGAGTGGAGAAGTCTACACCACGTTTTATTTACCAGAACGCGGAAATGTTAAAAAATCAAATATTCGATTCCCATCTCGCTTTGTCTTATTCTGGCAAGAAGAAAAATCGTAGGTTTGAGCTCTAGATTCCCGAAAATTAGGAAGTGCCTGGAAAACGAAATATCTTAAATTTAAGTTTTGCAGTTCTTCTTTCTCGTTTTCCTATCTTGCTATGAAATTTTCTTAAAATTTAAAGGTTATGCTAGTTTACCTTGAAAATAAATATAAAATTAATACATGAAGTTCATAATTAAAATATTCTATTTCACATTCAATCATAATTGAACGAGGCTAGCCAGTGCTTTGTGGTGAATATCATGAGTGCATTCATAATAATATGAAATATTGTATATTATGTAATGGCCATCGTGGCTCAGGGGTACAGGGATGTTGTTATAACGCGACGGTTGTGGGTTCGATCCCCACTCGAGGGATTTAATTATTATTTTCTTTAATTCGCTCTGGCAACCAAGGCAAAAGTTTGGGTTTGATATTATTTTCAGCTTATATCACCATGTGACGCATCGCAACGAAGTGATCTTGTAATAGTTCTGTTTCTTGTTTTAAGGTACAGATCCCTATAAAAGTAGCTCTAATATTTGATCTATTTTTCGAAATGTTACATATTAAACGGTGAGACTTAACGACAATATGACAATAATTAGGAAAAATTTAACCCACGACTATCTCCAGTCACACACTACTGCGCTAGAATAACAGACATTGAAATTAACATATTAAATTAACTTGTAACTTCGCGGTTGGATGCCTATTTTAATACCAAAATATAATATAGTGTTTCATAAATAGCGAAAGATGTCCAAATTAAAATAATTAAAACTCAAAATACAGCTTTTAATGTTAAATACATAAAATAACTAGTTATTTTGACTAAAATTCTTAATTTTATATGAAAAATGTGTTATGAAATTCCGAGCGTAATTACACGTGAAATGTTAAAAGGTTTATATTATAAAGTTATTCATGTAATGAGTAAATACTACACACTCTGTATCCCGCACTCAGTAGGATAGGCAAAGGAAACCTAGTGTTAAGACACTCCGTTCTACATTTTTAGCTTCTGGACAATTCAAATTCTGGACATTGCCTGTTGAGTTGCGGAACTCAACACCGCGCTTCGCTTCGATAGCAGAGCGATTAAAAGGAAATATAAATTTAAAAATAAATGTTTCATTTTCTCGAATGTTGATTGAACCCACAACCGGTTGGCGTTGATAGTGTTAGTTCATTCTATTAGACTGTATTTATTATGCCATTTTATGTTTGAAAGTAAACGATTGTTATATTACTATTTGACAATAGTGAAATCTTGTTTTTTCACTCTGCATAGCATATCGTGCAATTTTTTTTTAATTAAAGATTTAATTTAATTAGCTAGACCACAGATTAAGCTTCTAAATCAACGTAATATATCGTCTTTGCTGTATTTTAGATGAAATTCGCCGCCTCAACAAAAACTACAGGGTTCTCTGCGTGGATCTATAATTGTAGAATTTTTACGAAGTTAAGTTCTCAACTTTTGTTCGTTCTCAAAAAAATTTAAAAAGTGAACATTTATAATTATTCTATAAAAAAATAAGTACAAACATATATTTGTAGTTTATTTTATGCAAAATGAAAGCATACACTCAAGCCAGCAAACAAGGTTCAACTTTTATAAGTTATACTTCCCGTTGAAACAATCCTAAAATTGGCACGGAACCCTCGATGAGTGAGGCCGACTCGCTCTTAACAAATTTTCACTTAAAATTGTACCGCCTCCTGTAAGACGAACGCTCGATATTATATAAAATTCCAACTGACACAACGTATATAAATAATTATATAGAAAAAATGTGTCATTTAGAGGTTCACGTTACAAGTTTTCAAGAAAAAATATTTTATAAGACTTGAACCATTAGTCAAAGTCAATACCAATCAATGGAACCTTAATTTACAGGCAGTACGACCGCAACACTCAAATCAATTTCTATATATGTATGTATGTATGATAACACAAAGTTTGGCGTTTACTCCGTAATAAAGCAGATATTGCGAGAGATTATTATCCATCAGGTAGCAGATTTCTAAGAGTATTATAAATTATTATGTAGAAGTGATATGATTGTTTATTTTATTGATTCCCGCTGTATCACGCATATAGCGGGTAGCTAGGAAACTTAATGGAAAGACTCTTTGTTCCCCACTTTTCGCTTATTTTTCAAAATATTGAGATTTTCGAAATTCAGTGACGGAATTAAACGCCGCTTTGCATTGTTACTAGAGCGTGCAATGTAAATAATTCATTTCTTTGAGTGGTAATCGAACGCATAATATGTTATAGTAGACGTGATGATTTTGATTTCGATTCCCAAAAAAGAACTTAAATTGGTTTTATAGAATTTATATAGACAGATTCATAAATAATTTTAATTTTTCTCTTTGCCTTTTAAACTTTTAACATATAATAGATTTAATGAAATTTAAGTTGTAAATTATCAATACTTTGCGTTTGCTATGTAATATTTTCGTTTTCATTTATTAAGCAAGTATTCCACATACAGAGTTTAACAAGCGTATAGAAATGTGAGATTTTTTTTATAGGAAACAATAACCAATAGCCTGTCTAACAAAATAATTATTCTTTGTAACATCTGTGGGTGCCGTAGCTTTAGAGAAATCGTCGAAGTCTCTACAGAGTTGCGACGAATAGAAGTTGTAACAATTGTATAGAAGTACGAAGTGACTTTTGATGTAACTGACTGTCAGACTGTGAACGCCTGTAATTTCCTTTCAGAAGGATGTGAAATTTTCGTATACTCACTCTGGTAACAATATAAAGTACGGCGTTGAGTTTCGTCACTCAACACACAATTTTGAAAATTGAGCGCAATGCTGTAAACAGAGTTTTGGAGCAAGGTTCCTGATATATGCGGGATACAGCGTGAAGCTATAAATAAAATAAAAAAATAATAAACTACCATAGATTAAACAGTCAACTATTTTACTTTAAAAAATATAATATTACATTCAAAAGCAACTTAAGTAACCACAAATTAAATAATTAAATTAACCAATGATGCCCCTTCCGTTGCAACTACTAACCGCCTCGCGCCGCCTCGAAGCGGTTTCAGCTGGATATTGAATTAACACGAGACCACACTGTGGAATTTTAATGACACAGGGATTTTTCTTGCTTCAGTAATACTTTTTTTTGAGGTCGCTGACGATTAATATTTTCATTTTGTACAATGTTAATAAGGCCGCTGTAAGTTCTTTTAATTTCGTTATTTCATTGGGAAAAAAGTAATACGTAAGTAGTGTTTACACCGATTTTTTTATTAACTTTGGAAGGATTTATAACATTTATAATTACATATTTACTCTTTCATTTCACCGCAATAAAAATACTTGCGGCTTGAGAAAAAATTGGGTGGAGAACGGAGTGTCTTAACAACAACAAAAACAACAATTTTGTCTCGCATATAAGAGATATCTGGAGTTATGAAAGCAAAATATTCTTAAGATTTTAAAGAAACCGCTTTGCGTTTGGCTTTTGTAGATGTTACGTGAATCTGATTTCTGAAAAGCAAATTTATATGTCTGTTTCATTATATTTATTATTTAAGACGATTAAATAAACTAATATAACCCCAGACCATGTTTTACATAGATAATCTAATATAAATGCTTTCAAAATAGAACTTCTATTGTATAGGCCTAGGCTATTTATATTTAAATATATACGCACAATATTTAAATACAAATAACTTAGGCAAATATTTCACATTTTTTCAGGTGTTTTCAGACAATAACGTATTATCAGGTATTGCGGTCTCCGTTCTTCGCTCAGGACTGAACCTAAGACAATCAAGCCATTTATAGATCATTAAGTCGCCAACGATTCAAACGGCTGTAGTTTTTATGCGATCAAATGGGTCAAATTGATTGTGGAAAGGACCAACAAAAAGGTGAGAACAGCAGAACTCCATATGAGACCAAATCTGGGTCCTATATAAAGCCAATCGTTTCACCCTATGAGGAAACATTTCCGAGGGATGCCTCAATTGAATTGAATTGATACAAATTTATTTCGGCCCTGGTTGACATTTTCCGACTAAGACTTGCATGGCCGGAGTAAACAGCGTCCACTGCGCTATTATCTGCATAGAAATTAATTTAACATGTCATTGATATGCAGAAGAAACAGCGTAGGTAACAGCAAGTAGCTTTAGGGAAACTTGTCCGTGAGTGCTGGCGCTCAAGCAAGTTTCCGGAGTAAAAACTGTTGACAGCGATCTTGATGCTGTGCCCAGTGAGAAAGCCCGTAGGATGGAAGCTTAGCAAGGAGCGCCTCATGCCACACACGATCGTAGGCCTATATCCAGTCAGGCCCTCTCCTTTGCTTTTGATAGCCGCTACCCAGTGTTGGGTTAGGTAGACCAGAGCATCACCGGTTGAGCATCCATAGCGGAAGCCATATTGGCGGTCATTAATCATTCGGTAATCCTCCAGACAAACCAAGAGCTGGCTATTTATAATACTCTCCATCATTTTCAAGAGCAGAGTGTTGAGCGGCGAAACTCAACGCTGCGCCAACACTATAACTTATTTTAAATTTTTCATACATTTTAACGTAACAAGATCTGAAGCTAGTTTGAGCATATTCCGCTCCAATTGCATATAAGTGCTTCCAGTGATAGATTGTTCTTAAACTTCTATCTGCAGACTCGTTTTAGATTCGTTTCTGGGTAGGGTTGCTAATGTATATTTCGTATTAATACATAATTTTTGGCCAGCACCGTGGATTCGATTCCCATTCGGGGAATAACTAATATTTTCATTACTTCGCTGTGGTAATAAGTGTGTGTGCTAGATTGAGTTCCGCCTCTCAAAATGCATATCTCGAGAATCGGGCGGAGAGACAGATCTGAGTATTTTAACACTAGGTTCTCTCTGCCTACCCTACTATAAGCAGGAAACAGCATGATACTAAAAAAATATATTTTTGCTAAATTATATATAATTATATTAGCTTAAAAAATATATTAGCCCACCCTCGTTATATATAAGCCCACAAATATTGTACGCAATCTGTTATACTGTTTTCATTAAGATATACATATATGTACATATATAACAATGTAAGTTTTAAAAAAGCTCCAACCCTAGCAGCAGTATTTGACGTAACAATCCATCAATCAACTTCGTATGGAAGTTGTTTGGAATATAGTCACTTTTTAATGTATATTGTAGTTCACTTGCATAGAGCAGCTTGGTGGATTTTATATATATATATATATATATATATATATATATATATATATATATATATATATATATATATATATATATATATATATATATATATATATATATATATGTATTGTTTTAAGGCTTATTTTGAACAGTTCAGTTCCCATCGATGTACGTTTAATTTTTTTCAAACAATGGAACTGATTTTAATGCGGTTTTCGTATAAACATTTATATTGTAACATCTTTGTAAACATTTTTACAGTCTATAAGTGAAAACCGCATGAAAATCCGTTGCGTTCTAGTGTTAGGATTTTTTGTTTTCCACAAACTGCCCAATTTTCCAGACAGTGATTATTGTGATAAAATTGAAACCCGCGCTTTATCTTCTTACCAGAACGACGAAATTCATTTTCCCACACGGTAATCGAACCGATAACCGTCGCGTTACGTACGCGCGCTACGCCAGAATAGCCTCTAATTTGTATAAGTTTCGTGTATTGAGTAAAACGAAGTAAAAAATATTTTCATTTCTTTGCCATTTTTTTTTATTTTCTTACGCGGTTTTCTTATATTTATGCGGTTTTCACTAATAGACTGTAAACATTTTTACAGTATATTATTGAAAGCTGCATTAAAATCCGTTGCGTTCTAGTGTTAAGATACTTTGTTTCCCACAAACCGTCCAATTTTTCAGATATTGATTTTTGTAGTACAATTGAAAGCAGCGCTTTGTCGTCCTACCAGTACGACGAAATGTTAATAATTCATTTTCCCAAACGGTAATTGAACCCACAACCATCGCGTTACAAACGAAAGGCACGAAAGCCTCTAATTTCTAAAAGTTTCGTATATTGAGTAAAAATTAATAAAAACATTTCTTTGGCAAAATCTTTTAAAATTTTCTTACATGATTTACTTACATTCAACCTATTCATTCTCCATGTTCACGTCAATCCACTATGAATATCCCATTCGTTGGATGTAGGTTAAAACGCAAGCTTGTTACAGAAACCTACGCAATTCAACTCGTGTGTGGTACATACATAAAAGTTCATTTGCCTCGCAGCCGCCGTCTTTAAAACAAAAAAAAACCCCGGTAAGTGAAAATGTATGGGAACGTTAATTAAGTATTTTGTAAAAATAATTATGCCCTAATTTTGATATTTTTTAATTTAATTACGTTTTTTTGATTTTTTAAGCTTCATGTTTATACCTTGCGTGGATGACAGAGAAGACGGAGCGTCAAACGCTACGGCTTTAACATACCCCTTTCGCGTCGTCCACTGTCATCTATCTCTTCATACATGTCATATCTTCCGGGGGAACATCATGGATTTTTACCCGAGATCTTGACTCATGATTTTTAAAGTGTTAAGCCACACTTAGGAAAGAAAAATACTACTACACTTAAACATACGTTCAGACGTACGTGGTCAGAGCGCCTGGTCGGTTTCCAGGAGGCGCGGGTTTGAGTCCCGCTACCTTCAAATTTTTATACGTTTTCTAAATAAGTATCATAACAATACACTTTTTAGAGAAATTACGATCTCATGATTAATCCTTGATGAATCCTTAACCAAATATATAATAAAGATACAAAGCCGATTTTAGATAGTAATCTTATAAGTACTTAATTTATTTCCACAATACATATAAAAAAATATATATTTTTAAACAAAGATAACTCTTTATGGATATTAAAATAACGTAACCAAGGAGTTAAAGTTTTCATATTATAAATAATAAAATTATCTTAAACGACGGACAGACAAACAGACATATAGACTTTTTTTTTATGGAAAAGACACGGCAAACGAGCGTTCGGGTCACCTGGTAAGTGATTACCGCCGCCCACGGCCCCGTACACCAGAGGAGTTACAGGTGCGTTGCCGGTCCTTAAGGTGGGTTGGGCGCCGGGGCCCGGCATTACCTGATGCGAAACGCAGTGGCATAAAGCCACTACTTCACGCCGGTTTTAAATGCCGGGGGTGGTAATGATCCAGTCGAGTCTGCCCATGCGCGTTGCCATTGCTGACGACGTGACCCTACCACACGTACTTTAGTCGCCTCTTACGACACCACCATTACCAGGATGATCCTATTCTAAGCCGGAATCACACGGCACAAGACAGATTGTGATTATATAAGAGTTCAAATTGTATTTTGAGATGAGGAACCCTAAAAAATGGCTTGGGTACCTCCAGGTACCCGTTGAAAGGACAAAAATACTAATTAAAAATTCATTAAGATGCACTCGTATTCTTCAAATGCTCAAAATTCTTTTGTTTCTTAAAACAGGTAATTGTCTACATCGTTAGCATAAAGAGCACTTGTCTTTATTATGAGTTTTAGCTTTACGACTTTTATAAAAGCTTCTTTTAACTAGTCTAGTGGCTTAAGTGCTTGAGTAAAAAGGGGGTATTTTTCATGTATTTTCAGTGTTTTGGAGGTATATCGATTGTATTATACTCCTATTCTTACAGAAATCGGTTAATAATGTAATACAGATAGATATAGTAAAGCTAACTTGTCGCTGTCTGTTCATAGAAGATATATGAGATAAAATATAATTGAGGCGTGTCGTGGCGTGGCGCATCGTGGCGCAGCGGCACACAAACACGACGGTTGCGTGTACGATTCCCACTTGAGAGAAAGCAACATTTAATATTTTCATTTTTTTGCTCTGATGCCAAGACGTGAAGCGGGACGCATAACAAAAATATCTATTATTTTTATTATCCCTCAAATTTATTTTCATTTATTATATTATATTTTTAAATCAGTGTATACAAAAATTAGGATCTATTAAAATTAAATAAATAAAATAAAGTAGGGAACGGAGTGTCTTAACACTAGCTTCCCTCTGCCTACCCTGCTCTGTACGGGGTACAGCGTGAAGCTGATTTTTTTATTTTTCAAATCGTAAAAATAGATTGCGGGTCAATTGACGTAAAAATCATAAAAATTTCGAAATTTTTTATGATTATTATATCACTTGACCGGAAACTTATTCTTTACGATTTGTTTTTACAAGTTTGGTCTTTAACAAACAAACCAACTGTATACGGATACATTAAAGAAAGATTTCCTACTGAGTCATAATAATGTTATAACCCTTAGTATATGAATTGTAATAAAATTTCTATCAAGTACGATCAGGATGTGCCACGCCGTCATGTGGGTTTGACACCTTACAACATATTAAGGGAATACATTATGTTTTATATAATATACGAGTATAGCCAGCGTTTATTTGACGTTGTTGGTATTGGTATAAGAATTAATTATTTTACTAAAGTTGTTTATCTTAGTTATATATATTTTTAAAACTCGGTTTTTAAGAAGTCGGTGATGCTTGAGTTCTGCCACTCAAAACGCAATGCTTTAAAAATTGTGGGTAAAAAGTGGGGATCGGAAGTATCTTAATAGAGAATGTAGTGTAATAACACTACATTCCCTTTGCTTATCATTCTATGTCTAAGATATAGTATGTAGCATAAAAAAAAATGCTTTTGTGACCACTAAGGCTAAAAACGTACTGCACATTCGAAAACAAATAATTCGCAATTGAGTTGTTGAAAGACAACACGACAACACACCGATGAAGCTACTCGACTCAGAAAGTTGTAATTTAGCTTAAGTATAGGTTAGGGAGTGTAGAGGAGTAATAAAAGGAAGGATTTATCGAAATTCATATGGGAACCTAATGAATCTTTACTTACTGGCCAATTGTGTAGAGAGTGGTGAGTGGCGCTACTCAACGGCGGGCTTTGCCTTTGGAGTCATTTCGAAATGCCTTCCAGAATCAAACCCACAACCCTCGCCTTTACAGAATGTTACTGCCGCTGCGCTACAGTGGTCTTTAAAAAATAATTTGGAAAGAATTATAAAGTCTCTTAGTACATTAATTTGAAAATAATATATAGTGTAAGCATTTGTTACCTAGTGGAGTAGTGTTTGACTTTTACAAGGTTGTGGAGTCGATGCTCCAGCAGCGAAATTATGCAACTAAATGTCTCAACACTTAGTCTGCCTACCTTGTAATGCGGGGAATGCTACTACTTTTTTATTTTTATTTTTCGCCTTCAGTAAGGCAAACCGCGGTGTTAAGTTCCGCCAGCGTTCCGACGTCGATCGTCTATCTGTTTGTCACTAAATTCGAAAATTTCGTTTAAGCCAATAAATATTATTATTTTTATAAAAAATGAAACCTAATTTTGATTGCCTGAGTAAATACCAGACACAGCGGTGTAAAGTTTGCTTTATCAGCAAAGGATTCCACCATATAAATAAGTAATAATTGTAGGATATGGTATTTAAATAGAAAAGAAAATAAATATTTATAATTTTCTATATTGAAATAATCTTTGCAAGCAATTTTGAGTCAAATAAACGTGGCGCGACTACCGGCTGCGAAAGCAGTTCTGGAGGTATTGCGTGTTAAGTGGCGGTTACCTTTGTCTCATTACCATCAAATTGAAAATATTAAATAGTAGGCCACCCATTCGCGGCTTCGCCCGCATACCACTTGTAATTCTTTTATTATGCTGCATTATATACTAATATTATTTAAATAAAATTAATAAATATAATTTAAATTAATCAAGGAGGCTTGCGGCCAGTCGTAGCGGTATGAAGTGTGACTGTCAAATCGACTGGTTGTGGGTTCAATCACCACTTGAAGATATGAAATATTTATTTATATTTTCATTTCTTCGCTCTGGTGTAGAGGCAAAGTGCGGTGTTAAGCTCCGCCACTCATTACGCAATATCTCTAGAACAGTGCGGAAAGTGGGGAACGGAGTATCTTAACACTAGGTTCGCTCTGCCTGCTGTGTGTGGGATACAGCGTGAAGCTGCTTTGATTTGATTTTATTTAAATTAATCAATATAAATAATATAATAAATATAATTTATATATTCATTAATTTTGAGGAAGTTCAAGCACTAACATGGCTGCTTGCGAGGGCGGAACCGGTGGCAAGGGTGCTCCTCGCAGGACTCGTGTATATGCTTACGGCCGTAAACGAAACGTTGAATTATTTTAAATTTAAATTTTCTCAAATAAGTATACATTGAAATTACATGCTGTAAAAGCAAAAGAAAAGCTTCATAAAATTTCCTTGATGATGGAATAACTTTCGCTTTGACATGGATATTGAAACTTTCGCTCGTAAGTTTCAATATCCATGTCAAATAAAAACGGCAACATATTACAATGCAGTATTAAATTATTTAAAAAAAAACCTTATTGTGACTTATTTCTAAGAGATAGGTACAGGACGCAATGGATTTTTTTTAGAATTAATAATATAGAACATTTCTTTCAAACAATATACTGTCATATATTTTACTATTTTGGCAGCGCACGTGCTTAATTCGACGGCTTTCATTATTATTGTTATTTCGTTATTTAAGGCTAAGACTTATACCGTATATATCCTATATCACTCCTGAAGAACTTAACTTTCAGACAAAATCAAATATAAGTAAATCGGGCCAGTAGATCAAGAGATATTAGCGTTTAAACAAACAAACAAACTGTTCCGCTTTATTATATTAGTATAGATTTCAATTTCAAGAGGGGGAATCGAACCCACGCTTGTGCCCATTCGTCACGACAGATCTCGAAAAACTTGTAAATAAAATAAGCTTAACGCCATCTGCGTTAATAAGTTAATGTATTAACTTGATATATAATATTTACTTATATATGCTATGTTTTAGTTATCTGTAAATACAGAAAACAATAGTAGTATGTTGATATTGATTATTTTTTATATAGAAACTACACCAAATAAAAAAAAAATGTCATATCCAATAACAGCGTGTGTTTTTGGTACATTCAGAATAATTAGCAGTTCGCGACTCACAGTCTGCGGGTAGCGGCTAAATAAGACCGAAATCTCATTAAAATGCATACGCCATTTACAGGTGACACTTTTGTTTTTGACAGGCTTTTCTACCCACTCGAAATATATTTTTTTCGCATTCTGAACTGAGTAGCGTTAACTTAGGTTAGGTTATAATCTGAAAAAGTCCCTACTAAATTAAAATGTCGAGAAATCTGACATTAGAGCTACCCTGCATCCCCTCCTTATCCTACTTATATGGCGAATATTATTATTTTTTTAATTATTGCCTAGTTTTGTTTTGTGCATTATCTGTTAGTGTTTCAGTAACGAAAAACAATATATTCATACATATATAAATAATTTCTCTAATTTTGACCAACAGTGGTGAGCAGACTCATAATGTATATTCTATCTACATTGAATAAAGCGGTCGATGCAACAAGATTAGATAATAAAATGATTAGCTTTACTTTGTATTCAGCACACAACAATATAGGCAGAAGGAACCTAGTGTTAAGACACTCAGTGGCACACTTTCCACCGAATTTTTCGAGGGCATCGCGTATTCAGTGGCGGAACACAACGCCGGGATTTTGTCTATGTGCCAGAACGAAGAAATAAAAAAATATTGATAAATAATAAATTATTTCCTCGAGTGGGTATCGAACCGTCACAACCGTCGCGTTACATTCACACCCTTGCAACCTGCGCCATGACGGACTCGCCAAGTATTAAAAAATACTTAGCATTCACGTCAATTCGACGTACGAATTTTACACCTATTTATCTTAAACGTAGGTAAATTCTCTGCCTCTTAATTAACGTCTTATAAGCGCTATACAATTCATACTAGCGTCTACTGAATGCTCTTATAGACTTCTGCTTTTATGGTGACAGTATAATAGATTGTGGAATAGAATAGAAAGTGGTGGTAGTTCTAATATTTGTAGATCGAACTGGCCTCTTTTTTATATTCTGTAGTTTTAATGTGATTACTGATTTATTTTATATATATAAAAGGACATGTTCCTGACTGAATGCGGTAAGATGCACGCACAGCCGTAACCGTAGAAATGTGATATTTGGAGATTATTATTTTCATAATCTGGACATCCACTAAGAAGGGATTTTGAAATATTTTAACCCTAAAGGGATGAAATAGGGGTTGTAAGTTAGTAAGAATTTATAAAAATTTGTTTGACTGTTAAAAATATTTTATTGAACACGCGTTTCGTGGTTTTTTTTAGAATTCACCCCTAAGTGTGCAAATAAGCGGGCGAACTACTTACTAATATTACTGTTGTGATCTGCCCGTATACCATATGTAACATTTTTATTATGATAAATGACAAATTGATGGCGACTACGGCATCCTCCACGCGAATAGTACCATCTTGTGACCGTAAACAGAGCGTTTAATTATTTTAATTTTGCATTTTCTCTAACCAAGTTACAAACTATAAAAGCTTCATAAAATTGCCTTGATGATAGAATAACTTTCGCTTGTAAATTTCAATATCCATGTCAAAATAAAAAATGATGAAATATCAGCTTGCAATTTTCAATTATTTTTTGTTAACAAATGCCTTCTGCATATTGTGACTGATTTATAAGACATTGTGTACGTAGCGGATTTTTGTTTTAAAATAATGAATTAGAATATTTTTGTAATACATTGTACTGACATATTTTTAGCTGTTTTGCAGCGCACGCGCTTAAAGAAATTAGATGATGTTCATTATTATTGTTATTCCGTTGTTTAAGGTTAACTAACACTTATACCATAATGTGATTGATTTGATTTTATAGGTTTCTTATACGTTATTTACTTGTACCTATATTGAGGAAAATTTTTAAGACGGTTGTCGTATAGAGTATGAAGGTGTTATATTAAATTCTTTAAATTCCATTTTGGACAATAGTGTCCAAAATATTCTTTCCATAGGAAAAGTATTAAGTTGCTTTATAAAAGTAAATAAGACAAATAGTATAAGTAAATAAGTTGCTTTATTTTATTCTAAGCTAATGCAAGCGGTGGAAACCTGGTTTCGCGTTTCAGTGGCATAACTCAACGCCGCGTTTTATCTTATTACTAGAGCGTGGAATTGAAGTTAATCAACCACCTCTATTGGGAAACGAACCGTCGAATGGAATTAGAAAGTAGCGAATGGAATGATATATAATTTGGTTCTCCTTGCAAAAAGACCACGATACGATCCACGATCTTTGGTATAAACAGTCAGATATAGGAGAAATCAAAATGTACGAACAATATTAAACTACTCGTAACACTATATAACAATTTCAGAACAACTTGTTACAAACAGAGTACCAATAACCGTGTTGGAGTGAGAGGGTCACACCGTTCCTTATGTATTATTCAGCGTTCAAAGTATTCATTGCTTAGATGAAACTAAGTTGGAAATGATTTATATAATGGATTTTATTACTTAATTAAATAATACAAAGCTGTTTAATACTATTTCCTGAAAATTTCTACGGAAGTATTCGTAAATCTTTGCCCCAAGTTGGCATTTGAACCCACAACCGTCTCGTTTACATTGTTACACTTCAAAATTGGATGTATGGGGAGCCGAGTACTTTAACATTAGGTTTCCTCCGTCTATCCTGCTGTATACGGGATACAGCGTGAAGCTACAAAAGTAATCAAATAAACACTTTTATACATTCTCGATAAGTGGAATTTGTACCTATAGCTACCGCGGCATATATAAACGAGTGAATAGTAAGTTAAGAATAATAATTGCAACAAATCGAGAACAAGTCTTAGTTTTTAATAAGCGATTGTTTCATTATATTTCCTCTCCTTCCTTTAATTAACATGAAAAGCCTGAAGTTGGTCAAAGGTCTTAACAATCGAATCGATTGAAAGTCGTCTTACGAGAAAGCATCTTACTTAATTGGATGCAATGATTGTATTGAATAGTATTATTTTATTATTATTTAATACAAAAATGTGGCCATGAGGTCACAGCAGCACAGTGTTGAACTACAAACATGACGACTGTGGATTCGATTCCTAATCGGGGAAACGTATTTCAACGCTCTGGTAACAAGAAGAAGCGCGGCGTCAATTTCTGCCACTCTCAACACACAATTCTATGAAGATTCTTCAATGCGTCTTAACACAAGGCTACCTCTCCTACCTACGCTGCTTTATATGCCTTCGAGACATATAGTGAATTGCTACTGTGGTGCTGTTGGACAGCGCCTCATAGTAAAAGATGATTATGAGTTCGATCTTCACTCTGGGAAATGAATAATTTTCAGCTCAATATTATTATTAATAGTTAATAAAGCACGGCGTTGAGATCCGCTAATCAATAATAATCAACATAAATATTTATTTGGAAAACGTATAAAAATTTGAACGTAGCGGGACTCGAATCCGCGCCTCCCGGAAACCGACAAGGAGGACCTCCAGGAAGCGCGGGATCGAGTCCCACTACGTTCAAATTTTTATACGTTTTCTAAATAAGTATTTTTCGTTCCTACGTGTGGAAAAACACTTTAAAAATGTTTAAAAATAATCAACATGTGATAAAATTAAGGCGGTATTTACCACCTAGTGCTAAGATATTATATTCACATGTCACGTTAAGCCACGGCACGCTACTATTATATTCAAATATTGACATACTTAAAAAAACGTATCTTGAACAAAAAAAATCCTTTTTACTCTTGTTTATATATATAAAATAAAAAAACAAAAGGCAAAATTATAAGAATTTAATTATAGTATAACCAAAATTCGAGCTTTACAAAATTAAGCGATCGGCTTTGTAACCTTTTAAAAGGAATTTCTTTGTAAATTGAGTGACTTTAGAAAATCAACTTGGAACACCTGCCTAATGCTCACTTTGATTTTTCCTTTATTTTATATATATTTTACTTGTTTCCCGGTATTTCGCCTTGAGAAACCAGTAAAAATATTGTACCGCAACTACCGTATCGTTTCTTTTCCTTGGTTTAGTGCAAAACAAAGTAACTTACTTCTTTTCGATATACGTAAAGTTTAATAAAAAACGCATTTTTAATGAATTTCCTATGAAGTTTATGGATTATATTGATAATACATGCATTTTACAGTAGGGTAAAGCCAACAATGTCAAATAGCCTACGATCCAAGGACACCCAGATCTACGTCTCGTCTACGATCTCGTCATTTTAGCAAAGCTGAAATTTTGGGCATCATTACTCTAACATGTAATTAAAACGATATGCGTACTCATTAACTTGGAAGTGGGGCCTTTTCAAAGGAAGCGCCAACTAAAACGTACATAAAATCCACGCTCACCTACGTTAAAGTAGAAACGCTCGTATTTAAATGTGTGTTTTAAGAATAATGTAAAATATATATATTTATTATTACAAGACACTTTACAGTTGGTTAGCTCTACCGCTGAAATGACGTAGGTCTGGGTGCCCTGATATCTCAATCTAAAAGATTTATAATGTGATGTTATAAAAATATATTTTATATGTTTGAGCATCAAAATAAGAAGTGAAGGAAATGATTATTATTAATAGTATAGTTAATTCCGGCGTGGCTGAAGACAGAGTATAAGACAGAGTAATTTTCAAAAAATATTTTGAAAGTTAAGTAATGCATCTCAATTACATAATAAAATACATTTCTATCCTCATATACATTCATTTCATCGAGAGGGAATCGAACTCTAAACGTTTCATGTTCACAGTTGCTCACTTATACCCCTGTGCCGCGACTAGCTTTGACTGCGTATACCTATATATATTCATAAAATTGCCATTTTTAGAACTGAAAAAAATTGTTCCATAAGTCCATATTTCAATATAGATACAAATCTGCTGTTTCAACATTCCAAGACCCATACCTCGCGGCTCATTGCACAAGCCTTAGGTCAGGCCATGACCGGCAACCTATATTATACTTATGAATATCGTTTAGAAAGGCACGCATAGTTTGGCTATTTGTTTTCGTTTCGACTTATTTTCCTTACATTTTGAGCTGATTTAAAATAAAGAGGTTATGAGTTTGACATGTGCCTGTGCGTATACGAAGTAGTTAGGATTGGATAATAACATGAATGTAGAAAACTGAGTGTCAAAATAACACTACGTTCCCTTTATCTATATTGATATGTTGAAATAAGTGAGAAACTTCTACTTTTACTAACCAAACCTACAATCTTCATATAAAAACAGACCCACTGAATCCACTACTAATCATTAAATATTCACAATAATTGTTATTATTAAGTTAAGCTATAGTCATATAGCCAATATAGGATAGGCAGAGAAAATCCAATTTTAACATATAATGAAATTAATTCATTCCCTCAAGTGGAAATGGAACCCACAACCATTGCATCTGCTGCGTCACCAACCTCTTTTTTAAATTTTAATTTTTATTTTACGGTTAAATTTTATGATTTTATCATAAGCAAGTGAAAGCCTATAAAATTACCGGCTTTGTTAGCGGGCTTTTAGCGAGAATTTAATCCTAAATTGGGTGAGAAAAATGAATCGATGTAAGTACAAGATGGCGCTGAAACGTTATTACATTATGTATTTATTATGTATTATTTTTTCTTGAGAAATTAAATTGTTTTTATTATTATTAAAGAACGATGTTTATTAATATTTTCTAAAGGAAGAAACATTTTTAATAAGTTTTTATTAAATATGCTTGTAACTTTGTAATACATTTTTAGAAACATTTTTTTTTAAATTTATTATAATTGTATACGAATCTTGGCAGTTATGCGTAATTGAAATGATAATATAATAAAATGGTATGATGGAGCCGGTCCGATGATGCAGCCAGGAGCTTTTCAGTGAAAACCTTTTAAGTTGACCACATGAGTTTACGCTTGAGCTTACGCTTTGAATACTACTTACTATATTTTAACAACTTTGCTACTATTTCTTATTAATATTTATATTTATTTATGATATTCATATTACTATTTATATTTATTTCATACTGTATTCCGCACATAGCAAAATAGGCAGAGGGAACTTGGGAACCTGAGAACCTTATGTTAAGACACTCCGTTCTACATTGAGACACTTCCGTTCCCCACTTTCCGCTGACTTCTTGAGGCTTTGTAGGTTGAGCGGCGGAATATAACGCCTTGCTTTGTCTCGTTACCAGAGCGAATAAATGAAAATATTAAATATTTCATTCCCACAACTGAGAATCGATCCAACAACCTTCGCTTTAACAGTCGCTGTTCGCTTGTATACCTGCGCCACGACGGTTTCTGCGTCTTCATAGTTATCGGCCTCATTATCTTTATTTGTAGATTTTTATTAATTGCAAGAGAATAGAAAGTGGAGTGAAGTGAGTGAGTGAAGTGAGTCTGTAAGTTAAGTGGTGCGTGAGGAACGAAGTGTCTTAACACTAGGTTTCCTCTGCTTTCTATATATTGATCTCAATTTAATCAACATCAACACGTTGCGGCTATAACGTATTATTTATAATACAATATAGATTGAAGATATCATAAACGTATAAAGAAACAACTGTCAAATGAATCAGTATTATTTTGTGAACGAACGTATCACTCTATAACAATTTACGTTTCCAACAACATGTTATATATATCGACCGATTTATATACAATTTTTAATATAACACAAGCTGAAAAACGCAATGTATGCTGCCCATTGTGTTAATACCGTACCAGAGTTGGTCATGTAGGAAGGTTAGTGCGGGTTGAGTCGAGATAAGGCGAGGTAAATTGTGATAACAGCCAGCTGTTTATTGTGGGCTCTCGATCCCTTAGTACTGGCTCGAGGCGGTTGTCTCTACCATCATTTATGGTATGGCCTTATTCCGTGTGAATTGCTTAGTTTGTTTGTACTAATTTCAGTAGGGCTTGGATTAGTTATGTGTGGTTAGGGAAGTGAGTGTTAATATAAAATAATATTCAAATGTATTAAAAAAGGTATAATATTTCACAGTAGGAGTATTAGAGCGTTTGATTCGTGAGTTCGATTTCCACTCGGGGGTGTGCATTATCTTTTTTCTCTCGCTCTTGTAACAAGACAGCGCAGCGTTAAGTTCCACGACTAAACACAAAATTTTTCGAAGATTAGCGAGCACTTAAGTTGATATTGTATTAATAAATTAAATAATTTCAGTAACCAAGAAATAATAAAACATAAAGGATATTTTGACTTTTCGATCACCACTATTGTAGTAAGTTTCTCTTCTCATCTTGCAATATCTTGTGTCAGCAGAGTGTCTTGACACTAAACTGTTAAGCTAAAGAAATTAATTGCATACAGTAAGATCAAGGTTTGATTCCCGCTCGAGGAAACGAAATATTTAACATTTTCATTTTCTCGCTTTGTTAACGAGGGAAAGAGCGGCGTTGCCACTCAACACGCAATGACACACGCCAGAATTCAGCGGCAACTGGGAGAACGGAGTGTCTTAACACTAAATTCCCATGTCTCCTCTGCCTACCTTGCTAGGTGCGGGATAACGCGTGAAGCTAAATCTAAATAAAAAAGTATGAAAAATAGATTTAATTTTTTCGTATTTCGAAATGTCGAACCTAATTAAGTCTTGTCTGGCTTTAGGCTATGTCTAGAGCTTTGGCATGATATCTAAAAGTTAGTTAATTTATAAACAAAACAATATACGTCTATAAAATACCTACAGATTCGCCTGCGTTCACGTCTATAAATTACTCAATTCAATTAACAATATTATAGGGAATTCGACATTATTTTATTTATATTTCTTTCACTATTATTGTTTACTACGGTTTCTCCTGTTTATAAAATCAAAATAAATAAATCAGCTTCACGCTGTATCCCGCACACTGCAGCATAGGCACAGGGAATGTAGTGAAAGACACTCCGTTCCCCACTTTCTGCCGAATTCTGGAGGAATTGCGTGTTGAGTGGCAGAACTCAACGCCGCGCTCGACACCAGAGCGAAGAAATGGAAATATAAATTTAAGTAAATATTTCATCTCCTCGAGTGGGGACCGAACCCACAACCAGTCGGTTTTACAGTCACACTTCGTGCCACTGCGCCACGACTGGCCTCTTTGTTATGATATATGATTTCTTATTTAATACTAGTAACCCGTCTGTGACTTCTATACTAATCTCAATTATTATCGTGCTCTAACAACATCATTTTATACTATTTCGCACTATACATACATTGGGAAAAGCTTCAGCCAATTTATTAAAATATTTATTTTGTAGAAATTTTGTCGGAGAAACTACGTTATATTGCCTTTTTTTAATTTATGAACCGATGTATATAAAGCAAACGCAAAAGGGTAGACTGCTCAAATACAACACTAAAAACTACATTTAAATCAGTTAAGCCGTTCATGAGATTACCGTATAAAAACGCACCGATTAACACACAAATAGATAAATCGACAAATATGCAAAAAATAAAAATACACTATTTTAGTTTCCATTACATTGATACACATGACTGACCTCTGGCTGAAATCGCTAAGGCTGTGAGTTCGAGTTTCACTCGGCTGAAGCATTATGTCGCGTTTTCATTTTCAAATACACAATACTTTCTTCTATTACGTATTATATTCTTACAAGCCCTACAACAATATTCTTATATACCTATTTTGATATTCACCCAAAAATATATTTTTTTGCACAAGCGACCCATATATAATATTAAAGTGGAATGAGTTCACGTTATTAAATTAAAAATCAGTAAGAAATTGAAAAGATCTTTTATACGTTTCCAATAAACGTTTTGAACGTTCTCTTTTTATTCGTTAGTTGTTAATATAAAATCTTTTCTTATATATATTTTTTAATATAAGTACCTTTTTTTTTATAATGAAAAAACCCGTCTCTAATCATTGTAGATAATGAATATATTCATTCATTATAGATAACGAATATTTATATGATAATTATACTAATAGTATAAATTTAATATATTTAAGGTTCCGTATGCCAAGAGTAAAACGGAACCTCATTATTGTACGTCTGTCTGTCCGTCAGTCACGAGGTGAGTATTTCATGAAATGTATCACGTTAGGCAATTGAAATTTTCACAAATTAAATCAGCTTCAAGCTGTAACCTGCAAACTGCAGTGTAGCGGAACTCAACGCCGCGCTTTGTAAATAAATATTTCATCTTGAGGATCGAATCCACAACCAGTTGATTTTGTACAGTCACACATTGTGCCTCTGCGCCACAAGTGGCCTCATGATTTCACACATGATATATTTCTGTTGCCGTTGTAACAACAAATATTAAAAACACAATTAGATAAATATTAAAGGGGGCTCCCATATCTGTTTTTAGGTAATGGTACGGAAAACTTCGTGCGCGATTCGAACTTGCACTTGGCCGATTTTTTATATGAGTAGCTACACGTTTTTCCCGTATGTAGCGGGGTAGGCAGAGGAAACCTAGTGATTTGTCACTGCGTTCCGTTCTCTGTTCACAATTTTCGAGATATTGCACGATGAGTGGTGGAACTCAATTTTCATCTTGATTATCTTGCTTGATTCGAACCCACAGCCGTCGTGTTTACGGTAAGTTGTAGTATTTTTTTTATTTTCATCGAATCTTTAAAGATTTCAGAATAATGATATATACAGATTTTAAATTAAAGTTTTTTTTTTGGGGTTCAGTGGTCAATTAGCCAAAAATAGAACTCTTATAATTTGGTTATGTCTGTTCGTCTGTATAATAATTTTACTCGGAAACTATGGAAACTGTATGATTAAAATTTAGAATGTAGGTGTGCCTTTTCAACCGCTCTAAAATGATTTCGAATAATTAAAAAAACACAATCATTATGGGTAGCTACATACATACACGTAAAAAATATTTTTATTTTTACACTATATATATTTTGAAAAAATGTTAAATATGGTATATGAAGAATAATATAATTAGGCTAGTTGTGGTTCAGGGGCACAAAATGTCACTGTAAACGTGACAGGTTGTAAGCTCGATTCCCACTCGAGAAAATTAAATATTTTCATTTCGTTTTGGTATCGAGCCAAAGCATGGTGTTGAATTCAACACGCTCAACACGCAACGCCTACAGGATTCAATGGTAAATGGAGTACGGAGTGTCTTAACACTAGATCCTCCCTGCCTACCGTGTTGTGTGCGAGTTACAGCGTGGAACTAAAAAAGAATAACGTAATGGTGGTGCTGGTGGTAATAATATATGTTTTTTGTTTGCCGTTACAGAATCCGCGAGTCCGATTCACTCTTGGCCGATTATTTTTTATTTTCTCAATTAATGTATAGTTTCCATCTCTATAAGAGGCTTTTTAGCTAAAATATTTTTTTATTTTTCAGTCTTTGTCCCCTGTATAACAGAATAAGCAGATGTAATCTATTTTTAAGACTCTACAATCCTCACTATCCCTCCTGTTTTCGAAACATTACTTATTACTTATCGGCACACAGAACTTAACGCCGCGCTTTACCTAAATGAAGAGATCCATTTCATTACACAAAGCTAAAGTTCAGTATGAAATTAAGTGATCCTAGAAGATGAAAACTCAATCAAGTCTCAGTTTAATATTGCAATAGTTGCCGACTAAGTGGACGAGAAAATCGCTTAAAGATTAATTAAAGTGAATTAAGTGTCTCTAAGATGGGTTCAGGTCTTGTAATTTAGTTATGACAGTAAATGAACTACTGCTTGTAATTTTTTAGAGATATTTTATATTTATTATTATTTTTATTTGATGTAGAGGCCAGTTGTGGCCAATTTAGTTATGACAGTAAATGAACTACTGCTTGTAATTTTTTAGAGATATTTTATATTTATTATTATTTTTATTTGATGTAGAGGCCAGTTGTGGCACACGGGCAAGGCGACGCGAAAGGGTGTAGGTTCGATTACCACTCGAGGCGTTGAGTTCTGCTACTCAACGTGCAATACATTTAGAATTCAGCAGAAAGTGGGAAATGGAAATGTCTAAATGGTAACGGAATGTCTTACCATTAAGTTCCCAGGGTAATATAAATACTATTAAAGGTAGTGGATAGAGGTGTAAGTAGTTGACCATTAGAGATGTCCTCACTTAGCTCAAATATTTATAAATTCAAATTGAAAATATTCTCTATTGTTATAAACTTTTGAAAACACTTACCAATCGTTGAATAAACATAAAGCTACCAGCAACTCAGGAGGCAATACTGCTGAAGAGCGAGCAAGAAATTCGATAGTTGCTCTTTTCAACGTCAATGTTACAAATTATATTCATAAATTCTTGAAAAATTTAATAGGCTAGGCTTTACTTGTTAGTATTTTTTGTACAATAGCTTATTTTTTTTGTAATGGCAAACTTAAGTCTGTATTTATAGATCGCTCTCAAGTCTGAGATCGATCTCATCTCATAAGTTACTTTACATGAATGAAAAGGATATCTCAAAATCGATCTCAGATTTGAGAGTGGTTTATAAATACTGGTCTTACAATTGATACAATTCGTTGGCTAGCGGCAATTTGAAAAAAATGGATGTAGATATTTTCTTGATATTCACTTTTATCTATAGATAATCTTTTAAACTAAATAGGAACTAACAAAACTAAATTAAATTACGCGCTAAAGGAAGCGTAGAAAATGTCAAAGGGAAAGTCGAATAAAAATTTAATTTCTCTAAAAAATTGCTTCCCGCTATATCCCACATATAGTAGAGTAGGCAGAGTGATATGGTAGTGTTAATACACTTTCCATAAAATTTTTGAGATATATGCATCTTGTTACTAGAATGAGAAACTGAACATAATTTATTACCTGAAGTGGAAATCAAACCTGCAACTTATTAAAGCTAAAAAAAAGATGAATAAGAAAACGATTAATTATTAACACTCGACGACGACACGTCAGCAGAGAGTGAATATGTTTTTTTTTTTTAGCTCCACGATGTATCCCGTACAAAGCAGACTAGGCAGAGGTAACTTGAAGTCTTGAAATTGGAAACCTAGTCTTAAGAGACTCCGTCCCCCTTTAAGATACTTCCATTTTCAATTTTCCGTCGTCAATTCTTGAGACATTGAATTTTGGGCGGCGGAGCGCAACGAAATGAAACTATGAAATATTTTATACCTCCAAATGGGGAATCGCATTTACAATCGCACGCCTGTTTTTAGTTAAAAGTTTTGTATTGACTTATTTTTTTTAAATGTATTTTTTTCTGATTGTACTTAACCTCGCAAACTGAACCTCTTACGGAGTAAATATAGTATTATAAAATCAGCTTCACGCTGTATCCCGCACACAGCAGGGTAGGCAGAGGGAACCTAGTGTTAAGACACTCCGTTCCCCACTTTCTGCCGAATTCTGGAGGCATTGCGTGTTGAGTGGCAGAACTCAACGCCGCGCTTAGCCTCGACGCCAGAGCGAAGAAATGGAAATATAAATTTAGGTAAATATTTCATCTCCTCGAGTGGGAATCGAACCCACAACCAGTCGGCTTTACAGTCACACTTCGTGCCGCTGCGCCACGACCGGCCTCAATATAGTATTATGGTTTAATTTTATATGAATTTTAATAAAATTTTGGTAACTTGGATGAATATGAAGTGTAAAAATGCGAATTTGAAATATAAAAGTACGAATTCAAGGTTTAAAACCGCAAATTGGGCTGTAAAAATATGAATTTGTATAATAAAATTATCAATTTAGGGTAAAAACCTATCCATCAATAGCAATATAATAAATATTAATTATAATAAAACGAAATAATAACAAAGTATACTCTTGTTCAAATTTGAAAACGCCAAAGTATCATAAATTTAGTCCAAGAAAAGTCAAAGTCTTATAAGAAAAATCACATAGAACAGAAAGCAAATTACATTCTAAATGAGCTTTCAATCACAATTAATATCTATCTATTTGCTGGACTAATGATTCTAGCGTTATTCATTGCATCGGTCTTAAGATAAATCTAGGGAATTTATCTTTGCCTAAGTCTAGACTAATAGCAGTAAAAGTTTGATCTGAGGAAAAAGAATCTTAGTGCGGCGTTAAACTACACCAGTCAACATGTAATGTTTCGAATATAGGAGGAAAGCGAAGAACGGAGTGTCCTGTCACTAGGTTTTGTTTAGCTACCTTGTTATAAAAGAAGCCTTAGTGTGCTCTACGTTTTAGCCTCTACAAAGATCTGCTACTGTTTTTTTTTGTGCTGCGCTTTCATTTTTATTTACCGTAGACAACAAACTACTTATTTATATTTTAGATTATTTTTAATGCTTTAGATATCCTGTAAGTGAGTAAGCAGTGGAATCCCAGTGATAAGACACACCGTTTCCCACTCTCCGTTATTGTATGTCGATGTTGTGCTGCTATACCACGAAATTTTCACATCAATTAATATTAATGGTACCTAATTATTTTTTTATTTATCAGCATAAGAAACTACTAACACATATAGAACTAAATGCTTTTTTAATTCAATTCGATTAGAACCGAACCCGCTACAACCTTTCAAGTTTAAGCAAACGAAAACGATAAATGGACAATACAGAAAATTTATTCGCAACAAGGCAAGCATGCTCACATCTTCACAGTACTTCAGGGTACAGGCTAATTGCACATACTTCGACCGATACGTCTGTGCGGCTTTGTAACTAGAAATTGAGTTTACATTCTGTATTGATTGCTGAGTGCATTGCTTTGCAACCTGGCGTTGCTTGTTATTAAATTGTATGTAATTGAAATGTATTGAACTTTTATTTTCAGCCTAACGTTGTATCCCCTATGTAGCAGAATTGACTAGTGTTAAGGCACTCCGCTTCCTACTTTCCGCCGAATTCTGTATTCTGTGAGTGGTGGAGCTGGAACATCGTGTTTTACCGTATCGTATCGTCTTTTTAAGTGTCTTAATGGGATCGGAATATGTTAAAACTAGGTTCCTGGATTATCTTTGTCTACTCGAAATTCTACGGTAACGTTCTGTTCTCTATTCTTTACAATTATACTATATACCTATATATATTTATAATTGAATTATATGAATATTTATTGATTAATATTTTAAATTATGTATGTAAAGTTCATTAATTATTTTGGCACGGTTATCTTTTATGCACTTAATTTTTTAGGATTATAATCGAATTTAGCTCGCAAAAATTGTTGTATGTTATGGAAAAATATATAGTTATTTCATGTCTATCTAGGTAGACCGGTGTTTATCTTGTGTAAGTCCCGATCTCCAAAAAGTTGCTTATATGTTGCTCCACAATCCCCTCTATCTTTCAGTGTTAGTTCCATAAAAATCTGTTTAGCTGTCTCAGACAAACAGACAATAGACAAAAATTAACCAATTAAATCTTCATTGATAGCGAGAGGAAATGAAGATACTGAATATTCTTAACTATATCATCAAAATGTAACATGCTTTTATTAAGTATTTCTTAGTAGAGTTAATTTATTTTTAACATTTTAGTTTATCTTATATTTACAAACTTTTATTATTTTATCAAATAATAAAAGTTTGTTATTAAAAAGGTTTTTTTCTATAATTTATTTTTATTTCTTTTTTGTATTTTTAATTTAAAGATTTTCGTTAAAATCAAACAAGCCAAAATTCAGGAGTTACGGAATTTCTATGGCCACCTTTTAGCTCCATCATCAGACCCTGGTTACCATATCAAAGTACTAGTCAAGACGAATTAAGCAAGCTCAAACTGGATGGGTTGTGTTGTTTAATTACTTAGTTCCTATGGCCACCTTCCAGCTCCATCATCAGACCAGCTCTACGTCATAATAATATCGCACTGTCATCCAATTTAAATATGCATGCAAAATTTCAGCGCAATTGAAAACCGGGATTTGATTACAGACAACGGGACCGGTGAAAGTAAATAAACGCTTATAATAATATGTTGAAGAAAATCTACCTACTATTAATCCTAATCAGCTATTGCGCTTGGTTTTTTTTCCTTTTTAATATAGTTTTATGCAGTCGAATTTTTATGTTTTTTATTTTCAAAGAAAATTTTTTATTAGTCACTTTTTAACCGCATTAAAAATTAATTTACTACTTAACGACTATCGATCACACAACATGTCTATGAGAGGCACTGGGAACCCTCAAGCGTCAATCTGCCATCAACGTAATTGCGTGTCGATACTATCAGTGACAGGTGTATGATGCTTGCCTCGTAATTGCTATTAGCCTGAATAACGGAATACCTTGTATTTTTTTAGTATTACGCATTTTTTCTCTTAAAGAAATGTAGGTAAAGAGAAAAAAATTAAATCAGCATCACGCTGTATCTCGCACACAGCAGGGTAGGCTGAGGAAACCTAGTTTTAAGACGCTCCGTTCTCCACTTTACGTCAGTAAAGAGCTAGAAGACTGATATTGTATATTGAGTGGGACCAACGCTGCCCTTTGTTTTATTATCAGAGAGAGAGAGAGAGACAAAAAATAAAAAAAATATATTAATAATTAAGTCAAATGTCAAAAGCAGTACCGCTGCGCGACGGCAGCGTAAATTTGTAAAGGAGATGGAACTGCTTAAATTTAAATTAGTGGTCGCTCTACTCCTTACTCTTTTTTCAGCAGCAGGTCACGTAAGGAGAACATAGTGTCAACACACTCCGTTCTTCAGTTTTTGTTCGAATTCTGAACAAATTACGTTATGTGGCGGAACTCTACGTCGCCCGTGTAATTTATTGTATTTAACTATGACTATTTCTTATATATGTGATTTTTGGGGAACAGAAAAATAAGAAAGTAAAGAGTTAGGGAACCTAGTTCTATCACTAGGTTCCCTTTGCCTGCCCTGCTATTTGCGACACATCAAGCCGTATAATGTATATTTCCAAGTTTTCAAATGTAATTTTTTACCTTTGAAATAAAAATTCGCGGCAAGCAAAATAACGGTTGGATAGGTCAGCGCGTCAAAGCCTTTTAAAACGTTTGACTCCGACACTAAAAACGGAGCGAGTTTATATTCAATTCAGAAATGTTTTATATAAAGAGAATGGGACCTATTCTGAAGAATGGTCTACGGTGTATAGTTTGAAAAATATCCTATAAAAGAAAAAAAATCTTTAACAGCTTATTTCTTTATAATATCTGAATATAAAGTAATCTTAATAAATATTTGGATTTGTAGAGGCCAGTCACAGTATAAGTCCAGTCGTGGCACAGGAGCAGAAGCGTGTGGCAGGTTGTGGGTTCGATTCCCACTTAACGAATAATATTTAATATTTTCAATTCCTCGTCCTGGTGTTGTGACAAAGCGCTGCGTCTTCCCAAAATGGGAAAAGGAGTATTTTTATGTTAGGTTGTCTTAAAATAAATGGTTTAGTTCTTTGATTTTCACGATTATTACACATATTAAATGAAACTAGTTTAACCGGATTCACGGATTCAGTCCGTGGTCACGGGTAGCCCGTCTACCCGTGACCACGGACTACTGCAAAGTGTTTGAAACGTCGGGTTTCCAAAATGTAAAAATCCTAAATATACGCGATTAATCCGGTTTAACTAGTTTCATTTAATGGTGTAGGTTCTCTTAAAAAAAATATTCGGAAAAGTTTATATTTCTTTACATAGTAATCTACATATACCCTGCTGTGAAGAAATAAAAAAAATCAGTAATCTTAGCTAACAACATAAATAAGTTGTAATAAGTATTTTTCTTTCCTAAGTATAGAATAAGATTAAAAAAAAATTTAAAAATGTAAAAAATATATATTTTCTCTTGCCAGACGATAATTCTTAGTAATTATCTTTGGGTAGCGGAAATTTGTAAAATTCTCCCTACAGAGATGCTAACAACATAAATTAGTTGTAACAAGCGAACGTATGGCTTAGTTGGTCAGAGCACTTGGACGGTTTCTAAAGATGCGCGGGTTTAAATCTCACTACCTTCAAATTTTATACGTTTTCCTCATAAGTATTTTACTTTCCTAAGTGTGAAATAATACTTTTAAAAATGTTAAATATAACAAAATAGCTATAAATTTTTAAACCACGCAGACAAAACCGCGAGCGTACATCTATATATATTTTATTCATTCACCTAGAATATTAGATTAGTGTAATATAATTTAAATATTCATATTTCGATGATTTAGCCGATTAAATTTTATTACTTTGTAATTTATTACGTAGAATGTTAATTTATTGGTAACATGAAAGGGTTTAGTAGATTATTTTGATGAATCAACTGAAGATTTCGGATTCAAAGTACTGTTCTTTTTGTAATTATCGCCTGGAATTTCGTACCGATGAATTTTTGGTTAACATACCTGAGGAAATTTGTTAAATAAGTCATTAGGACCCTTAGGTTGGTATGTGGTGGATTGGATGAAATATGTTTGTTTTTTTAGATTCATATATATAGAGATCTTAGCGTTAAGACACTCCGTTCTCTACTTTTTATCTCATCTTTGAGACATTGCCTGGTTGCCTGTTCTGGTAAAAAAGGTAAGAAAATAGGAAAGTATGTACCTAAGAAAAATATTAAATTATTTATTTCCTCGAGTGGAAATCAAATCCTTTACCATCACAGTTATAGTCCACATACTAGGTGTATATTGTTGAACTTTATTCTCGGGTAGGATAACGTCTGTCGCGATATTTTATTTTGTAGGTCATCTAGATACATATCTTCACATAATGTATCGCGCGATTCAACAACAACATTATAGTAAGATTGAAATATTGGTTGCGCTTCTGAACACGCAATGAAGCGTCCCGACCGATAAAGTTAATAATGATTATTTATTAATTTGTAGGTTCAATCATTACTGGAAGGGTTTTTTTTTTCAGCTCCACGCTGTATCCCGCACACAGCAGTGTAGGCAGGGGGAAACTAGTGTGAAGACAGACTCCGTTCCCCACTTTCTGCCAAATTCTGGAGGCATTGCGTGTTGAGTAGCAGAACTCAACACCAGAGCGAAGAAATGGAAATATAAATTTAAGTAAATATTTCATCTCCTCGAATGGGGATCGAACCTACAACCAGTCGGTTTTACAGTAACTCTTTGTGCCTCTGCGCCACCACTGGCCTCTTCTGGATGATTATTTTTAATTATACCTAATCATTTTCTGGATTTGTCACCAACAATATGCAATTTTTCGAACTCCGGTGGTAGTGTGAAGCTGTAATAACAAATCTGGTAAAACCGCTTTACGGACGGAAAAATGCATACTTTTATAAATAGAATTGAAATGTTATTACTGAACTATCAATATTTTATAATTAATTGAACGTTACATTTTTTTCGATAAATTAACATTTATTTACACTCTTTAATTTAAATATATTATTATTTAAATAATATAGATAAATAACAAATAACAACGAATAGATAGATCCGTCACAAGCTGAACGCTTCGAGGCGGATCGTGCCTCTCTATCGTTTATCAAGTCAAAATTATAAGTCTGGACAAAATATGGCGTTAACGTACGTATTCTGGTACGCAGTGTCTCTAAATGAGCAAGTTGCGGAGAAAGGAGCGATATCTCATAACGTTATCTCTACCATCATATTTTTTTTGTACTCCTTTTTTAATTGAACTACAGCAAGAAAATAACAATATTTTTATTTTTATTTTTAATGTTCCGTACCCAAAGGATTTTACTATGACTCCGTTGTCTTTTTGTCTGTTCGTTAGTCCACCAGGCTTTATTTCATGAATCGTGATAGTCGAGAGAGTGATAGTTGAGTGAGTGAGTGACAAACGAAATTTTAAGCTGATGAATTATTTAAATACTTTCCTTAGAAGAGAAATTGAACTCACTACCATTGCGATTCGGTCAGATGCTGTTCCTCTGCTTACTCTATGAATAAAGACAAGAAATATACTTAAAAGTTAGGTTTATCCTTCGCCAAATTCTGTTCTAATATATTGGACGGTGCAAATGTAATAAATAGCACGGTGCATTCACGATTTGATTAATGATGTATTGAGCTATCGATATTAGCGTCTAAGTATCGCGTTGGATGGATTCCTATTCGGTGGAGTGACGGTTATTTCAATTTCTTCGCTATAGTATCAAGACAAACCGCGGTGTTCAGTTCTGTCAACTTGGATAAATAATACTGTGATTTATTTCAAATATAAGCAACCTGTAACATTTCAGAAATAGTAAAAAGTATTAAAAAGATATAAAATTGTAAGATTGTATGTAAATGTGTATGTTCTACACACACACATTTACATACATTTCTATATATTTTTACACACATAAAACAAAATATAACCCTACCATTTTCAGAAGACACCTATAATTTATTTTTATTGGTTACAAGAAGATATAAATGTCAGTGTTATCTTGAACAGATTGCATTTGCACGATTAATGTCGGCAATTTGGCCACAGCTTATTAAGCTCAGTATAAACAGGCGCACAATGCTGTGACGGATTGGCTAATCTAGCTAGCTCGAGTAATTAAACCCAACGCCAAAGAAATTGAAGTTGTTTTGTTATGTTTTAAACAGTTTTATCTAAGAGATAGGATTTAGGGTTACTAGGGTTGGGAAAGTTTCTAAATTGTGGTTAAAAAGGCTGCTGTGGTTGTCGATTCGATTCTCATTTTGATTTTCTCGTTGTGGTAAAAAGACAGAACGTAGCATTTAATTTTATTGAACATGCAATGTATTGAAAACATTAGGTTTCCTCTGCCTTCCCTGCTATATATTGAATAAGTCGTGAATATAAAAAAAACTTAAATGTAATGAAATATATGAATGAAATTAGAATAGAAAATAAATAAAAAATGTGTTGGAAAAGGCAGGCATATAATTTTATTTTAAAATCAAAACAGCATCAGTAAGTGCTAGAATCAATTAACTTCTAACTAATTTCATTGACTCTATTATGGAACGTTGCGAATTAAAAAAAAGCTTTATTTTCTCAGCTCCACGCCTTCACATGCATATAGCAGGCAATCCATGCAGAGAACATAGTGTTAAGACATTTCGTCCCCCATTTTCCGATCAATTTTCAAAACATTACAAACTTAACGCCTTCACTTTTAAGAAAACGTACATAAATCATCCTCATCATACTAGTATAACTCACACTCATCCACCGAACGAGAGTCAAATCTACAACCGTCGCAATTACATTTATAGGTGTATTTTTGTATGAAAGCATAATAAATAACCTATTTTTAAACCAAAGCACGTCATTGAAAGACTGGTTCATTCAAATCGAATTCTCAAAATATTTTTCAATACGTACATAATACAAATAATTTTTATATTGTACAAAAGCTGGTAGAGAACGGGAATTAATTTTTAAAATAAAAATACAAAATAAAATAGTAAACAAAGAAAATTTCGGTATTTATTCGAAGACAACGATTGTACCTATTGTTGTAAATATAAGGAGCACAGCGAAAACTCGGTGAAACCAAACATGTGGAAATATTACTGATTCAAGTATAGCGTAGCGTACACGGGAGGCTGGTGTCGTGTTCAAATCTATATATTTAACTACACAAATACTAGGATCCACCACATGCTGTGCACGATGGATGGAGCTAAGCGAAGCTATAATACGCAAATTTTTGTAAAATTATTGTGAAATTTTCTGTTTTGTTCCCACGCGTTAGGTGAGTTAAAGTTCAATCTGTCCGCGTAAATTTCAAAACGTTCCATAGCTTAACTCTATAGGACACATTTTAACCATTTACTCAAAAACTACAATTCCAATTATCACCAAACTACGTCGCTGGTTTCACCGTGTCGTTCACAACGTTCCTGCAACATTACAGAGCTGTGGGTTTAACGGTCTAAGAGGAGTAGCATTACAAAGAAACAATTTTTATTTTTCTCTTCTTTCTTTGAAAATTGAAATTGTATAGGAAGATTGGGAATTATAGGGAAATACAAAGAAAGGTTCCTGAACATTTTTACGAATGCGTTAATTTTAAAAAGCTCCTTAAATATATATATATATATATATATATAAAGCGGTATACCCAATATCGCTTCGTTACGTTACGCCATCTGTGCGTCAATTACTGAGGAACGTAAGAATTCTAATTAAATAGATTGTACGTATCTCACTGCTACAATGCTTCTTCTACCCACTTTATACTTAAAAAAATGAAAATTACATTTTAAGTTACATTTATATTACCATGATTTTCAAAAATATATAAAAAATCAACGACTTCACGGTCGCAAGTCTACAACACAACAAATATGTTAGTATTTTGTTCATGACTGCCAGATATTAGCGCACGTACAGAATTCATGACTTGCGGTTTATTCCCAGTATTGTCCAAGTTTAAAATTATATTTAACTAAGAGAATTATGTGAGGTCGTAATTAGATTAACTTTTTTTCTCTAACAATAATTGTAACTTTTCGGTCTAATGGATTAAGTTAATTTTTTAATGTCCTAATAAATTGCGTTTGATGATTGCTTATATTTTTTTCCTTTAATGTTTTAGTATATTTTAGTGATCAATTAAGACTATTTGTATGCAAGTAGTTTTGTAAGGTACGAGTTAGGACGCGTTTTAGCAAGATAGTTTTTGGTACGAGATGTTGGTTGATTGATTCAGTGTCAAGAACTATGGGAAAACAAATATAATAATGTGTAACTACGTTTTTTTCTGTTTATCTTGAAATATGTCTAATTGATAGAAATTGGAAGCGGTTAACGTTTTTCAGAAAATACCATAAAAAAACACTCTATACGTTTCTAAATTATTTGGAAAGACAGTCTACGTAATTGCAATAAGTAATATGTATCATCCCATAACAACACGAGCTTCCTTCTGGTTGCCTACAAGCAACCCCTGATTGACACAATTCCACTGCTTTTATAGTCTTTTTCAACTACATGAATGCTTAATTTTAGATACATTTTTGATATACAGTAACGATCGACGATCGATCGGTAAGCGATCGACGAATCAACAGTTGTCTATAGGTAGAGGACCTCAGTACCTATCCATTTCAGCCCCATGTATGTTATTCCGCAGATATTTGAAAATTTATGATTTTCAAAATTGTAAATCTTTCTTTAATTTTTTTTTTGTTTAACAAAATAAAAGTACGATTTACTTCATGTTATGTGAAATTTATTTTTTACTTTTTAGTTTATTGTTTGAAGTCGGTGCTTTTTGTCAATAATATTTTTTTTACGTCTTTAAGTGACCTTAAAAGGATGCTTCTCAAACGAGTAGGTAGTGGTTGTTCTATGTAAAACTTCAATCTTAATTAGGTATTATTTTGTGCAAACTAAGATTTTGGCATATTGACAAGAATATACAAGTATTCGGACCTCGAATTGAGAATCTCTCTTTTTTTGAAAGTCAGTTGAAAATGAGAACATCCAGTTTTTTTGAAGTTGATTGAAAAGGAATGCAACAATGAGGAATCTCACTTCTGATGAAAAGTAAATTGTGGTTTGCCAATTTTAACGATAGTTTCCCTTGTAAATATTACGGTAAAATTTTATTTTTTATATAAAAAAACTGATAAAAAAACTACTTGTTTAATTTCAACCGGATCCCATAATCAGAACCTTTGTGAAAGTTAACCAAAATTTCACCAAACTACCCTTTTCCAATTAAAAAATAATCATCAGAATCCTTAGCATGATATTGACTTATTGATCTATATGTCGCGCACATGCTTGATGCAAATTTAATACTTATGTGATTTTGAAACTGATACAATTGTCAAAAATGGACCAAATTAAAATGGGACCGCACGTATAATATTTAAGAAAGATTTCAAGTAAAAAAAGAATAATCAGAATCGGTTCATCCAGTCAAAAATTCAGTGGTAAGAAATAATAAAAATTGTTAATCTTATTTTCTTACAGAAATGTGTTAAAAAAGTCCCTAATACTATTTTACTAAAACTCAGGTGTATTTATTGCCGCGGCATCCAATGGATGCTAGCTATAAATTTATCCAATAAAATATTTTATACGCAACAAAATTCCACTCGGCTAGGATTGTTGTGTATTGCGTTTTATTCGCTTTTTTTCGATGAGATGTTTCATCTTTATGTTGTATCTCGTATATAGGGAGCTAATCTGGTGTTAAGACATTTCCTACTTTTTGTGTGTTGACAACAATTTTCCAGGTTTTGTGTCATCACATGTCAGACTTGTTATCGAGTATGATATATATAGAAATTTTAAATTAATTAGATAATGTTGTTGACTGTGGCACAGTTTTGTAAATGTATAAATTATTAATTAAAATATTTTTATTTTCCGAACGACACATGTGATATAAACCTACAAATAATTATATCGCTCTATACTTTTACTAGGCAGCCATCTTAAACTGGTATACAATTTAAGAGCGTACTTCTGATTCCATTTCCCTGGTACTAGTGTCGAATGTAGTGGCAAGAATAATTGGCATTGTGTACCATTCGGACTTCAATAACGCATTTCAAATGTACAAGTACTGTAGTTCATGCATTTATATATGTATGTAGAATGGTACATACAAGGTCTGATCGTAAAATAACCGTTATTTAATTTTTTTTGCAAAAAGTATTTATTTATTCATCAATAACTATCTCGTCCCCTTCAAAGTAATCCCCCTAAGATATAATACACTTATGCCAGAGTTATTTCCAATCCTTGAAAAACTTCTGAAACGGGCTTTTTGGTATCGCCAACAGCTCCTGTTTTTGTTTTTCTTTTATCTCTTAATCGTAGCAAAACGGTTTTCTTTTCATTCGGTGTCTTCAGTTTTGGGAAGAGGAAAAAGTCAGCGGGCGCTAAACCCAGTGAATACGATGGTAAGGCATAATAACGGTTTTATTTTTGGCCAAAAACTCACGCACAAGCATCGATGTGTGAACTGAAATTTTGGAACAATCTTTGCTGCACTTAGCTCTTTAGCTTAGTATCTGAACGTGACGGTTTATATTTAGTTGTAATTTATTAATTATTAATAAACTATCTTTATTCCCTCGTTCTACTCCTCCTGCTCGACAAGATATGGCGCTGAGATCTGTCACTCAACACGAACACGAACATACCTTGAAATTTGAGGGGAAAGTGAGAAGCGCAATGTTGTAAAATTTGGTTGAGTCAAACTACTTGAAACATATCTACTATATGCTGATGCTGACTGCTACTAACTTCAGAATTGAAAGTCAACAAGTAGAACAAGTTAGGTGTATGCACTCATTTTGTATGAAATTTCCAATTTGCTTGTTTTGTAAGTTCTCACTGTTTTTGATTATACGGTGAATTTGATCCAAAATGCAGCAAAACAAATACTTTTATCTTTTAATACACTTGTTGAGTTGATGCTTGATTTTTTCTATATTCCAAGGGACTACTTATTTGATATTTATGATTCCTAATTATATATGATTCCTAATTATATTCCTATTATATATGATTCCTAATTATTTGATATTTACACTTAGTTCCTCTACGCGATCTCAAGATCTGGACAGATGGACTAAAAAGGGTTCCCTTTTTTTCCTTTTAATTTGAATTCTAAAAATACTTTGTAAGTATACCTTAACTAACTAAATTAGAAACACCAAATTATTTGGAAATATAATCCCTGAATAGAATTTGAAACCAACACAATCGTGTTTATTCAGGTACATTCAACTGCTCCAATTTAATAAATTATTCAACCCTTGCACTATTACAGTTATATCGAGAGTAAAGAGAGGAAGGCTTTATCATTTCGAATAAAGGCACAGTAAGTCCGCCACTTTGTTTTGTACTTTTGCATTCTTCTACTGCATAGATTGTACAGAAGGATCCTTGCAACGATTGATTGCTCAAAAGCGTGATCTGGCTTTTGGTGCTATTGTGTAAATAGATTTTTACGTAATATAAAAACTTAAAGGTGTTTTTTTTAAGATCTAATAAATTGAAATTAGATGTAAAACAGATATTCAAGTTTTTCTTGCACATCAGGGACAATGGGACATAATGTGTTCATGTGTTAATAAACTCTGTTTCCCACATGGGAAACAGAGGTACTTAACACACATAAATCTTGAATTCGGGGGGGAAATTGTCCCCAAATTTAAGACATGCCGAGTTAAGTGGCGAACATGAATCTCACTCACACTAAATTAGATATAGTTATATTATAATTGCTTTTTTTTAGCTTCTCGCTGTATCCGCATGCAACAGGATAGGTTAGGGAGAGGGAAAAATATAAGAAGAGTGTTAAGACACTCCGTTCCCCGTTAACTTTTCCCGACTCGCCACGAAATTCTTAAGGTCTTGTGTGTTGAGAGGCGGAACTCCGCGACGCTTTGTATTGGAGACACCAAGACTCATCAGAGTGAGGAAAATAAAGTAATATTTTTTTCATTCCAGAATCGAACGAGCAATATTAGAACAGTAGGGTAATCCTAAAAGCTATAAATGCCTATGAAAATATTAGTAGTAGCAAATAATATATTTTACACAATGGTTTATTAAAATTTTATATTGTTATTTTCAGTTACTCTATGTAACTTTAGTATATTAGATTCCTAGGCACTTGTAAAATTTAGAGTTTAACTCTGGTAAACTGTCTTCAACCCCCAAGAAAATATAAAAAAAATGGAGCTTCACATTTAGGTATAATTTTTTGCATCTCAGTTACCTGATAACTGCCAAAGTAACTATCACCCGATATCCATATTCCCTAATAGTACTTACGGTATGTGCACAGATTTTTTTAGGCTATAAAATTACGAAGGCCTTGCTTTGGCTGGGTTATTACTGTATAGAGGCCCGATTTCCACTTAATTGCAGCAAAAGCATGATCCTGGGTCGTGCCAGGAAATATGCAAAGACTCGAATTTGGGGCTTAATCCCAGGTTTCCTATGTCTATCCTGTTATATGCAGTAAAAAGTATAAAGCTGTAGATTAAAAAAATAATAATTATAAATACTATACTACTGTTATTGTGTCTTTGAAATTGACAAAAAATAAATAGAATTTCGCAAAAACAAAAGCAGCTTCACGCTTGTCTACTCTGCTTCAAGTGTCCATTCCACTTGAAGCAGAGTAGACAGGAATAAACTCTTAAACTATTGAACGTTTGGCGTAGTGGTCAGATCACCTGGCTGGTTTCCAGGATGTGCGGGTTTGAGTCCCGCTACGTTCAAATTTTTGTAAGAATAAACATTGTGTTAAGATACTCTGTTCATACATTTCCGCCCAATTTTGATATTCCGCGTGCGCGCGTTATGAATGAGATATTCCGCGTTGAGTGGTGGAATTCAACGCCGCGCTTGGTCTACTGGAGCGAAATTAAAATAATTTTAATATAATCAGTCTTCGAATTAGTATTTGAACCCACAAGCGTCGCCTGTACAGTCAAACTATTTTCTTTCTAGTTCCCCCTCTATTTCCATTCGGAAACAGATTCAAATATTAAAATTTCATGATTTTTACTTTATTACCTTACCAGAGCCTAAACGTTAAATTATTATTAAATTTATACAAACTCTATATTACAGTACAACTGTTGATAATTACTTTCCGCAACAATAGTTACCGTTAAAATGTGTTGCCAAGTATTTCACTTAGGCGTTAGTTTTGACAGGCGTTTGGACTTACATTTCTGTCATATTGTGCAGAACATTGGGTTGTTAGTCCTTACTATGTTTGATCGGGGGTTCGATTCTGACTAAAGAAGATTTTTAATTTTATGTTTTTTAAAGCTGGCTATTTTTGTTGCTCCGTCCTTCAGCTCCCGCCGTTTCGAACATGGCGTGTTGTGTGACGATTCCCAATGCACTCGCTACTTGACATACCAGCGGGGACGTTGCAGTCCACGTAAGGGTTGGCAGGGGTACCTGCGGGCAAGCCTTTCATCGTAGACCTCCAAGAGTTTTTTTTTGTTCTTGAAAGAGATGAAGAAAGAACAGAATGCAAGATCAGTGTAAATTGTAAAATATTAGAACAACTGAATATAGTGGTATATTCGGGAAGTATGTTCAGTAGATATGGCATATACGAAATGGATGTGGAAAGGCGTATTGCTGCCGGTAACAGGGTTAACGGAGACTTAGCTGCGTGATGAGACGGCGAAACGTTAGTACGCCGAGACGGCGCGTTTGGCCGTATACAATCAGTGATGGTACCGACGCTGTTATACGGCAGCGAAACGTGGGTATTATATAGAAAGAATGAAAGAAAAATCAATGCTGTGGGGATGCGATTTCTTCGTAGGATATGCGAAGTCAGCTTAGCTGATCGAGTCCGCAATGTAGAGATAGACAGAATGGCAGGTACTAGCGAGGATGTCACAGTGAGAATGAAGAAAAACGTGCTCAGCTGTTTGGGGCCCGTCGAACGAATGAGTGATGAAAGAATGGCAAAAAAGATTTATGATGGAAAAGTGAGTAGTAAGATAGGTAGGGGGCTTACGGTCGAACAAATAGAACATTGTAAAAAAATCATTGTAATATCCAGGTGTTCAACATAGGAAACTATGCATAATGTGGTGTTTTTTAGCCAGTAGCGACCGTTTTTGTGTGGAATTGCCTAGCGACGAACCCTGGGTTAAAAGGTACTGAACCTTAATAAAATAATTAATACCTTCAAGTAGGAATCGAGCCAGCAACTGTCGTACTTACGTGCTTATTGTAAATTTCGATGATGAACACAAAAAAACTACGTACACCAACTAGTTTAAAAACAAAAGAAATCGAAAGAGTTCAAATGCAATAGTATTTCACCGATTCAATGTAAATCGATATACATAGTGGCGTACTGTACAGCCTGACGGCCGCTGGACGGGCGCAAATTAAAATCGCATCCATTTTACATGTAAATTAAAGTGGAACTGATTCTTTTCCAATCCGTAGACATTCGTGATGCATGGTTTTAATTCGAACGTTACCTACCTATGTTTTTCGTATTGTAACATTGTTTTTGTTGGCTGTTGTTCAGTTATTTATTTCTTGTTTACTTAATTACGTGAGGCCAATCGTGTCTCATAAGCATGTGACTATAAACGTGACAGGTTAAGGGTTCGATTTACACTGCGTTATATGTGGGATACAGCGTGAAGGTAAAAAATAAACTAATTTAATGGCATACCGTTTTAACCTACAAAGCGAAGGAGTCTTTGAGAACTTAGTGTCTGCTATACTCCATTTTCTCCTTTCTAGTCTATTTTCGAATTTGCATGTTGAGTGGCGGAAATCAACTTTTGGTTTTAACAGCGCGTAAATAATTGGGCTTGAACTTATAACTATCACATTTAGTTAGAAGCAGTCCTATATTTTGTCAGAAGCGGTCTAAATTAACTTGGCACCTATTTACATCTTACTTCTTTTGTCGTTGAAGTCGACAACCATATATCATAATGTCGAACCGCTCTCATTTTACTTTTATGTTTCTGATGGGACTTATTAATTACATTATTGTTTATATTTGAAATTATAAGAAAATATTATTTTTATAAATTTTACTTAGAAGTACGGTAATAAACAAGTGTTCATATAACTTCATACATCTCTATAATATATATATATATATATATATATATATATATATATATATATATATATATATATATACACATAATAAAATAGAAACGCTTTTTTTCTCTGTCTGGCCTTTCTAAGTCTTCTTCTGAACCACCCAACGGATTTTGATGCGATTTTCACCATTAGGTAGAATATTTAACAGGGAAGGTTTATATATTGTTTATGACATGTATATATTAATGTAATTTGACCTAAATAATTGAAAAATGTGTATAAAGTTCTACTTAAAAAAACTTTTTGCTTATAAAAATACTAAAAAACCTTATGCTTATAAAAATGGATTCGCCGCACCCGCCTGGCTTCTTTCCCCCGGGCATGGAAGGAAGGCCTGCTCATCATGTTGCCCAAGTCTGGAAAGAGCTGGCAGCCTGAGGGATACTGATCTATAACCTTCCTTAGCGCGGTCGCCAAGCTGTTCGAGAAGTTATTCCCCTCATTTCTCCAGTCGCACATTCACCCACGAATCGAGCAGTTTGGCGAGCGGGTATACCTCTCTGGTTACACTACGCCACAACAGCGATCAACCGAAAGGAGAGTGCAATAGTAGTCATCTTCGATGTAACACGCGTATTTGACCGCGTCTCGTCCGGGCCTACTTCCCTAAGTTCTCAGAGCCGGCACACCCCAGCACGTCGTGCATGTCTTTGCCTCCCTGCCTGACAGGACATTTTGCGTGAGAGTTGAGAGTTCGAGGTCTAACAGCGACTCGACCGCTGCCGTCGTTCCCCAAGGCAGCATTTTGTCAACTGCTCTCTACGCACTATACACTGATGACATCACAACGCCATAGCAAGCATCACTCAACGAGAAATCCTGCAGGTGGTCCAGAACCTCATCCTCCGTCGAGTGACGCAGGCGCCATACTAAATGAGGAACACCACGCATCATAACAACATAAAAATAGAAAGTCTGGAGTACACATTGGTCGTCTCGCGTCCAACGCATTCCGCTGCGACAATGTATCGGGTCATCAGTACCTAAGGACCCAAATCCGACTCATGAGCCTTGCATTGAACCTTCGTCGTTTAAGATGGGCCTCCCTCAGGAAACCGAGGGTCTCTCCTGGCTAAGTTAACCACCCTAGATGGAATTTGATAATCCTTCCAATTCCATACTGTGTCAACGCCCAGATGTCGTTCGGAGCTACTGCGGAGATGGATGAGAGAATGCTTCAATTCTGCACCTGGCTGTATAGCAAAGTTAATTTAAAAGCGATTGCACGTATTTTATAGTTATCAAATAAATATAATGTATTTCAACGCGACATAGTTGGTTATATCTTTCGTTTAAGTATTTTTGGGTAAGGGAATAGTTTGTAGTCTGTTGTTTATAATTTCTTTCGTTTAAGTTTTCTGTCTGTGTCATTTGCTTAAGTGTATTTTTTTAAACAATTGGAAAATGCGGGTTACATTAAAGTTTCAATAATTTTCACATTAGTAATCTTAAGTGCTTTGCAAACATAGGTACATTACATGAATAATACAGTAGTTAAAGCGCGCGAAGCCGCGAGCAATATATACTTAAATACACAATTATTTTTGGTAGACTGTTATATAATTTATAAATATATAAATTTAGAATTATTATAAGTACACATTATCTATTATAAATGTTGATGTATTAATTTTATCATTATAAATGATGATGTATTAATTTTACTAATATAAGGTTTGGGTGTGAGATTTTGTACTAGGATAAGGGCCGACCGCTATAGTGGAAGAGGCGGCCGCTGCGTTCTTATCTTTCAAATCCATATATAAATTTGTATCCATAATGCAGTTTGTCGTGGCCCCGTAGCATTTCGAATTAATGTTTTGACTGCGTCATCTTTGCCTTCGCTATTGCATGTGCAGCTGTTGGCTTACTGTGATATTGCTACGATGGCATGTGAAAAGCTATCGTGCATCTACAGTCTAACCGATTACGTGATTACCATTACAACGCTCACACTGGTCAGACACTGAATTGTGAGCACTTTCGAGACTGGTTCTCCTCCCCATCAATGACTGATAAGAGAATCTTTCTACTCCTGGGTAAACGTGAGGTATAGCGCTATTTAAGATCTCTTGGCATTGGTTTTATCTTGATATCCTTCATAGAAAGGAACCGTAATGCACTTTTGACGAGTATATACTAGTATATATCTCTCGCAGGGCGTAGGCACTGTCCATGGGCCTTCTGTAAGTACACAAAAAGTCAAAAAGTCAAGCTCAACATGTCGTTTTACCACACCCAGGAACACGAACACATTCATGCTTACAACGTTGTAGACTGCGCTATCTGGGAATAGAACCTGTTCCAGTATTCTTATCCTTAAATATTTTCCAGGTACACTTAGCACGTCTGCCAATGATCCCAATGGTGGTTACCATTGGGATCATTGGCAGACGTGCTGAACTTAAGGTGTCCTGTTCTTCTAATTTCCTCTTCAATTAACTAGACAACGCCAGATTTTTCGCTGTATACTGGCCATATAAGTACTTTTTATGCTTCCCGCGATTTTTAGCCGCTCAAGTTTTTCTCCCAAAATTGAGTATCCATATTTGAAAGCAAGTATAGTTTCCTTGTATTTTCTGAGCTTGACTTGTTTGGTGGCTTTCAGGACTGCAAAGGATTCGAACATGGCGTTGTTATAGTAGTCCTCGTATTCCCAAATTAGTAAAAAATCTGATAGTTGTGCTGATAACCGTTTGAGCTGTTTTTGTGTAACAATTGCACATGATGCAGATGCACACATGTAGGTTGCGGGTTTCAATATATGAGCCAAATTTGACAGGTTCAGGTGGAATCGAGTCAAAGTTACTCCAAAATGTTCGTGTAAAATTACTCACGGTGCTGCTCACCAGTTCTGTACTACTCAACTTGGCTTGCCGTGCTACCGCGCGTCTAGGTTATATAAAGAAACTATTCAGTTGTGCGTTAAAAGTATTTTCTTTTTCATTTTCTTTGTAGATTCTCTGTTAAGTTTTATCGGTTGCACATTGAACAAGTAACGTTGCTTATCTTCTAGTTAGCTCATCTGTTTGTTAAAAATACTACTGAAGTAAAAAATAACGTTTAATTTGTACAAAACTTTAGAGCAAATGTAGAAATGCGGTACAGATTTTAACTATTTTTACCTTCAATATATTTTTTTCTATTTTCACGATTTATTCTTCATTTAGTAGAGTAGACAGAGGAAACCTTCTCTTAAGACACTCCTTTTCCTAGTCACCGCGTAATTTTTGAGACATTGCGTTTTGAGTGAACTGTCTTTAATGTACTATTTTTTCAGCAGCTCACATCTTTTCAATACGGTGAGTTAGGCAAAGAATATTTAGGTTTAGGACAATCCTTCCTTTACTATTCCCTAAATTTCAATTTTCATATTAAGGTCAACTACAAACGATTTTATCTTCATAGTAGAGTAGTTAGGAAAGTGTATTTCCTTTGCTTTCCCTATATTAAATGGGTAAAATAAAAATATCTAAAGATTGTCCCGAGTGGGGATCGATCGACGCCACGACGCCTTTTTTCATGTTAGTCTTCGTTAAGATTTATTTTCAATTGTCTTGGAGTTTTTTTTTTTTGCTATATTTGAGCAAACTTTTATTTATTTTTATCAACTTCACGCTGTATCTCGCACACAGCGGGATAGGCGGAGGAAACACAGAAAGCGTGGCGTTGAGTTCTAGTACTTAAAATGGATTTTACGAAAATTAAGGGGTGTGTAGAGATCGAAGTGTCTTGGCACAAGCTTCCTTCCTTCCGCCTATCACGTTACACGCGGGATATAGCGTGAACTTACAATATTATTATATAAACTTAGAGATCCAGTTCTATGTTTTCCTAATGGTAAAGCCCTTGTTTATAATACCAGATCCCCTACCCCTCTCCAACGGTGCCTGTGTTTACATTTAATTTTGGGTATAAAATATTAAGCGCGTGTTTGTCTAACATATTATATTGTTCGCTTTATATATATTCATAACGAGATAATGAAGTAAATTGATTTCTTATTTATGTCACTCAGCTTAATTTTTATGTGCGTGAACGCGCAGGTTACCAGTTGAAATCAAAATTGTTTTAATATTTTATTTTTAGCAGATTATAGACCACACATAGCAGAGTACGCTAAGGGAGCCTGGGGACCTGGTGTTAAGACACCCCTTTCGTTCTCATATAAAAAAATATATAAAAAATCCAATATAAAAAAATATTTATTTCATAAAATGTTTATTGTTGTAATAATCATTCATTTGGTCGATTAGTAATCGAAACCACAACAACTGTGTTGACAGTAAAGCGCTGCGACACTGCGCCAGGATTATCGATATCTTATCAACTTCAAAACTATATATTACTAAAGAAAATAAATTTAAAATTTAAATCACGAAATTTTATAAAGTTGACATATTTTTTTATAACCCATCTCATCCGTCCCATTAACAAAATTTCTTACAATAATCCCATACATTTGGTTATAAAATAACAATTTATATTGTTCAGTACATAACATTAGAAACAAACAATTTTGTATACAAACGTAAAACGTATCAATACGGAAGTTGCAAGTGAAATAACTCACAGAGATTAGGGGACGATGTGCATGAAGTATGCGTCACTGATCATTTCTGTTGTGGCCATGGCTTACGGTAAAAGAAATAAAAAAAAAGTCAAAATCAGCTTCATTATATATCAGCATCATGTATTCCGCACTCAGGGTAGGCAGAGGGAACCTAGTGTTAAGACACTCCGTTCCCCACTTTCTGCCGAATTCTGAAGGCACTGCGTGTTGAGTGGCAGAACTCAATGCCTCGCTTAGCCTCGATACCATGGAAATATAAATTTAAGCAGTCGATTTTACAGGCACATTTCGTGCCGCTGCGCCACGACTGGCCTCTTTTTTAAAATATTTTTAAAATATATATTTTAATGTTTTCATTTCTTTTTTTTCTTCTTGTTTCATACTGTATTTAGTTAAGTAAGGTGAGATGGAACCTAGTACTGAGCCAAGCCTTTTTAATAAATTTTCCAGACGTTTACGTGTTGACACGCTTTGTCTTGGTACCAGAACTAGGGAATATAATAACTCATTCCTCTGAGTGGCTATCGAACTTACAGTAAAATACTGTAAAATACTGTGCCGCTGCACTACTTGGAAATTTTATTATGTGATATATAAATATATTGACTATAATTCAGATGCCGTTGAGGAACAATGGTTTAGCATCTGACCGTAGGCGCAGTGGTTATGGGATCAATACTCACTTGATAGAATTTCCATATTAACATAATTATTATTATTAATTCAATTTCTCATAGATGATATAATATAGTACCTACTAGATTTTATTTAACATGGTTGGATACATCTTGTTCCTTAGAAAGTCTGCATTTATTGTGTGCGTATCAGTTTGGTTTGATATTTTTTTTAACTTCATTCTGTGGTCGTCGTATAGTACTCGGATGGAACCTAGAGTTAAGACACTCTGCTCCTCATTCTTAATCCAATTGTAATACATTGCGTGTTGAATTGCGGAAGTAAACGCCGTGGCTACCGTCTAATCCTAAGGAGTTAGACAAATGCACCGTTTAATTTGACAATTCAGCAGCGCCCAGCGCCTTCAGTTTTGATATTTAGTATTAGAAGTTAAATTATTTAGTAGCACTCTTAATAAGAACAATATGTGACTGACTGAGTTCAGACACTCTGCTCCTCATTCTTTGTTTGATTTTCAAGTAATTGCGTGTTGACCAGCGGAGCTCAACGTCGCGCTTTGTCTTGTTACCTGAACGAGTAAATGATTTTTTTGTAGCCTAAATAAGAACTCAACCCAAAACTGATCACGTTTACAGTCTGATAAAAAGAAGCTAACAAGTAATATAACAAAAATCATGGGCACCGTAGTGTTTACGTAACTTTCCAACGAGCGATAGTTGCGGGCCATTCCGTATCGCCACACATACTCGTAAAATGGTTATTGTTGACAGAAGCTTTTGTTTAGAAAAATGTTATGGGGTTATATGAAACTGTGAATTGCATATATACAGTGGGGCCTCTATATATGAAAAAGTTTTACGGCCACGTTATGTATGCGAAATAATAAAATAACTAGAGTTTTGTATGAAATATTTTATGGTGACACGGTTTTTAGTTATGACGTTCTCAATGTAGTGCAGTGGGGATTTGTACTGTGTATGTTGTTATGGGTTTGAATCCTTATTTCACGATAATTTGTATTCAAAATTATTATTTTTATTGTTTGTGGAAAAATATTTACCACCATTTCACTTCATTAAATCTAAAACTTGGGTAAACCTGTAGTTGGACAAATAGTACTTAGATTTGGTTGTAAAATTATTTAATTTTGTTAGGGACATAATTTTAACTATGCATTTTCAATAAATAAAGGCCATCATGACTCAAAGGCATATTGTGTGTTGGGCTACGGTGCTCAACGCCGCGTTTTGTCTTGTTACAAGAGCGAGGAAATGAAAAAAAAGTGTTTATCCCCAAAGTGTAAATCGAATCCATATCCATTGTCATTATAACTCGGCACTATCACACTGTGCCACGAAGCCCTCAAATATGAAAGAAAAATATATCATTCACATAACGCAGTCTGATCCTTAATACCTGTTTTCAATATACGAAATTGAATCCTGAAAATTCTTTCATGAAAAAGTTAGTCAGATTTAATTGACTATTCATGTACTGATGAAACTGAATGGTAATTCGAAATAGCTTCGCCTTTTAATTGGTGTTCCATACATGTCGTTTTGTACTAAAGGAAGCAGATTTTCATACTATTTGCTTTTGAAAACACGTCGGGATTAATATAGGCGTGTGTCACACTGAATGCGATTACTTTAATATTTCATATAAGAACTTAAGGTCTTATCATAATGATAAGAATCAGCGTTAAACATCAAATATCATATATGACCGGCGGCTCTGACTGCATGGTCCAATGGATATGTAGCTAAATAACTAAAAATAAAATAAATAAATCAGCTTCACACTGTATCCCGCACATAGCAGGGTAGGCAGAGGGAACCTAGTGCTAAGACACTCCGTTCCCTACTCTCTATCAAATTCTAGAGGCATTGCGTGATTAGTGTCAGAACTCAACACCGCGCTTTGCATCGAAGCCAGAGCGAATAAATGAAAATATACATTTAAGTAAATATTTATCTCGTCGAATGGGCATCGAACTCACAACCAGTCGGTTTTACAGTCACACTTTATGCTTCCGCGCCACGACTAGCCTCATGTTGTATATGATGCATGGGATAATATAAGATTTAATAGATGGTACAACAGTAAATAGAGAGACCTACATGAAAACAATTAACTTCAAGTAATAGTTAATAGCTATAGTTTTAATAAATAAACCAATTCCCACTTCCTGAAATTAGCGTTCAGCCACAACAAACTATTCCCTTTCTATATTCGTATAGATTTCAAAAAGGCATTGGTATTTTTTATATTATTATAAAAAACCCAATCTTTTGGAAAATAAATCGTTAGAAAAACCTAAAAAAATGAGACAAATAGTTATCACAATCGATGGTCCCAGCTTCTTCATATTATGTTTACTTTATCAATTTTGTAAGACCAAAATCGTATTCTAAGTTTTCATGTTTTCTTAATGACAACAATTGATGTAATCAATGATAATGCGGAATCTGTCATCCTAAATAATGTGACATTTTTTCTTTTACTCGTGTTTGGTGTAGGAATTTAAAAAAAAAACTCTCTTGGCGCCCCCTATACTTCCTAAAAAACCTACAAACCAAATTTGAATATTTTTGGCTATATAATAAGTAATTAAAATATCTTTACATAGCTTTCCATACCACATATAAGCTTTGCTGCCAGTATACAAAGTTTTTAACAAAGTTGAGATTAAATTCTCTTTGTATCTGTTGACAATAAAAGTATAATACCCTTTATATATTAATAATTTTAGCTTATGAATTAATATTTTTTGGAATAATTTATAATTTTTTTGCTCAACTGTTATTCTTAAATTACTTACGAGGCCGTCGTGGCGTAAGTGTTTTATTGGAGGACAGAGTGTCTTAACACTAGGTTCCCTGGTTCTGTCTTCTCTGCCATGTGCGGGATAGAGCGTGAAGTGAAAAAAAATATTTTTATTTCTCCGTCGCGGCTAGACAAAACGAAGCGTTTAGTTCCGCCAACAAGCCTGCCAAGCTAAGCCTTAGTTCTCGAGGCACCTGCTAGTCACCTCTTTCTGCATATCAATTAAAAATGTGAATCCGACAAAAAAACCTGAATGAGATTAACAATGAATGTTTCTACTTAAAATAATATTTTAAATATGATTTATTATTTCAGAGGCTGTTAGTAAACGTGATGATTGTGGGTTCAATCCCCTCTCGGATGATTGATATTGTGTAATTTATTTTTTTATCCTTACCAGAGTAAAAAAAAAGTTCAAATGCAAAATTCATTTCTACAATAAAGAATACAATAGTTCAAAAAATGGAAAAAACAGTGTCTAACACAAGGATTCCTCTGTTTATCCTTCTACGCGGGAAATAACGTCAAGGTGCTTTACGTTTTTCTCCGTTTCCTGTTGGTCATACGAACCACGCCTTATGAAAAGTATGTAAAGCATTGATTAAAACAGCACACCCAGGATATTTACTTGCGGTGCTACGGTAATTGTAGCGTAATACTTCCTATTAAGAAACTTTGTAATCTCTACTATAGCTAGAATGTTTTAGTTTTTAATTTAATTTGTTACTTTTTGATATAGTTTAGCGTTTTAAGAATATTATTCACATACTAAGAAAAACGTTGGACGTAGTGTCTTGACACTAGATATCTTCGTATTCATATTGTGGTTAGTTGTATATGTAATTTAGTATTTTTTACATAACCTACTTCTACTGGTTGTGAGTTCGGTTCCCGCTCGAGGAAATGTAATATTTATGTTTTATTTTTTCTATTTCATTTATTGGTTAAATATTTTATATTTTTATTTCGAGGCAAAACACGGCGGTCAGTTCCACCACTCAACCCGCAATGCTTCCAGAATACGGTGGAAAATGGGGAACGGAAGTGTCTTCATGGAAACGGATTGTCATAACATTAGGTTCCCAAGTTCCCTCCGCCCACCCTGCTATATGCGGGAAATCGTATTCTAAGTTTTCATGTTTTCTTAATGACAACAATTGATATCAGAAATGCGAATCGTACCTAAATATGTGCATTTTTTACTCGTTTGCTGTAGGATTAAAAAAAAAACTCTTGCGCCCCATATTCCAAAAAACCTAACCAATTTGATATTTTTGGCTATTAATAGTATAAAATATCTTTCTACTTCATACCATATAGCTTGTGTCCAGTATACAAAGTTTTAACAAAGTAGATAAATTCTCTTCGCTATTTACAATAAAAAGTAAATACCTTATATATTAAAAATTTTGGGCTATAATTAATATTTTTGAATAATATATTTTTGCTCAACGTTTTCTAAATTACTTACGTGCGTAAGTTTTTTGAGACAGAGTGTTTAACTAATTCCTGGTTCTGTCTTCTCTGCCATGTACGGGATAGAGCGTGAAGTGAAAAAAAAAAATATTTCTCCGTATCGGCTAGACAAAGCGAAGCGTTTAGGTCCGCCAACAAGCCTGCCAAGCCAAGCCTTAGTGCTCGAGGCACCTGCTAGTCACCTCTGTCTATACTGCTGCATATGAATTAAAAACGTGAATCCGAAAAAAAAATCGAATGAGTTTAACATTGAATGTTGCTAGTTAAAATAATATTTGAAATATAATTTATTATTTCAGAGGCCGTTAGTAAACGTGATGATTGTGGGTTCAATCCCCAGTGATTGATATTGTGTAGTTTATTTTTTTATCCTTACTCTGGTAAAAACAAAGTTCAAACGCAAAATTCATTTCCACAATAAAGAACCCATACACAATACCTTAAAAAATGGGGAAAAGAGTGTCTACTACTAGGATTTCTCTATTTCTCGTTCTACGTGGGAAATAACATCAAGAGGCTTCACGTTTTTCTCCATTTTCTGTTGGTTATATAATATGAACGAAGCCTTATGAAAAGTATGTAAAGCATTGATTAAAACAGCACACCCAGGATATTTACTCGCAGTGCTACGGTAATTGTAGCGTAATACTTCCTATTAAGAAACTTTGTAATCTCTACTACAGCTAGAATGTTTTAGTTTTTAATTTAATTTGTTACTTTTTGATATAGTTCAGCGTTTTAAGAATATTATTCACATACTAAGAAAAACGTTGGACGTAGTGTCTTGACACTAGATATCTTCGTATTCATATTGTGGTTAGTTGTATATGTAATTTAGTATTTTTTACATAACCTACTTCTACTGGTTGTGAGTTCGGTTCCCGCTCGAGGAAATGTAATATTTATGTTTTATTTTTTCTATTTCATTATTGGTTAAATATTTTATATTTTTATTTCGAGGCAAAACACGGCGGTCAGTTCCACCACTCAACCCGCAATGCTTCCAGAATACGGTGGAAAATGGGGAACGGAAGTGTCTTCATGGAAACGGATTGTCATAACATTAGGTTCCCAAGTTCCCTCCGCCCACTCTGCTATATGCGGGATACAGTGTGAAGTTTAAAGAAAGATAATAATAAAATCATGTTATAATGGCATTATCACGTATTTATAAGGCTGTGCCATAGTAAATGTAAATTTTATGACAAGCGGAGTTTATTACTCGCCAAACTATTTATCATGGCGGTCTATTTGGATGTAAATTGGCTTAGTAGTTGCTATTATTTATGATGATACTGGATTTTGATATAGATATATCTTTACTTATATTTGGAGCCCAGTCACGGCGCAGTGGAACAAGTGACTGGAAACCACGATTGAGTTGTGGGTTTGATTCTTATTCGAGGAAATCAAATATTTTTTTTATTTATTTATTTTTATTTCTTCGCTTTGATTTCAAGACAAAGAGTCGCAACCCTCAACATTCAATGCCTCCAAAGTTTCATGGAAAATGGGTCACGGGATTTTTTAACACTACAGTCATCTCTGTGCGGGTTACACTGTAAAGCTGATTTGATTTTGCTTATATTTAAAGCAGTTTCGTACAGAGGTATATCTAGGCGTAAACTGGATTATTGTGGATTCGATACCCACGAGGAATTATTATATTCTTATCCGTTTTCTTGCTTTGAAAAATTGTGGCGCTAAGTTCTGCCTGCCAACACAAAATGTGTTGAAAGTTAGGCGTAAGGCAAAATGAAAAATAAGGAAAAGTGAAATGAAAATAATCAATTTTTCCGAGCGGGAATTGAACCAACAACTATTTCGCTTACAGTTAAGTGCAGTGAAATTAGTATTAATTATCTATTGTAATATATTTAATAATTTCATCTAAACAGCTTTTAGTAAATGGCTTCCAGAGGTCGCGTGTCCGCTTGTTGCATTAGCTCAACTAATACATTAGTTGAGTAGAACCAACCACGAGATATTGTTCAACGTCATGCACTGAATTTACTGTAAAACACTGTACCGTCTGAGAATTCCAGTATTTTATTTTCATAAATAATTGGTTTGTGAATAAAAATGTTTTTGATTGTAAAAAAGAGACTGGGAGACATTTTTATTATTTTTAAAAGGTTTCGGCTAATTTAAAAATATATTATCACAATATCTAATAGTAAACGCGATAGTTTTCGCCGTGTGATCCCGGCTTAGGATAGGATCATCCTGGTACTGGTGGTGTCGTAAGAGGCGACTAAAGTACGTGTGGTAGAGTCACGTCGCCAGCAATGGCAACACACATGGGCAGACTCGACCGGATCATTACCACCCCCGGCATTTAAAACCGGCGTGAAGTATTGGCTTTATGCCACTGCGTTTCGCATCAGGTAATGCCGGGCCCCGGTGCCCAACCCATCTTATAGGCCGGCAACGCACCTGTAGCTCCTCTGGGGTTTCACGGGGCCGTGGGCGGCGGTAATTACTTACCATCAGGTGACCTGCACGCTCGTTTGCCGAGTCTTTTCCATAAAAAAAAAAGTTGTGGGTTTAGATTCATATGGGGAAAAATTAATGTTTTTCATTTTCTAGCTTTGGTAATAAGACAACGCGCGGCGTTCTGTTCTAGCAGTCGACACGCAATGTCTCTAATATTAGGGTTCAATCTACTTAACCTGCTGTATGTGAAATACAACGTGGACGATACGTCGTAAAGAAATAATTTTTAGTACTAATATTGAAAAAATATATATATTTATTTTAAATTATTATATTTAGTGAAACAAATTCTCCAAATTTATCATATCAGTATAGAATATAGATACGGAATATACATATAATACGAATATAATACATTTATGAACATATTGTCTATGCGATGCAAATGCGGAATGGCTAGTATGCACGCTGCATTCCATTCCATCATAATATTGATTGTTACTATGAAAAATGAGTATAACAGTACAGTATTGAAATGCAGTATAATGTTTTATTATTACTGTTATTGCTTTACGCTGTATGCCGTACAACAAAGTACGTAGATGGAACCTGGGAACCTAGTGTTAAGATAGTCCGTTCTTAACTCTTCTGCGAATTCTCAAGACATTGCGAGCTTGATCGGCGGAACTGAACGCCGAACCTTCGAGTGATAACTGAAGCTACAATCACATAGCTTACCGTCATATTCTTGTCGGGCACAGGGGTTTTAAAAATAAGCGTTCCTTATTTTTGTGATATTTTTAATATTTTTTTAAAAGTAATAAATGTTTTATATGTTAGTCTAAGCCATAAAATATTATGACGAGATTTAATATCCTTTAAGCTATATTATGCTATAAACTAGCTTCTTACCTGTGATAGTTAACTGTCGTTTAATTCAGGTTAAGATAACTTAAACTATACTTAAATCCGCAAACTGAGATAAAAATTAAATAGTGAAAAAAAAAAATAATTATTTGAACTTAGTAAGGAAAATTGATAATTTATAATAATAAGTAAAATTATAGACATATACTACCTATATACTTATTTATCCTGTTATTCTTAGGATCAGTACCAATATTGGTATTTATTTAAATTGTTTTGGCACAGTCTTCAGAGAAACCATTCTATATCACAAGGCGCGCTTTGTCTAACTAACCATGTTTATAAATAATATAAATTAATAGAAAGTATAAATAAATAGAAGAAATGGAAATATAAATTTAAGTAAATATTTCATCTCCTCGAATGGGGATCGAACCCACAACCACAACAGTCACAACAGTCACAATTTGTGCCTCTGCGCCACTACTTACCTATAAAATAAATAAATTTAAATATTGAAATACATAAATGGCGCATATTAAATAAACTATAAATATAAATAATAGTTCCCTACATTTTCTTAGAAAATAAATATATATTCAAAAGTCTATTTTTATTCGATAATCACTTACTTTAGATATACAATCGAAAATATCGCTCTAAGAAGACGAGTAACGAGCGCTCAAAGGCATGAGGAAATGACACCCTCCATCCATCAGCTTACATTTTCATCATCGCAAAACCTATTGATTTTTTACTCGATTTGAAAATAACCCTAATACTAACGTAAACATTTCTTCCTAGAAAATGTCCTAGTATATAATGTACTGTATGTATAAATTTTTAAAAGTTGTGGAAGAACGCTTGTTGTGTTAAAGGTTACCTAATTAAGCATAGACTGTTGTACATTCACGCAAAAAATACTAAACCGATTTAGATGAAACTTTACAGTACGTACAGTTTATACATCAGAATAACATATATACTACAATTTTCATATAGATTTGGTATAATTTGCCTTAAAATAACTAAATTTTAGCGGGCGAAGGGTGATTTTATAAATCGAAACACGCCTTGGAAATGAAATGCCCACTCCAGGCTGGTAAGTGAAAAATAAAGTCTAAGGTTAACGTCTTAATAACGTGTTAATAAACTTGATTAACTCGGGTGGTATATTATTTAGTATTATTTGGTTTAGTGGTATTCTATAATGACGCATGTAACTTTTTATTTTGTATAAAATTTTTAACTTTGACCCCGCTTGTTTTATTTTGCGAGGCGAAAACGCTCCTCCAAAATCTTAATTTCTGTATTTCATAAGTAGAATCTTCGTCGTCGCGCAATGGATTAACGTAAGCTAGCGTAACTTATACATGCGGGTTCGATTCCCATACTGGAGAGTCATCATATTTAATTTATTATTTATTATATCCATTTCTATTCTCTATCAGACAAAGCGTTGTGTTGAGTTCCACCACTCATCAATTCTTGAAAAATTGGAGAAAAGTTAAGTTAAAAAAATATATATTTTCAGCCACTTGCAAGTATCAAGAACGTGTTTCTTTATATTCGAGTCCACGTGCGTGGCGACATCACGTTCTGACTCACGTAAATTGAAAAGATACTTTCGTCTTAGAGAACATAATTCGAAATACACGTTTTCGAAATATTTCATATTAACTTTAAAATAAATTTATTAAAGAGTATTGATATGATTATTATTGTGATAAGAGTTGATTCCATTTATTTCAAAGAAAAACGTTAAAAAAATTGTTTAACTTCAGTAAATTAAAAATTACAATAAAATTAATTGAGATTTTATCTGTTAATGAGGCCGTGTTGGCGTAGCGGCACAGTGATCGTAAACGTAACGGTTGTGGATTTGTTTACCATTCGGGGACTTTTTTTGTTTTTATTTATGATATATCTTGCAAGTAGTAAAGTAGCCAGAGGAAATCCTATTATATTTTTTAAGCGGTGCAACACAACGCTGCGCTTTGTCGTCTTAAGAATAAATATAAAGTTAGAAATAGAGAAAGGTCGTGGCACAAGGGCATAAGCGGGTATTGTAAATGCAGCAGATTGTGAGGTCGATTACCGCTCGATGTTTTTTTTAGCTTCATGCTGTATCCAGAACACAGCGGAGTAACCAGAGGGAACCTAGTGTTAAGATACTCCGATCCCATTTTCCCCCAAATTTTGGTGGCATTGCGTGAAATGAAAATGAAAATATTACATATTTTAGGAAATCACATACTGTATGAACGTAATATCTCCAGAATTCGGCGGAAAGCGAGTTCGGGGAAATGAGTATCTTAACACTAGGCTTTCATTGACTACCTTGATACATGTGAAATACAGCATGAAGCTGTAATAAAACGATGTATGGAGAAAAAACGAAAAAGCGAAGAAAAAAAAGAAAACATACAATTATATCAAATTTAAATAAGAAATATATATTTAAGCATATAATATGAGTAAGAATAAAGAATCGTTTTTAAACTAAAGATTGCAATCTTAAGTAACTACAATATGGAGAATTCATGGAATCAGTATGTGGAAAACGCATGTGTTATCTATCTAATCTTGATAGATTGGCATGATGATGATGATGATGATGATGGATGATGGTATTGTACGAGGGTATCGGTGAAATTCCTTTAAGTAATTGAATTTTAATTTTAAATTTAGGCCGTCGTGTCAGGAGCACATACGTGTGACTGTTAATGCGACGGCTGTGGTTTCGATTCTCACTCTCGTATCCAATCGCGGCGTTGAGTTCCGTCACGGAGTAACGGAGTGTCTTAGCTCTGTCTTAACTCCCTTGATTAATGTGAGGTAGCATTTAACTGTAAACGCGACAGTCGATTGATTGCCACTCGAGAAAATAAATAGACAAACCGCGGCGTTGATATTTGCGATTCAGCATACAATTTCAACATTTAAGGTTATATTGCATTAGGTGATGAACGGGATGTCTTATTACTGGATTCCCTTTTGTGTACTCTATACGGGAAGTATCGTGAAGCTGAAAAAAAAAATTAACATCGTGTAAGTTTATATATTTGAAAAGGTATAATTAAAGCTCCGTTAGATTTGCGCTTTCATTAGTATTTTTTTATACTCAGTGCATTTCAAAGAAATAAATGTACATATATATTTATGATTTATGATGTAAAAAGTAAGCTTTTGAAGCGTGGTCACATAAGCATGGTGTAATGCAAAGAGAGATGTAAAGTCTCTAAATAAGCTTTGAAAAAAGAGTGATTAAAATAAATTAAAATATTTATTCTAAATTTAATATATATAAAATAAATAAATCAGCTTCACGCTGTATCCCGCACACTGCAGGGTAGGCAGAGGGAACGTAGTGAAAGACACTCCGTTCCCCACTTTCTGCCGAATTCCGGAGGCATTGCGTGTTAAGTGGCAGAACTCGACGCTGCGCTTTGCCTCGACACCAGAGCGAAGAAATGGAAATATAAATTTAAGTAAATATTTCATCTCCTCGAGTGGAGATCGAACCCACAACCAGTCGGTTTACGGTCACACCTTGTGCTGCTGCGCCACGACCGGCCTCTAATATATATATATATATACATACATATATATATATATATATATATATATATATATACACACACATTATATCGGGACTTCAAGCTACAATTATGCTTGAAGTCCCGATATAATATATGTCGGTATTCAAACAGTCAACAAAACAGTATTAATACTAAAAATTCATTTTTATCAATTCTAAAATATAAATGGACTCGATCGTATATCCTTATTTCTAAATAAATAAATAGTTTGAAAAATATTAGGAAAAGACGCCTTTATAAGTGCAAGTGTAAAAGCCAAAAATAAATTATGGATTGCCAAAGTTGTCTCTATTTCTGGTATCAACTATGTGCTTTTAATCATAATATTTTACACAGAAACAGGAAGGAATAGGAGAGTCTTCTTTGATAACGAAATATTTTTAAAATTTATACATTTATTTAGAATAGGCGAGTGAGGTCTACAGCGTGGCATACGATATTCCATTCATTCATGGAATGCCAGTGTTTATCTTCCGGCTTCATCATCAGACCTTGAAACCTAATTGTGTTTAATCTTTTCTACCTAGTCCACACATGGCTATGATAGGATGTACTATCATAAAGTTCCAGTTCGTATCTTCCGGCCTCATCATCAGATGAGTTCGAAAATACAATGTTATTGTATTTTCATCAGAACATGTGGTTCTGATGAAAATACAATAACACTGTATTTTGGCAGCTGCTAATTTTCAAGATGCTACGATGTTTGGAAGATGGTTAAATTAATGACCTTAGATAAGAATTGAGTGAGTTCAAACTCGATATATTAACTAGGAGGCAGTCCAAGGTTGCATCAGCCGCCTTCCAGTCCATAATCAGGTTCTCGGCATTAGGAAAAATGAACACAATATGTTAAGACGAATCGAATTAGCTGATTCAATCAATATCTTTACTAGTAGGCAGTACAAGGTTCCATCAGCCAACTTTCAGTCCAATCAACAAGCCAGTTCGATGGTACTAATATTGTATATAATATTGTATTGTCACCTAATACAAATATAATTGCCAAGGTTCATGATGATACAACAATTTGAAGTGCGTGTAATTCATATTCTTAGATTACATTACATAGTTTCTTACGTAGAGGTTGACTGTATCCCGCACACAGCAGGGTGGACATAGACCTATATATAGACCTAGTGTTAAGGCACTCCGTTCCCCACTTTCTGCCGAATTCTGGAGGCATTGCGTGTTGAGTGGCAGAACTCAACGCCACCATAACTAACGTAATTGTTATTAAATTCCAATAAATAGAAAATACTTGCTTAAAAAATTACTTAAAAGGTATTTAATTGTTCAAATCTAAGTTTAACATTAAATTTTAATTATATTATAAACAAAAGAAAGTATTAATTGGTAATAATTAATAGCTTATTTCGTGTATTGTAGAGACCATTGTATCGCAGCGGAACAGCGTTTAACTACTAGCGCGTCCCTACACGAAGAAATGAATTATATTAATTCGAGGCGTTGATCTCCGCACTGTGTAGTTACGCTAGATTCCCTCTGCCTACTCTTCTGTACGGGAGACACTGCCAAAAGCTAAACAAAATATACTATATTCTTTTAATTTTAGGTTCACGTTCTATTCCGCATACATAGGCAAAGTGGACCTAATGTTCACACACTTAGTTCTTCATTTTTCAGTAGTTTCAGTAGCATTTTATAGTAAATGGCCGAACCCATCACCACGCTTTACATTTTACGCAAGCGATGAAAAAAATATTAAATATAAACAATTAATTTCCCCGAATGAGAATTGAACCCAGAACCGTTGCATATGTAGTAAAACGCTTGTACCACTGCGCCACGACGGCCTCAATATTCTAATTGCTAAAGTCAGTACATTCGTCACGAACAATACAACCCGTTTAATTCAACATTGTATTTGTATTTCGATACGAAATGTAGAGTACTCAATTTGTGCTAGTGTAGGAGTGTACGTGTACATATCATATACATAGCTGCGAACAAATTGAAAACGAACTTTTAGATGAAGCTTTGTGATTTTGATTGAAAATACTAATTTTTTTTTGCTTTACATTGTATTCTGTACATAGCAGGAACCTGGGAACCTAGTGTTAAGATACACCGTTCGATATTGATATTTCCGTTGATAATTTTCCGTCGCATTCTAAAGGCATTGCGTGTTAAGTGGCGGAACTCGACTCATGAAAATATTAAATCTTTCACTTTCTCAAGTGGGGAATGGAACCTACTACTTGTCGCGTTTACAGTCGCATGCTCGTGTATTGCACCACGACTGTTATTAGTAACGAAATTTAGTAGTTCTATATATTTGTACATATACATATATTTTGTGTGTATACTCGTATTTTATAAATGTATTTGAATTTGAAAATGATTTTTTAGATAAAGCTTTGTATTTTTGATTGAAAGCTTCAAAATATTTGTTTGTAATTACTGGCGCGTTTGGAGTTCATATATTCCTATTGATTTAATAATTCTTTAGAAATTGTAGTAAATTAATATTTCCATTTTGAATAAAAGAGATTGGGCAGTAAACATTTAGGTTTACATTTTGTATTCGTAAATTGATTAAAGAAACCAGAGTAAAAAATAAAAAAACAAACAATTCCCACGAGAGGAAATTGAACCCGCTACTACCGCGTTCACTCTCACACGCTATGCCGCATGGTCTTGTTTTACAACTAAAAAGTTCAATATGTGTATATTTTAACGAAGTAACTAATGCTCTGAGAAGTTCTGCATCGAGCTTTAAGACGTGCACTAGAGCTTTATACCGTTGAGGCTTTGTAAATTTAATCAACTTTTAGTCAACTCTCGGTCTTGGTTATATTAGTTAAACAAAAAACAGTAAAGAAATTATTTAAATTGGTTAATTTTTTTTTATTATATTCTGTCGTGGCGTAGTGAAAAAGCGTCTGTATAAAAACGCGACAGTTGTAGTTTATTTCCCGCTCTGGGGAATGACTATGTATTTGAATGTTGAATTTATTTTCATTTTAAATCTCTGGTAGATGTAGGGTTGCGTTGAGATCCGCCACTCAACACGTAATTTCTTGAAAATTGAGTGCTGCGTGTTAAAAGGCCGTGTTTTGTACCGTGTGATCCCGGCCTAGAATAGGATCATCCTGGTACTGGTGGTGTCGTAAGAGGCGACTAAAGTCTAGGCAAAGTGCGGCGCTGTGTTCCGCCACTCAGCACGCAATGCCTTCAGAATTCGGCGGAAAGTGGGGTGCGGAGTGTTTTAACACTAGGTTCTCTTTTTCTACCCTGCTATGTGCAGGATGCAGAAACTGTAAAAAAACCTTAGTTTGTTTAAAAATGTCAGCATGTCTAGAATTATTATCATAAATGAGTTTCTAGAATGTACTTATTATTATTCTTAATAGTCAAAGCCATCAAGGCTAGTAAGCACAAGGATGTGAATAGAAACGGACACAACAGTCAGGTTCGATTCCCACTTGGAGGAATAAAATATTTAATATTTTCATTTCCTTGCCCAGAAACGAAATTTCGCCACTTCAATGCTTCAATGCTTCGAGAATTCGGAGGAAGTTGGAAACGGAAGTGTCTTAATTGGACCGGAGTCTCTTTACACTCCAGTTCCCAAGTACTTTGTGTCTTCCCTGCTATTTGTGGGATTCAGGAAAACAGCATGAACGAATATAATATGATTATTTTAATTTCCATTTCTTCGCTCTGGTGTCGAGGCTAAGCGCGGCGTTGAATTCTGCCACTCAACACGCAATGCCTCCAGAATTCGGCAGAAAGTGGGGAACAGAGTGTCTTAACACTAGGTTCCCTCTGCCTACGCTGCTGTGTGCGGGATACATCGTGAAGCTGATTTAATTTATTTTAATATCCATGCTTTGGTAACGAGGCAAATTGTTACCATAAATTGAATTATTAAATATTTGATTTCCTCGAGTGGAAATTGAACTCATATCCTGTCGAGTCTACAGTCTTACTCTTATACTCCTGCAGTCTACCCTCAAGTAATATAATAATATTATAAAGTACGAATATAACACGTAAGAAAAATAAACTTATACTCAGTGAAAAGTTCCAGGCGGCAACATGAGATATAGTACAGACGTTTTAGAGCTTCTACAAAGCTTTTATCGTAACAATATCTTTAATGTTGCAAGTTAGAAGTGACCTATAAATAGATTTTATTTAGCTTCACGCTGTAACCCGCATATTTAGTGTAGGGATAGATTGAACCTAGTCTTAAAAACATGCCAATCCTTTCCTTCTGCCCAATTTTCATGACATCGTGTGTTAAATGGCGGAATTCTATCTCGTGTTTTGTCTTCTAACTAAAGATGCGAGGATGGTGGGAAAATGCGACTTTCCTTCATGTGGATTCGAATCCACTGCCGTTGCGTTTAGAGTTCAATGTCCTTAATTGTCAATTGAAATAGGAACAAACAATAAGTTACAAAACTACTTTCTAACAACGAAAAAAAAAACAAACGCAAACAACGAACAAAAAAATAAAAAATTGTAAAGTAAAACATACTTTGATTTTGTTAAATAAAAATAATTAAAAAAAGATTTTATAATTTTGAAGTCGGTGCCAAGCTAATGCCTACAACAACTTTACTACATTATCGAATTATTAAGCCTGTTTCTTTTACTTGCTGTTGGGTAGACTTCAAAAGGATGCTTCTGGAATGAGTAGGTAATGGTTATCCTATATTAAACTTAATTATGTATTATTATGTGCAAATTAACAATTTGGTATATTGACAAGGACATACATAATAAAAAATTGGGGGGAATTGGGTACCTCTCCTTTTTTTGAAGTCGGTTGAAAATAAGAACATAATCAAGGGTTGAAGATGAGAAATCTCACTTCTGATACCAATTCTAACTATATTTTTCCTTGTAACTATTATAGTATATTTATATATTGAACCGATTTTTTAAACATTTTTAAAGTGTTATTCAACACTTAGGAAAGATAAATACTTATTTAGAAAACGTATAAAAATTTGAAAGTAGCGGGACTCGAACCCGCGCCTCCTGGAACTGACCAGGCGCTCTGACCACTGAGCCATACGTTCTCCGTTTGAGAACCCAGGAGGCGTTATACGTTTTCTAAATAAGTATATAAATAACCGACTTTTTTAACAAAAAACACTTACACATACTATGTTAATTTCAACTGGATCCAATAAACTAAACCTAACTAAAATTTCGCTAAACCTTTTTCTATCCTTAATATGTATCCTTTCAAATAAAAAAGAATCATAGGAATCGGTTGGCGTGACATTGATTTATTCGTCCATTTGTCGCGTACTTACCAAATGCAAATTTAAGAGTTATGCAATTTTCTCATAGATGGTCAGGTGGTCAGAAATGGACCAAAATTGAACTACACGGGAAGCATTGGCTTTCAATTAAAAAAAAACCATCAAAATCGGTTCACTTCAGTCAAAAGTTCTGAGGTAACAAACATAAAAAAAGAATACAGTCGAATTGATAAACTCTTTTTCTTACAGAATTCGGTTCATAATTGTAATTTATTGCATACTAAATAAGTGCATACGCCCACTAAGCTTAACTTTGACAATTTTTACAAATCATACTTCCCGTTATACTCAGTTTGGTACGGAACCCTCGGTGGGCGAGTCTGATTCGCACTTGACAATTTTTTTTAATGCATGAGGCTTATTTACGTTATTTTGGCCCTTGTCAATCAATCTACGTCGCTTCGTACAGCTCCTGTCATTTTTTTTTAATTTCCCTGATAAGCTTAATCGTTTCAATACTAGTTTGACTGGCACGTTTCCCTAGATGGACTAAATATGTTGTTAAAGATAATATTTTTTAAAAAACATCAGCTTCACGCATGTATCCCGCCCACAGCAGGGTAGGCAGAGGGAAGGCTACTGTTGAGACACTCCGTTCCCCACTTTCTGCTAAATTCTGGAGGCATTGTGTGTTGAGTTGCAGAACACAATGCCGTGCTTTGCTCCGACACCAGAGCGAAGAAATAGAAATATAAATTTAAATAAATATCCAGTCGGTTTTAGGGTCATAATTTGTGTCCCTGCCCCAGGACTGGCCTCAAAAAAATATTAAGATAAGATATAATATAATATTAATGTAAGCGAAATTCTCCGGCAAAAAATGGAGAAAGAACGAAAACCCAATTTGATTCGACACTTTCGTTCTCCATTATACACCGAACAACGTCATTGCGTATTGAATGCATATGATGTAACTCCTTGCGGAAAATGGAGTGGCTTAACACTAAATTGTTTTTGTATTTGTATTATCAAATGGCAAAACGTTGCTAGAACAAAATGTGAAGCTAAGTCACTCAAAAGTTAATTTAGCTTCTCGCTGTATCCTGTACCTACATAGAAAAGTAGAAAGAGGGAACCTGCGAACTTAATATTAAGACATTAAGAAAATTTCATTTCTCACTTTACAACGAATTCGGCATTTTAGGTATTATGTGTTGAGAGACGGAACTCATTATCAAAGAGAAAACGAAAATGTTAAACATTTGATTCTCCCGAATGGGAATCGAACCCACAAACATCGTGTCGCATGTTTATGCTTCTTATTACAATTTATTAATTAAGTCCGTTACTAGCATTTGAAAGTCCATTCAGCTTTCAATAGTCAAAGTAATTAAATGAAACAATGGACCATTATCCAACTTCGAGGTAAACACTAATTGTTCTTGTAATACTACTGCAGTCGTTGTAATTCTAGAAACTCTTGTAATAACATTTATTATGTAAATATAGTTAAATTGAATTGGAATAAATCAATCCGATTGATTTATTCTATAAATGTAGTTAAATTGAATTGGAATAAATTATTTTCACTTCCACGCTTTGGTAACAAGACAAGGCGCGGCGTTGCGTGCATGAAAGTTGGCAAACTCAAGTTTGCAGACTTAAAGTCGGACTTTCACGCAATTTACGCAATCTTGAGTAAAATTGTCTTGTCTGACGAACAACAAACTGGTCCGAGGGTCCTGTTAATTCTGTTTTTAAGTACGACACCCTAAAAAGGATTTGAAGAATCAATCTTACTCTCATACAGAAGTCACCGGACTTAAAAACATAAAATATAGACGACGCTAGATGTTGTAAGGGAGTACTAAGAGCGGATTTCTCGAAATTCCTACAGGGATTGGAAAAAGGCCGGATTTTTACGTTACATGTTAAAGACGTCGTTAATAAAGTTGTAGACGACGTCTAGTCGAGCATAAAAACTATTTTAACTCAATTCTACGAAAAAAATAGAGCTAAAGCAAGTTTGAACTAACAAAATAATACTGTTGCACGCAAAGTAGTTTGAACCCCTAAAGAATATTTGACAACTTGATTACGATACTTAGAATAACTTTTGTTTTTATTTAAAATCGGATCCCATTTTGGTAAGAATTTTTGGTTGTAGAATTTAAAAGTCTGTTTTTACAAGCTTTAATTAAGTTGACGTGTCAGTATGTGAGTCTATGTATGTAAAATCTTGCTAGCTCAATTTGACCCATCTCATTCTTATTAATTTGGTTTTTCTGTAATAATATTATATATTAATTTGGTTGTTATATAATAATATTACATATTAATTTGGTTGTTAATATAAAACAGATGCCGCGACAAAATGGCGGAATACAAATTTTTACACAACCCAATATGCGTTTCAAATGAACGCTTTGATTTATGAAACATAATGCATTATAAAATATCTGAAATTAAGCATGTAGGTTCTTTTAATGGTCTAGGAGAGGATTAAGTGGATTTCTTTCTCCCTCTGCTTTTCTCTTCCACTGAGTGGATTTCTAAAAATTTATAAGGAAGCGAGAAAAACGAGATTTTACATATACAAATACTTACGTTAAAACTTTAATTTTACTTAAAATTTTCCAGAAATTAATTAATTTTGAGTTGTCAACTCGTTATAAACTAAAGTAAATGTATCCCACACGGTAACGCCACAGCGGCAAGTCATTACAGCCTTTAGAAAGTACTCATTTAGCAAGCTTACAGCGTTTGGTACTGTATTATAATGTAGTTGGTATATTATATATAGTTATAGTAGTAAGTTTATAATGTATATGTACTCTTAAACGCAGCGTTGAGTTCCGCTATGTGTTGAATTCAGGCAGAAATTGCAGAAATGAGTGTTTTAGCACTAAATTCATTTACTTTGTACAGCTATATGCGAAATACTAAACATTTTAGAATTTCAAAATCTTTTTCTAGTTCACTTAGGTTTATATTAAGAACCGTTATACCATTTCCTTTTAGCGTTTATTTTTAAAATGTACTCAACTAAAAGCGCGATTCAATTATGGAATTAGGTTTCACACCCAGGTGGCAAATAGGATTTCCTAAGTCAGGTTTATAATTTAAAAAGAAGAAAAATATATTAAATTTTCGATACCAAAACAAGTTATACAAAGTGCTGAGTTGAGTTCCTTGCGCAATGTCTCGAAATTCGAAAGTATATCATAGAGGTAGAGTAAGGGACTAATAAAAAATAAATTTTCACACAATTCTTTAAGAAAACGTATAAAAACAGAAACCATTTTTAGAACATATGGCTGAATGAAATAACGCTGGACGTAATAATTTTTTTTATGGTTTTTCAACAAATATTTTCACATGTTTCCTTTCTTCCTTTTTTATAAAACGAAATAAGAATCTTAATATATTTATTCAAAACTATTGTATAATAAAAAAGCAATGCTTTTTTAAATAATTTTTTTTTGCGGAATTCAACACTGCACTTTACCTCAATACTACAGCGAGAAAATGAAAATATCAAATATTTCATTTCCAACTGGGTATCGAACTTACAACTGTCGCGTTTACAGTCACACGCCTGTGCTCCTGCACCACGATAACAGTACCTTGCACTAAGCACAGTACAGGGTGTAATTTTCAGTACAGTCAACTCGAAAAGCTTCTATCTAATGCTGAAAATAGAAATTAAATGGAGAATCTAAAATTTTATCTACTGTATAAGTTTTTATTGTTTAGCTTTGGAAATTGTTTTAAACAATGTTCTTTAAATTTTGTTTTATTTACGTTGTTGTTTTTTTTTATTTATTTGTTTATTCATTTTGTGGGATAATTTCCTTGGGAAGAGTAGGGTTCGAGGTTCACTCCGGGTGACAATTACATTTTAGAGTATTTTTATTTTCGAGGTATATTTTTATAGCTTAACGCTATATCCCTACATATACGGACGGTAGACAGGGGGAACCTGGAAAATTAGATTTAAGACACTCTGTTTTTATCGCGATGCTAGTTTTCGACCATCGCGGCGGGACTACGTGAATTCCGTCAAATTTTAAGATATTGTTAATGTTATCACAGATCTTTGACGTGTGTTTATATTATTCTTTGTTTAGATATATATATATATATATATATATATATATATATATATATATAATGTAAGTTACGCTAACAAAATTAATATAGACTCTCTTTCTGCTTATATATATATATATATATATATATATATATATATATATATATATATATATATAAGCAGAAAGAGAGTCTATATTAATTTTGTTAGCGTAACTTACACATTTGTATTATCGTGTTCCTTCCAACGTTGAACATAATATATTATTTGTAGCTATTATGATTATATCTGATTGCAAGCGCAATAAGGTTGTTGGTTCGATTCCCGCTTGGAGAGTAAATTATTTTCATTTTCTTGCTCTGGTATTATAAAACAAAGCGCAGCAATGATTTGCGACACTTAACACTGTATTTCCCGAAAATTGGACGGAGCTGCATTCTCTTTGAGAGTAAAGCAAAATAATATAACGTAGAACCGTTAGAGTCGTTGGGGACCCAATCATCTGTGTGAGGCTTGACACCTTGGCTTTGCGTAGCGACGTCCCCTCGCTGTGAGGTCTCCACCGCATGAGTTATGGGGAGTGTTCTGGGAAATCGTTTGATCTGTTACCTACGCACAGTACATAATAAGTTGATTCCATATTAGTGCCTTTTCATGTAAATAAAAGAAAAAAAAATACTTTAATTCGTTCAACAGATTTTATACAGAATTACAGAGATCTCCTCTTAAGCAAGGAATTATGAGATCCTGCTCTTCCAATACTTAACAATATTTAACACAATAAACATTTAATAATTAAAATAAGTTAATTTCTTTATACATAAGTTTGGTTGAACGTGTATATTTATATATGTTTTATGTGTGTGTGTGTGTGTTTTATGTGTGTATCTTAGTGTGTGTGTGTATCTATATGTATATTGTTTTGTGGGTGTTTGTATGTCATTGGAGTGTTTCAGTGTCATGAAAAGTAAGTCTCTTGATCCAGTCCGTGAGGATTTTTTTGCAATCGCAGTTATTTTAGGGAGGATGTAAATGAGTTTATGTGCCACAGAACAGTGGAATAGCCTACCAGCGCCAGTGCTTGTAGGTCGATATGACATCAGTACCGTCAAAAAGCCCGTCTATCTCCACTCCAAAGGCCAGCAACACACCTGCAGATCCTTTGGTGTTAGATGGGGTCGTCAGCGGCGTTGGTCACTTACCATCAGGTGAATCGAACGTTCGATGGCCTCATCTATTCCATAAAAAAAACTAATGATAATAAAAATATTATACGTCACTCTCCCTGATATTTCAACTTCACTGCAACAATTGTCATTCAGCGTTAGTTAATCAAAATTAACTTCATATTAAAAACTTTTAATAATCATCGCGTCGTGCTATAAATAATTGATGTAATTCGACGAATTTGTATTCGAACAGAAATAGTAGCATATCAGTGGTAACTGAAAACGCAATGCCTCGAAAAATTTGGCGGAATGTAGAGAACAGAGTGGAGAACTTAACACTAGGTTCTCTCTGCCTACTTTTTTACAAAATAAAAATATTTAAGACTCAAAATCTCAAACTTTCCGTTTGTGCAACATTTGTGTTTATTACTTTGCTCATATTGGTCGTACTGTGATGTGTGATTACAATTTTTGCATTTCTATTTAAAAATAATAATATCAATAAAAAAAAAATTAAAAGGGAAAATATGTTTTATTTACTTTTGTTTATTTCTACTATTTATAAGATACAAATGAAAAAGAGATAATAAACTAATAATAAGATAGGTTTTCCTTTTCCAAGAGGCATGAAAAAGTATAGCGTTCGTTGTGCAAACAAAGCGTGTAATGGCTGGAAAGAAAAAAGAACTGAGTATTTTTTACTACGACAGTGTATATTTTTTAAAACTTTTTCTTATATTTTATGTTAGAGGCCAGTCGTGGCACAGGAGAACAAGCGTGCAATGCAACGTATTGTGGGTTCGATTCCCTCTTTACGAAATGAAATATTTAACAATTTTATTTCTTCGCTCAAAAAACGAGGTAAAGCGCGTAGTTTTGGCACTCTACATGCAATGCCTACAGACCTCGACGAGTAATGGGGACGAAAGTATTTTAATGGGAACTGTAATACTTCATTCTTAGGTCCCATGTGTACACAAAAAAACTTTAATATCAACTTATCTATCTCAACTTCTATATTTACCTAATTTATAAAGGATGTAGCTACAGCAAACAGTAATTACATATTGTTTGTATTGTCACAGTACTATGTCAACAAATATGTTATTATAAATTTTACGCTCCAATGTATGCCTTATCTTTGGTGTACACATCTTCCTATAGTATATATTATATAGGTACGGAGAACGTACTTCCAACATATTATTATACTATAATAAATATATAAAAAAACATAAAAACAAACTTTCAATTAAATTCACTGAAAAGTATTTAATTTACATTCCATTAAAACGTTTACTAACAACTTATAACGTTATTATACGATTTACGATATGATGTAAAGGCCTGTCGTGAGATGCAAGTACTCATATTTAACTTATTTAGTTAAACTAAGTTATTATTTAGTTTTATTGTTTATCTATGCGAGTAAATCAAGAACAGTGCAGCGTTAATTTGACAAAAAACTTAGTCCGCTTGTCTATCTTGGGTGTTCTGCCATCTTGAAATTAGAATTACGCCACGTAACTATCATGCATTGTCATCCTAGGTATGAGAATATACAAACATTGCCACTCACCATCTATCAAAAACGGTCCATCCGCCAAGAAGAAACCAAACTAGCTTTAATTACTAATTTCCTATGACCATCTTCCAGTGCCATTATCAGATCCTGATGGTAGACCACGAAGTTGCTAGATGGTAATCTATCATCAAAGTACTCGTCAAGACGATTCAAACAAGCCCAAACTCGATGGGATTTTATTGCTTCACTAGCGAATTCCTACGGCCACCTTGCAGTTCCATTATCAGATTCCACTTCAATGTCACTTCGATAATCGGGAAAAGGATCAAATATAACCTGCAAGATTTGGTTGCAGACAAACATCGAGACAAGTATAACTAAATAAGCATATTCTGTTAAGCATAAGTAAGAGTTATCGATCATAATGAGTTTAGTATATAGTGAGATATCCAAAAATTTATTGAAGCCGTCGTCGTGGCGCAGGGGCACAAGCGTGCATTTGTAAATAATTTCCACTTGGAGGAATGAAATATTTAATATTTTCATTTTCCTCGCTCTGGTAACCAGCCAAAGCGCGATGTGGAGCTCTGCCACTCAACCCACATTGCCTCGATATTCAGTAAAAAATGGGGAACTCGTTACCAAAAGTAGGAAACATAAGTCCCCCGATTGCTAAACGAACCCATAACCGTCGCGACAGCCTTGGGCATGTTTTTATACAGTTTAGATGATAAGTAAGCTGTTGAAGTTACATTTCACAGTATACATATAACACAAACCAAGTCACGTCCAACATTTCAATTTAACATGCAAATGTCAGATATAACGTGATGTTGTTTAGTGCTCGGACTAAAACTTAATTATATTTCTAGACGCGACGAGCTTCCACGGCACCACTTAGCTATTCCACATTTTGCAAATTCACAGAATACTAGTAGGTACCCTACGTGTTTTACTTTGCATAATAAAATTTTCAAATTTTGAATCTTGTTTCAATTATTTTTTTTATTCTAAACCGGCTTAGTTTTTCAAAAAGGAAGGTATTTATTCGTTAACTATATTTTTTAAGTTTATCCGTTGATTTCCGTGTTTGTGGTCCAAATCCAAAAACAAATGATTTTTAATAGTACATAGGTTACATCAATAATTGCATTTATTATTTTAAAATATTTTTTACTTTAAAGTGATTAAACTATTACGCGTACTTAGTTCAATTTGGTTTGTTTTTTCTATTTTTATATATACGTAAGTATGTAAATATTATATAATAGTTCAGCTCTGTTTATGTTTTTAAATTATCTTTTATGTAATTCAATTATGGTTCATTTCAGGCTCTTTTGAAAATATATTTTGATTTTACCCGTTCTGGCAGACAACGCATGCGCTTTTACCCATCAAGATGCAACATCTTGAAAATTGAAGAGGAGTATCTTAAAATTAGGTTCCTTTTGCCTACCTGACTATGCGGGAAAACGCGTGAAACTGTAAATTTGACTAAGGCATTAGTGTAGAATTTTAGACAGTAAGTGCGGAGAGGTGAAAATGGGCAACAGAGCCTTAGCAAAGGGGGAAAGAGCATTAACCTGCTATTTTTTCTTATATCTAGTGTTTACTCATAGTTCATGAAACTATTATCACTAACTTGAAGTAAATTAAGGCGGACAAGAACAGCGGTAGCACGCTTTAAGGCTTTGGACATTATATACTCTACGTAAACGTATGGAACTATAGAGGCCATTAGTGGCGCAGGGGCATAAGTAGACTGTAAATGCGACAGGTTGTGGCTTCGATTTCCACTCGAGGAATTGTAACATTTATTATTTTTAATTCGTTCTAATGTCGAAGCGTTTAGTTCTGCTGCTCAGCACACAATGCCTCCAAAATTAGACGAAAAATTGGGAACGAAGTGTCTTAATATTAGGTTCCCTCTGCCTACCTTGCTGGGTATATAGTGTGTAACGGTAAAACAAGATATATAAAGTTTTACCAGTGTTCCGTTACAAGTTTACCCTTCTATATATTCTACCCGTATAGCCCAATCGACTAGAGTACTTCAACGATTTCCAAGATCACGATTGTACCGCACTACCCGCTCAATAAGAGCTTCAACAACAGCTCTTGCTCCAACCTTGCACTGACAGGACCATTCAGGAACAGTGCTGGGTTTTCGTGCAATAGTTCATTGTTATTATTTACCATATTTTTCACTTTTACATCTCATAATATAAGACTATCTCTTTCATAACTTTTAGTGGCTCTTTCAAAACCGAACTGTTATGCAAGAGCCAAATGACACATTTTTTTTTAATTTAATATTTAATTGTTTTTTTTATTATATTTAAGGCTTACTTTCTAGAAGTAAAAATTATTAATTAAAAGAATTGATTCTTAATGGGTACATCACTATTGTTGAAACTTTAAGATATAACCTAAATATAAGAAAGGGTTTGCCGTGTGATCCCGGCCTAGAATAGGATCATCCTGGTACTGGTGGTGTCGTAAGAGGCGACTAAAGTACGTGTGGTAGAGTCACGTCGCCAGCAATGGCAACACGCATGGGCAGACTCAACCGGATCATTACCACCCCCGGCATTTAAAACCGGCATGAAGTAGTGGCTTTATGCCACTGCGTTTCGCATCAGGTAATGCCAGGCCCCGGCGTCCAACCCATCTTAAGGCCGGCAACGCTCCTGTAGCTCCTCTGGGGTTGCACGGGGCCGTGGGCGGCGGTAATCACTTACCATCAGGTGACCCGCACGCTCGTTTGTCGTGTCTTTTCCATAAAAAAAAAAGAAAGGGATAATAGATTTAAAGATATATTTGTTCTCTTAAGAAGGGTAAACAGAAGAAACCTAGTGTTACGACACACCGTTCACCACTTTCGACCTAATTTTCGAGACAATGCGTGGTGAGAGGTGAAATAAAACGCTGCGGTTTGTATTGTTACCAGATCAAAGTAATGAAAAAAATAATATTCTTCTGAGTAGGAATCGAACTCACAACCCGTCGCGTTTACAATCATACACTTGTTCGATCGGTCTTATTCCACTTGTTATTTGATTTATTATCAAAGATACAGTATCTGGTTAGGTAAGTATTGTTGAAATATATTTTTCACAAAACCATATAGACGAGTAGGTACTATCTACATTTACCCTGCCTACTAGGAAGCGAGAGCGTTGTAAAACTTAACGCCGTGTTTTGTCTCGTCAAAATAAGAACAATTTATTGTTCCGAATGTATCGAACTCAGAACTGCCACATATTGCGTACCATTACGCATAGAAAGCTTCTACATCGATGACTTAACATCGGAGCTTAACCCAAAGATATGGAGAAACTTATAAGCCGAAGTAGAATTGGATTAAACTGCATTTAGCTTGGATGTGATTGGAAAAAAAAGCAAAAGTTCCCTGAGTGAAGGCACACACGAAACCGTTTGTTCGGTTTTTAAAAGCCGCAATCCGCGAAATTGAGAATTTTACCATATTTTTAATGTATGAATATATGATTTTTTTTTAAATTTTTTTTTGGCTAAACTGTATCCATGACGGTTATAGATTCGATACTTGCTCGGGATAATGAATTATTTTTCTGATAACAAAACTAAGGGCGATGTTTAATCGTTCCACCACTCACCACGAAATGTCTCGAAACATTGGATGAAAAATGAGAAAGGGCTCAATAAGAGGTTCTATCTGCCTACCATTTAAAATGCCGGTTAAACGTGAATTATGCGCGCCCAACTAGGGTTCCTTACTAGTTAGTATTGTAGGTCAACGGGAAGTAAAACTTATAAAAGTTAACAAATTTATGTTTGGGGGCGACGACAAAGTAATTCCATGATTTTTTTCATTTTGAAGTACGGAACCCTAATAAAGGCCATCAAAGTGCAATGGAAGTGTATAACTGCAGTCGCCTCTTACGACACCACCAGTACCAGAATGATCACACGGCAAAAAACAACAGATCCCTTCAATTAATTGTGCCGTGTGATCCCGGCCTAGAATAGGATCATCCTGGTACTAGTGGTGTCGTAAGAGGCGACTAAAGTACGTGTGGTAGAGTCACGTCGCCAGCAATGGCAACGCGTGGGCAGACTCGACCGGATCATTGCCACCCCCGGCATTTAAAACCGGCGTGAAGTAGTGGCTTTATGCCACTGCGTTTCGCATGAGGTAATGCCGGGCCCCGGCGCCCAACCCATCTTAAAGGCCGGCAACGCACTTGTAGCTCCTCTGGGGTTGCACGGGGTCGTGGGCGGCGGTAATCACTTACCATCAGGTGACCCGCACGCTCGTTTGCCGTGTCTTTTCCATAAAAAAAAATAATTAAATGGGTTTTAACAGCTTTATGGTACATCACAGAATAAGCGAGAGACTGAAATAGTTTATATTTTTATTGACTAGGCTCTGGTAACGAGGCATGAGGCGGCGTTGATTTTCACTACTCAACAATGCCTCAAGAACGTCCTCACGTTCCCTCCTCCTACCCGGCACTGTGCGGGATATGGTGTGAATATGTTGATAATAAAAAAATTAAATAGAACAAGCGTATCATATTCTCTCAAGTGTAAAACAAAATATCTATCCACCTTATTTTATTTGTCATAAACAATTTAAATAATCCCCATTCTACATACAAAGTTGTGACTACAAAGAGACTTGACGTGACGTGGGTCACTTTGTCCTTTCTAAGAAATATGAACACGGTATCGTATATGGATAGTAATGTGAAAAAAAGGTTGATTGTGACTGCCTTTCTTAACGAAATGGAGGTAACATATTCGATTTTAGTTTGGTCAAAATAATTCTAATTAATAATATGTAATTTAATAAACGATTACAAATGTCTGTTTTATATATAATGGAATTATTGAACTAAGAGTACATAAATACGTATTATAATGTCATATGTAAAAAAAATTTCAAGTATGCCTTTTTTTTAAATCTTATTTAAATGCTTTGTCGCTTACGCGATTATGTCGCCCTGGTAAGTTTTTCATAAATAAAATATATAATTATAATATAACATAACTTAGAATATTGCTACCTCATAAAGTATTTTGGCTTCCTCTCGACACATTCAATATATAGTAGACATCATCAACAGAATAAGATTTGTAAATATGGCAGAATTGTAAATATTAGAGGTCGTTGACTTACCTATTAAACACCAAAAAATATTGACTTACCTCTTTAGAAAACGTATAAAAATTTGAACGTAGCGGGACTCGAACTCGCGCCTTCTGGAAACCGACGACTGGTCGGTTTCAAGGAGACGCGGGTTCTTTTTCCTTCCTAAGCGTGGACCTTTGATTTTCATTTTTTTTCTTACCCATTAAACAAAAAAATTGTTCCCAGAACGAAATCTAAGCGCTTGAATTATATTTTTTCTATTTAAACTAAAAGACTCTAAAGGATGTGGCTGGCTCTTTTTTTATACCAAATACCTTTTATAAAGAAAATTTGTTTAACTTATGGTTTAAAATTAGTTTAAAAAAAATGAATAATGGGAATTTCATTGCTTGATTCGCTAATAAATCAGGAATCAGGAACCTTCCAGACCCACATGAGACGATATCCACTGAAAAATCACATTCTTTCGTAAAGATCGCAATCTCAAGATATTGTCCAATATAGTATAGGCTATAGGAGGTTCTCAAAATATCTAGGTACATCGAGCCAAATGTTGGAGCGAACTGTTAGAGTCTGTCAATATCAGTGTATTAATATAAATGTCGATTTTTTGTATGATAGTACTTCAAGTCTTCAACTTAGCCTCTATTATGCATCGGAGTCTATTTTAAGTTTTATTGCTATCTTTTGTTCGTAGACATAAGAGGAAGCCCCTGATCCCTCTTACTTCTTAGAATCATCTGTAAATATTTTGTTATAATTCTTCTCTTCTTTTTATTACTATTTTCTTAATATATAAATCTACAAGTACATTTTTTATTTACAAGTACATATCTGTAGTACTTATTTTAATGAAAACGTACTTAAATGTTTGGAACTATTAATTGAAAAAAAAAAATCAGCTTCACGCTTTATCCCGCACACAGCAGGGTAGGCAGAGGGAACCTAGTGTTAAGACACTCCGTTCCCCACTTTCTTCTGAATTCTGGAGGCATTGCGTGTTGAGTGGCAGAACTCAACGCCGCGCTTAGCCTCGACACCAGAGCGAAGAAATGAAAATATAAATTTAAGTAAATATTTCATCTCCTCGAGTGGGGATCGAACATTTAACAGTCACACCTCGTGCCGCTGCGTCACGACCGGCCTCAATTAATTTTAAAAAGTCTTAAAAATTAATGTGAGCATTTTATTGTGTCAATAGTACAAATCAGGTCTCTCCTACTGGTCTAGTCTTATTAAGCCAGAATTTTTCAGCTACTGAGGAATAGTGGTTGTAAGCACATCACACTTTCCATCACACGAGCGTCGTTTTAATAAAACTACGAATTATTCTTATGAATTGATTTTGTGTCATGTCTAATTTCCCTTAATAAATGTTTATACTACTATCATAAGAAAAAACTTGCGTAATCGATACCACTTGTAATTAAGGAAATGTATAATAACCTTAAATATTTAGAGTATAAAACCCAACAAGAACCAGCCAACACATTAAGAATATTAATAAATTTAAGAATTTTTTAGATTCTTATTTTTTAGATTAGATATTTCGTTAATGCCTAACCCACTTAAGCGATTAATCCAACCTCTCGCCCAGATGTCAAATTGTATCGACTATCTTTAACTGTTAGCCCATAATCGACAATTGCGCAGAATTTTTTCTATAGCCTTTATTGAAAATACAAATTTTAAATATGCGTTTTTTCAAACGCAATTTAGTAAGAAAACAGTTTTTCACTATGGTGTCAAGACAAAGCGCAGCGTTGAGTTCCGCTATTTCACATGCAATGTATGCAGAGTTTGACCGAAAATGAGGAATGGAGAAATTCTTGTCACTAGGTTTCTCTCTGTCTACCTCCCACCAGACAATGGATCTGCGCGTAGTAGAGCGTAAAGTAAAAAAAAAATATAATTACTGTACATTTTAATTAAATTTTCTTTGCGACTTAATTAATACATTGCATGCATTTTTTCTTGACCCTCTCTTGCTACTTTCTAGAGGGTCAAGAAATGCTTGAATTTTTAATGTGATGTTCTTTAAACTAATTGCAAACAAAAATTACGTAGCTTCATCATTATACATGTTAAGCAGAGAAACTGTGGTTATAGTAATAAGGGATGAAACAAAAATATAACTGAGAATGGAGCCAGTCGTGGCACAGGGGCACAAGTGTGTGTTTGTAAACACGATTGAATGTGGGTTTGATTTTCATTCGAGAAAATGAAAATAACATTACATTTCTTCGCTTTTGTGACGAGGCAAAGCACGGCGTTGAGTTTCGCCTTTTAAAACGCAATGCTTTCAGAATTTTTATGCAGGATTACCGTGAACCTAAAAAGAATAATTGCAACCGTAATATTCTACATTGTGATCTCGTATAACTAATAAAAATAGATAATTACCATAATTACAAATAGCTTTAATCTATATACCGCACAGCATATTACATCACAGTCACCAGAGAGAGACTGTTCTCCTTTTTTAGCCCAGTCTTCGCAATACTACCTGTTGAGTGGCGCAACTCAACGCCGCGCTTTATCTACCACAGTCAACAAATGGGAAACGCTTGATATATAAATATTGGTAATGTTAAAATTATCACTTAATTCAATTGAAGTAACTCACATTAATTGAAGTCAAGATTTTCCACGGTAACCAAGCTAAGGTCAGAGCTCTTCTAGCTCGACCTTCTCAAATCCAGTGACACCGTAGAGGCCATTATGTCTAACAGCATACAGCACAATTGAAAAATGTAAACAATGAAGTCAAAGCACTGATATTTTTAGATAATCTATTTTTATATGTCCAGTATGAAATGGAAAATCTTGTTCTGTGCCATTCATTCTCTTTGGATTTTCAAGATACTCTATCTTATACTATACTACACTCTCTATTATACCGACATTCTGAATTTAAACACTGTAAGTCCAGAAGTTTCGTCTGTAACTGTCAGTCAATTAGTAAAAAAAATATATATGAAAAATATATGTAAATAAAAAAAATATATACATAATTTTTTCAGAAACTCGAGACTTATAAAATAAAAATAATAAATTTTACGTAGCGTTCTTTTACTTTAATAAAAACTACATCTGCATTTAAGATGGAAAGAAATATAACGATGAAGATGAAGAATTGTATTTAGAAAGCGAATTGTAAATTTATGTTTCAACGTACTTACTTTGTAAATTAAATGTTTTATATGTTTTTAGTAGAGCTCTTGTTTTGATTTTCAACGGCGACGAGTTTTACGAAAGTTCGCTTGTGACTTATTGTAATAATTTTCTTAAAATTTATCTTTGAAACTAGTTTTTACTTTCGCTGTAGCGTGCTTGGATATATGGAAAATTATTAAAAATTGTGTCTGACACATGGCACAGTGAGTCCGAGATAACTATAGTTATTATATAGCTAGCTTTTCTCGATAAATGGACTTTTCTGTACATAAAGAATTTTTAATTAGAATTAAATAATTAGTAGCAGGCAGGAGGCCAGCCGTGGCGCAGAGGCACAAAATGTGACTGGAAACGCGACTGCTTATGGGTTAATAGGTAATACGTTAATTATATTTAAGGCTGTAATGGCGCAGGAGCACGTGGTAATGGTGGGTTCGATTCCCACTAGGAGAATTAAATATTTAATATTTTCATTTCCTAAATATCGCGGCAAAACGCGGCGTTGAGCTCCTTTCCGCCACTGATCATGCAATTATTTTAAAATGCTTTATTTAAAAACGTCCTATGAGTTGTGACGTGTGTGCGTCTACATACTGTGTCATATATAATTCGGTCATTAAAATATCCTTAGTTACATAGGGAGTAAAGCTGTAATAAAAGTATCAAAATAAAAAGAAAAACAAACAAATTTGAATCCGCTACTATCGGCCTCATACTGTCATTGACCTCCCAAATGTAATTTTGAAACACAAAAACCTAAATGTTAAACTAATTTAAAGGCTTATTGAGACATTCGATAACACTCAAAGGCAGAAACAACGCTTTATTGGATTTGTAAAGGGAGACCTCGCTATATAATATTATTCTATATTACAAAGAGAAAATGCTATATCATTCTATAAATCGCCTTAACTTCTTTACAGAAGAACAAAGTATATTTTTGTTTCTACAAAAAAACATAGTTAAATATATCTTTTTTCCTTGTCCTTTTTGTATAAAAATTTTGGGAGTAATTATTCCAAATTGTTGTATTTTCATTTTAAATATCACGTACTTATTTAAAAAGTAACTAAAATGCAATATTCTTTGTAGTGTATGCATTTCTAGACTCATCTTTCATACATTCGCTCATTCTATACAATCAGTCATTCATATACACGTTCACTAGTATAAATAGACAAACACAATCTAGTTCGCACCACTTCATTAATACGAGAGCCACCGCTGAGAGTAGACGTGTTGGCAGTGTTCATTGAGTGTGGCTACGAGCCTGTAAAATAAATATACATATAGTCAAAGATCGATTTTTCATCATTTTTGCTTAACAAAATAATATCGCATTATGTTGCGTTAAGTAAATTTATTATTTGATTTTTTTTAATTGTTTGAAGTTGATTTTTTGTGTTAAAAAATATTTTGCGATTTTAAGTGATTGTCCTTTGTAAGACTTTAATTTTAATTAGATATTATTTTTGGAGGAACTTAATATTTCAGCATATTGAACAGTATGAAGTAATTTTTAAACATTTTTAAAGTAACACTTTCCACACTTAGGAAATAATATCTAATTAAACAGTTAAGGAATTTCCAAGAGTATCCTTCGTCTGCATTGTTAGACCTCTAAAAACAGTCAATGACACTTTGCCAGACAGACCACAAAGACGTTGTGGTAAAAATAAAATAAATTAATCAGCTTCACGCTGTATCCCACACACTGTAGGGTAGGCAGAGGGAACCTAGTGTTAAGATACTGCGTTCCCCGCTTTCTGCCGAATTCTGGAGGCATTGCGTGTTGAGTTGAGTTGGCAGAACACCGCGCTTGACCTCGACATCAGAGCCAAGAAATGGAAATACAAATTTAAGTAAATATTTCATCTCCTCGAGTGGGGATCGAACCCATAACCAGTCGGTTTTACAATCACACTTTGTGCCCCTGCGCTACGACTGGCCTCTCGTTGACGTTGTTGTAAGTACTTTTTCATAGATCCCATAATCAGTACATAACTAAGTTCTCATTCAACTGCCCCTTTAGGCATCCTTTCCAACAACAAAAGAATCATTGAAATCGGTTGGCGTAATATTGATCTATTCATCCATGTGTCGCTTACATACTTAATGCAATGCAAACACTAAGTGGAAAGTTTTAAGAAACAAACATAAATAATACAGTCAAATTGCTCCTACTTCTGTTATAAAAATAAGGTAAATAAAACAACATATTTAAAGATAAACGTTTACAATATTTCATATAATACCTCAAAGTAAGTCTCATATAAGCGATGGCACTTCGGAGTTAAAGTATCGTTCGTTACATGTACCCATTTATTAAATTTTTTACACTCACACTCCGTGTAATTTAAACTCACTAGGACCATATCCTAAAAACAGCATTTTCATTATCTACTTTTTGTTACAATTAAATATTTCAGGTTAGTTTATTTAGATATGTATTAATAAATAAGTATACCTATATATCTTAATATTAAATAAACAAAACATTCTCAGAAATATATTAAAGGAGGAAGACTTATTAAGATATTTATTAAGATATTTTGTAAGTGGTTACGGTAAAATTTCGAGTGCAGTTGCTTCAAGTTGTAAGATTCCACAAGTTTTACGTGAGGCCACCATGTCAGAGAGGCGCAGAGAAAAGCGTACGACTGTAAAAATAATGGTTGTGGAATCGATTTCCTCTCAGGGAAATGAAATATTTAATATTTTTATTTTCTCGTTTTGATTATAAGGCAAAGCGCGGCGTTATATTATTCCACTGAACACGCAATGCCTGGAGAATTTGGTAAAACGCGAGGAACGGAGTCGTCTTAAAGTAAACGGAAGGTCCTAATACTAGATTCTCAGGTTCCCTTTACCTACCTCACTGTAAGCGGGATACAGTGTGAACTGATTTTATTATTTTTTTATGATAAAGCTGCTCATAAGCTATGTATGTTTTCTAGCACTAACCTAGATAGGCGTAAATAAGTAATTAATTTAACACGTCATCAGTTTTAATTAGAACGAGAACGAGGCAAGTTGGAAATATTACACTTTGACATATTTAATTGAACGAAGTGAAGTAGTCGTTCGCGTTGTGAAGTATAAGCTCACCTAAAATTGACTTGTAGTGGAAGCTTTTAAATAGAGACGCTTATACGATTTTTCAAATGTTTATTATTTTTTATGAATAAATTATATAAGGTCATTGTACAATTTCCACTCGAAGCAATAAATAACTTTCAATTTTCCCCTTTGACAGCAAGAAAAAACGCGGTGTTGAGTTCCGCAACTCATCCCTCAATGTCTTGAAAATTGAGAAAGTATGTGGTAACATTGTCTCCCATTGTCTACCCTCTGTTGTATGTAGCTTGGAGTGGGGAGCTAAAAAAATACATATTGGTAGGCGGAGAGAAACGGATGACAGGATCCAAAAGCTCTGTTGTCTTAGAATGTATTGGGTAAATAAATTTTGTCTAAGCTAAGCCGTATTTGATTGAATTTAAATTTTAATACAGTTTTACCATTGTATTTATTATTCGAAACTGGCGCAGCGGCATTGTGTCTGACTGTAAACGCGATAGTTGCGGGTTCGATTCCCACTCGGAGTGATGAATGATTTTCATTCCCTATCTTTAGTGATCAAACAAAGTGCGGTGTTGAACTCCGCTATTCAATACGCATTGCATCGAAAATTTAGCAGGAGAAAAGTTCAATAGGTTCCCTCTGCCTAGTCTGCTACATGTAAAATACAATGCGAAGCATAAAAAATTAAAAAATGGCCAAATAAAATTTACCATAGAAAAAAAAAAAAAAAAAAAAAGAGAAAGTAAGTTCTTCTTTACAAAATATCACAGAGAAAATGTAACTATTTTTCTCCTGAAACGCGATCAAATTCACAAAAATAATAACAATAATAACAATCACTAAGTTATATCAAACTTATTTGAATTGTGCTATAATGTCGTCATAATTTTGTCAAAATATATTATTTGTTGTTAAAACCATTCTTTATATCGAATACGAGTTATTTAATACTCAAAACGTTTTCTATCTTGTTATACAATATTTCTACAAAAAGCTTAATCTTGATTTACGTGAGTCTACGAGAAACACAATTCGTACAATTTTCTTATTTCAGCAAATTGTCTCTGAACTTTATTTTTATTCGGGAAGACATTTACTTACAATTCTAAGTTTTAAATAAGTGAATATTTTCTTTCTTGAGACCAGTTATAGTGGAAAGGCACAAGAGTGTGACTAACGGGACGGTTATGGATTCGATCCTCACTCGGGGATATAATCAAAAATTTTTTCCTTAATACACTTATATAACATTATATCCAGGCATATAGACTAGTCGTGGCGCTAGGGTACAAAGTGTGTCTGTGAAATCGGCTGGTTGTGGATTTTATCAAAACGATTCCACTCGGGGATGTTAAATATTTATTTACATTTATATTTTTATTTCTTCGCTCTGGTATCGAGTGGCGTTGATTTCCGCTACTCAACACAGAATGCCTCCAGAACTCGGCGGAAAGTTGGAAACGGAGTGTCTTAATACTGGGTTCCCTCAGCTTACCCTGCTGTGTGCGGAATACAGCGTGAAGCTTATTTTAACATTAAATAAAAATGAAGTGGGCAAAGCCATACAGGTCCCACTAGTATACCATATAAAACCACGCTGCCACGGTATAATATATATTTGTAAGTTAGCTTAGATATATACCAAATGCTTTTTCATAATAAAGTGAGGAAGGGCAAACTACCCACATCGTTTTGCAAAGAAGAACGTCATCCGGTTATGTCCTTGTCGTTCCATAAAAACATATAAAGGAAATCCTATTGAAATAATACACTTTTATATTTTGTAGTTTGTTTTTATAGTTATCGCAGAGGACTTGAGCTTGGGTTAATGATAGTGGGTTCAAATTTCATTTAAAAACATATTTATATATTTTTTTCTGTTTCAAAGACTGAGGGAACCATTTGCCCATTTTCAAGATTGCATATTGAATGGCGGAACTCAACGCTTTTGTCTGGTCACTAGAATGAGAAAATGAGAATAATTCCTTTCTTCAAATACTAATCGAATCCACAACACCCTCGTGTTTAAAGCCACATTAATGTTGCTGCGCCACAACGGCTTGCAATAAAAAACACAAAACTAAAACTACATTAATATTAAAATCCACTTAAAATCGGCTTAGCTAAAATTTATTTACTCATTACATTCTAAGAGGATCTAGGTAGCTGCACAGATCTAGGTTGTAACGGTTTCTGTAGGTCTCTAGTAATATTCAAGGAGGGCATTATCAGGCGAAACAATATACATGTAAATTAGTATCACAATTCTGTTTAACATAAATGTACGAGTATGTATGTATTATTGTAGGTAATATACATACATAAATGGCGAATGTTATTTCTTATTTGTAGGCGTTTTCGATTTACAGATGGTTGGTAAGGTGGTGTAACGATGCGATGGTTGTGGGTTTGATTTTAGCTTAGGGGTGTAAGTTGTCTTTATGTCGCCGGTCTAGTATACAATGCGGCTTTGAGTGTGGAGAACGGAATGTTTTGACATTTGGCTTTGTCTTTGCCTACTCTGCTATATGTGGGATACAGTGTAAAACAGAAACGGGATGCAGCGTAGCGACGGTCTCGGTAATTTACTTTAAGCAGTTATAAATTTAGGTATTTATATAAAGTGAAAGAATATAATTATTTTGTTTAAGCTTTACGTTGTTTTTTGCACTAAGCAGGGTAGGCAGAGGGAACCTGTGGACCTAGTGTTAAATCTCTCCGTTCTCATCAAACCACTACCATTCCACTTGCCGCCGAACTCTGGAGACATTGCGTGTTGAGTGACAGAGTTTCACGCCACACTTAGCTTCGTTACCAGAGCTAAGAAATGAAAATATGAAATTATTTTTTTTTCGGTGGGAATCAAACCCACAACATGTTGCGGCTTACAATAACATGTAAATAATACTTCTAACTATTAGATTATTTGAACATTAATCGATCTGTTTTATTATTCAATGACACAATCAATTATATATCTACATATTACATAGGCCAGTTGTGGCGCAGAGGCACAAAGTGTGACTGTATTCTCGACTGACCGACTCGAGGAGACGAAATATTAACTTAAATTTATATTTCCATTTCTTAGCTGGTGTCGAGGCAAAGCGCGGTGGCGACTTCTGCCACTCAACGCAATGCCTATAGAGATAGTGGGAAACGGAGTGTCTTAACATTAGGTTCCCTCTGCCTACCCTGCTGTGTGTGGGATACGGCGTGAAACTAAATTAATTTTGATTTTTTTATATGATTTTCTGACTATAATTCACCGCCCAAATTGTATGACATATGCCTTTCATGTATTATTGTCAATGTAATTAAGTTCCAGTGCAGGCTAATCTGAAATCTCATCACTTAGTACTGGGTAATGCAATCCTTAGTAACTGTTGTTGTATGTTTCCATTGACCGTCGACGATATTTTTTTTTTTTTTTTTTCTTTTTATGGAAAAGGCACGGCAAACGAGCGTGCGGGTCACCTGATGGTAAGTGATTACCGCCGCCCACGGCCCCGTACAACCCCAGAGGAGCTACAGGGGCGTTGCCGGCCTTTAAGATGGGTTGGGCGCCGGGGCCCGGCATTACCTGATGCGAAACGCAGTGGCATAAAGCCACTACTTCACGCCGGTTTTAAATGCCGGGGGTGGTAATGATCCGGTCGAGTCCGCCCATGCGTGTTGCCATTGCTGGCGACGTGACTCTACCACACGTACTTTAGTCGCCTCTTACGACACCACCAGTACCAGGATGATCCTATTCTAGGCCGGGATCACACGGCACAAAAATGATGTATTTTCTTTTTTTTTCAGCTATACGCTGTATTTAGCAGGGTAGGCAGAGGGAGTCTAGTGTTTAGACATCTCGTTCTTCACTTTCCACCGATTTCTGGAGGAATTCCGTGTTGAATGATGGAACTCAGCGCTGTAATTTGCCTCGACACCATAGCGACGTAATGAAAATATTTAATATTCCATTTCCTCGAGTGGGAGTTGAACCCATGACCTATCACGTTTACAGTTACTCGCTTATAATGTTTGTAAGTACAAAACTTATATAAACAATTGAAATAAAATATATTATTTTTAAAATAGTGACCGACTTCAACACTACATAAACTATAACCACAAACTTAACCAAAAATGTAATTGTAGAAAATAATATTTTCATTATTTACCTATTTACTACTAAAATCTGTTATTATTGGAGGCGGTGCCAATAGGAGATTTTAAATTATTTTTTTAAACTCTTGTTTGGTTGATTTAGTAGTTTGTCTCTTATTTTTTTTCCTGGCTGACACCTAAGTTTCACGGGTCAAATTCAGTTTCTTAGATTTTATTACATAGTTAATACTCGACCTAAGAAAAGCGTGTTGATGAAAGAACCTCCTGCTGTTTTAATTTTATAATGCTTACGTCATATATATATAGTGGAGTATTGTGTAAAGCTTAAATGAATCTCGTAATTTTTATATATATATTTTTAGAACTGATAGGAGTTTGAAACATCGATATATGTTATACTAAAGAGACAAGCCGTGGCGCAGGGGCAAGGGGCAGGCGCAAACACGACAGGTTGTGGATTCGATTTCCTATTGAGAAAATTAAATAGTTAAGGTTTTCTTTTTTCGCGTTCTGGTAACTCCAATTAGTGCCTCCATAATTTGGTAGAAGGTGGGGAACTAAGTGTCTTAACACTAGGTTCCCTCTGTCTACACTGCTGTGTGCAGAATGTGAAGATGATTCATATTATTTTATGTTTCTAAAAGGGAGTGAATTCATAATACTAAGAGTGGTATTAAGTTACGTCACGCAACATGCAATGTTTTTAATACAATAAAGAATAGAAATAAATGACTTATAGAAAAGAAATAGAAAAAGCCTATATTCTTTCTGATCTACTAATTTGCTGGTTCATACAATGGAAACACATTTAAATATCTAACTAAATACATAAATAAGACACGATATCATCTGCTGGGCGTGTGCCAGCCACACCTGGATTGGAGTAAGCAGCTATCAAAATAAATATGTATGTTAAATAAATATTAATAATTACTTAAATTTAGGTTTAGGCCGCAAGTATTTCGAGGCCGAGGCCACAGGTCTACAAGCGTGGGACTGTAAACGCAACGAACCCACAACGGGTTCGATTCCCACTCGTAGTAGTAATAAACTCTAGTAACGAAGTAGGCGTGGCCTTGAGTTTCGCCATTCAATACGCAAATTTGCTCCGCGTGTGTACAAATTACTTAGGAATGTACGGGTGTATTAAGGAATTTATTGAAACTAGACGGGATTTTACGTTTTGTTCACGTAAGCATAGTTGCGAACCTTCACTAGTTTATATTTAAAGTATACATCACCATAAAAAGAACCAGCCTAAGCATTTCTAACCCAATATTACATTATTATACAATATACATACTCATATGATATTGAACTTAATATGAAAAGAATCGTAAATTCGGAGATCCACAGCATCCAGCTTCAGTGGAAAAATAAAATTTATATCTTTTGTGAACAAATTCTAGTTTTATGACTCGAATTCGTTCAGAGCGTGAAATACGTTATAAGCCACGTTTGGGGGAAACCCCCTTTTATTGAGTGGATAAAATACTTTTATTGTTGTAAAATGCATTGAGATTTTTTGTGTTTACTTTTATACTAAAGTTTCCTGAGAGTGAGCTCCTCGACGTGACAGTTGTAAGTTTGATTTCCAATGGTTAAGCGAATTATTACTCTGTGGAGAAAGAAAAAGAAATTTTAGTATATATACATATTCTATCGCCTACAAGATCTAAGTTCAATGTTCTTACGAAATAAATGATGAAATCCTTAAGTTTACATAGTTTTGAGATATGCTGCCATTTGTAATGTAACACACCAACTGATATAATGTAAGTGGGATACAGCGTGAAGCTGATTTTTTTATTTTTTTATTTGTTAAGAAAAGTCTGAATTTGCCTTGGAAATACTTATATACTTTAGTATAGGACAAACACCGTGTAATAACCGTGACTGTACTTTTAATTCGAAATATGTTAATGCAGAGAGAGCTCAGTGCTAAAATACTCCGTTCTTGACTTTCGTATCGAGTGGAGGAACTGCCGAGCCTTCTTTATCAAAGTGGGAAAAACCTTTTCCTACATTATTTTTTCTACAAATACATTTTTTTCAGTTATATAGAAAGAAATGTATTTATATAGAGGACAGTCGTGGCGCAGGCGTACAGCGTGATTGTAAAACCAATTTGTTGTGAGCTCGATCCACACTCAAGGAAATGAAATATTTTATTTAAATGTATATTTCCATCATTTCGGTCTGGTAATATCGAGGCAAAGCGTGGCGTTGAGTTCCGCCACTCAACAACACACAATGCCCCCAGAAAGCGGGGAACGGAGCGTTTTAACACTACGTGAAGTTGATTTATTTTTATTTCTATTATATAAAAAAATCCTTGGGTCGTTGCGGTAGACTTCTATTAATTATACGATTTGACCATATTCGGGCGTCGTTACTTTTATGTTAAATTTGAACGTGAACTTACTCCTTCACCAACGGAACATCATTATATCGATTACATTAAATGTCAAATTACTAAAAATGATTTTGAAAATATCCCTTAGTGTTTGTAATTTCTGCCAGTTTTCCAGTGTTTTTTGCCTTCTATGACAAATGGGCTATCCGATATAAAAATAATTTCTCAAATCGAACTAATAGTTACTGATATATTAATAAGGCATAAAGCAAAACAAAATTTTTGGCTTTACTTGGATTTCATAGTATAGATTATCGAGTTGTATACTCTAAAGTCTAAACAATAATAAATAGGTTTATGAAATTATGTAATTTTTTTTTCATTAAAAGTGACGGGTTGGTGAGCGAAGCGAGTAGGGAGCGAAGCCTTATAACTAAATTTAAGTTTAAAAATAATATACTCGAATTATTGTGTTGTGCTCGAATAGACAAGGGGTCCGCCGCATGACATGTCTGTATATATTAGGCGATATTAAGCGTATAATGAAGGACGGAGTGTTGTGATACTATATTCTTTCTGTCATTGTGTGATGTATGGAGGAGCTTAATGCCGCGCTTTGCCTTGTTATGAGAAAGAGAAAATAAAAATAAATAAGTTTTCTGAGTGGAAATTGAACCCACATTTATCAAGCTTACAGTCAAACCCTGTGTGACCCACGATGCCTTCGCATTTATTAGTATATTATATTTAATACTAAAATATATTTTAATATAATACTATTAAATATGAAAATTATATCAGCGATAATACAATTTCACTATAAATTTGACTCGCAAAAGCGTAATGTTATTCCAATATCGCTGGCAATAAATTCAAAGGACAGATTAATTTCTATCTGACACTTAAATTTGTCAAGATTTGTAATCTTTATCTCTTAAATTGACGAGGTCTAGCGTAGAATGTTTTTGACTGAATGGAATGGCAGTGGTCGTGGGTTGAAATCTAATTTGGGGACCATATCTTTTTTATTAACGTGACACGGTGTTCAGCGTATAGCGTGGCAGGGAACTTAAGGTTAACACAGATCTTTTTCGTGTTGAAGTAGCTGAACTTAATCCTGCAGTTGGTCTTATTAGTAGAGCGAGAAAATGAAAATAATTTATACCTACCCCTAAGTATAAATCTTCGCGTTTACAGCCTCAATGCCATAACGAGAGTCAAATCATTTTGTAAGATCAAAATAAGAATGTAAGGCAATTTACTCTTTATTGAGCCCCTATTGGACTTCTATCGGTACACTGTAGGTCTTGGCTAATGTATTTCTTCTACTCGGGTGATTCCGCCAGCCGTCAATATCGCTCCGAAGTGATTCATTAGTGCTTCGTCCACCATAAGGCCCTTGCGTCCTGCCGATATCCTACTAACCAGTAATGAGTTATATGACGTCATATTTACCAACGGCTTCTCCCAGAGTTCGTTAGCTGTCTCTGTGGTAGTGGAGAATAATTTACATTAAAAAAAATGCTGAACTTAACAAATTGAAACCAAATTCCTACCCAATGATTGTTAAGTGTAGGGGAGCACTAAGAAACGATTTCTAGGAATTCCTGCGGGAACGAGAAATAAGATTTTTCGATTTAACGTATTAAAGTCTACACAAACAAAATTGATTAGATGATGACTAAGACGTTTGTTCGATCTATGGAAGGTGAGTAATTTTCTTAAATTATTTACTGCTAGGTCGAGAAACGTGAGTTCTGCACTAACACGAAGCCTAGAAAAAAAGTACCCCGCAATTTTTTGGTATCCGGTAATAGATCATCCTTATGTTTTATAAAACGCGAGGTCAGTCGAGTGGCACAGCGGCATGGAAGGATATTGTTTAAAACCGCTGAGTGTGGTTATCCACTCGTCGAGGTAAATTGCCCCCAAATTTAATAGTCCAATTCTCCTCTGGGGTGCAGGGGCGTGGGCGGCTCTCCATTTCCATCAGGACCGCCCGTTGCGGCATAAAAAAAAAAACGGAGTGTCTTAGCACAAGATTCCCTCTGCCTACCCTGCTGTGTGCGGGATACAGTGTGTAGCTGATTTATTTATTTATTTTTATTTTACTGAAAAAGTAAAATCAACATAAGGCAATGTAATAAAGGCTTTGTCGATTTTTCTTTATTTATTTCTTCAATACCTTTTCAGGTTAATATTAAATATGATTGTTCTATAAATCACTTTTTATTTAGTTTTAATTAATATAGGTACATTACATACAATTATAAAAGCAATTATGTAATGTGTTCTATAGTAGTGGTTTCAATATGGGAATAATAAAACGAGCAGTATCACGTTCCAATTATTGTATTCAACTACTCATTGTTAGACAAATTGTTCTTAAAAAAATGTATATACATTTTGAACTAACTACGAACGAGCTACATTTATATGTTAAAATTGTAAAATATAAAAAGTGAATGTTTTTGTTCATTTATTATTTACAAATTAAAAGTAAAATTAATTATTAGCAATAATTGAATTAAAAACATACTATTTTTTAACATTTTTAAAGTATTATTCCACACTTAGGAAAGAAAAATACCTATTAAGGAAACGTATAAAAATTTTAACGTGTCGGGATTGAATCCGTTTCTCTTTGAAAACCGTTCAAGCACTCTGATTTAGCAAATTTCCGCTACTCAAAGATAATTATTTAGAATTGTCATTGGACAAGAGAGAATACATTTTTTTTATATTCTTGTAACATTTAAAAGTGTAATTACACTTAGGAAAGAAAAATACTTATTAGGAAAATGGAAATTTGTATTTGTGCAGAAGTTATTGAATCTATTTCATTTACAAATTATTTAATTTGAATTGATAATAATATACTCTTTTAATATACTAAAATAAGTTAACAATAATAAATAGAAATAATCCATATAGTATTGTCAGTGCTGTTTAACAATTAATAAGTTGCAAACGCCAGCTTAGTGTGTTTGTTTTTAGCTTTACTCTGTATCCCGAATGTAGGAAAGTAGGCAGAGACATCGTAGTGTCTTGACACTGTCTTGACATTTTTTGAGACATTGAATATTCAGTGACGGAACTCGTAGTTATAGATTCTATTCCCACTGATGACTGAACGACTGTGCTATAAAATGATATGTTGAGTTCCGACACTCAATACAATTATAGAATGTTAGCTTGCATGTTGAGTGCCGAGTTCCAGCATTCAAGTTGTAAGTTAAGTTAAAACAAATAATAAATTTGCGTTTATCAATATTTTGGTTGAAAGGTTTCAACATAAAGGGATGAATCATGTAGTTATAGGTTGTTTAAGCGACGCTAAGAGGGTGGACTTAAAATGTAGTTCGTACTACGCTGTACATACAGAAATTCAATATTTTTACAGTGGAGATCATTTTGGAAAGTGTGTTTATTCTATCCTAAGGTTCTAACTTAACTTAACTTAACTTAACTTCACGCTTTATCCCTAGCGGGGTAGTCAGAGAGAACGGAGCGCCAAACGCCTATATAGAACCTAAGGTTCTATATATATTTATATATATATATATATATATTTATATATATATATATATATATATATATACATATATTTTTTTCATTTTTTTTTTCAGGGTCACGTTATATCCCGAATAGCAGGGCAGGCAGAGTTATTTATAAGGTCCACCAACAGAATATACACAGTACATGAATATAAATAATAATAATAAAAAAATACATTGGTAAGTGTTATTCCCTATACAGGTAGACACAACATGCCCAATATACTTTAATTTTTTTTAATATCTTTAAAATTACTTTTATATAAAATTTTATTATTAGATGAGAAAGAGAAAAAAAAACAAACTAATGGGATTTAACAACACATAAGAACTATATGTATACAAAACGACAAATATTACAATTGAACTGTTCCCCTTTTTCCACCGAATTTTCATTCTACGAATGGGTATGTACCCAAAATTGCCGCGTTTCGGTCACACGCTTGTGCCCTGCGCCACTAAGTCCTCAACGTATTCAATAGATATGTGCCATAAAATTATATTTAAATTTTACTATTTCAAATTCCACGCTATTTTGATGGAAACGCAAGCAACAAGGCATCCATTGTCGTCCTGTTGTGACGTCCGTTCCGGTTGGCCTTGTTAACAAAGACATACATATTGGTGATAGTCTAACCCGACGAAAGCTATAAAGAAAGATTGCGAAAATCGGTTGAAACTTTATTGGAAAGACCGTTATCGTATGATGGGATATCATGGAAGATGCTGTTTTGAGCTTTTAAAATACAGATTAAAAATATTTTTTTATGATATATTAATTTGAACGTTCATTTTGTTTTTTTTATAAACTAAGATTGTTTTATTTATGTCCTAAACTCTATCAATTCTAATTTTTAAATTATTTTTTCATATAAAGTAAAATAGTACCACTACTACTAAATGCTCCCAATGGTACCACAATCATCCCAGGTCCGTTAAGCAACGTTTGTTCTGGATAAGCTTAAGATGGGTGTGCACGTTTCTCTATGCTTTGGGAGATAGCTTCCGGTTGTCAGGCTGACATTAACTACAGTGTTAGGTGGTAACAATGTACTTTAGTATACATTATTCATATAACTAGCCACTGCCCTAGTGGTAGTAGTATTTTAAGGATCTCAAAAATTCAATATTAAATGTTATATATTTGTGATTGAATAAGAAAACAAACTAATTTGATTATCAGGAACCATCTATATTTTTTTTTTTTCATTTTTTTTCCAGGGTCACGTTATATCCCGCATAGCAGGGCAGGCAGAGTTATTTATAAGGTCCACCAACAGAATATACACAGTACATGAATATAAATAATAATAATAAAAAAATACATTGGTAGGTGTTATTCCCTATACAGGTAGACACAACACATAGAACTTTTGTTATTTTTTTTAATATCTTTAAAATTACTTTTATACAAAATTTTATTATTAGATGAGAAAGAGAAAAAAAAACAAACTAATGGGATTTAACAACACATAAGAACTATATGTATACAAAACGACAAATATTACAATTGAACTGTTCCCCTTTTTCCACCGAATTTTCATTCTACGAATGGGTATGTACCCAAAATTGCCGCGTTTCGGTCACACGCTTGTGCCCTGCGCCACTAAGTCCTCAACGTATTCAATAGATATGTGCCATAAAATTATATTTAAATTTTACTATTTCAAATTCCACGCTATTTTGATGGAAACGCAAGCAACAAGGCATCCATTGTCGTCCTGCTGTGACGTCGGTTGGCCTTGTTAACAAAGACATACATATTGGTGATAGTCTAACCCGACGAAAGCTATAAAGAAAGATTGCGAAAATCGGTTGAAACTTTATTGGAAAGACCGTTATCGTATGATGGGATATCATGGAAGATGCTGTTTTGAGCTTTTAAAATACAGATTAAAAATATTTTTTTATGATATATTAATTTGAACGTTCATTTTGTTTTTTTTATAAACTAAGATTGTTTTATTTATGTCCTAAACTCTATCAATTCTAATTTTTAAATTATTTTTTCATATAAAGTAAAATAGTACCACTACTACTAAATGCTCCCAATGGTACCACAATCATCCCAGGTCCGTTAAGCAACGTTTGTTCTGGATAAGCTTAAGATGGGTGTGCACGTTTCTCTATGCTTTGGGAGATAGCTTCCGGTTGTCAGGCTGACATTAACTACAGTGTTAGGTGGTAACAATGTACTTTTAGTATACATTATTCATATAACTAGCCACTGCCCTAGTGGTAGTAGTATTTTAAGGATCTCAAAAGTTCAATATTAAATGTTATATATTTGTGATTGAATAAGAAACAAACTAAAATAATAGAAAAATGCTTGAATATTAGTTATTTTGATTATCAGGAACCATCGTGGCGCAGTAGAAAATCATCTGACTGTAAACGCTACGATTGTGGTTCGAGTCGTACTTGGAGTAAAGACAAGACAAACCACGAGAGTAGGGTTCCACTACTCTTAATAAAATATCTCGTAAATTGGTAAGGAATGCAATGTATTAAATTATTAAATAAAAAAATACTGTAAAAGGCAAAATAAGGTAAAATACAGGCTATATTTTTTTTTGTCCGAAATACAGGCTAAATGTATTTTTCCTCTCATATCTTCGCCTTTCTAATTGCAAAATTTTTAAGCCTGAATTTCCCAAAACGTTTTGTTTTCTGCTTTATTTTATTTCTGTTGATTTTTTGCACAGCTTAATACATACTAAAATAAGTTGTGATATAAATAATAACACTGTAAGACTATCAATAACTGATGCGCTCATACTGATAAAGATTATAACCTATTTTCAACTGACTTTTTTTAGGGTTCCGTACCTTCTAAGGAAAAAAGGAACCCTTGTAAGTTGTATTTTCCGTGAATACTATGCGGAATCAAAATTAATAAATATTAGAGTATTTTGACATAGAACTATGAAATTTGGCAGGTACCATTTAGTAACAGGTAGTACTTCTTAGTTCAGGAAAAAATCTGAAAAATTTACATTTGTAGTTAAATCCTAAAAAAAAATTGGTATTAAAGCTGTTTGTTCTACTGAAGGTATCAGATGAAAGGGCTCTGGTTAAACTAAGTTCGATTTTCGGAAATGGCTTGGAAATTCCAATTTTGTACGGAAACTTCAGTGAGCGAGCCCGACTCGCATTTGTACGGTTTTTTTTAAATAGGAAGAGTTTCTATATTCGTTAACTATGTTTTGGCAGAGTAGGCAAAGAAAACCTGTGAACCTAATATTAAGATACTCCATTCCCATTAAGCTACTTCCGCTTTCCATTTTCCGCTACATTCTCGAAACAATACGTGTTGTGTATATTACGGAAGTGGAGAAACTCAACGCCGCGTTCTGCCTCGTTGCCAGAGCGAGAAAAACAAAAGATTTAATACTTCAGCCCTACGAGTGAGGGACTCTTCGTTACACTTAGGCATAATATAACGTAAACATACACAGTAATGTTAAAAGTCGAGATTTTATCTCCCATACTTGTAAGATATTAAAGAGGCTATCAGATGGAAGCTTTCACGTGAATTAGTTGAAGCTCAGTCGGGCTTTATGTTAGGGATATGGTCTTAAAGTGTAATGTGATACAATCCTTATAAAATATTGTTATACGAGTAAAAAATATGAAATATAGAATAAATAAACAGATTTTCGTTTTATGCTACATTACCTTTTATTCATAAAATTGTAAAGTTTAATATTTTTTTTTTAGGTTTATATGATGAATATTTCGCTTTTTTGGTAGAAAATCTTCGGTTGCTCACAATCTATCGTCGGGACACTCCGTTCTCCATTTTCATGGTTCGATAGCGATTTGTGACATATAAGCGGGAATTAAATCAAATTTTCATTTGAATTATTTTTCCAAATTCGAAAATTGAACTCGCAATCATGGCATTATTTACAGTTCCGTGTTCCACTGAGCCACAATGTCTTGAAATCTAGAAAGATTTTGCAAAAAATTACATACATATAAAGTGGTTTTAAATATTAAGTCATAAAGTAAGCTTTTCAGTAAGCACTCGCCTCGTTTCTAATACCGTTAATATTGTAAGAGGCTGAGATCGGTTCAGTTTTATGGGCCTTAAATTGTATATGAATTGCATATTTGACATGATGTATTTAATTTATTAAAATTAAAAAAATAAATTAAATTAGCTTCACGCTGTATCCCGCACACAGCAGGGTAGGCAGAGGGAACCTAGTGTTAAGACACTCCGTTCCCCACTTTCTGCCAAAGTCTGGAGGCATTGCGTTGAGTGGCAGAACTCAACGCCGCGCTTAACTTCGACACCAGTGCGAAGAAATGGAAATATAAATTTAAATAAATATTTCATCTCCTCGAGTGGGGATCGAACCCACAACCAGTCGGTTGTACAGTCACACTTCGTGCCGCTGCGTCACGACTGGCCTCATTTATATTAATTATATATATTAGGTATTTAATTTATAATTCTATTATTTACTGAAAAAAAATATCGGTCCGTTTTTTTAATCAGTTGTTTTATAAAATTATAATTTATAATATAATAGCCTGAAATCATTTTTTTGAGCTTTATGCATATAAATCCCACATAATATGCACTGCCCAATTTTGCGGGATATTAAGTGTTATGTGTGGGGAAATTTAACGCTACATTTTGTTTTGTTCGTAGGGCGAAGAAATTAAAATAATTCATTCCCCCGGGTAGGAATCGAACCCACAACTATCTAGATCACCGACGACTAGAATTCATAATTAACCTCACTTACTATCTAGATTTTTTTACCTCTACGCTGTATCCCGCACATAGTTGGCACAGAGAACCTGAGAACCAAGTGCTACACTGCGTTCTCATTGAGACACCTCCGAATCCGAAGGCATTGCGTGTTAAGTGGCGGAACTCAACGCCGCGGCTTGCCGCGTTACCAGAACGAGTAAATGAAAATATTAAATATTTCATAATTATTTGAGACCCAAGTCACTAGTATAGAAATAATGTTACGTATAACAGCGATCTTTTCCTCCAAGTTGAAGGCCAGTGGCCTAGATTTCTGTATTTTAAACGACTTTCAAGTTTAGAAAACATTGAATATTGGGCGAAGTAGGTTGTTAACTTTTCTATTCTCGTGAAAGTTTCACATTGTTTGAGGGAAATAAAGGTTTAGAGCGTTGGATATTCTGCCAAAATTGAAAATAACAAAAATTATACAAAATACAATCGAGTGACAGATCACTTTGTTTTATTTTTGGTTTTTTCGAAATGACAATAATGCTTTTGATTTAATTTTGCAATATCTCTAAGCGTAGCGGTTGTAATTTCTAGTTGTGGGTTAATCTTTTTTTAGCTTCACGTTGTATCCCACACACAGCAGAGGGAACCTCGAAATGTAGAGTCAAGACACTTCGATATTATTAAAAAAATTTCAGTTTAATACGCTATACATATGTTTTTAGGTAAGCCTATAATAAAGCATAAAAAGAAAACCTTTAATTCTTTTCGTCATAACCCAACACCGTGTTTATAAAAATAAATGTAACCAATCCCCTGAACGAGCATTGAACTTACAACCTAACACACTCTGTACCAATACACCGCAATATTTAAATTTAAACGATCAATACAATTTCCATTAACATGATGAATATTTGAATACAAAACGCTAAATAAATAGCAAAACAATCGGCCGTACAATACATGATTCAGTGCCGATTACCGACGTATCAAATATGTAGAGGCTGCCAAGCCGCGGGCGGGAAAGAACTATGTTGTGTTTGGAGGTATTTATATGATGCGACTTTTGGAATGGATACGATTGGTACGATTTATGTATGATTCTGTGTTTCAGAAAAATATATAAATATATATATATAATTGTGGGGTATGGCACTTAGTATTTAATCTCGTATGTTTTACTTTTTTACCCAAGTACGGCGAGGTAAAAAGGGAAAGTAATATTTTTAGCACACATGCATATGTATATGTTAGTTCATTCTTTTGTTCCCATGTAACTGTTAAACTAGTGAAGTGATTTGAGTAAAAGAAAATAATTAATTTCTCTAACTTAGAATCAAAGCAGTAACCATTGCGTTTATAATCATATAATGCATAGATCACCATGACGGCCTTGATATTTAGCCCTTAGATAACATATTTAGAAGCCAGTCACGGCGCAGAGGCACAAATATATAACTGTAAGCGTGACAGGTTGTGAGTTCAATTTTGCGAATTACATATTTAATATTTTCATTTCCTCGCTCTCGTGTTGAAGCAAATCGCGGCGTTGAGTTCAGCCACTCAACACACAATACTTCCAGAATTCCATTGAAAATGTAGAATGGAATTTTTTAGCACTAGGTTCCTTCTGCCTACACTACTGGGTGCAAAATCAAAAAATCATCGTCATGAGACCAAAAATATATATATTTAAAAAAAAATCTAAGAAATAACCTACAGCTATAAAGCGCATCTACACGCTTGTAGGCGACCAGTAAACGCGCGGCGAGCCAAAAAAACGTGTAATTTATCGTACACACAATAGTTGCCGTTGCGATATATCTAACTTTCTGCCGTTTAGCTGACTGCTCTACCATGGTGGTATAAATAAATCGATTACAGCGCATTTTAACGCTTAAGTGGATATTGATTATTATTCGAATTAAATAGAATTGTATAAGATACTGGCTTTCGTATCTGTATTCGCCTTCGATTAACTAAGAGTTGTGGAGGTGACATGGCACATTCTAAGTGCCAGATAAAGCTCGTAACGTAGGTACAAATTCAAATTCAAATAATTTTATTCAAAATAAGAAGTTACATGCTTCATTTTTTTAAAGTCAAATAATTTTCGATTTTTTTCATTTTTTGAACGTCAAAGAATTTACGATTATATCTAGATGATTAATGTAGCCTATAGTCCCCTCAATAAATGTACTATTCAATACAAAAATAATTATTAAGTAATTTAAAAAAATTAACAATATATATTCCCTTCAGTGGGATTTGATCCACAATCTGTATCCGTGTGCCACGATGGCCTCAATTAAAAAAAAAGCATATATATGCTATAAATGTAACTTAACGTCACAATACGACGAAAAATATATGATCATCATTTTTGTAGAAACGTATAAAACTTTGAACGTAGCAGGATGTGAACCCGCGCGTCTTGGACATTTTTTAAATTTGTATATGTTTCTAAAAAAATATTTTTTCTTCCCTAAATGTGGTATAACATTTTGAAAATGTTAAAAATATGATTACCACGTCGATAATGATCATATGTTATATGTTTATGAATTTCTCAGTGTCAGGCCTCATTTATACCGTATGGAGATAGGTCAAGGGTAAGCTCCGTCGATGTTGGCCTTCTCGACCCATATACTACTATTCTATTCCAAATTGTTTTTATTTTTTAAGAGAACACTTCATATAACAATATGGTTTATTGTTAAATATAATTCTTTATAAATTTTATTCAGTTTTACTTAATTATAGACGAAACTGCTACTTTCTATCAGGCTATCTATATCTTTAGTATTTTTTGAAATATTAATTAATTAAAGTTAAAATAGCATTTTCATTTCAGTTTCAACAAGAACATTGTCCTATAAATGATATGATGAAATGTTTTATGAAGTTAGGAAGTTAGTTAGGAAAGATTTCTTTAAAATTCGTTCATTTTTTGGTGGAAGTCTCATACAAACTTAGATTCCTGGTTTTCGGTATATAATAATAATAAATATATGTAATAATAAAAATAAATATATGTTTATATGTACTAATACTAGCTTACATACTAAATTTCAGCTTACGATTTTAGGAAGTACCTTGTGATATTTGATGATTATGATGATGATGAGTACCTTGTGATTTTGAGATATCATTTGATTTTTACGTATAAAAGCTATGCAAATGAAACAATGTATTTAATAAGCCTGTTATTGACATTATATCCACGACGTTTTCAAAAAAACAACAAAGCATTATGAGAAAAGGCAGTGGTCTCTTGTGCTACGCCCAACCCGTCTGGGCATCAAGTCAATCAAGTCTCTTTGGTGTCATTATATTAAAAATAAAAAATATTTCCAAAAAAAAAGCCTTTGCGGGATACGTAGTGGCCCCTTTATGTCACTTCTTTTGCATGTAACTTTTTGACCTAATTGATTTTGTGAATTGCACTAGTGCATGATTGCAAGAAGCATGTTGATCAGTCGTTATGAAACTACGATTGTTGATACTGTATTCACTGCAACAGTGTTTAAGCTTTTGTTTAGCTTCAGGCTATATTACGCACATAGAAGACAGTTCGTGCCAATTCTGGAGGCATTTCGTTTTTAGTGGCGGAACTCAACGCCGCTTTGTTTCGTTTTCGGACGAGGAAAAGAAACTATTCCTTAATACTTCATTTCCTCGAGTGGGAATCAAACTCACAGCCTGTAGCACTTGCAGTCCCCAGCTTGTGCCACATTGGCCTTAAAAATAGATCAATAACAATTGTGCCACCATATTTATATATCATATAAATATGGTGTGTAAAAATATAAAAAAATTAAATTAAATTAAATTAGCTTCACGCTATATCCCGCACACAGCAGGGTAGGCAGAGGGAACCTAGTGTTAAGACACTCCGTTCCCCACTTTCTGCCGAATTTTGGAGGCATTGCGTGTTGAGTGGCAGAACTCAACGCCGCGCTTTGCCTTGACACCAGAGCGAAGAAATGGAAATATAAATTTAAGTAAATATTTCATCTCCTCGAGTGGGGATCGAACCCACAACCAGTCGGTTTTACAGTCACACTTCGTGCCACTGCGCCACGGCCGGCCTCAAATATAAAATTTTGTTATTTTCCAAAATATGTTGAATGATAGTTAAGAGTTAAAAATATATAAAATAAACATACAGAAGTTCCTACGTGACTGAATGTGAAACGTATAGCTTAATTGACTAGAGCACTTGGACTTTATCCAAGGCTTTTTGTTGTATTCAGTTTTTTTATACAAAACTTCAACATATGTTGAATTAAACTTACAATTATTATTTATAAAAAAAAAAAAATCAGCTTCACGCTGTATCCCGCACACAGCAGGGTAGGCAGAGGGAGCTTAGTGAAAGAAAACTAACTAACTTACTTTATATATATATATATAATGTCAAACAGAGTTTAGTTCCCCCACTTTACGCGCTATGTCTCAATTCATCAAAAGGGAAAGGTAGAGGTTTTTCTTAATCAATATTTATTATTGTTATTATTTAACTTATTTAAGGATCTTTCCATTTATTTTAATTTCATAAGGATGTTTCCAGTTGTTTAGTAGTAACCTATGTAGTAGTAAAGTTCGGATATTCAAGTCCTGTCTTCATCATCAGACCAGCTCGATAAAATCATATTTCTATATAATCACATTTTTTTATGATACTTCAATTATTATAAGAAACAAACAAATGTAGTTTCTTTTATTCCATGACAAAATTATATAGTTACAAGTCAATCTAAAAATTCATGTTAAAAATAAACTCCCAAAGTTGAATTTGAACCCATATCACTTTTATAAAGTAATAATAAAAGCCTACTGAAACTGGAATAAAGGACCATTCGCCCGGAACCACATACGAGTAATAGAAGATGTTCACTTCGTTAACAGACAGCGGTCGTACCAAGCCTTTGATTTTCCCGACACATACACAATGAAATGCTTTGGTCTCGGAGTTTTCGAATGGCAATATCTGTGTTTGCCCTTCTGAATGATATTCGATGATTTTGGAGTAGGTTCTATATTATGTGAGATAAATATTTAATAGAAATATTTTATATTTTATATATTTTTTATATATTTATATATTTTTATATTTTATATATTTAATAGAAATAAGAGAGAATCCAAAACAAGGATTTTTTTCGGTTTGTTTGTGCCTTTGTGTATATCAATATTGGAAACTGTATAAACGATTTAAATGTAGTTTTTACTTTTGTATTTTTGGCACTTTTCTTTAACATTTAATGGTATTTTCTCTTTAATCGGTTCATCAATAAAAATATTTTTAAAATATTGTATGAGGTAAAATTTCTGCAAAATAACTATATAATAAAAAAATAGAAGATAACGATTATTCAGATTTAGTAATTAAATAATCTTATTTAAGTTAATTAGTTAAGCGGACAAAGCTGCAATCAGATTGCTAGTAACCAATAAAATGGTAAGTAGGTTCCAATTTGACTATAACCGTGATGGTTGTAGATTCGATTCTCACTTGGAGGAACAATTATATTTAAAATTTATTTTCATTTTGTCGCTTAGGTCGACAAAAGCCGCTAAAACTAAAGGCGGTCAATTGCGAGTTGGACTCACATACCGAGTACTTCGTACTAATTTCAGGATTGTATGCGAACATCTTATAAGAAACTAACGCCAATTATAATTTTGTAATGACTCAGAGAGACGGACAACAAAGTGATCATATAAGGGTTCCGTTTCGTCACTTTAAAGTACGGAATACTATAAATTCATCTTACAATAACTTCATAATATTACGAACACAAATTTCAATATTAATTATTCAAAATTAATTAATATCCATCTGTTAAATAGGCTTTGGAATCGTGCATATATCATTGTATGAAAGTGATTTATTATTTTGGGTCAACTGTTAATTATCTCTTTTATTTGTTTGCGATTTCAGTGTCAATTATATTTTTATGGGGCGATGTCTATCTATAAGCACTACATATTTATATTTATAGGTTCAATTCTCACTCGGGGGAGAGAATTATTTTAACTTTCCGATTCTATCAACATAGCGCGGTGTTGAGTTCCTCCACTCGACAAATAATGTCTCGGTGATCTCAGGAACTTCAGCGTTAAGTGACAATCGAAGCGTCTTAATACTAGGTGTTCCCTGCTTTATACGGAACATTAGCTTTTATAAAAATGTATACTGTGTTTTTAGTTCACGGTAATGTGTTCAAAAAGATACCCCTTTGTGGACTGCAATATATTATACATTCGCTTCCTTGGTGTTGGTAAGACAATGTATAGTTTTAGGTTCACGTAGCTTACTCACGGGTAGAAAATGTATGAAGTTAATAAACGTAAATAAATAATAAAATGGTAAAGAGATAAAAACAAACAGACATGAAAAATAATCACTCTGTTCATATAAATAGAATAAAAATCATGGTCTTGACACGCTGACTTATAGTGTGACGAACAGCTAAATTATCCCTATAAGGGTACCATTTCTTTCATGTAAATCTATATTTCAACAATAGGACCCATAAAAATGCACAAGTTTACAAAAAATATTTCGATGGGAATTCCCATTTTGATCTTCTACATTATATTTTTTTTCATTGTATTTTGATATACATTAACTTTCGTTCAGATTACGATTTATTTTTTCAATTCGTAAAGGAGTACAAGTCAGGGAGCGAGCCAGAGAGTGTGGAGCGCCAAAGGCTACTGTCGCTGCTTATCTCTATGTCGCTGCTTTCTTCTTGTGATACTCATATTTTTATGTGCCCTTCCTGCAGTATCATCGCTACTGTGCTCCTGCAGGTCAACTGTATCTTCTTGGCTCTCTTACTTCTAGTATAATGTCTGTGGGTTCGACTGCATCTGTATTGTGTAGTTCCCACCCACCCAGTACAAAATACATTTAAAATGCGTGCCCAAAAAAGAAACTTGTGTTTTAATTCTAGATTTTCTTTGAAAAGTGAGAAGATAAAAAAGATCAACGTATTAAACAAACCCCTAAGCTAATATATCAAGACGTAAGACAGTAAAGACAGGCTTTCACAAGCCTCTTTATACGTTACGTGACTGGGCCCTATTTAGGTGGTCCTACTATATGCGTCTCATGCACGGACATATGTATGCCCGAATTGAGATAAAGCTTGCTGTTCACTTTGCTTTTGCGGGGATATTGAATACAGTTATTTTTCCAGTTATCCCCAATATAGAAGGATAGACAGGGGGAGCCTATTGTTAAGATGTTATAAAAAAACAGTGACAGACGTACGATAGAGATGAAAAAGGAGGAGAGAGAGGAGCTTAGAGTCATTCAGATATCTGGCTCATTGGGGTTCGGTTAACTTCATCGAAACATTTATTATCTTTTATGTTAAGGAAATTGTTTTTATGTTAAGAAAAAAAAAATAAGAAATATTGGAACGAATTATCACTAGGTAGACCTATCTATGTTATTGGGAAAAATACATAAAACTGCTAAAAAACTAAAATATTGAATTACCTATATTTGACATTTAAATTCTTTATTTTTGTCTATTCAATAACAGTTACTCAAATATTGTACTGTCTAACTGCAAAGCTTACAAATACTCGTGTAATGATTATATATTAATAATTTTGATATTCGCAAAAAAATAAATAATGTAATCGACTTCTTTGTCTAATTAAAAGATATTTTTGAAAATAAGTTTATAGAACCTACCACCAGGTGACACTAGGAATGAAAAGCACTGATGATGCATGTGGTAAGAAAATTCAAAATGTTCTTTTAGACTTGAAACGGAACCAGAAGAGAAGACGAGGTCTTCTACAATATTTATTGTAGTAGAATTTATGTGTTACAAAAGATATATTAAGTGCAAAGAAATATACGTTTAGTCAAAGCCTCCAAGTGTTTGATTTCGTTACACTTGTAATATTAAGCTTTATACAATATATGCCAACTTAAACTAAGCCTTCAATAAAATATTTCCTAGCTTCTTGCAAAAGTACTGGTTTCGAAGCTTTCGATGCTTTCAAATAGGTTTTATCGTATGCGCTTCATGCGGTTCTCTTTACGCCCGGATGCAGCTACCTGTTAAAGTTGACTATTCACTATTTCGTATTATACTAAGAAAATATTTGTGATATATAATATTAATATCTATTGAAAATATTCAGTTTTACATTGTATACACATATAGGATAGACAGAGGGAACCTGGAATAATTAATTTTCTCAAATGCAAATGGCGCCCACATCATTGGATTAAAAGTCGGATGTTGTGCCAGTGAGCCAAGATGACGTCCATGAGACTTTTATGTAATATTTTGTTACGGTTATATAAATTTAAGGTTAAATAGTGTATAATTTACTTTATCAAATTTCTGTTGGTATTATGTATCTTTAGTTCGTTTTAAGGGAACGATGGGACTTATATTTTTGTATTTTATTTACTTAAAAAGTCCCTAAATAAAAAGAGATAAAAAAAACTTGTTATTCGTTGGGTAATGGGATCGAATATAGGTTCTCCTTTACATACCACTTCACTCGCATGGCCAAATGGAATCAACTAATTAAGAGTCGTGTACCCTTAAATGATCAATAATTCGCCAATCACGCTGAAACTACCGGACAGAAATTAATGATTTTTTGTATGGTGGTAGCTTATGGAGGGTCTGGAAGTACATTGTTTTAGGTTTTATCATGGTTTTCCCTATAGTTTCCTCAAAATAAAAAATTAAAAACCAAGTGAGAAAAAAAAATTAAAAGGTAGTGAATGAATTTTAGCATGGTAATAGTTCAAAGCCTACTTCAATTTAAATAATAGTTTTATCATGGAGTACAAGCCAATTTTACTAGGAAAAATAACAAAATCAAGGATCTCATAATCAGAACTTCATCAAATACTTATTAAATTACCATCAAATATTTACTACTACATAATTTGTGAAGGTGATTTTTTTTTTTATATTGGGTTATTCGTCCATTTGTCGCGTAACTTAATGCTCATTAAGGCTTATGCAATTGTCAGAAATGGATAAAATAATAAGACTATTATTTTATTAGCGCTGGCTATTAATGAAACAAATCACTTAACGTTATTATTTATTATTATAAATTATACATAACGTTATACTAATTTATAGTAGATAAATATTAAGGAAGTACCCAATACATACATTTTATGAATTAAACTTTATGTTATACTCAAAACATATGAATTGTATGCGAATGAGACGGAAACTTTTGGGCCCAAATGTAAAAAGTTGAGATATGTTCTAAAAATTTGTCTTTTTTTTCAATTTTAGAATACCAAAAATCAGCTTAATTCAATAGAAGAAGAAACAACGTAGAAACGGAAAAAATGACAAAAATAGTTTTAAATCCTTCATCGATAAAAATAATGCATTACAGTACTACGAAAATAAAATATTTGTTTAAAATATTTCAGCTGTGCTGATGTTTCATCGTCTCATCAATGCAGCGGAGGCTCCGTTAATTCTGTTACCGACAGATACATCACGTATCTTCAAATTCTACTGAATATACTTCCCAAATATACCACTTCATTAACTTGTTCTACTATCTTGCCATTTACATGGATCATGCATTCTATCTTTTCTTCATCTCTTTCGAAAATCTGGTTTTAACTTTTTTATTTATGAACCTATTAAAATAAAACAAATACTAAATGTTACGGTAGTTTGCTAAAATACAAAAGTGCACTTAAATCGATTAAGCCGTTTCTGAGATTAGCGTAAACAAAGGCACAGACAAACAGTCAAACTGATCAAGTTCATTACGGGGATTGTTCAATGCCCGTAATAGCATTTTTTTTTAATATATCTTGCATGTGTAGACACCGATAGGCTACAATTCTATTGTAGATATCAATAAGTTGCTTTTTTCCAGACCTTCAATTGAATATTCTAATGGAATTACCAATATACAACCCACGATTTTATTAATTTTCACATTAGAAATCTTAAGTGCACTGCAAACATACATTATAAGGTATAATACACGAACGTAATTCAGTATATTAAGTAAATAATTCAGTTGCTTAAGCGGGCGAAGCCGCAAGTGGGTCGCTGGTCTACTATATAACTGTAGAAAATATAGATATATTTATAAAAATAATAAATTTACCAGCAGTAATTTAAGGCGGTAAATGAGTATATAAAATTTCTTAACTTTTTGAAAAACTCAAGCAAAACTTTCGTCTTTGTAAAACATCTGTTTCACAGTAAAACTTGTATTGTTCATATATTTTTTTGCTTCTAAAGTTAATTTAGAATAGATGTTATAATAGCTGCTTATATAAGATTATATTATATTATTTAAAGTTAGAATATTTTAATATGTTTTGAAATGTTATTAATTATAATACATGGTGTATGTAAGGAAAATTCTGGAAAGAAAATTATTATTACGAAACGGTTTCTTTGTTGATATGTGATATTAAATATTTAAGAATATACTGTTGACATGAATTTTATTCAAAAAACTGAAAATAAATATAAAACAGTGATCTTGTGGATTCTTTTTCTGGAGCTGTTTCAAGCATCGATATATATATCAAGTAAATATACAGTTACAGTAAATAAATTTTATTATCAGTTTCCTCCACCCATGCAAGTTGTCTATCATAAAATTAAAAGTTTATTGTAAATAATAAAATATAGTTTTAATTGATGATTCAGCTTGTTTACATTTGAGGACAACGGTGTTATCAACAAATGGGGCCATTGGGATCGTTATAGGTAAACTATTCGTATTTCTGTCAACAAGTAACTTTGAAAAATAACACAAAGGCTAAACTAACATTCCATATTCACAATTAAGACATAGGGTTTTCTATACCTACGAGAATCAGAGTGAGAGAGTGAGAGTCAGAGTTACAGTCAGAGAGAGAGATTCATCTACATCGAGCACTTAGAATGCAGCACAACCCTCATTTATTTATTTTCATACTTGAAAGTGGAAGCAGTATATAAAAGTTATCAATATGTATAGTTGAAACAATTCGTTTAACACACATACCATGATTCAATTCACCATTCTCATGTCGGCTGATCGAACCGAATTAATTAAAATTAGTTATTGATGTTAACACTCAAATAAAAGTGTTATTTGTTGAATGTAGAACATTGGTTACTTAATTTAGCAGAGAGAAAGGAGACATCTTACATTAATTCTCAGTTTCTGTGGCGATATATTTTTTTAAATAATCATTTCTTATTAATCCTACGAACTAATGTATATATAATATTATTAAAAGCTCCTATTTTAATTAATATGTTTTTTGTTTATCAAATTGTCGATATTTTTTTAGTGTGAATTATTAAGCCGTCGTAGCTCAGAGTTGTAACATTTGACTGTAAACGACGATGATTTGATTCAAACTTTTGAAAGAATGAAATATATTCTTCATATGCCCATTCTGGTATATATGAGACCAGTCGTGGCGCAGCGGCACGAAGTGTGACTGCAAAACCGACTGGATGTGTGTTCGATCCCCACTTGAGAAGATATAATATTTACTTAAATTTATATTTCCATTTCTTCGCTCTGGTGAAGAGGCTAAGCGCGGCGTTGAGTTCTGCCACTCAACACGCAAAGCCTCCAGAATTCGGCAGAAAGTGGGGAACGGAGTGTCTTGACCCAAAGGTTCCCTCTGCCTACCCTGCTGTGTGCGGGATACAGCGTGAGGCTAGTATATATTCTATTCCTTACATTTATTACACACAAGTATAAATAAAACGTAAAATGAAGTGTCTCGACTCAAGATTCTCTCCGCCTACCCAACTACATACGGCTAGCATGCAGATAAAAAAGGAAAACTGTATGATTTTTTTATTTTTTTTTAATTCATACATATACACATGAATATATCATCGAAAGCTGTGCGAATTAAAATAGGATCCGCTCATGTCCAGATCGTAATCTGAAAGATTTATTTCGGTCCGCATTGACATGTTTGTTATACTGATTTATACGTTCCGTTGAAAATTATATATGCGAATATACATCGATACAGAAGGTATTGTTGTATAATATTTAAATTATACATAGGAGTATATGGTCATGTATATGATTTTATTAAAAAAATCACATCAAAGCAGCTTCACGCTGTAACTCGCACATTGAAGGAAAGCCAGAGGGAGCCTAATGTTAATACACTCCGTTTCCCACTTTCCACCTTACTTAACTGGAGGCGTTGCGTGTTTAGTGGTCACTTTGTGGCTATGCATCACGAATGGCCTCAATGATGATCATTTCATTAGTTTTAACTCATTTTGTGCTATGATAAAGGAGGTGTAGTGTTAAATATTCCGTTTTAGGTTTTACGATCAAGGTCGAGACATTGCGTGTTGTTTAGCGAAAATCAATGCTTTTATCGTACAAAAATATGGCTTCACACTTTTTTCTGTATAGAGAATAGGTAAACAAATTTTCGAATATTAGGTGCTGAGTAGCTTAATATAACGCCGCGTTTTATCTTGTTACCACGGAAAGAAAAAACATATGCTTTATTTTCCTAAACTGGGGTACTAAAAACTACTTAATTAGATATTATAATTTTTCTATATTGGGATAGAACGTGCTACCACCATGTTCACAGTCACAACACCTGAATAAGTTCATAATGAATTTTAATGAATTTAAGAATAGTCGAAAAAGTCAATTATAAAAAATCTATACGATAAAATAAATCCTCTTAGCTAAGCTACTTAGAAGGGCGGTCACGAGACGATTCAATATCCGTTGAATAATGCAACGGTAAGTTAGAAACCGCAAACACTTGATAACGCCAGTGGATTTCTGAACTAGAAAGTTTTAGGGCAAATATATATATGTTCTAGAAATATAGATTTTTATTAATGTTTAAGTAAACGTGACAAGTTGTGAGTTCGTTTCCTAATACAGGAAATAAAAATTTTATTATTTTCATTTCCTCGGTCTGGTAATGACAGTAAGAGCGACGTTGAGTTCAGTAATCAACACGCAATGGCTTCAAAATTTAGTGGAAATTGGGAAACAAAAGTGGACGTGGAGTGTGACTTATTGGGAACGTAGTGTCCTAATACTAGGTTCCTAGGTTCCTTCTGCCATTTGCGGGTTGCAGTGTGAAGCTAAAATAAATATCGGTAAAGTTAAGCTTAGGTTGTGAGTTCTATTTTTTATATTTTCTCCTTCACCTTGTATGCTGAATGGCATGGCTTCACATGTGGCTGCTTCGCCCGCATACCTCCTACAATACTTTTATTGTGCTGCATTTGTTAAGAGATTGATACATGCAATTTTGAATACTACATGTGGATATGCAATAAGACGTCATTGGCGGGAAGGGACGTCCCCGTCGTGGGACACGAACCCTTGCTTTAAGGCCGTAAAAAGAGCGTTGAATTATTTGAATTTTACATTTTCTCGAAAAGTATATATGCAAAAAGCCGAATAATCTTCGGCTTTTTGCATCATTAAATTTTCTTGATGATTAAATAAAAAATCAGCTTCACGCTGTATCCCGCACACATCAGGGTAGGCAGAGGGAACCTGCGTTAAGACACTGCGTTCCCCACTTTCCGTCCAAGTTCTGGAGGCAATGCATGCTGAGTGGCGAAACTCAAACCCGCGCTTTGCCTCGACCCCAGAGCGAAGGAATGAAAATATAAATGTAAACAAATTAAATAGATTCAAATAACTTTCGCTCATATTAAGTTTTAATATACACGTGAGATAAAAATCGATGAAATATCACCTTATAATTTTCACCTAATTTTTGGCACAAATTGTCTTATTGACACTTATTTACAAGATATAGATATATGTTGTTGCGGAATTTTCTTTTAGAACTTAATATTAAATATTTTTGTCATACAACATATAATTAAGTATATTCGCAGTGCACGCACTACTTTAAGTTCGATGACGATCCTTATTATTGATGTTTCGTTTTTGAAGACTTGTTAGCCTATTTACGTCTTAGTTAAGACGTACATCATTATGTTATATGAGCCTATAGCACTTCTGAAGAATGCAGTTTTCATCCAAAACAAAAATAAAGTAAATCGAACCAGTTGATCCAGAGATCTTAGCGTTTAAACAAACAAACAAACTCTTCCGTTTTATTATATTAGTATAGATGATAATAAAGCACGGCGCTTAGTACTGCCACCGAAAACTGAGAAACATGTAACAATAAGAACTTAATGAAATGTGACGCTATATCCCGTGTATAGGAGGATAATTAGAGAGAGTCACCCCATTTACCAGTATTAAAGTCAAACGCTGTGTCACTGCGCCACACAATGTTCAAAACTAGCCACCAGAGACATTCAAACGTCAAATAGAGTTTAATTAATCGTAACGTACAACATATGTATCTATTAATAAAAATATTCAAATTTATTCAATTCAAATTCACACAAAATTCGATCAAACGTCATTGAATGATTCAGTTGGGTCATATCTGGGCCAATGTGTCGATGGCATTGCGACAATGATCATTAATTATATCAATAAAATTAATTATAACATTTCTACCACATTATGCTTTAATGTTCTGGAAGGGTAATGTTTTTCATATTTTCGAGACATTAAATTTGTTCTCTTTAAAGAGCGATGTAATTAATTAGAATCGAACCCAAAGCCGTCATCATTATAATCAGATGCTGCGCCCCAAATGGATATTAAAAGCTAAAAAAATACTTCAACATCTTAAAATATCACACAACAAATGTGATATCGATGTCTTATATCTTAAAACCTTACATATTAAGTACGTCTAAAAGTATAATAATATTAAAAAATTGAATTTTGTTTGTTGGATTATCAGAAAATAAATAGAATATTATTTTTGGATTACATATCCCATTTACCGAGGAAGGAGGATCTATATAACATCCACTTTTACACCATTTTAATATAACTATACTTGTGGTTAAATTTACCTCGAGCACTTAGAAAATGTCAAGTGACATATAAATCTCAGTTTTACTAAACGGATTTAGATGAAACTTTACAGAAATGTAGCTTTATACATTAAAATAACACATAGAATACAATCTATGTAACATTTTGTTTATTATTTCATTGTCTTAACTATAAATATGTATTATTAAACAAAATATTTTTAACTTGTAAGGTAGCGTTTGAATCGCTAGTCAAATTAAAAATATGATTTAAATCAAGCATTTCTGAGGTACGTTAGAAATCTCGACGTACTCGTATAGAAACATTCCGTCAAAGTTAGAACATCTTAAATTGTCAGATACGTACAAAGTACGAATGCTAAATAATTCATGAGCGTGTATCTTGCTTAGAGCTTCTATTTTTTTCTGCGATCTAAAGACGTGCCACACTGTCGTCTGTGATAGCTCGTTTATATTTTATTTTATATATTTACTGTTGTCTTTTTGGTGAACGCAAATATAACAGGTAAATCTATCGAAATCTTTCGGTATTGGTATCACGCTGTATACCGAATAAGGGCAGAGGGAACTTGACATTGAAATACTCCGTTCCCTGCTTTCCAACCAGCCTTCGAGTAAAAGTGCTCAGATTTGCTCAATACCGAAACAATAAATAAGTAGTATTCAGTAAAAATATTACAATTAGTAATTAATTATCATCTCTTTCGTTTAAAAATCGTAATTGAGGCGCAATAGACAGCGTTTGACTGTTAACGTGACAGTTGCAGTTTTGATTTCTACATTTAATTTATTTTTATTTAATCAATCTAATCAAAGTGTGGCATCGAGTCTCGCTACTAAACATGCAATGGCTCTTAAATTGGGTTGTGCGAGGAGAACGGAGTGTCTTAATACTTGGTTTTCTCTATCTTCCCTACTAAGAAGAAAAAAACGTGAAGCTGCTGTAAAATTAATTAAAAAAAATGCTTCACATCTGAAAAGGTACAACATTTAAAAAGCTCACGTTTGAATAAGTCCAAGCTATAATATATTGTCGTTACACCGACGCGTTGTTATGTTTTACGACGCAACTCAAGTTATGATTTACACACGTTTTACAACACACGCGCGGTTTGATAACAATGATTGGTATTAAAGGAAGTACGCTGGAACTTGTAAATTTCATTTAAGGACTTTTTAGGGTAATATACATAAATATGTGCAGAAGCTACCATGTATACTGTACCGGGGAACCAATAGAAATGTTTTTTTTTTTGTAGGGCAATTGTGACTACAACAGGCAATTATTGGATTTAGTCTCGAAATTGAGAGAAAAGTAAAGAACGTATTTTTACCACCGGGTTATCTAGTCTACTAGGTTCCATCTACCTATACGGGTCTTGCCATATGCAGGATATAGCGATAATATATGACACCTGCTAATCTTAGGAATCAGGAAAAATGCTTTTAAGTTCACATTGTTGTCCAGCTGTCAAGATATCGGACGCGTGAAGATATTAAGCTGAAGTAAAAAAAATATATTTTGATATATAAATTGGCTGGAGCAAAAAAACAATTTTAAATCGTTTTTTATGCATTTTTTATGAAATTCACCGTGTAGTCAAATCAATGACCTTTTATGAAATTTGGCACAATGTGAAAACTCACAATATAAATAGAGGGAAAAATTTGAAATGTGAAAAATTTTACAAATATTTCATAGAAAAAAAAAATATTACAAATTTATATGTGTAGTTAATTTCATACAGAATGAGATAACGCCCGAAAATTTAAATTTGTCATCTTTTATAAATTGAGCTTACTGTTGACCTACAATCCTGAAGTTGGTAAGGAACCCTCGGTGGGCGAATCGGACGCGCACTTTATCGATTTTTTAAAAATTTGTATTTTATATTTATTAAAGAGGCTTTTAATAAATAGATGCAACAGTACCTAATAAAAACCGGCTAACGACTATTTCTATTTTTACACTCCCATATAATCTATTGGGATGAGAATTATCACGAACTGATAGTGTCTAATCCAGAAACAATAACGTACGTGTGAGGCTTTCGAGGATTTACTCTGTTTATTTCTATACATTTGCTTTATTATGATATCAAACAATCATGGAAAATAGGATCAAAATAAACAAAACAAATAAATCAGCTTCACGCTGCATCCCGCACACAGCAGGGTAGGCAAAGGGAACCTAGTGTTAAGACAATTCATTCCCCACTTTCGATCGAATTTTTACAGGTTATTATATTGTGTATTGAGTGAGGAAACTCAACGCCAGGCTTTTGCTATGATGCCAGAGTGAAGAAATGAAAATATTAATGAAGTATAATTCATTTCCCCGAGGAGTGATCGCACCCATATTCATGGCGTTACAATCAAGAGTTACAAATTTTTGAAGCAATAGTGACTAGTAAAAGAGATAGGGGAAGACCACGGTTGCTTTTCGAGAATACAGTATAAATGATATAGGACGAGGCTCAGATATAGGACGAAATATTAAGTTAAAAGAGTAAAGTAAGTTTAATTATATACTACGAGTGAGTACAACACCCAAATGATAAAGAAAAAAGACAAAAGAAGAAGAAAATATTATCAGAAAACCATATCGTAGATTATTTACTTTCTATAAGACTTACGAAAACTTCGACTTTTAAATCCGCCACTAATTTAGATTTTATGTAATATGCAATTGTTTTCCAAGATTAATATAGATATACTTGTTTCTATATAGGGTAAGCAGGGAGAACCTAGTGTTAAGACACTCCGTTCCCCACTTTCCACTGAATTTTTCAAGACGTTGCGTGTTGATTATCGGAAAACGTCGGGTTCTTGCCTTGATGCTAATAAATAATAATTAATTCCCCCAAGTGGATTAAATCCACAACCGTCATGTTACACGGCCACGGCCTCAAATAATTGGCACTGTTATCTATAATCTATATCTATACATAAAAGAACTTGTATATATATAAAAGGACTTGTTCTGACTGACTGAGGTAAGACACACGCACAGCCGTAACCGCTGTGCGTAGAAACGTGAAATTTGGACAGATGTTTATTTTTATAATCCGGACATCCACTAAGAAGGGATTTTGAAAAATTTTAACCCTAAAGGGATGAAATAAGGGTTGAAAGTTTGCTTGATTTTTTTTAAAAAAGCACCGATATTTATTAAATTCAAAAAAAAAAAGCCCAAATCTTTAACTAGCAAAACGCGGAAATAAGAAAGGAACAGACGATAAAAATCTGGCGCACAGCAAGTCAAAAAAATACCTATTGTTAAGACACTCCGTTCTCCACCATTGCCTCGACCTATACTCCGATACCTCGACACCAGAGCAAAAAAAATAAAATGTTAAATATTTAATTTCCTCGAATGGGAATCGAACTCCAACACAATTGAACACAACCAGTCGCGTTCACAGTCACACTCTGTGCCCCCGCGTGACTGGCCTCATTATTAATTATTTGTCCTTGAAATTTAAAAAACATTGACACTGCAAGATTGATCTATCCATCTGAATGCCCACTGACGTGATTGATAGGCCGTCTCCATTCAGCCTTATTGAAATTACATTTGCAATAACTTATAGTATTTATATTTAAGACTAGCGGCTCGCCAGCGGCTTCGTCCGCTTAAACTACATGATAATTAATTTAATAAGTATAAGCAGAATTGTTTGACAACTAAAGTGACTTCTAATATGATTTTTTATTACTTTATCGTAATTTCTATAAAAAATCTTGTTTATCGGACGAAAACTTACGACCAATGTTGATATTCGATTTATAAAATACTAGCGACCCGCTCGCGGCTTCGCACGCTTTAACCACAGAAGGATTTATTTAATACACTAAAATTATATTCATGTTTCAATAATGTATGTTTGCAATGCACTTAAGATTTCTAATGTGAAATTTATTAAAACCTTAGGTGGCATTTTTATACCACCCATAAGAGAGATGCAACTGTCAATATATTAATTTCTTTAAACTTTTGCCTTCAGGAGTCTTTAGGACCTAAATTATAGTTATAGATATATAGTTATAGTAATATCGCTACTTACAATAAAATCCTAACTCATCGGTGTCTGTACATGGAAGATATATTAGAAAAAATATTATTACGGACATTTAAAAATTTAATAGAACTTGGTCAGTTTGTTTGTTTATCTGTGCGTTAAGTGCACGATAATCCGATGCTTAACCGATTTAAGTGCAGTTTTGTAATTTGGCTAACTTCCTTTAAATATTTAGTATTAGTTTTATTTTAATTGGTTCACACAATATTAAAACCAGATTCACGCTGTATCCAGCCTATAGCAGGGAAGGTAGAGGGAACTTAAGTGTTAAGATAATGCGTATGATACATGACTGACGTGCGAAATGAAAATATGATTAAATTTCAATTCAATCCTCCAAGTGGGAATCGAACCCATAACGTCACGTTACTGGCACAATTTTGTGCCCCTACGCCGCGACGGCCTTTAATATTCATACAGAATGGCGTTTCAATTCAGCGCTCCCTTTACAGGGACAGTATATAGGATAAAATAATGATATATAACAATAATTAAAAATATAATAGTTTATTAAACCCATACCTAAAGAAATTAATCAAGATACATCAACAGTTTAGACGTAGGATTATTTTTAATTTCATATTTCAGGCATTTTTTTAAATTCTTATACCTTTTGAGAAACTACCAACATTCTTTTATCATTTTTTTTTAAATAAAAAAAATTGAATATTTTGTCTAAATTTTTCGTCATAATGGCGCGAAAATATTCAAAGTGTTCAAAATTAAAAGTTCAAAAATATTGGTTGAAAATAATTATACTGCAGGAGGATACCTTTATATGTACTGTTTAAATCTGTTTTTTTTTATGATTTTATGTAGAATAATATAGAATAATATAGATAATCACACATTCCTCTTCACACTTTTTATTCTTTAACTATAATAAGTAAATATATTTAACGTTATAACGTTATATTAAACGTATTAATAAATTTAATTAAATTTATTAATACGTTTCAAGTATTCATGTTTTGAATATAACATTAAGATGTATTGACATCACCACGTGATCCATCTAAACACAATATAAACTTTTATAAACTATAGCAACCAACTCGCGGCTTCACCACATTTGTGAATTATTTGTTTATTTCGATACAGGGAATTACTTGAAAGTTTGTATTTTTTTTAAAACAGCACCGATTTTTATATAAAATTTGAAAGTCAGACTCTTTAAAATATTTCATTGAACACGTGTTTCATGGTTTTTAGAATTCATCCCCTAAGGGTTCAAATACTGGGTTGAAAGTTTATATGGAAACATCTTTAAGTCGCCACCGATTTTTATAAAAAAATAAATTCAGACTGTTAAAAATATTGTAATGAACACGCGTTTCGTGGTTTTTTTAGAATTCACCCCTAAGGGTGCTAATAAGCAGGCGAAGTTGCTCCGCGACCGCTAGTTTTAATGTAATAACATATAATATATTTATAAAAATGAGAATGTATTGTTTTGTTTAATAGCTCCTGATAGTTATTACAACACATGCAAGGAAAGATCATTTTAGAAAGTTGTTTAACTGTATTACTATTATAAAAACTACCAACATTTTTATGGTGAAAAAAAAATTTTATCAAATAAAAAAATGTCTATGTTTTTCACCTGAAAAACACTAAGGGGAGAAAAAATATAAATATATATAAAAATATAGATACCACATTAGTATCAATACATTATGCTGGTAATAATAATTGAAAAAAATAACTTTGTAAGCAAAGTTTAAACTATTAATTATGACAGAATATTATATGCATATATATACAAATAGGCATCTAAAATATATATATATTTTAGATGCCCCTCTGTACTACGATGGCGGCTCTGTTCTAGTTTGCACATTTTCCTTTGAAAATGAGTTATTGTGACATAACTAACAGTTACACATGATATCGTATACTTTTTTGTAGAAATTGATGTCTTCTATAAAATTGCAGTACATCACTTTGCTCTATTGTCAATAATTTCCACAGCGTACGCGACATAAGGTTTTTTTGGTATTTTTTTACACGTTAATCGTGTAATTGTAAAAGAATTTTCCTTATCGGGTCTATTTAATTCAAACAATTTTGCCGTGGGATCCCGGTCTAGTATAGGATCATCCTGGTGCTGGTGTCGTAAGAGGCGACTGGGCAGACTCGACCGGATCATTACCACCCCCGGCATTAAAAACCCGCGTGAAGTAGTGGCTTTATGCCACTGCGTTTCTCATCAGGTAATGCCGGGCCCCGGCGCCCAACCCATCGTAAAGGCCGGCAACGCACCTGTAACTCCTCTGGGGTTGCCCGGGGCCGCGGGTGGCGGTAGTCACTTAGCATCAGGTGACCCGAACGCTCGTTTGTCTTGTCCTTTCCATAAAAAAAACAAAAAATCTAATGGATTGTCTTAATAATTTAAGTGGTATCGATGCACTTCGCCCACACCCCCACAGAGTTACTCGCCACGGTGCGCGAGGCCACACGGCACACACTCCGCATTTTTTATTATTACATGATTTTCTTTAGATTTATATTTTTAAATTCGTTATATCTTTTGAATGGGATGTCCGATCTTATTAATTTAAAAAGTATTTTACAGGTATTGAAATTATCTTTCATAAAATATCATTTAATGGTATAAGGATTGATGCAGAGGTATGAATAATATGGTTTGATTATTGTCGGCACTTTTGTTAACTTATAAAATATAAAAAAATGGTTATATTGTCATTACTACAGTAGTTGGACATATGCTATCGCGGACTTTTTTATAGATATTAATGCGCTCTATAATACTATAGAACATTGTTTTGTTCTATCATCAATAGTTTTCGCAGCGCACGCTATCATAGAATCATTAAGATCAATTTCTTCACACCTTGGTTTACATTATTGCATTTTTATTAGGGATCTCTATTTTTTTGGAAATGTAATATAGCCTATGCTGATCAGTGAAGATGCAGCTTTCCAATAGTGAAAAAATTATTTAAATCGGTCCAGTAGTTTTTGTGTGAAAACTCTACAAACATACACACATACATACATACATACATACATACATACAAAAATACAAATCTTACCTCTTTATAATATTAGTATAGATACATAAAGCTAGTTATTTATTATACGTATACTATACGCATATTTTTGTAACATTACGTTCTTTTTACCCATGTTATGTTTTTTAAAACTCTGTTAAATGTGCTGATATCAGGTGATAATTTAATTTACTGCTTCAGAAACAGCCTTTAATATAAAATTATTGATTTGGGTAATGATTCATAACATTCTTTGTAAACTAACTGTAATAATTGTATATTAACTCCTGTACAGTTTTTAAATTAGTTACATATATTATATCAACGAAACAACCAAAAAATCTTTGTATTTACTGGATATTTCTTTCAAGATCGTTCTTTATCTCTGTGTTGAATTAATTACGACTTAAACTTAACTGTTATGATTTATGAAGGTAATCTCCACTAACAATTTAATTTTGTTTACTTTATTGTACAAAATTTTATACAATAGTGCTTAAAAAATATATATTTAATCAACAGTCTATATGACTGTTGATTAAATATACCAAGACGTTTCGAATGTCATTCTTTAGCCAGGAATCTTACCAGCGCGATTGCTATATAACATTCGCAGGCAAACTAATGCCTTCAGTTCATTCAAATGACGATAACTTTTTTTTTAATAAACCGATTTTGATGAATCAAACTTTAGTAGTTAAGTTAAAAACAATTGGTTAAAACAAAGTGATAAACGGAGTGTTTTAAACAGAAAAATATTCAGAAAAAAGCATTGCCGGAGCGGTTAAATGATTTTAATCCTCCGAATAAGGACTCCGAATAACCCACGACCTTCGCCTTTACAGTCGGCAGCCGTACCACTGTGCCATGATGGCATATCCATTAATACAATTTTGTATTTGCGTAGTACACTTAATAAATAAAAGTTGTTTGTTTTATTAAAATTAATATAACATCTTTAAGCGTCATCAATAACATGGTGGTAATGTATCCATTGGGTAACTACTCTCTCTTAAGTGAAAAAAATATTTTTTGAAAATTATCTATAATTTACTCATAAAACCATGAACACACGAAATATATGTACTTGTCGAATATAGAAACTCATCGCTTATGAAAAAAAAAGTCGGTTTTAAATACAAAATATTTTTCATTAATTTCCTGCTTAATCTAGACATACTACAAAAAATGGCCATATTTTCAGAACATTTAAACTCCCACAAATATTACAGGTTTCCACTTCTGTATTTTAATATAAATGTGTGGAAGACAGTATTGTGGCTCCAACAATGCTGCTAGCTTAAATCATACACGACCCAAATCTCAACTTTTGTACATTTTAAACTTTTATTTGACGCTTGAGATTTCTTGAAGTGGCGTAAACACAACGCATTTGCTCAAAATTGTTATAAATAAACAGAAAAAAATACATAATATATTACGTCGTGAACGTTAATTAACATTTGTTAGTATAAAATATAAATATATAATATGTATGATTTTAAGAAAATTTTATAAAACTAATTTTTTTATAGGACTCGAACCTGTACGTCTTGTTAAGTTTCGTCTCACAACATACGAGTTGATGTATAAAATCCGAGAAAGTGGAGAATGGAGCTATTTTTTAATGTTATAGTTAGAAAAAAGAAGTATTTGGATATTTCGTTTTATGCCCTAAATTCTACGTAAGCTTATAAATATTAAAGTTTCATTTCTAGGACATCAAAAATACAATTTTATAAAAGTTGTATCTAGTATCCAATAATATATAATAATAGTTTGAGTGGCAATAAAATATTTTATAGCAATAGCTGTCGTGTCGCTGGGATCAAAATGAAATTGTAATGTAAGTGATCATTTTTAAATGTTATTTAATTTTCTTTTATATTTCTACCATTACGTTTACAGTTTTTTAGCTAATTTGTGAGAAAATATCTAATAAAGGCCGTGGCCGATGGATTCGATGCCCAATCTGGGGAATGAATTGGTGTCGTTTTCTCAACTTGGTTGTTTTTGGTAAAAAAAGGTGTGGTAAGTATTGTAGCCGAACACTATGACAAGCCTTTACACTAGTACATACATACATTCAGTCACTTATACCTTATTCATGAAGGTATGAGATAGAACTGTTATCTTATCGTTAAGTCTATCCTTGAATAAGATATATATATATATATATATATATATATATATATATATATATATATATATATATATATATATATATATATATATATATATATATATATATAAACATATGACTATAAAGTACTATAAAGTCGCTGATGGTACTCTTAAGTCTAGGTACCAAACAGTACTTCTTGATACAGTAAAAATCTAAAAAATATATATGTTTTTACCAAACTTATTAACATAAAATAATTCAAATATTTTTTATATTTTTCCTAGGGCAAAAGGATTATTATATAAAAGAAACTGGGTTAAACAATTAGTACCTAAGCATAAAGCTAATATCTGTCATTTATGTCAGTATCTATTACACTTTGCCGATGTAATTCATTTGGTCGTTCACACACTTGCTACTGGCACCTCTCTAGAGGCGTCATCCGTCAAATTGACGTATTATACCATGATTAATAGTAAGCAGACGTATGATGACAGTTTGAATCGCATAGTGACTAACGTATGGTGTAAGTTACAGTGGTGTTTCATTTTATTTTTTTGGGAAAATATAATTATGAAATTTTATGATATTTTGGAACTAGCCGGATTAAAAGTTCAATATGTTATACAGTCTATGAAAAAAGTATTTTTTTAAACCGTGTGGAATGTTAACAAAGTTTATCTTTTTACTAATTTCGTTATTGTGTGTGTGGTGAGGCCGTCGTGGTGTCATTGACCTGCGTGAGGAATGAAGTGATTTAACACTACGTTCCTACTCTCTGCCGTGACATCTGGGAAAAGACGAAAATCTGCTTTTTCTCTATTGTTTCCAAAAGTCAGAAAACTTTGCCTTATCACACATCGTACAGACCTTTCCGCTTGCTTACAAAAATTGCTTGTTAAAATGGGGACGCCTATTACGGAAATTTGTATATAATAACATTATTTGTGACGCACATCATATCGCATGGGCACACGGCACGGCGACGGTTAATGTGAAAGGTTGTGGGTTCTATTTCCACTTGAGAAAATGTAATATTTTATATTTTAATTCTCTCGCTGTGGTTACGAGGTAAAACGTGGCGAGTTTCGTCAAAATGTAATGCATCCAGAATTCGGCATCTTTATGCCTCACTTTTGAGGTACGGAAGTGTCTTAATGAGAATGAATTGTCTTAACACTAGGTTCCCAGGTTGTCTTTGACTACCCTGCTATGTGTGGAATTCAGCGTGGAGCTAGAACAATATTTGTATTGCAGGCAATCGTGGCGAAGAGCAGTCTGACTGTAAACATTGAAACTGTGGGTTCAATCCCCACTCGGACGAATTATTATATATATTTAAATTATTTTTATTTCATTGCTTTCCTAAGACTAGATGCGGCACTAAGTTTTAGCAAGAGAACGGCACTCCGTTCTTTACATAAATGGTTCTCTATATCTTCCCCGCTAAATGCTGGATACTTACTATAATAAGTTCTTTGATTTTCACGATTATTACACATATTAAATTAAAAAATTAAATTAAATCAGCTTCACGCTGTATCCCGCACACTGCAGGGTAGGCAGAGGGAACATAGTGAAAGACACTCCGTTCCCCACTTTCTGCCGAATTCCGGAGGCATTGCGTGTTAAGTGGCAGAACTCAACGCCGCGCTTTGCCTCGACACCAGAGCGAAGAAATGGAAATATAAATTTAAGTAAATATTTCATCTCCTTGAGTGGGGATCGAACCCACAACCAGTCGGTTTACAGTCACACTTTGTGCCGCTGCGCCACGACCGGCCTCGACATATTAAATGAAACTAATAATCCGTGGTCACGGACTACTGTAAAGTGTTCGAAACGTCGGGTTTCCAAAATGTAAAAACCTTAAATGTACGCGATTAATCCGGTTAAATTAGTTTCATTTAATATACTTACTATAAGTAAAAAATATATTACTCTAGTAAATAAATAAAAAAAAATCAATCGAAAACAAAAATTTATAATTATTTTGTTCATTTCTCACCACCCTGCCTTATTTACTATTTTAAAAAGAACGTAATGTACCAATAAAAGTGGTAATCACAACAACAACAAAAAAAGTACCCGGCTATTAACTCACACGGTATTTAAGTTCGAATTCAAAATGAAAACACCCAAAAGACATTAAGCACTCATATATTTGACAATGTAACGCGCTACAAAGCGTTTGTTGTCCGACTACCCTCACAATTTGCTGGCAGCTGAATGCTATCACACTCTTTTGTGTGATAATACTAACAAAACAATTATATGACGTGTAAAATTTACAATAAGTTAGAGTGAGGCCAGTCGTGGCGCGGGGGCACAATGTGTGACTGTAAAATCTGGTTGTGGGTTCGATCCCCACTCGAGGAGATGAAATATTTACTTAATTTTTTATTTCCATTTCTTCGCTCTGGTGTCGAGGTAAAGCGCGATGTTGAGTTGAGTTCCACCACTTAACATGCAATGCGTCCAGAACTTAGCGGATGGTGGGGAACGGAGTTTTTAACACTAAGTTCCCTCTGCCTACCCTGCTGTTTGCGGAATACAGTGTGAAGCTGATTTGATGTTTTTTGTTTTGAAAATTTACAGATCACTTATGGAATATATAGAATAATATATAAGTACAAAATTTAAAAAAATGAATCATCATTTTCTACACTAAATGCTACAAGTGGTGTAGAATTGTGTATGTGACCGTTTCTATATATTATATGGGCCTTAACTCATGTGGTTTTCTAATAACCTAGGAGAGTTCCACTGGCCAGTTCCTGGCTCCATTATCAGAGCAGCTCCATAATGCCATATTACATATTATACAATTTAATGCGTTTCTGCGTGAATATATATTTTTTTATAAACGTTGAGAACATTTTACATATTTTAGATATATTACATTGAATAGTTTAATTATGAAGATCATAATTCCATAGTTTGAAGCCAGTCGTGACGCGTGGGCACAAACGTGCCCGCAACCCTATACAAAAGTCGCGTGCGGCCGCGACTATTGTGGATCCAAGTTCCAGCCGAGAAAATGAAAAGTTATCGATTTTATTTTATCGAATTATGATTTAATCGAGTTGTGGCGGAGTAAAATTATAAATGCGTTGGTAGTTATGATTAAAAAATTAAGCAGAAAATGACGAATGAATTGCTTTGACAGTAAGTTCTCTATATCTACTTTGTTATATGTGGGATACTTATCTAATTAATTAGTATGCAATTTAATTAAAAATTCCACCACCTCAAAGTAACACACCTGTACCACACATATAGTGTTAAATGTACCACACATATAGTGGGATGGTGGTTATCACTTACCACTAGGTAACACCTACGCTGGCTTGCCTTACCTTTTTAACAAAAATAATAACCACTTAATTGTTATCAATAGATTAAATTAAGCATTTATATTGTTTTCGGGTATTCCTTACTTTATTCGATGTTAAGGGTTGAAACAGCACCATCCAATCAAACTAAACAGAAACAAATATTGCTTCTCTCAATATAGTCAACAACTTGACCGAGATCTTCACGAGAATGGATTGGATTTATGTTTAGTTTCATCATCAGAACTTAGAGAGAACTTGTTGTAATTTAGATTTATAATTGAAAAGGGATTGTGATGTCGAAGGGACAGTCGTCGTACATTGGTACAAGCGTGCAACTGTAAGCGCGACAAATTGTGGTTTCGATTCACACTGGAGAAAATTGAAATATTTAATATTTTTATTTTTGAGCTCTCATAACCAAGGCAGATTGCGGCGTTGAGTCCCACTACTCTATTGGCAGTACTTCCAGAATTCGGCGGAAATGTCTTAAAGAGAACGGAGTTTCTTAACACTAGCTTTCCAGGTTCCCTCTGCCTACCTGCTATATACGCTATAGAAGCTAAAAAAAGTATCTGCATACGAGTTTCTCTAAATCTTCTTTAAATAAATAAAATTCATCAATCAAGTTAAATTTAAAATAACTCATTAACTAAGTAAATATTATTTAACCATTTATTCATTTCCAATATCAACATTATCTTCTACGTAAATAAAAAACCAAATTTATCCTTAATCAAGGAAACAAGATACTCACGGACTCGTCTAACTGTTTGAAAGTGTAACTTTTATTCCAGTAATAGACCTCTGATGCTTTTTATTCAAAGTTTATGTAGTAGTTTATATTTTTTGCAATAATTACATATATTGCTGTTATTTAAATTACCATTAATAAAAAAAAAAATTGTTTCACGCCTTATCCCGCATTTTTATATACTTACATACAACATTGCTTGTTGAGTGGTGGATTTCATTTATTTATTCGCTAGTTTCGTAGCTTCTGTTTCAATTATTTGCTCTCCTCATTCTCCATTTAAGAATTCTATTTTTAAAATGTTGTTATTTGTGTAAACCAGCCGATAGATTAATTATACATATTAGAGAGACACACTTTATCATTAGTAGAATTCAGTACCAAGAACATAATATTTATTTATTTCATCGTAAACTAACTGTAGCTACGTTTCTAAAGACATAGAGCAGTATTATTCTCTAAAAATTTTATAATCTATTAGTCTACTGTATATTTTATTTCACTTCACTCTGTATCTCGCACATAGCCCATTTCCCCAAAAAATCCACTTTCTGTCGAATTCTATGCGCGTTTTGCGCGTTTCTTGAGCTGCAGAACTCAACGCCGTGCATGATCTCGATGCCATATATAAGAAACGAAGGTAATAAAGGTAATAAATACTTTATTCTCCTGAGTTGGAATTGGGAATTCTAACATACCAAAGCTATACTTTGTTTGGTAGACCGCTCTCATCTTAGGAATTAATTGTTCTAATCGAAAAAATCTTCTTGCGTTACATAATTGTATTTGTTGAGTAAGCAACCCCAAAGCCGCACAAGCGAAGTCGCAGGTCAAAATATAGTAAAATCGTTACATAAAAGATTTGTTCCCGAGTTAGTTTGAAAGCACAACTAAAGAATTCAACCAAAATTTAATTTAGGGCCTCAAAATTTAATTTCTGTTCAAAACTGTCAATCATATAGCTTAAGTAATTATAAACTGTTTATTATTCTAGCTCGAGTAATAAACTCGTTTAGAGGCCTTGAGAGGCGGTCTTGGTTAAAGTTTGTGATTGAACTTTTTATATTAATGTCTCCGACTGATCCACAACAATGTAGTATTTGAATAAACACAAATTGTTGTTTAATTTTCTGTTAATAATTTTAAGAGTATAGTGGTACAGTGGCAGAACGTTTCACTGTGAATGGGACGGTTGTGAATTCGATTCCGGAAAGTAATTAAAATATGAAATATTTCATTTCGTCGAGTGGAAATCGAACCCGATTGTGAGTTTGGCTGTGTCGTTCTGTCGTGTATACTGTAAACGTTGTGGTTGTGGGTTCAATTCGTCAGGTTGTGGGTCAGTTCGGCAGAACGTGAGGAATGGAATTGTCTGAATAAGAATAGAGTACCTTAACCCTACGTTCCTAAGTTCTCTTTGCCTACCTTGGTATGTGTGGAATACAACGTAAAGTAACAAAGACAATATAAACTATAAATTTAAATTCAAATATATGTAGTGTCAAATGCTAGTCCACTGTCCCATAACAGAATGATATATCTATATTGTAAAAATAATAAGTACATAAAGTTAAAGCCTGTTGCGGATTTAAAAGCGTAGGCGCAGGATTACAAGCTTAAACGGTTTGGGTTTATTGCCATACGAGAAAATCAAATATTTAATATTTTCATTTTCTTCGTTGTGGTAACTTTTGCCACTCAATGCTTGAAAAAATTTGCTGGAAAATGGGTTACAGAAGCATCTTAGTAAGAATGGAGTGTGTAGGCAAAGGGAACCTAGTAGTTACTAGGTTCACTTTGCCTACACAGACACAGTGCAAGTGTAAAGCTACAAAAAAAACACAAAGTAATAAAATTAAATTAAAGAACTGGAAAATTATATTACGGTACACTTTTAAGCCCAAGATCTAAATATCAAGGTATTCTAAGCACATTACGAATTTATATATTCAGAATACATTTACTACGAATCTCAGCGTTTTAGTTATTCATAATGTACATATTTTGAAGGAGGTCGGACAGTTTCTGAAGCATTTCTCGAAACATTTTACTTTTGAATAAGTTATAAGTTAAAAAATTTATCCTTATTGTATATATATTGGTTTAAGTTTAAGGAATTGATCTCTGAAAAGTGACTTTTGTTATAGTCAATAGATTATTAGCTATGGATTTGTTGTCGTGTTTAATTGGAAATAACAAAAACTTATATTTGATATATGACACATTCTCAGTGAATCGTAACTCTGACGGCAAGCACAGGGTTACATCGTAGCGATTAACATCGCTGAAAATGTATATGATACCTTTTTAGCTCTATGACTTACCACACATATATAAGTGGACAGGGGGAACCTGGGGACCTGGTGATGTTACTTCATTTCCATTAAGAGACTTCCGTTACCCACTTTCCGCCGAATTCTTGAGGCATTAACCTATTTACATGCGACATTTAAGGCCGCGCCGGCAATATAGGTAATATTTTATTGCTCCATGTGGGAATCGAACCCACATCGGTCACGTTTAAAATCACATGTTTACATCCCTGCGCCACTTTGCTCTCAGCCTTTTCCTTGATTGCCTTTCTATATATTTTTCCAAATCGAACTAGTACTTCCTGAGATAAGCTTCTAAGCTTTATAATCTGAATGTAAAAATCGATTTCAATCCATTACTATCTAGAAATACCAAGAACCAAATACATTAACCAAGCTCACGTAAAAGCAAATGATGAATAAATCTAAGTCAGCACTAACACGCGTAGTCTAAATTCTAAATTATTTACGCACATATCTTCGTGAAAGGCTAATTTTTTTCCTTTTTAGGTATATCAGAATGCTAATAAAGTGTTATCGAAAATGTAGCTGTTGAGGCGTCGTAGCGCAGGGGCATAAAGTGTGATTGTGAAACCGACTAGAGTCTTGTTCCAATTCTTTTGTTTTGAATCAAACATATGAATATTCGTCTATACAGCCTACTAAAAATTAAACCAAATAATCTTTACTCTATATCCTGCACACAGCAGGGTAGGCAGAGGGAACCTAGTGTTAAGGTACTCCGTTCTCCACTTTCCGCCGAGGTCTGGAGGTATTGCATGTTAATATTTCCCCGAGTGCGGATCGAACCCACAACCAGTCGATTTCACAGTCCCACTTTGTGCCTCTGCGCCACGACTGGCCTCTGTGATGTTATAGAAATTCTAAGATACAAATTATTGATTAGATCCTAAACATCGTTTCGTGACACTTGCTCTGATAACAGGATAAAATGCGGCCTGAATGAAAAAATGTCACAAAAATTGAGCAGTTTGTGTGAAACACAGTATATTGAAACGTTGAATCTCTACTGCCATCCTCCTTATCCTTTAAAATTATTCATTTTATATTAAATTCACAATCGTCAAACAATAGATACAGAGCCACTTCAACTTCAAATTACAAAACAGTTAAAATTAACTCAATTTTATTACATTCCGAAAATAATACGAATACAAGAGATTTGTGAAATTGCTTGAGCCTTTATCGGTAAAAAGTTTTTATGAAGCTGAGGCACTTTCCCTCAGACTCCAGGCCAAATCTTAATTAAACTTAGATATCCGATCCTAAGGAAATCGTTCATTCAGCTCTCTAAAGTTGAAATCTTTTAACGAAATTCAATAATTTTTTTGAAGATTCTTTTTTTTTTGTTTTTTGTTTTTAATTACGTATTATTTTTGTCTGTGGGAATACACACTAAGAAAAGATCATTTTATAAAATATTATTTTTACACATTTACAAATCATAGTTTCTGTTACCAGTGGTCGGCGTTTAGTTGCGCCTAATTTAAAAGGGAAACGGTGGACGAAATCTTGACATTTTTTTCAGGTTTGCAATATTAACAATGCACATAACACAATACTAATATGTCCCTGAGGATATCTGACTACAGGGACGCTCTAATTCTAATATAAATATTTATACAGAAATGATTAACTTGACAAAATATAGCCCAGAATCAATAGTTCCTGAGATAACCGCGTTTAATTCCGCCCTGGTTATAAAAAAATTCTTATAATCGCAAAATTATTGGGACATATCAAAACAAAGCACGATATTTCTAATTCGAATGGGAATTACAAATGATTATTCTATTTGCTTTAATTACGAAAAACGCAGCGTTTAATTCCGCCTCTCTAGTTTCTCTTCCCAGGAAGTGGAAAGTAAAGACCAAAGTCATTAACCTTTTATACTGTAATAAACATGATAGCCAATATGAAGTGAAGATATATAGTGACAGGAAGCTTTGCATTTTCAATTCTCATAATGATGGATCGTGCAGTACTTAATCCGAATACAGGATTTATGACATATCACCGTGCATTAGTCTCGTGCTATAAATGTCTCTAAAACACGTGAGTAAATGCCGATAATTTATATCTTATAGTCTTAAAACCAAAGTATAAATTATTCTTAATTTTGAACTTAACTTTTGTTGGATTCTCATGATATTATCGATGTTTTGTCACTTAACACACTATGCCTTGAAAATTCGACGGAAAGTTGGGAAGGGGTTTCTTGCCTAACCTTACTAATATCCTCATTGAGTGTTGAGGAGTGGAACTCAACGCCATGTTTTGGCCTGGGCACCAGAGCGAAAAGAGAAATGAAAATATTTATTAATAAATAATTATTTAATTTTGAAAAATATATTTCGAATATTTAATTTTTTTCACTGGTTTTTGTTATCCATCATGTACCATCTAATAGTGTATCTATTTCCAGATGCTACATCCTACGAGAAATATCCGTAAAAATAAAAATAAAACATTAATGTTAATAAATTATTTAATTAATAAATTAGATCTTGATAGGAAAGCTTTTTATTATGGAAGGGAAGCGAGTAGCATTGAAAATTCTAACAATTTAAATGTTTAGAGTGTGCTGTAGGTCCAGTGGTGGCGCAGAGGCACTAGCACAACTGTAAACGCGACAGCTTGTGGGTTCGACTCACACTCGAGGAAATGAATTTAAGTTCACTTAACACGCAATGCCTCAGCGGATAGGCAACTTTCAGTTAATGGGACCGAGTGTTCTAACACTAGGTTCCCAGGTTCCCGCCTACTTTGATATATGCATGATACAACAGGAAATTTTTCCCTCTAAAGATTTTCAATAAACATATCTTCATAGTTTTAAGTACTATTGCCACATATAAACACCAACACCTCCAACCAACCACCACGAAGCGGTAAAGGCTTAATTATCTCATTTTTTTCATTTTTAAAAATATTTTGTTTCGTTCAGCAGTAAGTAGTTAGCGTAAGCATATAAAGTATAAATCTCTCAAAAATAAGGCTATGCTGCAAACTACGACTATATACGGTTATTGTAAATCATCGTGCCGTGGGGAGCCAGCTGTAATGCTATTCATTATGTTCGTACACGTGCCAACTTGTGTTATATGTGTGTTAAAATGAAAATTTTGTAATTCAAAATATTTTATAGAAGCGTTGTTTTATGGAGGTCCAAGATTCGAATTCATATTGAGGTAAATTTTTTGGTTGGACAATTCAGTACAGAGCGAACTGTACACGTGAATCGAAAAAGTTTCATTTCAATTCTTTTTTTATATAAAAGCGTTTTGGGCGTGCCAGTTGAGGACAAAATTATATCACGTTGTGTAGAGAACAAACGAAGGAGATTGTACAAAAAAAATTTTACAAAAATATGAAAAATATGTTTTTATATTTATTTGACCCATCAGCAATACAAATAGTGTATCATGTTACATATATTATGAGAATTTGCCAATTTATATTTTTAACAATATAACAAAACCGAAGAGTTGATTTAGTTGAATGAGCTGATCTCAGTAAATACTGGTCCGAATTGGAAAATTATTTTTGTATTGGATAATCCGTTTATTGAGGGAGATCGGTACTATTTTTAGTTATTTTTATTTGACATTGCGGGCGCAATCAAAAATTTGTGAATAACATATCATAAAGATAACATAATAGGACTTTTAATAAATTAAAAAAAATACATGATATAATCAGAATTAACTTTGTCCTTTAAAACTTCCTTATATCTACAACATTTGTATCAAAACGTTAAATGTCACAGATGACGACTACAGATTATAAGATTCTGAATTTAAATTTCATTGTAAGTCTAAGAAATTCATGTTATCAAACGTGACATGACGAACTGTCTTTTGTTTATTGTCTGTTGCATAATACTCTAGGTGAGACGTGTGTGTGAAGAATAGAATATTTTGATTTTATAAAAATAAAAAAATAAATAAATCAGCTTCACGCTGTTCCCTCTGTCTACCTTGCTGTATGCAGCCTAGTGAAGACACTCCGTTCCCCACTTTCTACCGAATTATGGAGGCATTGCGTGTTGAGTGGCAGAACTCAACGCCGCAATAGCCTCGACACCAGAGCGAAGAAATGGAAATATAAATTTAAGTAAATATTTTGATTTTAATTTCGTAGTTAGTTTAGTTAAGTTTCACTGTACTTACATTAATAGCTGCGGATTCAATATCTAGTACAAATAATATATTCAAATGGAGCATAACAAAAAAAAATTAATACATGGAGGCTAATTACAGGCTTGTCGTGGCGCAGGGGCACAAGTGTGTGACTTTAAACTCAACTTAGTTTTAGTTTCGTCAGCACTCATGGAAATTAAATATATCTTTAAATTTATATTTTCATTTCTTCGTTCTGGGGTCGAGGCAAAGCGCGGCGTTGAGTTCCGCCACTCAACATTAAATACCTTCAGAATTCAGCGAGAAATAGTTAATAGAGTATCTTAACATTATGAGTTTTTATCTTAACTTCAACATAAAAATTCAGAACAAAACATGGAACTAATCTACGATAATTTTACGTCATAAGAAAACATTAACGAAAAATTGCGTACTTTTTGAGTGAGTTTAATTGATTTTACATCACAAACAGATAATACAAAGAAGTTAATTTTTTTTTGAAAAAATAATATTTATTTACACGTGACAATTCAGATATTGTCTTACTCAAGTTATACAAAATATTTATGAGTAACAATGTGTTATTTTATTGCACGTAACAATGAATAGATAGATACATCATAAGCGATCGTTAAGGCCGATCGTGCCTCTCTATCATTTTGATTCACACTCTCGCTTGCACGCTCGGCTCGGGCGGAACGTGACTTTTTCGTGTCCTGCCGGTGTTCGTCGATATCTAAGACGTTATAACTTGAAAAACAATAAAAAATCTAGTTCCAAAATAATTATACAAAATAATTAATATCAGAAAACAATAAAAATAACAAATCTAAAACGACACAAAGATTCACTTTACGTTTTACTCAGCTTATAAAAGACAACTTTACACGCATTCATCCAAATATTTTCCAAACCATTAATCAGAAATTGCCCAAAGCCCGAGGGACGGGGGTTGTGTAAAGGTAATTTTCACGCTCACAATTTATGTCTGGCGAACTCCCGCGGGCGCGTTGATTGTTATTTAAAACGACAAGTCACATTTCAAATATAATATAACTTAAATGTTTCAGCGCGATGTGCTTTTATGTTTTCTAATAAATTTTGCTGGTTTTTTTGTTTACTTCATTTCGTGTGGATAAGTGTTTGAGTATATCCGATGGTTCTGAGTTCAATGACAATTTAGAAAAATATTGTTTGGAGAGTTAATTGTTACTTATGCCTAGGCCAATAATGAGGCTAGTTACGTACGCGACTGTAAACGCGACCGGTTGTGGGTTCGATTCCTACTCGAGGAGATGAAATATTTAATATTTTCATTTTTTCGCTTGGGTAACGAGCTAAAGCGCGGCGTTGACTTTCGCCTTCGGAATTCTGTAGAAATTGGGGGACGGAAGCGCCCTCTAGTTGGCGCTGTTGTCAGTCAGACAGTTTTACTGGTATTTTCAAAATATCCGGATATATAAATAAAAAACCACATCTAAGTTCGCGCAACCGTCTGGGAAAAGTAGATTAACAAACATAAGTTCCAAATAATTATATTACAGAACGTATGATTACAAGGAATAGTATAACGAGCTTTACAATCCTCTTACACTTCATGTAAAAGTTATATATTAGTAATTTAACTATTTATATTTGACATGTTAGTTTGCTAAAGTTGCCGAATATCTGACAGTTAATCTGACAGCTGTGAGCTTAATTCCCACTCGGAGGAATGATTATAACCTAGGTTCACGTCGCTCTGGTAGACAAAGCGCGACGTTGAGTTCAGCAATGTCTCTAAATTAGGGTGAGAAAATGGGTACGGAGTGTCTTGATGCTAAATTCTCACTACCTTACCTGGTTTTCATATTCGAAATACAGACAAATTTCATACATATATCTGTCGTGTATAACAATAGGTCTACCAGAGCGAGAAAAATTAAATAACACATAATCATTCCCTATACTTGACATCGATCCCCCTACGACAGTACATTTTATATTTTTTTGTCTCTACCGCGAATTGAATCCTGAACCTTTAACTTAATCAAAAACATGAACTACTTAGCCACAACACCGACATAGAGGTGCTGTGGAAACCAATAATTGCATCATGTCCGAAATTTCACTGCAGCTTGCTCAGTTAAATCTAATACATCAAAGCTTTGAAAATGTTTCAAAACCGACGACGCGACGTTGACGTACAAAAGTAAATTCATTTAAAATGCACCTCACGATAGGTGGTCAGGCGCAAAATAACGTTTTGAGCCTACACACAAGAATAACGGGTAAAACAAAGAGAGTATTTTATGGCACTACTCAACCTATAAATTATTTAATTAATAATTCCCCCTGACTGACTTAAAAATTCTACGTAAAGTGGAGAACGCAGTGTTTTAACACTAGGTGAGCTCTGCCTACACCGCTGTGTGCGGGAAACATCTAGAGCTAATTTTGTGTGTTTTTTTATGGAAAAGACACGGCAAACGAACGTTCGGTTCACCTGATGGTAAGTGTTTACCGCCGCCCACGGCCCCGTGCAATACCAGAGGAGCTGCAGGTGCATTGCCGGCTTTTTAAGATGGTTTGGGCGCCGGAGCCCGGCATTACCTGATGCGAAACGCAGTGACATAAAGCCTACTACTTCACGTCGGTTTAAATGCCGGGGGTGGTGGTATATAAATAAAAAATATTCATAATAAAAATATATGTCAATTATTAGTCTCTCTAATAAGTCGTTTGCGTTAACATCCAGAACAATATTGTGTCCATGATTTTCTCTTTTTTAATGGTCACATACAGTTTTCCATTCTCATACAGTGACAGTATCTTTATCTTTTAATTTTAATAAAACGAAAACAAAAAAAATAATTATTAACAATTAAATATTAAGGCTGCTATCACTACAAAAATTGTAATCAAAAGCAGTAAAAGCTTAGAAGGTGACATTACATCTGCACTATATATGAGCACTCACCTCACTCACCAACCTCGCGACCTCTATAAATACTCACAATATATACAATGTACATACATACGCATACATATATACCTCAGGTATGAAATTAGTATAATTTCAAGGCAAATCTTGTTGAAAAAGTACAATTACTAAGACGTCGACCGTCTCGATCGTGTTTGAACTTATTCAAGTGTTCGACTAAATTTGAATAGAATTTTAGTTAACCAAATTACTTATTTAATTTATTGTTGTCTGAGCTTTTTCTTAAAAAATCACCGAAATATCGAGTGAACTTTTTGGATATATGCAGATGAAGATTGTTTTTGTAAAAATATTTATCTATACTTATTTATACCAACAATTTATACCAATTATTTTATCTTTATATATTGAAGGAAGAATTATAAGTTATAAGTACCCTACACTTTTCAGAGTAAGAAAATTTATAAATATATATTATTGTACCTTTCACACGTCTGAGATGTTAAGTTTACAGTGGCGGAATTTAACACCGCTCTTTCGCACCAACAGAGGCGAGGATAACTTATTCCCCCAAGTAGCAATCGAACCCAGACCCGTCGCTTAAGATTTTCTAATTCAAATTCAAATTCAAATCATCTTTGATCGTAATTTAGATAATAGTACGCCTAATAATAGCTTTATTATATCTCCAATTAGCGCCGCCTATAGCATAATGATTATGGATTTAGAAGCACAATATACCCTCGTGGCGTATGTGACTGTAAACACAACGGTTGTAGGTTCAATTAACACTGAAAATTTTAATATTTTCATTAGGAAATGAAAATATTAAATATCGCTCTATTAACAAGGTAAAAACGCAATTGAGTTCCCATACACAACACGTTTAGCCTCTAAAACTTGAAGGAACGTGAGTGTCAGAAATGAATCACACAATCAATAGGTCCCCAGGTTCCGTCTGCCTGTGTGATGTGATCCATACAGCGTGAAGCAAAAAATAACTATATATAACTATAAACAGACAGATATAACCGCAGAACAACGATAGTGCGATACAAATGTTCACGCTCTACATACTTTTAAACGTAACTAACTACAGAAGGTTGAAATTTATCGTTTTGTAAAGGAAAACATCTTTTTAGTTGAACTCGCGATAAATAACCGCACGAACGTTCCGCGGCATGCATATGTTACGTTCCTGGAAGTCTTCCTAACTATTTTACTGGACTCTTTTAAATTTTTAGTTAGTATTATTATTATAGAGGCCAGTAGGTGCCTACTGGTGCAGTGACAAAGGCGTGCGACTGTAAGCGTGACAGGTTGTGGGTTCGACACCCATTCGAGAAAATGAAATATTTAATATTTTCATTTTCTCGCTCTGGTAACAGTACAAAGTGCGGCGTTGAGTTCTGCCATTTAACACACATTGCTAGATTTTGGCGGAAAGTGGAGAAAAAAGATGTCTTAATTTAAAATGAAGTTAACTTAACTTCTTAACATTAGGTTTCCAGGTTTCCTCTGCTTACCCTGATGCACGAAATATTATTATTTTAGTTTCACGCTGTATATGACAGGGTAAACAGAAAGAAAATAGTGTAAAGACACTTCGTTCTCCACGGTTCGCTAAAATTTGGTAGCTTCACTCATTGAGTGTAGGAACTGAAGGTTGCGCTTTGTTTTCTTACGAGATCGGAGAAATGAAAAGAGTTCTTTGACTTGTGTGGAAATCTAATCCACAATCATCGGTCAGACGCTATGAACCCAGCTTAATCTCTTTGAAATGTTTTTTTTTGGTATTATTTCTTAAGCTTCAAACATATAATATAATAATAGTAAAAATCCTATCTGTTACTCGTAATCCATGTATTTTTTCTATTTCATAGATTGTGAATATTTAAAAAAATATTCCAGTTCTATACTTATTTAGAAAACGTATAAAAACTCGTAACCGCGCCTCCTGGGAACCAATCTGGTCGGTCTCCAGGAGACGTGTTTTTTTTTGTATGGAAAAGACACGGCAAACGAGCGTTCGGATCACCTGATGGTAAGTGGTTACCGCCGCCCACGGCTCCGTACACCACCAGAGGAGTTACAGTTGCGTTGCCGGCCTTTAAGATGGGTTGGGCGTCGGGGTTCGGCATTACCTGATGCGAAACGCAGTGGCATAAAGAACTACTTCACGCCGGTTTTAAATGCCGGGGGTGGTGATGATCCGGTCGAGTCTGCCCATGCGTGTTGCCATTGCTGGCAACGTGACTCTACCACACGTACTTTAGTCGCCTCTTACGACATTACTAGTACCAGGATAATCCTATTCTAGGCCGGGATCACACGGCACAAAAGTGTTGGAGTCCCGCTACGTTCAAATTCTTATACGTTTTATAAATAAGTATTTTTCTTTCCTAAGTGTGGAATTTTAATAATGTTAAAAATATTCCAATTCTACTTTGAACCTGCAACCTCCGTCTGAAACTATACGACCAAAGAACGTAATCTATACTGAAAACCCTCTAAATACAATTCCATTTACAAAATAAAGAGCAGGTGTTAAAACGTCGAAACAAAACCACTAATAGATGTTACTACGTGTTTAAATCGGCGAAGTTTGTCGTCTCTATGAGAAGTTTATACCTTCGATTGGTAATCCCTTTCTAATTAACAATAGGGTTTAAGTGAGTTATTTGTGATGGGTAGATAGAAATTATTAATTTATTATTTAATTTTCTTAGGTTTTAAAACTGAGTGCAGCGTTGAGTACCACTAGTCAATTTACAATGTCTCAAATTAGGACAGAAAGGGGAGAAAATGCTTTCTGTTTTTTATTTTCTAATATCTCTATATTAGAAAATAAAAAACACAAAGCATTTTCCTTTGCGTTTTTAGAGTTCCGTAATTGTAAAAGGAACCTCTATATCCGATCACTCTGCTGTCCGTCTGCCTGTATGTAAAGTCCCTTTATCTCAGGAACGGTTTGAAATATCGAGTTGAAATTGAAACCATATACTCAGTTCTACGACTCCATGATCTCCTGATAAAAAATATATTTCTATATTAACTTAGAAACAATATATGGTTGTTTATATCGCAAAAAATGCGTATTTGGACACTATAGAGGGAGTCAAAATTCATAGGGTACTTCCGGTTGACCTAGAATTATGAAATTTGACAGCTAGCTTCAACAAGTAGTACAAGTTCATGAAAATATCTGAAAACTATACAATTGTGGTTATATAATAGCCATATAAGTGGGTCATAATTTGGTATAAAAACCAGCTAAGGTAAGCTTGAATTTCAGAAAAAGGCCGAGACCTCCGACTTTCCCTCGGTGGGCGAGTCCCGTTCGCGCTTGTCCACATTATTTTTTACTTTCAGATTATACCCCCATTTACCAGATTATGTAGCAGAAACAGTGTGACGATACTCCGTTTCCCACACATCGCCTGATTTTAAAAGCATTGCCGCTATTTGGCGGAATTCCACCCCGAGCTATCCACCCCGAGGTATCTTGTTACCAGAGTGACGAAATGAAAATAATTAATATAAATTGGTTTAGATTTCGTCCCGCTTACAGTCTAACGGTCGGGCATGGGCCTGTATACTATATGTTATATGTAAGAGAATAAAAAAAACCCTAGAGACTAAAATACGCCCAAACCAATTAACTATTGGAAATGTTCATGTTGGGTTAGGGTTGCCTCCATTTGCAAAAGAGGGTACGTAAGAAGGGACGTACAGCGGAAATAGAACCCTTGTTCAGATAATTTTTGGGATAACCCTATAAGATTAAATATCCTGTGAGTTTCATAGTTTCGCTTTTTATATGTATATACATACATTCGTACATATAAAACGCGAAACTATGAAATAATTAAATTAACATACTGTATGTATTTTAAATAATTTTTTTTTCGTCATATCCTATCTGTAATAGATAAATAAACTATTCATTATTACTCGGTTGGACTCTTTCCTCCGAAGTTGCGTGTTAAACAGCGCAATTTAACGCCGTGTTTCGTCTATTTGAGCGAAGAAAAATTTCTAAGTTGGCATCGAATCCTCGACCGTCTGACTGTAGATGCGATTATCTACGGTATCACACGCCATGATTAAGTACTGTAGACAAAATACAATTATTACATGATCGTATATATCATAATACGATTCTTGTATAAAGTTAATTTGAATAGATTTTTTAATATATGTATGTTATTACTATATTTTTATATAAATTTATTGTGCTTTTATTAGCAAAAGAGTTAGGGAGGCTGCATTTAATGGATATTACGGATAATATTAGCAGTATCTGTGTAGTCGATTCGATTCCTAGTATAGGTAATTTAGTATCGAGTTCATCTTTTGATTTATGTTTTAATATTAATTTTCATCTTTTGCCTAGCAATGGTCTCGTCTCTAGTCACCACCACAATTTGCCTTCTAAATCTATCGACTACACTTTGCAAGGCTTTCAACAATCTTTGTAAAAAAATCATCTTCACACTGTATCCTGCTTATAGCAGAGTAGGCAGAGGTAACTTAGTGTTAAGACACTCCGTTTCCCACTTTCCGCCAAGTTCTGGAGGCATTGTTTGTTGAGTGACGGAGAGATATGGAACAAAATGTCTTTATTATTTTTAATTTAGTTTAGAGTAGACGATACATTGTTGCCGTACTAGTGTGCCCCTGCGACACGACAGCCTCTCAAATAAAAAAATAATTTACACCAACAGTTGAACCTGTGACCTGCTCTCAGTTAACCGGACCACAACACTTGGTCACCCTACAGCCTAGAGGCAGGTGTGGCTGGCGGCGCACCAGGAGATGCTATCTTGTCTTATTTATTCCCACTGCGCTCGTTATATTGCATATTACATAGTGTTTCCATTTTCATTATGATAACTTATTTCCTGAGAAATTCTTGCTGTAGGTACTATTATGTAAATTAAAATCTGAATTAAATATGTAGTAGTCTAGTCTACTACATATTTAATTAAGAGGGAACCTAATGCTATGACAATTCGTTTCCGCCGAATGTTTCAGACATTGTGTGTTGATTTGCAGAATTCAACGTCGCACTTTGTCTTATTACCAGAGCGAGGTAATGAGAATATAAAATTATTTATTCCTTCAATTGCAAGTAACGACGACCTCAAAAAGAGCTGAAAGTCTTCGTCTGTTTATTTTATAACTAGCTTTTAATCTGCGGCCACTGTGGTCAAATGCATTAGAATAGTACTGAACTAAATGTACGAGGTAACTCTCGCAAAGTAACAGATTAATAAATATATCAATTCGAAAAAGTAATCCCTGAGATCAGCTCGTTCAAACAAGAAAATTCTATTAAAACATCTTTATAATGTAAGTGTATATTTTTTCCTAAGGTGTCCTATTTAAAAATAGATATATAAAAATATACGTATATCAATACTAATATAATACAACTGAGGAGTTTATGTGGTTAAACTTGCTAGTCTCAGGAACTACTGGTTCGAATTAAAAAAATATTTGAATATTGATCTATTTCATCGAAGGAATTGAGGTCGGCTTCACGACAATCGTTTTATTATAATCCACTGAGCTTGCCATAGCGCGGGGGCACAACTGTTACGCGACAGTTGTGAGTTTGATCCTTGCTCGGGGAAATGAATAAATAAATAAATAAATCAGCTTCACGGTGTATCCCACACACAGTAGGATAGGCAGAGCGAACCTAGTGTTAAGACACTCCATTCCCCACTTTCTGCCGAATTCTGGAGGCATTGCGTGTTGAGTGGTAGAACTCAACGCCGCGCTTAGCCTCGACACCAGAGCGAAGAAATGGAAATATATATTTAAGTAAATATTTCATTTTCTCGAGTGGATCGAACCCACAACCAGTCGGTTTAACAGTCACACTTCGTGCCGCTGCGCCACGACCCCTCGAATAATGTAAATGAATTACTATTTATTCATATTTTCATTTATTTGCTCTGTTACCAAGGCAAAAGCCCGGCGTTAAATGTCGCTTGCAACTTAACATGCAATGAAGCTCGAAAAATTCGTCGGAAAATAACAAAAATACCTAAGTACATACATATTTAATCTGTAGAATACAAACACGAAAGGTATTAAGCATGAACTAATAAATCAATTTGTGAACGCTGAACAGTCACAGAAGTTTAGATTACGCTTTTACTTCTTTGTTTCTGAAGACTTTTTTTTCCTTTTGCTAATGAAATGCCTCTATATATATTCGAATAAAAAATGTATAGAAATAGAAGATAGTTTCTTTGTATTTTGAGGAATTCTTTTGGAAGGTATGTTGAATGGTTAAGTATGCCGTCACGCTTTCTCAGGGTCTAACTATAAGCGAGACAATTGTGGATTTGATTCTCACTCGGGTTTTTATTTCCTCGTTTTGGTAAACAAACAAGACGGGGCATTGATCTTAGCCAGTCAATAATCTCGAAAATTGTGTGGGGCGTGAATAATGGAGTGTCTCGACATAAGGTTTCCTTTGGCTATCCTGCTCTACGCGAGTTACGGCATGTAGCTTACAAACAAACGTAGATACAAAATTACTTTATTGACACTGTTGTGATTTATTTGAAATTTATCTATTTATTCATAACCAAGTTTCTAACCTCGATTCTTTTCATTTTTTTTGAGTGAAAATCGAACCCACAACCCGTTACGACTACATTACTTGGCCTTTGCGCTCCGACTGTTGTCAAAGAAGCTTAATCATTATTAAAACATTATGCTACCATTCATATAAGTTTTCTCAGAGTAAATTCCAAATCATATATGCATATTTTCTGAGGTAAAACTAAACTAACTAAAACTCGCTTTGAGATTCGCTTTAACAAGTTAACAAGACAAACAAACGAACTACGCTATTTATTTTCTTAGTATTATAAAGAAAATGTTTTATTTCATTTAAAATTTGAAGTAGAGCGATGAGGCCTTCGTAGTGGGATAGTGTGACTGTAACGCGACGGTTATGGGTTCGATCCTCACTCGGAGGAGTGAATTATTACTTATTAATGTTTTCATTTCTTGGCTCTGGCACTAAGGTAAAAGCCTGGCATTTCATTCCGCCACTTAACACACAATGCTTCGAAAAACTATTTGAAAAGTGGAGAACGGAGTGTTCTAACATTAGATTACCTCTGCCTACATTGCTGGGTGCGGGATACAGCGTGAAGCTGATAAAAAAACTTAAATTAAATCTACCATAAGGGTAATGTCATCGTAGCAAAGGTAAAGTTACCGTATATGTTATGGTTGTGGGTTCGATTACCGTTCCAGGGAATAATTAGTTAAAAAAAGCTTTATCCTTTTTTTAATATAGAAGGATATAATATAGAAGGAGGCACACTGTGTATGTTAAGTGGCAGGACTCACCGCCGCGATTTGTGTTTTTACTGAGCGAGTATAAGCAAATAATTTGTTCCTATTCGTTATTAGTTTCGCTTGTTTATTTTATAAAATATTTTTTTTATATAATAACTACATTTTTCATAAAATAAAATGAAAATAATATTCATAAGCATAAACATTTTATGAATGTATTTTTAAAATTATCAATACTACTTTTGAATAAAAGCTTATTTTTATAAAAGTTTTTTTAATTAGTATATTTTATGGTCATTAAAGTAGAAAATTCTATTTATGCATTTTTGATGTAAACAAATTGCCCCTTTTGTTTAATGTTTATATATCAAATAGTATTGTTTTTGTAAGATAAAGTGCGGCGTTAGGTTCCACTACACATGTTTAAAATATCAAGACGTTAAACTCAACATTCCACTTTATCCATCTCTTTAAAACGCTTAAGGTCTTGACACATGTACAAAAAAAACAACTTCGGATCTTTTTTGATTCCCACCTGGATGGAATTATGAATTATTTTCAATTTATCGCTCTTAATAACATGAAAAAACGCGGCGTTAAGTTACGCTACTCATCATGTAATGATTTAATTGCGTCGCAATACATAACGTTTATTTTACAGCATGAAGCTAAAAAAATATTTTATATATTTACAATTCTAGCCTCCGACATGGTTTCGTTTAAGATAAACTTACTTTGTCCCTTGCATACGATTACGTTATCTAACACTTTCAGGGCCCATGAGTTATGGGGGTAGCGCGATGGGTCAAAACAAATGTTTTCACTCACTCATGGGATTTACAGTTTTTATTTCTATATTATAATGTTTGGCAATTTTTTGTATTATATTTATTATTTATTTAGAAAATGTATAAAAATTTGAATGTAGCAGGACTCGAACCCGCGTTTCCTGGATACGTTTTCTAAATAAGTATTTTTCTTTCCTAAGTGCGGATTAACACTTTACAAATGTAAATATATATATATATATATATATATATATATATATATATATATATATATATATATATATGTATATATATATATATATATATATATATATATATATATATATATATATATATATATATTGACGTTCAAGTGGAAATAACTAAGAATTGAGTGCACTTGATACACTCAAAGTGCATGAGACAACTCGGACTGTCGATAAAAGGGGGGTATTATAATTAATATTCTCTTTGAGAAATGGACTATCTCACTCATTTATTTTCTTTAAAAAACAATTCAGTTAGAAATTGAATTTAGTATCCAGCTTTAGGTTGAAGCTGAAGATTAGATTAATCAATTAGGAGCGGAGGTATAGCGAAACCTATTTACGCTATGTTAAAAGATATTTTTTCTCAGCCTAGATAGGACTACTATAAATTCATTTTTAAAACGTACTTCGAAGGCAGCAATGGTAAAATCATTTAGAATTTGGTATTTTAGCATTAATGTAACTATAAAGGCCCTGAAACCACACTGCGGTTGCAAGTGTCAGGCACGTCCTCACTCCTCGCCCTAGAAAACGATGAGAACATTTTGAATCTCACCATAATCGTGGGTAGTTACTTCTTCTTCTTAATCTACTATTAAAGTAGCTCTTTATTTAACATCTTTTTTAAATTATTATGTGTATAAAAATCTTGTGTAAATAAGGCTTCGGTATTTATTAAGAAATTCCAAACAAAAACTTTTTGTTCACCACATTTTATAAACTCCGTCCTCTTAACAAACTTTGTTCTAATTTCGTAAAAGAACCAATTGATTAACTTTCTAGGCAGATAATTAGTTTAGCTAACGACGAAAACGAAAAAAAAAAAAATATATATATTCTGAGAATGGAATGACACTAACAATATGCTTTTTTAATCTTATTAAAAAACATTTTTTTTAATATACATTTAACCGTATATTTTTTAAATAACATTCCTTTAATGTGATCGTGACGTAATATAATAAAACAATATTTATAGATTCTTGATCCGTACATCAAAAGGATTTTACGGTTATTTTATACACTCTGTTCCCCATTTACCTCCGACTTCTGGAGACATTGCGTATTGAGTAGCGGTACTCAACGCCACGGTGTACGTCGCCACGGGAGCGAAGAAATGGAAATATAAATTAAAATTAATATTTCATCTCCTCGAGTGGGCATCGAACCTACAACCTACAACCAATCGAATTTACACACATAATCACACTTTACGACCCTGCGCCAGGATTGGCCTCAGACACACATATAGCGTTTGTATTATTTGATAATTAAATTGCGTTTTGAGTTAACCATCTTCACATATATTTTTATCATTCAAGGCATGTTGAAACTAGTAATTTAATCTAATCAGCTTCACGCTGTATCCCGCACCGGGTAGGCCGCCGGAACCTAATGTTAAAGTACTCCCTTACCTACTTTTTGCCGAATTGTTCGAGACATTGCATGTTGAGTGACGGAATTTATCGTCGGGTTTTTGCCTTAGCGCCAGCGCGAAAAAATTAAAATATTAAGAAATAAAAATTCATTCCCCCGAGTGGGGATCGAACCTACAACCGTTGCGTTACAGTTACACCCCTGTGCCCATGCGTGTCGATGGCCTCATGAATGAAATTAAACTAGTAAGTCCTTCTTTTTCTCCATTTCATGAATGGTACATGAAATATAGATATAAAAAGAACATAAATTTGAACTTGAAGGGAATCGAACTGCACACGTTCTGATGGCACGTCATATTTTTTTTATTCCAGTTTTACGCTTATTCCCGCATAGCGAATGGATCCTTAATTTAGATAATAAAATCCCCCAAACTCAGAATTAAACCCTATACCGCTGTTTTCAGTCAGATGATGTCGCACTGCGCCACGACGGCCTCAATTATACGTAAGAAACCCATTAAAATAAATCTTACGCTAGCTCTCAATCAAATATCGGCGTGCTATATTCTCGTTCGGAGTACGCCTTGAAATTATATTTCATTTTGCGCCAATGGCATCTATTGATCCAGACTGCAGGAAAGGAGAATGTCAAAAATTTTATTTTTTTTAGTTTCACGTTGTATCCCGCATTTGGCAGGATAAGTCGCTGCTCCAAGACAAACGTTAAAGTTATATTTCTATTATAGTTATGATTTTGAAAATATTTTATAAATATAGGATTTTTTAAAATATTATTAATTATATGAGGCCGGTCGTGGCGCAGCGTCACAAAGTGTGACTGTAAACCGACTGGTTGTGGGTTCGATCCCCACTCGTCTTTCACTACGTGCCCTCTGCCTACCCTGCATTGTGTGGGATACAGCGTGAAGCTGATTTATTTTTATTTATATGGTAGGTTTTTAATATATTTTTTAAAATTTTGTATATAGTGTATGGTTACATAACAGGACAAAATCATAATAAAACAACACAATATTATGTTTTCAATAATTTTATTATTGACACAGATTTTTATTTATCCTGTACAATGTATTTATTTATGTAAAAAAAAAGTATTTATACTACATGACAACAAAAGAAAAACAAATAGTAGTGTCTTCTAAAATGAATAAGAAATATAAAACCTTCATGTAATTAAGTAAATATGTTTGTTTGTATATTTTTCAGCCTCTCGCCTGTTCCCGCTTAGCAGGATAGGCTGATAGATCGTAATGTCACTACACTCCGTTCTACAATTTCCACTCGAATTCGAGACATTACACGTTTAGCGGCGGAACGTGAATGGGAAAAATAATTTAAACATAATAATTCCCGTTGAGGCCGTCGTGTCGCAAGGGCACAAGAGAGCGACTGTAAACGCGACGATTCTGGGTTTGATTCTCATTTGGTTTAATTAAATATATAATGAAATGGAGTGTCTTAGCACTAGGTTCTTAGGTTCTCTGCCTACTCTGCTGCTGCTGCTGGATACAGCGTGAAGATAAAAAAATAAAATACAATCTCCCAAGTAGGGATCGAAACCATAACCTTCGCGCTTACAGTCACACAATGCGCCATGACGGTCTCAACCAAATTAAGCTACTGAGTGAACTGTAAAAGGTCCATATAATTTTATTACATAGTTCAAATATAGTTTAGCTTAAATTAACTAGAGTAAAGCAAAGTAAAGTAACAAAAGAAAATCTCTAGCCTAAACCAATGAATGCTAAATGAACGGGATCCTTTCAATTTACCTTTTGTAAAGGTTAAGGAAAATATATAAAAGATATTGATATAAGATACGAGTAAAATATAATAGATATATACAGTGTGAATTAAATATCAATTTATATTAAGTTTTAAGCTTCATTTAAAAGAAAGATGACGGAACTTAAATAAAAAATATTCTTATCTGGGGTAGTGATTTTTTTACAGCCTCACGCTGTATCTCGCATAAAGCATAGTGAGCAGAGGAAACCTTAAGACCAGTCACTCCATTCTCAATTCTCCGTCGCTCGAGATTTGCGAGTGACATAGCGTGTTGAGTGGCAACTCAACGCCGCGCTTTACCGTGCGCTAAAACGAAGAAACGAAAATATTCAATATTTCATTCTCCCGAGTGGCATTCTAACCCGTCACAATCGAATGGCACAAGCGTGTAGTTGTACTATTAATAATTAAAATAAAATCATTTACCCAATGACTTGAAAATTAAGGAGAGGGGAACGTAATGTTTTAGTACTAGGTCCCCACCATCTTCTTAGCTATGCGGGTAAAAGTACAGTATGTATGTACATACTTTTTTTATAGAAAAGTAGGTAAAATTATACAATGTTCAGAACAGACATATTACGTTACCGTATACGAATGAATGTGAAATATTGAAATGAAATTATTTAAACAATGGCAATTTACATACTAGACTGACTTTATTTTTAATATGAATAATACATTATATTAAAAGGCCAGATTGAGGCCATTCGTGGCGCAGGAGCACATAGTGTGACAGTAAAATCGACTGGTTGTGGGTTCGATCCCCACTCGAGGGAATGAAATATTTATTTACATTTATTTTTTCATTTCTTCGCTCTGGTGTCGAGGCAAAGCGCGGCGTTGACTTTTGCGACTCAACACACAATTCCTCCATAACTTGGTGGAAAATGGAAACGGAGTGTCTTAGCACTAGGTTCTGTCTGCTTACCCTGCTGTGTGCGGGATACAGCGTGAAGCTGATAAGATATAATGGTTTGGAAAGGATTCTGTCTCCGGGTGGTGTAAGTTTTTAATGTGATTTAAATGTTTTTGTTTTCGTGACACTATCTATCTGTCTGTATACAATAATGAAACCACTCTTTTCTCCACTCCTAACCCAACGCAAAATGTTTCGTCTTCTAACTGTGTGTAAATATCTTATAGTAAAAAGAACGTATAAACTAAATCACAAGGATTTCTTCAACACTCCAAACGATGCAAGCAAAAGCATAAAAAAAATGTTTTCTTTAAGAAAATGACAAAAATTCATTCTTCCAAATGGGAATCAAATCCCAGAAGCCTCACGGCTACAGTCAGTCGCTTACCCACTGCGATACGAAGATTTTTCGATTTTTTATAATCAATAAAAAAAATCAAAATATAATCAAATATATTTCTACAATACAAACAAACATATTTATTTAATCTAAAATTATCTATTCATATTAATACAAGAAATAAAATTACAAATATAATTGGCACATAGATAATTTATGTAAAATAATGATCTTTTATTTATTATTCTCCGCCGTATTATTTAATTTTAACTAGCTGTCGTCATGTTTTAAGAGAAACAAATAAAAAAATTGGCTTGTAGAAGTATAGACGGGATAATATAAATGAAGTAAATTATAAACAATCTTTTTTTAGCTTTACTTGGCAGGCCAAAAGAACTTTGTTAAGACGCTCAGTTCCCCAATTCTTCTTTTCTCCCGAATTCAAGACATTACGCGTTAAGTGGCAGAACTAAACACCGCACGTTATTTATAAAAGCCGGGGGAACGAAAATTATGAATAAATATAGCTTCAATGCAATGGTGGCTCCTGACATACAACGCGAAATACCGTACGTTAAGCTTCACCATTCAACACACTACGTCTTAGACCGTGAGGAACAGTGTCTTAGCATTACGTTCCCTCTGCCTACCGGAAACAACCGGATGTGTGGAATACAGCGAGAAGCTAAGAAAACTAAAACTGAATTATTAAAAAAAACTCTAAACTCGACGACAGCTAGATATATTAAATTATTAAATTTAAAAATACATTTAATGCTAATTAAATATAAATAATCATACTTAATCTTAATTAATATAAGTATACTATAATCGTTGTTACACAAACGATACACTATGAGTTACGTACTGTACAATAAGTGCATTAGTTTTGGAAGTGTTACATATCGCTTAATTGGTGCAACAACGACGTATTCACACATACAATATTGCAGGAGACGATCTTTGATATATCTTTTTTTTTATCTGAATTCATTGAAATATTTAATTGTTTTTTTTTTATATGCAAAGTACAATTATGTCGTTCGTTGCACTTAATGAACGATATGTGGGTATATATTTTAAATATTTAATATTTCTTAATTAAAATATCCACCATTTTCAACTTACCCAACCAAATCAATTAAAGTGAAAAAAAAACCAACTTATTTTTTTGAACTAAAAAAAGTAAATTAAAAAAAATAATAATTTGCATTTTTTATTGTTAATTTATAATATCTTGTGTATTATGTGGGGGTAGGCATTTCTCTACTTTCTGCATTTAATACATGAGTTTCTGAAAAACGTGTAGGTGCCCTCTACCGACATTGTTATGCGGGAAAGAGCGTGAAGCTGCTTTATTTCTCTTGAAAGATGTAATGTGACGTTGAGCTATGAAAAGTCATTAAATATACATCAAATGGAAACCAATTGATACTATCTACTTACCCCACATCATTCAAACTATATATGAAAATAAATAAAACAGTATTAAAAACAACATATCTATACAAAAATAACAAAAACATATTTATTATAACATACGTATAATATAATTTCTTCATCTTCTTAATAGCTTCACATATTTGATACAATAATGTAAATCTTTCACTTTACTTCACTAAGCAAGGCACAAGGTTTCTTGATAGTAGAAAAAACGTCCACGTTATGAATTCGTATTGTAATTTTGAGCCACCACTCTTTCCGACTGCATCTGGAAGAAAGATTGTAGATTGAAGATGTTCCATTCAACAGGTGTTTGTAAAGTTCAATTCAAATACAGTATTAAAATTTTATATTGATATCTGTACAGAAGCACCTGAAATAAATAGAATTTTATCGATAAGTAAAGTACGAAGTGAATATATAAGATTATTGGTAGATCGATCTATTAAATTAAACAGGTGATGTTACCGTTACCGTTGTAAAAAAATTGTAGCAATTCAACTTAGTCTTTTTTTTTCTCTTTTTACGTTTTTTGTATTTGGCTAAAGGAACTTCATATAAATTGGGAAAAAAATATACATTAAGTCTATTTTTTCTCCGCTCCGTTCTAGAAAAACTGGTAAGCTTTATTCTAAGATCGAACCCACGTTGTTCCTACGCGGAGCAACTTTCTTCACACCACTAAACTAACCTCAAAATTCAACTACATCCATTCTATACTCTAGTAATACATAAATAGAACAATTTCAATTCATACGTTTCAAATAAGTATATCTCCACTATTTCTTACTATTTGCATTTTCAAGTAATATTTCTGCGGCAGTGAATCTGCTGGAGACGGCGCGGCGCCGATATAAATAAACTTACAGTACGGAGATTATTGCATTTCTTCAAATATATGGCTATTGGTTTATAGGTTGCTAGTTTTAGTATTGAGGTTGGTGCAGGTACATTTTAACCGATTTCTTTTGTAAAAAGAAGGAGGTTCTATCGATTTGACAACAATATTTTTTTTTAGGTGTGTCCGTCAATTTTCCCATTATTTATGAACCGATGTTAAAAATTATCTTTTATTTGAAAGAGCGTGCCTTTCCCATTTGATCCCATTGCTATAAGTTAGGATTACATTGTTGTGCCAATGACAGAATGGGGGACGCAACTCCTGAACGATTAGGGGTTAGGGGTTATTGTTTTCAATATTATAGTCAGCTTCACGCTGTATCCCGCACACTGCAGGGTAGGCAGAGGGAACGTAGTGAAAGACACTCCGTTCCCCACTTTCTGCCGAATTCCGGTGGCATTGCGTGTTAAGTGGCAGAACTCAACGCCGCGCTTTAATATATAGGGATTTTTATTTTTTGAGGCCAGTCCTGGCGCAGCGGCACAAAGTGTGACTATAAAACCAACTGGTTGTGGGTTCGATCCCGAGGTGAAATATTTACTTAAATTTATATTTCCATTTCTTCGCTCTGGTGTCGAGGAAAAGCACGGCGTTGAGTTCTGCCACTCAACACGCAATGCCTCCAGAATTCGCCAGAAAGTGGGGAACGGAGTGTCTTGACATTAGGTTCCCTCTGCCTACCCTGCTGAGTGCGGGGTTCGGCGTGAAGCTGATTTTTTGATAAGGTTACTGATATATTATTAAGTTATTCGGGTATTGATGGAAGGTAAAATTCCTCAACTACTATCTGTTGGGTTTTCTCTTTAACTTGTTTATTATGTATAGACTCCATAATGAATACTAAAAGAGAGTATATATTACTTGGCGCACCGATAGATATAAAAATTAATACAAATAATGGCAATTTTAATGGATTTTAAAAAAAGTATAAGTACTGAACGTGTATATATAAAAACAAATGAAAGATACTTGTCTTACACAAGTATCTTTATAAGAAAAGAATAAAATATCTAAAATCGCTATATATATTTTATTACCTTTTGAAGCTAATTTCTTTATAATGTTAAAAATATTGCTATTACTCTTTGTATTTAACGATATAAAGTGTTAAATTAACGTTATTATTTAAATAACGTTAATAGAACAGTTTAGATATTTTTTTTCTTACGTTACACGTTTTCTAGAAAATACTATAATTTGCAACTCAGACTATAAAGTAGCACAGATTGAAGAGAAACATAGCAAATTAAAAGCTCGACCAAACTTTTTTATATTACTTTGTGCCTTAACGACGCCCATTAAAGGGCAAATAACGCCCAGTAATAAAATTAAGCTCTCTTCGACCTCAACCATTGACATTTTATTTGAGCAGCCATTTCTTATACTATATATAAGAGACTTGCTCTAACTTTATTCGTTTAATTATTAAATGTTTCTAAATTAACGTGAACAATATTTTTGAAATTTATACATAATTATTAAAAAAATTGTTACGGATTTGTCTATATATAAAAGGTACCTATATAAAAAAAGGTACATGTATTAATGAAATAAATTCCAAAAAAGGATTTCTAAAAAATTTGTCTGTTTGTCGGTTTTTCTGCTTGTCTGTGCGTTTGTTTAGCGCCCGCTAATTTCCGGAACGGCTTAACCGATTTAAATGCAGTTTTCATTGTTGTATTTTGGCAAACTTAACAGTGCTTGTAACAGTTTTAGTGTTTGTTTTATTGAAAGAAGTACATGAATAAAAAAATTGTATCAATAGAGGCCAATCGTGGCGCAGAGCCACAAATAGAGACTGTAAAATCGACTGGTAGTGGGTTTGATTCCCTCTCGAGGAAGTGAAATATTTATTTACGTGTCGAGGAAAAGCGCGGCGTTGAGTTTCGCCACTAAGCACGCAATGCCCACAGAAGTGGGAAATCGATTTTTCAATTATCGTATTCTTCTTTAAAATTATATTGTGAAGTACATAAATTCAAGAGGGCAAAGATGCAAGCTGATCACTAGTTAGTAATATGATACACAATTACAATTGTTACTCATATTATTTTTTACGAAAAAATTGTTACGAATTAATAAAACAAGAATTATAAATTGTATGAAAATAAAACATTTCATTTCACCTAAGAAATTGAACAAAAATATCTATACAAAAATGGACGTATTCTAGTCTTTTTTATTAGATTAAATGTTAGAAACGAAAATATTTCATAAAAGCGTTACCAGCCTTTCATATTATATTCATAATTTATGAACACCCGATACAATTTGTTAAATTCTTTACATGTCAGAGTGTAATTTAACATTTTTCTATGAAAAATCGCGTAAAGGCATTCCCTTCGTAGTAATAATGGAGATAAAATGTATTATTAGCGTCGTTGAAGAAAAAATTGTATAACAAAAAATACTCTTCATATTCTTTTAGATATGAAGAGATAGTAAGATAAAAATAAGGAAAGACATGATTTATTATATGTTTATGTGGGTTTCAAATTTGAATTGCGATAGATTGTAAGCTAGATGGTCGTAGGTTCGATGCTTATTAAACTGATCTGAGACTGATATTATAAATAAATGAAGCGGATAATTAATTCAAATATGAAAATATTAGTCCTCCGTTCTTGTAGACAAAACTCTGTTATCCGGGAAAAACCTAAAATTTTCTTTTTAGCTTCACACTGTATCCCAAATATAGCATAGCAGGGTAGCTAGAGGGAGCTTGGGAACCTAATGTTAACACACTAGGTTCCCCACTTTCCGTCAAGTTCTAGAGTCATTGTGTGTTGAGTGGTGGAACTCAATGTAGTGCTTTGTCTTTCGAGTGAGACTCGAACCTACAACCTGTCGCGTTTACAGTCACACACTTGTGCTCCTGCATCAGGACTAGCCTCATGTTGTCTAAAGTCTGGTTATGTTGCGTATTCTTAATTTAAAAATTAACGTTTTTTTATATAGTTCAACAAAATGTGGTCAATTTCAAAAGTAAGTGGACAACATAGGAATCTTTAAGTAAAATGTTCATATTACATTCCAAAATAGAAAAAACATCTTTGTAATGTTTAAAAATAGAAAAAATGACCGAATTTAAAATAGTAAATATCTCAGCATTCCCTGATTACTATACAAGAAAAAGCCATAGTAATTAGTTAAGTTTAATTTAAGAAGAAATTCGAGAAAAATATACCTAATATACTTAACTGTGAGTTCTCTTTGAACTTAAAAAAAAATATATATACTTACTATTTTTACTTAACATATAAGATGATATGTGAGGTCGACTGGCCACGTACAATCGCACAGCCATGCTCCGTACATGCGTCGGCCTGGTGGGTAAAGTGGCTCGACACTCCAACGCCAAGTACCCACGATGCGTGGCGTAGTCATCTGGATACACATGGAGAGTCCTCCAGGAGGCGCGGAGACCATCGCCGTCGGCTCCTGAGATGTGGGTCTCTCCTGTTATTACTGGATCCTGTTGGGAAGTATTTTTTTGGATTATTTTAATATGTTCTATGTATAAATTTGTTTGCGATTGTAAACGTGTCGGTTGAGGGTTCAATTCCAACTTGGGGGAACAATTATATTTTTTATTTTCTGGGCTCTTCTAGATGAAGCATGAAGTTTAACCACCATTCAACAAACAAAGTCTGAAAATTGATCGATGCGTAAGAACTAAACGTCTTGATATTAGGTTCCTTTAGATACAGCGTTGACCTAAGAATAATAAGATGAATCATAGATGAGAAATTGCATACTTTTAGGAATTGAATTAAAATTATTATCACCGAATTATCGTACAAGGAATTATATTATAATCTTGTATATATTTTTTATAATATGAAAATAAGAGTTAGTTGAAAATTCTTCTCGTTAATTAAATAATTTATATAAATTATATATAGGTAATTTTTCAGGGTTCCGTACCTTTTAAGGAAAAGGGAACCCGTATATAATTTATGATATCACTTCGTTGTACGACTGCCTGTTTGTCTCGAAGCGCCTTTATTTCAGAAATATAGTCAGATCTACGGTCCCTTGATTTCTGCATATATAATCTTTAGTATCGCAAAAAAACCCGTATTTTGTCAATGTATAGGGAAGCAAAATAAAGACGGTACTTCCGGTTGACCTTAAGGAAAAAATCTAAAATCTATACATTTGTGTTTAATTTCGTGTAAAAAAGAACCATGTCATACTTAGCACAAATACTGAATGATTACAAATTCAATTGACTTATGTCCCATTAACGGCGGAAACTCATCAGAGTGGCTTCGATTGGGACCACTCTATATTGATAGGATAATTTAATGTTATTGTTATATTTAACGGGTATTTATATACAGGTATATAGGTATGTTTTATCGGTCTTATGGAAATAAGTAAGGTTTGTGTGACGTATGTAAGCACTATATAGTGGGTTACATTGATACAATTAACGTAATACTATACAGCCTGTATATAGCATTTTTCGATATTTATAGACTATATACGACAAGTTTTTTTTTAAATTCGAAATAGCAATTTCGGAGAGCGCGTTAATGTAAAAAAACAGAAAAATTATCATAGTAGTAATTGTATCATAGTAAATAATTTATATAATTTTGTTATATCAGGCAGAGGAACCTAGTGCTAAGACACTCCGTTGCCACTTCCATTCCCGATTTTACGTCAAATTCTGGTGGCCTTGCGTGTTGAGTGGCCGCTAAGCTTGCCTGGTTAACAGAGTGAGGAAATCAAAATATTAAATATCTCATTTTATCGAGAGGGAATCGAACACATCACATGTCGCGTTTACACACACGCTTCTGGCTGCGTCACGATTTTAAGACAAACGGTAAATTAAATGTGTAACATGTAAAGTTACTTAAATGTCAACAAAAATAAATTATAATAAAAGTAGAAAGAAACCTGAATTCACTTTTAAAAAACAACATTGACAATATACGGGGGAGCCCACGTACAATACATGAGATCCCAAAGGAATAATATGAAGAGGTTGATGACAGTGGACGAGGCAATAAAGGTATGTAGAGACCGGAGACTGTAGCGTGTATTTTTTTGCTTATTATTCCACAACTGTTTACTAAATACTGGTCATTAGTTAAAATTCACATATCACATTAAAAAATTAAGGAAGGTATAAACGTCCTCAAAATATGTGCAATTAAAATATATAACAAGAACAGAATAAATACTTTGTGGAAAAATTAAAAAAATATATGTAGCGGGATTTGAACCTTCGCCTGTTCGAAACCGTAGCGCTCTGACCAAATAAGGTATCTTTTGGTAGCGGGATTTTGTGTAAAAATCTGGCTACCGAGATGCAAGCGACAGAAATAAGTTGTAACCAGCATATAACCATTTCGTCGTAGCTTGATGAAGACGTATGACTTAGTTGGTCAGAGCGCTCGGTCGGTTTCTAAGAGGTGCGGGTTCAAATCTGGCTACGTTCAAATTTTTATACGTTTTCAAAAAAAAAACCCTAAGTGTTGAGTAACACTTATTACAAATGTAAAACATAAAAGCAGCATACATTGGAGCACAATTCTCTTAAGTAGACAGGGAAGACCCAGTATGAGTCTAAAATTAAACTTTTAACCTGTGGTTAAACACAAATAAGTAAGAGTTGTGCATAATATCAGAAATAACTCAGATCTTATATAATATGTTATATAAATCAGCTTCACGCTGTATCCCGCACACAGCAGGGTAGGCAGAGGGAACCTAGTGTTAAGACACTCCGTTCCCCACTTTCCGCCATATTCTGGAGGCATTGCGTGCTGAGTGGCGGAACTAAACGCTGCTAATATGTCATATCTTAATAACTAACTTATTAAACATGCCTAAAACACTGCTTTTACTTAAGCTAAATGCTTTCCTCGGTATGATAACGAGGCAAAGCGCGGCGTTAAGTTCCACCACTCCCCCACTCTGGCTCACTCGGTAAAAAACTATGTAAAAAAATCATTTTAACTTCAATAAGTTAACATTTTTAAATAATATGAGACACCATTAAAACGTTATTACATTATTTATTTGCATTTCAAATTTAGCATTGATTTAGTAAGCAATTTTAAAATGTGTCAAGAGCAATAACATAATACTCGCCGAATTCTGTCAGTGTCGTTTTCACTTAGCGTGCATTGCTAGCGATAATTTTACTATTAAGTTATGGTACTAAAATATTATTTTAGTCATGTTCATGCCGTCGTGAGAATTCTGACTGGAAACGGAATGTTTGTGGGTTCAATTCTCAATCGAGGGAATGTTTATGCTTCTACTATTAACATTTCCCGGCTCTGGTAGATTAGATTTGGCGCTAAGTTACGCCACTTAACATCTAATGTTTTGAAAATTGGGCAGAAAAGGGAAAACGAAAGGTTTTAGTACTAGATTCAGAAGAACCTTTTAGCCGTTTGTCGTAAAATACATTTACTCATCCAAACAGAAAATTAAAAATAGCCATAATCTAATATAGACTATTTACAGTAGTGAAAAATATAGTTCACACAGGCCAAGCCACGAGCGACACTCGAACGAAAATACAGGAAGGACTTTGTAATATGATTTTAACTTCAAACTGTATACTGCATATAGCAGAGTAAGCAGAAGGAACCTGGATATTTAGTATTAATATACACCGTTCCCGTTAACTTACTATCAATACCCACTTTCTGCTCTATTCTCAAGACATTGCGTATTGAGTAGCGTAACTCAACACCATACTTTGCTCCGTTACCACACCAAATAAATGTAAATATTAAATATTTCATTTCTCCGAGTATGACTCGACTCTAGTTACTTCATATTGCGAGAGCTTTCGCAAAAGAAAAAATGCATTTCCCTTAAAATGTAGTGTCATAAAATTTTTCTTTCAATTTTCTTAAAGCAAAATTTCTCTCTTCTAACAGATGGTAGAGTCTTGACTTTCAATAAGTAATATTGAATTCTTTTATATTGAATAAAACATTTTCCTTTAGCGTTCAGGCGCTCACTGACCACTACGGGTTTCGGTTGAAAAGTGAAAAATCCAATATTTTTGAATTGCCATATTTATAAATATAATTTACTATTTTATTGTACATGAAAAGAAAATCTTTTGAAAGGAAATGAGTGTCTTAGCACTGAGTAGAAGATGGGAAATGAGTGTTTCAACACTGAGTATTCGATACCTTATTAAAAAATATTATATCGTATAATATCGTATTTAACTGATCGCGATCTACTTCGAGAGAAACATTTAATTTGTGTAAAGTATTTTTTAACAAATTTCTTTCAAATTGTCTATATAAAGTTGTGTTTAATTTCGCCTCCCGGTGTTGAGTTACTTGTAATCAGGTTTTATGTAGCAGATAAAATATTGCTCTTGTAGACAAAGCGCGGCGTTGAGTTCCACCACTCAACAAGCAATGTTTCGATAATTGGATGCTAAACGGAGTGTTTTACACCAGATTCTCTCTATCTACCCCTCATACAGGAAAAAGCGTGAAAAAATGTTTAATATGTAACTGACAATAACCACTAAATACTCTCAATTGTCCATAATATCCGAATACTTCGCTAATTCCCCGTAATTCCATAATCTAGTACAGGCACTCAGTCGACTTTTCCGCTCCATTACAGTTCAGTCTGGTTCGCTGGACACATTCAGTTGTACTGATCTACGCCTAATGGAATTTATTAGTAGGAGATCGATTTATTGATGTATTTTACATGAGGTTTCACATTATCCCTCTTATTTAGTCGCCTATCTGAAAATGAGACGGTTGAGGGTTCAATTCCTATTCGGGGAAATTATATTTTTCATTCAGTCGCTCTAGTAACAAGACAAAGCGTGGTGTAGGTTCCGCTATTCAATTTGCAAAGGTTCGAAGTGGAGAAAAAATAGGTTCCCTCTGCATACAATGCTGTGGTATAAATGTGTATTTAATATATACTGTGAATTAAAATGTGGTATAAATGTGCATTTAATGTATACTGTGATTTGATATAAAAACAAAAATAAAAATATACTTTTTTATGCGTATAGAATGGGCAGAGAGAACCTAATGTTAAAATTTTCCATTCTCTATTCCATACCTTTTCCGATTTCAATATATTAAAATATAACTTTTGGAACCTATTGATACAAAATTATTATCTGATAGCGGATTGTAATTTAGGAAAAAAAATTAAAAAAAAATTTGAATCTATTACTGATTACTTTTAACCCTATAAAAACTACTGTGCCACACAGGCATATATGGACGTACGTATTTCTCCTAACTAAATCTCACTTAAAACAAACTTTAGAAGTGAATTACTAGAACTCGACCGTGTCCTAACTGCAAGTTAATGCTGACGCGTGTTCTCAGTTCAAATCGAGCTTTCTAATGTTCTTCTTATGTTACTGTTTCCTCTTAATGGATATCTTTTGATATAATATCTAATAATGAAAAAATAGATAAGCTTTTAAAAGCACCAGTTTTAATTTGTTGCCAAGTTTTTAATTTAAAAAAAAATTAAATGATTAAATCAGCTTCGCGCTGTATCCCGCACATAGCAGGGTAGGCAGAGGGAATCCAGTGTTAAGACACTCCGTTTCCCACTTACCACCGAATTCTGGGGACATTGCGTGTTGAGTGGCGGAACTCAACGCTGCACTTTACATCGTTATCAGGACAAGGAAATAAAAATATTAATTTCTTTTCTCTAGTGGGGATCAAACCCATAACCACCGTTCATCAACATCGATTCAGTAGTTTTTGGCATAAAGGTACCTTCGAATCCTTGGAGTGCACATGTATATTATAATATTTTTAATTGAAATTGCTGTATTTTTAGCGTTAAATTCCTTTTTAACATTTGCCAAAATTTGAGAACCATTTGTTCTCATTCTATATTTTAACACTTACTATTTAATATATAAGAAAACGAAAATTACGTGATTAAATTAATAAACCCGTTATGATATCGAAACCCAATAAAATTATCAAATTAATATAATTTACCGTATCGTAGTCGTCCAAATAGTCAACCCAATTGCGATGACTTATTAAAGATTTACGTGACCTGATTTTTGATTATAAAAAATATTTTTATACTAAACTAGCGACTCAAATGCGGATCCACTCGCTTAACTTTATTTTATCTTATACTCAAATTATACAAAATCTTTACATAAATTGTAATTTATATGTTAACCTAATATGTATGTTACATTAATATATGATTTCGTCTAAATCCTTTTCTGTCTTAACACTGGTCTTCCTCTGCCTATCCTGACGATGTAAGATACAACATCAGCTTCAGGCTGTATCCCACAGCAGGGTAGGCAGAGGGGACCTAGTGTTAAGAGACTCCGTTCATCACTTTCCGCCAAGTTCTGGTGGCATTGTGTGTTGAATTGTGGAACTCTACGCCGTGCTTCGCCTAGACAATAGAGCGAAAAAATTAAAATATATATGTTAATAAATATTTTATTTCCTCGAATGGGAATCGAACCCACAACCAGTCGATTTTACAGTCACACTTTGTGTCCCTGCGCCACGACTTGACAAAGCATATGCGTTAATTAATATGTATTTTTCTACAGCTGTTTCTATGACTTACTGACATTGTAAGAATGTTCATTTTCACAGTGTGAAATGTAAATGTCAGGCATAAGTTATACTTTACTTAAAAACAATAAAATAATCTCTGTAAAAAAGGTCTTTTCTATATAAAGAATGAATGTCTAAATAGATCAATAAAAAAGTAAACCTTTAAATTATAAAATTGAAAAGTCACTCACTCACTCATCACAAAATCTCAAAAAATTACAAAAAATAGGAGTTTCAAATTTTGCATGGAGGATACTTATAGGACGTAGGCTATTTATGTGAGAATTTGTAATATTCGGCCCCTAAGGCGTTGTTTTCGGGGTTGATAGTATCTATGAAACTTCCTCACTATAAGTGCTAGGAATTTGAAATTATGCATGGGTGTTATTTATGGAAAGAATGTAGGTTCTCACTAAAATAAGTATTTTTTGATATTGGACTCCTAAGGAGTTGCTTTTGGGGGTTGATAGTTTGTATGAAATTTCGTTACTACAAGCGCAAGGAGTTCAGATTGTATAGGCTTTAATTGTAGGATAAAAGTGCTCACTAAGACGAGTATTTCCTATGTTCGACCCCTAAGGAGTTGCTTTTGAGGGTTGATAGTTTTTATGAAAGTTTTCATGGGAGTTATTTTAGGACCTAGGCGCATTTATATCTATATTTCTTCAATAATAAATAATCGGAAAATTTAAGCGGGGAAAGCCGCGAGCGCATTGCTATTTTATTATATAACTCTTGAGATCTGTGCTGTATAATACATACATATATGTAAATTGAAATGTGATAAGCTATTTAAAGTAACAGGCGAGCAACATGTGACGTCACATGTTACCCTTTCAGGATAACGACAGATCCTTAGCTATAACCATTCAATTTACATGGCACTTTCACCCTTGGATTACTTTGAAAATCTTGGAAGACTTTTGGGTGAAAATTCATATATTTAGTTTGTCATACATTTTTACCAACATTTTTTTGAGGTCACAAGGGCACAAGCAAGTGACGGTAAAAGCGACGGTTGTGTGCGGCGTTGAGTTCCACCATTCCACACAGTGCCTTAAAATATCGGCGGAAGGTAGAACAGAGAGAATTAGAAGAGAACGTAGTGTCTTAATACTAGGCACCCTATGCTGTAACAAAAGTGTAATGGAGAATAGAGTGACTTATTTAGTGCTAATTACTGACTATTTGTTGTGTATGAAATGAGCAATTATAATTTAGCTTTAATCCTGATTATAGGATAGCGGAACATAACACCGTAAGTTTTATATTTATTTTTTTGTGCATACATATATATTGAATACTTTTCTTACATCTGTACAAATGTGAACACAATATAAACAATAAAACATATATATACACGTATCACGTGCATAATGTACAAAGACAATATTGGATGAAAGGCGAATATTTTGCTGAAAACAAGATCCCAAATACGATAGCGTCGAAAGATGACACGTTAATGCTTTTCTCATTTGATTTTATACTCAATATCTGTTTGGATGTGTCCCTCTTTCATGTTAAAGTATGTGAAGACTGAATATTTGGTGCGATAATATATTTTCTAAAGTCATTGTTAGCAAATATCTGTAATAAGAGATTTTTTTTATCATTACACTGTATATCTAATACATGAAGGTAGCAGGTTAGTGTTTGAGTACTAATCATTCTAATCGAATTCATTCTGTTTCCTGCAAATAGCAGGGTGGGTTGAGGGAACTTAGGGTTACGACACTTCCTTTCGCCATTTTCCGTTATTTTGTTTTATTCATTGTGTGTTGACTGGTGGAACTCAACGCCGAGCTTTTGCCTTGAAGCCACAGGGAAGACATGAAAATATTAAACAAATAATAATTAATTCCCCCGAGTGGAGATCGAACCCATAACCCAGTCACACTCTTGTACCACTTCGCTACGACAGCCTCAATGCCTTTATCTACTCAGCACATTCAATTTCTAAAAATGTCTGAAGATGAATCTTGCTAGCGTGATATTTGTATACCATAGTTAATTAAAGAAGAATTATTGGTACGAAAGAAATGCAAGAAAGTTAATGAAGCAATATTATGTTGTAAGAAATGCTTCTCTTACAATTTTGGTTGACCTTTGATATCGCAGTATCAATGAAACTGGAGTAAGTTTTCCTGAATTTTTGGTCAAACTCTACATTTTGAAGTGAATACTTCTTAAAGATTGTCGTGATATGAAAGTCGATGAAACGAAAAAGCGACAGTAAAAAGAGACAGGCACATTATACACATGTTTCATTCACAAAATTTAACGGAGAAAACGAGATAGGTTATTTCATACTTTGGTTACCATAAGCCTTTTGCATCATTTATTGAAAATTTAAGCTCTGAATCTGAATAAATCTATGTACAATATATACGAATAAAATGTAAAAAAAGTATCATAGTTTGTTTAACTATCATCATTAATAAAACTTACAATTATTTTCTTACAGAAATTTTACATTTGTCTCAATATTTATTTGAAGAGAAAATTTTTGAAGGTTTCATCTCTACCACGTGTAACTTAGACACTTGTTTTTTTTATATATTTTTTGAAATTACGCTTTATTTCGCATATAGATACGCGAGTGAACTTATTTTCACTATAATATGTTATTTATTTCTGTTTTTATAGCGCTATATTAAACTATATTCAATGTAAGAGAATCTTATGTCCTTAGTTTCAACCATCTCATGGTAAGGTTATGAGATGAGATTTACTTCGAGACTGCTTTTTAGATCCGGATAACATAATGCTGGTCTCAAGCTGTTTGTCACCGATGGCCTTTTAAGTTTATTTTCAAAAAAGACATTTTTTTAAATTTGTAATTTCCTTAAGCTTTAAATTTTATAATTATTTTAACAACGCACTACAGAAATCTGACTGGACATAGAATTTAGTATGAAAGTTCTTTGAAGAGTAAAGTAGGATAACCATTACCTAAAATTAAGAGCCACAATGATCTTCACTTTTCACTCAACTTTCAAGCCAATTGAAAAATTCAACCAGAGCGAGAACATTCAAACTACTTATTTTTCTAAGTGGGAACTGAACCCACAACCAACGCGTTTACATTCAGACGCTGTGCCGCTGCGCCACGACAGTACTATATACCGTACGTCTACGGATATGGTTATAAAATAATAAGTCAATAATTACGATTGGCATTGAATATTTGTTTTTCATAGAAAATTTCCTCATGTGTGTGTCTAAGTTGCACCTATCATTTTACTCTTTTAGTAACATTGATGTTAAGAAGAAGGTCGTGAATTCCATTCCCAGTTTATAAATTAAATGAAAATACGTACGTTTGTCAGAAAATGTACTTACTATATTGACATTTTTATGTTTATCCCTAAAAAAATGGACAGCCCTTCAATTAATCAAGTGTGAGTCGAGGTGAAATCTTTTCACGTTCTCGTAAAAATGGTTACTACTACGTTAAACAGCATGTCTAACTATAGACAATATCGTCAGACTATCAACTTCACCAGGCACTTTGAGGCCAGTCGTGGCGCAGCGGCACGAAGTGTGACTGTAAATCGACTGGTTGTGGGTTCGATCCCCAATATTTACTTAAATTTATATTTCCATTTCTTCGCTCTGGTGTTGAGGTTAAGCGCGGCGTTGAGTTCTGCCACTCAACACGCAATGCCTCCAGAATTCGGCAGAAAGTGGGGAACGGAGTGTCTTAACACTACGTTCCCTCTGCCTACCCTGCTGTGTGCGGGATATAGCGTGAAGCTAATTTATTTTATTTATTTATTTATCAACTTCACTAAACCGTGAAGCTGTATTTAGACAAGCTCATCTTGTTGGCCACAACGGTGAATCAATGCTCGAATGCACTTTGTCAAAGGAAATTATGGTATTATACAATGTGTTGAATATAAGAAATGAAATTCTTTAGCTTGGCTTACTGAAGCTTGAAGGCCACAATAAATATTACAAATTTTTATTGGATTTGGATTTGGATTTATTCAAAATAACTAAAAGGGCAAAAAAAAATCTAAAATATATTTCTATTAAATATATAACAAAAAGAATAATATATAAGTTGTATCAATAAAATATACGAGAATAAGTTGTAATTATTGCTGGCTTACATGTCAGTGTGCATCGACGAATTCCAGCGGCGCTGATTCAAATCACTCTATTTTAAAATTTCTATACGTTGTTTAAGTAAGTGATATTCTTACCTCTTGAGGTTCAGCATCAACGAACCAATCAATCGTTGCAGCTGGCAGAGAATAGTCAGAGGTGCAGTTCACGAAGGCTTGTTCTCCAGCGTTCACAAAAGTGGGTAGGCCAGTGATGAGGGGTTCATATTCTGGTAACACTGTATGAAAAAAAAATATTATCTATACTTAAAATAAAATCGTACCGAATCGATGTCTATACATGGAAGATATATAAGAAAAAATGTGATGGGGACCTTTAATTATGTATAAGAACCCAAAACAATTATTTTTTAACATAAGCTAACGTATTAAAAAGTACTTAGTTCGACAAATTTGCTGATTGCTATAAAAGTAATTTTATACAACTGTTTTACTAAATTGACTTAATTTAATTATTAATGTTCATGTTTCAATGTATATGATGATTAAGAACACCGTGATTTCAATTTTTAGGATCGGGATCGGAGTTTACGCGGAAAAAACTGCGCCTTGCACGTTCTTATTAAATACCGTAAAAATCAAAATAAATCAGCTTTACGCTATAGCAGGGTACGCAAAGGGAGCCCCGTGTTAAAACACTCTATTAGCCACTTTCCGTCCCGACTTGGAGGCATTGCGTGTTGAATGGCAACGTCACGCTTTGTCTTGACACCAGAGCGACGAAATGGGATTCGAACCCGCGCCTTCTGGAATCCGGCCAGGTTCTGGAGGACCTGGTAGGTTTCCGGGAGGCGTGGGTTCGAGTCCCGCTACGTTCAAATTTTTATACGTTTTCTAAATAAGTGTTTTTCTTTCCTAAGTGTGGAATAACACTTGAAAAATGTTAAAAGCCTAGTAGTGTTTGCAATTTCTCAGTCTATCCCTGCTATTAAGCTAAAAAAAGAGTAGTAGAACTCAATGCCACCCTTTATTTCCTTGAATGTTTTATTTGTTATTTAGCGATATTAAAGTAATAAACACAAAACTTCATTATTTATTCCTTTTCTCTCCTTATAACATGAATGCATTATAGTATAGTTGGAATACGTCTAACTATGCGAGCTCAATGGTTGTGGGTATAATTCCATAGGAATAAAAATTCAAATGAAATCAGAAACCTTTGTTATAAAAAAATAAAAGAACTATTTGAATCATTTTGCCGAAAGTATGTATGTGTGTGTGTGTGTGTGTGTGACTATAAACGATCTACTGTAGCCATCCATTTATTCATTAAATTTGATAGCAATGAAATGTAGATTTTTTAGTAGGCGTTAACATAGGCGAGTAGTTAATATTTTCAATATAATAAGTGTTGCCTGGGGGAATCGATGCCATGGTTTGTCTTATTATCAGAGAACATAAAAATATTTAAGTGGAGGCCCCTGAGTGGAGGTAGAATCCACATTCGTTGGTTTTAAAATTTGATGTTGCGTCACTACGCCACGATGGCCTCAACGTATGTTGAGAACTGATAATTAATTTATATAAAATATATATATTTTTTCTCCTTTCTACGTGTAACGGAATGTCTCTAAAGTAGACGAAAAATGAAAATAAAAGTAATCTAATAAAAGTTTTATGAAAATACAAGGTGGACGAACAATTTCTACCAAAGTAAAATTTCATTCGAATCCTCATATTTTTGTTCAGAAATTCAATTAATCTTTGTGCACTGTCTGACAAATGTCAGCAGCATCAAAATTCACAAAGGCGCCCAAAGATAGACCATTCTACACATACACACGTACTACACGTATATGAAAAAAAAGTTAAACTTTTATATAATTTTCTATATAAAATTTAACGTTCATTCTTTTGCGCGTAGAATTTTTTGTATTCAATCAACATGATATTCATATGATAAGTATTGATATTTAAATATGAATTTGTATAAAATTAAGTAAGTGGTGACCAGCGTTGCTAGATTTTATCTCTGGGAAAAAGGAGACTTTTATCTCTGGAATTGTTAGTAGCTTATTAAAAAAAAATTGTAATTAAAAAAGAATTCTTAAAGTACCCTGGAATAATTAACAAAAAGCGGAACCATGTCTGTACCATATGTAAATTTTGGGCAAAATATCGCGGCGTCTGGCGACACTGGTGATGACCATCGCTCAGTGCTATAATATATACGTAACGTGGAAAATTTACTTTTTAAAGAGTACTCATTATCGAATCTAATTATTTTGTTTTATATTTATAACCTTGATAAGATGTAGCAACAATCGTAAGCAACAACCACCACAAATCGTTCGAGCCAGGACGTGAATAGTCTCGAGTTTAGGCTCTTATCATTTATAGCTCTGACGACATTCTACAGCGTTTGTAGTACTTGTTATAGAAAAACGTGTTTTTTAAATATATTAAAAAGTATTCTGGTTCACACTGTATCCCGCACGTAGTAGATAACGCAGAAGGAACCTGGGGACATAGTGTTAAGACAATCCGTTCACCATTAAGAAACATCCATTACCCTTTCTTACTTACTTACTTACTTTCTACCGATTTCTTGAAGCATTGCATTTTAAATAATAATTTCTTAAATTAACATATACTTATAAATAACATACCAGCCAACGTCATATTAGCAGATTTCTTATCGACAGCAAATCTGGGCCCTTCACTTGACACTTCGCAGGTGTACCTCGCAGTGCCGGCTTCCGGTTTAATACTGATCACACAGGCCATTGAGTCACATGAGCTGTTTGTTATAGAGACGCCGCTGCTATTGAAAGCTCGGGTTTCGTACTGAAATGAAAAGATTTTTTTAATATTTAAAGGAATATATAACCAATCGATCATTGGTCGTCGTGGCGTGTGATAAGACGTGTGACTGTAAATGAGACGGTTGTGCTTCAATCCCTACTCCAACTTTAATATAAGTTATATTTATCGAGATTTCTTTGGACACACACTTAAACCCTCGCGAAATTGACATACATACATACGTGTCAAATACATGACCTTGTTTTCTTGGACTCGGTTAAATAAACGATATAATACTAAAAATTTTCTAAAATTTTACAAAAATATTTTCGTAAGTAGTGTAAAATGATCGCCAAGATCATACCTTGTACTCAATAGTAATATCTCTGGAAAACCAATATCGTGGTGACATTCTAGAATTTAATTTCCGCACATTTCACAATATGAAAGCTTTTGTTATAAATATAATAGATAGTATTATAGATATATTATGAGAAGCAGTTGTAGCACAGCGACGTAAAATCTAGCTAAAAATTCAACGGTAGCAGGCTATATTCCTACTTGAGACATTTTAAAAATGTTTTCAATTTTTATTTCTTATCTGGTAAATAAGATTTAGGCGTGTTAAAGCGTGAACCTAAAAATAGATACTATGAAACAAAAAAATATGTAATACATACGTAGTTCATATTTTTTATGGCTTTTTTATATATATATACATTTACTTATATTACATTTATTTTTACATTTTTTGGTAATTAAATGCTTTATAATGTTATTTCTTATAAAATCTCATCACGTTACGTTTAATATGTAAACTTTGTTTGTTTACGGTTATATTTGAAGTTTCCCCATTAAATTTACGCTTCTTCTAAAACCATGAAGTTGCAAACAAAACATATTGTTGATACGGGTTCGTTAAATTCATATGTATAATGTATCTACTCGTATATGTAAGTGACATCACTTACATAACGTTACGTGACGTTTGTAGGTTATATTTCCATTCGTGGGAAGGAATATAATTAAAAAATATTTTAATTTTTCCTGCTCTGGTAAATAAAAAAGCTTGGCGTTGTATTTCGATACTCAACTCAACGCTATGTTATAAAAGTTGGGCGGAGTGCCTTAATCTAGACACACGGCAGTGTGTCCACCAAGTTCGAGCAAAAAAAAGCGACACACCGGCCGTGGGTTATATTACACGGACCATTTCGGGCCAATTTCGACCCCCCTATAACTCTAAATCTTTTTTTTTTACGCATATATAGAATCAAGTATCTATTGAGACCCCCTTACTTATCGCTATTCGCTATTTTTGCTATACACTCACTGACTGACTCACTCATCAAAAACCTAGACCACTTTCAATGGTGACATTGACTTGAAATTTGGCATGGAGGTAGGTATTTAGGTCAAGGTAAAGGGAAATATATATATATATATATATATATATATATATATATATATATATATATATATATATATATATATATATATATATATATATATATATATATATATATATATATATATATATATATCTTCGACTGGTCGTACCGACCTGAAATTCATTACGAAGGTTTGTATTTAGTCAAAGTATAGTAAAAAATCTGAAAACGGCCAAGTGTGAGTCACTTTTGAAAATAACGAATGTGTAACTTTGATCCACTATAAGTATGGAGCGAAAATGAATACATAATAAGTAAGTACTTATTTAAGTTGGTACCTACATGTATACCCATATAGATTATTGATAAATGCGCCCGACACAACACAAACCTCTGTGCTTGTCTGTCGCGGGAATCTAACTCGCGACGACATACGGCGTGCAAAGCAGGGTCACTACCAAACCAATACATATGCGCTAAATCCACGGTTAAAAATTCCAGAAAATAAAGGTGTCGGTCGGATTCGGATATTTTACTTAGCCACTCGTCAGCCCGGCAGACGTCCACTGCTGGACAGACGCGGCGGTTTCACGATCATAGCGTGGTCAAAGATTAGCTAATAGTGAAGATGCCACTGCACTGCACTGCCTATTCTAGGCTACACAAAAGGCCACCAATTATAATGTTGGTTGGTAGCATACGTACTTAGGTAACAACTAAAGACGGTGTTGTTCTAACTATTTGTAAGTAGGTACATTTTATAGGTGTACGGAGATTATTTATTGTATCATATTCAAACATCAAGATCATATTCAAACAGTGCCACGCAAGCGTAGAAAAAGAATTAGACTCGTAGTATAAAGTACATATTGGAATGAACATAATATTATATGATAACATGTCATGTCAGTCAGTTGGGTAATCTAGTCGATTTAGTTAATCTAGTTCATTTCTTTGTAAGAAGCATAGCATTCAAAAATCTGAAAAATAGGATAAATGAGACATTTCCTTAACTAAATTAATCACAAGAAAAAATTTAAATACAATATAACCTTACAAAAATAAATGAAATCCCACCCAAAACAAAAATGTGAAAGGCTGCCAAGTTCGATAATATGGGAATGCTTCATCTATAAAACAAGTGAGATCTGAATAAGTACCAAGTTCCATACAAGTTTTAATAGAAAAAAATATTACAGGAATGCACACTTGATATTCCGCAGTTTGAATAAATATCATATTAAATACCTAAAATTCCAATACTTACAGGAACGCAAACCTGTTTTTCCAGCAGTTTCCTGATAACATTTTTTATTATTTTTCTGTACTTTTTAATGATGTTACTTGGCAAGTTTTCACACACCTTGTTGTAAACCTACTAAACGCAATGAGTCAAGTATATAATTTCCTATTAAAACTTGCCCTATTAAAAGAAAATTATATACTTGAACTCCAATAAATTAATATTAGTCATTAGTAGTTAGCCTTCCTTGATTATCGTTTTATTCAAATCAACAGTTTCCGAGATGAACACGTTCAACCAAACCAACTCTTCAGCTTTATAATATTAACATAAATAATTTTGCTAGTAACGTAACTTTTGCCCCTGAGCTTATCTATTCACCTCAGCAGTCACCGAAACCCATTAAAAGTAACATATGCCTATTTCCATAAGAGAGACGGCCATTCTTCTTCATTTCACAATTTGAATGCCAAACGTATAGAAAGGTATCAATAAAAGGATGTTAGCTATCCCTCCGCAAATATCTCGGGAACCATTGAACCTGTACGAATTCTTCCATTCACAACAAATACCACATGTTTGTATGTGAAAAGGGAATTCGGCCTTTATGATAACAATCTTTTTATCTGTTAGATTACCTTTTTTTATTATCGTTTTTTGATGAAGATTCTTATTTTTAAGATATATTATTTTTTATTGAAAATTCTTGTATTTCAATTTTTTGGAAGTATGTTTCAGGAGTTACTGAATAGTCAACACAATATTTTACAGTATTAGTAGGTATATTTTAATTTACTATGGAGAACCTACTGTTCAAGTATCAACTCCTTTTCTCATTTTTTATCCAATTTCACGCAACACGCAATGCCTCCAGAAAGTGGGGAATTGGGAGAGTGTCTTAACACTAAATTCCCTCTGCCTACCCTGCTATGTGTAGCAGTGATACAGTGTGAAGCTAATTTTCTTTGTTAATAACTAATAATACATTTAATTTTTAAAATCTATATAAGTATATCAAACATCAATCACACGTAAAAGCTTGAACATTTAATTAAATAGGACTACTACAGAGCTCTTCTAGTGCACTGGTCAAGCCAATTTAAGCAATTCTAAGGAGTACGTACTCACGTGTAATTTTATAAAATTGTACGAAAATTTAGTAGCCATTCAATGGTTCCATGCCTTAACAAAAAGTTATACTGTATCACTTAATTAATCTAAAACGAACAATATTAGCAAGATATGAATTAAAATATAGTAAGGTCTCTTTGTAGATAGTTCTCTTTAAATAGTATAATTAAATATTAATATTTATATATTTTAGTAAAACAGTAAAAAAAATGTATCTGAACATAAATATATTTTCGAAAACTCCTTGATGGGGTTCTTATAATAACTAATATAAATTTATTAAATATTTATTTTTTGGACATGCATATGATCTTTTGAACTATTATATAGATTTGAAATGAAACTGTTATATTTTATAGCTGTCCCATCACCAAAACCTAACACACGTGTTTGACTTTTTTACTCCACGACGATTATTTATATGAGATCAATATAAATAATTCCTCGCAATGATTTGGAAATCGAACTCATAACCATCGCGCTCACCTTGTCCCACTGTCTCACGATAAAATTGATAATTATTACTTGAAAGTAATGGCGTAAAGACTCTTTATCTTAAAAGTTTAACACTTAAGCTAGATCAATTTGGAGATTCAGTTCAAAGTGCCTCTTTGGTTTCCAATTACGAGAGATTTTCATAATTGAGTTTACTGAAAACTCATCTAGCATAAAAGTTCAGTTTAACTAATAAATAATAAATATACTATATTCAAAGTATGTCTTAAATATAGTACTGTAAGCTTTACTGCTTACATTCCATTTTAATTTTATTTATATATAATAGAATTATAAACATTTTACTAAGCAGGTTTCATTCAGTTGTTTTTTAAAAAACCGACCAGGTTGGTTTCCAAGAGGCGCCGATTCGAGTCCCCCTACGTTAAAATTTTTATACGTTTTCTAAAAAAGTATTCTCCATTTCGCGTCTACAATGCTGATTAAAGTGTGGTTATGAAAATAATTTAAACATAATCAATACTCAATGCCTCGAGAATTTGGCAGAAAGCAGGGAACGAAAGTATCTTAAAGAAAACGGAGTGTCTAGATTCCCAAAAAATCACTAGGTTCCCAAGCTCCCTCCTTACACTGCCATGTGCAAAATAACGGGACGTTAAAATAATCATACTCCTAATATCGAAACCTTTAATTTATGCAGTCAGATTCCACTGCATCATGATGGCTTCAAATTGGGCTTTTCTGAAATTACGTTTAGGTTACATTAACTTTGTTTTGTTTTGTTTGAAAAAACATTTACATTCGCCCTCTATAATCCAGCGAAAGCGCTAACTAAGCTTTTTGTTATTATAATAGCAATGACAATATTACAAAATGAGCTTTGAGCTTATCATTACGGATCTAAAATAAACACAATTAGTAAATTGGTATTATATTCCTTTTTTTTAAATAATGCTGAGTATTTCGCTTATTAAGGACGTGGGTTCTGATTCTGGGTGTGTATTTTTCTAATCGAATTTAATAAAAAATTGATTCTCCGTTTTTGTTTTGTTCGTGTTGTATAATATTTATTATTATATCATATTGTGGCAAACATCACAAAGGGACACAAGCGTGTGGTTGTAAACGCAACAGGTTATGATTTCGATGCCTACTCGATAAAATTAAATATATAATATTTTCATTTCATTGCGCTGGTAGCGCGGCGTTGAGTTCCAGAATTGAAATGAATCCAGAGTTCAGCGGAAAGTGAGGAAAAAAGTGTATTAATAGAAACAGACTCTTAAAACTAGGTTCCCAGGATCACTCTGTCTATATGCGGCATATGATGAAGAATTAAAAAAAATATCAAATACAAAATTTTACTTGCAGGTGTGCCCGCGTTAAATGGAAATAACTAAGAGTTGATATGTGATTATTTTTCAGGTAAATGATTACCATAATGTAATATAGGTTAAATAGCCTTTGTCAATAAATGAATTCTTTAATACAAATATATTTTATCAATTTAAACCAGCAGTTCCTGAGATTAGGGTGTATAAACAACCAAATTCTGAATGGGTATATAGATTTTGTATAGTATATATAAAATCGATAGATATGAAACTAATTATTGAAGAAATCGTACAAAGTAAATTACATTTGTACAACAGTGAAACTCGCATCGCAGAATAACCATACAAACTTCATCAACATCTAAAACTTGTGGTTAACTTTCACTTAATGACAAAGTTGAGCTCGAGATAATATGACCGATTCACATTTATATATTAATTTATAACTTATTTTTTTAGCTTCATATTTTTTTAGCGTTCCGGTGTATCCCGTTCTTAGCAGGGTAGGCAGAGAGAGCCTAGTAACAAAGGGCTAATATACTCCGTTCCCATCATGATCACTTAGCGTACTAGCGTAAAAGAGGGTAGATTTGGGTGAAAAAGATGATAAAAGCAGTGGAGTAGTGTCAATCGGGGGCAATTGCTTGTTGGCAACGTCCCTTATTGGAAGGAAACTATTGTGAAGTATTGTTAGTAGGTGATACATACATACCTACTAACAATGGTTAACCTTTCCAAATAGTTTAAAAACATATAGACGATGTGTGATTTATAGTGTATTTTAAAAAATATAACCGCTTCCGATTTCTAAATATATATATATATATATATATATATATATATATATATATATACCTACTTTCAATATAGTATATATATATAAATAAATATAAGGAAAAGTAGGGAAGCGTTAATAATCTTATTTATATCCTTCCGAAATTGCCTATTGTGTAAAACTAATTCACCAAGCACAGCAAGCCTGCTGGGATTATATTATATTAGCGGGGGGTAAAATATGTGAGACTGACCGTGATATTGCGTTATCTCGTAAATTGGTTCCTTTATTGGTATATATTTATAAAAAGTATAGGATTTTATTGAATATGTACACAGTTGTGGCACAGGGGTGCAAGTGTTTTGGTTCGATACTCACTCGAAGAATTATTATATAAAAAATTTTTAATTAAATATAAATTTTTACATATCTTCGCTTTGGTATCGAAGCAAAGGCCGGCGTTAAGTTCTGCCACTCAACAGTCAGTGAGTGCCTCCGGAATTCGACAGAGAGTTTTAACACTGGGGTCCCTATGCCTACCCTACTGCATGCGGGATACAGCGTGAAACTAAATTCTATACGCAATTATCTCGTATTTTCGAAATATAAGATATAGAGAACTTACAAAATTAACATGAAAATATTCTTAATTCATTAGGCTAACCTAGCACTTTTGAATTAAGTTTCATAGATGTGTGTAGTGTCAAACCTGGAAGGAAGGAAGGAAGGAAGCTACCACCGGCTCGGAAGGCAGTTCTTAATTTTTTAACTAAACTCTTACAGATTTAAACTTTACTTCCATAGAATAGACTGAGTAAATGAAAATAAGAAAAAAATACATTTTTCTGTATAGCAGCGTAGGCGGAGTAGGTTATATGAAGTCAGACAAAAAAGCTACAAACGTATATTTTAATCAAACTTAGTACATTTTACCTTTTACTTGGAGAACATTAAAAGTAATTTCAAGATGTGATTTTTATTACAAGGGATGAAAATATATTTTATATATTGTGCATACAGTTTCACATTTTCTCCCACAAAATGAATTTTGTATGCTGAATGGCGGGTATCAACGTCAAAATCAAAAAATATCACCCGAGAGGAAATGAATAAATGCATTCCTCGAGTGGGAATCGAACCCAGAATCATTGAATACAGTCAGACACTGTTCAATTGAGAGCCATAAAAAATATTTGTGTATATATGAACAAGTATGAGCGAAGTGGCAATTCAGGGAAAATTTAATATGTCGAAACCTTTGAATGTTATTGCATTACCACAAATCCTTGGAATTTGATCAAAATGCTATTCTTTTTATCACATAACATTGTTAAAGTCGGCTTTTGTCGGACCAAGGTCGTATATTATGGTATTTTCATATAACTTTGTGAAGTTAAAAAAATATATCAATGTTTTATTGGTTGCTAGTTCGAATTATGTTTAAAGAAAAACTTAAAAATAATAATTATTTGATAATATGACAAGTACTTGTTTTATCTTAAAAATGTATTCTCTCGAGAGAGAATGAGTAACAAAAGAAAGACAAAAACATTTGTGAAGCAAGAGTGACTGGCAAGAGACTCAGGGGACGAGTTTAGTTGACCTTTGAAAACGCAATACCGATACTGGAGAAAAAAGAGAACATGTATGAAGAGGATGATGACGAGGCGAAAGGAGTTTGCAGACACCGCTGCGTTTGGAGCACCGTTCTCGTAATAAATAGTGAAGCTTAACAAAATTGTATAAATAATAAAGTAAAATTTGAACCTTCGAGAGAGTTCAAGAGGCCATCGTGGCACATTTAGGGAAAAAATGTTACTTCTGAATATTTTTATTTCATGAGTTGCTCTGGTTACAAAACAAAAGCGCAGCGTTCGGCCACTCCTAGGTTCCTAATTTTTTTTCGGTTCCGAGGTTCCTAATTTTTTTCATATTTCTACTATTATCATATTTTCATCGTCTAGATCTGGCTAGATAAAGTGCGTTGTTGGGTTCTGCCATTTAACACAAATATATTCAGACCGAAAATGAAAAACGAAGCGTTTTGACGCTCGCTCTTGTTTTCTTCTGACTTCACAAAATCATAATCAATAAATATATTAACGGTTGTTAATATATAATGTCTCTGACATTGGAAATAAAAAAAGCCTAGTTATGTATAGAACCTCTCTTACCACCCAGAGAGGTCTCCCCCTACCTCTCTTAGAGGTAGGGGGAGACCTCGGTTGACCTTCGAAAACACAGTATCAAAGATACTGGAGGAAGGTCACGTAAAAAGCATGAGGATCCCCCGAAGGGCATGTATGAAGAGGTTGATGACAGTGGACGAGGCGAAAGAGGTATGTAGAGACCGTAGCGTTTGGCGCTCCGTTCTCTCTGACTACCTTGCTAGGGATAAAGCGTGAAGTTAAGTTAAGTTAAGTTATTTATAGAACCCATTCTCATTTTTAGAGCTCCGTAGTCAAATGGCAAAACAATGGCACCCACCGTTTTCGACGATTCTTTTTCGCTAGATGACATAACTGAATAATTTTTATTACAAACAAGGCAAGCCACATATAACAATGCAATTCTTGACGGAATTTTCCTTAGCGAGTCCGACTCGCACTTGGCAGTTATTATTTTATCTGTTTGCTGAAATTTCTTTATTTTCTTTTAGAACTACGTAATTATTCATTAAATTAAAAGCGGCAAGGCAGTGGTAGTTGATAAACAAATGAAATTAGCATACATATTATTCATAACCAAAGTCACGAAAATGAGTCACGAAATTTTGTATTTATAAAATAGAAGTAAGTATTCAGATTATTTTTTTCTTAATAAATCAGCTTCACGCTGTATCCCGCACACTGCAGGGTAGGCAGAGGGAACGTAGTGAAAAACACTCCGTTCCTTACTTTCTGCCGCATTCTGGAGGCATTGTGTGTTAAGTGGCAGAACTCAACGCCGCGCTTTGCCTCGACACCAGAGCGAAGAAATGGAAATATAAATTTAAGTAAATATTTCATCTCCTCGAGTGGGGATCGAACCCACAACCAGTCGGTTTACAGTCACACGTTGTGCCGCTGCGCCACGACCGGCGCCTTCTTTTTTTCTTAATTATTAGTTTTATATAAAATTGGACATGTGACTTATTATTTTTGTAATTTTTCTTAAGCTTGTAGGCACACTTGTCAGGGTAGACAGAAGGAACCTGGGTCTCTAGTGTTAAGACACTCCTTTCTTATTATGTTACTTTCGTTTTCCACATTATTCCTGAGGCATTGCTTGTTAAGAGGTAAAACTTAACGCAGCGTTTCACTTCGAGAGGAGAAAATAAAAATATTAAATATGTATTTCATTTTGCCGAATGGTGCAGGGGCAGAAATTGTCACTGAAAAAGCGACAAGTTGAGGTTCGATTCCTATTGAATATTTGATATTTACTAAAAAAAATATTTTGAAAATATTAAATATTTAATTTTGACAGTCGCGGTCAGTGTGTGAATGTAAATGCTACTGGTTGTGGATTCAATCCGCACACGAAGAAATGAAATATTTATTTAAATTTATGTTTCCGTTTCTTCGTTATGGTGTCGAGATAAAGCGCGGCGTTGAGGTCTGCCAATAATCACTCATTGCCTCCACAATTCGGCGGAAACTGGTGAACAGTATCTTACCACTAGGTTCTCTCTGATTAACCTGCTGTGTGCGGAATACGGCGTGAAGTAGTATTTATTTATAATTATAGTTCCATTTCTTTGCTCTGGTATCGAGGCAAAATGCGGCATTGAGTACCGCTACTCAATGCTTTCAAAATTCAGCCGAACATTGGGAGCGGAGTATCCTAACACAAGGTTCTCTCTGCGTATTCTGCTGTGTGCGGGTGTGTTTTTTTTCACTTCCCAGAGTGGGAATAGAACCCACGTCACGTTACATAAGTGGCACGCCCCTGTCCTACGGCCCCTACATTACTATACCTTAGAATGTAATTATTATTACTAATAACTTTAATTAAATCTCTCTGGATTCTATTTTCTATTTTGTTTCTCGAACGAAACCAACTCGAATGTTTTTGAAAAGATTATCTCACGGCAACGCGATATAGCATTTTATTTCATTTGGCTTGGCACTAATGAATTAGTTGTCTGGTTGATATTATCAGATGTACAATTTGCAATTTACTTTATTATTATTTTTTTGTAATTTTGCTTCAAATTAAAAAAAAGCTTTAGCATATGCAGGATTTCTGTAAATAATGATAATATAGAAATACATTATTTATGTGATATAAACTAAAGACACTTTTATTAAATTAAAATAGTTAAATACTTCACGGTTTAGATATCGATCCCACAATGCACAGACACTCTTCTAATGCGCCAAGATAATATTATTTTAATAGTAATTTCTATTTTTTTTATATTTCAACACTTTTTACAAGACAAAACATAGCGTTGAGTTCTGCCAGCAATACGCAATGTCTCAAAAATGGTGTATAAACTAGATAATAGAATATTATAGACTATAGGTTCCCTCTGCCTGCTACAACTATACAACATGAAAGTAAAAATAATAACTAATTAATGGAACAGAGGTCGTCGTGGCGCAAGGGCACAAAGGTGTGACTGTAACGCAACGGTTGTGAGTTCGATCTCCACTTGAGGAATTAATTGTTATTTATTAATATTTTCATTTCTTCGCTCTGGCTTCAAGGCCACTCAACACGACTTAAAAATTTAGCGGATCGTGGGGAACGGACTGTCTTAACACTCACTATGTTCCCTGTGTTTACCCTTCTATGTGCAGGATACAGTGTGAAGCAGATTAATTGCTAAAACAGTAAAAAAGTTGAAAGCTGATTAATTCGTAAATTTTAACTTCAAAAATGAAAGAAATATATTTTTCGCCTAAAAGACAATCACTCTCATTATATTTAATTATATACGAGTAGTTAAAGTGTTCCAGAATTGTTATAAAAGCTACAATGGTTAGAAGTAAAGCTTCAGTTGGTTTTAAGTAGCACTTATTTCTTTTATTGCCACAGATCTTGACCTCGTTGTTGAATCTCTGACATTATGCTTCCTAATAAGAAAATATACTTGTCACTTACTTCGAGAATTATTATTTTTTGCGATTTTTTCTTTATTAGTTTTGTTTTGTGGCCTTGGGCTGTCCTTTCAAGTGTTTTGGTGACAATTGTAAAGAAAATGTCACTTGAAAAGGAAATATAAATGATTTTTTTTTGGACCATTTTCGGCACAAATTCGAGGTGTAGTTTAGCTCTGCCACTCAGCATGCAATATCTGAGGAACGGAGTGTCTTGACACTAGGTTCCCTGTATCTACCAAAAAAAAAAGAAGATAAGGCGCGAAACAAAAACGAAAATCGTGTATTAAAATACATATATATATATCTAAATTGTTACATGCATATTACAATGGTTACAATTACAATGGTTATTTAAGCATTCAGTTTTCCAATAAAATATACATTAAAACTTTGCATGAAAGCTAAAATTCGTTTCAACGACAACAGCAGTTAGCTTTAGTTAAATCTAACGACGCCGTATCATTTTATTATATAGAAAATAGCATAATATGACAAATATAATAGTTGTATGCAAAAGTATACTTTTACATACTATCTATCGCAGCATGGTGGAACTGAATCTGGCTGTACACGCGATGGTTGTAAGTGCAGTCAAATGCTCATTTGGGGTTGATTGTATTTAAAATGTTTTCATTTTGAGTCCATCGTGGCACAAGAGTGCTGGCAAGTGACTGTAAGTGAACTGGTCCTGGGTACGATTTCGATTCAGGAGGAAATTGAGGTGTATTTTGACACTAGTTTCCACTAGTTACCACACTGGTAACGAAGGTAAGAGCATGTGTTATTCTGTTTTAAAAGCTATGTTTCTTACTAAAAGCTAGTACACAAAAACAAAAATATATAATAATAATTTAAATATATATAATAATAAAAACATATAATAAGTATTTATGAAGATAAAAAACAGGATATTCTTTTTAGCTGGATAGGCTGAAGGAAGAGATTATGACACTCCGATCTCGTTAAGACATTTATGTACCGCACTTCCTACCGAATTCCTCAGGTATTCCGTGTTAAGTAGCGGAACTCAACGCGGCACTTTGCACTCAAATGAAAAAGTTAAATATTTTATTCCGTCAACTGAGAATCGAACAAAAACCGAGTTGTTTACAGTCGCACGCTTGTACCCACGATGTGAGTTAAGTATTTTTTATACGATTTTATATGTGTAACATCTAAATCCAGTATATTTTTAAATATAGATAGATGAATCTTAAACAGAGAGCAATGCCTATTATCAGACTACTGATAAAGCTATCTGTAAGCATTAATTCTAAAGGCCTTTTGCCTCGAATCGCCCGTAGCTGAATTCGATTGACAACGAAAATCAATGGCTGAATGTGAATATGCTTTCCAAAACGCTAAAGAACACATTTGCACGTTCATCACATTTTCGCTAACTATAGATAAAAAAAAACATTTTCATATTCTAGAGCCAGATAGGGCTAGGCAAACCACGGCGTTGAGTTCCGCTTAAGAAGTAATGTCTTTGGGTGGATTGGAGAATGCCTTAACATTAGGTTGTAAGTGTCTTAACAGGTTATCTCTGACTATTTTGCTTGAAGAATATCATGATAATAATCCGGCCAAGTGCGAGTCGGACTCACGCACCAAGGGTTTTGTACCATTATCTATAAAAACGGCAAAGAAATCATGTTTCTTATATAGGAGCCACCATAAATATTAATCATATTCTGTATTTTAATATCTGTTTCTATAGAGGTAATAAATAGCATATGAAATATAGTGGTTACAGACATTCACACAAACAAACGAACGGACGGATGAACGGTGGAGTCTTACTAATAGGATCCCGTTTTACCATTTGAATGCGGAATCCTAAAAACGTCTAAAATAAACGTCTTTCAAACCAATTATGGACATATAATAAGATCTTATCGAATTGTCAATAACACCCATATCACATGTAAGTAATACTTGTAGGGAACAAAGAAAATGGAGAATACCTCCTTGGGATAAGAGTTTTTTTTATTTAAGTGTAAGTTGATGGTATAAAATATAAGACGTAGCGTATTTTTAACACTTTGTAAAGTGTTATTCCACGCTTAGAAAAAAGGTAGGTTTAGGAGGGTTAGGAGGTTTCCAGGAGCCGCAGGTTCGAGGCCCGCTACGTTAAAATTTTTATACGTTTTCTATATACGTAGCGTATTTTGAAAGAAATAAATTATACTCTTATATGACTACTAGCCGAGTTAATGTTGCCATTGTTGTACAGTAGGACACAACATGACTGTAAGCGTGAGTGTCGTGGATTCGATGTTCGCTCCATATTAATATTATAGATTTTATTTAGATAATTTTCGTTTTGGTCCAAGTTGAGGAAGCGCGACGTTGAATATTATCAATTTACACACAATGTCTCGAAAATTTAATTTAAGTGTAACTCTAGGTTCCTTCTGTATACCCTGATTTATTGCTGCTGGCTTACTAAAACGTGACATCAACGTTACGGTTGTGGGTTCCATTTTCTCGCTGTGATTACAAGATAAAGAGCGGCGTTGAATTCCACTATATCCCGCATATAGCAGGGTAGGCGGAAGGAACATAGTAAAAGATACTCTGCTCCTCATTTTACCCCGAATTTTTCGGGGTATTACGTGTTGAGTAGCGGAACTCAACGCTGGGCTTTTACATTGGTGCCAGAGCGAAGAACAAAACATTTTAATAAACAATAATTAATTTCTCCGAGTGGAGATCAAATCCACAACCATTCGCATTACAGTCACACCCCTGTTACCCCTGCGCTACGACAGCTCCAGCTATTAAAAGAATATTAAATATAAGTTACACTTTACCATACTTGCACCACGAGTCAAAAAAAACAATCCCTCAAAGGATCACGCACCAGATAAGTCCCCAAAGAACAGCGATTTTTAACACGGAATTACATTTGTTTATCATAGCTTAGCAAAAGGTAAGCTTAATATACCCTATAATGCGATTACCGAAACACTAAACAATGGAAAAATGTTAGCTAGGTATTTTAAAGACTGTCATTCATGGTGTAAAGGCATATTGTCTTACTCTAAACGAGATAGTGATAGTTGTGGATTCGATTTCTACATGTGGCTATTACTTTTTTATCTGCTCTAGTAAGAAGACGCAGCGCGGTGTTGAGTTGCGCCACTCAACGCGCTATGCCTACAGAATTTGGCGGAAAGTGGGAAACGGAGTGTCTTAACACTAGGCTTTCTTTTCATTCTCAGCTATATGTGTTTATTTGTTATATTTACCGATAATAAGTGTATCTATTGTAAATTATTTTTAACCAAATTTTAAAAAGGTTATATTTTATTGTATAATTTTTGATTAACCAAATTGTCCTCGAGGAGTGAAGTGTGTTAGTGCTAATGAACTAACACTGGCGAAAGGACCCTTGAACCCTACGCGTAGAGGACAAGTTCCAGGCACTGCTCTGAGCTCCAATAAATAAGGATTTATATTCGGTGTAAATTGATGAATTTTTCAATTGATTTTTCATTTACACAAGAGGATTAACAACGATAATCTCTTGTATTTTTTTAGGTTTAAAGGGTAGGATATGGAGCTTTATTACGCCGCTGATTGTCTTGAACCAGGAGCGATCAAATAAAAGTAACTCATTTCCACGAGGAAGACTCGAACTCGCGTTTACGGTCAGACACTGTTTGCTACGCCACGACGGCCTATGTACTATGGTCCACATAATATATATATATATATATATATATATATTTTAAATTAAAAACAAAAACATAGAAATAAAACATAATATTTCACTTCGTGAGTAAAACATTGATTTGCAATGCTAATTTCAGTTAAATGGAAAAAGTTTTAATTGAATAAATTTCTTTCATATTTGTGTAAAAACATCTGTGCATCTGTAGAACGAGGAAAGTGTACAAATGAGCAGATTGATATATTATATGATCAAAGGTTATGTTGAAAGCGGGTTCATATCCGGCTTATTTTTAAGCTTCTCTCATTGAATGTTAGGCTAGAGAACTTACTGTGATGACACCCCAATTTATACTTACCACCCGAATTCGATATATAAAGTGTCGGGTCTCAATTTATTACTGAATCCACAAGGTCTAGAATATCATTTAAATCAATAAAATGAATTTGATTTACTTCAAATCACAATTTGTAAATATATTATAATTCTTCTCGTTAATTTATTGAGATAATCTCAATGTCTCAAGATATATTTTTCAACATTATGCCATAATATTTTTATACAAAACGTTGTTCCAGAATAAATCACGTTTGACTACATTCTAGTATCTACAATTTTAAAGCCGCAATCAGGACTTACGTAAGATCATTTCAAGAGCAATTCCATCAGAAAGCAATCCCTTTTCTTGTCTCAATTCCATTTTTATTGGATTGTTATTTTGTGTGACACTAAAACATTTATGTTCACTTTGTCTACTATCATATGGACTGCCTTAGACTGAAATGACCTAACTCGTAATTTCTATAAACATTAATTTACTTTATTTTAATAAATTTACTTGTATTCTAAGATTCGATGTTTTCCTTTCTCCAGGTTTTATCCATAGAAGGAGAAAACTGAGCAGCTATTGATCTCTCTCTTTTGCATCGTCCACTGTCTTCTACCTTTTCATACATGCCCTTGGCGGATGTTTATGATTTTTACGTTTTCTTCCTCCAGTATCAAAAGTACTAAATTTTTAAAGGTCAATCACATTCTCCTTCTCACTTTATGAAACACATAAGTATTTTTGGCATTTTTTTTATCATTCATTCTCTCCACTTGCCCAAATCACCTGAACGCTTTTATCTTCTTTCATGCAAGATAAAAAATATTATTAGAATAGGCCAATTTTACTGTAAAATTATAATATAATTTCTTTTTCAGGTTATGTTTGAATTTCAAACATCATTTGCATTATTCATATTATAACTAATATTCGTGACTAAGTTGGAAACTTGTGAAACGTAATTGAATATTTCAAAGTTTGTGTATCGTTTAAATTCTTGTACAATTTATAATGATTGTATTAAAGGAACCTTTTATACGGTAGACTCCAAAATAAATAATGATAAATCTATCTATTTTACACAGTTGATCTGTGCTAAGCTGGTAAGGTCTCTTCTTTCTTCTAAGGTAATATTTCTTATTTACAAATTTAAAACAGATTTTAATTTAATTCGTGAAATTCAACTGATAAGTGCTGCTTATATACAAATTAATACTTTAAATTTCAGTATAATAAGTTATTAATATTTTTTTACAAGTTTTTTTGGAATTAGAGAAAACTTAGTGAAAAGACACACCGTCACCATTCCATTCTTTCCAACCAATTTTCGGCGGAAATCAACGCCGCATTTTGTTAACCAGAGGAGAGTTATGAAAATAATTTAAAATAAAATCATTCTCTAGAGTTATAATTGAACCTACAGCCATCGCTTTGTCCCACGACGACCTAATCAACATTTAATATTCAAAACTAACTGACTCTGACTCTACATTGTATACAATTCGGACATGTCCACTTTGTCTGACTACAGTTACTGTTAAGTGAACTGTACCATAGCAATCTCGTGTCACGAGTTACTCCTAAACAAACACATTGCTTACTTTAATGTTTACGTGGAAATTAGATTAGCTGGACGTGGCAGAGCTTTTAAAATCAGCTATTTGGTGTTGTAATATTTAAAACTTGATTTTAATTGACATTTCGGGAATATTTTTTTGAGCTTTACTCTGTCTCTCGTACATAGTTTGGTAGGCAGAGGGAACCTGGGAAGTTATTGTTAAAAACACTCTGTTCCTTCCCGCATTCTCCGCCAAATTTTGGAGGATTTCAGTGTTAATAAGCGAAACTCAACATTTACTCAACGTATTAAAATATATAAAATTAAAATATATTATTTCATTTTATTTATATCCATTTTTGTACTAAAAACGAAAATATGCAATTTTTAAGCGACAATTTTTTTATCACCGTTAAAATGTGGTCTTGTGTCGTTTCAAAATAACCGTTACGTAATTTATTTAGTTGGAATTGTTCCAATAGAGTCGATTTACCCCAAAAAAAAATGGGCCACACTGTGCCAAATGATAAGAACGATATTATTAAGATTAAAGTATACCCAGAGTCATTACATTACTTCTTAGGACGTTTTGGAGGTTATTTTCGTCTATTAACATAGTAAATATGTTCAAGTGCTACTACTGCTACTGCTGTTTGAAGAATAATTGCAGATATAAAATTTGTGAATCAAATTTTGTTTACTTTGTTGCGGTAAACATCATATACTTGATTGATTGTATTTTTTTTAAGTTGATTATATATCTGTTTAAGTAGCTAACGAGTGTAGCTCTGTTTTTGATACTATAGAAGTGCCAAAGTAAGTGGAAATTTTAAAAAAGGAATGAATTTTGGTATAATATCCCACTAATATTATAAACGTGGAGGTTTGTGACGATATTTGTTCCACTTTCACGTAAAAACTACTGAATGGAGTTAGATGAAACTTTATAGTAATATACTTAACTACTTAATATACTTTATAGTAATATACGTCGGCTGCAATTGATTTAAAGATTTTTAATTATTTGGCTATAGTATAATAATAAATTTAAGCGGTCGAAGCTACGCGTGAGTACCTAGTAAATAAATATTTTTTGGTTGGATTATGGGACATGGCGATATTTTTTTTTGGATAAACATAATACATAATAAGTAAATAGGGTTGTAATCTGAGTAAATTTGCTTGCTTAATCGTTAGATTTATTGTATGTACACTCAATAATATGTTGAAAAAAATGTATTAGTACACGAACGCAATTCAGTGTATTACATATTAATTAATATAATATAAAAAAAATTTGGCTCCAGAACTCGTCGGAAAGTGGGGAACAGAGTGTCTTAACACTAGGTTCCCTCTGCCTACCCTGCTGTTGCTGTTTAATAAATAATATTAACAATAATATACATATCAAGCAGGTGAAGGCATATCTCAAATAAAATGAGGCTAGTAATAAATGAGAATTTACCTCTTGCGGTGTATATCTGAAGATTTCGTGAGAACCCCGATACCACTTCACTGAATGTAATGGGGGATCAAGAGATTGTTGAGCGTAGTGGCATCGAAGTTCAGCCTCGATCCTCGGGTCCGCCCAACGCGGGACATCTAGTAGAGTAATTATGTGGCATACACTGTGAGCTGTAACAAAAAAGCTATTTTAAGTAAATAAATTTTAATATAATTTGAATACAAAATTAAGATAAATTCGTAGCAGCTTGTTTGTACTTGATCTTGCGTGGATTTTTTTCTGCATCGACGAGTTATTTCGCGAAGATTAAGTATTTCGTGAAGTTATAAATCACTTAATTCTCTCTTTTTCTTGTTAAAATTTGAGGTTTTTATCTAAACAACTCGTTGTCATGATAAGTTATATTTTAGAGGAAAATTAAAACGTTTTTGAACTTAATTTTTTTTTTTTTAATTTTTTGTAATTTGAATTTCTGGTTTTATTAAATTTCTCTCGTTACAGTTTTTTATTTTTTTTTTGTAAATATTTATCACTATAGAAGGTTCTAAGTTACACTACTAATAGGTTAATAAAATATTTGATCTTAAAATCATATAAATATTCTTTCTTATTATTTTTGTTAACTATTTCAAAATTTCTATTGCATTTGGGGTGAGGTCGTGTCTCTGCGTGTGTCATGGCGGAGTGGCACAGTATCAGACTGTAAACGCGACGATAGTGGAGTCATTTCCTTACCCTGTTAGACGAAGTGTGCTGCTGAGTTCCGCTACTTAACACGCATTATCACGAAATCTCGCGGAAACTGGAGATGGACTCACTCTGCCTAATCTTCTATTCGAGATATTTTCTATTCCATATATTATAAAAAAAAATGTTAGATTTTTTTATCTAATTACAGTACGATCTCCAGTCATTGACTTTTAAATTTAAAAGTGTCCTGTTTTTATAAAACAAAATAAAGTATGTATTTATTAAGTACCTTTTAAAAAAATATATAATTAAATCTCTTAAAAGACAGTATTTTCCACTTTGACCTTTAAGTCTCACAAAATTTTACACTCAGTTAAATTTGAATGGGTTAGAGCTAATCTAGCTGTCAGGAAGATGGGGACCTGCTAAAATACGAGTGTCTCGTAATCATTAATTATGGAAGAAGGCAAAAGTCATTAATTATGATGTTTTTTTCATACTATTGTAGTACATTGGTAAAAGCGTTTGTCTGAAAACGCGATGGTTGCGGGTTCAATTACTGTGGGAAATGAAAGATTTAATATTTTAATTTTCTCGTTCTGGTAGCAATGTAAAGTTAACAAAGCTAGCATTTGTGTGTTGTGTGTGTGCAAATCAGTGTAGAGTTGGGATAGGAGTGTCGTAACATTAGGTTCCCTCTACCTATTCTGATATATAGCTATATGCAGGAATAACCAAAAGAAAGACGTCACTTTTACGAAATTACAGCTTACAGGAAAGTTTTAGTTTTTTGAACTACTGCAAACACTAATAAAATTTGAGGTAAGTCAAACATTAATTTTGCAAAAATATAACTCACCTATACAAAAAACTTTATCATACATAGGTATATGAATTTATTTTTTTCGTATATTTCATAATCGTCATAAAATAAAAAAATCTATAATGGATATTTTTAAAATTTCCCCATCTGATTGTAACCGTAATGTCTTAAATTTGGTTCACCATTTGGGCGAATTAATTATTCTGTGTCGTAAATATTAAGCGAAGCATAGAGAACGGAGTATCTACAATAAATTTATATTCTTACACTATCATATAGAGAAAACAGTGTACAAGAAAAATATTTAAGTCGCCGTCTTGGCACAATGGTCACCACTCATGACGCAATGTCTCGAAAATTGAGCGGAAATTGGTTACTGGAGTGACATAGCATTAGGTTCCCTTCTGTCTGCCCTGATACGATTGAAAAACCATAATATACACTATATTATTGTAGGTATGTTAAATATTAAAAAAAAGACCCAAAATACATATTTTTTAAAATGAAGTACAAAAATATACGCGTTCCACAAAAACCCCCTGAGTGATGTAAAAAGAGAAAGACAAATTCCGCGAGTCCGCTAACTTCGATAGAACGTTAAAGTTCCTAACTTTAGACTCGATTTTATTTTCTTGACTGTGAAACTTTGTAATTTTATCTTTTGTAAACATAGATTGAAATTTAAGCTCATTGAGATTTTCGAGAACTGTATGTTGCATCTTGACGACTAAACTGGTAAAAATCAAAATTATTAAATCGGTTTTATTATATGGTAGCCGATTCAATCCCGTATGTTACATTTAATTTCTTTTTTGATTTGATAAAAATGAAGTTGTAAAATTTTATTTATTTTTCAGTTGCTGCAATCGACGTCCAATGCCACTCTTTGCTTATTTAAAGTAAGAGAATAAAAATATGTTTTAATTTGAATATTTTAATACTTTTTTTTCCCTTCCTATCTCTTAGTTTCACGTTATATTATGGATATAACAGGGTAACCAGAAGGAATCTAGATCTTAAAGACACCGTTCCTAATTATTTTTGGACACATTTCGGGTTAAGGACGAACCCACAACAGACGAGCTTACATTCAAACACTACTACTGCGCTACTGCAACCTTGTTTTGTCTCTTTTTCTTATTTTTAATATGCAATGATTGCCTCGGTAATAAATATTTAAGTCGTCAGTTTGGAGGTATTATACCTTTTTAATAAAAGTTCATAGCAACAGCTTTTTGTATGTTGTATGCTATAACAGAATAATGAAGCCATTCTTATTATATTAAGAACTATGTACTTAAAAATATATAATAGTAGTGTAAAAGTGACAAGTTGTGGGTTTCATTCCCACTTTAATAAGTTTCGTATTTTCATCTCTTCTCTCTGGCGTTAAGGTAAATAACGGTGTTGAGACCCGTAACCCAGCACGCAATGCCTCCAGAATTTGGTGGAAAGTGGGAAACGGTAGTGTCTTAATGGGAACGGAAGGTCTTAACACTAAGCTCTCAAGTTCCCCTTGCCTCCGGCTATGTTCGAGAGACAGTGTGAATTTTTTAGTGAAGATTTAAAAAATCTAAGGTAAAATGAAAAAAAAAAGGCTTCACGCTCTATCTCGTATAGCAGGATAGACAATAACCTGAATTAGAAACATTCGATGTTACGTGAGTGACGGATCTCAACACTGCGGCGATTTTCAATCTGCAAAAGCTGGCAACGTGTAGTAATAAAAGTGTGTTTCAATATTGAACCAAGCATTTATAACGAAATGTGGTCACCAATTTCAACGCGACCCCTCCGTACGAGAGGCGTTGAAAATCCAGTCCAAATAAATTAGGGAGTAATGTATTTGAGGAACTATTTCAATAATGCTATAGATAGGTTCTGGTTTTTGGGGTTGAACAAATGTGGTATGCGCGACATAATGTGTAGTTTGAAATAGGATTTTTTATTATTATTTAGTTTTTTTATTTTTTATATATTAAGGGTTCCGTACATTATAAAAAAGAAGAACACAATCTTTCTTTGTTCATTGGTTTGTCTGTTAGTAATTTAAAATTATTTTTTAAAACAGATTCACGCTGTATCCCGCACACAGCAGAGTAGGCAGAGGGAACATAGTGATAAGACTCCGTTCCCCACTTTCCGCCGATTCTTTCGAGGCATTACGTGTTAAGTGGCAGAACTCAACGCCGCTCTTTTGCCTTCGTACCAGATCGAAGAAATGCAAATATTAAGATTATATTATTAATAATATAAAATATTTATTCCCTCAAGTGAGAATTGGACCCACAACCGTCGCTTTTCAGCCACACCCTTGTTCCTCTACAACACGACGGCCTCCGTTAGTCAAGACAATTTATGTCATAGTAGCGTAAAGGTATCAGGTAGCTGAAATTAATATCAAATATAGAGATACTGACTAAATGACTATCATTTAGTGCATAGAAAAATTAGGCTTTTTCATCAACGCAATCAAAATATACAAGGGTTCATAAAATTCGCCGTGGTATCAAAACTTTTATTATATTTCTCGTGGACTTTATAATGCAAACAAGGAAAAATCTGAAAAAAAGAAAATTAAAATGTATATGATAGAAAAAAAAAATACAAATTTATAATTGTAGATCATTTGGTATAAAAAGAGTGCATAAGCTCGAAAACTTAAATTTGTCAAATATTAGAAGTCACATTTTAGTTGATTTACAATCGAGATTGATATGTAACCCTCAGTGAGCGATACCAACTCGCATCTTTTTATATAAATACAACAAAAGAAGCTTTGCGATTTTACACGCAAAGCAAGGTACACAGAGATAATCTAGTGTTGCGACACTGTTTTTTCACTTTTTTTCCGATTTTTTAGGCATTGCCTATTGAGCTGCGAAATTTAACGCCGGTTTTAGCAAAATTAAGCTTTTTCTAATGGTTTTGTCTTTGTCTAAATTCTATGACGTTATTTGAAACAGAATCAATAATTATATCCTTACGAGCTGATTGTGCTTATATCTATTATCAGCCAAAACCATCAAAAACTCCAAGAAAGTGTTTACCCCTATCATGACGCATATATGTAACAAATCTATTACCAGCGGTATCTTTCCCCACTGCTTTCAAACAGGTGTTATCCATCCAATTTTTTAATCTGGGGACAATAGTAGAACAATATCTATTCTCCCTGTGATATCTAAGATCCTTGAAAACCAACTACCAACCCTGAAGCAGATAAATAATATTTTATTATATTTTTTTCGACAAATAAAATGTGATTATTAATATACGAAATGTCTGTTAAATGAGAAGTTAATCACAATTCGCCCGCGGTGAGGGACGGCAACCTTTTGTAATTATAAAACTCTGACTCGATTAGCATTCCCTCATTTCCTTTCTCATACCATATCATGACCGACTTTAATAATGTATTTGAAACCCAAATTTTGTATGTAGATTTTGATTAGATTCTAAGCTTTTACTAAAGTTATTTTCAGTTTTAATAGCAAAAAACGACGAAATTTTTCCATAGAGAAAGATGGAAGGAATGTATCAGGAAGGTGATTTTTTTTGTTACTTTGCTTGTTGAGTGAAGAAACTCAACGCTGCGGTTTGTCTTGTTTCTGGAGCGAGGAAAATAAAAAAAATCTTACGAGTAGAAATGGTACCCGTAGCCGTCACCATTACAGTCAAACACTATGCCGCTATGCTACTATAGTCACATAACAAATGTATTTTTACTTTTGTTATATTATGGCTATAATTTTACACTCTCCACATAAACTTCCATACTTGAATATCATAAAAAATAGACGTCAGCATACAATTTTTTTTTATGATATACTATCCTCGCAGGTGTATGAATAACGCTGTTTTTTCTCATTCCGAGGTATTCAAATTCGAGTTACTGTGCCAGATTTTCGTAAATTTATGTGAAGGAACATTGTTATAACTGTCTTAGAGTATAGTGACTTTAATGGTTAAGACGATACTCCTGGGTTCAAATTCGTTAACAAAAATATGCAATTTTTTAATCTATTTTATACTGCTTGTTAACCACCGATCACATTTAGCCAAGCGAAGTTGAAAGCAATTCTGAATAATAAATTGTAGTTAAAAAAAACTAAAACCACGCAAAAAATTGTAAAATAAATGGTGTATAATGTCTATATATCACTTAAAAAGCAACTTAGTTTTTATATTACTCTAAATTCAAATCAAAAATATATTTTTTTTAGTTTTTTGTAATTTTTTCACAAAAGCTTGTTTTTTAGTTGTTCTAACTATTATGTATTAGTTTTTAGCTGGGTCGTGTGTTTTAGTTGTAATTGCTGCGAACGTACAATCCAAAAATTTGTGCGGAACCCTCGGAGGGCGATTTCAAAAGTGTCATGAGTCCTCAATAAATATACAAAATTTAAAATGAAGCCGACCATCCGAAGTAGGTCAAGATCACGTTCTAAGTTACAAATATTCAGCATACGATCGAAGCTAATAAGAGAGTATTAAAATACATTTAGGTTATGATAAAAATACCATAAATAATTTATTACGAGATTTTTTCAAAATTTTCCAAAAACCTACGAAAAACCTGGCACTTAATTCACGGATCACCATAAAAATAAGGAAATTAAAAGCTTACTTAAAAAAGACGTTGAGCAAAAGCTCCTCTATCCGAAGTTTGTTTTACCAAAAGTGCTTGCAATTGATTTATTTTAAAAATATGCAAAGTAATGTGTTTTTTTGTTGAAAAAGAATGATATTAATTAGAGATTCAAGAATTTTAAGCAACGGTTTAATATTTTGAACAGAAAGGGGATTTGAAGTCGTTTCCCACGGGTAGTAAGTTCAAGCGATGTAATTAATAATGTATTCATTCAGTCTGAATGCACTGGAGATTAGATTTCATTAGAAATTTTGATTTTGTTACAATGTATTTATATGTATGTATATAGTGTTTTTTACAGCTTCACTACTTATTCTGTATGTATGAGGGTAGGCGGAGAAAATCTAGTGTTTAGACACTATTTCATCTTCTTTGCATCCAACTTTCGATTTTCATTCTTTTATCAGAACGAGAAAATGACGAGAGATAATTATTTTTCTTTAATGAATATAATATTTAATTAAAGTAAAGAAAACAATGTGTTTAATTATGTTTTTTTTAATCTCTACTAAAATCACTTTTAGCCGCCATTGCGCATTGAAGAGTTAATTTGATGGAATCGATCCCCTCACAGAACAATGTTATATTTTCTTTTCTCATTTTTGGGTGCGGTTTCTACTATTGCACCGAATGATCGACGAAAACGGAGAACGGAGTGTTTTACAATAAGCTTATTCTCCATTTTTTGTATCTGAATTAAAGCGTCAATCTGAGAAAAAAAAAATCATAATTTCTTAAAATATTTGAACATGGTTGTCTTTATTCTGTATATTGATTGCAAATTTCAAAGTTATATAGAACCGATAATAAGTAACCGATGTCGGCCTTTGCGTGCTAGTAATGTATGTCAAGTTCTTGAAAGTCATGCAAGTATTTCTTTTAAGAAAGAATTTATTTAACAATATAATTCATTTTTAAACATTTTTAAAATGTTATTTCACAGTTAGGAAAGAAAAATTACTTAATTAGGAGACGTATAAAATTTTGAACGTAGCGGGACTCGAACCCGCGCCTCCTGCAAACCAACCAGGTCGGTTAATATATCGGTCGGTATAATATATTTCAGTTACAGCCTTAATATAAAAAGGTATCAGTTTAGCATGTATGAATTTGTTGATACCGTTTCTGTTTTCTCTTTACAATACATTGAGAAAAATGCGTAACAACAAAAAAAACAAGTGTATTTATAATATTATAAATACTAATCCAACTATTATACTTAACAAGCCATTAGAATCGGTGCAAAAGGGGTCGTTATACAAAATTACTATAGTCATTTTCACGGTATAAAACTTCATTTTTCTTCTATTAAGGCTAATTACATACTACACTGAGCTAGTTATAACAACATCCTGTCACGCGATATATATAAGTTGGAAGGACACGCCAAATAACTTAGCAGTTGTGTATGACACATGACACTTAGTTATGTAAAAACTAAAACATAATATAGAATATATATAGAATAGTTAGAATCCTCTAATCTCAGACATTATTTGTTCAAATTGAAAATTCTTATGAACACTAAAAGTCCGTTTATATGGGAAGGCAGTTTATAGTCTGTAAAACCGACTGGTTGTGGGTTCGATCCCCACTCGAGGAGATGAAATATTTACTTAAATTCATATTTCCATTTCTTCGCTCTGGTGTCGAGTCGGCTGTCGAGCAAAGCGCGGCGTTGAGTTCTGCCACTCAACACGCAATGCCTCAAAAATTTGGCAGAATGTGGGGCCAGGAGTGTCTTAACACTAGGTTCCCTCTGCCTATCCTACTGTGTGCGGGAAGCGTGAAGGTAATATTTTTTTAATATATATTTTATATATATTTATTCTAACAAACACATTCTTCAGCTTTATACAATATTGTTATTTATGTTAGACAATATATGTTAAATGGATATAATTAATTATGAAATGAAAATAATTAATTGTGCCTATTGGAATCGAACCCACAACCATTCACAATAACGTCGCGTTAATATTCAAATAATTCGCTACAGCGCTACGTTGAAATGAAAACAATATTTATAAACTTTTCCAAGCTTCTAGTATATTACGGCGAAATTTTCACGTCACTAATGCCTGCGTTTAAAGTACACATGAGACCTATAAAAAGTTATGAGTGCGGCTAATGACTGAGAAAATAAGTAGTAAGCAAAAATAAAATATATAATTCATCATAAATGTGGTTGGTACTTTGCAAAAAATATATATTTTATCTTTTAACAGCTTCTCGCTTTATCTTGCACACAGCAGGATAGGTAGAGGGAACCTAGTGTTAAGATACTCCGTTCCCCACTTTCTGCTGAATTCTGAATTGCGTGATGAGTGGTGGAACTCGCGCTTTGCCTTGACACCAGAGCGAAGAAATGAAAATATAAATTTAAATAAATATTTGATTTCATCGAGTGGGGATCGAACCCACAACCGGCCGGCCTCAATAAATATATATTTATTTTAATGTGGAATGGTCATAACATTATGCCAGCCATCTACACCAACATTAGGGATGAAATATTACCACTATTTCAAATAATTTCTAAAGAAAAATCCCTTGTTTTATTAATTTTAGGGGTACTTTTTGCTGTAATTTGAAGATATGTGTCTTTTAACTGCGTTAATGTATGTTTATTTAATAAATGGGGTTTTTTACGCCTAAAGCTGTTTACAGTAGGGTAGCCAGAGGGAACCTAGTGCTAACATACTTCGTTTTCAACTTCTCGCCGAAATTTTGAGACATTTCTTGTAGAGTAGCGGAACTCAACGCCGCGCGCAGAATATTAAAAGGAATATATATCGACAGATATGTACGTGCTTTATATGAAAATGGCATCAAAATTATCAAGAAAGTACCTTATAAAGAATATCAAGAAATTTCAGATTACTACCACGCAAAACCATAATTACATATATCTTCATACTGGACATGATCTAATAAAATAACTCGACTTTTTCTCTCTTTCTGACGTCAATTACGCATATATTGTCTTCTATGCCAGTTTTATAGCGCTTGAGTGTAATTTAATGAAGATTAGCAAACGAATTGGTTGTAACTAAATTTGTTTTCTTTACTGGGTTATTTTTTTTCAGTTTCACGCTTTATCCCGCACGTAGCAGATACGACACTATGTTCTCCTGCCTACATTTTTTATTAACTTATAATTTTATAACTAACGCTTACAACGATATGATATATTAATGATTATTATATCTTACTGTACACAACAGTTTTATATTCGATTCATACTCCGAGGTATAAATTGGGAATAAATAATTTTCATTTCTTCGCTCTGACAAGGCATAATGTCTCAAATTAAAGAAGAAAGAGGGGAACGGAGTGTCTTGATACTTACTATATCTACCCTGCTATGCTTGCCGGAGTGTGAAACGTCTTATAAATATAATATTGCGATGAGATTCTTAACCTTCCCGGTAAATATATGCAAAGCTGAGATGTTTTAAATTTTAAATTCACTTTAACCTTGACGATATATAAGTGTTACTTAAGTAAATTACCATTATTACAAGCTGGCGTTATTAAATACTTAGAAAAAAATCAGTTTCACATTGAATCCCGCATACAGCAGGGTAGGCAGAGGGAATCTAGTATTAAGACACTCCGTTCCCCACTTTCTGCCGAATTCTGGAAGCATTGCGTGTTGAGTGGCAGAACTCAACGCCACGCTTAGCCTCGACACCAGAGCGAAGAAATGGAAATATAAATTTAAATGAATATTTCATCTTCTCGAGTGGGGATCGAACCCACAACCAGTCGGTTTTACAGCCACACTTCGTCCCACGACTGGCCTCAAGCTTAGAGCTACTGCTAAAGTGATTGTCTTCAAACAAAAACATTCAATATAAAGACATTTATTAATAACTCGCGGCTTCGCCTGCTTTGAGCTACAAAATAATTTATTTACTAATTTGAATTAATTTTATGTTCTAATAATATGCATTATTATAAACTAAAGTTCACATACTAAAATTCATTCCATATTGTTTTTATAGCAATTCTAACCATTTTAATACAAAATTATTATAAATGTGAAGACAAATTTGCCAACAACAAAAGACGAAATTGCTTCAAAATCCATTAGGCCGTTTTTGAGATTAGAGTGAACAAACTTTGTGCGTTTGTGTCTGTTCAAACAAATAAACCGACAAAAAAATAATATTATTGTTTTGGGTTCTATTATATTGATAAATGCCCCCAATTACAGATTATTCCATATATCTTCCATATAAAGATAGCATCAATTATATTTTTATTATATGTGATAAATGTCGGTTGAATCTCTTTCCGTTTATATTTTCTCGTACTGATTCTGTTTTGTAAATAAATAACTTAGTGTAAATATACACATTCTCCGCTTTTTTCTAAAACGAGAAAGTACGTGTTGATTGGTGGAACGCCTGGCTATAATATTATACCGAAACGTGGAAATGAGAATAAACTCTAATGAATATAATAAATTCTCTGGCTAGGTATTGAACCCACAAACGCTGTAATTCTATTTACACACTGTCAGACAACACCACCATCCCTCATAATATAAGAAAATCATAATAAATATAAAAAGAGGCTGTAGTAGCGCAGTGGCTATGCACGTGATAGTTATGATTGGGTGGACGTAGCTCGTTTAGCCTATCCCGATATGCGGGATACGGCGTGAAGCTAAAAAAATAGTACCCGCAATCAAAACTTTGAATAAAACTATCAATAGCAATTCAGAAAATACTACCAAAAAGATCTAAATAATTTGCACACAACATGGTATGTAATTATGATAAAGTTAATAAAAATATAATTCCCAAAATGAATTGTTAGCTTTGTGGGTAGATATTAAGAAAAGATGTTTTTGATTTCGCTCGTTTAATTTTTCGCCTTGTACCGACGGATCTCAAGAGACCATCAAGTCTTTGTGTCAAGATTTGTGAAAATAAACAAAATTGTACTGTCGTACGAAGTTTTCTTCTTAAAATTGAAGATATCCTACAATACTTACCATTCTGGGAATATTGGAAGAAACTAACTAAGTGAAAAGTTTCCCAATTCTATAATTGCAATATATTGTAATTCAATACACATATTACCTATATACATATTATCGTATATATATAGACCTCCAAATTTATGTAGATATCCCATATTACAAGAGTTACTCAACGATTTTGATGAAGTTTACAATATATTTACTTATTTAAGTCAAAAAGTACTCTTTCGACTTGATATTACTATTAGTTTTAGAAAAATTTGAGCAAACGCATACAAACACATTTGTATACTTTATAAAATTCGGCACTTGTGCTTAGCCAGTTGACGCAGTAGCGCAGTGGCACAAGCGTGCGTCTGTAACGTGACAGATTGTGGATTTGATTCCCATTCGACGATATTAAATATTGAATAATTTCATCGCACTGGTAATAAGGCAAAGTAAGGCGTTTGATTTCCGCCACTGAACACGCAATACCTCCAGAATTTTGCGAAAAATGGAGGATGGAAATGTCTTAATGAGAACGAAGTATCTTAGCTCCTATGTAACTAGGTTCCCTCTGCCTACCCTACGTACGGGATGCAGCGTGAAGCTGAAGAAAAGACGTGTTCAGCGTAGTAACATAGATACTCAATTACTATTCAATTCCAATGTATACATACATAAACACGTACATGTTAAACTGATGGCTTCCTTGTTGTAAAGTCGGTTACAAGCCTAGAAATGTTATTTAATCACCGCCAAGAGAACCATAACTCAGTCCACTGTAATCAGCGTTTCAGTTGTACTGAAACGAGGTGACAAATCGTTAGAGTGAAATTGTAAGATTTCTTTAGACGTTTATTTTCGCTTTGAAAAATATTATAAATGTCAAAGGTTTATAGCAGATTATGATTTATGATGCTATTTGTGATAAAGGTGTTCGTTTATTTTCTTTTCTTTATCTTTTCAACTTCACGCTGTATCCCTGCAAATACATAGGTAAAAATACAAGAATATATAAAATTTAATTATATAAATTTTTGTACGATTTTTAAGACATTGTAACGAAACGTAACAAAAGGTACGCAACTGTAACATCCAACTGTCGAGTTTTTGGCCGTATCTTAGGCAAGTATAAGTTGATGGGAACTTCAGAACCAAGCTATGAATTTAAAAAAATTGTAAGAACGAACACACTGCTGCACTGCAAAACTGCGATACGGCTATCAAATATGCCTTATGCCGGTCTACTTGCTGTGTTCAACACTACGAGTGGGAATCAAACCCACAACCACGTTATTAATACGCTTTGCACCACGAAGGCCCCATTTCCTGAGCGTCCCGCTGTATCCCGCACACAGCAGGGTAAGCAGAGTAAACTAATGGTTAGACACTCAGTTTCAAGAGCAAATCAGAGCGATGAAATGAAAATATTAAATATTTCATTTTCTCGAGTGGGAATCAAACACACAACCTGTCGCGCTTGCAGTCACACGTTGTGCCCCTGCGCCACGAATGACCTTCATATAAAAACAGAACCAAAACAATGACTCCAACAATAAATTTAATATGTAGAAATATTGATATTTATGGGTCCCTTAAAGCATGTACGATATTATAAATAGTGGGTCCCTTGAGTGTTGACTTGAAATTCTGTGCATAAAAAGACGTGAAACGTTTGCTTGTACTCTTATAATATATTATATTATAGCTTATACTTATTAAAAATGTATGCCTTATTGTATACTGGAACGTAGGTTTGATTTCTGATTAAGTCAAAGTCAATGTCTATTTTCAGTTAGTTTAGCTGTATAGTCTAAAATTAAGTAGTTAGAAAAATAACATTAGACTTTGTTAAATTAAACCTCTAAATAAACAAAAAATTTCTAAGTAAACAAAAATGAAATTGTTTGCATTTATTTAAATGTTAAAAATAAATAAAAACGATACTAAACTAAATGAAACAATTAAACTAGTCAAATAATTAGTTATTTACCACACAAAATCTTGCTAGATGCAGCTGTTTATTTTTTTCGATTATCTTTTTTTCCAACTACCTTCCTTTCTTTATGAAATCGGTAAAAGATATTTCAAAACCGAAACCAAAGATAAACAAGCTTTTTAGTAGCTTTTGACTAAAATATTCCATTCGTCCTTCCTTCAAACGTCACTCATTATAAATTTAATTTATACTTACAACGAGTAGACGCTCTTTCATCTAAGATATTTATACAAATCTATACCATAATAAAACAGTATATAAATTGTGTCTGTACATTTAACATTTATACCAAAAAATTATATAGGATAATATATGACTTAATTTTTTGGTCTTTTTGTTTGTTTGTACACGCACATATCTGAACTATTAAATAGATTTGAATGACTTTTTTTATTTTGTAGCTATTAGACTTGAGCAGGATTCAGGCTATATTTGATTTTGATGAATTCCACATCTAATGTTGAACAATAGTTGAATGGATCCTTAACAAAATTCAATACATAAAAAATGAAGATCTGAAACTTTTCAACAACAACTATTAGAGCCAACTAAACTATTAGAAAAAAAGCCGCTTCAGTTTAAAATGTCTAGCGTGCTAGGTATTGTATATTAATATTTAGAAATTAAAGAAGGAGTATGTGATGAAGAATTATATTAACCTAGCTATTGTATGGTTCGTGAGATACAGCCTAGTGACAGACGGACAGACGGTTTAATAGTAGGGTTTTACCCTTTGGGTAGGGAATCCTAAAAATAAAATAATTTAAATAAAAATATATATTTTTATGCGTATATGCCTTAGTGCTGTCATGGCATAATAGTACAGTTATTGGCTGTAATTGAAAAGGTTGTGAATTGATATGCTGTCAGGGAATTAATAATATTAGATTTTTTTTTGATTCCACATGCCAAAATGTATAGAGTTGAGTTGCAACTCAACAGGTACTGATCGAATTATAGTGAAAAATAGAGCCTTTCGCCTTTCACTTGCTACAAGTACCTATCAATTACTATAAGCTTATGTTGGTAAATAGAAGTAAGATTACAACAGTCCTAAAGTTCACGCAAAGGAAGTTTCGGGCATCCACTAGTCATTAATAGATATATATGTTTGTGGCGAATTCAAATGATTGAGCATTAATCCAGTTTTAATGGTCCCATTACTTTAGTAATTATATCAAATTGGCTTACTAAATTGCTTATTGAAAATTTAAGTATAAGGATGTGACTGTAAACGCGAGGGTTGTGGGTTCAAACTTCACGTGGGGGATGAAATGTTTAATATTTTCATTTCCTCGCTCCGGTAACGAAACAAATTCAGCGGAAGATGGGGAATGGATGTGTCTTATTGGGGAATGGTCATAATATTATGTTTCCACGTTGTCCTCTTTGCCTATCCCAGCTATGTGCGGTATACAGCGTGAGCTTACAAGAAGTACATTATAGGGACACATTGAATTACGGCGTTTAATTCCACCACTCAACATACAACGTCACAAATTCACAGGGAGCATGAAGAATGGAGGAAAGGAATTTGATGGATGGATGAATTCCATTAAAGAAATTTTAATGAGTTTTTTTTATTGTTGTTTCTCCGATCCGGTTAAGCAAAATGCAAAGTTTTTGCCATCCAGAAACGGACGAAGAACATTACTATACGTAATGAATTCAAAAGCTCGTGGCACAGCGGGACAGCGACTGACTGCAAACGCAACGGTTGTGGGTTTGATTCTGACTTGAGTTTGGGCGATGCGTTAATGTCTTTTTGATCGTAAACGGAATCGTATGTTAAACCCAAAATTCTAGACATTGTCTATTGAATAGCAGCACTCAACACCACGCTTTGTCTACTACAGCGGAGAAATGAAAACAAAAAAAAAAAGGAAACTCCTACTCTTGTTCGTTTATTTGAAAAACTGCGTTTTAGAATTATGACATTCGTTTTGTTCCAAAATTTCATAGACAATAGATAGTGCTGAACGTCAGACAAAAGAATTTTTAAATTGTGAAAAATTGGAAAATTCGTTACTTTTATATCTTTCTACAGAAAAGAAATCACTAAATGAAAAAACTAGTTCCAATTTCTCCGCTCTCTATCATTTTGAAGTCATGCACATAAATTAAAAAATATCGGTTAAGTGCGAGTCGCAGTCGCCCATCGAGACTTCTGTACCAATCTCAGAATGTACTAATTTCAGAATAGCATGTCTACGGGAAGTACAACAAAAGGATACTTATTAAGAAAATATATTACTAAGTGTGGAACAACAGTTAAAAAAAATATTAAAAAGCTTAAGATTTTTTATAAAAAACATATATACTAAAATATTGGAGAAAGCTCTAAAACGAATGACCTGGTTAGTTCCGCAGGTTGGTTTCTTCGCCTTAAACTTTACCTCTATTTTATTTAGTTTGAAACTTTGAAAAATTTTATCTACTGTAAACATGAATTGTATTTTAGATTTTCTTATAAGTCGAAAACAATTTTAACGTGAGAATTGCGTAAAAGAATATAAAAGTAACAGTTTGTCCCCATTTTATTCATTAAGAGTCTTCTGGGCCCTTGCTCGATTCGCTCAACCAACTCCACTTGCCTCGATTTCTATGAATATTTAAAAAAACTCTTTGAAAGACAACGAAATATTTTTGTTTTCTTTATACCTCGAGGGTTTCGATGATTTTTCATTCCCTGCTCTGGCCACAAGTTAAAGTGTGGCGTTAAGTTCCGCCTCTCAACATGCAATGTCTTGAAAAATTGGCTGGTCTGCTCTTGTTTTTAAGATTTGTCAAAAAAAGGGTAAGTCCCATACCATTAAAAGAGACAGTATAAAAATATTTTCATAAAATATCTAAAGCTTAAAACAGCTTAGAACATTTATTAATAAAAAAATCGATATTTAGCCGGTTGTATTTAAATCGAGTGGTATATTTAAATTGTAGAAAAAAAATATCTAAGCATTTCTAAAAAAAAATAACATTCTCTTTCTTCCCAATTACAAAAGAAAAAAGTCCTTTAATACTAAAACAAAGAATTTAATATACAGTCTTCTATGCAATTTCATATAGGTATACCATTTTACCGCATAAACTAGTAACGACAAACGGATAGACAAATTAAAAAAGTAATTACACGGGAATCCTAGTCATTCTATTAGTGGGGCAGCTTTGATCCCATAAATGAAATACGTTTCGACCTCATATCCACCGAGGTTGTTTATTTCTCAAACAAAATGAGGTGAATCTGAAAGGTATTGTATTGAATTGGGTTCCTAATAAAGTGGATATGGTTGTAATGTGGCTCTATTTGAGCCATATCTATTTTGAGCTTTATGAAGTGAAAGTTTTTTTCTTGAGCTTTTTTTGTGGGATTTTTTTTTATGAAGGTCATAGAGACGACTCGTTTTGACTTACAATGTGTTATTAATAGTGATTTTTGTTATTAATAATTATTTAGTGCAAATTACTTTTTTAGCAGACATCGTATAAAATAAACCACTAAGCAGGATTTGAACCTGCTAATCTTGGATACGAAGCACTCTAACCAATAAGCCTTTTTAGATTATAGTGTTATAGTTAAGTTAGCAAGTGGCAACTGAAATGAATGACTGGAATCTCTTAAGTAGACATTGTATAAATATAGAAATGTATGTATATAATAACATAAGTCTAGTTCTATGTAATATTTAAGGAAAAAAATACGAAGAGACGTGGATCGAGATGAATAAGCTCGTAGTGGCGCATCTTTACAGCATCTGTAATTGCGACAAGACGAACGACACGCGGTGAATTCGATTCCCACTTTGGGGAATTATTTTTATTTTCATTTTATAATGTCTAATGTCTCGAAAATTGAGCATCAAAAAATACTAGGTTCTCCCTGCATACCATGTTATATAAGAAATAAAATAAAACCATGAAAATAAATTATTTTGTTTTAGTTAGTACGATCTCAACTATAGCATCTGCAACACAATTTTTTTTACTTTCTGAAAGTTTAGCGTAAAAGTGATCTTTTTTGTAAATGAAACTATTTTAACCGGATTAATCGCGTATATTTTAATGTACAAAATACAAAATATACGCGATTAATCCGGTTAAAATAGTTTCATTTACAATGTGTAACAATCGTGAAAATCAAAGAACTTATTATGATCTTTTTTTATTTATAACTTAAGCTAAAACTTGGATGAGCTTCAAACTGGGGATAGACAAATATGTATATAAAATTTACTGATTTTTAGTTTTCCATTGTACCCCACAAATAGGATACACAGAGAAGATCTAGTGTTATGATACTTAATTCCCCGCTTTCTTAATAAAGTGAAGACATCACGTGTTGAAGAAAAAATTAAAAGAAATATAAATTAAACATATAATAAAAACGATTATTGAGGCCAGTCATGGCGCAGGGCCACGAAGTGTGACTGTATACGCAACCGGTTGTGGGTTCGATCCCCACTCGAGGAAATGAAAAATCTTACTTAGTATTTAATTTTACAAACATTACAAGATATATACAAAAAACATAACCCTTTCTTTGCAGTCGGGTAAAAATATTTTTTATACGTTTTCTAAAGAAATATTTTTTTTTCCTAAGAGTGGAATGTTAAATATCTCAAAAACATACTTTTTTAGTTGAAGAGGTATACCAATAGTAAAAATACAATTTAGAACGAAAAATGTGTTATCGACGTAGTTTGATGAGAATATATTGTTAAGTGGTTAGTTAGCACATAGCACCAAAAGGCGCGGCGTTCAAATAAGTTTTCTAAAAATAGGTGTAGAAAAAAAGTTTAAATATATATTTTTAAGTCCGATTTGAAATCCGAATCATCACGTTAAATAACCATTCTAATTAAGCTACGGTGGCCATTAAATATAGCGTGACATTATTCTTTATTTGGTGGCTACATATTATTTAATTATGATTTCCACTAAATTGTTATAGTCGTTCGTGACTTTTGATCTCAACTATTTATTATTTCATCACGCAACTTTTACTATTAGTAAGTGAAACTCGAAATATGTTTTGGTGGATATACAATATATATATATATATATATATATATATATATATATATATATATATATATATATATATATATATATATATATATATATATATATATATATATAAATTTATTACTATCCTAGTAGGGTCAGATAGTTTAAAAACTTTAAGATGATAGACGAGTTAAAATAAATAAAATTATATATTTTATTGACGCCATCGGAGTGTTACAGCGTCTGGCTGTTAAAATAACGGAAATGGGAATATTTAAATTAATTGAAAAAAATAAATAATTGAAATGAACGGGGACATACTTAAATTATTTTTAGTTTCTCGCTCGAAACAAGAGAACGAAAACTCTCTTAACACAAGTTTGCTTTGGTTATAAAAATCTAGATGGTGCTTCTTTATTTTATTCTATATATGTATATTTGTTTTTTTTTATTACAAGTAACAATGAATGGATAGATGCGTCACTAGACGCTTAGGCCGATCGTGCATCTCTATCGTCTATCGGTTGTTGCACACCCGGCGCAGGCAGAACGTGACAATGAGTCAAATCATAAATATTTAAATAATACATTTATTGTATATTATTTAAAATTCAATTATGTTTATAATTATGTAATAGTTTATTTCTTCAAAAATCACTAAAAGAGTCTATATTGAGTATAACTTAAAAATATTGAAGTAAGAAGAATAATGTGTTGTTTATATTACCATACGCTACTCTTACCATATTTAGAACATAAATCACCGTAGAACTCGTCTTGGTTTGGCTAACGCGTAAAAAAACTTTTTCAGCTTTCTTCTTATTTTCTTATTTAAATAAACGTATTACAAGAATTTGCTTATTTTTAGTTATTTTAGTAGTTTTATATTACTAATGACGCAAACGCAGCTGTGCCCGCTTAAACTTAATGTTATAATGGCTAAATTATACAATAACTTTACATAAATCTTAACCCTTGCGTTTTTCTGACATATAACTGTTCAGTAGAAATTTGTGAATGTGGAACAAACAGCCATCTTCAGAAACTTTTACATTTATGAAATGAGTAGGCCTAAAAGTTTTATTGTAATATTAAATTTGATTGAATGTGACCAAATTAAAAAAAAATGGTTGAAATACCTATTCAGATTTTTTTTCTTTATTAGTTCTCACTTCGCGCAAAAATTTTTCACCTGTAGGCCCAAGGAAAAATAATTGTAAAAACGATGCATAAATGCTCGTATATTTAGAGCAGTATGTGTTGACATAGAAGCTAGATTTTTTTCTGTGCCCCAAGGAACTATACGCATGGATATTAGATATTATCAGAGTGCCGTTATACCTTTTGAAGTAACCGCAAAAAAACGTGAATTAAATAAGTGCCAGGACACTGTATTCTCCCTGCAACGCAAATTTTGTTCAAATTAAAAAAATTGAGGCGAACTGCGCCGGAATGGCGTAGAGCGGAGCACGGAGTATATTAACACTAGATTCGTTTTAGGTAACCTACCTTCTCTACCTCTACAATTTAATCTGCCTCTGCCTATACCATATAAAATGTGAAGTTAAAAAAAACTAAATGTCTATAAGATATACGACATACAGCTATCAAACGTCAAACAAAATATATCGATGTGGATCCGTGTCATAAAATATATGTAGGCAACAATTGATAGGGTGCCACATGATTTATTGTTTCATCACGAACCATATGACGGTGACAGTACATTTTTCTGATAATGTCGTGTATAGTAGGAATATAGCTTCGTTATTGGAAAAGGTTATTTATGATGTTTCTTTTTTATCTTCACGCTGTATTCCGCTATCCTACTAACCTGCGTATAGAAGGACTTGTTACCTGAGCGAGAAAATTAAAATATTTTATCTATTAATTATCCACCCATTCATTCTTTAGTGAGGAACGGAGTGTCTCAACACAAGGTTCCCTCTGCCTACCCTGCTGTGTGCGGGATACAGCGTGAAGCTGATTTGATTTTTTTATTATTCACCCAATCTATTTATTATTCACCCGAGATACCCACCACTTTCGCATTTAGAGCCAGAGAAGTCACTGTGGACTTTGGGCTACGACGGCTTTAAGTCATTGGCTTTTTAATTTTTGGTGATTAACGTTAGGTATGAAATAAACAACGAAGATATTGGATTTTACTTACGTTAAGGCATGATCCGCTCAAAACAGAGTAGGTAGAGAGAGCTCAGTGTCAAAACACTACTTGAACTCGTTTCCCACTTGTATCGAGCTGCGGAACCTAATGCTACAGTTATCTTACTGGGTCCGAAAAACTATTCAAAACATAATCTATAAACTAAATTTTGTGTACAAAATGAACACTTTTATCAATATATTTAAAGTATAGAAGCTGCATAATGCATATTGCACTGATTTTGCCTATATTCATAAAATTAATAAAATATTTATTCAACAAAAAATTTGCATCTCATCGATATTGCACACGGAAAATAAACATCGAACTATTTATTATTCGACTTGAATCAATTTTTCATTTGAATCTTTTCATAGAATTGTATTTTTTAGATATATATATTTTTATATATCATTATATTCCCTATAGTACGTAATATATCATGCAAATATGTACATATTTTTAGGTTTCTGCAAAAGGAAAGAATGGAACCCTTATATACCATTATATTGCTGTCTGTCCGTCTGTCAAGACGTCGTGTACTAGTATCTAGCTGACGTTAATAACATATATTTAGGTCTATGGACCTTGAAGCACAAAAAAAAACAAGGCTCTAACTCAACTCAGTCTAAAGGTATGATGCATCGATTTTGCTGCACTTTGTTAACCGACTTCTGTAGGAAAAGGAGGTTATCAATTCGACTGTATTTCTTTATTTTGTTCCTCCTGCTCCTCAAAACTTTTGACTGGGTGAAACGGTTTCGATGATTCTTTTTTTATTTAAAATCTAGTGCTTTCCATGTAAACTTAAAGTGAATCGTACTTTGATTTTGTCAAGCAAAATAATTTAAGAAAAATTTTATAACTTTGAAGTCAGTGTCAAGCTAATGCTAAAATCCTGAACTTGGTACGGAAGCCTCAATGGGGGAGTCCGACTCACACTTATCCGGTTTTACATATTTAACTTAACATTTTTTTTATATACAGAGGGAAGTTGGGAACCTAGTGTTAAGACACTTCGTTCCCATTTTTCTGCTGAGTTCTAAAGACAATATGTGTTGAGTGGCAGAACTCAACACACATGCCTCCAAAATTTGTCGGGAAATGGGAAATTAACTCTAGGTTCCCTCTATTTCCGGATACAGCGTGAAGCTGACATAAAACTAGATTAGAAATAAAAATAAAACATCAAAACTACACCCTATAATAACATGGTTTACCAAACAAATTCACTAACAATTTTACATACAGTTTTGTGAAAAAAAAAAAAAATTATTTAATCCTTTTAAGCATTTTTTCATATTTCAGCGTTAATTTAATAGAGCGCTATAAATATTCACTAATGAAGTTCAAGCCAATGTAATAAAAACTGAGTGTAAAAATGAATGAACTTTCACAGTTCATTATGAAGATTAAAAATATTGCGAAAGTTATTTATTATCGAAATTGTGTATAAAATATAGGGATTTTGATCTCGACTTTAATGTTTTCACATGTTTTTGCATGGTTTAATAGAGAGAGAGAGAGAATTTAGTGTTATGTCTTTCTGTTTTCTTGACTTTTGCCAGAGTCATTTAATGTTCAGTCAGTTTATTTTAAGAAAACTGTACTGTATACATGATGTCACTCGTGGCGCAGTGGTAAGAGTGCAAACATAAACGTGACAGGTTGTAAGTTCGATTCCCATTCGAGAAGATTAAATATTTAATATTTTCATTTCCTCGTGCTCGTACCGAGGCAAAATTTGAATAATTTGAAAACTTTAAAAATATTTAAAAAAATGCTTTTTCACCTACTACTAGATATATGCATCCCCAAAATCGATAAGTCCTGTAATTTATATAAAATCCATTACAACCATTCAATTCATATTAATGTGCATTAAAATGTCGTAAAGCAAATTTAAATGGTTATTTTAATTATATTATTTAAGGGTTCCGTATTTATTAAGGAAGGAATTTCCTTCCTTCTTTCCTATTATAAGATCACTGTGCTGTCCGTCTGTCTGTCTCTCTGTCTAGAGCCTCTACCTCATGAACGCTTGGAGATATGGAGTTTAAATTTAAACCATATACCTAGACTTACGACCTCATGATTTCCCAAAACAAAACGTACTTTTACATTAACTTAAAAAAAGATGGCCTTTTATGACGCAATAAACGCATACATATTAAGGGAATCAAAAATAATGGTGTACCTCCGGTTAAACAAGAATTATGAAAATTTGGCACCTTGCATCTATAGATAGTACTAGTTTAGGAAATGATTGAAAATTATACATTTGTGGTGAAATCCTGAAATATAATAGCTTTAAAAGTGGGGCAAAATTTGGTATTAAAGCCGCTAGTTCAAGTGAGATATCAATCAGGTGAAAGGGCTCTGTCTAAGCTAAGCCTGAAGGTCAGAAAAAGCTCTAGACTTCAATTTTTTGTATAGAACCCTCAGTAGGAGAGTCCGACTCAAACTTGTCCGGTTTTTTATTTTGTGGCGCGATTTAAGTCATTGTGTATTGAGTGACGAAAGTCACAAGCAAGGACATGAAAATAATTCATTGCAGTGTAAGAAGACGGAATCAAACCTGGAACCGTCAGGTTCGTAGTCATATCCTGTCTCACTGTGCTACAACGGCTTGGTTATCACTAGACAACATTTAAGACAGAAATTATAACAGTAATATTTTAAAAGTAAATGCCGAATAAAAGATGTTTTGATTTCGCACGATTAATTCTTTTTTCATTCGATAGAAACGTCCCTAAAGAGTCGTAACTCGTAACTATTGGCCGTGAATTTATTTTTTTTACAGATGCTTTAAAAATTATCATAAAATATCGACATTTCGAAGTAATAAGTTAGTGATTGTACCTATAATTTTGTTAATAGTGTCAATCAATAGAAATGTTAATTTTCTAAGTGAATAAATTTCAGTTTCTGCAAGGTTTTTTCTGTGTTTCACGCCGTAACCCATAATATAGGAAACCTGATGTTAAAGCACTTTATTCCCCATTTTTAGGTGGCGTAACTCAACGCCGCGCTTTCTCTTATTATTACAGCACGGAATGAATAATTTAAAAATGAAGAAAGTGTTTGAGTACTAAATTCACTCCCAGTAGTGTTAATTCACGGAGCTCAACGCCACGGCGTGTTTTTATTGTAAAAACAAGGAATGAAGTATCAAAAAGTGAAGTGAAGCTTCTATATCAAAAAAGTGTTACACTAAATTCTCTCCTAGAAGTATTAAGTCGCGGAACTCAACTCCGTGATTAAACAAATTATTATAACACGTAATGATCTAAATGCGAATAAAGGGTTTGAAATTCTCTCGCATTAAACGTACTACATTACCACAACATGTTCCTAACCAAAAAGAAAACTTCTAAGCAATATCGTGAAAGCTCACAATCTTTCAACGTGACGAATTGTTTGTCACCTCGATTCAGAGCAACGCTTTTTTTTATTAGATAGAATGAATTATGAACCTCAAGAGACGGTACTGATTGAATACTAAGTATTATAAAAATAAGAAAATTCCATAAAATACTTGTTTTTGCACTGAGGATAGAATATTTTGAAATATTATATTGAGAACACACGTGGCACAGGGGCACTAAGTGTGACTGTAAATTTGACATGTGGGTGAGGAAATGATATATTTCATACTTATTTAGAAAACGTATAAAAATTTTAACGTAGCGGAACGTAGCGGTACTCGAACCCGCGCCTCCTGAAAGCCGACCAGGCGCTCTGAACGTATGGCTACGTTCGCCCGCTACGTTCAAATTTTTATACGTTTTCTAAATAAGTATTTATCTTTCCTAAGTGTGGATTAACACTTTAAAAATGTTTAAAAAATGATATATTTCATGTTTTCATATCTTCGCTCTAGTGTTGAGACAAAGCGCGTCCCGACAGTCAACACGCAATGCGTCCAGAATTCGGCGGAAAATAAGGAACGGAGAGTCTCTGCCTCGTTCTAGATTCTAAGAACAACATATACTGAATTATTTTGTACTTAGTCGTGCTTTACTATGTTACCAGAATGAAGAAATAAAAATATTAAATATTTAATTCCCCCAAGCGGAATCACTTCAAACCAAACCCAATACCACAACCATCACGCTTTAGTCGCTTGCTTTTGCCCCTGTGCCACGACGGGGTCTAATAAAATAATTGACTGCCAAAATTCAAAATAAAATTAATACAACCATATGAAATAAAACAAATAAACCAAATTGAGTAAACTTTCTATTATTACGAATACTTGCCTAATAACCGTATGTATGTTATTGGGTGCCTAATATAGTTTGCGCGAGGCCACTTCGCTTCTAGCTCGGGTACGGCGAAAATAACATGATTTTCTTTCCCCAAATTAGTCTTGATATTAGTATTCTAGATATACTCGATATGCTTTTAGGTTTAGCTATGTTTTGTATTTAGTATATGTAATTGTAATAAAAATTCTTTGTTTATAGCTTCATGCTGAACTCCGCACCTAATAGGGTAGGCAGAAGGAACCTGAGAACCTAGTGTTAAGACACTGCGTTCTCCATTAAGGCAGTCCCAAAGTCAAGTCCAGTCAAGGATTCGATTCTCAGTCAGGTCTTTTATTTGCTGTTTTCTTAAATTTCACATTGTGTATTTCAAACATATAATAGGAAATTTATATGAAACCTAGTGCAAAGACACTTTCTTGTGTTAGACTCAACGCCGCAGTCTGTCTACCTTCTTCCCCTGATCTATTCATAAGTCCTAGCGAACCAGAATTGAATTCTAAACAAAACTTAACACAATCAATATACATATTTCTTTATAAAATATAAAGAGGATTTAAATAAACTTTACTGCAGTGCCTTTTCGAAGACATATTACAGTCTCCTGAGCTTACTCGAGTAAGATAAAACGCTTCTACGATAGCAAGTCTAACGTTTACACGGTGTCTTCAAGAGCTCACTGTGAAAGCAAATGGCATCATAATTTGCATTGACAATTGCTGTACGATTTTGAATAGTAAATTATAATAAAAGCTCAGGTATTCTTTTTCTTTTTTTTGTTTTTTTTTTTCAGTTTTTACACTGTATTTCGTATGAACCAGGGAGCTTAGTGTTAAAATACTCCTTTTTCCACTTTCCGCCTAAGTCTAGAGGCATTATGTGTTCAGTGGCGGGACTAAGCACCAGACTGAGGAAATTAAAATATGAAATATTTCATTTCCTCAGGCGTGAATCGAACCCATGACTTGTCATATTTACAGTCACGCGCTTGTGCCCCTACGCCACGACTGGCCTCTTATCCTCAGATATTCTTTACTCTGTGTTTATACGTAAAACACAAATAAAGACACCTCACGAAGACAATGTTACCGGACTTGGAAAGTTAATTTTTTTATATAGGATGGCGAGAGAATTTGGGATTGTGCTTCTTAAATTGTATGCAAATAAAGCGAGCGATAACTAGTTGTAACAGTTCGATGTCACTTCGATCTTAACTTTCCATTTATTTTCATTATTCTGCCATTTGAGTAGCAACTCTAAGCTTGATTGAACAGAACTGTGAGAATTTTATTAAAAATCAACGTTTTATTTTATCCACATGCTAAATTCCACGTATAGCGGAAAAAGCAGACAGAGCTTAGTGTCAAGACACTCCGTTCTCTGCTTTCTGTCCAAATTCAAGAAATACTATGACTTACTAGGGCGAAGTAATTAAATTAAAAATTGGTTCGAACTACATTTTAGGGAACCCCATATTTGGATTAAAACCACATGGTGTTTATGTGGTGACTTCAATCTACGTAATCTTGGGTATTATTTTATCTGATAACAAATAAACGCCATATCCTTTATGTATGAAAGGGCTTGATTTATAAAATACAATACACCATGGAAAATTAATATCTAGAAATTGGAAATGCAGCCAGCTGAGGAAAAGTTGAACAGGTATCGTGTTTCAGGCTACAGTCTACAGATGGATCCAGAAGGTGGGTAAAGGGTCTTCTGAGCTAAAGAGGTTGTTCTTGGACTCGTTTGAAACGTTTTGACAAGCACTCTGGTACGAAACTGGCCGTGGCGTTCTGTCATTTAAAAGGTATGTCTCAATAAACGGGGGCAGAAAATCGAGAACGGAATCGAGCTTCATGACTTGTGACCACCCTGCTGTCACCATGTTACCATTTTTATCATAACCATCATGCGTACAATCCAGAAATTGGTACGGAAGCATCAGTGGGCGACTTGCAGTTAACCAGTGTTTATGCAGGTACGGAATACTAAAAATATATAAACCTTCTCTTAAGTCGGTTTACGCTGTCTCAAATCATTAAATCTCGTTACAGCATAATATAAGCGGTAACAAAGCGGCAGTCGTAACTCAAAGTGCGATTATGCAAATATCTCGCTATTCGGGGTTTTTGTATGATTTCCAGAAAGTGGGGAAACAGAATGGATACAATAACGTAAAGTATGTAAATCGTCATGGCGCAGTGGCACAAGCGTGTGACTGTGAACCCGACGGTTGTGGTTTCGATTCCTCTTAGCGGAATGATTTATTTAATATTTTCTTTCTCTTTCCGTCTAAACTTTAGGTTCATTCTGAATTATTATCCTCTTTCGGGAAAACGAATACGAGTAATTTTGACTTCCACGCTCGGACAAAACCACCATCTGCTATATTCGAGGAAAAGAGTATAGCGTAGGTTTAACAAATCTATATCAATTTGAACTTTTTACCAATTAAATTGGCACTGAAATATATTATTATGTTCATATGGATGCGTGTACGTATATTGTTTCGTATGTGTTGACTTTGGTTACTTTCAAATATATAGATAACGCAAAAATATAAGGCCAGTCGTGGTGCAGAGGCACAAAGTGTAACTGTAATCGCGATAAGTTGTGATTATTTAATATTTCCATTTTTTTTTCGCTCTGATATCGAGGCTAATCGCGGCGATATGTTCCACCATTCAACATGCAAGGTCTTCAGAAATTCGGTGAAAAAAGTGAAACGGAGTGTATTAACACTAGTTTCCCTCTGCCTTCTCTGCAATATGAAAGATGCAGCTTGACGCTAAAAAAACATCCGAGTCCTTGCTATTGCTACAAATAGTTCGACGTGAGTTTATTTTCTTTGCAGTACTCAAGTTAAATTCCAAGTAAACCACGCGCTAAGGTCGTAAAAGCGTCCACGAAAATGAATAATTTATAAAAGTATTACGTTATAATGAATTATTTATGCTTACGATTTGTTAGTTATCTTTCTGCATAATGAATGCGAATAGAAAAAAATATTTACGAAATATTTAATTAATTTTAAGATATAATTTTTATTTAAACCGATTTTAAGAAGGAGGTTAAGGAGGGATATGAACTTTTTAATAAAAAAAACGGTAGTTACTTTTTGGATGGTTTTTAAGAGCTACGTTTTCATATTAAAATTTGTTCGAGATAGAAGTCGATAAATACAATCAATTTATTTCTGATGAAGAACACCTCAATGAATTATATTCACTTCTTCGTACTGGTAACAGGACAAAGCGTGGTGTAGAGTTCCAACATCGCAATTTTTCGAAAGTTGAGCGGTAAATTGAAAACTGAGGGTATTAACACTAGGGTCCTTCTGATTAACCTGCTATATACGAGTCATAGCAGAAAAATATTTAAATATAAATATTTTTTAACAAAAAACAAACCGACTTTAAACTATCTAAAAAGTATAAAATAAATTTACTTATGATAAAGCAATAGTACTTTGATTTTGTTAAAAACTACTACAACAACCTTACTACAATATAGAAGTACTAAGCCTGTTAGATTAACTTGGCACCGATTTAAAAATTATATATATTTTTTAAATTATTTTTGTTCAACAAAATCAAAGTATATTTTGTGGAGTGTTTCAACATTAGTGCTAAGACACTCCGTTCTCTAATATAGCGAATATTCGTAAAAACCATAATAAATACCAAGTGGTTACTTAGAAAGCTAATCGTTTATGTGCCTTAGTGGTGCTTGAAGACACATATTGTCTAATTAATTAATGGAGGTAAGTGGTTTGAAGAGATGTGGTCGCTGTGCAATTAGAACGCGTCTGATCTAATGTACGAGCGTTTGTGGGATAGATCAGATATGAGGGATTGCATAGATAGGATATACTAGTCGTCGTCTTATGGTAATTACCATTAAGTTAAAATAACTAAATTCAGCTTCACGCTGTATTCCGCACTCTGCAGGGTTAAGACACTCTGTTCCCCACTTCCCGAATTCTGAAGGCATTGCGTGTTGAGTGGCAGAACTCAACACCGCGCTTTGCCAGAGATAAATTTAAGTAAATATTCCATTTCCTCGAGTGGAGATCGAACCCACAACCAGTCGGTTTTACAGTCACACTTTGTGCTGCCGCGCCACGACTGGCCTCAAAACCTTTGAGTTGATGCTGCCTTTTAAATAAGAGGTAACTAGTGATTTAATATTTTTTCTACAACACGACTGCCATAACTTTTGTTAAAATTGGATACAGTGCTTGTTTGGTCCTTATTTGAAATCCGTGGGTCCGTTTCGTCCCTTAAAAGTTTTTCTACGTTTTCTTAAATAGATACTTATTAAAAATTAATAAGAAATATGTGAACATAATGTTAAGGCTCCATATCTCAGTTTCTGACTAATTTTCTAGATATGCGTATGATGCGGAACTCAATCTCGCGTTTTGATTTGAAATTTCTTTTTTAAATTTTTTACATTTTATTGCTGGCTGGCTAGATCGAAACTTCAGTCACTCCGGAAATGAAAATAAGTTTATTTATTATCGTACTTCCGGAGAATAGTATCCATAACCTTAAAGCATATGATTGATTTACAATCAATCATATGCTTTTTCACTACGGGTTACTTTGAGTCACTAGAATGAGTCGAGGCGAAGTAAAAGCTTATTACAATACTAGCAATTATCTTCTGAGATTTTCGTCTACAAGCGCACAGATAAAAAGAAAAAAAAATTGTTTTGGTTTCTATTACACTGATTAATTGATACATGTCCACAAAAATAGATTTTCTCGTATACAGATGTCTCTTCCATGTACAGACAGTTCAAATTTTATTATATACTAGCGGCCCGCTCGCGGCTTCGCCCGCTTAAACCACAGAATTATTTGCTTAATACACTAAAATTATGTTCGTGTTTTAATATACCTATAATGTATGTTTGCAACGCAGTCGCATTTTCGTACCACCCATAAGAGAGATGCAACTGTCAATATATTAATTTCTTTAAACTTTTGCCTTAAGGAGTCTTTAGGACCTAAGTTATAGTTATAGATATATAGTTATAGTAATATCGCTACTTACAATAAAATCCTAACTCATCGGTGTCTGTACGTGGAAGATATATTAGAAAAATTATTATTACGGACATTTAACAATGTAATAGAACTTGGTCAATTTGTCTGTTTATCTGTGCGTTCAGGATAATCTCAGAAAGGGCTTAACCGATTTAAGTAACTTAACCTAACTTTGTGCCCCTGCGCCGCGATGGCCTTTAATATTAATACAGAATGGAAGCGTCAGCGCTCCTTTAATAAAATATTTTAAGCCCATACCTAAAGAAATTAATCAAGATACCTCAACAGTTTAGACGTAGACTTTTTTTTTCGTTTCACGATCGATGTTTATCCATACCTGTATTTCGTGTGACGCATTTACGCATAGATACCAATAACGTTAACACATACTACTACAAAAGTATTACTAAAGGTTAAGCAACTTTGAATAGCGTTTTATTTTAATATCAACGATAATATATAATTTATTTTGTATGAAAAATAACTTTTTCACTTTTAGGATTTTTTTTATTGTATTAGGCTTTTATAGAGTGATTAACTATGGTGTCATTTAAAGTGGTGCTGACAAAAACACAAATTGAGCATATTTAATATTTATAGTGTTTTTTTAGTGAATAGAACTAATAGTTATTACAATACTTGCAAAGAAAGCATATTTTAGACATTTTTTAAATTCTTATACCTTTTGAAAAACTACCAACATTCTTATCGTTAATAAATTATTTTTTTCAAATTAAAAAATTGTCTAAGTTTTTCATCATAATGGCACGAAAATATTTAAAATGTTCAAAATTAAAAGTTCAAAAATGTTGATTAAAAATAATTATACTGCAGGAGGATACCGTTATATGTACTGTTTTTTTATGATATAATGTAGAATAATATATTCTATAGAGAAATCACACATTCCTCTTCACATTTTTTATTCTTTAACTATACGTAAATATATATTTTAAAGGTTACTCTGTACTAAGATGGCAGCTCTGTTCTCGCATTTACGTCCCACATATATAGAAATATAAATCATTGGAAAGAAAAGCAGAAACGCAATTTTATTGCATTTTTTCTTTTTTTCATACTTGAAACGTATTAATAAATTTACATACAATTCATTTGTTTCGAATATAACATTAAGATTGATTCATAAAATAAATTTGATATTTCCCTAACATGATTATTTCATGTATTTTTTTACATACAAAGTTTTGATTAAGTTCTCTTGAGAAATATATCTACTATAAATTAATATAACGTACCTACATGCCAATGATTAAAACGTATTGACATCACCACGTGATCCATCTATTATAATCACAACATAAAATTTTATATAATACAGCAACCAGCTCGCGGCTTCACCCGCTTAAATTTGTGAATTATTTGTTTGTTTCGGTACAGGGAATTACGTTCCTGTTGTAATAAATAATGTATGCTTGCAGTGCACTTATGATTTCTAATGTGAAAGTTATTAAAACCATGACATTTTCGATTTTCATTAAACAAATTATTATTGGAGCAATTAACAAAGTAATAGAATCAGCAACAATAGTATTTATAAATTTTGTCGGTTTCTTGGTTTTTCTGTTAGTCGATGCTTATCTCAGAAACGACCTAAGCGATTTAAAGTGCTAAGACGTGAGCGCGGTGCGGGAGCGGTACAATCGGCTTAATTGTTTTTATTGTAATATTCGTCATGTATGAATGGTGTAATGATTAAATAACTGACCTTTATAACTATTTATTTATATCTTCATAGAGAAATGATAGCTTTGTTGGACACTCCTAATTTTTAAGAAAATAAATTTGATCAAAATACATTTAATTATTTTAAGATAATAATTAAAATAACATATAAAATCTTATATATTATGTTGTAATTATTACAACGCATCCAAGGAAAAATCATTTTATAAAGTTGTTTAATTCTATTAGAATTATAAAACTTACTAAAAAATATTTAATATATTAAATATATAGATATCACATTAGTATCGATACTTTACTGGTAATAATAATTGAAAAAAATATACACTACATCCATACATCCATACATCCATACATCCATACATCCATACATCCATAGATCCATAGATCCATACATCCATACATCCATACATCCATACATCCATACATCCATACATCCATACATCCATACATCCATACATCCTTACATCCATACATCCATACATCCATACATCCATACATCCATACATCCATACATCCATACATCCATACATCCATACATCCATACATCCATACATCCATACATCCATACATCCATACATCCATACATCCATACATCCATACATCCATACATCCATACATCCATACATCCATACATCCATACATCCATACATCCATACATCCATACATCCATACATCCATACATCCATACATCCATACATCCATACATCCATACATCCATACATCCATACCTACCTACCTACCTACCTACCTACCTACCTACCTACCTACCTACCTATCTACCTACCTACCTATCTACCTACCTACCTACCTACCTACCCACCTACCCCACCTACCTACCTACATACCTACCCACCTACCCACCTACCTACCTACCTACCCACCTACCTACCTACCTACCTACCTACCCACCTACCCACCTACCTACCTACCTACCTACCCACCTACCTACCTACCTACCTACCTACCCACCTACTCACCTACCCACCTACCTACCTACCTACCCACCTACCTACCTACCTACCTACCTACCTACCTACCTACCTACCTACCCACCTACCTACCCACCTACCTACCCACCTACCTACCTACCTACCCACCAACCTACCCACCTACCTACCCACCTACCTACCTACCTACCTACTTACCTACCTACCTATCTACCTACCTACCCACCTACCACCTACCCACCTACCTACCTACCTACCTACCCACCTACCTACCTACCTACCCACCTACCCACCTACCTACCTACCCACCTACCCACCTACCCACCTACCCACCTACCTACCTACCTACCACCTACCCCACCTACCTACCCACCTACCTATCTACCTACCCACCTACCTACCCACCTACCTACCCACCTACCTAGCCACCTACCTACCTACCTACTTAAAATATAAAATAGATAGCGTTTCTAGTATCGAGTTCTACTATATCAAATATAAGCTTCTTGGAAACTTAAATACTTATATCTTTTGATAGAGTGAAGCTATTACGATGAAATAAACACTAAATGTTACCTTGATTTACTGGTAATTTTTACGCATAAAACTTGCTTAAATATATTGTGTACTTTTGACGTGATGCGTGTTCACATAAACAGGAAAACAGACAAACAGACAAACAGACAAACAGACAAAAATTCCAAAAATGTTGGAAATGGATTCTGTTAGTTATCCTTTAACACCCTAGCTAATTTTTTTTTTAATATTTTCAATGTACAGAAACGACTTCTCTACAGATTTATTATAAGTATAGATATATAGATAAGTGTATAGTTTGTATAGTGATGCATAATAAAATGTACATCAAAGCATCTCTTGCACGTCACGGTTCTGATCTCTCATATTTTATTCAGACACCGGCGGGAGTACCGTCTAAACAACTAAACTGAGTTGTTATCATATAATTTTATTCACAATATAATGTTTTTTATAAAAAAAATACAATTGTGTTATATAAAATTAAATGAATGTACATTTTGATTGAAGAGACTGTCACAACGGTACCGTATCTGACTTTAAGGGCGAGCGTTGTGTGTTGGATTCCCACTCTATTATCAAATAACGCTGCGTTGAGTTCCGCTTCTCAACTTTTAAACTTTTCCCTTTGCACCTTCATGAATTCAGCAAGCTTGTAATATTCAAAATATTTTCTATATTAACGCTTTTTGTTTCGTATCTTCCAAAATTGGCATTGAAAACTTACCGAAAACACCTAGACATTAAATAGTGCATGCACGCCCCATTTTTGCGTAATTTTGTCAATATTTATTCCCCTGATTCGGGATCGAACTCACAACCGCCACGTTTCAGTCACACGATTGTGCCAATTTGCCTCCACGACTGCCTTTTCAGTTTAAATAAAATACAAATTACTACTTATTTTAAGATAAATTGAGATTAATATTTTTTTATTGCAAATGAAATGTTTTAATTGTAATCCTTATTTAATAATTTTTATTTTATTTCTTTATTTTAAAATTGCGCGCTAGTAAAGTAAGTAAACAGTATCCAGATAGTACGGACGATATTTATTCCTGTGGCTGGAGGCACAATTCTCCTTCCAAAAAGATGGTGGCACCAAATCAAATAATTCACGGGAGTATTTTCCATAGTAAAGACACTCCAGAATTCGGCAGGCAGTGGGGAACGGATTGTCTTCTTTTGTATACAGCGTGAAGCTTTAAGTAAACTGGTTACCTAATTGCACAATCTCTTGGGAAGTCCATAAGATAGTAGCTTTGATAAAAAAGATTTGTGCCAGACCAGATCAAAGGGTCCCAGCCGATAATCGCATCCGAGGCTGTCAGTCTTTCCACTTACTCTCAATAGCGGTTGCCCAGCGGTGAGTTGGGTATACCAAAAGCTCCTCAGCACTGCGACCGTGACGAAAGCCGTATTTTCAATCGTTAATAAACTAGTTCTCTTCCACGTGATCAAGAAGCTAGGTGTTTGTCACCTTAGGAGGGGATCAGAAAAACTAGGTAGATTGTTAGTTGGATAGAGATAGATAGAGTGAACCGAAAATACATTCCACGAAGATAGAATAATTTCGGTGGTATAAGAGAGAGAGAGAGAACAGGCGAGTTAACAACGAGCTCAGGAGCACACGTCGTAAGTACGATAGTAGGTATACCATTCAATAGACTTCCTGACGCCGAAGGAACTAAGAACACGTCACATGGCAGTTTGATTAATGCGAATGTCACATAGTATACTTACACTTTGTTATTGGTGTTGGTGCTTTGCCCAAGTCATCAAGAGTCAAATTTGAAACAAAAAAAAAAGAATATAGTTTGGTTTCTGTCATATAATTGCTCGATCTATATTTGAAATCGATTCAAATCGTATTTTTCAAACTATCAAATATTAAATTTGTAAGACTGAAATAGATTAATTATGAAATCTACTCAGAAAAAGCTTACTATTTTACTCTTTCTTCCAAAAAATGCAATGATCGAGTTCCTTTGTGCATCATAAGATTTGTAGAGTAAAAAATTTTATTTTTCAGCTCAAACTGAGCGAGCAGATAGAACAGCTTTGTTTAAACGCGATTCGTATGCTATGAAAGAAATTTCATTAAATGACACTTTAATATTGTTCATTATGTCCGAGCCGGGTGTTTTCCGCTTAGCGTAATAAGCGGGTTCCTGAGTTTGCTTGAAATTATTGTTTTTGCCGTCGTTACAGTTCGCCCGTTGCTTTTTATGCGTCGTGTGGTGTTTTCATGTGCACTTGGTACTTTTCGGATGTACCTACGCTGATAAGGCTTGTTATAAACGGTTCTTGTTGCAAAACGAAAGTAAGATAAATTTATATTTTTTTCAGTTTCACACCTTTTTCTCAAGTATTATAAGGTAAGCAGTGGAAGCACTATGCTAAGATACTTTGATCCCCATTTTCTGCTCAATTTTCCAGGCACTTTCGTGTTAAGTGGCGAAAATTAAAGTCAAGTTTTGTTATACCGGAGCAGAAATGGAAATAGTTTAAATTTAAAATACCTAAAATATCCTTTATTTAAAAGACGTTTGATATCACATTTCAATCATCATATGAACATAAGCTATCATTGAATTTAAAGGCAATTCTATTAATTTAACACAATAACTCCTTGGAGAGGCCAGTCGTGGCGCAGGGGTACAAAGTGTGTCTGTAAATGCGACTGGTTATGGGTTAAATCCCCACTCGCGGAAATTGTAATATTTATTTAAATTTATGTTTCATTTCTTCGCTCTAGTTCCGAGGCAAAGCTAGGCGCAGAGTTCCGCCACTCAATACACAATGACATCAGAATTCGGCGGAAAATGTAGAACGAAATGTCTTAACACTATGTTTCCCTCTGCCTACCCTGTTGTGTGCGGGATACAGCGTAAAGCTGATTTTTTTTAGCTCTTTCGAATGAGGATCGCACTCACCACCGCGCTTACAGTCGTACGCTGTTGTTTCAAGCTACGACAGTTTCGAAATTTTTTGATAAACACAACTATATTGTAACTTTTTGCGAACTAAAAATATCCAGGTTCCTGAGTTTTGTTCGAATCGTTTTCGTCATTATTAAAGTTCGCCCGTTACTTTTTACGCTCTGCGTCGTATAGAGTTCTCTTACACGTGCATTTGGAATTTTGGGATAAGCTTAATTTGTTAGATGAGAAATGTTTTATTATATCAGTTACTTCTACCTACAGTTATATGCTCGCAAATGACATAATACGGCGGCGTTGGGTCTCTCCTTTTTTGAGATTTTGCATGTTGAGTAACGTAACTAAATACTACGCTTTTTCTTTTTACCAATATATGTATATTTGAGGCCAGTTGTGGCGCAGTGGCAAAAAGTGTGACTGTAAAACCGACTGATTGTGGGTTCGATCCCCACTCGAGGAGATGAAATATTTACTTAAATTTATATTTCAATTTCTTCGCTCTGGTGTCGAGGCAAAGTGCGGCGTTGAGTTGTGCCACTCAACACGCAATGCTCCCAAAATTCGGCAGAAAGTGGGGGACGGAGTGTCTTAACACTAAGTTCCATCTGCCTACCCTCTGTGTGCGGGATACAGCGTGAAGCTGATTTTAAATATTCTAGCAAAGACTCTCTTATTATAAATATTAATAGAACTTCCAAAATAAATTAAAAACGTTAAGAGATTTGATTATGAAACTTTGAAAGGATGATACGGTACGTTATCTCTGTAAACTCTAATGGAAGCTGATTATATTAAGTTATTAAAACGGAACGGGGTTATTACAAATGGATAATAAATGTAACATTTAATATTCTGTACTTACTTTCATTACATTTTGTTTTTACCTATGTACTAATGTATATTTTTTAAATATATTTATTTTTTCTATTTTCTTATGTAGTCTTAATGTTTAACTTTTTGTTATAATTAATAGAATGTAATCGACGACGCGACAATTGTGGATTCGATTTATACTTGTGGTAACGGATTTTATATCCATTTTCTAGATTTAGTAACAAGACATATAACAAGACTTAATTTTTTTAGATACAGTGTGTTGGCAGTATCTATTGGATGGACTCTATTGAATAAATTGAGTGAAAATTCAACGCAGCGCTTTGTCTTATTAAATCTTATTTAATAAGAATATTATATTCCTTCAAATGAGAACTAAACCCACATTAAAACAGCGCAACAAGGCTCCAATTGCATTTAACCATTTTTAAATTAAAATCCGAAAATGACTCATTATATATTTAAATCTTTATAATACGTTTAGTATATAAAATAATTTATCAATGCATTTAGGTGGATTAGTTAGATAGCTTCAAACAGTGTTTAGCTTCAATGTATTAATGTAGGCTTAGTGTGGAATAAGTAAAATATTATATACAGAGCTATCGTGGCCCAATAGTGTAGTGTCTGACTGCAGTGACGATGATTACAAGTTCGATTCTATTGTAATTATTTTTGACGTAATAACGTTTTATAAATCTATGAACGCCGTACAAGCGAATGTTAGGGATAATAATTCAATTCAAAAGTATGTAATTTTTCATAATTATTTTCTTCCGACCGACCGACCGGTAAACCGACTTTACAATCAGTTTTTTATTTTCTGTCCTAATTACCTATACAGTCGCTCAATGCGCTGTCTCATATTAAGATGAAGAATGAAAACGTAGTGTCTCAACACTAAGTTTGCTACATTTACCCGGCCATAAGGGAAATTCACAAACTCAACAAAACCAAACATATACATAATACATAAAATTTGGAAATATTTCCACGAGCAAATATAGGCCAGTGTTTTACTAAATGAATTATAGTTTTCACTCTAGTAAAGTTAAAGTGCCGACCCGAATAAGGTTGGTTGAATGAGCTCGCTTTCGTTAAATTTCAAATGCTATATAAAACTAAAATAAATGTGCATCCCAATGATTTTTGGTCGTTTTTAGGGTTCCATTCCATTTGAGGGAAAAATGGACATCACTATATCTATCATAGCGTGAAAATGAAAATAAATCATATTTATCAATACGCAAAAAAAAATACAAATATAAATAACCTCAAAATTTCTTGTGAATTTGCTTAAAGTAGACATCACGATAGTTACTGATGTAGAAGCTGAAACAAACTAAGGGAATTTTCAAGCAAAGTTCATATCCCTTGGGAACCGTCTGCTTTTCCGGTATCTAAAATATCCTAAATATTTTAAGTAATATTTATTAACTGTAGGGACATACTTTACTATTTATTCTGTTTTATTTATTATTGAGGCCAGTCATGGCGCAGTGGCGCACGAAGTGTGACTATAAAACCGACTGGTTGGGGGTTCGATCCCCACTCGAGGAGATGAAATATTTAATTGAATTTATATTTCCATTTCTTCGCTCTGGTGTCGAGGCTAAGCGCGGCGTTGAGTTCTGCCACTCAACACGCAATGCCTCCAGAATTCGGCAGAAAGTGGGGAACGGAGTGTCTTAACACAAGGTTCCCTCTGCCTACCCTGCTATATGCGGGATACAGCGTGAAAGTGATTTTTTTTTCATTTATTATTATGTAAAGAGCCTCTATTGTCCTTTTATTTTTATGTGATTTTGATTTATTTATCGCCTCTAGGTCTCTTTAAGAGATAGCCATCTTAAGTTATAGTTTTAATGGAGTGTTCTACACTCCGTTCTCCTTTCTCCATTTATTTATATTATATCTGAGATATTTGTTTTTTTTTCTTCTGTTTTTTTCTGTTTGTGGTACTTAGTTTAGAAAATGTAAAACTTGAAATATTGCAACCAGTTAAATTCTTCCCGCCTTAAATTGATTGGGTCAATTTAAAAGTTTCTTATAATCGTTTGGTAGCCAAACGAAAGAAGACATCCATCGTACCTCCCAGACCTTGCTCCATCAGATTACCATTTTTTTTTCGAAAATTTACATAACTTCTAGCAAGGAAAACATATCAATTTCGATGGAGCAGTTCAAACCGCCTTCAAAGATTTTATTAATTCCCGTCAAGATTATTTTTTTAGTAAATGGATTAATGAACTAACTATGAGACTTCAAAAGTGCATAAATGAAATAAAATAAAAGAGCAATGGCTCATACTTTATTTAATAAAAAAAAATATTAGCTTCACGCTGTATCCCGCACACAGCAGAGTAGGCAGAGGGAACCTAGTGTTAAGACACTCCGTTCTTCACTTTCTTCAGAATTATGGAGGTTTTGCGTGTTGAGTGGCAAAACTTAGCCTCGACACCAGAGCGAAGAAATGGAAATATAAATTTAAGTTAATATTTCATCTCCTCGAGTGGGGATCGAACCCACAACCAATCGATTTTACAGTTACACTTTTAGCCCCTGCGCCATGACTGGCCTAAATAAATAAATAAATGTATCCCATTAAGAAATATACGACTTTTTGTTAATCCCATTACTTAATATTACAACATATTGTCGTAATTGGATGTATCATATACATATTATAACGTTGAAAACGTAGATTGAAATACACCTACGTAATAAATCTTTTAGTTTATTAAATTTTGCTATTCAAATTCGTATTAAGCGCAGTAAAGACGAAGCTAGTGTAGAATATTTTAGTATGCAATTGGTGTGCACTTATGTATATTAGTATATGAATATGTTATAGAATTAGTCTATATTTCTAAAATAAAATGAATCCAATCTAATAGTTATATATTTATAACCAGAGCGAGAAAATGAATATATTTAATTTTTCTCGAGTGGAATTCGAATTTTGAACCAACAATCTGTCGCGCTTACAATCGCCTTAGGCTACTCTGCCACGCCTGGCCTCAAAATATGTTTTCTTTAATAGAGCACAGATTGTCAAATATCTCTTCATTCTCTGATTTTTATATACAAAAAGACATTGTAGAGACTAATTTATGTAGAGCGAGGATACCTTCTAATCTTGTATAGTAGGCAAAACAAAGCCTAGTGTGAAAGTACCGTTACACAGGCACCGGCCAATTTTCAAGCTATAGCGTGTTAAACGACTAAACACCGGCAATTTTTTGAACCACAGCGGGAAAATGAAAATAATTCAATATTCACTGTACAAATAGAATCAGCAACCGTCAAGTTTGCAGTTAGCTGTCACATTGAGCCCAAACGGCGAATACAAATACAATAAATGCTTTCATTGAATAAGATTAAAACTCGCTACTATTGTAAGTATATTATTATAAATTTTGTCAATGTTTTTGAGAAAATATGGAAAAATATTATTTTTAAAATGAAGCTTAAGTTTTTCTCTTCTTCTTAACAGAAGACAGAATATACGCACAACCTAGTGCTAAGACACCCCGTTCTCCACTTTCTGCTGGATTCTTGAATCATTACGTGTTGAGTGGCAGAACTCAACGTCGCTTTACCTCGGTAACAGAGGCAGGGCATTGAAAGTATTAAACATTTCCCCCGAATAGGGATAAAATTTACAACCGTCGCGTTTACGGTCTCCTTAAGTTGAGCTTAAGTTATAATTTGATTTTGCAATTACAGATTACTAAATATATTAATTGTTATTAATAAGATTAATAACATACATATATTACATTACTATTTAATTTAGTTATAATAATCAATAATACGATTACCATTTGCTCTCCTATGAATGAGAGAGCAATTTTGGTGTAGTAGGATAGCATCAGAGCCATGATTATTGATTCGATATTTTCGGTGGGATTTAAATATAAAATTCGGAGGAAAGTGGAGAACAGAGTGTCTTAATACTAGGTTCAGTCTGCGTACCATGCTGTTTGTGGGATACAGCGTGAAGCTTAAGGAGCAAAGCGCAGCGTTAAATTCCGCGCTCAGCATACAATTTCTAAGCATGAATTTTAAATATATACGTATATTTATTCATGTTACTGAAATATTACTATATTTGAACGAATTTCTGCACATGTCACACAATAGCAACATTTATAGCATGGCAATTCTCAGTCGCTCGCAACTTGAATGCTCTAAGAGGAATCCTTTCAGCACGTTCCTGGCTTGGAATAACGTAGAAAAACTTTTAAAAGTTGGAAAATGAAATAGAATATCATATGAGACCATCCTGGCGCAGGAGCACAAGGCGTGAATTTAAGGCGACGATTGTGGATTGGATCTCTACTCAGAGTAATGAATTATTGATATTTTAATTTCTTTACTCCGGCCCCAAAGCAAAAGCCTGACGTCGAGTTCCACCACTAAACACGCAATGCCCCGAAAAAATCGTAATTGGGCAATGGAGTGTCTTAACACTAGGTTTCTTCTGCCTACCCTGCTGCGTGCGGGATACAGCGTGAAGCTGATTATGTTTATTTTTAACAAAAATGTAAAAAAAAAACCTTTTAAAATATTTTTTGAATATTTGAGTGTTTGCGTTGTATTTCGATAAGCGAATGTTCGGAGTCAACCTGACTTCATGAAGGCGGCGTACATTAGTATTCCAACTTAATATTCGTTTATTTTCATAATTAAAGGGCAGATAATTAAATTGTCGTGTGGACACTAAAATATGACATCGCCGGGTACCGTCAGGTAATTACTGCCTTACCTTATGTTATGTAAGAGCAAAATTTTAACTTAAAAGTTATTTTACAGTTAATCCTAAGGGATACTTAATATGGCAACTTTATAGACTCTACATCTCTCTATATGAGTTGGCATGAGTGTAATTCTATGTAAATGGTGTTTTATCTGTCGTTAGAGTGACGTGACTAGCAAGTGTATCGCGTAGTTGAAAATTGAGATAAATCTCTTATTTTGAGAGTCGAGCATTTTCATTTATATGTAAATTTCGCCGTATATGAGTCCGTCAACGCGACAGGTTGTGGGTTCGATTCTCTATCCAGGAAATGAAATATTTCATAATATTAAATATTATGGTAGGTGCCAAAAAGTTAATACGTCTTTTTACAAAGCTCCCAAAAAACTTTGTTAATAAAATAGTATTTATAATTTATAAGTGAAAATATTTATTAATAAGTAATGCATTAGTAGTCAACAACCTGTCAGCTATTATTCCTATAAAAATATCTGCACAATTATCTACATATCATAACAGTTCTTTATAATTTCTATTGTGAGTGATTCTATTGTGAGTGATAGTAGCACTATGGAAGCCATCAAGCAGTCTATGGAAGAATTATCGCAACAATTCAACACTAAAATGGCGGAATTTCAACAGAACCTAAGTTCAGCAACTCCAGCGGCAAGTCCAACATCACATATTGCCGCTCAGTTCAATACTTTCCGATCTTTTGTCTTGAGTGCACTGGAAGGTCTTCAACTGCAGTTCAGCATTCTCTCTAAGCAGTATGACGTCCTTGACATGAGGAGCAGGAGAAAGATTTTGTTATTGCATGGAGTTCCTGAGGAAAGAAGTGAAAGTGTATCTACCACTACTATAAAGGTATTATCCAACCATTTAAAAATGCCTGAACTGGATGTTGATGACATTAGCCGTTGCCAGCGCTTAGGTACCACAACTTCTAATAAGCCAAGACCGATACTTCTAAAATTTCGTGAGTTAACCTTAAAAAACCAAGTCTGGTATGCTAAAACTAAATTAAAAGGCACTGGCATCACTTTGTCTGAGTTTCTTACCAAATCAAGGCATGAGATATTTATGGTAGCTCGAAAACGCTGCGGTATAAATAAATGCTGGACGAGGGATGGCACTGTTACTGTTATTGGGCCAGATGGTAAGCGTCATAATATTTATTCGTGCACGGAACTAGATAATGTCTATGGCGCATCTGAAACACAAGCTGTAAATAAAGCACCTGTTGTGGGCTCAAATTATGGGGATACCAAAACCAAGCCTGCTTCGCAAGCCGCGCGTGCGAAGAGAATGATTAAAAAGTAGTCAACCTGTTTTCTCAACCATTTACTCAGCACATTTGCTAGTAATACAGCATTTACTTTTACGTGTGATAAATTATGTGTCAATATCCTGTACAATCCCTAATGATACTTAAATTACTAAATATTTACCCCCAACTTTTACTAATTTAATGATAATAAACTAATGTTTACTAGTTGTGGTTGACATATTGACAGTTGACATCTAGCTTGTCAATGGTTGAGAACAATATCATAGGCCGTGGCTTTTGTCGCAGATAGCACATGATATTGAAACGTTTCGTTCTACGCTCATTATTATTTTATTTACATTAAGAATTTTATTTGGCATTTATTTACTTTGTTTAAGAACTGATTGCTGGCAGGCATGTGATGTATTTTAATTGATTACTGTAGTTTTTTTTTTTTTTTTATTTTATTTTAATTTTTATTTTATTTTTATTGTTATTATTTTAATTGTTTTTTATTATTTCTTTTATTTATTGATTTTTTTTTTTTTTATTTTTTTATTATTATTATAACATTATATTATATATTCTATCATATTTACTAATATTTCAATATATATATTTATATATATTTTCGTTTATTTTTATATTATTCAATTTTATTTATTATTTATTTGTATTGTTAATTTAAGTATAATCATATTTCTTTATATATATATTTTATTATGTATAATAATATTAGTTCTAGTAGTGAAAGTACAAATAATGGCACATTTTACCAGTGTGATTCAACTGCATCCGAAGACAGTTTCCACAGCATTCCTGACCCTGAGCCCCTTAATAACATGCTAAACCTCAAACTTAGTTCCTTTTCAAAAAACTTTAATGTCGTGCACATCAATGCGCAAAGTATTCCCGCCCATTATCCAGATTTACTCGACTCTTTTGACGTTACAAACATTCACGCATTACTTATATCTGAGACGTTCTTGAAACCTTGCTTGCCTTCAACGGCTTATGCTTTACCAGGATTCCACCTCATAAGGAATGATAGGACTGAAAAGGGTGGAGGGGGTGTAGCTATCTACCTTCGCAGTCACATTCCCTTTTCTATTTTAGATAAATCGCCTTCAGCGTACTCAAATTCCTTAGAGCATATAATAATTGAAGTTTTGTTTGGCTCCCAAAAACTTTTACTCGGTGTTTTTTATAGTCCTTCGTTACACATAAACTATTTTGACGTATTTGAGACTCTCCTAGAAAAATATATTCCTGGAGTTGATCACACTATCATAATGGGTGATTTCAATACTTGTTTAATTAGAAAAGACACTCGTGCAAATCGATTCCGAACTATTATTGACAGTTCCAACCTTGAAATCCTATCCTCTAATCCAACCCATCTATTCCCTGGCTGTGCCCCTTCCTTACTAGACCTTATGATAGTCTCTTCGACAGAGAGTGTTGCTACATTTGGACAAATGTCAGCCGAAGCTTTTTCGTATCACGACTTAATATACCTCTCCTATAAAATCCGTCCACCTAAGGTTAAACCTACAGTGGTGATGCGAAGATGCTTTAATAACATAGATAATGTGAAATTCATGCATGATCTAAATAGTATCAACTGGGATTGTATATTTGGCGCTAAGTCTGTCAACGACCAAATAAATCTCTTTAATTCTCTTTTAATCGAACTATTCGATATTCATGCGCCTCTTAGGCCTATTAAATTAAAACATCTCCCTGCTCCGTGGTTGACTAAGGATATTAAGCTACTCATGGCCAAACGCAATAATGCAAAGTCTAAATACAAGAAAAATCCTACTGATGAAAACTTGCACAAGTACAAAATACTACGAAACAGATGTAATAAGACTTGCAGAGATGCTCGGCGTAGCTACATTCATGCATCCATTGATAGTAACAACTCTAAAAAAACATGGAAATTTCTGGATGCGATGGGTATAGGTGGCAGGCGTACAAAACATTCATCTTTCATGAGCAACTGCATGGATTTAGAAAACCTAAATATATTTTTCTCAACTGTCAATCGGATGGATAGTAATAATAAAATCAAAACCCTCCAATCACTATCACTACTTCCTGATCCTTTAACTACCCCTTTCCTATTCACATCTATTACTCCAGAAGAAGTACGAAGGCATGTGATGGCTATCAAATCTGATGCGACAGGCAGCGACAATGTAAGCCGACGCATGATCTTGTTAACCCTCAATTCAGTTCTTCCTATATTATGTCACATTTTTAACTGCTCCTTATCCTCTTGCGAATTTCCTGATGCTTGGCGTCATGCACTAGTCATCCCTATTCCAAAAATATCCAACCCCACTTCCTTTTCAAACTATCGTCCAATTTCCATACTTCCTTTCCTTTCCAAAGTACTTGAACGCATTGTGCACGACCAGTTATACCTGTTCCTATATAAAAATAATATCCTGTCTTCTTTCCAGTCCGGCTTCCGTCCTGGCCATAGTACAGTAACAACACTTAACAAAATATGTGATGACATTAGATATGGCATTGATAACCAACAAGTCACTGTACTTGCGTTTTTGGATTTTTCCAATGCGTTCAATACAGTTGATTTCGACATCCTTTTAGCCATTCTAAGGTCCATTAATATTTCTCCAATAGCTGCTGAATGGTTTTGCTCATATCTTCACGGCCGTACTCAGAGCATTAAGCTTGACGGGAAGCATACTTCTCAATGTCAGTTAGGCGCTGGCGTTCCGCAAGGAGGTGTGCTGTCTCCCTTACTCTTCTCCATTTTTATTAACACACTCACCCCACATATAACGACATCATATCATCTTTACGCCGACGATTTACAAATATATAGAACGGTCCCTGCTAATGACATATCCAGAGCGATAGATGAGATTAATTCCAATTTACATGTAATTAGTTCTTGGAGTAAATCGTTCGGGCTATCTATTAACCCAAGTAAATCTCACGTATGTATGTTTGGACATTCTAAGCAGCTATTTAAAATAAAATCAAATCTCCCTCAAATCTTTTTTGATAATGTTTGCTTAGAACTTAGTGATAGTGTTAAGAACTTGGGAGTCAGAATGGACAGCACATTTTCCTGGTCGCCTCAAATTGCCGAGCTCAGCCGTAAGATCTTCAGTGCTATAAGAAGTTTGAGAAGATGGAAGAACCTACTACCATTAAAAACTAAAATCTCTTTGGCTCAAACTCTTCTTCTCCCTATACTTGATTATGCTGACTCGTGTTACTTAGATTTATCTCAACAACTACTAAATAAGCTTGAACGGATGCAGAATGTCATAATCCGATTTATATTTGGATTGCGAAAGTTTGATCACGTAACACAATATCGTACTCAACTTAAATGGCTAACTGTAAAAGACCGACGACAATTACACTCTCTCACACTCCTTTACACAATCCTTTACCATCCTGTCACTCCTTCGTACCTCAAAGAACGATTTAAGTTCTTGGGGTCGAACACCCTCCACTCCCAACACCTTCGTTCCCGCAACAACAATCTCCTAGAAGTCCCATTATGTCACACTAAATGCTATGGAGACTCTTTTACTGTTCAAACAGTAAGACTTTGGAATGCGCTGCCAGGTGAAGTTAGACGATCTCCATCGGTAAATATTTTTAAGCGCAGGCTTAAAAATTACTACCTAGAACAACACTTATAATATGGTCATATAATATGTACGTATATATGCATTTCCGTATTATTTTAGTATGTATATATGTATTTATTTGTATGTATGTATGTATGTATGTATGTCTGTATGTATGTATGTATGTATATATGTATGTATTTGTATGTATATGTATTTATATTTGTATGTATGTACTTTTATGTTTGTTTATTATTATGATTATTTATTTTTTTTTTTCTTGCTTTTTACTATGTTAATTAAGTAATACTTTTTGCGCCTGACTGTATCTTTTACATAAAGTCCTGCACTTTTAATGGTTGCCTGTAAGAGATCACTTGTAGTGATAAGGCCGCCATTGCACATGTTAATTTAAGTATTTTATGTTAATTGTGTTGTTCTTATTTTTTCATGTGCAATAAAGTATTATTATTATTATTATTATGTTCTTTCACTCGCTCTGGTATCAAGACAAAGCACGGCGTTAAGTTCCGTCACCCAGCACGCATGCCTCTCGAATTCGTTAGAAAGTGAGAAATGGAGTGCATTAAAACTAGGTTTTCAGGTCCTCTGTGCCTACTGTGACATGGGTGGTATATAACATGAATCTCAAAAAAATGGATATTTGTTGTTTGGGCTTCGAGGCACAGTGGAAGAGACATTAGTTGTATACGCAAGAAATATTATTAAATTTAACTAAATAAATCATTCAAAAGGAAAAAAAACCACATTGTATTGTAAATAAAAAAAGTTTAAATACCAAAATACTTCACATTATAGTTCGGTTTAAGCAACGCGAAGAATATTTTATATCGTAAACAGCTGAAATATTTTGCTGAAAGGTAGAAAATATCTCAGTTTTTCTTAAGTATCCCAGAATTTTCTGTAAAAGCAATTTATAAGGTAGTACTGTAGACAGAGTTGGTGTCTTACAAAGGACATTACAAGTACGACTTTCATGTTTGGAAGACTAATATCTTTCTTCAAGTAAGGTGAAAAATATAAATGCTACATATTTTATCGCTATTCACATATAAAGCTGAGAATTTTATATTATATAAATTAACTAGTGATCAGCTTGCGGCTTCACCCGCTCAAAGTACTCAATCATTTAGTAATCTGAATTCTGTCGTGCTCTAATAGTATTCTAATTTTGAAGCGTTCGTGGCGCAGAGGCGACGAGGTCATGACTCGCGATGGTTGTGGGTTCGATTATTCGAGTTAATGAATTATTATTTCTTAATATTTTAATTTCTTCGCTCTGGCACCAAGGCAAAAGCTCGGCGTTGAGTTTCGCCACTCAACTCGCAATGCCTCGACAAATTCGGCGGAAAGTGGGGAATGTCTTAACACTAGGTTCCCTCTGCTTACTTCGGTGTATACGGAATACGGTGTGAGGTTAATATAATACAGATTTTTTCAAATACAATATCCATGTATTGACAACTAAAGCTTCAGTTAATTCAATAAAACAACTGCTATTTCTAGCAATTTGTTACTAACAAAATACTTTATATTCATATAATGATTGATTGAACAACATGACATGGACAATACTGTGGAACAGTGTATGAAAAATGATATGACATTGAGCACAAGCAAATGCAGACTTATTAAATTCACTCGAAGAGAAATAAATATTTATACACTTACTTACTTACTTAGCTTCACGCTTTATCCCTCGCGGGGTAGTCAGAGAGAACGGAGCGCAAAACGCTACGGTCTCTACATACCTCTTTCGCCTCGTCCACTGTCATCAATCTCTTCATAGAAGCCCTCCGGGGGGTTCTCATGTTTTTACGTGACCTTCCGCCGGTATCTTTGATACTGTGTTTTCGAAGGTCAACCGAGGTCTCCCTCTACCTCTCTTACCGCTCACGTTTTCAACATAAATCTGTTTTGCCATTCTTTCATCACTGATTCATTCAACGTGCCCAAACTAGCTGAGCACGTTCTTCCTTGTTCTCACTGAGACATCCTCGCTAGTTACTGTCATCAAAAATGACTGAAAGCATGTTTCAGTCATGCGCTGTTACACTACGCTACGACGGCCTCAATGAAATTATCAATTTATTTTGTATACATTTGTTCGGTTTGGTAAACCAAAGTATGGCGTACCAAAACTCAATACACGATAGATGGAATATAGAAATCGGATTAACAAAAACATGAACATGGCTGCCGCCGATGGTTGTGAGTTCAATCCCCAGTCTGGGAAAGGATATATTTTAGCTTCATGCTGTATATTATATGTGAAAAATATACGTAGTTTTATTAATACAAAAATAAAATTACTTGCTTAAAACAAGTTTAAATTCGAAATACAATATATCACCATAAAAATCTGAAAATCTCAGGCAATCTCTTAGATGTCTTGTAACATTACTTCCAAGTTACAAAGTCACATTTATTATAACAGCAATAAAAAAAGTATTCGAACATATCATAAAACTGAAGGGAGTCGACCCAAGCCTGAGTAATGACGAAGGTATGACATTACCTAAGGGCTTGTACAGGGTTAGTCTATTTTCTTGCTTAAAGAAAACTATTCGGGCCCGAGGGTCATATTTATTTTAGTAAAATTTAGACCTTAATCATATTCACAAAGTTTATGTATAATCAATGTTTTATTCCGTTTGTGAGTGAGTTACAAGAACTCTATATACTCTACAGTACAGCACAAATTGCTTTACGTTCAAAAGGTAAAGTTTGCGGGCATATTAAATAAACATTTTAATTTGGTACATATTCCAGTTTGAGTTATGTTGTACTTTGTTTCTTTGATTACATTTAATTTAAGATACGACTGTAGCTATGAATATATTTTGACATACAAACTTTTGTATATACAATAGCTATGTTAAATAAGCTTCATGTTGTATCTCGCATATAGCACGGTAGACAAAGGGAACCTGGAAACCTAGTTTTGACACTCTATTTTACCATTAAGACACTTCTGTCCCCCACTTTCCACCGAATTCTTAAGACATTGCTTGTTGAGTGACGGAGCTCAACGCCCCGAGTTATCTCATTACCAGAACGAGAGAATGGAAATATTAAATATTTCATATCGTCGAGTGAGTTCATGCTTCATGCCAAACCCTTGAGCTTTTGGGCTGTTACGGTTGCCTAAAAAACGTGCAGCTGCTTTTTATTTGTACAAATTGCTCCACAAATTTAAAAATAAAATTCTGAAACTTTGAAAAGCTATTGTTCTATTACAAACTGCTGAAAGGCAAAGTACTGACAAATTACTTTATTATCCCCTTTACCTTCAGAAGTAAGTTGCGTGAAGTAACTCTATGTTGAGTAGAGTAACAAAATTTGAAATTTAATTTTGTTGAATAAAAACTTGAAAACCTATTCTATGGGCACGATTTTTAACTTTATCATAAACTATGTTTGTCTTTCTGTATTATACAATAAAGGGGAAATGCATTTTATTAATATTGAATGTCACTAATTTTTGATATTATAATGTCGTGGCGCAGAAGCACATGACTATAATGCGACGGTTGTGGGCCCGATCCCTTCTTGGGGCAACAAATTTACATTTATTAATATTTTTATTTCTTCTCTCTGTCACCGACGTAAAAGCCTGGCTTTGAGTGTCGCTACTCAGCCTAAAAAACCATGCCTAAAAAGTGGGAAATGGAGTGTTTTAATACTAGGTTCCCTCTATCTATCATGCTATGTGCGGGATAAAACTTGAAGATGTCAAAGTCTTCTAAAACATTGAACTCCGGCTGCACGCACGAAAAAGTATGTCTCATCGACACGTTCCGCCGGAGCCGAACGTGCAAGCAAACGTACGTACCCAACGATAGCCTAGATGGATTCGGCTTGTGATGCATCTGCCATTTCGTCGTTACTTATAATTAAAAACACAATGTTACTTGGACTTAATCTGTATATATCTATAAAAATGTATTTGAATTTACAAGAATTAGAATTTATAATTTATCGATTTTTTTTAATATTACACAAAATAATTGTAATTCAATGTTGTAGACAACCATTCTATTTAAATATGTGCGAAAGTGGAAATAAAGTGGTAAAACATTTCTTTCTCTACATTCAATTCAATTTTGAGACATTGCGTGTTGATTGGCAAATTATAAATAAATCATTCCAATTATTTCCAAGTGTGAATCAAACATTAATTACTTTTAAAATACAAAGAATAAAAATAAGATGAAATAAAAAAAATGTGACACCATTACAATATTTCAATCAAAACCAAACTCTATAATTAGTTTGTAACTAGTTCAGACAAGGTTATCTGGTCTGATTACAAGCTGGCGGCTAGGCATAAGATAGAGATCTTTAGTACACAAAATGAAAGTATATCACCCCAATACAACTCATAACTTTCTTACTAAATAAACGTCTGGAAAAGTTGGTCGCTGTACAGCCTGAAACCAACTGAGACCTACATGCCTAATGGCGTGTCCAACGTGACGGTACTGAAACAGAACAAAATAGCAGAACAAAATATTCGGTCGTAGAGACTTTCCTTTATAAATGATTCCCTTTGGGTTTAGCGGTTAGTTTATTTTTATCAGATTTGTTAAATTTATGAAATTTCGCACCGCAACGGGACAACGGGAGTATTTGACTTTAAACTTAATGGTTCTAGGTTACATGGAATTCGGATCGGATAACAGAGTATCTTTAGCTTTGTCTTGTTATATGCGGGATAAAGCGTGATGCTAGAAATCAATACGATTCTAAGGTTTTGTTAGGGAAATTTTAAGTAACGTAAGGCCTGTTTTACAATATATCCGATTATTATAACGAACGATTAGATACTTGTTTAAATATTGGGATAATTGGATTTTTCAGAAAAAAAAACTAGCAATAAATGTGTATTATATACTTTTTGCAAGGTAGTTTCAAATAGTAACTGAAATCATTAATAACTAAACAAATTTAAAAGTAAACATATTATGGAGGGCTATAATTCTAAGCATAATAAATAATAGAAGAAAATAATAAGCTAATCAATCAGTAGAACAGTCGTGTCAGACAAACATTAGTTGTTGATGATAAGATTATTGTGATCTTACTCTTTAAATGATGTGAAGCTTGGAGCAGTGCCTGGGACTTGCGACCAGTACCCTTAACCACACCAGAGCCAAGACTTCACGTAGATAATCATAAATAGATCTTAACCAACCTTCCAATTAAAATAACAATTAATTAATCCAATAATTGATTGTCCAAATCCTCCAATCCAGAGCCAAGATGCCCGCCAAGCCCGTACAATGCTCGTGGGGTCTTTTATACGATCGCCAACAAATAAGTTGTAGGGTAGAATGAATAAGAATTGTTGACGCTCTCGCGTCATATAGTGGCGTCATGTCGTGTAGTTGTCGTATAAAGATAAAATAAAATAAAAAAATAAATCAGCTTCACGCTGTATCCCGCACACAGCAGGGTAGGCAGAGGGAACCTAGTGTTAAGACACTCCGTTCCCCACTTTCTGCCGAATACTGGAGGCATTGCGTGTTGAGTGGCAGAACTCAACGCCGCGCTAAGCCTCGACACCAGAGCGAAGAAATGGAAATATAAATTTAAGTTAATATTTCATCTCCTCGAGTGGGAATCGAACCAACAACCAGTCGGTTTTACAGTCACACTTCGTGCCGCTGCGCCACGACCGGCCTCGTATAAAGATGTATATCCAATTCCACGATGTATCGACAAATAAACAACTATTAATTTAATATTCAATATTTCATCTCGTCGAACCCACAATCAGTTGGTTTTACAGTCACACTTCGTGCCACTGTGCCACCACTTGCCTCAGACTGAACGAAGTTATTTTAAAAATACACGTTCCATAAAATATATTGAATCCAAAACTATGAATCCCACCACAATCATGCCTGCATACATCACTTAATTAATTACAATGAAAATATTGATGAATCTGCCTCATTAAAATGATCCATTTAAATTACGAATTATTAATAAGCTCACGTACCGTGCTTCAAAGGTACAGAGTACATAATTTGGCTAAATATATATGTATATATATGTGAATTAGTTTATTTATATGCTAAATGCTACAAAGTAGAGACGAGTTTCTAATATTTTATATTGAATTCACTACGTTTTTTTTTTCTCAATAATTTTAATTATTATTGTATTTATTTTCATGTCCTGCTCTGGTAGAGGAATCATGGTATGGGGTTTCGCTATTCAAACGTAATGTATCGAAAATTATCTGATATGACAACGCACGTGGTAAGTCACTCAGGATACAATCTTTTGATATATTGTCCAAGTCCAAGTGGGGAACAAAATGAAACGTTTTTAGCACTAGGTACTATGGTCACACTGCTACGCACGAAACGTGCAAATTTGATTTTTCCGTGAAATTTTAGGCAATCGTGTCGCTGCTGCACAAGGGTGTGACTGTAACGCGATGGTTGTAGGTTCGATCTCCGCTCGAGAGAATGGATTATTATTTATTAATATTTTAATTTTTTTGCTCTAGCATCAAGGCAAAATCCCGCCGTTGAGTTTTGCCACTCAACACACAATGTCTTGAAAAAATCGGTGGAAAGGTGGGAACGGAGTATCTTAACACTAGTTAAGATGTTAAGATACTCCGTTCCCACCTTCCCACCGAACGGCAGGAACATTGTTGTTCCTGCCTATCCTGCTGTGTGCAGGATACAGCGTGAAGATTTTTTTATTTATATAGATTCGATTTAAATTTTAGAAACTTAACGTAACATTCTGTATTAAATGAGGACAATAATAATTGTGAGCAATATATTATTGTAATAGTAAAGGTAGGCAGAGAATAATTTTCGAACACTTTGTTTTTCATTTTCGAACTTAGATCCAGAAACAGTAATACATAAGTAATTTAAATCGATGTCAAACAACGTGAAAATATAAATAAATATTTTGCGGAATATGAATCAAATCTACAATCCGATGTTAATAGTACTTTCATCTCTACACTTTTATTTTGTTGAAATATCTAAGTGCAGTAAGGTAAATAGGTCATTCAATCAATAAGGATTAGCAGTAGACTTTACACCTAGTGGTACATATATACGTACGTACGTGTACTCAAGTTGTCAATCAAAGTTAATTGGAACCGTATATGCATATATGTGTGTACGTAAGCAAATACAGACCGTAAGGCATGGTGCTAATATAGTAACTATTATTTGATATCACAATAGCGCGCAGTAGTTGTTTTATATGGTGGATATGAGTTTGATTCCTATTACAATTATAAGATTATGATATAAAACAATATAATAATAATTATATTTTTTTCAGTTTCACGCTGTATCCCGTAATTAGTAGAGTAGGAACGATAAAAGAAGTGTCTAGTAACAGTGTTCACTGGATCTCCTGCTTATCTTGCAATATGCGGGATTGTGATGCTGAATAAAATATCCTTGAAAAACTAGCAACATAGCAAAAAGCTTTTTTACTGTTTCATCTGCTGTAAACTAAAATCCGTACAAATATATCCCGTCTTAACGCTTACAGAAGTGACAAAAGAGCTGCCTTGTTGTTCACTAAAGAACTAGGATTTCGAGAAACAAGATTGCAATCTAGCACAAAAATACAGCGAGTATTTGCAACGTAATACAAGATAACTGATTTGTTCATTTGTAAAGGTAAATTCTTCATATTTTAAAAGGATTAAGTAACTGAAAAGTAAATAAAAAACAAAATACAGTAGCATTAAGTAAATTAATAAAAAAAAGAGTTCGCCGAAGCGCAATAAGAAGGTTTCTGACTGTGAAGGCGTTTGCTGTGGATTCGATTGTCACTCGCGGGAATGTTTATACTTAAATTATTTTCCCACTTTACCGCCACTCAACACGGCCGGGGATGTAACATCTTAAAACTAGGTTCCCTCTGCCTTCCCTGTTATATGTGGGTAAAAACGTAAATCTGATAAGAAAAACATATTTTGACAAATTAATGGTATAATATTGTTTTATGTTTCACCAATTGTTTCTAATTCAGACAAAAAACGGAGAATGGAGTGTCTTGACACTATATTCTGTTTGCTTACCTTATTATATACAAGATAAAGCTGAAAATAAAAGAACTACTTGTTACTAAACGTTGCCTAGACGTTGTCATTTTACTTCCAAGGTCTGCCATATTCTTAAAAGCCTTTTGCACATAAACTTTCTTTCATGATTTATTAAATCTAGCTAGCTATGCGAGCATTTCCCAGGACCTTGTTGTAATCTTTGCTGTTTAACTATTTATATAATCTGTGTTCTTATTTTTACTTACATACGTATATATGAGAAGTTTTTAATGCAATTTCAATTGGTGTAATTGAGGATTTTTTTTTCAATATATATATTTAGTGTTTTGAGAATAGTATTTAGTATATTCTTTCATATATTATTGTAAGAGTAATATATAAACATATTTAAGAATATTGTCAAAAATATTTAGTTTCTTTTAGCTATACGCTGTATCCCGCGCATATTGGGTAGGTAGGCAAAGACAACCTATGTACCTAATATTAAGACAATCTGTTTCCACTTAGACAATTCTCACTTTCAACCGAGCTCTGTAGGCGTGTTGCGTGTTGAGTGTCGGAACTAACCCCGCATTTTGCCTTATTACGAGAGCGAAGAAAATGAAAATATTATATTTACCAGAGCGAAGAAAAAGACAATATTATGTATTTCATTTCCTCAAGTGGGAATCGAGCTCACATTCTGTCGCGTTTACAATCACACGCTTGTACCCGTACGCCACGAATGACCTCAAAAAAAACCATACAAATTTAAGAAAGTCGTAAAAAAAATGTCTTCTCTGCTTAGTTTTTACTTAATTATTAACTTGAGAATGTTTCCAAAAATACACAGTACAAACTTTCAGCACGCATTCCAAGTTAAAGTTTCCTTCCTCCGTAACAACTTTGACAACTTAGTTTCAAATTCACCCATACTTGTTGTAACAGCGTTAAAATTAAGTCATAGAGTTGCGTAGATAGAGTTAGAAAGTTTTTATAATATTCACGTAGTATCCCGCATAGAGCAAGGTAGGCCGGGGAAATCGAGTGTTAAGACACTCTGTTGCTTATTTTCGAGGTACTGTGTGTTGAGTAGCGGAACTGAATGCCACGTTTTGTCTTGTTAGCAGAGTGACAATAAATTTAAATATTAACTAATTCATAACAAATAAAAGTTTAATATTAACTTATTCATTATTAATAAAAGTGAAATATTAACTAATTCATTATTTATAAAAGTTAATCTATTCCCCCCAGTAGGAATAAAACTTATAACCGTCGCGCTTACAGTCCTACAGTCAATTTTTAATAGATTTGAAAAAGGAAGAGGTTCTCAATTCGACTGTATGTTTTTTGTGTATACTTGCTGAATTTCTTTTTTAAATAATTGCTCAGGAATGATTTTTCGTGATTCTTGTTTTGTGTTATAGTATCTATTTTAGAAATAGTCTCAAATAATTTTTATGGCAATTTGTTGAGCACTTGTGGTTTTTTTTGTGTTGAGAAAAAAAAAAACAACATAAACAAATATATAATTTATAAAAGCCTACGTTTATGTTCGTTTGTCATCTTTAGTTACATTTGTTATATATTTTAAACATTTTTGAGACAATTGGGCATAACTCTATGTTACTATCACTAAATGCTAATTTTTCGCATACAATTTGTCATCGTCATCGTCTCGTAAAAAGAAGTTATTCAGGAATTCAGGTTATGTAGGACTTCAAAATTAATTTTTTTTTTTTTTACAAAATCAACAGACGGTTTACTGTATGTAAAATTATCTTTTAATTTTTAACCGACTTTTAGAAAAAGGACGTTATCAATTCGTCGGTATTTTTTTTTATATATGTTCAGCCATTATTCAAAGACCCCTGATACGATTTGGATAACTCTTTTGTTTTCCCATAGTGACCATGTCAAGATTTGATGATGGGATCCTGGAGAAATCGGGGGAACAGTTTAAATTTTATAGGCATACATACATTCTATACATTCAAGAATTTAAGTATTTTTTGTATAAATTAACGCCTATGAGAATGTAGAATGGTAGAACTCAACGCCGCATTTTGTCTTTTAGATTGGGCAAATGAAAAAAAATCATTAGTGTTTCTAATTTTATATAGTTAACTCTATTTTTAACACTCTTTTCTTAAATCGAGCTGTAAACGAGCTAATAAAATCTTATAATCTAAATTTGAACCACTTGTAATAATTATATCCTCAGAAAACTTGGCAGTTACGCAGTATGAATACGTACCTTAGATGACAGTACAATATAATGGTATCAACGAGCTGCTTACGGAGCCAGGACCTGAATATTGTAAATCTTCAGAGGTTACCAGCCATTTGAGTTTAGGATCATACAATATATAGCTCTAAGCACTTGTATCGCTTGGTGTAGAAAATTATCTATTTATTATTATCACGTTTGTTTCACTGAGCAGCAACGGCCTCTTTATTAAAAGTATAGTAAATATTATATAATTTTTATAAAACTTGGCACAATTTAGTAATATACGAATGTCGCAGGTTTCTTTAGTAGGTTCTTATTTTTAAAGGAAATACCAATTTATTTCAACGACGCGCTGTCTGATGTTACGACGAAGTATGTTTTCTAGAGATACTAAAAGAAACTATTGGGATTATGTTCCGGGAAAATATGATTTGAAATTTGTTCCATAAAAAGATATTTTACCTTGGTTATAATAAATATAGAATCGTAGTATATATGTTTTTTAAGTGAAAAAAAAAATATAGAATTAAATTTCATTATTTTTAACAAATATCAATTTTATATCTCTTAGTGAATCTATTATCTCTAGAAGGTAGAGCTTAGACACTCTGTTTGTTTTTAATTTTATAATGATAATGACATATATAAAGGCTAATTTTGCTCAGAAATTCGTATGGCTAGAGTGAATCAGATAATTTCTTTAATATTTATTGCATTTCAACTGGCTCTATATATATAAAATCGAAAGGTCCCTCACTCACTCACTCATCACCAAATCTCAGGAACTACAAGTGCTAGAAATTAAAAATTTTGCACCGAGGTTATTTATAGGACGTAGGTGCTCGCTAAGACGGGAATTTGCAATATTCGACTCCTAAGGGGTTTTTTTTATGGAAAAGGACATGGCAAACGAGCGTTCGGGTCACCTGATGGTAAGTGATTACCGCCGCCCACGGCCCCGTGCAACACCAGAGAAGCTACAGGTGCGTTGCCGGCCTTTAAGGTGGAGATAGACGCGCTTTTTGAAGGTACCCATGTCATATCGACCTGGAAACACTGCCGCGGGTAGGCCATTCCTCAGTTCCGTGGCGCGTGGAAGGAAGTTCCTACGAAACCGCACAGTAGTAGATTGCCACGTATCCAGGTGGTGTGGATGATATTTTAACTTGTGACGTACTGTGCGGTTAGAAAATTCGGCGGCAGGTAACAGGTCAAACAGTTCTTCAGAACACTCCCCATGATAAATGCAGTAGAGAACGCACAGCGAGGAGATGTCTCTACGCAAAGCCAAAGTGTCAAGCCTTTTACAAATCATTGGGTCCCCAATGATTCGAATGGATCTCCGTTGTATGCGAATAAATGGTTCAAGCTGATACTGGGGTGCACCGGCCCAGAGATGAGAACAGTACTCCATATGAAGCCGAACCTGGGCCCTATATAGGGCCAATTGGTGTTTTGGCGTGAAGTACCGTCTCGCTCTGTTGATGACCCCCAGTTTCTTCAAGGCCAGCCTTGGCCTTGCTTTCCAGATGATCGCAATACTGGTAGTCACTCGAAACATTAAGGCCCAATATACTGATACTGGGCGCGGCTGTAAGGGGAGTATTTTGAAAGACTGGTGATACGATAAATGGGATTTTTTTGTGGTTAACGCACAAACTCGTGTCTTCAGGGGGTTAAACTGAACTAAGTTCCTTTCAACCCATGAGGAAACATTGTCGAGGGACGCCTCAACAGAAGACACAAATTTATTTCGGCACTGTTCAGCGTTTTCCCGAGAAAGACTTGATCGGCCGGAGTAAACAGCGTCCACCGTGCTATCATCTGCATAGCAATGAATACTAGAATCTTCTAACATGTCATTGATATGCAGAAGAAACAGCGTAGGGGACAGCACGCAGCCTTGGGGAACACCAGCGTTCACGGGCATATGTTTGGAGCAAAAACTGTCGTAAGCGACCCTGATGCTGCGCCCAGTGAGAAAGCTGGCGAAAGAATTATTATGTTGCTTTATTATAAAATTTATTTGATTAGTGATAAGCGTTTTTTTTTCCATATCAGTAACGAATATTCGTTATTTATATAATTAGAATAGTAAAGATTATGTTTTCTTTATTACTTTACATCTCACTTCTTTTTGCCATTCAACACTCAAACCCTTAATAGCGAACTGAAAAAAAGAACCTAATATCAGCACAATCCGATGGCCCAACTTTACGCTGCATTTCAGCTCATTAGAGCGAAGAAATAAAGTTCCCTCCAGGGTGGGCTTAGGGAACCTAAATAAAGACACTCTGTCCACGCCAATTACCGTTCAACTTTCAAGACATTGCGGTTTCAGTGGGAAATGAAAGTAATTCTCATTTTAGAAGAAAGGATTTGAAAATTTATTAATTATGTCCATTTCTATCGCCACATTTACTACTTTTGACTTAGAATTCAACCTCACCTTTCCACGAATAAAGAACTTTCCTTACAAAATCTTATTTAAGAATATTTAATATATTCCAGTGACAGAATTTCTGCCGGAACCAAGAAATCTTTTATCCAAAATCTTTTCAATTTCTTTTGAAAGTCCAGCTCTATTTAAGTTTACCTGAGCTTTTAGTGGAATTACGCTTTGACGTTACATTTCATTATTGAAAGTAGTTATTTATTATTAGTTACAGATATTGATCATTTAATTTAACGTAAATTATTTAAAACAACGTTTGGCGCAGTTGAACTGTTATTTTTTGTAAATTATAGCTATAAATTCTGTTCTACTTAAGTTGAAGCAAAGGGGGATGTATAAGCTAGTAGTTTAAGGCTCAACGTGAGCAAAGTCAAACAGGTTAAATATTTATCTTATTAACACCTTATATATATCTTTGATAATCAATATAAGTAATTAAGCCTATTTTTTTTATAACGAGTAAAAAAATAAAATAATAATAATGATATGGAAAAGGGGTAAAAAGGGGATATTATCAGATTCCACATAAAAAAAAACCTAATGTAGAATTTTGAATTTAGAACCATAGTATACAAATAATGGCATTACACATTCTGTCCATCCTATAATAGAGGCCATTTCTAAAAGCTTTACGAATAAAAACTTAACCCACGATTTCCATTTTCACACTTGAAAAATTCTTATGAAAAATTCATATTACAACTTCTTTGATCATCAAACACTATTGAAAAGGAACTTGAACTGTGAAAGCGTAGAGGCGTTGGGCCCTCAAGAAAGTCACCTTTTTATTATCCTTTAGTGAATCTAGAATAGACTAGGTCATTAAAAAAAACCATTGAATTACTTCTAATATGACATTAGGCAGGCCGTCTGGCAGTAAAGGTGACGGTTGTGGGTTCAATTTCCAAAGGAATAAAAGAAAACTAAATTAATTATTTTCATTCTTATTAGTGAGCAGACAGCGGGATCTTGAATTCCGCAAGTCACAAGGAAAGAGGGGAAGTAACTTAACACTACCATCTTTTTAACTATATGGCCGAGTATCTCACAGTACTACGATGACAAAACTAGTAGGACTCGTCCACCTAGGGTTACGTACAAAAATTGGAAATCTAGAGCTGTTTTCAAATATTTGAATACCCCAAATGGGAATCCAACCAAAAACCGTGGGTTTTGCGCACACCTGTGCCAAACGATGTAGCCGCTAAATCATATTATGTTATTCTAAAAATATGTATTTGTAAAAAGAATATATTATTTTCAGAAAATTATAATTTACGTGTCATGGCTAACCTGACAAGATTGTCTCAAAAATAAAATGTAATTTGTAATTCTAATAACTTTCTCAAGGGTCAAGTATCGTGTTACAATCTTTTTTTAAAACAAAATATGATAATTTGGTCGCTATTCGTTCGTTTACATGAAGGTAAGCTAATGATGCCTCGGAGAAACTCGAAAATTATATTTATTTAATGAATAATTTGCAAAAAAAAAAAAACATAGGTAGGTAACTTAATATTATTATAATAATATTTTTGTATGCTTCATATTTAAGCGGGGTTGAGCAGCGCTCAAGATGAAGTTAATGGATACAATAGTTATTTCCCTAGTTTCAAACCATCAACCATCGCGTTTACACGTTCACCAAGAAACTATATACCTTTAACTGAATTTTATTTTTCTTATATATTAAGAAACTCCGTTCCCATTAAGACACTTCTGTTCCCCACTTTACGTCGAATTCTCAGGGTATTGCATGATAAGTGGCGGTACTCAACGCCGTTCTTTGCTTCGTTACCAACCTTATGCCACCGGACCACGATGGACTCAGATGGATATGCTTTTATAGCCACGTGTTCTTTTAGGTTTATTTGATAATCTTAATTCGAAAATTAACTGTAAATGAATTAAAAAAACCATGTTATTTAAATTTTACATAATAAGCTTTAGCTATTTCTATTCCTATTATGTAAAAATCATGCTATTTAACTATAATTGCATTTATATCTGAATAATGGACACCTTGGAAGGCGCTATTGACTTTTCATCTTTTGTGTAGGCTTGCCTTTGCAAAGATACAATGTGGAACTATAAGCTATATAAGCTTTGATTAAACGCTTAATACAATCCAGTAGCATAATAGATCAACGACATTATGTATAGTCTCTGAGGCCAGTCATGACGCATGGGTACAAGCCTGCGACTTTAAACGTGACAGGCAGTGGGTTTGATTCCCACTCGAAGAAATAGTTAAGATTTTCATTTCTTCGCTCTGGCCTCAAAGCAAAGCGGGACTTTCAGTTCCCAAACTCTACACGCAATCTCTGTCCAGTTTCCTTCAAATTCTGGACAAACCGAAGAATTTTTGAAATGTCTTATAGGAACGGAGTATTTTAGCACTTGGGTCCCAATAACATGGTAATGCTATATAAGCGGGATACAGCGTGATGCTATAAAAAAATGTTATACATGTATATACGTTACAATATAAAGTTATAAGTAAGTTAACAGCAAATATAATGAGTGTAGGTTCAAATTTTGCTACGGATATATATTAGTTCATTCAAAAAAATAATATTTGATATATGGATCCAATAATATCATTCAATATGCAATAACTCAAATTTTCATATAGTAGCATAAAAGTATTCTTTGTGGGAAAAGGTGTGAAAATGTGACGTATATACGTTATATACTGTATGAATGACAGACAACGTGCAGCCGATACTATACAGCTTAAGAAGATAAACGGCATATTGGTTCCCTGAGTGAGTGAAGTACGGGATCACTAAAAAATAATTTACTTTTTTTAAAACCGGATAAATAGAATTACAAAAATGAAACTAATGTGATGAACTTGTCTTTTTTTTAAAAAGTGTCAGGCAAAAAAGACTAAAAATTTGTTATTATTAAACTAATTGACTAGCTAAATGTAGACACACGCTGTATCCCACACACAGCAGAGTAGGCAGGGGAAACCTAGTGTTAACATACTTCCCCATGTTTCCCCACTTTCCGGCGAATTCTGCAGATACTGCGTGTTGAGTTAATATAAACGCTTTTTGATCTATTTTAAGGCACTTTCGAACACTCCATTTTCCACTACCCCATTTTACCAATTTGTTACACTTTCGAGGCATTGTGTGTTAAGTGGACTAGCACTACTGTCAAATGTTATGGCGCCACGACGATCACTATATTATTTTCACACGCAATGAAAGTAAGCAACAAAAGTATATTAATGGGAACTGAATGTCTTAATAGTAAGTTCCCAGGTTCCCTCTACCTGCAATATTACTTAATTCCATGTATTTGCTACCTTTGCTAATGCTGAATCGACGATGTATTTGCTTCAAGAATTTAATTTGTCGACAATGTATATTACGAGAATGTCTGTAATGAACTGTCAAAAGCTTATTTTGATCTCTGAAATACTATTTATACTCTAGGCACGCTTGAAGCGCCGCAAATGAAGAACTGAACTGAACTGTTTATACTGACTGCGTTATGTAACGCGATATATTGGTGAAGTACCTTTGGCTTACTTACAAATGAGAATTTGTTGAATTTTTATTCATAATATCTTCTTCGTAGTATTCTTCTTTACTAAAGGTTGTTCCGTTCCGACAAGCTGACAAGCTACTATAAGCGTCTATATAAGCATAATTATTAGGGACTGCATTATTGAGAGAATAAATTATTCGACGGCGAAGTCCATTGGCTAGGCGATCGGCCTCTAGATTTCTATTTTGCCAACAATAATCAATTTGCTTAGTTTGTCAAGTTGTCTTAGAACTATAGTATTCGTTAATTAAAGTTAGTGGATAGTCTGTTTTTAATTAAACGGAGGTTGATTTGTTGATCATTCAAAATCACAATTTTGGGCAATAAATGATTTACATCAATTACCAAAAAGAGTTTAAATAAAAATAAAAAAATACATAAGAAATAGTAAAAAAATCAATAATCTGAGTAAAAGCTCATGCCAAGTGTGATGTTATGGTTTAGTGATTTCAAGATATATTACTAGTGTGTGCATATAAATATTTGGTCTCAACCACTATAAATATTCATTTTTTACCATAGAACTAAAAGAGTAAAAATAATAGTGATAAGTCACTTTGCTCTCATTTTTTTCTTTTTTTTTGTCCAAGTCCTTATTTCCTGACTGTTGAGTAACACTTTAAAATACTTAAAACATCTGTAACTGTCATAAAACGTTATATATTCTTATCCAACTGTACAATGTCAAAGTCCATTACTATGTCTAACTAAAATATCTTGAAGCTTTCCTTTTAAGACGTAAAATCTTATATTTTACAGAACAGGCACTTAGAAAGTGTCGAAAGTTTAATCATAAAAGTCTCCGCACTCTGAGATAAGACGACTTGGGTTTGTGTTTCCCCAAGTTCTCGTTTTAATGGCTAGTAACGAGTTATTTCTAAGTTAATATTTTGAAAAAAGGAATAAATGCTTAGAATAGAAAAACGCGATGCAGCGGCACAGTATCTCCGGAGAAAGAAATATTTTCATTTCCTAGTACTAGTAACAAGATAAAGACTTAACCTACACTCATTATATTTTGTGCCGTGTGATCCCGGCCTAGAATAGGATCATCCTGGTACTGGTGGTGTCGTAAGAGGCGACTAAAGTACGTGTGGTAGAGTCACGTCGCCAGCAATGGCAACACGCATGGGCAGACTCGACCGGATCTTTACCACCCCCGGCATTTAAAACCGGCGTGAAGTAGTGGCTTTATGCCACTGCGTTTCGCATCAGGTAATGCCGGGCCCCGGCGCCCAACCCATCTTAAAGGCCGGCAACGCACCTGTAGCTCCTCTGGGGTTGCACGGGGCCGTGGGCGGCGGTAGTCACTTACCATCAGGTGACCCGCACGCTCGTTTGCCGTGTCTTTTCCATAAAAAAAAAAAAAAAAAAGAAAAATTTAAAATGTAGTGTCTTAACCCTACATTCCCGATAGCTGTATAAAACTAAAAAATAAACTATTTAAAATCCTTAAGGATGCTTGCATATAATAATTTGTTACTTATTAGATTATTTTTATTCTCTACTCCAGTAAACCAAATGGTAAAACGGTAACACTCTATTACTAAGACTCCGCTGCGTGTCTGTCCGTCTGTCACCAAGCTGTATCTTATCAACCGTGCTAGTAAGAAAGTTGAAATTTTTCTGATGATGTATTTCTTTTGCCCCCCAATACAATGAATACTAAAAACAGAATAAAACAAACATTTAATGGGGCATTTCCCAATTCACACGTTTATAAGTTAGTCCTAAATATTATAAAAGCTGAATACAAAATAAACATTTTACACATGTTAAAATATGTATAGAGACAGACAGATACCGATCTATAAACGATAATAATTAAATACATATAAATTACCACTTCGAATTCATCGGATATTGGATCTTTAATATTAAATAAGTTCATAACTTGCAAATTAATGCCGACCTTTGATTAAAATCAAATTTCATAGAGTTGGCCCACGCGCCAGGCGTTGGCTTGTGACACTTGCCATTTATGTTATTTAATAGTGATTACAGATTAAATTTGACGTTAGAACAATATATTTGCACCATGGTCATGCACGACAGCGTTTGATTATAGATCAGGTGGTGATGAGTTTGATTGTCACTCGAAGTACTGAATTATGTTCATTTTCTCGCTCGTGATAGATACGCAATGTAAAAAACACAGGGAACAGAGTGTCTTAATACTTATATAGTGTTTAGCTACACTGTTGATTGAGTAGAAAAGTGTGTGTGAGTGTGTGTGTGTGTGAGTGTGTGTGTGTGTGTGTGTGTGTGTGTGTGTGTTAAAGTATTTTTTTTCTTTTTCAATTTGCACAATTTCATATAGTTTTCATTTAATTTCTGGTACTGAAGTGATAGTTGCTTAAATTTTTTTATTACATTTAAAAAAAACATTTTAAATTGTATTTAATTCTTTCGTAAAATGAATTCCAGAAATAAAAAAATCACCTAAACACGTTTGTTTTTAAGCAAAAAATTAAAAATGAACGTGATTTTAGGACATTCGGTGTTAGGCATGAAAGATGGACGAATCGTTAAAATAAATGCTATTTGAGCCTACAGGATTCTTTCCTTATTTTTTTTTTCTTTTAGGGATCTTCAATTTTTTTTATATTAGGCCTGTACTCTTGTCTAGTGTAGGTTTTTCAAATAAAATACATTTACTATAAAAAAAATAATATATCGCCATCAACTGACAAGGCGATCTATTCTACGCTTTATACAGCCCAGCCTGTATATAATTTATATAGAAGATAAAGGTTATTGGGATCCCTAGTTAGAGTACCGGCCACCCTTATAATTCCCTCGCGCTAACTTCCCAACTCGAAAATAAACTCTTGGTTATATAGTTATGAACTCGATAATGTATTTATAACTAACTAGCTTCAAACTGCGGCTTCGCCGTTATGTCTCGTTCCTAATGTAAAGTACAGTTTGTTATATGATAAGAGTTTAATCTAATCCAAAAAAAAAAATATTCGCGGCGCAAGGGCACAAGTGTGTAACTGTCGATTGCCACTCTAGGAAATGAAATATTTAATATTTTCATTTCTCCGTACTGGTGTCGAGGAAAAACGCAGCGTTGAGTTCCGCCACTCAACATGCAATGTAGCCAGAATTCCGTAGAAAATGGCGAACATTAATGGGAACGGAGCTCCTAACACTAGGTTTCCCGGTTCTCTCTGCCTATATTGCTATATGCAAACACATAAAGGATGTCGTAAGCTGTCATGGCGCGGTAGTGTAGCATCTGATACTAAATGCGTCGGTTGAGGGTTCTATTCCTTCTCGAAGTAATGGATTATTTCGTTTTCTAGTTTGGTTGCAACCCCAAGTGTAGCTTTGAATTCTACTACACAATATCTCGAAAGTTAAGCGAAATGTGGGGTACGGAGTGTCTTATCCCAACGTGGAGCTACAAAAAATAAAAGAAATAAATAAATCTTGCTCAATCAAAAAAATGCTTGCGAAATCTTGGGACCTAAAAATGGCATTTTTTTATATAAACATAAGACAACTTAATATAATCCACAAAATAATGACTAAGATTTAGTACTTAGACGGTTTTATCTAGACAAAGCGTTAAAGATGCAATTTATCCCCAGTTCAAACCGCAACGTCTCAAATGATATATGGCGGGCGTGGCTGTGTGAATATTGTAACACAAATCTTATAACTGTAGTATAGAATATAAAATATATATAACAGTTTATTTAGTAAAGTCTTAGCGTTCAGTGGACAAGGCACAGCGTTGAGATCCGACACTTACTATGGAATGTCTCAAATATAGGGCAGAATGTGGCATACAGAGTTTTTTTTATTTAGTAAAGTTAAGAAATTTGTTTACTCCCCTACAACGTAATTTAGTTGTAACTAAAACATATTTTATTAAATAAAAAAAAATCAGCTTCAAGTTATATCCCGCATACAGAGGGAAACTAGTGTTAAGACACTCCATTTCCCATTTTCCGCTGATTTTTTCGAAGCGTTGCGTATTGACTGACGGAACTCGACGCTGGGCTTATGCCTATATGCCAGAGTGAAAAATTTAATATATTAAGATATAATAATTCATTTCCTCGAGAGGGGATCGAAACCACATCCTTGGCTTTGCAGTCTCACCCTTGCCACTGCACCACGACGGCCTTACTTAAATTTATACTACTATAATAAGATTACTTTTCGATAGACAAACCCAAAAATGTTATTTACATTGAAATGAAACGTATATTTTCTGACACATTAAACGTGTTTAAGGGAAGGTACAAGGTCATTTCTAATAGTATTTTTATGTTCGTATAATAATAGTCCATAGAGGCCAGTCGTGGCGCAGAGGCACAGAGTGTGACTGCAAAATCAACTGGTTATGGATTCGATTCCCACTCGAGGAAATGAAATATATATTATCATTTCTTCGCTCTGGTGTCGATGCAAAGCGCGGCGTTGAGTTCCGCAATTAAACAAGAAATGCCTAAGGTAACGTCTTGAAATTTAGACGACGACGTGAGGAACAGATCATCTTGACACTAAGTTTCCCTCTACCTACTCTGAAATATACACTACGACTTAGCGTGAACGTTAAGCAAAACATTAAAGTCGTTCCCACAATTTTTTATATACATTTTTTTTAGCTTCACGCTGCTTCCTTGTCATAACAGGGTAGTCAGATAGAATCTGGGAACCTAGTGTTAAGACAGTCCGTTCTCATTAAGACTGCCAGTCCCACTTACTGCCACATACTGCTTACTGCCAAATACTGGAAGTATTACATGTTGAGCGGTAGGGCTCAACGCTGCTTGTTACCAGAGTGGAGAATATCAAAATAATAAATATTTCATTTCCTCGAGTGTTAATCCCGAAAAAAAAAGTCCCCCTCAGTTTCTTGCGCCGGTTCTTCTCAGTTCGGAGGCATTGACTTTACTGAACTGGTGATAAATTATTTGACGTTCAAAAAATTAAGCATTTCTAATTTTGAATAAAATTATTTGACTTTGACTTTGAATCGAACCCACAATCCTTGCATTTACAGTAGCCACAACGATCTCCTCATACACCTATGTACATATAAACAGGATTTATCAAGACGTAGCGTTGGTAGCAACGTAATTTGTCTGCGGAGGGACGGAGCCCGGTCTGGTACTAATGAGTTAGGCTTAACCACAGCACGTAAATGCCTTACGCATTTGAAGAAACAATTTCGTGAAATGTGAAAATTGAGTGTTATTTAGAGGTAGAGGTTTCGGTGTTTGTGATTATAAGATAATGGAGTTGAGAAAATTAACTGAATACTATAGCCGTATACAGTATGACTATAGGCAAGACATTTAGGTTTGGTATTTTTTTTTGTTTTGTATTATTATATTTTTTTTTATTTGCTAGAGAAATTCTGGAGGCATTGCGTATTAAGTTCTAATACATGCGCCGCGTGGGGCGGAATTCGAGGTCACGCTGTGCGGGTTACCGGAGCGAGGAAATGAAAATATTAAATACTTATTTTTCTTGAGTGGAATTTGAACCCACCACTTGTCGCGTTTACAGTTGTAAGTTTGTGCCTCTGCGCCACAACTCACTTCAACTCATTACCCGACTTCTGTAAGAAAAGGAAGTTATCAATTTTACTAAAATAAATAAATAAATAAATAAATAAATAAATAAATAAATACATTTTTTTTTATATTTGTTACCTTAGAAATTTTGACTGGGTAAACCGATTTTGATGTTTTTTTTATTTGAAAGCCACTGTTCCACGTGTGGTTCCATTTTCTTGAATTTGTTAAACAAAAATTATTAAAAAAATATTTTATAATTTTGAAGTCGGTGTCATGCTAATGAATGCTACAACAACCTTATATACTAACAAAATCAAAGTACGTTACACTATGTAAAATTATTTTTTACTTATTAGCTCGTTGTTTGAGGTCAGTTTTTATCGTTAAAAATTAATTAATTTTTTAAAAAATTAAATAAGTATTATTAAAATTCTATACTAATACACACATACTTAGATTTCGTTTACAACATTTTACACTCCATATTTGCATTTACACTTGTTTTACCTTATAAATTATATTTAAATTAAGCTAAACGTTTTATCACAGGGTACGCATATACATTTAACAGGATAGATATAGAAAACGTAGTATTAAGATATTTCTTTCTCCACTTGTAGACTGTGTATTGCATGTCTGAACTCAACGCCACACATGTCAAAATTAAAATTGACTTGTGACACCTTGGCAAAAAAAATATATTTAAATTTCCTCGCTGCGGTAAGACTAAATACGGCGTTAGGTTCCGCCACTTCCCGAGCAATATCTATACACTAAATTCTCCTTAGTAAGACAAACTGACAAAGTTTTCCATTCCATTGATAAATATTTCCCATTAATAGATTGTTTTAAAACATATAGATTATACTAGCGACATAAAAGAGGCTTCGCCCGCTTAAACTTAATATTATAAATTAACCAAAAAATATATTTTTATACAAGACATTAACATAAGCCTAAATTATAGAATATATTTTATTCTGATGTGAAATGTATATAATTAAGTTGAATTTTAATCGGTTTAGTAGTTTTTGCGTTGAAAGTGGTACGAATATCTGTCCTCACAAACGTTTATATTTATAATATTAGTAGTTAAAAAAAAGAGGCCAGCCGTGTGGCAGCGGCACGAAGTGTGACTGTAAAACCGACTGGTTGTGGGTTCAATCCCTATTCGAGGAGATAAAATATTTACTTAAATTTATATTTCCATTTCTTCGATCTGGTGTCGAGGCAATGCGTGGCATTGAGTTCTGCCACTTAGCACGCAATGCCTCCAGAATGCCTCCAGATATATAAAAAAAAAGAAAAAAAGGTTACCATACATATAGATACAGCACACTACCAAGTTAACTCTTCTTTGACATAGAGTTAAAAACTCTATCCTACAAAATTTAAACCAAAAGGATCGTTTAAGCACACATTACATAAAACATTTTATAAACGAAAACATAAAGGGCCAAAAATTTTATACAAATATTGTTTTATAATTTCACAGTATATTTCAAACAGGGCGGTAACCGGAAGGGAAAATTGTGCCCTAAAAACGTATGATACGAAACTGTGAAGCCAAAATTTTTTTTGATGAACGTTTTTTTAACAGAAAATAAAACGTTAGGAGATTATTAGTAGAGAAAATACTAGTAATCATAGATTTCGGTGCAGAAACACAGCATCTGATTGTAAAGGTTGTGTATTCGATTCCCAATCGGTGAATTCAGTTATTTTTATTTCTTTGTAGTGATACCTAGACGAAAATATCGCGGCGTTGAGTTCGGCCCTTTAACATACTATCTCCGATTAACGGAGTGTCCTTACACTAGATACATGTACAGCGTGAATATTTATACTAATCTATTCCGTTATGTTAATTTACGCCAGAAATCGAGCTATTGCGTTTTGAGTAGCATAACGTATCACCATAATTTATTTTTAACTGAGCTGGGAAATTAAAAAAAAACAATTTTCCCCCGTTGGGCATCGAACCCACAACAATCACAATGGCCTCTCTCCCACAAGTAAAAATATTCTTGTTAAAGATTTTCATTTGTAAAATTAATCAAAAGTATTTTTGTATTTATACATACATGCCTCCTAAACTAAGTAGGCTTAATAAAATTGGCAGATACATTAAAATTGATTATGATTACGATTTATGAATATATTATCTTTAATATTTAATTAAAACTAAAGTTTTCTTCAATTTTTTTTCGGATAACCCTATATAACTCTATCGTATTGTAATTGTGACACGTCTAACAGAATGCGGTTAAGGGTTCTATTCCCGTTACAGAAATATTTATACGGAATATCTACTGTTTATCTATCTGATGATTTGATTAGATAACAGCGTTAAAATTCGCAAAGATAAATTCGGTTCACATTCTCTTAGATTTTCTATTCATAAAATGTGACATGCAACCATATAACATATAATAATAACACAAAAGTGGCCAGTGGCGCAGGGGCACAAGTATGCTACTGTAAACGCGACAGGTTGTTGGTTCGATTCCTACTCGAGAACATTAAATAATTTATTTCCTCGATATGGTAATGAGGCAAAGGTGTTTAATCGGAACATAGTATCTTGAGACTAGGTTCACAGGTTCTCTCTTCCTACTTTGCTACGTGCGGCATCCAACATAAGGCTACTAAAACCGAGCGCAAATTAGGCTCACCGATCGAGGCTTTCCTACCAATTCAGGATTGTAGGTCAACAGAAAGTACATAAATGTTTCCAAATTAAAGTTTGCGGGCATATGCACTCACTTTTTATGAATTGAACTACAAATATAAGTTTGTAATTTTTTTTTCTATAAAATGCGTTTTTTCGTTTATTACAATACTCAGTTTTTGCCAAATTTCACAACTGTAGGTGTTGGTTCACGAAAAGTAGGCGAATTTCAAACGAAATGCAGCAAAATCGATGCCTAAATGCTCAAAATCGATGATCTTTTGATTGCGATGACTTAGAAGCTTGGTTTTTTTCTGTGCTTCAAGCGACTGAATATTAATTAAAACTAGATACCTTCATGCGATCGGAAAATTATCTTGATAGATATAGATAGATAGGACAGACGGACGGCAAAGTGATCCTTTAGGACCACTTTGCTATCCGTCTGTCCTATCCGGGTTTCTGTTTTTAACTTTTGAGGCACAGAACCCTAAAATAAAATAACATATACAATGTTAAAATGATGCAATTCCCGAGCAAAATTCGATTAAATTCGGACGAAACCAGGCAATGACATTAGTTTAGTAAACTAGTATATCTCGTTAGCTAAAAGTTACACTATTTGTACGTATTTCCCTGAAGTGTACCTAGAAGTGCATTACAAAGCGATTCATATTCATTATATCTATGAGCACACATAAAACGACGAATCGTATGCTGGTATGCGAAATTGGAATGAATATTATTATTATATATGATAGTCGTGGGTTCATTTTCCACTCGGAAAAGTAAAGGCTTATAAATACGTATGTATGAATAATTTTTATTTATAATGGTGATTTTTTCTTTACTTTGAAGTAATTAAAATATTATTTACTACCATTTTAGTTTTCGTTTAGGTCTGTGCGTATAAAGCTTGAAATAAAAAGACTATTTTAAGAATACGTGTTATGACCATCGGTTTGTTCTTTCGAATGATGAATGTAGGCTTCAATATACTGAAAAAGATATTTTTTGCATGTGCATTTTGTTGCTGTACACGTAAAAGGTTGTGGGTTTGATTCTCACTCGAGGAAATTAACTATTGAAAAAATTTAATCAAATCAGCTTCACGCTGTATCCCGCACGCAGTAGGACACCGCCGAGTTCTGGAGGCATTGCGTGTGGAGAGGCGGAACTCAACGCCCCTCTCAACGAGCTTTGAATCGACACCAAAGCGGAGAAATTAAAATATTATGCAAAGCGCGACGTTGAGAATTCAACTTACTCAATTCACTTAATTCAGCGGAACGTGGGGAGCTGAGTATCTTGACACAAGGGTCCCTCTGCCTCCCCTGCTACTTGCGGATATAGTATCAGGATATAGTATCAGCTATCAAAATATGGTTTTTCGGTTTTGTTAATTTTTGCAAAAAGCGTAATGATTCTCTTTTATGTAGTCACTAAAAAATTCAAGTTCCTGGATATTAGTTTTAACAAGTCCATCGCGGTTCTAAGTAATAGCTAAAATGTTATTCAGCTCATTAATCAATCTTTAAATAATATGCAAGTTATTATAGTACAAGTACAAAAGCATAACTTAACCAAGTTGAGGTATTATACCAACACTAATCAGCTTACCTGAATAACTTGTTACAACTAGCCTTCTATAAGTCCCTGTAATATTTATTAAAAGATTGTTCCCTAACCCCTAATCACCAAGGAGATAGATCTGATCTTCATCATCAGCTATATATGATTATAATAAGTGATTACATAAAACACAATACGTCACTAAGAAAGGGATTCCCCCAATTTTCACGCCCCTTAAAAATATTTTTTAAAAGTTACGAAAAAATCTACGGACAAACAAAAAAATAGTTGCCGAATATAGAATCTCTTGCTTTTTGAATAAAGAAGTCGGCTATAAATATTAAAAAGAGGCCTGTCGTGACGTGCCCCTGCGTCTGGAAAAAGAGTGACTGGAAACATTACTGAGTGTGGGCTCGATCCCTACTCGAGGAAATTAAATATTTATTTAATTTTATATTTCCATTTTTTCGTTCTGCTATCAAGGCAAAGCAGGTCGTTGAGTTCTGCCACTTAACGCGCAATCCCTCCAGAATTCGGCAGAAAGTGAGAAACGGAGTGCTCTAACACTAGGTTCCCTCTGCCTAACCTGCAATGTGCCTACAACGTGAAGCTGATTAAAAACATTTTTTTTTACTTACATATTACTAATATTATCCATATGTCACCAAATTTTCTTGATTTTTACTTACAAGAATAACTTTTCAAAGCAATCAAATGAATATTATTAAACGATCTTAATAATATATTAAAATATTGTTCTTAAAAAGTTAAATTATGATAAAACAGTTTTTATGCAAACCATGATTTGGTTGCTTCATTCAAGCATTTTTATATTTTCAATAATATAAAACACCATCACCGCTCTATACATATTATATTGGTAAATACTAAAAAAGTAACATTTTTTTATAGATTCATTTATTTAATCACAATTGCGTTACAAATAACTAAAATAACGTGCTTAAAATAACTGACAACCACAAGTTTTACCTATAAAATTACTTAGAGCCGAAAGGTAAAAATTATACTTACCTATAAACATGCATAATAAAATCACAATCATGATTAAAATCACTAGATATCCATTATTCACATTATCACAACACTGTCACATATATTTCGTTAGTATTATTTTACTGGAAAGACGTACACTCTCTACGAGAGCTCAAAACGTACTGGCTCTGATAACAAGTAGTTAGGGTGAGTTTACATCAAAATTTTCACTCAAAAACAAAAAAAAACCATATTATTAATCTATTTTGGAGTAATTTTGTGGTGTTAATGTTAATTTAAACAAAAATAAATCTCTTTATATAAAACTCTTCGGAGTTGAGTTTCACCACTCAACAGGCAATGCGATGCAATTTAAGAACACAGCGGCAAGTCGGTAATGCAAGTGTCTTAATAAGAACGGACTGTGTTAACAGTAGGTTCCCACACTCCCTCTGCCTACACTGCTGTGTGCGGGATAAAGCGTAAAACAAAAAAATCTATGAAACTCTTTCGTTACTAAGTGACTGAGGCACTATGCGGACTACGATATAGAATATAGGTACCTCGGGGAGTGTAAGTTAAAGAAGATATCAAAATGTTAGTATCTTACGTTTTTACTTCACACAATTAAAATTGTGGGAGACAACTAGTTACGTATATTTTGTAGAATGGTACACATAATGGAAGGGTAAATTATTGAAAAGGTTTCAAAGGTTTCTTAAGGTGGGTTTTAATATTATAGCTTTTAATATTATTATTAAATTACGTATTAAATAATGAAATATAAATGATCCTTAAAGTATATTATTAAGTATATTGTATTGTTGTAGTAATAATTTCTATATTATTAATTGAGTTACAATACTGTTGTACTGAGTTACACATAATGTCTCTAAAATTCGGTGGAAGTGGGGAACGGAGTGCCTTAACACTCCGGCAGGTGCTGTCTGCTTAGTCAGCACTCGCATTCGTATATATGTTTATATTTCAGTAAAAACCATAATTGATACATCTAGAACTACCCTTAAGCTGTATAGTTATATGAAAATGAAGTTAGCTTAACAAGACCTTGACCACGATAAGGAAAGTCTAGCTTTTATTCGTCATTGCTTACTTTAGACTTGTTAAATATATATTTAATATAATTATATTTTTATAGGCCATTGTGGCGCAATGGAGTAGTATTAAATAGTAAATGCAATGGCTAGATTAGATCCTCGTTTATAAAAATGATTTCATATTCAAAATTTCTTGTTTTCATTTCTCTGCTGTAGTTAACAAAGCAACAATTGAGCGAAATTTAATGTACTTATAAAGATTATACATAATAAGATAGCGTTGAGTTCCGCAATTTAAAACACAATATCATATGAAGGGCACCAAAAGGGCAAATACAGTGTCCCAATAGTAGCTTCCCCCTTCTTACTTTGTTATTTGTGGGAAAGAGCGTCAAATTTGAACGTACTTTCATATTGCTCAGCAAAAATTGAAAAGAAAAGAAAAGAATGATTTTATAACTTTGAAGTACGTGAAAAGTAAAACAAACAAACTGAGTAATTTGATAAGAAGCAAATATCATAACATTACTACATAATGCTTACAATAAGGCAATCTAAAAATACCTGGACTTTTTTAAGAATGAAATATCTGGATAGAATGAAATATCTAGTTATAAGCCTAGTTTAAGTGGCAGATAAATATACTGTTGATTAGCTGATAATAATGAAAAAGTTGAAAAAAATGCGGACCACGTGTCTGTAGTGTTTAGTTAAAATTATATATAAAAAAAAACATTATTACATAAGGTTGTTGTAGCATAAGCTTGACACCGACTTCAAAATTATAAAATCTTTCTTTTATTATGTTTTACTTTAAGATGAATAAATTATTTTTTTTACTTTTTAGTTTATTGTTTGAAGTCGGTTATTTTTTGTTAAAATTAAATTTATTTAATTGGTATTTCTCGTGTATTTGTACAGCACCATAGATATATTTTTAAGGTTTCTCATAAGCTAAGACGAGTAAGGACTCATCAACCAAGGTTGATATTGTGTTAGCTTTTTGTAATATGTTTTTAGCCGTATTATTGGTATTAGTTTCAAATTTTACTTATAATTAATAACAAAAAAGTAAAGTATTTATAACTAGTTGTGTATATTATTATTGGCCCTTAACTGGTCTTTAACGATGTTTGTGCTATCTAAGAAATTAAACACACGCTTCTCAGTCGTTCCTCAGCGTATCGAGCTATTCTATTTTTTCTTTTGTGTAAGCCCTCATCGCTCGGCGGATAAAGGTGCCGATAGCATCAACAGAGACAATAACACCTGCATAGAAGACACTGATGTTAGTGTCACTGGTTAGTGATCCTCACATCTCTAGTTCGTACAATGATAACTTCTACGTATATTCTTCTGCGTAAGTGCTGCTTTGCCCTCTCTGCTCTGCTCTGCAAGGCGATATTTTGTTTATATATATATATATATATATATATATATATATATATATATATATATATATATATATATATATATATATATATATAAACAAAATATCGCCTTACAGAAGGGCAAAATTCATTATTCATAGCTCGGAATTAGTAAATAATTCTGTTGTATAATTTAGGAAAACAGATCTGACAATTAAACTCAATTATACTCGTCCCGGCCTGAATAAGCAGATTGAGGCTGAGATTTATACGTAAAATCAAAATTTTGTATAGAATAAAATATAGCATAATGATATAATTATATTTTCTTTCTTTACATCTATCTCGCGTATAATTATGTAGCTGGGTAGGCAGAGGGAACCTATTGTTAGGATGATAGGATGCTCTGTTCCCTATTTTACGAAAAGTTTTTGTGATTTGTTTTGTATTTTGAATTTTGAAAATCAGAGCAGAATTTTGTTTTCTTGCCATCGCGAGGAACTGCACCTATATTCTTTTCAGCTTGATGCTGTATCCCGCATGCAGCTGGGTAGGTAGTGGAAACCTAATATTAAGACTTCGCTCACCATATTCCGCCCAATCCTGGAGGTATTACGTTTTGAGTGGCAAAACTCAATGAAAGAAATTTAATACTTCAATTCCTTGAGTAGTAATCGAACCCATAACCTGTCTCAAAATGTTTATCTCAACTTTTGCCCCTCTGCTACGACTGGCCTCAATTAATTTATTATCAGTTCAAGTATTCCACAAGATTGTAGTGATATTTTTATCTATTTTTATTAAAGAAAGTATGAGGTTGGTTTTGACATTATAATAGAAAGGTTGTAATAAATTAATCAATTTAATAATATTTATTTCAAGTTATTGAATGGGGTAAATGAAGAAAAGACAGAAATATTATTATATTAAAATGTTGCTATAAAAATTCAAATTTCTTTTTAGTCCAAAAGATAAAAAAATATACAATATCCTTTTGTAACGATCACATAAATGGACAGGCATCAAACGATTCTCGATGTTTTTCTTTACAGTCTAACAAAAAAATCTAAAAACATTTACATCTAAAAACATTTAAATACATATGTATATTGAGTGAAATAATAAATATAAGTATAATAGGATCAGGATAATGATACGGATATAAGAATAATACGGTTACGGATTTGACATTATTTCGGATTACTCCTCAGTTTTGGATAGCTAAGACTATTAGAGATGTGAAAACCTTATTTTTACTAAATAAATCATTTTAGTTTTCAAGAGACGCGGCTTGACCACCGAGGGTTTTGTATAAAAATTGGGGGTCACGAGCTTTTTTTGAAATTCAGGCTTAGCCTAGAGCCCTTTCATCTGATACCTCACTTGAACCAGCGGATTTAATACCAAATGTTGCCCCCTTTTAGGGCTATTATTTCTTAGATTAAAGCCACAAATTATTTGTATGATTTTCAGATTTTTTTTAACTAGTACTATCATTTGTAGGTACAGATGCTAGCCGTCAAATTTCATAATACCTAGGTCAAACGGAAGCACGCTATTAAACTTGATTCCCTTTATAATATCTAAATATGCGCTTTTTGCGATATACACGACCATATATTTTTTTAACTAAGTAACGATTCTTTCAGGAAATCAAAGGACTGTAGATCTGAGTATATGGCTTCAAGCGTTCCTGAAATAAAGGCTCTTGACAGACAGACAGACGGACATCAAAATGATCTTATAAGGGTTCCTTTTTTCCTTAAAAGGTATGGAACCCTAAAAAGTAATACATTGAATATTTTTTCCATCCTCTTTTTTGCCAGATATCGGGGAAAATGAAAATTGACTGTTCAATAGATCAACAATCTTGATTTAAATCACATATATCCGCTTTCGCTATTGTGGCGCAGGAGTATAAGCGTGTGACTGTATTGGATTGAATTCCCACTCGTAAGAATGAATTATTATGTATTAACTTTTTTTGGCTTGAAATCCCACACAGGGAAATGAATATAATTTATTTTCTCTCTCTGCCAAGAAGAAATAAAAAAAGCATTGACTCAACACATCTACTCTGTGTAAATGGTGTGGTAATTATCGAATGGTGTGTTTAACGTACGGGAAAAAAACGAAATCGCTTTATTCTATTATGTATTGTATATTTATTACTTAATTTGTGAATCGGAGCTTAGATACACGAGCTTTACTAAGATGAAAATATTATTTAATGAATTCTCATCTCTTCTCATAAGTTTTGTTTCTTTTTTTTATCAGCTTCACGCTGTATCCCGCACACAGTAGGGTAGGCAGAGGGAACCTAGTATTAAGGTACTCCGTTCCCCACTTTCTGCCGAATTCTGGAGTCATTGCGTGTTGAGTGTCAAAATTAAACGTCGCGCTTTGTCTTGACACTAGAACAAAGAAATGGAAATATAAATTTTAGTAAATATTTAATCTCCTCGTGTGGGGACCGAACCCACAGCCAGTTGGTTTTACACTTTGTGCTGCTGCGCCACGACTGGCCTCATAAGTTTTGTTACTGCCCAATAAAATAAAATGGATGTAGGCATAGATCGTTTAAAAGAATGAACTAAAATTAAACAAAGTACAATAATAAATGATGAGGAAAATGTGAAAAAAAAACCATCTAAACATATAAAATCCCTAAGGAAAGATTTATAAAATTCAGCCCCATAAGACAAGGAAACGAGGCTTTGAAAATCTGTATGAGAAACACGTACTACCGTATAAAGACACCATAAACTGCTATTATCTATAAATGATGTGTAAGAAATTGTAACTTTATTCCAATTTGAATATAATAATTAAATAAATAGATTGATATTTGGCAGACAAGTATCAAATATCCAGATAGTTGTTTTTTCTTTTTCTAATTTCATTAACGAAATTGAGTGGGAGAAGTTAACGCCACAATTTAGTTTAATAAAATTTAATAATTTAAATAAGTAGTGACTTAATTTCATTAACTAATTTATTTAATAAAGATCAGTCGTGGGGCAGGGGAACAAAGTATGTCTTTAAACGCAACTGGTTGTGAGTTCAATTCCCACTCGTGGATATGAAATATTTGTTTCAATTTGTATTTTGATTTCTTTGTCTCTAGTGTCCAGGTAAAGCCCTACATTGAGTTCCGTCACTCAACACGCAATATTTCTAGAATTCATCGGAAAGTGGGAAACGGAGTATCTTAACACTAGGTTCCCACAGCCTACTTTTTTTATTTACCTTTTTACCCTCTAAAAACAAAATCAAAGCACGGCATGGAATTCTACTATTCAACACGCTAAGTCTCGAATGTTAAGCGGAAATTTTTGAATGAAGAGTCTTAACGCTATATTCCCTTTCCCTTTTTTTATATAATATAGTGTAAAGCTAAAATAAAATAATTTTTAACTTGAAATATATACTAAAATTTATTTCGATATTGCCTGTGGCTGACTGTCAAATACAGAATAACAGTTTAATAGGTTATAATTTATACTTTTATAATTTTGAAAATGAATATATATGTTAAATTTAATAAGCAGAAAATGAAATAGATGAATGAGTGCATATTTTTTTATTGTATTTTTATTGATGCCGACGACGTAGCGAAGTGGGTTCGATCCCCACTCGGGGGAATTAAATATATTTCAATTATTTTCATTTTCTTACTCTGGTATATAAATATAAAATTTTGCCACTAAACGCGAAGTGACTTGAACTCGAGCCGAAAGTGAGAAATAGAATGCCTAAGTGTCTGAAGTCGTAACATTAGAATGGAAGAGATATGATTCTAATATTAACAATAACAGGCAAATCTGTTTCATATCATTTAAAATTTATTGAGTAATAAAAATAATATTTAGGCCTTAGATATTTTTATACATTGGATGAGTATCGAAAAATAGTAGCATATCCAGTTTGTAAAATATATTGCCAGGAGTGACTAATAGTCATTATATTCTATATAAATATATGCAATTCAACCTTCAGACCAAACCAGTGAACCTAAAATATTGAAATTTTGCTGATAGTTTAAATGAATGCTTACAAATAAATTTTGGTAAATCAGGATTGTTTATAAAGAAACAAAATAAACCTTAAGAAATAATATGAAGTATTAGATTTATGAAATGAAACCTGTAATATGAAATTTTAAAAACTATTGAAATATCGGATTTGCTTTCTTTCAGTGAATTGTCGACTTTAAAGATTAATTTAGTTTTTAAAACGTAAGAATGTTGGAACTGAATGACATTTGTCAATAAACTGTAGTTTAGGTGACGACACAATAATTGGATATCACCGAGCTGGTCTGATGATGGAGCCAGGTCTTTAATAGTGTAACTTTGTACTGGTTATTGTTAACCATTTCAGTTTAAGCTCAAATAATTTACAGCTCCGAGCACATTCTGCAACACATGTAGCACATGTTGTAGACAAACATGTTTTAGAAAAGAGAGAAGAAAATTTTAGAAAATCAAAATTAACACGGACAAATCCGCGAACCTACACTAAATTTGAAAATTAATACATAATATCAGCGCTAAACTAGCAAGTACCTTGTTAAATATTTCATGAAAAAACATTTCAAATATAAAATGTAGAGTACATTCGATTTTAAAAAGGCCAAAGTAAAATCAGCAGTAGAATTATTTGGAATACTGAAAACGAACGTGCCATTAAACGTAAATATGTATATGCTTGCTAACATATCGAATGGTGTATGAGTGCCGATACTATTTGTTTTATAGTCGTTTTCGTTCGCTACCGATAGCAATATGTAAAATACTGGTGTAATAGTGAAAGTTGAGTTTTTCAATAGATTTTTTTAAACTGATAAAAATTATTTATTGACGCCAGGCGAGCAAGGGCATAAGTGTGCAAATGAAAACGCTACTGACTGTGGGTTCAATTCCCACTCAAGCAAATGAAATATTTAATATTTTCATAAATAGAATATGAAATATTAAATATTTTCATTTACTTGCTCTGTGTTAAGACTCGGCGTTGAGTTTCGCCACTTATCACGCAATGCCTTCCGAAATCTGCGGAAATTGAGAACATGAAGGGTCTTGTGACCCTTCATGTTCTCAATTTCCGCAGATTTCGCAGATGGGAACGGAGTGTTTTATGACTAGATTTAGAATTTCCCTCTGCCTACCTTGCTATGTTTATATGATATAGTATTAAGTTAAAAATAATTTTACAAAAAAAGTGCCCAGTTCTGTTTTTTTCTAATATATTTTTACTCATACATATATTTACCCACATGTGGGTTGCGTACTTTCAACTATTTTGATTTTACAATTTAGTCATAATATAAATATTCAGTAAAAAGGAAACTAAACAAAACAATACGATAGCCACTGTAGTAACAAATCTAAAATTCAATAGGTATTACTACACACCTATACTAGTTACGCAATACAGAGCTAGTTAACCGAACGTAATTAACTTTATGGTTCAACTTTAAACTCAAGTTGAACTTTGAACTTTGAACAACAATCGACATTACAAGAGGCGAATGTTATTTTACTATGCGAATACATTGAGTTAATTGTACTAATCTTTGGACTAGCTTTGGGTATTGTATAGTAGTTATTATTATTTCATTGTACTACTCTTGCGGAGTCTCGTGGCGCAGTGACTCGATGCACGATTGGTTATGGTTTCGATTCCCACCCGAGGAAATGAAATATTTAATATTTTCATTTTTTAGTTATAGTCATGAGGCAAAACGCGGCGTTGGGTTCCGTCTCACAGTACGCAATACCTCCAGAATTAGGCGGAAAGTGGGGTTTGGAATTATTTTATTGGAAACACTATGTTCAATCTTAACACTATATATAAATTATTAATTATTTAACTTTTTTAATAGCAATATTGTTTAATATTGCTACGACATCAATAAAATTTACACCATATAGATGGAATTTAGTGTTAAGACACTCAGTTGTATATTAAGTTGTAACAAGAGAGATCGAACTTACAATCGTCACGATAGCCATACAGTGGAACTCTATCAATGAAAACAAAAAAAAAATCAATTTCTTAATACTTTCCCCATATAATATTAAAATAAACGTTCTCTATTCAATCATAGCTATGTTTCATCGTTCAGTTCAGCTTTACTTAATATTCAATTCTATTAAAAAACTAGATAAGCAAACTTCAAGAATCAAGATAAAGTTTAAAAAATTGTTATCAAAAGTCTATAAGAAGCTACTTCAACATGGAAAGTCTTAACAACTTTGCAAAGTGTTGCCAAGTTAATTCATGTTTAAACTCCTTTTTAAGATGGAAATTTATAAACGCTGGTAACACTTAATTTTAGAGATTGAATATTATAATATTTATATATGTGCAGAAACCGTCGTGACTTAGCTTATTCTAGACAGCGTATGACTGTTCGCGCTATGGTTATGGCTTCGATTCCCGCTCATGCTGGGGGAAGGAATTATTCTCATTTCGCACCAGGATAGCGTTTAGCCGTTGATACGCTAGTTCAATCTTCAAGACTATTTTTTTATTAATTTCTCTGGTGTTGTAAGTTGCCGTTATCTAGTTCAGGCATTTAAACAATATTTAGTCATGCCTGAAAAGGAATAAGCGAAGTGTCTTAACTTTACAGTCTTTCTGTATCCCACATACAGCGGCGTACGTAGAAAGAACTCAGTGTTAGAACATTTGATTTCATATACACTATCTAAATTTCAAGAGGCGGAAAGCATGTGGAGAAGCGAAACTAATTCATTGGAAAGAGGATCAAGACCACAATCATTTTTTTTTAAATTGAGTTTGAACCCATAACTACCGTATGAACAGTCAGTCACTGCACCACTGAGCAACAATGGCAATAATTTACAATTTCATTACATGTAAGTATTTAGAAGTAAATAAATCTAAAACAACATGAAAGTTTACAATATATCTTCATTCTCGAAGTTAATTCAAAAACTTTAATCGATTTGTAACTTGCGAACTTCGAATGCCTTTATCAAGTTAAATTACAATAATTTCCGTAACAATACAATTTCAAAGTCATCTAATGTATACAAACTTATTCTAGACCTATATGAAATAACCTATGCGAATAAGTTTAATTAAATCTTATTATGTAAGTCGTCATTTGATATCTTGGCAGAATGGTTGTGGGTTCGATTCCTAATCAGAGGAGCGACTAATCTAACCTGTATGCAGTAAAAATATTAAAATCCGTTGTTATGAAGTCAGTCAGGCTAACATAAGTTAAAGGCTAAAAACCAGCATTGACGTTACATCTCTAAAACTACCAAAATATATAAAAAATGGACATGAAAACAAAACAAAACAAAACAAAACACATGAAAATTCTACCCATGGACAAAAATAATTCAAAAACACATTAGGCTATATAGATTTTACATTAGTCTCATACACTGTGAATAAAAAAAACCAAACAGTTCGTAGTGGCCAGTCGAAATATCAAACTAAACTGGGCTCCATTTTGAAACATTAACGTCTCCCCTCTGAATTCACATCTGCATATAGATGAAATGCACACCCGAGTGCCTTGCGCGATGTAGACCGAAACTACTGTAGTTAAGTTAGTTTTCAAGTTTTTTACTTACATTATATAATGTAAAACAGTCGGCAAATTTGATTTGTAATGAATATTGTAAGGTAACAGAAGGTTCATGGTTTTTGTTGCCATGGTCAAAGTTCCTAAATATTCTTCTTAGCACGGTTTTCAACATCCTCGGTGGTTATTCTTCTTCGTCTTGGTGGTGCTCTCATGTTCTGCGTCAGGTTATCCAAAACTTGTTTTCTTGGACGTCCGGATGGTCTAACACTGGGAACAAACATATTAAGATACTTTCTTTCTACATAATTCTCATGCTGGCGGGCAACTTCAAAATAACAAAACCTATCTTTAATTATTTTTCTTTAACAAAATCATAGTACTATTACTATATGTTAAGTGAATTTCATTTTTACTTTTTAATTTGTATGAAGATGTTTTTATATGTTAAAAATCAATTTATTACTCAATCATATTCTTAAGTTTTTACGTACATTTACCTCTTATTATCTATTTTCCTTAAGCAAATTTTCTTTCAACAAGATGTAGTTACTAAAACAAACAATGCACTTTCGTACTTCCGGTAAAACTTTCACGAACTGTAAATTGAGCTGAATGTTAGAAACTTATATGACGAATAAAGCACTCGTATCGTTCCAAAGTCCTCGTACCAGTCCTATATACTTTCGTACAAAGACGTTTCTAATGCAAGATTGATGATAATTGAGCTGAGAATTAGTAATTGTTTTAGAGTGGATCTAACCTACAACTGCCGCATTGATAGTCAAACGAAGTCCCCCTACGCTACGATAGCCTCTATATTTGTTAAAATCGAAATTTAAAAAAAAAACTTATAATGGGAAACTTGTTTCAACCACCGTAGGCAAATGATTTTTCAGGTTTCATCGCTTATCTTTACAATCAATTCCAAAGTATTGGTTATTTTCATCCATTACAGCTTTAATTAAATATTTTTTTACGTTTTAATACAAATGTCTGAAAAAAAAAATACCGTCGTATACGTAACTTAAATACCAAATAAAGTATACATCTATCACAAAAGTATCTTCGTTCCTAGTTCTTACTTCAAAAACAGTCACAGATATTTAAAAAAATAATCCTTTTTTTTGTTTAATGATGTGGGAATCACCTGCAAATAGCAGGGCTTATAGAGGAAACACTAAGACTTGTTCAGGTATATTTTCATGATATTTTATTTGTCACGTGTAAAATAACAAAAAATATATACATACATAAATAAACGCTCTGTTTTATGTGTTTATAGAGATACAACATTTAAAAAGGCTACTTAAATCTACACATGAGTCTCAAGTACCAGTTACTTCTCTGAAATTCTCTTCCCACGACGTAATTTAGACCACCAGCAAGGGTGAATTCATGGTATATTGAGATGGATGATTGATAAGTATAACTTTTACTTCTGTCGTCACTCTCGACTCCCAGCTGATTGCGTTTCACCACTGCCCTCATCCTGCAATGCGTTGGGTGGCCGCAATGGCACAGTTAATCCATGTAATACTAATGTTCTAATATAAAACGAGTAATATTTATAATACGCCGCAATATAATAAAATAATAATTTTAAAAATCTTTTTTAAAACAAGCTTGTGTCTTAATAAAATTTAGGTTTCTACTTTTTTTTCTTTTTTTGTATTTTACAAATCAAGCCGTTTCAAGTTCAAGTTTTTTACTAATAACAATATTATATGTATATTATTGTCATCAGAATTGAAATCATAATCTAAAGTTCAGCTCAATTGGACTCTGGAAAATAGGTTATTGAGCTTGCAAGATTTCACAAGCACTAGCACACCTACGAATACGAGAAGTAAAAGAAAATCTTGTAATATAATGCTTCCACTATTTGCTGATCGAACCCACTACCATCACGCTTACTATCAAACGCTGTATCACGCTCTTTCGCTAATAAAAAATTATAGCATTAACTTAAAGCGACATATTTTCTCAGAAAATATTTAATATAGATTTATTTTCTTTACAATGTTTATATATGAGTGTGGTTGAACAGATGCGGTATATTCTCACATCCAATATATTCGAAGGAATGTACCACAATATGCGGAAGCCTTATATTGTAACATTTTCTGTTTCTCTTATACCCTAACATATATTCTTGATTATTATATCTTATATACAACAATGACGTGTTTAGTGTGACATATTGTAGTCGTAGGTTCATATTGAGTAAAATAGTATTATTGACATCTATAGTTAGTATACATGGAATGTCGGAAATTTTATATCACTTCTGTTACTGATTGACAATGTACGAATAAAACTACTGGACTTAGAAAATTGAAATATGGCATGTAGCTGATATAGATAGTTTAGGGATTATAGAAGAGCAAGAAAGGATTTCTCAGAATCGTTACGATAGAAACGCAAGTTACGGACGACGAGTAGCCACTATTATGCAGTCTACTTTACAAAAATTTAATAAGAATACCGACTTCCACCGGATCCCATAATCAAGACCAAACATCAAGCTACCCTTGAAGTGTATCCTTTCCAATAAAAAAAGAATCATCGAAATCGGTTGGCGTGATGTAGAGTTGCTCGTCCATTTGTCGCGCACATACTGTGAAATGGATCAAATTAAAATCTGTACCGGCAAATCGTGGAGCCATAGATCTGAGTATGTGGTTTTAATTTCAACTCGATATCTCCAAGCATTCCTGAGATAAAGGGTCTTGACAGACAGACGAACACACGGACGGACCACAAAGTAATTTTATAAGGGTTATTTTTTCCTTAAAAATCCGTCTGTACCACAGCGGTATAGTTTTTAACTGTAAATTAATCAAACATTTTTTTTTATTTTCATTTTCTCTTTACATATAAAACGCGACATAGAGTTCCACCACTCAATATTCCAAAAATTAGGCGGAAAGTAAAAAATTTTGTGTCTTAACATTAAAATTTCTTTGTCTACTTGCTTTGTGCGGGATAAAGAGCGAAATTGAAAAAAATTGTACATAATCGTTCTTCACAAACATTTCAAATTTTGAGCAAGTCCCACAGATTTTTTTTAGTATTTGTTGTAATCGAATACAAAGAATTATGTCCCTCGAACATGATTCGACCCTACAACCATCAAGATTAATCAGCAGCTAGTCAAATTTTCTGACCCTTTAATAAATAATTCATGAAACAAATCGACCGAAGGATCAAATAAACTCCAACCTTAACTTTTATTTCAAATTATTCATCCCAACAACGAAGTACAAAGTGATGGCATCTTATAGAACTATGCTCTGGCCGCAGTTGGCATACTTTCAAAGTATGCAGATGCTCATTTCTACTAAAACGTTCTATATGTTGTAGTTAGTGCTCGTATCTAATATTCTCTATATAATGTCATGCGAGAAATTCGGTAAATTTAACTTTTGACATGTTGGTACTTTACTAAGTTAAGCACTACGTAGTTACAAAGACTTATACTTTGTATTATATATTTTATTTATTTATTTGTTTTGATTTGTAATAATATAATTTATTTATTTATTTGTTTTGTATTTTTTTCAAGGATTATATATAATACAATTAAAAGTGACTTATTCCAACCATTAATTTTTTTTTTAGTTTTACATTTTGTTACAAGCTTTTATTTAACTTGCCTTGATAGTTTAGTATATTAGTGTTTGTGAAGCACTAAGAAATATAGAAAGGTCGTGTCTGGATTCTTTTGATTTGTCTTGGCAAACATCCTGGTATTAATTGATATCAAGCTATTGAAGATAAAGATTGCAATAATGATGCGTTTATAGAAATGGTAAGATTAAGAATAAAAGAAGAAAGGAAAATAAAATTCAGCAGAAAGTGGGGAACGGAGTGTCTTAACACTCTTTCTTTTAGGTTCCCTCTGCCTACCCTGCTGTGTGTGGGATACAGCGTGAAGCTGATTTAGAAAAATAAAATTAAAATAATAATTTCATGAAATTAAAATAACTAGTAGTGTATATAAAAAATAGAGAATGAAAAAAGTTTTAATTAATTTAAATTTTAATACAACGTAAGTTATATTAAAATGCTTTTGAATGTAAGCTCGTTTTTAAATTAATGTTTTTTATACTGCGTTTAGCAAGGAAGGCAAAGAGAACTTTATAAATATGTTTATTATATAAAGCATGAGTATGTTGGCTTCCAACACATAGCATATAATTTCTGTAAACGGAGCGAAACTAGAAGATAGAGTTACTAATCATTATATTGTCTCTACATTATCTATAATAACACATTTTTTTTCTTTAGTTGGCAGATCCTACTAAAAATTAGTCTTAAGGCACTTTAAGTTTAGTTTTCCCACTGTCTACCTACCACTTCCACTTTATTGTATACGAAACACGGCGTTGAGTTACGCAATATCTCAAAAATTAAGCAGTGCATGGTGAACGAAGTGTTTTAACATTAGGCTACCCTGCTTTGCGGAAAAAAGCAGCGTGGATTTGTTTTTTTATTTTAATTTTTAACAAGAATATTCATGGAGTCGTATACTATAATATTAAATCACGTTATCGCAACAACCAATCGGCTCAAATGGATGATTCAATTTATACTTAACGTGCAGCCGTAAATAAAATTTTAATATAAAAATTATATTATCGCTTTAAATTCATGCAAATATTATGCTTTTTTTATTTATTTCCTTAAAAAATAAATATGAATCTATCTGGTGTCTCATCGTGTCTGGAAGGTAGTGCTAGATGATGTTTGTAAATTCGAATGATACTCGCGGACAATTTTTAATTGAGTAATAGTTGATAATACTAAAAATATATAGAAGAAACTAACTCAAGAGAAAAGAGAAAGAGAAAATAATTCAAGAGCAATGTCTCGAAATTTGTGGCGGAATGAAAGCGGCAGTTAAATAGAGTACGAGATACTATGCAAGCAAAAAAATCAACAAAATATCAGATTTACCGCATATATGGAGTTTTATCAGTTTATTTCTAAAACAACAAAGTGGAAGCATTTACAAACACATTAGAATCGAATTTGACGTAATAGGGTCAGTAGTGTCAGTTAAACGCAAAGCTACGATCGGATTACAAGGCTGTTTTGCTAAGAGTATCGAGAATAGAAATTCTTAAAGCATCTTCTTGCTTTATGTTTAGCATTGGTTCATGTTTTATGCCGTATAGCAAGGTGGGTAGAGAGAATCTATTCTTTTTTTTTATTATTATTATTTCTTAATACTACAGACACTTGGTCCGTAATTTCCTTATCATATATATTAGTTACATTACGTTTACATACAATTAATACGTATAATACGAAAATTATATTTTTAATTTTACATTATTTTACAAAATTTTACTTAGGTTAAGCGAATGTTTATATATATATATATATATATATATATATATATATATATATATATATATATATATATATATATATATATATATATATATATATAGATAGATAGATAGATATATATAGAATCTATTGTTAAGACACTCTGTTTCTTACTTACACACAAATTTTAAGACAGTTCATTTCGAAAAGAGAAATGAAAGTATTATAGCATTTTGACGTTGTCACTAGGCGTTTAATTTTGAAATAATTTATATTACAAATGGACGCCAACCATCAGAAAGTTTCTAACGCGATTTCTTCACGCGATATTTATGGGTTTCTCTACTTTGATAAAAAAAAAACAACAAGAAAAGATACGATGCTGATAGTATTCGTAATGTTACAGGAGTATAGAACAGAGATTTACTAATGCAATATTCTCTCTGCCTATTCTAATGTATTAAGAAAATTTCAAGAGATATAAAATTGTTCTATAATATAAGCAATTGTTTTGATAGAAAATTATAAAAAAAAAATATTGTTTTATTGACATTATAAGTTACATCAATTTTTTTAGCTTTACTTTCTTAGCTTAGCTGTATCCTTAGCATTATAAGAAAAGCAAAGGGAACCTAGTGTTAAAACACTCCGAAGGGGCGGAACTCAACACCGCACTTAGCCTCGTTATCAGGGCAAGAAAATAACAATATTAAATATACTCTCATATCCGAGTGGAAATATACCCATGCACACAACGTTTAAAGTCAAACGCTTATGCCTTTGTGCGTCAATGTTTTTCTACATTATTAACTATATTTAATTGTAATTACTATATATTTTTAAGAAAATAATAAAATCATGTCTAAATGTAAAACGTTACCTTTATATGCGGGATACAAGCTTAAATTTTTTTATAGATTCAAGACAACGCCAAAATATTCACTTTCGATACAGAAAATAATATATTTATTTATGACCATGTGGCCAGCTATGACGCAATGGCACAAACTTGTTATAGTGTGAATTAGTGCAGCGTCGAATTCCACCACTCAATATGCAACGCCTCCAGAATTTAGCGGAAAGTGGAGAAGAAGTGCCTTAACACTAAACACGATAAATTTCGAATTTGAGTGGACAGACACTTTCTATTTGTAGCTCCGTACATTCACCGTTGCCATTAGCGTCCTGTTTTATCTGGCTACCCTGATAAGGATACAGCGTGAAGTAAATTTCTTTTTCTCTGAGTGGAGAACGAAATATCATGATAACATTCTGTGCCTCATTTCAACACGACCACGAAGATAACATTTTTAAAACATTTTACAGACCTTTAAATTCAATTTGAAGTCTTCTTCGCATCGTATTTGACTGTAAATGTGATGGTTGTCGGTTTGTTTTTGACGCAGAGAAAATCAATTATTAGGGTTTCGTACGTAGATAGGAAAAAAAACAGACCTCAAAATGATTTATATATATCTATAAGGATCACTTCGTTATCCATCGTTTTAAGTTAAAATAACAAATATATAGGTCTATGATTTCTTGAAGCACAATCATAGGATACAAGCATTTATGCACTGATTTTGCTGCATTTTGTATGAAATTCGTTTCCGTGGATCTACGGTTATGAAATTTAAGAAAACAAATATTGAGAATTGAAAGTTTATAGGTATTTCATAGAAAAATCTTTACAAACTTATATTTATAGTTAGTCAATTTTATACAAAATAAGCGCAATTGCTCGAAAACTTTTACAAATTGTACTTCCTACAATCCTGAAATAAGTACGGCAGCCTGAGTGAGCGAGTTCCACTCGCACTTAACCGGTAGTTTTCCCTCGCTTTTCTGACAAAACAGAACCGACATGACATCCTGCCACTCAACACGCAACGTCTCGAAATATCTGCGAAAATCGAGAAACGGAATCTCTTAGCTCTATAAGTTATTATTTTTTTATTTAAATTACTCAAAAAAAAATGTACAAACGATACGCTTTATACATTAAAGTCTTAAGTGCATTCTACACGTACAATCTCGAGTAAAATTCAAAAGCATCTAAGACAACGCCTAGATAGCGTACCAAGACTAATGTTAGGTACTACTCCACTACAATAACAATCCTAGTAATTCTGCTGAGACAAAAAGCCCTGCTCCTGTATTCTATCTATATGCAGATGCGGACTAGAATAGCTTCTACAAACATTAATAGTTAAATACAATTGGAATGTAGCGTTTCGTGTACATTTCCGTTTTGGCTAAATTTCTTGTTTAAGTGGATAGTGTTTAGTGATTTAGTGACACGATTCTCCGCCTAAATGTATGTAATTGGTTGAGGAAAACTGGTGTCACTGTTTTTAATTTTTCGGTTTCTGCAGGATTTAAAGATAGTGATTTGGTGTTAAGACACACTATTTATCCGTTTCCTCCTATTTTATAAACATGGTGCTGTATAGCGGAATCAAACGCCGCTCTTTAAACACCAACTAGTTAAAAAGAAAAATATTTTTAAATACTTAAAATCTATTATCTTTTTGTCAAGTGGATATTGATTCTTTTAGCATCTCGTAACCATGGAAGTGCCATATATTACCAAAATGGACATTTAGGTTTTAAATTCACGTTCCCCACTTTCCGCTGATTTTTTCGAGCCATTGCGGGTTGAGTGATAATCATTAATGTTGTTGAGAGGGGATCGAACTCACAACCGTCACGGTACAGTCATACTCTTGTACCCCTGCGCCACAACAGACTCTATAAGTTATTATTACATATATAAAAAGGATACATGATCAACAAAATTATATTTAAAATGATTTTACAGCAATTCTCACTGCATTTGCTATTCATGTAATATCTATTAGTTAAATGCTCTAATCGTACTTAGTACTGGACACAAGGAAATCAACCGTATATTACAAAACCGAGCGTAATATCCACTGATAGTGGCTGTAGCAGTGTGCAAATTAATATTATCTCTTACTATAGAGTGCAATGTATGCAGTATTACTGTTTACTAGTCTTTGTATTAACTAATTGAGGCGGTGGTGCAGCAGTGGGAAAGTATGTGATATATAGCTTGTAGGTTTGGTTCCAGTTCGATAGAAAGATTATATTTCTATTATTTCTTCGCCCTGGTATACAAAAACTTGCGCCACTTAACACACAATGTATTGAAAATTAGGAGGATATTGGAAAATGGAGTATCTTAACACTATAGTCTCTTTAGTTAGGCTCCCTATAGTCTACTTATTCTGTTATGCTCTAAAAGGTGTGAAAATACTGATTTTAATATTGGTACATCACCTGGTTTTCCACCAGGTGGGTCCACAAATATGAGTTAAATATATATCTACTATAAAACTTTACCGTTACTGATTGACTGATACTAAGAAAGAGTTTCTCGAAACGACAACGGAAAAAACGGAATTTTTCATTTTATATTTCAGGTTACACGTAAATATTAAAAACGAGATTTTTCAGGCGACAACAAATGTACACATAAAAACATAGAAAACTGATCTCTCAATTAGGCTTTAGAATATGAAAATATAAAACGAATAGGTGTTATCTCTAGGTTCCACATCCGCGAAATAAAAAATACCGAAAAAGGGTACTTTAAGCCGACCCAAAATAAATATGACTTGTAAGCTGACAGAATACAAATAGCCCGCGTAATCTGACGTCGCATACATGGACACAATTATTGTTTAAGAATATATGTAGAATATATCTATAAATAAATTTATATATATATAATAAATTTATTTTTCCACTTTACACCTTATTGTTGTATAGCAGGGTAAGCAGGGGGAACCTAATGTCAAGACACCGTTCCCCATTTTTCGTCTAATTTTCGAGACATTGGATGTTGCGTGGGAGAACTCAGCCCCGCACTGTCTCTACTAGAGGACAGGCAGGACCTAGAGTGATAAAACACTTCGTCCTCACATCTAAGGTGCTTTGTCTGATCAGAGAATAAAAATTAAACCAGCTTCATGCTGTATCCCGCACACAGCAGAGATAGGCAAAGGGAAGGTATGTTAAGATTTTCTGCCATTTTCCGTCAAATTATGGAGGCGTAGCGTGTTGGGTGGTAGAACTCAATGCCGCTCTTTGCCTCTCAATTGAAGCGAAGAAATGAAAATATTTAATATTTATTTTTCTCAGTGCGATCGAACCCACAACCAGTCGCATTTACATTCAAACACTTGTGACTTGACTTGACTGGCCACAGTTTCATTTTCTCGAACGGTAAACGAACCTACAGCCTGTCCCGTTTACTAATTTCATAATAATATAAAATTTATTATTTAGAGTTATCTATTCTAACAATATTGTTACAAATAAAGCGGTCCTTAGGGAGTTGCTTGATGCGTATATCGGCCCCATCTATAATTTATAACGCGTTACTATTTACGTATTGTCGTATAACGTGAATAATATGCTTATTACATGAAATATATAGTTCTAGTACAGTTATTCGGAGGAAAATGGGCAACAGAAGTGTGTTAATGGAAACGTTAACGGAGTGTCTCAACACTAAGTGTCCATCTTCTCTCTGCTTATTATTCTACGTGCGGGATACAGCGTGAAGCTAAAAAACTATTGTTCTAATATTTGGATCAAAGATTATAGTAGATCCGAATCCTATACGGCGTTTTAATACCAGTCTATACTAATATTATACACCTGAATAGTTTGTTCAGATCATCGGTTCCCAACCAGTGGTCCGTGGACCAGTAGTGGTCCGCAAAATTGGAAACATACTTAGTTATAAATACACACACCCCATTATACCAAAATGTCTGATTTTTTTTTAAACTTTAAACTTTGAGATTATTTTTTTTTGTTTAATTATTAATTTATTTGTATTATATCTACAAAGTTGTCGCTGCTAACAAGAATCCTATAAAAGTGGTCCCTGATCAAGAAAATATTGGGAAACCCTGGTTTTTAGATAAACTCGCTAACTCGCTCCTGGAGTACTGGTTCAAATTAAAAAATATAAAAATATAAATGTAAAATGTAAAAAATTATTGGAGGTGAAGGCAAAGATCGAGAAAGTCGATAACCTAGATTACATCGCTATAATCGTTTCTAAGTAACCCATTGTGTCTGTGGTCAGAGTTACCTCTACTTAGAAATTGACATGCTTAAACACTACAATTTTACTAGAAGATGGAACCTTTCCCACTTACTGAACTTTTGAGGCATTGAGTAGCAGTGTCAATACTGCTACTCAATGCCTCAAAAGTTCAATACTCAATGCCTCAAAAGTTAATAAAATAAAAATATTTAATATTTAATTCCCCTGAATGGGAATCGAACGTATATAATTGCACACTTGTGCCCTTGCGCCACGACGACCTCAGTATATAATAAAGTTGCTAAGTAACGCCCCCATTATAAAATGGAAATAATTAAAAGTTATGTGAAACGAATGATACTCTTACATTCAAGTGCCTCTAACCGCACGTACAGTAGGTAGAAGGTTAGGTAGAATCAATATAATATAGGGTATATACATCTCATCTCTTGATAAATCAACTAACCACCATGAAAAAAAATTGAATTATAAGTTTCCGAGGTTAGCGCGATCAATCAAATAAGCTATTCACCTATATAGTATTAGTATAGAGTATATATATAGTATAGAGTATAGATGACGCAAGTTAAACCAAATAAACTAACTCAATAACAGAAACAATAAATACCGATTTTTGTTAGTATTTCAAGCATGTTTTACATCTAAATCTTTGTTATATTATTGCTTTCTAGAAGCTAATTGGGTGAAATAATTCGCCCCAGTAATTACACAATTTGATATATTATAGCGTCCAGATGATGCTGTTATGTATTTTTTTTTAAATTGGAGTTAGTGTCACACAAAGTATCTTAATTAACTGGAAAACGGAGAACGGAGTGTCTTACCTCTTCCTGGTGTGCCATATGCGGCATAAAGCTGAAAATAAATGTTTTTCTGGTCATTCAATTTAAATTTTTTTGACTTTATTGGAACTCTATTTTTATTTTTCTTTAGTTTCACGCTGTTACTCGCTTATGGCAAGGCAGAAACAAACCGGGGTATCTGGTGTTAAGACATTCCGATTCCCATTAAGACAATGCCGTTCCCCAATTTCCACTGAATTCTTGAGTTGTTGAGTGGCAGACCACAACGCTTGTGCCCGTTGGCCGCATCGGGCCGGTGTGTTTATGCCTATATTAGAGATTAATTTCAGCGTAGAAATTAACGAAACTTGGTAAGAATACAATTCTCTAAGTATATACATACGTAATTCAATATGGCACAGTGCGACAATATATATATATAACTATAAAATACTAAATTTAGAGCAAAAACAAACAATAGAACGCTTGTACATACATATATGTTGACTTTTTACCCAATTGCGGAATTTTTGAATTTTAAACGAGCGCATTCTTTTATTGACAGTTCAATCGTTGTTACAATACAGTTTACAAAATGTTTTCATGTTCACTTTTTTTTTATATTATATACACAAGGAAAATATAGTAAAAGGACATTAATTTCTTAATATGATTAAGTTCTTTTTGTGGTAGCCACGAAAAAATGTCGATAATATTTGGGTACCATCAAAAAGCGTGTCTACCTCAATTTTGAAGGCCTTAAATGCAGCAGTTGCTCCTTTTGTAGGCGACGGCGACAACTTACAGGTACACTCGTTTGCCTTGTATTTCCCATATTATAAAAAAAACTATTTTTTTTCCGCAAAGCAATGTAGGCAGAGGAAACTTAGTGTTCAGACTAATATAAAAACTATTTTTATAAATTGAATTTATATTTACAATCTTGTAACTGTCAAACACTAAACACCTCCTTAAGACGTAGTGGCATAGCGTAATTCCTTCGAGTAGAAATGGAACCCATAAACGCTAAGTTTGTGGGTTCCATTTCTACTCGAAGGAATTAATCATTTCTATATCTTGGCCCTGATATAAAGATCAAAGCGTTGAGTTCCACCAATCAACTAACATTATATCGAAAAGTAGGAAACGGACTGTCTCACCATTAACTTATACGTGCGGGATACAGTTTGAAAATAAAAAAAAAAGGTTTTAAGCAATATTTCGACACCGTCCCAAGGTATTGAAGTTAATTGAAGTAATATTTCGTAAGTGCAAGTCAGTGAGGCTTTCGTTGAGTTTTTTTCTAACAAAGCTTATAATGATTAATTTCTTCCCTTAAAGCGTGGTCATTAATCATCACACAAGGCCCCGTCGTCTTTTAATCTTGTATAAATGAATCAACTGCAAGCCTTGGTACTGCATTCATCGTATTATTAATTTTAGTTATTATATTTTTCCACGCAACTGCGACGCAAACGATTTTGTTGTCGATGTTTCTCTAAGTTTTAACTGATAGAGAATGGAAGTCTAAATTTGTAGATTATCTCTTCTTTTTCATTTATGTAGCTGCTGGGTTGCTTCGTGATTGAATGGAAAAAGTGAAAGTGATATAACACATTTTAAATGACCCAGGTAATTTTAAACGCATTTAAAACTATTAAAATTACATAATATGGCCGACTTAGCTCTTCCTTCTCTCTTCGTTTTATGAAAAATTAATTATACTATAGTAATATAAAAAAATCATCAGTCATAAAAAGAACACTAGATTAAAATCAACGGCAATCAATTAATAGACGAGTCGTTCATTAAAGACCTTACAACAATTCATCTTAAACGTCCGAACTCTTAGCGGTTGGAACGGTTCTACATCAAATGTTCGAAGTCAAAGTTAGAAATTTGTTATCTTTAGCAACTTTATACAGTAAGTATCAGGTTTTGTTGAACACTTCTTTGACCGTCCATTGAGCTTCGATATTTTGGTGGAAATTTCGAAACAAAGTCGACTTTTAAGTGATTTGTTGTAGGCGGTGTAGATTGTGGTTTGACTGAAGGCAGCTTCGGAGTTGAAATAATGGAATTACTGTTTCTGGTAAAAAAATATTAAATTGTAATTTAAAATATCATGGAATGAGGTCAGTCATGGCGCAGAGGCACAAGCGTGCGACTGTAAACGTGACGGTTGTGGGTTCAGTTCAATCAGTCAAGTCAAGTTAAAAAACGTATGCCAATGGAAAGTCTCTCATTTTACATTGGCTCTTAAATATTTAAGCTATTTACTTTTAATCCACCCTGGATTTGGTAAATTATATGACGTTCAAAAAATGAAGCATGTAACTTCTTATTTTGAATAAAATTATTTGACTTTGACTTTGACTTGACTTTAGTTAGACTGTTATGGTTCTACATCAGATGTTCCTAATTTATTGTTTCCTATAGTTTATCTAGACTATTATGATACTTTATCAGATGTTCCAGATCTACAATTATATTGTGTCAATAGAAAATTCTAATCATGTTTTAATAACTTTTGTTCAGGATTTATTTACTTATTTATTTATATTTTTATATTCTGTCTATAGATCATAATTATAAAAAACGTTTGATTATATGTGGAGAACACATGATTTTGGCTAAATTCAATTGATGGTCGATACTAAAATATTTTCAAATGTACGATAATATTATCTGGAAAATGCAATTTATAACATATAAATATAAAGCAATACAATATTTTTACAAGAAATACACTAAAACTTAGCCTTTGACTCGTTGCATCGAGTTTGTAATTATTTTATAGAACTCTTGAATAATAGAATCCCAGAAAATTTACGAGAATGTTCTATGTCACAATTTAAAAAGTTATGAAAAGACGTTTTAAATGTTAAATGTTATAATTTATACCTAATTAACGTTTTTATGAATGATAACATTCTTAGGAATGAAATTTTTGCTCTAGTCTTTTCCACTAATAAATAATTGAAAATCTAAAGTAAAAAACCAAAAAAACGCAAGTCGGAATCGCCTACCGAGGGATCTGTAAAAAGTTGGAGGTCTTGAGATTTTTCTGAAATTCAGGCTTAGCTTAGCCAGAGCCATTTCATCTGATACCTCAAGTAGCGGCTTAAATACTAAATTTTTCTCCCCTTTTAAGGCTATTATTTTTTGGGATTTAATCACAAATGTTAGTGTGTATAGTTTTCAGATTATTTCCTGATATAATACGACCTGTAGATGCTAGCTGCCAAATACTATATTACTACTATATTTCTAGGTTAACTAGAAGTATTCATTTTGATTTTCTTGATAGTATCGAAATACGCGTTTTTTATATCTATCATTTATTATATCTTTTTTTAACTTAACGTAAAAATTAATTTTATTTCAGGAAATTATGGGGCCGTAGATATCAGTGTGTGGTTTGAATTTAACTCGATGTCTCCAAGCTTAGTTCAAAGTTTCACGTTCCTGAGATAAATGCTTATGACAGATAGACAGAAGGACAACCAAATGATCTTACAAGGGTTAATTTTTCGTTGCGCTTGCGTGTTAAGAGGCGAAATTCAACGTCGCGTTGCGGCCTTGACGACAGAGCGAAGAAATGAAAATATAAATGTAAATAAATATTTAATTTCCTCGAGTGGGGATCAAACCCACAACTAGTCATATTTACAGTCACACTTTGTACTCCTGCGCCACAACTGGCCTTTCATTTTTTTTTCTAAAGAAAAAATATCCAACTAAGGTTCTTGCTGGTACTTCCCATATCTGAGGCAGTAACTTCAGTAAACTGATGGTTAATTATTTTACCTTTACAGATGTTTCTTCCTTCTTTACCTTCCTCGAGGCAGTCGTGATGGAGCGGCACAAAGTCGGACTATAAACGTTATGATATGATATGGAGTTCGATTGTCAGTAGAGTAATTTAATTATTTTATTTCTGCGCTCTGGTAATAAGACGCATCGCGGCGTTCAGTTCCGTCACTCAACACTCAATGTCACTATAGATAAGTGAAAAACGGAAAACGGTGGTTCTTGACATAGTCTTGAGAGATAGTCTTTGTTATTTAAATTATCATTTATCGAAATTTGTACTTATCTTACTACCTTTCAATGCCTTATTTCATTTGAGGCTATTTACTGCCAACGAAATCACATATTACATTTCACTTCGAATGTTACCAACTACAAGCGCATATTGAATTTCTCCCCACTTCTAACAACTTCGGTTATGAAGCGCTCCTTGAACCAGTTCTGATTAACATATTTTTAGAAACCTCTCAAAACGAGTCGACAAGTACCTAGCTTACCCTAGAAAATTCTTGTTTAAATGACTGTGAAATTACATTTTAGCATTGGTGCATGATTTTGAAATTCCGAACTATGCAGGTTCCTATTTGAGAATGTTTGTATCCAGTTTAAAGAGCAAAAGTCAGTGTTAAGTTTCGCCATACAATGTGTATTTTTTCTAAAAAAAAATCTTATATATCACTTAAAGTAGAGGCTTTAATACCAAATTTTGCACTTTTGTCGGTTCTATACTTTTTAAAGAAAAAAGGAAACCTTATAAGAATCACACTCCTGTGTCCGTCGGTCTGTCCAACTGTCTGTCAAGACCCTTTATCTCAGGAATGCTTGAAGATATAGGGTTCGAAATTTAAATCATATACTTAGATATATGGCCCTATGATTTCCTGATAAAAAAACATATTTCTATATTTACTTAGACAAAAGATATGGCTGTTTTTATCGCATAAATGCGTATTTCGACACTATGAAGGGAATCAAATATCATAGGGTATTTCCGGTTGACATAGAATTATGAAATTTGGCAACTAGCATCTACAAGTAGTATTTGTCCAGGAAAAAATCTGAAAACTTCACATTTATGGTCAAATCTTAAAACGTAAATTTAATATAGCAAAAACACGCTTATTTTGACACTATAAAGGAAATCAAAATTAATAGGGTACTTCTGGTATTTAAAAGAATTATTAAATTTTGAAGCTAGCATCTATAAGTAGTACTAGTTCAGGAAAACATCTGAAAACTGTACATTGATGGTTAAATCTTGATCATTAATTGCTTTAAAAGTGACCTCTTCAACTTACTATTTAAGTGAGGTAACAGATGAAATGACTCTGGCTACGCTAAGCCTGAATTTCAGAAAAATCTCAAAACCTCCAATTTTTTAACAGAGCCCTCGGTGGGCGAGCCTGACTTTTATTTTAGATTTTCGAAGTATTTTACTTTAGATTTTCAATTATTTATTAGTGGAAATGACACTTTTGAAATAGCCAGACTGGAGCAAGCATTTCGTTCCTATAGAATGTTATCATTTATGAAAGCATTAATTAAGTATAAATTATAACATTTTACATTCAAACGTCTTTTCATAACTATTTAAATTGTGCTATAGAACATTCTAGGAAGTTTTCTGGGTTCCTATTGTTTAAGTCCTAAGTCCTATAAATTAATTACGACCTCGATGCAACGAGTCAATAAATATTGCATTGCTTTATATTTTTATGTTATAAATGACATTTTTAAAATTATATTGAGATTGGATATGCAATTGTCAACATATTCATTTCCCTTAATTTTTGTCTTTGTTTTTATTTTTGTCAAAGTCTTTTTTTTATTTCTTCGTTTTGGTAACAAGATTATATTGATGTCCACTCCAATATGTAATAATGTAATATCTAGAAAATTGGGCATAAAAAAAAATGGAAAATTTCTCTCACGCTTAAAATTGTTAAGATTTTAACTAAGGCGGTATTCTTTTTCTAGATGATTATGGTTTTTTATCAGGTATTCCCAATCCTCAAATATTTTTAATCAATGGAAAATATATGAATTTTTTTTGTTAAGGCGGCATTTTATTATTTCTTGTAATTTATGTGGACTATTATGGTTCTTTATTATATATACAAGTAGAGCTTTTATTGACTCAATTTTGTTAAATATATTATACATATATTTATATTGTTATTATATTCGCCAAAATTTGCTAAAAAAATCCGTAAAAAAAATCTTTCGTGTTCGAGAACCTAAAACAGAAAGAATACAGTGTTAAGAATCCGTTCTACGTTTTCTGCTTGAATCAAAAAACACAGAGTGTTAAGTGGCAAAACTTAACGCTCTGTTGTGTTTGGCAAGTACGGGTAAAGGAAAATAATTCATTTAAATGCATTAAAAATTAAAAACTATGATCTTGCGTTAATTAGATAGAAATAGATATATTGCTAGGAACTATAATCGGCACTTGGAGAAGGTTATTCAATTCAACCGTAATTGGATCTCAGAGCAACTTTACGCATATCTGGAACCACTTGATCTATTTATAATAAAGGTGACTTCAGAATGTATTTGAGTAACTTCTAAGTTGCCTAAGTTGTTAGTAATCCTTGCTTGCTTTAGCAATAAATATATATATATATATATATATATATATATATATATATATATATATATATATATATATATATATATATATATATATATATATATATAGAACATGGAAATCATTCATTCCCCAAGTGAAGATCACTACCATCGCATTTATAGTCAGACCTTGTCAGAAGATTATTTTTTTTTACTCTCCGTTTCTTTTGTTTAAGCCTTATGCAAGCGATCAAGTCACCTGAGGATGTATAGGTGCGTTGGCAACATTTAAGGTGTTCCATGTCTTTTACCAATTAAATTTTTTAATTATTTTTGTTTAAGGAAATCAAGATCCGTTTCGCTTTATGTAAATTTTTTTTTTAAAAAAATTAGTAAGTGATGAGTAGACCTTGAAAGGATGCTTCTCACGTAAGTGGTTGTCCTATGTAAACTTCAAAGTTAATTAGGTATTAGAGTACATACTAACATTTTGGCATATTGACAAGAATTCTTCCTTTTTGAAGCCAGTCGAAAATGAAAATATCCTCTTTTTCGAAGATGATTGAAAAGCCATCTAGCACCAGCTAACCAAACTTTCACCAAACTATTCTCAAAGTGTATCCTTTCAAATAAAAAAAGAATCATTGACATTGAGTTAATCAGTCAGTCAATTTGTCGCGCACATACCTAATGCAAATTTAAGACATGTAATTTTTTCATTGATGCCATTGTCAGAAATACACAAAAAAAAGGGACAACACGGGAAGCACTAACTTTTAAATAAAAAAAAAATATCAAAATCGGTTCACCCAGTCTGAGGTTCCGGTTCTGAGGTAACAAACAAAAAATACAGTCGAATTGATAATCTCCTTTTCATACAGAAGTCGGTCAAGAAACATACTTCAACGTTGTTTTATTAAACTTTCATATTATTTAAAAATATGAATAAGAATGATGATAAAATTCCTAATGTAAAGACACCTCTTTTATACCAATTTTCAAGATATTGCGTATATTGAACAGTAAAATGTACAGCCACGATTAGTTTTGTGAATAGAGCGAAGAAATGTAAATAATTTATTAACCCTTTTGTTAATATAATTAAATGTCATATTGTCACTGCGCCACTACGACCTCCTCTACTTAAATTAATATAGATATAATATTATGTATTAACAAGTGTATAACCGCTGTTAGTGTTATCATGACTACGGACTTGTGACGATAATCCTCCGCTCTTAATGGATACCAAAGGGTCAAATATCTATTGACTTACTTTATAAAAGGGCAAACATTTTAGTCTATTAAATCTTAATTGTATGTAATTACATAATGGTCAGTTAATTGTCTATTCAATAGTTTAGATCTGATGCGTCATTATAATTTTAGGCTATTTTAGATATTTTTTGGCTTTATATTTTATCCGTCTCCCACTCGCTCAGACAATTTTTGCCAAATTTTGGAGGCATTGCGTGTGTGTGTGGCGGAGCTCAACTCCACGCTTTGCCTCGACTCTAAAGCGAAGAAATGAAATTATTAGTGCGAATCGTACCCACAAGCCTGTCATACCTATTTACAGTTAGACGTATAAACCTGGGCCACGATGAAATGAAACTTATATCCAAAATTACTCATAAAATCAGAAAAGAGTATGGTTTATAAATACCAAAAATATGCCTTTTATTATATTTTATACGATTCTATATGAAATTTAATACATGTATTTTATTAGTAGCGACCCACTCGCGGCTTACAATACTTATTTACTAACCAGTATTATTTTCGTATTTTAACAAAATTATAATTTTAAATATATATCATAAACATACATAATATCTATAGATTAAAAAGTAACGTCTCAACCAATTTAAATTAAACAATTTAATAAAAAAAAAATCTTCAAATTAGGTCTAACTTTTTTTATGTTTGAGCTGACTGAAAAAAAAAACGAAATACTAAATGTTAAAGGTAGTTTCCCAAAATACTATAGTGTAAACTGCACTACGATGGTAAGTTCAAATTCTCACTTGAATTATTTTCATTTCCTCGCTTTGGTGACATGAGAAGCGCTGCTTTGGGCTCCGCAGCTAAGCATACAATATTTTGACAAAGGCCACAAAATGGGAATCGGCGTTTCATAACAAGTTCTGACTATATGGTACGCGAAGGGAACTTCGTGTATGGGCAGGATACAAGCTAAGAAAAAGAAAATGAAATAAGACATTTATCCAAATGCTAAAACATTTAAACGTCCCTTTTATATATCTCTCGGTAAAAACTTTATTCTTTCCATGTTAAGCCATTAGGTTACTTTTTGCCGTTTCCCTCAATCAGAACTAATGTTCAGAAAGCTCTAAGAAATCAGTTTACGAAGGCCCTTTATGAGGATATAAAAACATCATGATTGAGACGTTGATATAGAGATTCAACGCGTACAAAAGGTGATTTTTAGGGTTCCGGTCTGTCCGTCTGCCAAGACCATTCAGTGAGATCGCGTGGGGTAAGTTGCAAGCTTGGAGAACAAAAAAAATTAGGCTTCTCAACACAATCAAATGATATCAGTATTCATGCATAATTTTTGCTGCATTTTGCATGAAATTTGCCGCGTAATCAAAACCTGTAAAGGGTACTTCCCGTGGACCTATAGTTATTAAATTTGGCACGAAGTGAAGAGTAACAGTACCAATAAAGGGAAAAATCCAAAAAAAAGTAACTTTTTTTTTGCTTCACGCTGTATGCCGCACATGACAGGGTAGGCAGAAGGAATCCGGAAACCTAATGTTAAACTATTTCTATTAAAACTCTTCCGTTACATACTTTCCGCTAAGTTCTTGGGGCATTGCGTATTGAGTGGTGCAACTAAATTCCGAGTTTTGCCTTGTTACCAGAGCGAGGAAATTAAAATATTAAACATTTCATTTCTGCAAGTGGGAATGAAGCCTACAACCTGCGGCGTGTAGTCGCATGCTTGTCTGCGTCTGTGCCGCGGTTGGGCTCAACAAGTAACTATTATTATTAGTGGTTCTCATATAATAGAGAAGAAACCACCTACTTGGCCCATCGTGTTTTAGGGGAAGAAGATTAGAACAGTACCTGGGATATTTGATCCAAGTATAAGTTTATGAGGCCCCTATTATTGCTTTCACCTTTACTCTCAGAGCTTCTCTCCATTAAAGATATATGAAATTTCCTATTAGGTAGAGTGAATACGCACGATTGGAGAGTATAGTACACAAATACACACATTGATCGTAAAATTGAATGGCATTTATATATTCTACACAGTGATTTTGTGAAAAAAGCAAGCTTATTACGCGACGACGACAAACAACCGAGATTGTACAAAGGAATGTTCCACAAAGACTCAGTTCCGTTGTCAATACATTGCTAATGTAAATCAGAAATAGGAATATTTGCAAACAAGGTTTGACGTTAACAAATATGGATTGTATGTGTACTGGCACAGTAAAAATATAGGATTGGATTGTATAGTACCTATACTAGCGACCTAACAAATATTTTATATTGATATAACTTATGAGGCCAATTGTGACGCAGTGGCATAAAGTGAGACTGTAAAACCGACTGGTTGTAGGTTCGATCCCCACTCGAGGAGATGAAATATTTACTTAAATTTATATTTCCATTTCTTCGCTCTGGTGTCGAGGCAAAGCACGGCGTTGAGTTCTGCCACTCAACACGAAATGCTTCCAGAACTCGGTAGAAAGTGACGAACGGAGTGTCTTAACACTAGGTTCCCTCTGCCTACCATGCATAGTGCGGGATACAGCGTGAAGCTGAAAAACATTTATAGTGTGGAAATACGTGGCGCAAGAGCACGACGTGTGACTGTAAAGTCGACTGGTTGTGGTTTCGATGCCCACTCGAGTAAATTTAATTACATTTATATTTTCATTTCTTCACTGTCGAGGCAAATCGCAGCGTTGAGTTCCGCCACTCAATACCTATTGCCTCAAAACTTTGGCGGAAAGTGGGGAACAGAGTGTCTTAACATACACAAAATTGGACGTTTCAAAATAGATTATTTTTCCAGAAGTTTAAATAAAAAAAAATTTAACACCCTTTTTTTATCAGGGCGTCAAACCATCATCGGTTGGGGTAAGTTGTAAGTATCCAATTACATACACTTGTAAATAATTCTTATCAGAAATGGATATAACTAGTAAAATGCTCACTGCTGATTTAATGGCATTATAAACTTATTCTTTTTTTAGATATGGAATAAATCAGCTTCACGCTGTATCCCGCACGCAGCAGGGTAGGCAGAGGGAACCTAGTGATTTTAGACACTCCGTTCCCCACTTTCTGCTGACTTCTGGAGGCATTGCGTGTTGAGTGGCAGAACTCAACGCCGCGCTTTGCCTCGGCACCAGAGCGAAGAAATGGAAATATAAATTTAAGTAAATATTTCATCTCTTCGAGTGGGGATCGAACCCACAACCAGTCAGTTTTGCAGTCACACTTCGTGCCGCTGCGCTACGACTGGCCTCAGATATGGAATAGCTACCTTAATAACAATAAAAAAATATTTTCAATTGTACATATTTTAATTATTACAATTTAATAATGCAGTATCCTTAGAAAACTTCAGACAACAAATGTAACGTTAATAATAGTTGTTAAATTATCTAATTTGCATGCTAACCACCTAATACACACAATACTAAATCAAAGATTGGCAAAATTTGGTATTAAAGTCGCTAGTTCAAGTGAGGTATCAGATGAAAGGGCTCTGGCTAAGGTGGGCTTGATTTTCAAAAGATCAATACCTTTAATTATTGTTACGGAACTATCGGTGGGCGAGCTCGACTCGCGCTTGACAGTATCTTAAAATTATACATTTATTATATTATTTATAATTGTATCGTTAAGAATATTATAATACTAAAATAAAAACGAAGAATTTACTATTAGAATTGTTTTGACTAAATTTATGATTGGTGGGAAAATATGTCGGTAGAATATAAAATGAATTACAGTGCTTTGTTAGGGCATTCTGTGACGAACTGCCGGACTGAATTAATGTAAGTGATACCTTCTATTGATTCTTTTTGTAATTTAAGATTGTTATTTGTGCTTTTATTCATTTTTCTATATTTTCTATGTTATTTGACTAAGTATAAAATAAATAATGTTGTATTTACTAAACTATTGATTGAAACATAGTAAATTAGTTAATGGTTTATAAAATTGGGATATCCATGTTGTTTTTTTTATCCAGTCCATAAAAACGTAGATATATGAATTTAATCAAATTTCACTAATATATTATTTTATTTATTGCTTCTTTTTACTATATACAATATAAATTATTAATTATTAAATAAACACTTAAATTAAATATAATCATTTTATTTATAGAAATACATAAATTCTAACACGCTCGTCGTCGTTTTTGAATATTTTCTTGGGTATACTGACTTTATTAATTGCTAATATTTAGCATGGTTCTACGCCAGACCTGTACACTTAATAAATTATAAGCGTCTACGAATATAAAATTGCAAATTTACAACAAGAATAATTTATAATTTTTAATAACATTTTTTTTAACATTGTCCTACAAAATTGTTATAAATAATAATTTAGTTTTTAACAAAAATGAACCTACAACCGTCAGAACTAGCCGCACAGCCTCAACGCAACAATGGAAAAGAAACATTTCATTATAAATATCCGAGAGTATACAACAAAAGATTGGATTGATGTCACGATAAGAGAATAAAACGTTAATGAGAACGATGTTCGTTTACAATTGAGTCTTCGATTTTGGTCGTTCTTTCTTTGTTTTTATGGGGGAATTGTAACATTAATTCTATATTTATTATTTTTTTTTTAACTTTAACGTTAAATTATAATAAATTATTTAGCTTACGTAATTATTGCGTTAAAAATAAAGCGTGGTGTTGAGTTCCACTCAACACGCAACGTCTCAAAAATTTGTAAGTCCTCCTAGTTCTACCTACAGCCTAATAAAGCTATGAAGCTGCTTTTCTTAAATATCCTATTTATATAAATTTAATTTCTTTTCAAAATATCCCTTTCATATCTAAATTATTATTGAGTTGTTACCATTACATTACATTTCTATATATGTATATATATATACCAGTAAATATACATATTTCTATAATAAAGCGGAAGATCTACTGGTATGATTTATTTATTTTTGGTTTTATATCAAAACTACGTTCTTCAGGAGAGCTTAGTTAGCCTTAAATAACGAAATAACAATTAATGCTATCGAATTGCTTTAAGCGCATGTGCTGTATAAATAGTAAAATATACGTCAGTACATTAATTGTATGGAAGAAATATCATATAGTCACGTAGTATTCATATGCAGCATAATAAAAGTATTAAAGGTGGTATGCGGGTGAATCCGCGAGTGGGCCGCTAGTTTAACTATAATAAAGTGAACTAGGAGGACTTGTTTTTATTGATTTAACCAGAAAAACCTAAATATTCTTAAGCAATTTTTACGGTACTAAAACTACTATCCGCCACATGCAGTCCAAGGCGAATGGATCTGAGCGAAGCTATGTTGTGCAATGTAAGAGATTAATTTCCTCATACTTCACCATCCAAAAACAATAAAATGTGGATGAGTGTAATAACATATTTTTTATATATTTTTGTCACAATCAAATAACTTAAACTGTGTATTTCACAGGCGAAGTGCGAGTGAAAACTAGAATTTAAAAAACTATAGCCTTTGAGCTCTTATCCATAGGTACCAATTACGAAACATTGATAACTTCAAGTACCCTTCAAGAATACAGATATGGGAATCAGCAATCGTAGAACACTTGGAACGAAAGTATCGGCACTCGATCTAATTGTTCTTTTTGATTGTTATTGTTTCAGTTCTCGAAGTTTTTTTTTGTTAATCACTTCAATTATTGTATTTATTACATTTCGGTATTGAGGTGATGGGTTCAATTTTGTTTAAGGGTTTCACCTGACTTTTCCGCTATTTACAGATATATGATGATGGTATTCTTTGGTTGAATTTTACGTCTTGAAATGTGTAGCTGTTACGGGGTCACTCTCTCTGGTAATAAATAATACGAAGCGCAGCGGTTGTGCTACTTAATAAGCAATGACTCAATTCGGCGTACGGTGGGGAAATGGAGTATTTTAGCGCTAGTTCCTTCTACAAACCTGCATTCAGGATACAGTATGGAGCTACCTATATAAAGTCGATGAGTGATTCTTCGATGCGAATCTTTGAAAACTGTTAAGTGTATTAATATGTAAATTGGCAAGGAGATAATGGATATGACATGTTAATAGATTTTAATTTAACACATAAAGGCAAGTTTTAAAAATTATTTAACCGATAGGAGCATCTATTAGCTAATAAAATATTCTTATTTAGGAAAATGTATAAAAAAGACGCGATGATGCTTTATGTGCACAGCGCAATATATATATGGTGCTTAAAATTAAACTGTAACTGTTAGGACAGTTAAAAAAATCCGTTATTATGTTGAATTTCACTTAATATATAATTATATAAATCTAAAACGACATGTCGTACTAATAGATTTAGATTTTATAGATAGATTTATTACAAACAATTATACATTAATTATGAAATATAAGTATAGATATAGATTGCTATATAATATTCGCAGGCAAACTTATGCCTTGAGTTCATTCAAATGACGATAACTTTGTTTTTAATGAACCCATTTTGATGAAACAAACTTTAAATGTTATTCTGAGTTAAAACAAAGCAATTGTTGAAAGTTTTAAGTAACGATAGTTTTTTAAGAAAGTTCGATTCAGTACTTTCGGATAAACGTAATCATACCTACATACAGACAGACATATAAGAAATAAAAAAAATTGCTTTCTATTTTATTCTTTTTAAATGTTCCTCTGTTCAGTCAAAAATATTAAATGTACAGACAAAATATTTTTACTGTCTTATTATATATATATGATATATTTATTATATATAGAGATAGAGATGAAGACATAAACGATTGATTTGATTGATTTTCCTATTTTTTTTGTTAGCCATAACTATTAAAAAACATTAAAGTAATGTAAAATAGTTGTTTTTTTAATTTAGCCATAATTTATGAATTATATTTATTTGTTGTTTATGTTTATAAAGAAAATTCAACAGCACGCTTTTCTATTTCTTCATTAGTAAAATATTTAAAGGGTGCTGTGAAAGGTGCCCGTTCAATAGCTTTGAAATCATGAGAAAACGTAAATATCGTATAGACCTAGGAAGAAAACTATAAAATAATAAATTATGAACTTAATAATTTTTAGACACATAGAATATAATTTATTTGCATTTTAGCTCTATTTTATTTATTATACAGACACTTCGTTTCGCTCAATAGAATATCGAAACCCAACGTCAGCTATACGCTCAAATTCGAAAATCATTTACTTATTAAGCTGCAATTCGGGAAAGGGTATTATTTTCTGTTCTTCAATTCTTTCTAGATTGTTTTTTTACTGAATAGTTTTTTCCCATTCCTTCTCAATTATTCAATTGATGATTTCTCTTTAAATATATTAAATTAGAAAAAATAATAAAATGGTAATAATATAAAATATTTGGCTTGAATTTCGATAAACAAATCAGTGTGTTCAATATAAATAACCGTAAGAAATAGCTAATACATAAAATAGTATTTCTGACTTACAACCAATATAACTCTAAGACAAAATTATAGGTACATAAATCTTCTGAAAATAAAATCTAAAATCACAGTCCAACAACATTTTAAATTCTAAGCACAATTTAAATTCTAAAAAAAGTGCACCCTCACTTTTTTCTCTTCTTTTCTCTGACTTTGGCTCTTCATCTTCATCTGTATCTTCGTTTAGAGATTTTGCAGCTTATACTCTTACTTTCTTTTTCCTCATTCTTTTTACTAAAGCCTCTTTTCCCTTTACCACATACCCCTGTCGCTATCTCCTTCATACGATTTCCAAGGTTTTGCCAGCATACTTCAATTTCAGATTCACTGCTGACTAGCTTCTTAGAAACTCTTTCTTGATAATCCTCTATAATCGGTCTTGAAGCTTCCAACGATTCTTATGCGATAATTCGAATCCAAGTTTGGATACCTCGTGTAGCTGTGCCAACCTCCACACAGACTCCTTATTCTAGCAACGACTAGATAATGGTCTGTCCCTAACTCAGAGCCCCTAAAAACTCATGTGTATATAGCTTGACTTCGATTACTATAAATTTAATTATAAATGGTTGCGGCATAAATTTTCTAGGCAACCCTAGTGTAATCTATTCTTCTATCATGTATCATTCTTAAAAATTGGTTTCATTAAATAAACAGATCCCTGTAGATTTATGCAATGTGATCTTGTACCATATGGTTTCTTGTCTCATTTTGTAGTGTAATTAGAGTGACTTTAGAACCCATAAATTAATTTATTATAATTTATATATTAAATTTATTTGCCGATGGATTCAAATGGCGCATGACCAGAAGTAACGGCGGATATTAGGGGAGATCTGTGTCCAGTAATGGACTTTAAAAAAACTGGTGGATAGATGGATTTTTTTTTGTTTAGCTTCACGATGTATCCCGCATGGCAGGGTAAGTAGACGGACCTCCTTCAGATACTTTCGCTCCCCATTTTCTGCAAAATTTTTGAGATACTCCGCGGTGAGTGTCGAAGCTCAATGCCACTAAAATTTATTTGAATAATACATTTTAATATAATTTATAAATTCATTCTAAAAATTACGAAGACTATTCTCGCTTGCATCACAATTTTCGTGCATAATTAACGTGCGCACTTAACCTATTTCCGCTTTAAAAAAATCTGTCTATAAAACAACGTATTTCAACTATGAATTCTTTGGAAATACACACTGAGTGTTGAAAAATAGTATACATAATATATAAAACATTTTTTTTCTCAATCCAATATAAGTTAGCAAATGTATGATTTACGAATTTGCTATAAAAATATTACAATATTACGGCATATATATATATGAGACATTGCATGTTGAGTGGCGGAGCATAAGCTGTGGTTTGTTTTATTACCAGTATAGAGTAAGAATTGAACCTACAATCGCCACGTTTACAGTCTTGCGCTATATATATATATATATATATATATATATATATATATATATATATATATATATATATATATATATATATATATATATATATATATATATATATATATATATATCTATATCTCAGATTCCCTTGCCTTTGTTGTTTAAGAAATTAGATTCATGACATCAAAAGCAAATCATAAAGATACATAAAATAACATTTTAAAACAAGGATCCATTAAAAAAAAGAAACTAATAACAAGATGTGTATATATCAAGCTTGACTTGAGTGCGTTTGCGCGTACGTTTGTTGAATAAATTGTCTATATCATATCTATATTATATTATTAAGGCTAAGATATGTTCAAGCAGTTCATAAATTCATAATATACTAGTACTTTAAGTTGGTGTCAACAATAAATTAATTTTTACTCTTATTTTTATTGAGAGGCGTCAACGTGGCGCATTAAGACGAATCGATTTCCATACTGGGGAAAGCATTATCTTTGTTTCTCTAGTCTGGTAAAAGACAAAGGTAGAAAAAACCTAATGTTAAAACTACCAATTCTCCATTTCCTTTTATCATAGCGGGAACAGCAAGTACTTCCAGATGCCCGGGAACAAAAATAAAACTGCTATAATTTTACATTTCACAGTTGAAAATATAGGAATTTTTCAATTTAATACTATGAACCCTTAAAAGATGAGATTCAGAGCTGTCACAGGGTACGATCAATCTTGACGCTGAATATTTTTCGATTCCACCCGACGACGGAATTGGGACAAAACACGCTTCAAGAATTTTAATTCACATCATCCCTGAGATAACAGTATTATTAGAGATGTGAACGGATTTCATAAGAGATTTATTGTTTTATTGATCGCTTAATCGCGAAATATTTTTTGTTTTACAATAACCTATCAAACAAAACTTTTTTTTTTTTGGGTCGCGCAGAGGCTATCTACTACATTTTATCGAACTGATTAGGTAGACGATATATTATGGTAAAATTCGAACTCACAATCATGACTGACATTATTATTTTATTAAGACAGTATTTTTTCCTTTGTCTTCCTATTATATCATTTATTTAGAACCGCTATCTTGCCAAGAACCGCATAACATGTACAACAAAAGCTCTTGTAAATCAGCTTCACGCTGTATCCCGCATACAGCAGGGTAAGCAGAGGAAACCTAGTGTTAAACCAGTCAGTTCTCCACTTTTCGAATTGCACTTAACACGCAATGCATTCAGTAATCGGCGGAAAAGGTGGAATGGAGTGTCTTAACACTAGAAACACCTCTGTCCCATTTTTTTTCCATACGCAAGTTTTATTGCAAAACTTGCACGGCACTGTTGTTGTGCACTGTTATGTCATTACTGAGTCTAATGATGATATCAACTTATTTAGTATCTCATAGTGTTATAAGAGCTGCAGTAAGAAAAAAAATATGATTTTACTATGTTTTTTTTTGCTACTTTTATATTCGTTAAAGACTAAGAATTTATTATAAATTGATTATTAAACGTGTTCTATATATATATATATATATATATATATATATATATATATATATATATATATATATATATATATATATATATATATATATATATATATATATATAGGTATTATACGAATTGTTTTAAAAAAAATTTATGATCCATCTCAATTGTATATTCTATCTAAATCTGAACTATGCCGATATCCTCTATCACATATTATTACATTTGAAAGAAATCCAAAACTACTCTATCAAAAGGAACATTAACAACGTATTACCAAGTTCCGCGATAAGCTTTATTTTATTAGCGATTGTCTTAATCGACCCCCTATTCGCAAAGTTTCTCACAACGGTATGTAGGTAGGGGCTATAACGAGCCTTCCCTTAATGTGGATATTACCACAAATTTACGTGTTTTCTTCTGTTTGTTCGACTTGATTTGTATGCTTAGTGTAGAGGTCTATTATTGTTCGGTAACTACATTCAGAGAAATATTAATATATTTTTACAGACCATCGTTCCGCAGGGGCACAAACGTGCGACTGTAAATGGCTAGGTTTTTGGGTTCGATTCCAATTTCGGGGATTGAAATATTTAATATTTGCATTTCCTCGCTCTGGCACGAGACAAAGCATGGCGTTGAGTGCCGCCAATCAACACGCAAAGCCTTGATAGCTTGGAATAAAGTGGGAAGTGGAAGTATTTTAATGAGAACGGAGAATCGTTACATTAGGTATACGTTTCTCAAGTTTCCTCTGCGGTATGTGGAATATAGTTTGAACTTAAAAATAAAAATATTTACTATACAAACGTATATACATACATACGAAGACATGAATCTTTTTCTGGATGAGCTATCAGTGAAAAACTACAACACGACTACTATATTCTTTCTGTCTAAGAAAATAAAGATATTCTCGATTGACCTAAAAAAAATTATAACGCTATAATTTTTAGAATAGTTATCTATTTTAACACTTTCCGACCTATATAATATAGAAACAGAGCTCTCGTAGTACCCGTGTTATCGTATGCAGGCAGTAAAATAACATTTTTGCATGATATATGCGTGGGGTGTGGCTTGTAATTTAGAGGGAAATTCGGGTATATCGCGCTGACAGTGTATTAATCACTTTATGTCGTGTCGCCGGCAGACTGACGCGCTTCATCGGTGCCGATGGCTATGCCGCCCAAGTGGGATTTTTCCATATTTTGGGTACATTATTATTAGAAGACCGTCGTAGCCAATAGGCACAACTGTGTGTGACTTTAACGGTTGTTGGTAGGACTTCGATCCGAGAGAATGAGTTAATATTAATTAGTATTTTCATTTTCCGCCACTCAAGACGCAATGCCTCGAACAATTCGGCAGAAAGTGGAGAACAGAGTGTATTAACACTAGGTTCCATTTGCCTAACCTGCTGTGTGCGGTTATTTTCTCTTTTATTCGTTCTTTGTTAAAATGAACTGTAACAGTGAAAAAAAAATACTGTTGCTTTCTATATTATGGTTTTATATATATGATCACTATCCATTACCTATGGCGTCGCCGCCATATTTTGTTTTTTTTATGGAAAAGACAAGGCAAACAAGTGTTCGGGTCACCTGATGGTAAGTGATTACTGCCCCGCACGGCCCCGTACAACACCAGAGGAGTTACAGGTGCGTTGCTTGCCTGTTAGGTGGGTTGGGCGCCGGAGCCCGGCATTACCTGATGCGAAACGCAGTGGCATAAAGCCACTACTTCAAGCCGGTTTTAAATGCCGGGGGTGGTAATGATCCGGTCGAGTCTGCCCATGCGTGTTGCCATTGCTGGCGACGTGACTCTACCACACGTACTTTAGTCGCCTCTTACGACACCACCAGTACCAGGATGATCCTATTCTAGGCCGTTACCTTACTTTACCGATTAATTTAAATTACAATTCATACATGTATACTGAAAATCAAGACAATTATAGCGCACTGACGCAAGTTCGTGTCTGTAAATGTGACGGTTGTGGATTCGATTTACATTCTGAGGGAATAATGATATGATATTTTCATTTCCTCGCTCTGGTAACAAGACAAAACGCGGTATTGAGTTTCGCCATTCGACACGCAATGCCTCTATAAGTCAACGGAAAGTGGAGAACGAAAATGTTAATCGGAACGAAGTGTATCTATTAACACTGCCTATCCTGCTATATAATAGATACAGCGGTAAACAAAAAGAAATACATTTGTATAATTATACATTTTTCGAATGCCACGGAATTAATAATATAACATTTTCTGTTGATAGCGAGCCAATAGAGTATTATTGTTAAAATTTTACAATTTTGACTATAAACGTAACTATTGTGGTTTGATGAATGAATAATTTTTATTTATTCGATCTGGTAACCGAGGAAAGCGCGGTGTTGTGTTCCGCTACACAACACGTGATGGGTGAACTATGTGGGGATGTCTTAACACTCCGTTCTTCGTCCACCACTTACACTACATTTCCCCCGCTTACACTGATAGCAGTGTATGCAACGATGTCATATTTTAAGATTCATACATTTTATTCTTTTCGTAATATACTTTATACTTCGATTAGGATTTTTGTTGTAATGAACCTAATTTATTAATTTATTTAAGGTTTGCTAGTGGCTATTACATTGAAAGAGTTATTAGTATTGTGTGAAAGTCTTGCACTTATGCATAGCCCTTTGAAAGCAAACACAAATGCCTTTGCTGTGTTCGGCTTCACCACAATTATAATTATTTATTAAAAAAATAATAATAAAAAAACAGATAATCAATTGTTAGCGAACTCGTGTAAAAGAGGGTAGATGTTGGTCATAAAGATTACAAAAGCAGTGGAATTGTGTCAATAGTTGCTCGTGGGAATTATTGATATATATTACTTATTGCATTTACCTATATATATCTCTATAGTATCTCTTTCCAAATAGTTTAAAGACATATAGAAGACGTGTGTTTTTATCGTGTTTTAAAAAAAAAACGTTAATCCCTTCTAATTTTTAACATTAAACATATAAAAACTAGGATTTGGTTAAATTATTTTCGACCGATTAGATGGCTAAGAACTGAAGATTTAAAAGTAGTAACTGAATCCATAGTATATTAAAAAATGTATACGCTAGATAAAATGAAATATAAATATACAGATGTGGGATACAGACTGAAGCTATTATAACCAAAGTATTATTAAAGTATAAACAACCATAATCAAAATTTATGCTACTATAAGAAAAAAATAAAATATATTAATTTTAAAATATGAAATTATGGCGCATCGGGACAGTCTCTGGTCTACGACGCTTGTGACTTAGTTATACTTGGGGGAAATGAGTTCTTTATTTTCAAAATAGCGTGGTGTAGAGTTCCACTAAACAATATATGTCTTGAAAATTTTTGAATGGGGAACGAATTGTCTTTTATGCGGGATACATTAAAAAGCTTAAAAAAACTTATTTTTACAAAAAAAAGTGGACTTTAAGCAATACACTAAAAAATGAAAAATACATTTACTTAACATAAAGTAAAACGTACATTGATTTTATTAAACAAAAATAATTAAAGGATAATTTTGTAATTTTGAAATTGGTGTCAAACTAACGCTACAGCAACCATACTACGATATCAAATTACTAAGACTGTTTTTTACTTGGCACCGACTTCAAAACTATACAATTTTTCGTACATTATTTTCGTTGAAGAAAATCAAAGTGCGCTTTACTTAATATTTAATAAATTTAATCAGCTTCACGCAGTATAGTGCACACAGCAAGGTAGGCAAAGGGAACCTAGTGTTAAGACTCCCCACTCTGTTGACCTCACTCTGTTGAGTGGTGGAACTGAACGCCGCGCTTGGCATCAACACCAGATCGAAAAAAAAATGGAAATACAAATTTAAATAAATATTTAATTTTCTCGAGCGGGGATCGAACTCATGACTAATCGCGTATACAGTCTCACTTTAGCTGGCCTCTGTAGAATAAATTAATAAAAAATATATAACACATATTAGACTAGTTTCCTCTTATTATTTACTATTCCGTTTGCCGATCTCTGTTATGGTCTATGTAATATTACTATAGCAAATTCAACACACGTTCCAAAAGAAGTGAAACGAAAGAAGATTGGAAAGAGGAGCTCAAAATCTAAACATCGTATTGTAAATAACTTTATCTTCGGTTCAATTGATGATAGTGTGAGGTCACGTTACGTATTGACTTTCTATATGTCTTATTCGTGTGATATAATAAAGTTATAAAACGTAAATATTTATACGAGAATAAGTGATAATCATTGGGACCATAGTAGCGAAGCGGCTACGGCGTGCCTTTAAACGAGACAAGTGTGGTTCATTTCCCATTCGAAGAAACGAATTATTTTTATTTTTTTTGATATGCCAACAAGTCACGTACGCTATCAAAAATTTGCTAAAAAATGTAAGACGGGAGTCTTCTAATACTAATATCCCCCTACTTACCTACTCTACCCTGCTATATGTGGAATACATAACGAAGTAAAACAAATGACAATCTTTACATAACGTGTAAAATTCTGTTAGCGTTTTCGAAATTTGTTAGTTGACTCTACACCACGAAATCAGAAATCAACAATAAATGTGAGGTAAAAATATTAAAGAACTATAAAGTTAAAGTAAAAGAAAAAAGTTTTTATTTTATAACTTCATTCACGTTACAAAATTTCACATAGTAAAAAGTTACAAAGTTCTTTTTACCACAATGATAATTTTAGAAAGCGTTCTTTTTGCGTTTGTTTTTTGCCCACAACCTTCGATATTTAGTGTAGTAGTAAAAGAGATTTAGTTTTCGAAATTTTACCATATACCTTTCCTCACTGAATATACTTAAAATCGGCTCTCAGTTGACTACAAAGAATAGATAGCATTAAGTTATTTATTAATTATATACAGAGAAAATATAATATATTGTCTAGTGTCTTCTGTATAAAAAAAATATTGAGTGTTTTATTTATGATTTTCTGATATAAACTGAACTAAATAAGACTGATATACGAGTACATGCAAATTTTAGATTATTTTTATGTAACTTTGTCTTATGTAGCACGTCAATTCTTTTGATGATTGTTTTTTTTTGTCCACGTTCCCTAGCCTAGCCTGAAAAGGCTAAAAATTGAGTATAATCTTATAACGAGAAATTAATCATTAAAGTAGATGAATAATTAACTTATCAAGGTTTCAAATAAAAAGAAAATACCAATAACTCCCACGTATTATATTTCCCGAGAACTGAAGCCAACTTTCAGCATTTATCAGAGCGTAATCTGACAACGTCGAACAGAACTTAATCGGAACTTCACAACACAGTGCAAACGTAACTAAAATTATTAATCAAGTTACGTTATCTTGGAAAATAATTAGTATTTAACCCTTAAAGGCTACTTGGGTGTAAAACATCCCACGTATTATATTTCCCGAGAACTGAAGCCAACTTTCAGCATTTATCAGAGCGTAATCTGACAACGTCGAACAGAACTTAATCGGAACTTCACAACACAGTGCAAACGTAACTAAAATTATTAATCAAGTTACGTTATCTTGGAAAATAATTAGTATTTAACCCTTAAAGGCTACTTGGGTGTAAAACATCCAAGTAGATTTGGTTTTAAGTCGCTACTCTCATTAATTTTTGTAACAGCGCTTTGTAATTTTCTGTATCTTCCTGAATTGTGTATAGCCCTTAAAGCCTTGTGGTCGTTTTCACGCACATTTTTTACCAGACGCTTGCCTCCTGAGTGTATCGATACCTATAATAGTCACAGTGCTCTATTGATTAATAACGTAAATTTTGACCTTTGTTATGATTTTTATTGAATTACGTATGGAAAATGGAGATTTAGCATGCATAGTATCGTATTTATTAAATTTTAAAATCAAACCTGACTTCTAATAAGTTCTAAGTAACTACGTAAGTCCACTGATTTACGTAGTTACTTAGAACTTATTCGAAGATATTCATCAAGACGATCTCCAAATTGTTGACGATAAAGAAGAACTTCTGTCTCATGTCTACGAAAACACTTTGTTTGAAAGTAGGAAAAAATATTTAAAATCGACGTGACGAAAAGTTCCCTAAGATATAAAAGTTTTTTATTATCGCACTTGTGAGGAAAAAAAACTATATATATTTTTTAATATATAATTTATTAAAGTTAGCCAGTTTAATGGCATCATATTGTTCTTAACAAAAATAAAAACTTTTTTTGTATGTGGATCTCATTTTCTCAGAGGCCGGTCGTGGCGCAGCGGCACAAGGTGTGACTGTAAACCGACTGGTTGTGGGTTCGATCCCCACTCGAGGAGATGAAATATTTACTTAAATTTATATTTCCATTTCTTCGCTCTGGTTTCGAGGCAAAGCGCGGCGTTGAGTTCTGCCACTTAACACGCAATGCCTCCGGAATTCGGCAGAAAGTGGGGAACGGAGTGTCTTTCACTACGTTCCCTCTGCCTACCCTGCAGTGTGCGGGATACAGCGTGAAGCTGATTTTTTTTTTTTCATCTCATTTTCTTATAAAAAAGAAAACATTATGCTGTTTGAGTCATATTTTCAAATTAATTTTTTTTCGAGAGTTTTTTTCCAAAAACATATACAAAAACATTAACAAATTTATCATAGATCTAAGCTAACTAATAAAAGTAAGTTGTTCACAATTTCTTACAATTAATTAATAATTTCATTACTTGTAGTTCTAGTTCAGGACAAAATCTGAAAACTATACATTTGTGGCGAAAACCCTAAAAAACAATAGCTTTAAAAATGAGGCAAAATTTAGCACTTCAAATGTGGCAACACAGAAAAAGGCGGGCTTTCATGATGGGTGAGTTAAGCTTGAATTTCAGAAAAAGCTCGAGACCTCGCTCGAGGCCCCTCCACCCAGGATTCCAATCATTACGTGAGCCCGACTCGCGCTTGCCCGGTTTTTTTTAATTTTAAAGAAGGTAAAATATTATTTTCCACAATTTAATTTTTTTAATTTAAGCTTTGAAGTCGGCTCTATTTTAATAAATGTTCCACTTCTTTTAGATCAAAAAATTTAAATCCCGATGTTTACAGGACCATGTACTACCCGATGTTTACAGGACAACTAATGAACTTCGGTGCTATAATAAAATTTGAAGAGGAGTTTGTTTGGAACGAGCTATAAGCTACCTCTAATGGAGATTGCTTAATCATATCTGTACGATGTCTGCTCAGCAATTTTCTTAAGTAGGCGATTTTTTATCCCGATATGAATATATTTAAAGAACAGGGTCAAGCTTTTTCCTGCATAGCAAAATCCTCCGTCCTTTGATATCATCATCATCGATTGCGTTCTCAATCGATGATTGCGGCGAAACTCTACGCCGCAATCTGTAAAATTATAGCAAGGAACCGAAAGTTGGTATTTACTATCAGAAATATTTTTTCCAATCTTATTGTACAAAGGGCAGGGTTAGGTCACGTTAACTGAAAGAAACAGCCTTCTCAGCAGAACTGCCTTCCGAACCGGCTGTAGCTTTTTTTGTCTATTTTTTCATTTGACGATTCAAAGGTGCTTATGAGTTTATTTGAATAAAGAATATTTTAAATTTGAATTTGAAACTATTTTTAGCTTCACATTTCTTCGAGTGCAAATCGAAACCACAACATGTCGCGATTACAGTCACACGCTTTTGCCCCTGAAATATTTAATATATATTTTCTCGCTTTGGTAACGAGGCTTAGCGCGACGTTGAGCTCTACCTCTCAACACGCAATGCCTCCAGAATGCAGCAGAAAGTGGGAAAATCTTACACTACGTTCCTTCTGCCTACCCTGCTGTGTGCAGGATACAGCATGAAGCTATAAGCTATATTTATAAATTTGCTGCTATTATTAATTTCGCACTTCGGAAAGTAGAACTTCAGTTTGATTTTCAAATAAAAATCTCATAAAAACATTTATTACGTATGTACAGGATGGAAGCATCTGCGCTTCTTTTACGGGAGCAGCATATAGGGTAAAATATTTCAAACTCAAAACTAAAGAAATAAAGTGTTTCTTTAATCAATAAAAAGAAATTTGGCCATTTATATATAAAAAAAAGTGTATTTTGACACTAATAAGACAAACAAAAATATTAGGGTACTTCTGGTTAACCTGGAATTATAAAATTACCAAATTATTACTAGTTTAGGAAAAAAATTAGAAAACTGTACAGTTAAATCCTAAAAAAATTAAAGCCTTAAAAAAGGCAAATAAAAAATTAAATTCGAAATTAAACGATTTTAATTCTTATTTAACAAAACACAGGAGACGGATCAATTTCCTTTCGGACACGCGGATATTGGACCGTCCGCGAGTATTGCCATATCTTTCGCGTAGAACTCGTACTGATACCAGCAAATAAATAAATCAGCTTCACGCTGTATCCCACACACAGCAGGGTAGGCAGAGGGAACCTATTGTTAAGACACCCCGTTCCTCTTCGAGTGGGGATCGAACCCACAACCAGTCGGTTTTACAGTCACACTTCGTGCCACTCTGCGCCACGACTGGCCTCAGCACTAGCAAATACTAGTAAGTATTTGAAATTTTGGTTTCGACCCTTGTATTATTATGTACTTGTTTAAGAATCACATCTTTACTTAACACTTGATAGATTATAATACATTTGGACAGATGTAATTAAATTAAATATTCTAATAATATAATAATATAAGACTAAGTTATGGTTAGAAATTCCTACACTTAACGCGCAATGTATTGAAAATTGGAGGGTACATGAGTTATAGAATGTCTTAGTACCCTACCAAATAACTTTTTTTCTGTTAACCTTTAAAAAATACCCAAGTAGATTATTTTTTTAGTTACTACACTTTTTAATTTGTGTCACAGAGCTTTGCACTTTTGTGTATTCTTCTGTATTTCCCTTGAACGAGCGAGAGAAGTGGTCGTTCTCACCCGCAAATTTTATAACACGCTTGCTTCTTGAGTGTATCGATACTCATAATAGTCATAGTGCCTTATTGATTAACAACGTAATTGTTGAGCTTTTTTATGATTTTTATTGAATTACGCATGAACAAATTGATTTTTAACAAAAAGAACCGACTTCAGACAACGAACTAAAAAGTAAAAAATATTTTTCATAAAGTAAACCGTAAATTAATTTTTGAAATATACATTTTTTTACCGTCACGCTGTATCCCGCACATAACAGGATATGCAGACGAAAGACACTCCCAACCCCCCATAAAAGATCAAGAAGACGAAGAAGGAGAAAAGTATGATCACTTATATATCTCTTTTCGTTCCCACCATTCTCTCTGGAACGGAGCGTCAAACATTACGGTTTTGCACACCTTTTTCTCCTCGTTAATTGTTATCAACATCTGATGGATGTAACGTTGCAGCCCTCATAAGGACTGGCACGGGTCGCTGCGGGCAAGCCTTACATCATGGCCCCCTAAAAAAAATCCATTATAAATTGCCTTATGTTTATTTTCTTACTTCAATATAACAAAGTAAAACTCACTCTGCTATGATCCTTCACGTGTAAATGTTTACGAGTATATAACATTGGACTTAAGGCGAAATCTTAAGCATCTCAGGGAATAGTAAAAGTAAGCGAGGCATCGTGGTAATGTTGGGTTTACGACTGAGAACGGGAAATACAGGTAAGAAGTGCTCCGAGCTTAAAGTCATACTGTTTCCTGCATGTAGTCTCCCACTCTTCGAAGCATATAATGTTTTACCTTTATTGGGAAGCCAATGCCAAGCTTTGTTTTGTACTTGTTGTACTACCTGAGTGAAGAAATTAAATAATTAATTTCCTCTAGTAGAAATCGAACCCACAGCCTTCGCGCTTACAGTGAGACGGCATGACGGCGTCTTTATTTAATCTATACAGATTTTATAGTAGAACAAAATACGGTACGTTACATTATTATTTATTCTAGACTTCTGTAAAAGGAAGAGATTAACAATTTGATTGTATTTTTTTATGCTTGTAATCTCAGAACTTTTGACTGGGTGAACCGATTTAGATATTTTTTTTTAATTGTTTTTAACTATTTGTGTTAACACTGTATGCACATTTCAAGTGATGTTGATTAAACTCAGTACTATTCGTAAATAGACTTTTATTCATCCATCATCAACATTACATTCAGCAATTTTAAGTTTACCGTAGACATAATATGTCTTTCAAATGATAATGTTAAATAGAACATGAAAGTAATTCATATTAGTAAAGCAATAATTGTGTAATTCAAGCGAGCAACGCTGCGAGAGAATCGCTAGTATACAATAATTTTCCTTCACAATCACCAGATTTTCTGTCAAATCCCTCACAATTTAGCAATTATAAAATTTTATATATTTGCTATCCCTATGTTTCCACGCGTTGAGTTTCAACGTACTTGATGTGAACTAATGCTACAATGCTCTTACCCCCTCCAATAATGCTTCATTACCAGAACGACGTATTACCTTATAATTCGATGAAGCAAGAAATTATGAGAAGCACATTGTTTGTCATTCGCCACAGTGATTGCTGCTGTTGTGCCAAGTAACTTGAAGAAAGAAGTAATTTAAAATTTTAATTATATTGTTGTATAATCAATAAAAAAAATTTGTATGTGAGTTTAAAATATTTAATAAAATAAAAAAATATTTCAGCTATTGTTTTATTGGCCCAATTTGTTTTTTTTTTTACTTTCTGATTATTACTTTAATATGTAATAATTCTTATAATTGTTTTGTGATCTTTCTTAAGATTATGTATGTGTATTCTATGTAGTTTATGAGATAGTATTTGTGTAGGTTTATAAATGTAATATACATTAATAATTTATGTTAATATCACTATATATGATTTTCTTTTATCTTTGCACCGCGCCATGCCCGCTCTTTTAAATTGATTCTTTTGATTAGGTTGCCTGGAAGAGATCACTCTTAGTGATAAGGCCGCCTTTTCACATTTTTTTTATATGAATTTATTTGTTAATTTATGTAATTTTCTGGTGTGTAATAAAGAGTTTTTATGTTATGTTATGTGGAGGTTTCAAACTGCAATTCACATTAAATATGTAGTTCGTTAGTCTGAAATGAGACGAAACAGAGAAAATTTCTAAGTAAACACGACGTTTCGTTTTATACATTGATTAACAATTATATTACTTTGTAATTTTGTAACAAACAAACAACTGAAACATGAAACTGAATTCGACGCACTTAAAGTAACTGTATTGTCATGAAACTTGACAAATCTTTAGTTTTTGTCATTTTCACGCTGTATACCACACATAGCAAGGTAGGTAGAGGAGACTTAGTGCTAAGACACTTCGTTAACCATTCACTCGTCAAGTATTGAGTGGCGCAACTGAACGCCGCGTTTTGCTTCGACACCGGAGCGAAAAAAAAAAAAAATAAATATTTCATTTTCTCGCGTGGAAATCGAACTCATAGACTAACGCGTACAGTGACAATATAATAAGTAATATCATCTTTAAATAATGCACACAACATCTCATACATTGGACGGTGAGTAGCGAACGAAGTGTCTTAAAACTAGGTTTTCTCTGCCTAATTCTACAAATAATGTAATATTCTTATAAAGGAATACATCGTGTTGGCAGAGGATATATAAAACTAAAAATAGAAGGTAAATAAAGAGCAGTTTTCTTTTGCGTATAATTTATATTAGTAAAAGTACACTGGGTTAAATCTCATTTTTAGCGAAGTTTTACATCAGTAAAACATACAATAATGTCAAGTGCTTGTGAAGAATTACTTAATGTAAATAAAAAAATAAATCAGCTGCACGTTGTATCCCGAACACAGTAGGATAGGCAGAGGGAACCTAGTGTTAAGTCACTCCGATCCCCATTTTCTACCGAATTCTGGAGGCTTTGCGTGTTGAGTGGCAGAACTCAACGCCGCGCTTAGCTTCGACACCAGAGCGAAGAAATGGAAACATAAATTTAAGTAAATATTTTATCTCCTCGAGTGGGGAGCGAACCCACAACCAGTCGGTTTTACAGTCACACTTTGTGCCACTGCGCCACAACTAGCCACAAAATTACTTAATATTATGCAATAAAATGAAATATACAAACTATAAGCATATTTCTTTATAATATATTACGTTTTTTTTTCTTCATATAACAATTTTATCACAAAAGACTAAGAAGATAATCTAATATCCGCTGTGAAGCCAATATATGACTAACTGACATTTTTAACAATTATCTTTTTTATTTTGTTCATTTTAAATGCACACCTACTACACTATTAAAAAATATATTAAATAATATATTTGTTGATAACTTTATCAGACTTCAACAATAGGTTGAGCACCTTCTATTAACCAAGCGGTAGCGCTATTAGCTTTTTCGAATACTTCTACAGCAGCCTCACCAACTGCGTCTACCTCTTGCCACGGTTGCTTGCTTAAGAAGATATCAAAATCTTTATTAATCTCCGAATCAAACACATTTGGATTTTTCACAAGAGTTGACCTAGCAAATCCTGGGCATATGGCTATTACTCTAACACCTGTTCTATTAAAATTGTATACATGTCCTAAGGATTTGGAGAAACCGAATACAGCGAATTTGGAAGCTTGATAAACTGGGAGAAATTGGTCTATCTTATAGCCATATCTCGATGATATATTTATAATTGTACCACCTCGCCCATTCTTATCCGTCCTCATGTGCTCCCAAAACTTTAACGACCATTCTATTACAGCTGTAACGTTGATATCAATAGTTCTCTTTGCTTGCAAATCGTTTAATATACCTGCATTGTTAATTAACACATCGACAGTCTTGTAAATTTCAATAATTCTTTGAAATACAACTTCTAGATCTTTTGTGACGTCACATTTGAAAAATACAGCACGGTCATTTCCATATTTTACGCACAGTTTTTTCGCTGTATCTGCTCCTTGTTTTTCATCAATATCAAGAAGAACAGCTACTTTGGCGCCTTTTTCAAGATAATTCACTGCTATTGAATGCCCAATACCCATCGCACCACCAGTGACGACGACAACTTTATTTTTGAGAGTTCTAGCCATATTAACTGCACTGACTAGTTAAAACTAAATAAATTTATTTCAGATGATACTCTTTTTATAAGTACAACAAGGGTCAAGAGTCAAAGTCAAAGCACAAACAAATATCTGCTTATCTAGCAAGTAAATATTACGTGCCACTCATATGAAGTTTGGTTTGGTTTGGTTCTTTGATTATGGCGTCCCGAGCGTACCAGTAGAGCACATATCACTTCGCCAATGTCACGTTGTGTGAAGAAAATACGAACGAGGTTGTACGGTAAAAAAGAGATAATGTAAAACCAAAATATGAAGTTACTAATATTTTGCGCTAACATTTTCTTATCTGCGTGCACGTCAGAAAGACGTAAAATAATTAAAACTCATTTTTATTGTATGTTAAAAAAGATCTAAATGGTTTACAATTTTTTTATTATTTATTTGTTTATTATCATATACATACGCCTGCATAAAGTTCTAAATTATTTACTTTCAATACAATGAATTATGTATTTGTTTTAATATTCAATTTTCACATTATTAATTTAAAATTTATAATGTGAAAATTATGAAAACCTTAAGTTGCATTTTCATAGTTACCATTAGGATATTCAATTATTTTGAAAAAACATAATGTGGTGTAAAACCTTACCACCTCACCATACATGGCAGATATACTACTACGATTTAAGCACAGTTTGCAATATTGTAATTAAATAGTAAACTTTAAAAAAAAGTATTTTGTGAATTGTATAATTGTATAGTAAATAAATAATTCTTCAATATAAAAATTATCTTTAATTAACTCGCTATTGTTGTAAAAAATACTCGAGCCATTTTTACTTTTCATAAAATAATAAAGAAATACTGTTTTCTTGTTAGCATTTTAAAAGAACCAAAATTAAAGAGGATCCATTTACAGCTAAAAAAAGGACACCCAACCCAATAAGCAACAACTCAAAGTGGAATATTGTGAAGTAATAGCTTATAGACTTGGTATTAAATATCACACGGCACTTATTACGTGGCACTACAGACACATGAGCAACATTGTCCACCAGGAAATCAAGATCACTTAGAATCACTCACGCAAAGGCGGTGATTACCAGCGATAATGAAGACATCCACCACTGGATGCACGTCTTCTAGTTTTCGGCTTGGCTAAATGGTGCTACGCCCTTATGTACCTTGAGACCAAGTCCTGCTTAATGCATGGTTGGCGTTTGCTGTTGCGTGAAAGTATTTCGATCAAGTTTCGATGTTTGTTATCTCAGAAATTGTGATTGGTTGAATCGATTTTGATTTGGAAACTGGTGCTTTGTTTAATTTGGTCCATTTCTGTCAATGTTAACCATAAGAAAACAACATAAGTATTAAATTCGTAGAAAATTTGTCGCGTACGTACGCGACAAATAGACGAATAACTCAACTGGATTTCGAAATTATTTTTTTTATAAAAAAGGATATACTTCAAAGGTAGTTTGATGAGTGTTTAGTTAGGTCTTGAATATGAGATCCGATTGAAATCAGTTTTTTTCGGTAAAAATTCTAATTATCGTAAAAATATTGTGAAAAAAGATATCATATCGACTTTATTCTTATTTATTCTTATTGAGCAAATCCGCGAAAGAGGGTCGGTATTGTTCAATAAATGTTCCCTTCCCGGATCATCGGACCTACAATCACCAGGTTAGCAGTTAAACCATTCACAGTTTAACCACTATAAAATTTTACTAATTTGATACCCCTATACTTCCACCCGTTGAGTTTCAACGTACTTGATGTGAACTAATGCTATAAAGCTCTGACCCCCTCCAATAATGCTTCATTATCAGAACGATGTATTACCTTATGATTCAATGAAGCAAGAAATTATGAGAAGTATGTACATTGTTCGTCGTTTGTCACAGTGGTTTCTGCTGCTATGCCAATTTACGTGGGTGAAGAATTTATTTAAAATGTTCATTATATTGTTGTATAAATCAATAAAAAAAATAGTCGTATGTGAGTCCAAAATATGTGGTAAATAAAAAATATAAGTTAGCTATTTCTTTTATTTGCTGAATTTGTTTTTTCCGACTGCTAAGGAAGGATAATTTACTTTATGGTTATTACTTTAATATATAGGAATTCTTATAGGGATTTCATAACTATAAGACAAAAATATCGGAATCTAATCAAATTTGTCTATCCTCTGTCAAAAATATGTAGGGACTTGTTAGAGAAGGAGAATTATGAAGTTTGGCACTTTTACTGTCTGAGCTCCTCTCTCTGTCTGACCAAATTGGAAATGATTCTACTAGAGTCGACTTCAAAAATCTATACAAAAATGAATTGATGATAATTCTAGACAGGCTGAATTATTTTGGCTAATTATAAAGTGATTTCGCTGTTATATAGATGAACTATAAACCTATTTCTTGTCGGTTTGCGTTTTATGTACAAACGCATAAATCGATATTAATTATTACGTATATTATATTTCATAAAAAAAGAAGAAAAAACTTCAACAACAACGATATGTTACTAAAAATATAAAATTGCTTGAATATAAGGAAATAAAGATATAAAAAGTAACCCTTGATTTCAACACCACTCAGGGAAGATGACACCGCCCTTTTATCTTTTATACCAAATTTTCTCGCTTTAAAATATTTTTCCGACAGCTGAGACAAACTGCTGACCTGGTTTACGAATGTTTTGTGTTTTTTTAGATATTATTTCGAAACACCGTATATACCACATATTATTTAGTGCCTTACGGCAAGGGGTTTACTCAATTTAATATTTCTTATGTTTCTGAATATCTTCATTATCTTTTCTATTTTCTTTAGGTTTCAATTAAAATTAACAATTTTGTATTGTACTGAATACTTCATACATGAAATTGAATTCGACACACTAAAATTACTGTATTATCATGAAATTTGACACAGCTATAGCTTTTGTTTTCTTCTTCACATTGTATCCCATACACAGCAGCGTTGGCAGAGGGAATCTTGTGTTAAGACAACGATGGCGGTGACAATTAAATAACTGACCTTGATAAGTATCAATTAATGTTTTCATAGAGATCACTCTATTGTGATCCTTTATTTTCGAGAATTAATTTGAACAAAATATATTAAGATAAAAATCACAATCACATATTATATCGTGAACTTTTATATTTATATAATTCAGAATAATTAAATACTTATAGTATTTTTTTGTTTAACTGATAGATATCAACAGTTATTATATAACTACATGCGAAGAAAAGATAATTTAGGCATTTTTTAAATTCTTATACCTTTCGTTAAAACTACCAATCTTTAACAAAATTCCCTAAAAAAAAAATCATGTTTTTCACCTGACTTCATATCTTTAATGTTCTAAATTACACTATAAATTACCACATTAGTACATGGTACTATTGATAGTAATTAAGAAATAGTTATACTACGGGATAATTTGAATGCAATATATAAAGCTGTTTTTTAAGACTCAATATAGAATAACTAGCAACATTATACGCTGGTGGTTACGTGTTAACTTTCAATATGCAATATGCAAATGTTAATACGAGTGATAATAATTGAGGCTATCGTGGCGTAATCGCGTGTGTCTTTGACAGAGTTTTTAATCCAACTATGCATCACTATAGTTTAAAACGACCACGGTACTCTTACTGACATCTGAAGAATTTATGTCGTCTTCTAGCTTAAAAATGTCTGGGTTGCTCGTCGAACATTCGAGTGAGCTGTGCAACCTGACCTGTCAATCAAGCATTTTCTTCTTGCAGGCCTGCAATACTCGCCTGATATACTCGTTGACGGCGTTGTCAACTTCACAATCTCCACTGCTCTCATGGTTTCCGAAATATTGTAGGTCGCAATGGATTAGATAATTCGAGGTATATACTCGTGAATTGCTGAATGGAGTAGAACTCCAAAGTACGCAACAGGATATTTTTTTTTTAAATTATGTATTCTCGGGGTGACCAAATGATAAGTTGTCATGGCCTGGCATTAAAGTTTATTTAATTTACAAGTATACCAATTTACTGGAACACGTCTCAAGCAATAATACTTGCGTCGACAACTATGCCCAACATAATTATAATTTTCTATATAATAATTTCTAAGATGTCTATTCTATTTCTAATTATGACAAGAAAAAACAACTCAGATATGTTATTTCTAAATCTATCATACAAGGCTTAAAAAGTTGATATTAGAAAATCCTGCAAAAAGTCAAATAATTAATTTGAAACTTTTCTTTTCTTTTGATTTCAAATAAAAAAGAAAATACTAATCTCACACATTATATTTCCCAAGAGCGGAAGCCAACTTTCAGCATTTATCAGAGAGTAATCTAACAACGTTGAACAGAACTTAATCTGAACTTCAGAACACAGTGCAAACTTAACTAGATTTTTTAATCAAGTTACGTTATCTTGGAAAATAAGTGAATAATAATAAAATTTTAATATGTTTAGTGTTTCGTACCTCAAGATATAAAAACAGAAGTCTTTTAGGATCACTTTGTATGATCTCGAGATAGCGGAAATTAATATAAATATTTTAAATTAATTTCATGTCAATATTTATGGTTCCTTAAGCTTTGAAAAAATCTAGCACCTACGTCAATGCAATCAAAAGTTACAAGTCAAAATTATTTTTTTTTAATACTAGCAATTGTCCGCGGCTTCCCCGATTTGAACTACACTATTATTTATTCAACACACTGAATTACTTTGTATTCTAATATTTTATGAATGCAGCGAACTTATGCATGTGAAGTTGGAGTGCTCAGGACTGTTACTGCAGGAATTTCTCGAAAAAACGTCCACCAATGCCAAAATAAAACTTGTGTCTTCTATTGAAAGTAAAAGGACTCTATCTCGAGTGGGGGGAGTGGTTTTAGCCTGTGTTATAGATAAACTTATTAACTAAACAATGATAATATAAATTTAAATAAATGTTTTATTCCCTCGAGTGGGGATCGATGACCTATACCCGTCGCGTTACAGTCACTCCTCTATATCTTTTATGTGCAGATTTGACATTTCTATCCTTTTATTGTGTGTGTAGAATATGAAATACATTATATTATATAGTTAATAGATGTTATTACGTTACATATATCTCTAAAACACACTCTTAGTATTCGCTTAGATTAGTTTGAAAAAAATCCCGCTCCAAAATCCTTGTTAAAATTCTATCTAGGGTGTCTAGATCCTAGAGAAATCCGTCCCAAAAATTTTAAGCTCCTAGCACTTGTTATAATAAAATTTCATATAAATTGGTATAATTGGTAACCCCAAAAGCACCCCTTTCGGTGTTAAAGTACATCCCTTTAGGAGTTAGCAAATTCAAATCTTAGCACCTACGTCTTAAAAAGTAACTCTGTGCAAAATTTTTGAGATACTTTTAGTAAATAAAATTTTATATAAACTATCGACTTCAAAAAATCCCATTAGGAGGCGAATATTGCAAATTCCCATCTTAGCGAGCACCTACCTATATATTTCATACCTGAGAAGAACTTGCGTAAGAAAATTAGCAACTTTTTTAATTATACAAATATACATTTTTTTTCGTACAATGATATTTTTGAAACAGGTTGGAGCGGACAGGCGGGTTATCATTAATAGTTATAATTTGTGACACAAAAACAAATCTTCATAACATTGTTCCATAAACAAGTCGATAATTTGGGTTTAAAAATTTTATCAAATAAAAACAACAAGTTATCTAATTTTAACAAATTTTAAGTGTTATTCTACAATTGGGAAAGAAAAATATTTATTTTAGAAAACATAAAAAAATTGGAACGTAGCGGGACTCGAACCCGCGCTTCTTGGAAATCGACCAGGTGCTCTGACCACTACGCTCTCATCAAGCTACTGACCTGACAAACTGCTGACCTGATTTACGAATGTTGCGTCTTTTTTAATACTATTTCGAAATGAGTAAGGCAAGGTGTTCACTCAATTCTGTATTTCTTTTGTTTCTGAATATCTTAATTATCATTTCTATATTCTTTAATTTTTAATCAAAATTAACAAACATTAATTACATTGAATATAAACTATGTTACTTTGTAATTTTATAACAATATACATGAACATAACAAAACAACTGAATTCGACACTCTTGTAACTAACTATATTTTGAAAAAAAATTATAAATACTTTTTAGAAAACATATTTTATATTTTTTTATTTGAACGTAGCAGAATTCGAATCCTACTAAGTTAAAATTTTAATACATCCAGAGATCTGTGCGTTTACACAAACAAACAAACTCTTCCGCTTTATTATTTTAGTATAGACTAGCGGCCCACTTGCGGCTTTGCCCGCATACTCCACTTGAATTTATTTCATTATGCTGCATTTGTATAGGATTGCTCATATAATTTATATATTCAATCATTCTTCATAATTTTGAGGAAGCGCAATCACTATGTCACTCTTTGCAGGGACGATATCCCGCCGCCGCCGATTTCGTCTATGCCCAGTATATGCCTATGCTTGCGGCCGTAAACAGACCGTTGAATTTTATAATTTTTGATTTTTAATTTTGAAGTCAGTGCCAAGTAAACCAAACAGGTTTTTTTTTATGGAGTCAAAAGAGTTCATCCAGTCAAAAGTTCTGAAGTAACAAATATAAAAAAAAATACAATCGAATTGATAACTACCTTTTCTTACAGAAGTCGGTTTAAAAATTGGGTGGAAAGTAAGGAACGGAGAGTCTGTAACACTGTTTCTTAAAAACTATAAAATATTCTTAAGATATTACTATATGTAGAAATAATATGTGACCTTTTGCAGGTTAAATAAATATTGTTTACATTTTCTTATCGTTTCTAACTTTTGAGATATGGATAAACGAATACTATAAGTAAAAAATATTTATTATAATAATACTCTAATTAGGTACAGCGAGCAGTTTTTTCTGATCTGACTGGTTATTATGTTCGCTTCACGTTGTATCCCTCATATTGCAGGTTAAGCAAATTGAAACTTGGGTGAGACTTTTCGTAGTGAGTGACGGATCTCCACGCCTCGCTTTTTATTCTTAGGAACGAACAATTAAAAATAATTTAATTCACTTCAGTGGAAATGAAACCTTAAACAACTGCGGTTACAGTCTGACACAGTACCGCTTTGCTACGTCAATATTATTGAAAAAACTTGAGAACGCTTGTCAGTAAAAACTCTCTGCCCATCAAAAATAGGTGTTAAATATGTGTAATCCAGTATACGTCTCTACTAGATAATATCAAAAATATTTTTTTAACTTCAAGCGTTACCAGAGCGAGGAAACTAAAATATTAAATATTTACTTTCATCTAGTGGGAATTGAACCCATAACCGTATTCGGCGTTTTAGTAGCAAGCATATGCCCCATATGCGTCACGACAGTCTCAAATCGAAACTATAATGTAAAAAATTAGCTTCACGTGTGTTAGCGTATATCAAGATACCCAAGTTCTGCTTGGCTAAGTCTCTCTGAGGTCTTCATTTTGAACCCAAATTCTTAAGACATTGCGTGTTGTGTAGCGGAACTCACCGCTATAGTTTATTTTTGTCACTTTTAATGTTTAAATTAAAAATTAAATTAAATCAGCTTCACGCTGTATCCCGCACACAGCAGGGTAGGCAGAGGGAACCTAGTGCTAAGCCACTCCGTTCACCACTTTCTGCCGAATTCTGGAGGCATTGCGTGTTGAGTGGCAGGACTCAACGCCGCGCTTAGCCTCGACACCAGAGCGAAGAAATGAAAATATAAATTTAAATAAATATTTCATCTCCTCGAGTGGGGATCGAACCCACAACCAGTCGGTTTTACAGTCACGCTTCGTGCCGCTGCGCCACGACCGGCCTCTTTTATTGTTTATGTCACAATATTCATATAGCTAAAGAAAGATAAGTCAATATCTGTATAATGTACCTACTAACAATAATATCAATTATAAACATGTTGTTTTCCTTATATTTTTTGTTTTTATTTTACAATAATCACAAAAAATTACAAAATAAAAATAAACTGGTGAAGTAATAAAATATTGTTATTTACTTATAAGAAGTGCTTGAAGGAAATAATTAGTTTTTATACATATTCAATAGTGTATTGTTAATGTTATAAAATCAGCAGAACAAATTGAACGAGGTTGTCATTTTGACACACTATATTTAGGGTCCCGTAGCTTTTAGGGAAAAGAGGAACTCTTATAAGATCTTTGTTGTCCGTCTATCTAACTGTCTATCTCAGGAACGCTTAGAGATATTGAGTTGATATTCAAACTATATACTTAGATCTACGGACCCATAATTTCCTAAAAAAATGTATTCCTGTATTAATTAAATAAGATATGGCCGTTTATATCGCAAAAAACACATATGTCGACACTATAAAGGAAATCATAATTAGTACTTTCGGTTCTCGATCTACAATTATGAAAATTGGCAACTAGCATTTACAGGTAGTATTAGATCAGAAAAAATCTAAAAACTATATAGTTGTGGTTCAATCCTAAAAAATAAAAGGAAAGCAAAACTTAGTATTAAAGCCTAGCGGCTTTCAAGTGAGGTAAATCTAATACCTAGACCAAGTTCAAGTCAAATATTTGATGAAAAGGCTTCGGCTAAGCTAATCCTAAATTTAATAAAAAGTTCTAGACCTCCAATTTTCAAACGGAACCCTCGGTGAGTGAGCCCAACTCGCGCTTGTCCGATTTTTCAATATTACTTTTGAAAATGTGTTAAAATTCAGACAAGACAAACATTAAAAACAATAGTGCTTAGAATTGCTGCGGGTTTGAAACCCACTCAAGGAAATGAAATATTTTATATTTTCGTTACATAATTCAGCAAAATGGGGAACGGAAGTGTCTTCTTGATAGAATCGGCGTCCTGGTTCTCTCTGGTTATCCTGAAAAGTGCGGGATACAGAGTTAAGACAAAAAAACAGTTGTCAGATTTTTTCGGTATAAAAAACTAATTTTGCTCAATATATCAATAATGGTTTCAGTTGAATTGTTCATATTTTATAAAAATTACATGCTAAAAAGTCTTAACAAATGTGCTAATTTATATAATTGGGCTTTGCATAACTTATGTAATATTTGAGTCTTTTATTTACATAGTTTTATATTTTTACGTAGAATATAAGACTGGATCCCATTAACTCTTCTTTACGAATACGAATAATACTAACAAATAATCTTTTCCGCTGGATTCAGACTCGGAGCAATAATAGGTTGCAGTAAGCGATGATGACAGGAATGATAACGAAGATGCGATGATCGGCTACATTAAGGATGAAGCCAAAATGTCTCTGAGAGTGGCTTTGATCTTTTGACAAGATACGTTCCTCTACGTCTAGTAACAGGAAGATTGATAATAGAAAAGAAAAACATTAATACTAGAATAAACTAAACCAATGTAACATAAATACTAGAAATAGGCATAATCTTGGTGCACCTGTAACTCGGTTGCATCAAATCCGTAATTCTTTTATGGGACAATGTGTACGGTTTTACAATAGGATCCCAGAAAACGTCAGAGAATTTTCTATATCACGATTTTAAAAAATTGTGAAAAGACGTTTGTGTGTTAAAGGTTATTACCAAATGAATGATTTTGTAAATGATAACACACCTTGGGAATGAAATGCTCTCTCCAGTCTGTTTCAAAGGTATCATTGTCACAGATAATTAAATATATATAAGTCTATTATGTTTTGTTATACTTGTTTAACGACAAATAAAAGACACGTTGCTCTGAAAATTCAAAGATATTTATTTTTAATATTTTACCTCTTAATTGATATCAATTAATTACAGTTCATAATGATACACACCTGAAAATTCAAAGAAACGACATCACGAGTCTATTAGTCGTTCTTGTTCTTATAACCACTATATTATAGCATTAACTTTTAAATTCACTATACGTTGACGACGCCATATCCAAGCTGACGCTATGCCTTTCTTACAATGTGGTGCCATCTACAAAACACTAGGGCCAATCACGTAGCCACGTAAAACGCGCGCAAATTATAAATATCTTAAAGGAATACTGGGTATTCATTTACATATATATTTGTTTAAAATTGATTTAATAAAAATAGGTCCCGCTGAGTTTCTTGCGCCGGTTCTTCTCAGGTCTGAGGCATTAGCTTTAGTAAACTGGTGGTAAATTATTTGAAGTTCAAAAAATGAAGCATGTAACTTCTTATGTTGAATAAAACTATTTGAATTTTAATTTGAATTTGAGTGGCCAATCTAGTAGAAAGAAGTATCTTACAAATAAATGAACAAGTAAAACCCTTAAAAATATTTTATTAAAAAATTCACCACAATTTAAAAAAACTGAAATGACTAAAAATCACTACTTTGAAGAGGATTTTACGAGACTAAATAACAAATGTTTTAAAAAATGTGTTACAAACATTTCCAGAAAAAACTAATACTAATACTACTGATGAGTCAGAAGAATGAAAATAATTATATTGCAGATTTTTATTTAGATAAAAAAAGGCGGATGATTTAAGCCCAATACGGAGATTGTTGATATTGGTATTGGCCCATATTTGCTATCTATAAAGATTGTGTTTTTCTTTGGTACTAATAAAGTTTTATTACGTATAGATGTAAGTTTACTGAAAAACTCTATATAGTACTTTATTTTTGTAAAAATTACCCAATCATACGACAAGAATATAAGAGCTTATTTTTCTGTTGATTTTCTTTTGTCATTCAATTATAGTACTGGGATCGTGTAAATAAAGAGTATTATCATAAATATATTTCAATTTTTAATTAAAGAAAATGTGTTTTTATAAATAATGCAAAAAAATATTCTCAATATTAAAAAAATATTTCTCCCTGTATAAAACAACTATAAAAGTTACACAGGGAGATATTTTAAAACAGCGATTTTATGTTTACACATAATTCTTACGTATGATTGGGCTATATAGATAGTTTAATATAGTCTTCTTGAGTTTAGTTGGGAGAACATGATGGTGCATGTCTTGACAGTACAAAATCAAACGCAATTATTTCTGTAAAGTAAACACTTTAATTTTATTAAGGGGGCGGAGACCCATAGCTATAAAATTATTTTATACCAATTTTTGAGCCGATCTAGACCCTTCCACTAGCCATGCAGTACCACTATCAGCTTTCTGGAATATTTCCACTGTACCTGCTCCAATAGCTGTGCTATTTTGCCATTCATAAGTATTAAGTTCTGCCAAAAAATCTGGTAATAAATCTTTTTCTCTGATAACAAGATTTGCAGTTATATTCGTATACACCGATCCAGGACAGAGTATTACTACGCGAACTCCGGTCTTTTTAAAATTGGTTACGTGTCCTAAAGACTTAGAAAATCCAAGGACTGCGAACTTAGAAGCCTGATAGAACGGTATATAAGCCGTGATCCTGTAGCCGAAGATCGAAGAAACATTAATAATAGTACCACCATTGCCCCCTTTGTCAATTCTCATATACTCATAAAACTTCATGGACCATTCCAAAACAGCAGTTGTATTAATATCTATAGTTTTTTTGATGTTAAATTCATCGAAAATTCCAGCATTGTTTATTAAAACATCAACTTGTTGATGATTTTTGATGATAAAATCGTAAATTTTGTCCAAATCTGTCACAACATTGCATTTATAGAAAACAACCTTATCTGAATAATTTATTTTTAAATCCGCTATAGCTTGCTCACCCGCTTCCTCGTTAATGTCAAGGATGATCACAAGTTTGGCTCCATGTTGAAGAAAACTATTGACCATCGCTAGGCCCAAACCCTGGGCGCCACCGGTAACGGCCACGATCTTACCGTTCACTTCACGATCCATAGTTGATGTGCGATAACTAATGCTAGAAAAATCACACGCTAATTCTATTTATAATCTCGGTTACCTTTATATTTTTCAATTCACTTTTTTGAGTTCCACTTTGAAGAGAACCACAAAATAGTATATATAATTATTTAGATAATTTTATTGTTTATTTTTTTTTAAATCTTTCATATGTAAACGACATTTTACAACATAAGTAAAATAAAGAGAATTCATTATAAATATTTTTAATATATTTGTTCTTTTTTGTTATTGTTGTGCATTTGAAGAGTTTTGTTCGTGTCGGGTAAAAACAATTGAGACTAATAAAATACCCACCAGTAGTTTTAAAGTGGCGGAACTTGCGGTACTAGACGTAGTGCTTTGACTCGACACCAGAGCAAAGAAATGGAAATGGAAATAAATATTTAATTTCTTTGAATAGGGATCGAACCCACAACTGGTTGTGGCTTTGATCTGTCTGTCTGTTAGTAGGGGTCGAACCCACAGCTTGTGGGTTCGATCCCCACCTCGACTCAACTTTAAACGCAATTAGTCGCGTTTACAGTCTCACACTTGTGCCCCTATGCCACGGTTGCCCATTTTATAATGTAGATTTATATAGTGTATGTGTAAGTTGCTCTCCATAAAATAAAAACTGTCCAATTTCAAAATTATAAGTTTTTATGACCTAAAGATAATTACTTAGAATTATCATTTGGCGACAGAGAATGCTATTTATTTATAAAATATGTTTTTACATTTTTAAGGTGTTATTACACACTTAGGAAAATTTCTTTCGAGTACATAACCAGATTTTGAAAGAAGGTCAGGAAGCTCTTCGTAAAACATATATGCCTTATTGCGCCTTAGTAAGACACTTAATTTAATCTTTCTCGTGATGATTCTCGGGGTCGATGCATTAATAGTATTTAAAGCCGATAAAAATAACACGACTGTTATATTATACACCGACCAGTAAATTAAACAAATATCATTATTGCTATTGGATCAAAAATGAAATATAATTCAAGTTAAACAAAAACATTCATAAAGAATAATAAGATCGAGTGTAGATACTTACGCTCCGATTGTTCTACATTGCTGATTCCCAGATCTGAATACTTGAGGGCTACTTAAATTTTACAATATGTCATAATTAGTACCTACACAATATGTGTAAGGGCTTTCTCTGAAAGTCTGAAGGACTTTCGCTGGTTTCGGATTCGCTCGTGGATCATGGCTATCAAATAATTTCCCTCAAAATAAGAAGTGATATATTTCATTATATGAACATAAAATAATTTAATATAAATTCACTAAAGAGATTGCCTCAAACCTGAGAAGAAAAGTATTTATAATAAATCTTTTTGACACTGTATAATATCTTTCAATATACTTTAAATATAAATGAGTTATATCACAAATTCAACTTAACTAAACTTCACGCTTTATCCCTAGCGGAGTAGTGAGAAAGAACGGAGCGCCAAACGCTACGGTCTCTACATACCTATTGCGTCCACTGCCATCAACTTCTTCACACATGCCCTCCGTGGGATCCTCATTTTTTTACGTGACCTTCCTCCAGTATCTTTGATACTGTGTTTTCGAAGGTCCACTGAGGTCACTCCCTACTTCTCTTACCACTCACTTTTCCATCATTAATAATTTTTGCCATTCGTTTAACATTCATTCGTTGGACGTGCCTAAACCAGCTGAGCACGTTCTTCTTCCTCCTCACCGTGACATCCTCGCTAGTACCTGCGATTCTGTGTATCTCTTCATTGCAGATTTGATCAGCTAAGCTGATTCCGCATATCACGACATTTATCTTTCTTTCATTCTTTTTCTGTAGTACCGACGTTTCGCTGCCGTATAACAGTGTACAACCAAACGCGCAGCTGTGCTGATCAATACAGCTAGGGCTCCGTTAACTCTCGTATCTGCCATCTCTACTGAACATACTTCACAAATATACCACTTCATTCACTTGTTCTAATATTTTACCGTTTACACATAGTCACAAATTCAATTAATAAAAAAAAATCTAATAATAAAACAACCAAAAATCTTAAATTATTGCTAAATAAAGCCATAATTCAATTCAATTAATAAAAAAAAATCTAATAATAAAACAAACAAAAATCTTAAATTATTGCTAAATAAAAAGGCAAACGAACATACGCGCCTCTTAATGGTAAATGACCATAAATGGTAATAATCGTCGCCCACGGCCTCGTATAGACACTTTCTATGAGAAAGCATAAATAAAAAAAATAGTAGGTATTGAGTTACGGAACTTTACGCCGCTTATTCCGCACGCAGTCAAGACAGGACTTCGAGATTGAGTGGTGACTCGTGCATTTTTGAGTATAAAATTTTCGTGCATAATTAATTATATACGTTATTTTATAAAGAAGTTTTTTAAAATTGTGACTTTAAAAAATGTCTTCATAAAATAATGTATGAATTTATACAAAATAAGTTCTGTGTAATAGATGTACACTAGTAATGGGATAAGAAATAATGGTATACCTATTTTTAAGGGTAAAAGAAATAATATTTTACTTTTTAAGGAAAAAAGGAATCCTTATAAGATCACTTTGTTGTCCATCTGTCTGTTTGTCTGTCTGTATCTCTGTCAAGAACCTTTATCTTAGGAAGGCTTGGAGATTTCGAGTAATTAAAACCTTATATCCTATAAATTTTATTTATAATTTTATTATTATTAATAAAACGCTTAAACTACTGAATTATTTACTTAAGACACTGAATTACATTTCTGTTTTAATATACAGAGTGTTTTTGTTAGCACCACTTTAAATAAAATCCCAGTTTTAACCACTATATGAAAGCTTAATGCTTAAAAAAAATCCCAAAATTGAAATAGTATTTTTAAAAAAAAAAAATTTTTTGAGATATTGCGTGACACGCGGCGCTTAACTCCGCGTTTTCTCTTGTTACCAAAGCGAGGAAATGTAAATAAGTCTTTCCTTTATATGAGAAGTAATCCCACTGACGTGGTATTACCGTCGCGTTTAAAATATAAGTATAGTGAAAAAGTAAATATAAACTCGTACCTGAGTTAATATATCAAATTCAAGTTCCAATGAAGTTGATAAATGAGGGTGTTCCAGTAATCAACGGTAATTTTTCACCTTCTCCACGCGGTAAATCGCTAATGTAGACACCCCGTCTGACGTTACCATCTTATATAATCTATTAACAAAACACATGCAAATATTATGTGAATATTTTTAAAATTTACGTATATTTAATGGTTTTTTTATATTATGAACAATATTATTATACAGTTTTCTATTTTTTGATCTTCTGTAGTACTAGAACTCAATACCGAATGCCCATACCTTGTGGCCACACACACATATTGAATGTCTATCATCGCAATAATCAACGGCATGTCCCGCTAGTGTATCCCTATCATTGCATATAAACATCACCAACAATAATTAAAATTGCTATAATAGCATTTAAAAGATTCTAGTCCATATATTTTTGCTTGTATTCCTAATTGTCATATGCAATATATACTATATAGTTATATATATATATATATATATATATATATATATATATATATATATATATATATAGATATATATATATATATAGTATATATATATATATATATATATATATATATATATATATATATATATATATCTATATATATATATATATATATATATATATATATATATATATATATATAACTATATAGTGTATATTGCATTGTATATATTGCAGAATCTTTATCCTAATATTTTAAGTTAATATTTCTGGATATAAGGAGTCAAAAAGTTAAACAAGAGCGAGTCGGGCTCGCCCACCGAGGGTTCCGTAACAATAATTGGAAGTCTCGATCTTTTTCAGAAATTAAAGTTTACCCTTAGCCAGAGCCACTTGTACCAGCGGCTTTAATACCAAATTTTAACCCAATGATAAGGCTATTATTTTTTAGAATTTAATAAATAAAATATATAGTTTAGAGATTTTTTTATTTCAGTCGATTCAAAAAATTACAAATTTTTAAGACCGAATCTCAACATTTAGACCCACAGTTTTCCATCTCCTTTCATAATTCTACGTTAACCGGAAGTAACCTATTAATTTAGATTCCTTTTATAGTGTCAAAATACTCGTTGTTTGCTATTTATGACTATTTTTTTTAAGATTGAACATTTAATTTTTATTTTTATTCCTGTAGATACTAACTGCCAAATTTCATAATTCTAGGTTAATCGGAAGTATCATATTAATTTAGATTCCCTTTATATTGTCAAAATACGCAGTTTTGCTATATTAACAACCATATCTTCTTTTTATGTAAATATAAATTGACTTTTTTTGGGAAATCATGGGGCCGTAGATATATGGTTTGAATTTCAAGTAGAAAATTCCAAGCATTCCTGAAATAAGGGCTCTTGACAGATAGACTATAAGGAATTCTTATAAGTGATCTTATAAGAATTCCTTTTTTCCTTAATAGATATGGAACCCTATAAATGGTAACAAGTAAAAAAAAAATGTATCTACTTGTAAGATTAAAATATTTCAATATATTATGTAATAAACTTAAAATAATTTACTAATATTATAAAGAGAAAACATTCAGTCATCATTAATTACAATTTAACGTCGTTCAATAATAAATTACTGAAACAAATTAAGTTAAAAATGTAGTTGACAAAAAAATATGACTACATCTTAAGAAGGCAATCAGTTTTAATATCTGCAATACAAACCACTGGATTAAGTAAAATGAGCTTTTGGCGAATCTCCAGCTTGAAACGGCTTATTTAATTCATAGCTTTCATGACATTTTTATATACGCGAATACAATTGTTAATTTAAAAATGTCTGTAAGCATAATTATACTTTACTTATTAACTAGAAGTAAAGTAGGATGTATTATATTTATGTTTTTTTAAGATTTTTTAGGCCTTAATACTATGACACTTCGTACTCCTGTTCCTGCCACTTTAAACTTGTACTTTAAACTTTATGGTGATGGTGACAAAATATTAGAGAAGCCTAGTAAGTAAAAAATAAAAAAATGTATTTCGACACTTTTTTTTTCAATCCCTTTCGGTGAAAAAACAATTACAATTATCATAAAAACCTGAAAAAAAAGCGAAAATTTATAGTTTTTTGAATAACAATACCACATAGAATTAAATACTATAAAACTGTGGGTTGTGGCTACGATCCTTCTTTGGAAAAATGAATTAACTCCACTTCGTTGCGCACCAAAACTCATGAAGTTTTGGTGCGCAACGAAACGCGACGTTGTATTGGTGAAGCAGAAATAAAATCATTATAACAGAGCTAGTAGCTAGCAACATTAGAACTATCAAAACGGTACAAATTCCATTATATTTAGGCATTATCCAAAATGCAAATGTACGCTGTGCAACCCGTGATTAATATTCACCCGCATCCGTTACATTGGTACAAAGCGGTTTCTCACGTAATACTGAATAGTAAATACCTATTCTTGATACTTGATATATATATTAGAGTAGTTAGAGGAAAATTAGGCATTAAATTATATTTTACTTGGAGTGGGATGCTTATACAGGTTAATTGGTAAGTTGATAGACACTCACACTCGGATTTTAGAGGGTTTATGCACTATTCTCTCTCCCTATTGTCTTTCTATGTTTCTTTATTACATTCCAGTGGTATTATATTAAATGCAGATGCTGGTAATTCTTATTGTGGTCTTCGAAGTCCTGCTAATTTAATTATTTGTAATTTTTAACATTGTACCTTTAACACTATATTAGATTTTTTATGTTAGGAAAATAGGGTGGAAAGTATAGAACGAAGAGTCATAACACAAGGTCCTCTCTGCAGTGCGTTTCTATTTTACTAGCATTGTTTATGGCATGAAATTGGCAAACGTTTGAAAAACATAGCTCTACTCTCTTCAAAGTCGAGTGAAACGAAGGATATATCCATTAAAAGTCATTTTATATATATAAATAATATTACCATTTATTATAAATAGTTTTTTTGTTAGTATTTTTTTCAAACAAAATCATAATAAAATTATCGTTGTTAAATAAAACGCTATTTGCCAAGAACTTATTCCGAAATCGAGTATAGGTATTAGCGGCAAAGTTCAAAGTTGTGAACCTTTCATAGTCTTTCATTCAACAATCTTTAATAGTATTTTTGTAGTAGTCCTACAAGAATACTATTAAAGATTGTTGAATGAAAGACTAGTAACATCCTACGTCTAAACGTATGGATGAAAACTTTATTATCGGTTATGCTATTCCCGTAAAAGGAGCGCTGACGCTTCCACTCTGTATATGGCATTATTCCTAAATGCCTCCTTTATATTCAGGTGTCACACTTAAAAGGACGTCATTGGATTTTGTTCCCGATTACCGATTCTATTAAGTATCGGTAGTGGGCTGTGTCTTTTCTGAGGGATTTCAAATGAAAGCAAAAACGGCACTCGTTTTTCAGGGGCGAGCTACTCTCGTCCACCAGCCTGCCCGGTGACACTGTCAAGACCAGTCCAGGTTATCAGCAATAAAGACGAGTCGAAAAAAAAGGCACTTCTGTTCATTACATTCTAAAATATTGTAGAGGAAAGTCGTTATTGGAATTAGTATTAAAATATTGTATTTATAAATAGATTGCGTGTAACAAGAGTAAATAAAATAATTATACAAAGCTGAATTTGTGTATTATTTGTTGGTTCGTCCGACAATAACATCTTAAACCATGGCTTTACTTTACAACATTTTGCCTAAATACATGTAAAATTTCGTTGTTAAACTGAACTATAAAGTGGTGACTATTATTTGATGCCGAAACCGCCTTGTTAGCGCTCGTTATAAAATCCACTAACTCAGTAGTACTGCAGTTTCTTAAGATAACGTTTAAAGATGTTTATTCGACCTTATAAAGCTGAAGAAATTAAATAGCAATGATTAATTTGTAAAATTCATAAAACATTATTAGGCCTGTCGTAGTAAAAAAGCACAAGCGTGGTTGTGGGTTCGATTCCTCCTCGAGGAAATATATTTAATATTTTCATTCCATCGCTCTAGTGTCAAGGCAAAGCGAGGCGTTGAGTTCCGCTACTCAACACACAATGTCTCCAAAATTCGGTGCCTTAGCACTACTCGTATATTATTTATTTACTTATTTCTTTAACGATTAGATGCTTATTATGATTTAGGACTTTAAATATTCGATTATCATATTTCATTATATGAGAATTATCTAAAATGATGAATAATTATCTCATACAATTTTATTACTGTTTTATTAAATTGGCTGAGTTGAATCGCTAGTTATTAATATATTTTAAGCAAGCATTAAGACAAAACTACTAAAAATGGGAAAATACTACAGAAAATGTTACAGAAAATATAGCAGGCTATAAATATCGAATATTAGCGGTTGTAACCCACAAAGTAGAGGTGAACTTGTGGAGGTGATAAACAAAATCATTTCGCATTATAGCTGGATCCAGATGAGTTTCAGTTAAGACCTTAATGGTAGCAAATGATAGTTCATTTGAAGACTACACGCAGGATTTAGATGTTATCGATTTATGAAACTTAGTAAGCATTGTTTGTTTGTTCTTTGAAATTCATTGAAAGTAAGGTATTTAGTTATCAAATTGTGTGATAGTTACGAATTTGATATCCAAAGAAGAACTGACAAAATTAACCTTACTGACAAATGAAACTTTCTTTTTTTATCCTGTTTTCTAGCTTAACGCTACATACCACACATAGCGGGTTACGCAGAGGAACCAGAACATAGAGTTAAGACACTCCGTTCTCATTAAAACAGTTCGATTCCCCACTTTCCGCAGAATTCTGGAGGCATTGAGTTTTAAATAAAGGAATTGAATTCAACATTTCACCTCATTACCAGAGCTCAGAAACGAAATATAATAAATTTATAATTTCCTCGAGTAGGGATCGAACCCACAACCTTTCGAATTAACGGTCGCACGGATGTGTATATTAGATGAAATAAATGAGTCCACGATTCCTCCTAAAGTTATTAAAAATTCGAACGTAACGTACGAAAATATATTTTAGTTTATTCTCTTGAAAGCCTAAGCATGAATAAATCAATAGTTTATAACTATAAAATACATACTTGTATATATCACGGAGCACGTAACGTAAATAGACGAATGTGCGACAGGAGTAGGAAATTGCCGTCGAGATCAGACTCTTAATGGATATTGTCTGAATTAAAAATGATAATACTGAGGCAAAGTTAAAAAATAAATAAATCAATTTTTCGCAGACCATACCACCCGCAGGCCATAGGGAAGGCAGAGGGAACCTAGTGTTAATACACTCCGTTCCTCACTTTTCGTTGAATTTTTCAAGGCATTGCGTGTTGAGTGGTGAATCTCAACGCCGGGCTTTATGTATGTTAATAAATATTTATATTATATACGTTCTGCACTTCTACGTATAACCTATAAGTGTGCTAAATTTCATACTCCTTCATCCTCACAATTTTCGTAAAAAGGGGTCCATTATTTTGTTTTACGTATTAATATCTATATATTGTAACAAACTACTAGGTTTCTGCTTTGACAGCCACATTTTGACAGCATGTATAAAATATTTTTTTAACAAAAAAACCAACTTTAAACTCTACACACAAAAAAAAAATTAACATAAAGAAAAAAATATATCATTTTGAAGTAGTACTTTATATTATAAACAGTATTTATATTTATAAACCGTATAGGCTATATCACATTAAGATTTAATTCATAGTTGGTCTTCAATAATGAAATAAAAATAATTAGGAACGCCATCGTATTTCTTTGGACTACAAAAACATTCAGTTTCATTAGTTCTAAAATAAAGCCCGCGAGACCCTATATACATATATCTCTTATAAATAAATCACAATAAGAGATTTTGGGACTATAATAATAATTAAATATAGCAATGTGATATTTCGACTTTTCTTATTTGACGAAGATATTGAAATTTACGAGCGAAAATTATTCCATCATCTAGGAAATTTAATGAAGATAAACTTTAGTATTTATAGCATGTAAATTGGAATGGGAATATATTATTCGAGAAAATGTAAAATTAAAATTATTCAACGTTCTGTTTCCAGCCGCAAGCATAGGCTCGAATCCCGCAGGGGGCGCCCTTGCTGCCGATTTCATCCTCGCACAGTGACTAGTAATATTAATATGAGTAGTTGCACTAAGGTTGTACTTTTCAAGGAAATACACAAGCAATTTTAATGAAAAATGTAGAGTAGTAGTGCCATTGTTTGATAATTTGTTCATAGTTCTATTTCATTTGTAGAAATTTTTATACGCTAGCTACAGCTTATTTATGTCGTTAGCATAACGAATAGTTATCGTTTGGCAAGAGAGAATACTATTTTTTTGAATATTTTTAAACATTTTTTAAAGTGTTATGCCACACTTAGGAAAGACAAAAAAAAACTTACTTATTTAAAGAAAAATACTTATTTATTTACTTATTTATTGTTCTCATCGAGCTACGTCGAAATTTTTTAACATATATTTAGCTATATTTAGTTATGAGGCCAGTCGTGGCGCAGCGGCACAAAGTGTAACTGTAAAACCAACTGGTTGTGGGTTCGATCCCCACTCGAGGTGATGAAATATTTAATTAAATTTATGTTTCCATTTCCTCGCTCTGGTGTCGAGGCTAAGCGCGACGTTGAGTTCTGCCACTCAACACGCAATGCTTCCAGAATTCCTCAGAAAATGAGGAACGGAGTGTCCTGTGGGTAGGCAGAACCTAGTGTTAACACTAGGTTCTGCCTACTCATCTGTGTGCGGGATACAGCGTGAAGCTAATAATAGTTATATTTTATATTTAAAAAGCATTTGAGCTTATGTCTTTAATTGCTGTATAAGAATAATCAATTAACTGAATAGTCGAGGTTCAAAGTGTGGTAAAATACGTTTTATTATTTTGTTAATTAAAATTGCCCACTGAACAACTTTAATTAAAGCGACATTTTATTGTTTCGTATTAGTAGACCTATTCTAGTTCTAAATTTCTTTTCTCTTCTTATTTTTTATTTAAAATAAACAAATTTTATTCAAAAGCGGTTGTTTTTAAGAATATTTTAATTACCTTTTAAAATTTCTTAATAAGGCCTTTGTGGCGCAGGGGCAAGGCTGTTAATTTGATTCCCCCTCGACGGCTGTGGGTTGGATCCCCACTCGAGGAAATGAATTATTATTTTTTAATATTATCATCCAACGCCCGGCGTTGAGTTCCAACACTCAACTCGCAAAATGTTTCGGAAAATTCGGTGAAAAGTGGAGGAAGGTATATCTTAACACTAGGTTCCCCCTGCCTACTCTGCTGGATATACAGCGTAAAGCTGATAATAGTGTAATAAGCTTTATTTGTTAGTATTATTTTAACAGTTACTTTATTTTGTTTTATAATGGTAAACTATATTATTCGATTTAGACTCCACCGTTGCACCACAATTGCGATGAAGATTTTCTGAAAGGAAAATATTATAATGTCCGGAGCGCAGCGCAAATTTCAATTTACGACATGTCTGACTCAGAGATTGTAGTTTCAATAAACGCGCTTGATATTGTTCAATTATTCAATAGTGTAGGAGACATAATGCTTTAAAAGACTATTATTGCATATAACATAATTTATTTTGAATAATGAAAAAAATAAAACGTAAAAACAAAGTATACCTATAAAAAGAAGAAGAGGAAATCTACAGGCTATATTATCATGATTGTTGTAACAGTGTAATCGTTTATATACATATATTGTCATATAACATATTATCATACAGGTTGGAAGTGTCAGCACCACTTCAAATGAAATTATAGTTTTGACTACTCCATAAAAGCCTAATATATATTTTTTTCCCAAAAATGAAAAGGTGATTTTTTGAAATAAAATAAATAATAAAATTGTCGTTTTAAAGTAAAACGCTATTTGTCAAGCACGACGCATGCACACATACGCCTGTCATAGGGAAACCGCCGCATACGCCTCATTCCGAAATCAAGTCGTAGGTAATGCCCGCAAAGTTGTTTTACCTATAGTAGTATTTTTGTAGTAGTATGCGTTTAGAGAAGTTTTAATTTATATTTATTTTTGATATAAGAATAATCATTTAACCGTTTATTGTTTCTGCTCATCCGTGTATTGCTTCTTAGCACCCTACGATTTTTTTGTAAATTATAATAACGTTTTACGTCTATAGATTTCATCACCAATAACTAATGATCACGTAATAACTGATACTTTTCTAACAAATTAGATAGCTCTTCCAGCGTGTTTACTTCGGAAATCAAAATATATACTTAAGCAAAGTGTGGAAGTGAGCTTCGAACATTTAACATGTAATATCCTGAAAATTGGTCAAAAACAGGGTACATAGTATCTTAATGCTAAATACCCTCTGTAAACCCTGTGATACACAACAACACACACACACAACACTTAAGTTTATACCACATATAAACTTAAGTGTTAACTTAAGAAAAGTGAAGCATTTTTTTTATAATTAAATTTTAAGTGCTTACCAACACTTACCATCAGTAAGGACAAATGTCCCATTTATGTTGCGATAAATGTTTAATTCTATTTTAATTTCCTTAGTGTTTCCAAATCATTCTTAAGAGAAACTTCTTTTGTGCCGTGTGATCCCGGCCTAGAATAGGATCATCCTGGTACTGGTGGTGTCGTAGGAGGCGACTAAAGTACGTGTGGTAGAGTCACGTCGCCAGCAATGGCAGCACGCATGGGCAGACTCGACCGGATCATTACCACCCCCGGCATTTAAAACCGGCGTGAAGTAGTGGCTTTATGCCACTGCGTTTCGCATCAGGTAATGCCGGGCCCCGGCGCCCAACCCACCTTAAAGGCCGGCAACGCACCTGTAGCTCCTCTGGGGTTGCACGGGGCCGTGGGCGGCGGTAATCACTTACCATCAGGTGACCCGCACGCTCGTTTGCCGTGTCTTTTCCATAAAAAAAAAAAAAAAAAAACAATTCGATAATTCGCCGCTACGTAAAGATAGTACAAATTGCAAATCGCTAATTAATTTGGGAAAGGGAACTTGAGTAATTTTTTATTTTTTATTTTCTGGGAATCTATTTTTTTTAAATGTCTTTCATTTCAGAATGTTGCGTAGGTTCATAGATTGGTGTCTCATAGATCCGTTGACTTTCTTTAGTTAATTTTCAAGTACTAACTGACATGATAATTACGTCAAAACTAAATAGAGATATATTATTCTCTTAGATTGAATATTGGGGTCAACGAGAAATATAACTTATAAAAGTTGCACTCATACAACCAACTTTCTATAAATGTCTATAATATTCAAAAACATATCTTCTGACTTGACAAAACATATTAAGAAATTTGCATTTGTCACTTTTAAGTAGTAAATACTTGTGTGAGCTGTCGTTATTTTTAGAATTCCATACTTTTTACCCTGTTGTGCGGGATACAGAGAAAAAATTCGAATATCCAGATGTCGATAAGAACAGGCTGATAATTATAATACATATTTTTAACTTTTTTCGTCTTTTTTAGTCTTTCTAGCAACAACAAGTAAAAATTTCAAATGAATGTCATAAGAAAACATTGATGAAGAATCGCATACATTTATGAAATATACTTCTACAGAAAACGTATAAAAATTTTAACTTAGCGGGACTCGAACCCGCACCTCCTGGAAACCGACCAGACGCTCTGAACACTAAGCCATACGTTCTTATCAAGCTACGTAGAAATTTTTATACGCTTGTTACAACTTATTTATGTTGTTAGTATCTCTGTAGGTAGATTTTTGCAAATTCCCTACTATATTTCCCGCTACGTTCAAATTTTTATTCGTTTTCTAAATAAGTCTTTCCTAAGTATGGAATAACACTTTTTTGTTTGAAGTCGATTAAAAAAGTTTATGGTGTACAAATTTAGATCAACGCCATCTTTTGTCTTATATATAAACCACTTTGAGATGCTTGACATGACAGTGTTTTAATAGCGCCATGTAGTATACATGTTCAAGAGATGTCTCTTTAATTTAAAAAATGGTTAAAGGTGAGCGAGCTATTAAATGTACTAATATTGCGTATGAAAGTAAATTTGGTGGACTTTAATTTATTGGGGTAAGCAAACAGTGCACATACATGCAAATAAAACAACAGTATAACAAAATATATAAATGTAACATCAACACCGTTTACCACAGATTAATATTATTTTCATAATTTTTATATACTATTTTTCATCTGTTATGATATTGCAGTAAGAGCTAATATTAAATCATAGTCTTTTAGTACTACTACTAAGCATTACATAGCGCTACTAAACATTTGTCACAACAAACAAATTTAAAGTAGTTTATGTAATACACAAAAGATGGCGTTGAAATTTGTACTCATTTTTAGCCGAATTCAAACTAAGAAAATTATTATTTTGAACTACGTGTGTAATATTGTCGGAGTCGTGCAATATTTGAGTAATCTGATTATGTTCATCTAGTTAGGCTTTCCTAGCTCAAAAGTTTGTCGTTGATTAAAAATGATAAATTTACACTCATCATAATTTTAATCTTTTGGTATTTTATTTGATATTGCTAGCAAAAATTATCATATTAATGTTGAAAAATGTTAAGTTATTTCAACATCTATGTAATTGTACGCGCGCATGGAAAACGTATGAAAATGGGTTTTTTCCGGATAAATCTCCATCCTGTGGAAATTCCGGAATAAAATTAGCCTACGTGTTCCTTAACTCCTTTCATCAGTCACTGAAAGTCGCATGAAAATGAGTTCTGCTGTTCTAGACACTAGCTCGGGGAAATAGAAAAACGGCCAGACAGAGACAAAATTTATGTATAAATAACCACATCCACTTCAAAAACACAGTTATTTTGAAATTAAATTGAATAAACAGATATTTTAATTTTATTTTTATGATATTTATATGAAACAGTTAATACAATAGAAATCCTGTAAACTTTTTTTTGTCACAAAATGTCTTATTGTGATTTAGTTATAAGATATATATATGGTGTCGCAGACTTTTATTAGAACGAATTAAATTGAATATTTTTGTGGTACAATGTACTTTGTATATATATTATTATTTCTGCAGCGCTCGCTATTTGATGAAGTTCGTTATTAGGGGGATAGGGGGTAGCTTAGAACAGGGGCACCTTTGAAAATATGTGTTAACAGAGCTATTTGAAAAAGAAATTTTGGTAGATTTTTTTTGGGTAGTGGCAGCACTAGCCTTGTGTCACTTTTCACCGCTGATATTTGAGAGCGAACCGTTGAGTGTTTGATTTTGAGTTAAAATGTTATGCATTTTTTAATAAACGCATAAGGATCGCAGGGATCCAATTCAAGTAATGAGGTTATTTTGTCCTCTTTTCGTTAGTATGTTTCATAAATCATGCAATAAACTAGAGATTAATACAATTTTTAAACTTTTACTTGAAAAAAAACGTTTGTTATTTTTCAAATACCACTGAGGCTGAGCTTTGAACAAAATAAATCGTTCTAATCTGCCCCCCTCTCACCTATTGTTATTGAGGCCAGTCGTAGCGCAGTGGCGCAAAGTGTGACTGTAAAATCGACTGGTTATGGGTTCGATCCCCACTCGAAGAAATGAAATATTAATTTACATTTATATTATCATTTCTTTGCTCTGGTATCGAGGCATAGCACGGCGTTGAGTTCTGCAACTCAAAACGCAGTGCCTCCTGAACTCGGCGAAAAGTGGGGAACAGAGTATCTTAACACAAAGTTCCTTCTGCCTGCCCGGCTGTGTGCGGGATACAGCGTGAAGATAATTTAATTAAATTATTATTATTTGGTTATGTAAGGTTAACTAAAGAAATATACCATACCTTATGTTATATAGAATGTAGCAGATAATATATATCTATATCTCTGCAGGATAACCCACAGTAAACATTTTTGTGTTTAAGAATAAAGAAGGGACAATGGACAGGGAAGGGACAGGGAAGGGACAGGGAAGGGACAAAACTATTTTAAACACTACACTATTATACTTTATTTGATTAAATAAGTTGGATATATTGTGAGCTTTATATGGATTATAATTGGCTTTATAGCACATCACAGAAATAGATAATTTTAATAATATTAGAAGATATTAATAATATTAGAAACTATTAAAGTTCTAAAATATGGGAGTAGAACGGTCATACGTAAAGGTTTCAAGTTACGCAAAAATCATATATTGTAGCTAATGTAACAACAAACTTACTACACTATCGAATTACTAAGACTTCAAAATTGTAAAATCTTTTTTTTTATTATTTTTGCAAAGTCAAAATACGTTTTACTTTATGTAAAATTCTTTTTTTCTTTTTTTACATTTTAAGTTATGGGTAGACCTTAAAATGATACTTCTCAAGTTGATAGTTCTCCCAGGTAACATTTCAAACTTAATTAGATATTATTGTGCATACTAACTACTATTTTGGTATATTGACTAGGACATACAAAAATAAATCGTGCCAATTGGGACCTCTCCCTCTCTATTTATTATTCTTTTTCGACTTATATTAATAATTTAGGGTCATATTTTCTTATTAACTTTGTTGAAAACTAAAAATAATTTCATAAATATTTTTAATACATATTCGATTTTGAACTATATTAAACGGGCGATTTTGAACTATATTACCGGATGGGTATAGTATTATATAAAAATTGAGACAGTTCTTACAACTACTTACTCGTAAAAGCTTAAAAGGAGCAGAAAAATTAAATTCCTTAAATAAACCTAATCGTTTTTCTGAGTTATTTACTCAGTAAAACGATTAGGTTTATTTGAGGAATGTAACGTAACATAAAGAAGCAAGTATATTTAATTATATATTTTATAATTAAATATACTTGCTTCTTTATGTTACGTTACATTATACTCGTGTAACAAGAAATTTCAGATAACATTTTAACCAAAACTTTCAACGTATAACGGCGAAATTGAAATCGTGATCACCATTGCACTTCCGTCAAACGCGATCCAATCGTCCTCTTTTATTGGCACTGCTTTCTACTTCTTTGTTGAGAAAATTCCCTCTTATTCGATATATACAAAGTATTCCTCTTACAAAATTTAATTTCGAAAATCAAAATTTATTTTCGACTTTCGATTCGATTTGTACATGAATATCACAATTATGAAAACTAGCCAAGTCATATCATACACATAAATATAGTCTGCTAAGTTGTAAGAAGATAGGACATTTAAGGTGTTATAAAATATTTTAATATTGTTAAAAATAAATTTCAGGACTGGACACTTATTTTATCGCTGAAGTCAACAATCAAGGTACATTTATGTTTTTGATGGGATTATAATAACGAATATTAGAGAAATTCAGAAATTTCTTACTTTCAATCAGGGGTTCCCAACCTTTGATTGATGTGTGAGAAGCATCAGTGTTAGGGTGAAGACACACAAACAACACAAGTCCGATATCAAGAATGGGCATGTATCAAAGTCAGCTGTGTGTGAGCACACTGTGGGTAAACCTAGCCATTACATAAGGTTTGATAAACCTCTCATCCTCGCTAAGGAAAACAGATATATTTTTAGAATGATGCGCGAGGCTATTGAAATACAAAAACATCCTAATTTCAAAAGAGACGACGGCTGGAACACCTACGACCCACTCATAAAATCCTTGAAGTCTCAAACCCACCATACCAGAGAGCAAGATACAGTTAACTCATCCTGCAAGAATCCAGGGCAGTACGCGAGGAAATTAAGAAATCGTTGGTGGTAGTTTGATATAATAATTATGTCAACTGATAGATGAATACATCATCACGCTACATCGCTCTACTCGTGACCTTGGACTACTGCAAAGTGTTCGAAACCTTGGGTTTTCAAAAATGTATAATACAAAATATATGCGATTCATCCGGTTAAAATAGTTTCACTTAAAATGTGTAATAATCGTGAAAATCAAAGACGTTATCAATTGTAGGTTTGAAACAAAAACATCTTATCGATATTTACGATGACAATAACATTTAACATTGTAATAGAACTTGGTGAGTTTGTCTGTGCGTTTGTTCACGTTAATCTCAAAAACGGCTTAACCGACTTAAGTGCTTTTGTGCAAATAACGTAATTTGATTACGTCAGACTTTTACTAACCGACTTCCGTAAAAGGAGGATTAATACGACTGTACTTTTTTATGCTTATTACTTTAGAACTATTGACTGAGTGAATAGATTTTGATGAGTATTTTTATTTGAAAGCTAGTGCGTCCTATGTAGTCCCATTTTAATTTGGTTCATTTTAGAAAACGGTATTCATAAGAATATTAAATTTGCATTAAGTATGAGCGCGGCTAATGGACTATATCAACCCTATCTATCAAGATTTAAATGATTTTTTTTGGAAAGGGTACATATAAAGGGTAGTTCGGTGAAAGTTTGGTTAGTTTCTGATTGTTGAACTTGAAGAAGTTCTATTTTTCGTTAAAAATTATATTTCCTACTAAATTACGTTATTTGTGCCGTGTGATCCCGGCCTAGAATAGGATCATCCTGGTACTGGTGGTGTCGTAAGAGGCGACTAAAGTACGTGTGGTAGAGTCACGTCGCCAGCAATGGCAACACGCATGGGCAGACTCGACCGGATCATTACCACCCCCGGCATTTAAAACCGGCGTGAAGTAGTGGCTTTATGCCACTGCGTTTCGCATCAGGTAATGCCGGGCTCCGGCGCCCAACCCATCTTAAAGGCCGGCAACGCACCTGTAGCTCCTCTGGGGTTGCACGGGGCCGTGGGCGGCGGTAATCACTTACCATCAGGTGACCCGCACGCTCGTTTGCCGTGTCTCTTCCATAAAAAAAAAAAAAAAAAAAAATACTCCATAATGAAAAATATCTATAGGTTGCATTGGGCTTTGAACTGTTACTATGCTAAAATTCACTCACTACTACACTACACTGTTCCAAAATCGAGTCGTAGGTATTGGCGGCAAAGTTCAAAGTTGTTTAGTCTTTAGTAGTGATTTATAGTAGTATGTGGTTGGTTACTTTATTGGTAACTATACGTAACATCGTGACAAAAAAATCCTACGTCTAAACTGTTGAGGTATCTTAATAAATTTATTTAGGTAATGGGTTTAACATATTTTACCCTATATGCTGTTCCACTCTGTATATAGAGATTACACGCTCTATTTACCCTCTGGCAACTAAATAACCAGTATATCCTGACATGCAATCTCCGGTGCCATCAATCAGGGAAGCGAGACAGATATATTTAGATAGACAAAGACAAAATACCTAAATACACGTTTATATATATTTATTCACCAGTGGTAATTATCTTTATATATAATGAAAAGATAGAAAAATTAATTCTGTAAATGAAAGATATAAAAAATAAAAATTTGGTCGGTTAATATATCGATTTTATAGCCGACCTAATTTTTTATCTTATTCTCCATTTGTATGTTTGTTCGCCAATCGCGCAAAAACTACCTGACAGAAATAAATGAATTTAAGTATGGTGATAGCCTAGGTTCTGGAGATACATATTTGGGTTTTTATCGTGGTTTTCATTACAGTTTACTATAAAATTAAAAACCGAAAATATCAAATTACTTAACATAACTTATTATATATTGAGGCCAGTTGTGGCGCAGGGGCACAAAGTGTGACTGTAAAATCGACTGGTTGTAGTTTCAATCCCCACTCGAGGAGATGAAATATCTACATTTAAATTTTCGATTTTTTATTTGTATTTGTTGTGTTAGATTTTACTTCGTCCTATATTTCATAACTGCAGGTCTACGGGAAGTACACTGTAAATGCTCATTTCTTTTGACTGCATTGTATTAGAAGCTTAATTTCTATTATCCAAGAAACTGTAAACCTGAATATCTGATATTAATTTAAAATTTATACCTCATGGCAATCTCAAGTAAAATGTTCTTGATTTGCAGACAACCCACAAACGAACAACAAAGTGATAAGGATTCCGTTATCCTATAAAGATTCCGTTTTTTCCCTTTGAAGAATAAAACCATAAAATTAGATTAGTTTTTTAAGCTTGGTTCTGCATGCATTAAATACATCGAAATTTAAGTGTTTTAGGAATTAATTTGATTACCTAAATATGGTAAATATATAGAATAATAGATCTTTTTTCAGTTATTTGACATCTGTCTAGGAAAACCGTAACTGCGCGCAGACTGTAAAAATAGTTTGTTCTATATAAATTCCGATTCGGCAAAAAATCCGGTTTAACACATAAATTATCTATATAATACTCTTTATCCATCTCTATCTTGATAAATTGCAAGCACTACTTGGCAACTTGAAAGGGTGTCAATTAGCATTGGAGAATATTAAATCGAGGTTTTTTATTAAATCATACAATTTTGAGTTTTTTTTATCATTATACAAATAAAAACTTACAAACAATATCAAACAACAAAACATTGAAAACTAAAGACTTTTTTATTGTACCAAAATTGACTCTATGTTACTCCACAACTTGACCAAAATTGACTTTATGTTACTCTTGGAGTGTTAGTCCCATAATAATAGCTACAACTGGTCCGGAGGTCAGCCCGGATAAAGAGGCAGACAGACAAAAATGTTTAATTTGTTTCACTTTGTTTTGGTATCGTGTATATAACTATATAAATAAAAATAAAATTAAAATTAAAATGAGGCCAGTCGTGGCGCAGTGGTACAGAGTGTGACTGTAAAACCGACTGGTTGTGGATTCGACCCCACTCGAGGAGATGAAGTATTTACTTAAATTTGTATTTCCATTTCTTCGCTCTGGTGTCGAGGCAAAGCGCGGCGTTGAGTTCTGCCACTCAACACGCAATGCCTCCAAAATTCGGCAGAAAGTGGGGAACGGAGTGTATTAACACTAGGTTCCCTCTGCCTACCCTGCTGTGTGCGGGATACAGCGCGAAGCTATAACAATATGCATATAAAAAACACAGTTATATTGATATCAAAGATAACAAATCCTTAATAAAGAGATTAATTTTATTTTTATGTAAATACGATAGGAGGCCGGTCGTGGCGCAGCGGCACGAAGTGTGACTGTAAAACCGACTGGTTGTGGGTTCGATCCCCACTCGAGGAGATGAAATATTTACTTAAATTTATATTTCTATTTCTTTGCTCTGGTGTCGAGGCTAAGCGCGGCGTTGAGTTCTGCCATTCAACACGCAATGCCTCCAGAATTCGCCAGAAAGTGGGGAACGGCTCTTCGGCGGAAGCTGATTTAATTTTTTATTTAATGTATAGATAGGTATAATGATAAACAGTAATTTAAGTTTTTTTTTTCACCTTTACGCTACCCCTAATATCACACATATAGCAGAGTCTAGTGGTGAGACACTGTTTTGCCCGCTTTCCGCGCAATTTTCAAGAAATTGCATTTATAGGAACTCAGCGCCACGCTTTGCTTTGTTACCAAAGCGAAGATGCAAAAATATTAAATGATTTAACCTGCTCACAGGATGGTTGGCAGAGAGCACCTAGTGTTAAAACACACCGTTTCCCACTTTGCGCCGAATTCTGAAAAGTTGAATAGCAAAACTGAACGCCCCGCTTTTCTCGACATTAGAGCGAAGAAGGTTGACATATAAATCAAAAACACAGCAGGGTAGGCAGAACCTAGTTTACCTTTTGCGGGTTCTGGAGGCATTGCGTGTTAAGTGGCAGAACTCAACGCCGCGCTTTGCCTCGACACCAGAGCGAAGAAATGGAAATATAATTTAAGTAAATATTTCATCTCCACGAGTGGGGATCAAACCCACTACCAGTCGGTTTTACAGTCACACTTTGTGCCTGACTGGCCTCACATTATACGAACTATTGCCTTTCATATTGGTGGGACAATAACTTCACCGTAATGATATCCATTTATGTTGAAATATTATTATTCTACTTGTTATAAAAGATAACAACAGTCATATAATTACTATTTTAATATACTTGTACTCAAGAGAAAACACACAATACTCGCGTAATATGCGTGAAATATAGCGCATTGTAAGTAACGCCCTTTGTGTAAGAGACCGACGTCGATTGAATACAAGATCACGTGCAATGTTCCTCCGGCAATATAATGAACAAAGAAAGTTTTATGTTTTGCTTCTTAATAATTTATCAATTTAATTAATTTAATTTATTTTTGTTTAATATTTTGTTTAGGGCTCTAGGCTTAATACGCGAGAGACGCAAGCCAACGGGCTATGAGGTATTGCTGTTAAAAACAGCCATTGGATTTAATACGCTTGAAAGCCCAAGATAACCTGTAGTCTGGCATGCGGATTGCCGGAATTGGCGGTTCTCTATAATTAATAAAACTATATTTTTATAATAGATTGTTTAAATAATATATTTATTTAATGTTCCTTTGTTTTACCTTTGTTTAAAAATCACTTGATTATAGTACTCTTATAAGAGATATATAATACTCACATAAGATTCTATCGGTAAAGTCATGCAAGTTAGTTGTTAATGAAAATTATTGATGTATTGATACCATAGTAGAGCGACTATCAGCACAAGGTCTGATACTTCCCTAAATTAAGACTGCGGTTCCCATGTACTTGTACATGGGAACTGATATTTTCATTACCTAAAGTCAAAATAGAGCGCAAGAACTTAACATTGTACGTCATAGTGAGGTTGGTTTGTGTTATTTATATAAGGAAACCTTCTGTTTAGCTGCAGCCTTTTCGTTTTAAGTTTAAAATAAGATGATATATGTGGACTCATCAATACAATTGTTAAAGAAAAACTAACGAAATTATAAGCTGTTTAATAAATTCCGTAAATTATTATAACGGTCCGATAAATGGATATAAACTTTTATTTTATTACTTTTTATATGTATATATATAATTTTTAAAGAGATCCTAAGGCCCATTTAAGACATAAAAAGTCTAGTCCGTGAGGCCACAAACAAATAACACCTTTATACAGTTCACCTATATATATGTCCGGTACATCTTCGAAATCGCCATTCTAGATTTGATTGTAGGCGCTAGTCCCGTGTACAAGGAAATCAACGTTAATAATGAAAATATTCAGTTGCATTATCCTGCTCGTCGCGATCGCTGTGGCCAGCGGTAGTAAGCCACACTACGATATCAAAGACGCCCCGGCATTATTCGAGAAATTTATAAAAGATTATAACAAGCACTACAAAAGTACGGCTGACAAGAATGAACATTATGTAGCTTTCGTGACGTCCTTAATCCATATTAATAAAGCCAATGCTGAAAGTGACAGTGCTACTTTCGATATAAACCAGTTTGCCGATTATACACAACTCGAGTTGCAAAACTTGAGGGGCTATGGAAGTATGTGTTATTTGTAAAGTTAAATAAGTATATTGAAAATCTATGTATAAATTTTATTTATCAATGCGTCCGTGACTAAGGACAAAGACGAAAGAACGAAAAATCGTCCATTGAGATTTTGTGTGTAATATTTGTTATTTTGATCAATCGGTGATATTTAAGAAAATTATTGTCGTTACTATGGTGGTTACAAAATATTTAGTATTGCAATGCGAATACGTAATTAATTATCAATTTCTTTACGTAATATCTTGGAAATAGAAAAGTGTTCTAGCTTAGTTTCCCATTTTTAGTTTCTATATTTTTGTAGGCACGTTGTCGTGCCTACAAAAATACGGTGGAACATGATTATAATGGGAATGGAGTGTCTAAACACTACGGTTTCAGTTTCTCTCTCTCTCTCTCTCTCTCTCTCTATATATATATAATTAATTAATGTAAATTTTAGCTGATATTAAAACATGACACACTAAAAATATGCACTTAAGGGTATTGCAAAGTCATTATTTATTAATGTGATTTAATTTTGTTTTCAGAAAACCCATAAACTCCAGAAAATTTCGGCAAGAGACAATAACTCGTTGCTGCTTTTGCTATGCCCTACGACTTTTGTAGTTAACTTTTATGAATTAAAACATATGTAATTCTTAACCTTTAATAAATATATAATTATCGAAGTATATACGTTTAATTAACATTCTGTCTCATATACCTATTTATGATATTATCCGCGTAAAGTGTGTAAAAAAACGTCTAATTCAATATTTTTTTACTTAAGTAATACAGATTCGTTTGCGCTCTCGGCTCAGGCGGAACGTGACAATAAGGCATGTAAAATATGTTTTTTTCATAACAATAATTTGAACCCAAGGTTTAATTTATATAATTTATGACATAAATAATTTATATAATTCATTTTATTCGCCCGCTTAAACTACATGGTTATTAATTTAATAACCAGAATTGATTGTCGTGCCGTGTGATCCCGGCCTAGAATAAGACCATCCTGGTACTGGTGGTGTCGTAAGAGGCAACTAAAGTACGTATGGTAGAGTCACGTTGCCAGCAATGGCAACACGCATATGCAGACTCGACCGGATCATTGCCACTCCCGGCATTTAAAACCGGCATGAAGTGGCTTTATGCAACTGCGTTTCGCATCAGATAATGCAGGGCTCCGGCGTCCAACCCACCTTAAAGGCCGGCAACGCACCTGTAGCTCCTCTGGGGTTGCACGGGGTCGTGGGCGGCGGTAGTCACTTACCATCAGGTGACCCGAACGCTCGTTTGCCGTGTCTCTTCCATAAAAAAAAAAAAGGTAACAGCATGAGACTGAAAAAAAAGAAATTATGAATGTCAGTGAAAGTTGTGTATTGATTTGAATACTAAAGTAAATTGGATTATTATAATTATTATATAATACTTTTAAAACAGTTATCAATGAGTGTGACTTATTTCAGGCCAACATTTGTGTGTGTGTATTGTGTGTTTTACATATTGTCATGTTGTGTTTAACACAACATGACAATGCATTCAGTGTATTTATATAACAAATATAAACTACTATAAAATAAGATAGTTTCAGCTGATATTATTGAATTAAATCATAAGTTATAATCGTTTCTAGTCCATTTGCTGGTAATTTGAGCCGTTTAATTGAATTATGGAAATTCGATAACGGCGCGCCGCTGCTGCCTGGTCAAGCGAACGTACAATTTCGACATTTTCTGTGCATTATTAATTTGCAGCTTCAAATTGACCTACGATACCGTTACGGTATTATGTTAGCTATCTAAATATAGGAATTTATATTTTTTTCTATTTAAATAGCTGACATTTCTAAAATAATATTATTTTAATATTGTGTAACATTTAGTTTCTAAGGTTCCTATCTCAAAAGGTAAAAACTCAGGATCACTTTGTTGTTCGTCTGTCAAGACCATATATCTCGAGATCACGTGAAGATATTAAGCTGAAATTATTAAAAAAATATTTAAGTCTACGATGCCTCAGACTACAGAAAAAACCAAATTCAATCCAATCAAAAGTGCGAGCGTTTATGCATTATTTTTACTCCATTTTGTATGAAATTCACTGCGTAATCAAAACCTTACACTACTTCCTGTGAACATAATATGAACATAACTTTAATATAAATAATTTGCACAAATTATATATGGAATTATTTTTCTATGGAAAGATTAAGATCCATGTCCATAGTTCTTATAGTCTGGGAATTTGTATTGACCAGCTAAGCATAAATATTGTACATTAAAAATATATAAAAATCTACTTATAAATATAATTGAAGTAGATAAGCCAAAAAAAAGACAAAAAAGTAAAAGACAACGGGAAAAACTCATCTCAATTACATATGCACATATATCTGTAAAATGGCAAGCGTCCACTGTGAACCGTTCAAAATCCGTTTTGTGATTTGTAAGTAGCATCGATAGCTACTCTGTATGAGAATAGTTTTAAAGTCCGACAGCGTTCCTTTAGAATATGATGGAGTTTTTTTAGATGTTTACTATTTCTTCATAAGTTTATTCAATGAATTCAAAACGGCAAATTCCTTTGCATATTTTCTGTAGAATTAAATAAAATATGCTAAGTTATTTTTTTCACCAATTTGAAGCAAAAGCTGAAAAGGCTTATGAATATATTTTTAAATGTAACGCAGAAGAATCAAATTTATGTTACTTTTATTATATGATATTTTTTAATTAATAAATCACACATTAATATTTTAAGTTCAACTTGATAAGCTATCTTGCTATCTCTTTTGAAATTAACATAATATTGTCCAAAACGATAAAACCAAACTATGAAATTATACTTATTTAACATTAATATTCATGAAATCTATATTCAGGTGTAGTAGACAGTGAAATAAGACTAGCTTTATAAAACGAAATAAATGATAAAAGTTGAGGCCGTGAGGCGGAGTGGCCCAGAATTTGACTAAACATGACGGTTGTGCGGAGTGATCTTGATACAAGGTACCCTCTGCTTTCCTATATGCTTGATACAGCGTGAATTTAAGCCCACATAAAATGGATTTATGTACGTTAACAGTATTATCATAAAATAAATGATTAAGTATTGTTTAAACAGAAAATTACAGTAAAAAGCCACACATATCTATATACATTTTACTAAAGTTGAGAGGGTAAATGCTAACGTATTGTACTATGCAGTCTTTGTTAGAATATTACTTTTGTTATTGTGCTATTGTATAACATATTAAAGTTGGGAGAACTGTATATTATAAACTTTAATATATTGAAAAAAGTCTTTGTTATTCACTTATACATATTTATTAAAAATGAATATGTACATGATTTATCAAAAAAGAAGTAATCGACTCAATATTGAAAATTTTAAATATACGAAGAAATTTCTCCCCCAAAAGTAAAGTTAATATTGAAAATTTTAAATATAAGAAGAAATTTCTCCCCCAAAAGTAAAGTTAATATTGAAAATTTTAAATATACGAAGAAATTTCTCCCCCAAAGCTAGTCCCTAAAAATATAACAATAAATACAAGTCATTATAAATTATGTGAGTATCATATTTGAGTAATTATTGCACAAAAGAACTTTTGGCAGGAATTCAAGATAGCGAATAGACTATAAATAAACAATTATCCACCTAATAAATTTCTTACAATAACAAGAAAACTGCAAATTTATGCAAATTTCATGGCAGTGCCACGTGGAATTGAATCTTGGATGTATTTTGATTTTACTATCATTATTATTAAAATCAGAGGCAGATGGCGCAGTGGCACGAAGTGTGACTGTAAATCCAACTGGTTGTGGTTTCGATCCTCACTCAAAGAGATGAACTATTATATTACTTAAATTTACATTTCCATGTCTTCGCTCTGGTGTCGAGGCTAAGCGCGGCGTTGAGTTCTGCCACTCAACACGCAATGCCTCCAGCACTTCGGCAGAAAGTGGGGAACGGAGTGTCTTTACACTAGGTTCCCTCTGCCTACTCTACTATGTGCGGGAAGCAGATTGTTTTATTTAATTATTAAAACCAAGCCAAACTGCATAAAATACATTTTACATAATAGGTATGTAAATGAATACTTATACATAGATGTAAAACACAGATGAGGATCAGTAAAAATACGTAAATTACATAATTAAATAAATAATAAATTTACTTATTATAAAATAATTACAAATGATATAAATAAATTCGAATTTACCTCTTATATGAATATTACTTAGAATTATATTAACAATTGCAATTCCATTGTTTTATTTCGAATAATTTATTAGAAAACAGTTTTCAACATTACGAATATTTTTAATTATGTAGTTACAAATGCTATTCTAAAGTATTATTATCATCTATATAACTTTAAATAAATTCTACGTAGATATACAAATTCAATATAAAAGAGTTAACACGTGTTTATTGTGTTTTTGGAAGAGATTTTCAGAGTGAAATGTTAAAGCGGGTTCCAGAAGCATTTTACGATAGTAACGACTAATCGAAATGGTTCGGTCGGCTATCAGACTAGCTGATGCCTTTCCTGGGTCCAGTTTCAATTTACTCACGTCGTTTGACGAGGACACGTTGTCTGTGATTGTAGTCGAAGATGTTGTGACTTTTTATTACCAATTTCTTTCGTGTATTTTTCACACTTCGTGACATTGGCGAAGTGGATTATACTCAATAGGCACGCTTGAAACCCCACAAATTAAGAATTTTACTTCTATTTATATTTTATTTTATCTATATCAGAGAAAAAACAGGTTGACATCACCTTGGCCTCATTATTTATCAAGTATTGTCAAGTATTAAAAATAGGTTTTCGATTGATTTTAAGACAAATTATATTTTTTCTAAAAGTATTATATTTAACATATAGTCAAATATACAAAAAAAAATTGTTTTCTGTAGAAGGAGAAACTTATTAATACAACTGTTTTTTTATGTTTATTACCCAACTTTGGATAGGTTGAACCAATTGTGTATACTTATTTTTTTTATTTGAAAGCTGATGCTTCCCGTATGGTCCCATTTTAATATAGTCTAGTTCTGACAGTGTTATAAATGAAAAAATCATATGTCTTAAATTTGCATCGTTTTCTTTTTATTTGTTTAAATTGATTTTCATCGATTATTTATTTGTTTAAAATTATATTATAATAAACAATTTTAATTAATAGAGAATTACATACATAAGTAATTTAATTTCATCTCATAATTTACATCTTTACTAAATTTCAAAAGGTACAGCAACCGCCATGTGTATTATATAATCTTTCATTTTCGAGAGCATTTTACGAGGGTCCCACAAATCCACGAAATGGTTCATTTGATAATCAAACATGTCAATTCTAGCCTCAAGCTCGGGTGTCAATTTACCATCGAACTCTTTGATCGTAAGTCTATATGTAAGCCTGTATTCGAAGATTCTGAAAAACGAAAATAATTGAGTATAAAAGTATGTAAGTATGTAGTAATAATAACAAAGCCGGACAAGCGTGAGTTAGGCTTGTCCGGCTTATAATAAATCTAGGCTAACCGGAAGTACCCTATTAATTTTGTATCTCTATATAGTGTCGAAACACGTTTTGTTAGGTATGTAATGCTATAATTTTAACCACAAATGTATAGTTTGTATGTGTTTTTTTCCTGAACTAGTACAACTTGTAGATGCTAGCTACCAAATTATATAATTCTAGGTCAATCGGAAGTACCCTATGAATTTTGATTCTGTGTTTTTTGCTATATAAAACCGAGATAAAGATTCTTGACAGACAGACAGATGTACAATAAAGTGATCTTATAAGGATTTCTTTTTTCCTGAAGAGGTACGAAACTCCTTAAAACAAAAACCGGACTGCATAAAAATAATAACAAAGAAGCGCAATAGTTCATTCGTTCATTAGAGTTATATTATATAACCTATTAAAATAAATAAATACGTACAGGAAAATTATAAAAAACTAGCGGCCCATTCGCGGATTCGCTCGCACACCACTTATTATTGTCTTATTATCCTGTATTTTCCATAAGATAACCAATATAAATTAAATAATTTATACATTCAATAATTTTGAGAAAGTGCTAACATGGCTGCTTGCGAGGACGAAATCGGCGGCAAGGGCACCCCCCGCTGGACTCGCTTGCGGCCGAAAATGGAGCATTGACTTATTTAAATTTACATTTTCTTAAAAAGTATACGTTCAAATTACTTGCTATAAAAGACAAAGCATTTCTTCATAAGAATTCCTTGATTATGGAATAACTTTAGCTCGTAGGTATTAATATCTTTATCAAATAAAACACGTTGGGATATCACCTTGCAATTTTCAATAAATTTTTTGTCACAAAAGATCTTATTTTGACTTATTTATAAGAGGTAGATATACCGTATCGAGGACTTTTTTTTGGACAAATAAAATTTAACTTTTCTTCAATACAATGTACTGATATATTTTACTATATTTGCAGCGCACGCGCTTAAAGCAATTCGATGGCTTTCGTTAATATTGTTATTTCGTTACTTAAGGCTAACTAATACGTACATCATAATATTATATAGCCTATAGCACTTCTGAAAAACGTAGCCTTCAAACAAAACCAAAAATAAGTAAATCGGACCAGTAGATCCAGAGATCCTAGCGTTTAAACAAACAATCAAAGAAACTCTTTCATCTTATTATATTAGTATAGATAAAAGCCGAAAATTATCTTTCTTAAAATTACAAACAGCAAATAATTACATAAAAATTAACAATAGTTCGAAAATGTATTAAAATTTATAAAACCGTCAACGTCATCTGCCCGTTTGCGTCGCTGCCTGTAGGCTAGGTCATTTCGAATCAGTGACATCTCCTTAATTATTTATTAGAATGTTATACAGTAAACTATAATTTCCGTCTAAATAAAATGCTAAAAGTGACGTCCATTTTGGGTGACGTTTTCTCAAAACAACAAACATAATTTGCAAACCGTTACGTAGCAACGGTCGCGTAGCGACGGTTGTTATTAACATGGCAGAATAAATTGCATGTCAAATTAGAAAGTATTTATGTGTAATGTAATGTTATAGTGTATAGCACTTCTGAAGAATCCAGCTTTCATACAAAACAAAAACAAGATAAATCGGGCCAGTAGATCCAGAGATATTAGCGTTTAAACAAACAAACAAACTCTTTCGCTTTATTATATTAGTATAGATAGATATTGACAGATTGTGATTAACAGATTGAATGATCGAAATTACAATTAAATAATTTTATTACTTTTACTTTAATTGATACTTAAAAAAAAAATATACTCCTATAATATGCAAAATAAAATAAAATAAATTTGACATTCTAAAACAATTCATGCTAAATTCATTTTGAAGTTGAAATCTTTTAAATAGATAGTCTACAGAGATTTTATTCCAGAATTTCTTGGCTTAAAGACACAGATCACGTTCTTATCGCATAAACTTTTCGTCCCAAGTTAGAATTTAATTATTTCTCCAAGTTTATTTAGAAGATCACCACAAATTACTAACTAGAAATTCACTCCACCATCTTCAAACGAGGGGCTCATTATTATTTATTTCAACTCCACGCCTGTCTGCTTCATTTTCAAGTAAATTAAACGGTTCTATTGACATCTCCATTGATATATCAACAAGGCGCCTCAGTTAGATGATTCTCAAGTTTTACTTTCCACTAACTTGTCTAGTATCGGTGCATCAAGTTTCTAACTTAATTTATTGTATAGTACGTACTCGTTTTGTTCAATTTGTAACAAAAGTTATCTATATATTTAACCCTTTGTGACCTACGTGACAGTCTCATAGACACCGCTAAATACAGAATTCAATTTATGATCATTGATTTTCAAATTTAAGCACTGTCGCTTTTAGTAACTTACAGTAATGTGATTACGCGTTGTTAGTGTGTGTTAGGAAGAAAAATAGTGAGGAGACCGCCACGTCAGCGTTAAAGAAAGTGTCTACTAGACAATCCTGTAAAATGGTTATATTTTCATACTGTTTCTATTTTAGATAATGTATGTTTTTATATAATTTTATTTTGCGTTATTTTAGATAATATATTAATTTATTTTATTTTAAATATTAGAATGAATATATCATTCTTATATTAAAAATAAAATAAGTATATATTTTTGCTCGTAAAGAATAGCCAAAACCTTATAATGGATAATGATAAAGGGAAATCTCGTTATAATTGCAGACTATAATTACACGGAAGATAGAGTGAATAACGTAGAAAATAAATTGTCTATTTCTAAATTATAAATTTTATGAGAGAGAGTGATAGAATAAAAATCTTTTTTATTGAATATGGCAAGATTTAGTTCTAAATGATTTGAAACACTTTCCGCCGAGTTCTGGAGGCATTGAGTGTTGAGTGGCAGATCTCAATGCCGCTTTGCCTTGACACCAGAGCGAAGAAATGAAAATGTAAATAAACATTTAATTTTCTCGAGTCGGTTTGAACCCAAAATCAGTCGATTTTACTGCCACACTTAGTGCCCCTGCGCCACGACGACGCCAACACGATACCAGGATTTGTATAACAATTCATTACAAAATATATCTTTAAAATAATAATAACTGAATTAAATGTTATCAGGGTGAGTATAATTTTGTCCGTGATTGAATTTGCCCATAGCCATACTGGTATAAATTTTACCATTTCCTAATTATACAATACATTGATATAACTCAAAACTCTTCCAAAAAAGAACCCAAGATTAAGTCCTATCTCCGTTCCCACTACAACTGCTCACTGTCGTTAGTTACAATATAAGGAAGAAAATATAAAAGCACCGCCCCGCCCTCACACTGTGAATTCTTGCCAGACCGCTGCTGCAATAATCTTTATTGAACCCTCCGGGCCGTTTGTGTGTTATCTTTCTGAAGGTACTTATTACACTTGCTTAAATTAAGATAATTTTAGATTGGTGATTGTTTGATTTTTAAAATCAGTGTAAGTCATTGGATCGAGTGGTCTACTGCAGTGGGGCCGATATATCAAATAAACGCTCTACACATTCTGCTTTCGCGTTTCGAGTATTTTCTACATTCGAACAAATTGTTAGACCCATAAACATAAAATAGCACCACATACCTGTACAAAACTTTCGGACACTACTACGTATACCAGTATAAGGACGTAGAATAGCATCACGCACCTACTTATTATATAGCAAGTATATAGAAAAACTGCACTGGTATACATTACGTTATATCAACGAGCAACGCTTTATAAGCAAAGCATACGTACTGCGAGACGGCATCAAACACGACATAATAAGTTAATGTCGCTATACCAGTTCGCATAAGCCCATCACGTCAACCACCGCGATGTCAATGTTCATTATTATCATTTTGGTGAAAGCTCATTTAGATTCACAATAAATGTCACCCTTACACATATTTTGCCTTTATAAGAAACTAGATCTTAAAAGATCGTTCCATTGTAGGTTTCGAATTATTGTATTGTATATATTTCATACTTGTCTTTCAATGCATCATATTTATTATTACCGTAGTACTTAAGAATTTGACTCTAACGTTGTCTTCCATCTACTACCCAAATATATACCAGTTGCGACACTCGGGCCATTTATACAAAAACTAATCTGGATCAATATCGTATTAAAAATATGGTGATCGTATTGTTCATAATTAACTGTGTTTGCCATGCATTTGATATTTTTTAAATATTTTATTACATTATGCACTGCAATAAAATATTTGAGGCTAAGGTGTATATGTAGTTATTAGTTTTAAATTATATAATCAGGACACAGAATTGAGTACAACAGAACTTGTTATGTTTATTGACACTTTTTATAATGAATGTAAATTAATTAATATTTTTTCTTTCAATGGTCTAAGATATTTCAATATGGATCAGAATTAGTAAAAAACAATAAGAAGTAGTAATGCCGGCGCACGATTTCCATTAAATCTATGATGCGTTCAGATTTTCCACTTTGTAAATCAGCACTTCCTCAGCCGCACTAAGTACGTGACCGTGCCTAACCACAGCTTGTACAAGCAGCCACTTAAGTATGTATAGTATGATTAATGAAACATACATTTTTAACATTGTCTTAGGAGAGAGAATTTCATGTGGCTATTTGAACCTTTTGTTACTTAAATATTTCATTAATTTCGAAACATGTATGTTATTAACTAAATATTCATAAAAAAATATTACAATCAGTTTAATGTCACTAAATATAAAGCGAAATAAAATTTAAGAAATAGTGCAAATGAATGTATTAGTTAACAAGAAGTTAGAATTATATACGAGTATGTATTAGTTTTTTGTCCCTTTATCTTTTTATTTTTTGCTTATACAAGTTAGATATGTTTGTTCTAAGTATTTTTGGTTTAAGTGAAGGCAGTGAAAAGAGCATCTCCGTCACAATAATAGTTTATAATTTCAAATATAAAAAATATAAGACGTTACCCTTTCAAACTCTTAAATTACTAATATCTATAATAGCAATTCTAAAGAGAAAACTTAAAAGCCTTGAAAGCGAACTTGCGACAGCGTAATCGATTCTGTCGCGCGATCGGCAATGAATCACCGATGTTTTCCAAGATTTAGTTCTTTGTGAGTCTGCTCAAGCGTTCTTAACTAACAATTCGTTTCCGTTATTAGAACTTTTATATTAAAAAGAACATTTTTTACAATAGAGACCAAATGGCAGTGAACGTTGAAGATTGAAGTGAATACTTCATATACGTCGATATGATATATGTTTTGTTTTTGGTGGTCCGTATTTTTTTTTAACTTTTCCATAATTAACAGCTAATCTAAAATTTTATATTTATTTTCTGCTTAAACTAGGCTTATAACTTGAGATAATTATCTAGATATTTAATTCCCAAGAGAGTCCAGATATTTTATAATCTAGTGTTACGAGACTCTTACGTGTTCTTACGTCACCCAATTTCAGACTACTACGGGCTCAGGGGTGGAAATTATCAAAGCGAGAAACTGAAAATATTAAATAATTTATTTCCCGAATGGGACTCAATGATTATAAAATACTCGTACCGATATCGATATAAATTAAAAATAAATCATGTGCACATTTTTTTTATCCCATTATCGATATAAATAGGAAAATGTATGAATGCCGTTTTTTGTACTAATTTTAATTGATGCAATACCGTCTTTTTCATGTTTACTTAACAAAAACAATCAGAAATCTTATTAAGGCCTAGGATTATCTCAAGTCTTACAAGTATAAAGGTAAAATAATTTTAAGTAAACACGAAAACAGTATAAAATTCGTAATAAACTTACAAAGGTATGTCTATGTTGAGGCTCTATCAAACACGGCACTACCAGAAACTTGTTGATGCAAACCAGCGCTCAACGAAGTTATCTTCCAAAATCAGTCAGTAAATAGACTTTTTATTGCGTTATGACCGTAGATTTTTCGTAATATGAATCTTCAAACGTTAAACCGTTGTTAAAAATCATCTTATGGCGAGAATTGGCATTTTTATATAATCATCATCGTACAGACTCTTCTTATATTAAAATCATAACAAATTGGTTAAGGCCGGTCGTGGCGCAAAGGCACAAAGTGTGACTGTAAAATCGACTGGTTGTGGGTTCGATGCCTACTCGAGAACGTGTAATATTTATTTACATTTATATTTTCATTTCTTCGCTCTGGTGTCGAGGCAAAGCGCGGTGTTGAGTTCCGCCACTCAGCACGCAATGCCGCCAGAATTCGGCAGATAGTGGGGAACGGAGTGTCTTAACTCCCTCTGCCTACCCTGCTTCGAGCTGGATACAGCGTGAAGCCGTTTTTTTTTTATAACAAATTGGTCTGTACATGGAAGATCTATAAGAAAAAATATTAATGATTATTTAATAAAGAAATAGAATCATAAACATTGTTTTTTTTCCGTTAGTCCGTGCGTTTTTTAATGCTAAACTAAGGAACGGTCTTAATTGATTTAAGTTCAGTTTTCACCATTATATTTTGGCCATTTTTTTATCCAATATTACGGTTTTAAATTATTTGTTTGTTAATTTGTTTTATCATATAATAAGGCAGTCATGGAAAATGGAAAATACTAGGTTCCCTCTGCCTACACAGCAGGGTCTGTGTGCTTCATACAACATGAAGTTGATTAAAAACTGGACAAGTGCGAGTTGAGCTCAGCCGCTGAAGGTTCCGTACAAAAAATTAAGGTCTCTAGCTTTTTCTGAATTCTAGGCTTAGATTGGGCAGAGCCCTTTCACTTGAACTCGCGGCTTTAATACCAAATTTTGCCCCCCTTTTAAGAATATATTTTTCTAGGATTTAACCACAAATGTATAATTAAAAAAAAATTCTAAGCTAGTACTGTAAGTGCCAAATTTCATAATCGTAGGCTAACCGGAAGTACTTTATTAATTTTGATTCCATTTATATTATTGAAATACGCGTCATCTTTTTTTAAATAAATGTAGAAATAAGTTTTTTTTTCAAGAAATCATGGAGCTGTAGATCTAGGTAGATGCGCTCCTGAAGTAAAGGGTCCGGACAGACAGACAGACAAGAAAGTAATCTTATAAGGGTCCCTTTTATCTTTAAAAAGTACGGAACCCTGAAAATGATATTATTATTACAAAACGAAGGTAATACAGATAAAAAAAATATATTATGTTGCTCGAGCGGGTCGCTAGTGATGTACTAATTTTAATTACTATTTTATTTAATTAAAAAAATGTTGTTGAACAGAGATTTTTATTAAAAGATTGCTATTATAATAGTTTTTTTAATAAATACATAATACATCACTTTTATAACGAATTTTATAAAACACTGAAATTGAATTTTAACATATTTATTATGCCACTATCAAAATATTAACCTAATAGCTTACGAGTATAAATCTGATTGAAATACAAACGAATATAGTCTGTGTTTGTCGGATGCCGGAAGGATTGGGACTATATATCCGTACAAAGCTCGAAAGAATTTACCGGTAAGCCGTAAATGGCAGTTTAATTCTTTATTGTTTTGCTGAAATTTATTTATGTTGAGATCCTTTATATCTTCTCTTTCCTTTCACTTACTGTATTTTTCGCTGCATTGTGTGTTGAGTGTCGGAATTAAAAGTTGCGCTTTGTCTTCTTATGAAAATAATAAATAATTATGTCCTCCGAGTGCGAATGCAACTCACAAAACTCGTATTTAAATTCACACGGATTGTTCACCGTGATGTAACGGTCTTTTTTATTAGTAAATAAATTAATTTCATATTAACTATTATATTTATCTCAAATGCCATTTTCATAATCTATATTTATTAAACATAAAATAAAAAATAATAAACTTATAAGTTATTGGAATTACAGGGTTAAATTATACAGACAATCTCGAGGACTTTTTTAATAATTTATTTAATTTTATTAAATAATTAAAAAAAATTTAGTTATCGGAATAATGTAAATAAAATAAATCAATAATACTGAAAAGAATGATCCAAGCAGTGATATCGTTATGAAAGAGAATTGTTGTGGTGAACTATTGCAAAAGTTGTGTTTTTTTTTGTTATTATAAAATGTATCCAAATACTTATTTAAATTTGCAGCTATTTTGCTATATTTTGAATAATTCTTCAAACGTTATTCTCACAAAAATCATCCAATGTTCTTTTGACTCCATACCTAGAAAATGAAAATAAATTGCAAGATCAGCTCTTTTATTCATATTACGAAAACGCTATAATAACAAAATTCAAAGCTCTAGTCCCTTAATAGAGTACCCTTGAAAAAAGGCTCTGATAAGCATTTTTTCAATGTTCTAGAGTTTCATACTGCTTGACCTTAAATAGGCCATTAATTAGGCCAAATGTTATAATTAGATGTTTACTTCCCTTTTAAGATTTATCTTTGTATCATGCTTGATGCGTCCAAAAACATGTTTATGGAATTAATGAGTTTAACGTCTTGTTCGTTCAAAATGTATTTTCATGTTACGCAACTAATGCGCATGTTGCTTAAATAGAATGAAGAAATGTAAAAATCTTAAATATATTTATATAAATTTTATATGTATTTTTATATAATGATTGCTTCGGATAGAAATTAAAGTTAAAACCGTCTTTATACTTTGTTAACTAGGGTTAACCATTTTTCTTGATAAAAAATGTTATACCTTTCGTTAACATATGAGTATTTTAATAATAATCAAATTCCAACCTGGTTCATATTTCAACAATACTACTTTGTTATTGCTGCAAGTATGCATTGGAGATAGCAGATAGTCATGGAAAGATTGTATATACATCCTGGAGATACTGTACGAGGGTTGAAGAATACCAACTACTCCAGGACGGCCGCAGAGGCGATGGCCCTTATCACATACGTGTTTCGAATGCTGCAATTTTATTTGACATGTATAAGAAACACGTTTCTATATTTTTTGTATGTAAAAAAAATATAATAGCACGTATCTTTATGCTTATAATATTGTTTATCATTTATGAAGAAGGAAAATTAAGTAAAATCACAAAATATAGACCTTTGGACAAGGAAATATTAAAAATTGTTCAATGTCAGAGTAAAATAAGTAAATGGTATAAGCGTAAGGAATAGAATAAAAAATATTTAGCAGTATGAAAAACATCACTCGGTTAGTTTTGAATCTTCCTATTAAAATAATGATAAATTTTAAATTGATATACCTTCCTATTAAATCAATATTTTTTTGTGTTGTTTATTTTATAGCAAAGATTTATCACTGCGATATTTGTTTACAATCAAGTAGATACGCACAATACATTTTTTACAAGATGATATCAGCGGAAAGCCAATATGCTTAATGAGTCAGTAAAAATAACAGTCTGTTTAAAGTCGTGGGAGAGTGTGAACAGGATTGCTTCTAGCAAAGTAACAGCTTCTTCTGCAAACACAGATGATTCGTGAGGATATTTAAATTGTAAAATAATTTTGAATTTTGGTATTCAGCAAGAACTTTGAAGTCGGTGCCAAGTTAAACAAACAGGCTTAGTAATTCGATATTGTAGTAAGGTTGTTATAGCATTAGCTAGACACCGACTTCAAAACTATAAATCCTTCTATAATTTTTTTTGAACAAAATCAAAGTACTGCTAATAAGTTTTGCTTTATGTTAAGTTAATTTATTTTATACGTTTTAGTTTATGGTTCGCAGTCGGTGTGTTTTTGAGCCAGAGCGAAGAAATGAAAATACCCACTATAAGTAGCGTTTACAGTTAAATGGGCACTTGTGCCCCTGCACAGCTGGGCACAATTCAAAGTGAACTTTTAGTCAATGAGCAAAAAAAATCCAATGCAATCGTCACGTCATATTATTCTACCTCAAATATATTACATAAGAAAGTTTCTAACTGATAAATATCTAAATAACCTCTATACAAAATTATATGACTAGTCATCGTCAATATATTCCCTTAAACGCTATTTATAGCGTCTATCTGGGGAAATTTTCCAAGTAGAGAAACTAAAAGTTTTCCTGACAGACCCGTTTCAAATGATAGAGGAATTCTCTTTAGGCTTTATCTTATCTTTTCGAATTGTTAGCGAATTAAAGCTTTGAGTGGTTTTTATTTATTGATTAACGGACAGTTTGATATATATGTTATTGAGTGCTAATGTATTATGTCATTATTTGCATATTTTTGTCATTTCGCAAAAAGCAAAAAATTGTATAAGTATTGTTAACCAGGTTAACTTATTTATAATCGTTTTTTCGTATCATATATTTTAACTTAAATGTAAACAATATAATATTACTGCAAGGCTATAAATATGCCGCATTTATGCGTTTAGATAATACTTATTACCATTATTGTACCACAAGTATATAATCAGAGTGTACTACAATATAGGATATTGTATTAAAAGCCCTAAATTCGATTATCAGATAACAAATTATCCAATACTTAAAATTCCAATGCTGTTTTAGCCCATTTTTTATGTCTGATTATTGCAAGATCATATTTAGCCATGGGACTTTATAATTGTTCTCTCACCCTGAATCAGCCAAATAAGATATTGCCACTAAGCTGGCGAAGGAGACAGTAGTGATGCATCATTAGCTAGACGCTATTCCTGATAGCTTAGAAAGTGTTAAAAAACAGATCCTGTGCGAGTCGAACTCGCAATTTCAGGATTGTAGGTAAACGGGAAACTGTAGGCGTAGGCAATCATTTTGAATGTTATTAATTATAAATAAAAGTTTGATTTAAAAATACCTATAAATTACTTATTATAACTTATAAATTTATATTATAAGTTCTTACTTTGTACCAAATTTTGTAACTATAGGTCTACGGGAAATACCTTATTAGTTTTAATCATGTGGCGAAAATTCATACAAATTGCAGCAAAATCGATGCATAAATTATACGTATCGATAGATTGTGTTGACTGAAGCTTAATTTTGCTCCAAAGGACTGTATAATTGAATATTTGATTTTAATTTCAATTTGTTACCTAGAGATAAAAAGTCTTGACAGACGAGTAATAGAATGATCATAAAAGAAATTTAAAAAACTAAAAATTGCTTAAAATTAACTGTTACACTATACCATGTTTAGATTAATTACAATATTATATTAATTTTAGGCATCAAGTTAACTGCTAGCAATTTATCAAGCCAATCTCTTGTCTTGCTAATATAATAAATAACAAGCCCTTAAAAAAATATGAAAAACATGCGGCCGTGTTACAACGATTGAACGCTACTAAAGTTACAAACAAGATTACAAAGTAATCAATCAGAGTGTACGTAATTAATCAAGTGTGTCACGATTTGTAGAGAGAACCAAAAGCTCGGCTCTTAGAGTATTAATAATGTATCTCATCCTGATATGATATATGTATAAACTGTACAAATACTAAAACAGAAAAAAAACTTAATATGCTATTGAGGCCGTGGTGGCACAAGGTCACTAGGGTGTGACTGCAACGCGATTATTGTGGGTTCGATTCCCACTCGAGAGAACGGATTTTTTTTTTAATTTTCCATATTTTAGCTCTGGCACCTAGTAAAAAGCCCGGTTTGCCACCAAAACCACTGGATGTTATGTAATTTACATTACAGATTTTATAGCACTCATTTATATAAAAAGACAGGATTTTAAAATTTGTATTAGTGCATTTTACCTTGTATCTCTTGAACATAATCTCTTTCGAAAATGAGTAGTCTAACACAACAAATCGGTAATATTCGAAAGGGCGACGTATGGCCCATTTCCTGAAGGAACCATATTTTTCTCTTTGAATGACACACATTTTCTTTGTCAAAAAATAGTAGGGAGTCACGAATACAACGAGGTAGGGTCTTGTTTTTCGACCTAATAAGAAGTAACTTTTAAGAGGTTACGAGTGAAGTTTAGATATGCTTGATTAGATTATGCTTAGATTTTTTCAAGATTTTTGAGTTATCACACAGAATTAATATGTAGTACGTATGTGTATAAACAACAATTGGTTTAATTTAGAGTTTATTGTGGTGTGTCAAACTGGACATGATTGTATATCTTTTCTGGGAAAACATAGTGACATTTTAATATTCTCCATTACTTCGCAAGCTGCGATAGATGATTTTCGCCATTTATGTATGCTATTAACTTTTACAAGGCGCTATATTAATTTGTATTATCGCTTAGACTTACTGACAGACTTTTACATCAGGAATTTGGTAAAACAAATACGCTTAATAATTCAATATTGTAGTAAGGTTGTTGTAGCATTAGCTTCACACCGACTTCTAAATTATAAAATTTTTTTATAATTTTTTTTTATAAAATGAAGGTCAAAAGTTGAGGCCGGTCGTGGCGCAGCAGCACAAAGTGTGACTGTAAACCGACTGGTCGTGGGTTCGATCTCCACTCGAGGAGATGAAATATTTACTTAAATTTATATTTCCATTTCTTCGCTCTGGTGTCGAGGCAAAGCGCGGCGTTGAGTTCTGCCACTTAACACGCAATGCCTCCGAAATTCGGCAGAAAGTGGGGAACGGAGTGTCTTTCACTAGCTTCCCTCTGCCTACCCTGCAGTGTGCGGGATACAGCGTGAAGCTGATTCTTTTTTTTTTTTAAGGTCAAAAGTTTAATCAAATCTTTATGTAAAATTATTTTTTACTTTTTAGTTCTTTGTTTGAATCGTTTTTTTTTGTTAATAATTAATTTATCTATATAATATAATAAGATCGAAAGGTCGAAAGGAAAATTTCCGAGCAATGGTTAAACAGAACATACAAGTTTCGGCGATCTACCACGTCAATGATATCAAGAAGAAACAGTGTGGGGGACAGCACGCAGCCTTGGGTGACGCCAGCATTTTGGGCATATATTCACAGTGAAAAACATCGACAGCGATATTGATGCTGCGTCCAGTTAGAAAGCTGGCACTTCACTTGCATATGCATAAATTACTAAGAAGCCCGTATACTCAAAACGTTTTGGCGTTCCGTTCGGTGACACTGGGGAACAAAAATGCCTAAATGGGACCGAAGTACCTTCACACTAGAGTCCTAGATTCTCTTTACATATCCTGCTATGTGAAGGTTCCAGCTTAAACCTAAAATAAACAAGAAAACGTATACTATATACAAGAAAAAATATTTTTAATTAATAAAAATAAAAAAAAAAATTGTTTAAATTTATACTCTACAACAACAACTTGCAAAAAAATTATTAGAGTGTTCCCTATCAGGGGTGATTCCTTATCAAGGCCAGTTATTTAATCATTAAATCTGTTTACACTATTGCAAATTGCCTGTGATGGATGTAATAAATTAAAGTTTGTCACCATATTGCAAGCATAATTTTATATAAGAATTACGATAATCACATTAGAAGTCAAACATAAGATATCAGAACATGCAGCAATTCTATGTATTGAAGAAATAATCGTATAATCCAAGCGGGCGAAGCCGCGGGCTGTTGCTAGTAATAGTATAAATTAAAGTGGCCCTCAACTGACTGACTGTACTTTACTAAATCTTCTTCTAAACCACCCAGAGTATTTCTGAAGAAAAGTTTATATATAGTTTTTTATATGTACATTTTTATATAAATTGACATTAATAAAATAAATTTGTATAAAGTCCTAGCCGTTGAGATTCTTCCTTGCAGCTGCTTTAATGGTAAATATTATATGAAAATAATGTATCAGAGTGTTGTTCCTTTTAATAAGACTTACAAAAAAGTCAGCGATAGCATATTTGTATCTTCTAAGAATAACGTAAAGTGAGCATATTTCTGTCTAAAAATAGTAATTAGATTATATTTTTTATTGTGAGTGAAGTTTGTCAATAATGATATCAATCTTTGTTCTTTTAAATATCTTATTAGAATATTATTTAAGACGAATGACGTCAAATGAAGATAAAATTTACTCTTTACACTATTTCGAAATTACAAATAGTTTTAGAGAAAAACGTATTTAATTGTTGATACATCATGCCGGCTATAAACAGCTGTATCGACTCATGTTTCATTTATCTCTTACTCTCAGTATATAAATAAGTAATTAAAATAACAATGCAAAAGAAAACCTTGCTGCGAAATGGCTCGCTGCCCGCCACATTAAAAGATAAGATCTATTATAATTGCCGGAGGAGCATTTCTCGTGATCTTGTATTCAACGCCGGTCTCTTACACAAAGGGCTTGGGTTGAAACGCGTCATATTTTACGCATATTGCCTGAGGACAGGGATTGTATGTTTCCTCAGAAGTTAAAATAGTAATACATATTACTAGGCCTAGCATAATAGCTAGGCCAGTCGTGGCTCAGAGGCGCAAAGTGTGCTTGTAAACCGATTGGTTGTGGTTTCGATCCCTACCCGAGGAGATGAAATATTTACATTTACATTTATATGTACATTTTTTCCCTCTGGTGTCGAGGCAAAAGTGCGGCGTTGTGTTCTGCTACTTAACAGGCAATGCGTTCAGAATCCGGCGGAAAGAGGGGAACGGAGTATCTTAACACTAGGTTCCCTACTGTGTGCGGGATACAGCGTGAAGCTGATTTGATTTGATTTTATTAAAACCGTTGTTGTTATACAGTTACCAATGTTTTTAATAACAAGTAGAACATTTATAATTCTATCATATCATTACAGCGAAGTTAACATGTCATAAAAGTGTAATGGAACAGTTGTAGTTGTAAGTTCGTATATTACATATTTATAGATTAAAAATATGTTATAATATAGTATAAACAAATATGTCTGCTTATCTAGATTCTATTTAACTCAGTACTTTTTGAGTAAGAAAAATAAAAAAGGTGACTGAAGGTACTAACTAAAAGGTACTTGGAAAATACATACTATTTTTTTTTATCTTCTACACATTCGATAAGAAAATAATTTCTAAATCGTTCGACGCCTTATAACAGAGCGAGCAATCTCAACCGCGAGAGCGGTCATTTGAAAACCAATAAATTTTACAAGGGCTGTGAGTATATTTGATAAATGCTGTAGATAAAGAAGCGGTGGCGTAGATTGAACGTTTTGCATTCAGCGGAAATAAACTCTAATTTATAACAACTAGACAGTATAATACTAGTTATGAAGCATTTTATTGCATACTAGCGACACGCTCGCTGCTTTGCTCTCTTAAACTACTGGATTATTTACTTAAAACACTGAATTAAATACTCATTTTAGTGTATATTTGCAAATCACTTTTTTTCAAAATTCAATCATTGGGGCCATTTAACCATTTAATAAAATCCGGTCAGTATGTCTATTTGTATGTTCGTTTGTTTACGCTAGTCTCAAAAACGGTTAAGCTAATTAAAGCGCACATTTTGGCACTATTGTATTTTGGCAAATTTCTCTTAAGTTTTTTTAACTTCAATTGTATCCCGCTTATAGTAACGTTACCTAGATTAATAGCACTCCCATTCCCTACCGGCGATTTCTTGAGACATTGCATGTTGAGTGGCAAAACTGAACACAGCGCTTTGTCTTATTACCAGAACGGGTAAATTTAAAACAATTTATTCCCCAGACTAGGAAACGAAGTTGGCTTTTTTATATAATTCTAATCTGTATGAATGAAGCCGTTCTCAATTAAGTTTTCCTATAGAGTTCGGTACAAGGATTAAAATTGATATGGACGTATTAAAAAAGAACTAAAAACATGGGCTGATTTGTTTAGGCTTCTATATTCTTTTCGTTAAAATTGTGTTTGTTAGATTGTTTTGTTTTTAAATGATGCATTTGCTTCTCTGCTCTCAGAATGAACGTGGTAAAAAAATAAGCTCTACGTTCTTGAATATTTTTTTCCCTTATTCATTGTTGGCAGTATTTTCCGTTTTATTTTTAATTTGTTTTATAACAACGCTATTAAGACAATTACAAATAGATTTAACACAAGAAAACATTTTTTAATTTAAATATTTTCTTTATTGAACCAAATGTACAAAGGACGTAAATTACACAAAAAATTATTCGTTAATAAAATAAAAGCATAAAACGTTTTACTGGCTTTCAAAGGATTACTGAAAACGAGGTTAACTTTAATATTAAATTTGGTTATAACAAAATTCAGCACCTGAAAGGTTATGAATACAAAATTAACATGAAAATAAAGTGTTGCATTCTCAAAAGTAATGTATTGCCAATAATCAAGACAAAATATATATAGAATATTATATATATTCCTAAAAAATGTTAACATAAATGATAAGAATTTCGACATAGCTTAATGGCTATGTATGTACCCATAGCTTAGTTGTTGAGTCTCAACACGCAATATCTCCAGAAGTCGGTGGAAAGTAGGGAACAGAGTGTCTACACAAAAAGTAATTTTGAAAAAGTAAAGAATAATACCAAAGGTACATGGAAATGTATAAAAAAAATCTCCACAGTCATCTCGAAATCTATTATCCTCGCCCAACGATGGATATTCGGCTGTTTGTCAAGCTAACAAATATGTCGTATCTATTGGTGATGATCTTGCTATGAAATTCAAAAACTGTGTGTGATAATGTACCTATTTTTCCGAGCAGCTGTAAATCTTTTCCCAGAATGTCAATGTCACTATATAGTACTAGTTACACTGACGTCGATAACACTATTAGTAGCCTTAAAAATACATCTGCCACCGGATGGGACGGTATTCCAACATCGATTGTAAAACTGGCTAAACATGTTATTATTCCACTCATAGTCCACCACTCAAGTACGTACAGAAAAGTATTTGAATTTAAAAACATCCTTATTTTTCAGGTGAATTAATGATTCCATTGTATTGAGTATTTGCTAAATATGTTTACTAAATACTAATACTCATTTAAATTATCATTTTAATACGCCTAAATTATCTAATTAAATATTTTTTGACAAATATCCATCTACCAAAGATATTAATTACATCATGTTTTCTTAATATATTGTGGATATGTTATTTATTAATTAAGAATATATGGAAAATTACATTTCAATAAACTCTCTCTCTTCTCTTCGTTCTCTGCTCGTTTGCTTTGACAATAATATTTATTTCTCATGCAACTTATAAGAATTTGCATAGGAAAGAAATATTTATATAATAGAAAAGAAAGCAAAACTAACTTAACAAAAATATATTTGAAGAAATTCCCTCAGTAATGCCGACTAATAAATGCTATTTACAGTTTATGACCAGGCGTCGGCACATATCAATTGGTGGTCTACTTTTTACTATAGATAAACATTTTATAGCGATACAAAGCAAACCGAATGCAATAAAATTATTTTCGAATAAGTATTGTTTTTAAGTGCAATAAAAGTACAGATGGCCAAATGAGATAGATTTTTTTGAGTATATTACCTGCGTTACTGTAAATGCGTCAGATTGTGAGTTTGATTCCCATTTGAAGAAATTGATTCTCATTTGAAGAAATTGAAATATAAAAATCATTTTCCTCGCTCTAGTAACGAGGCAAAGCGCGATGTTAAATTCCGCACTCAACACGCAATGCCTTTAGAATTCTGCGGGAAATGGGAAATGGAAGTGTCTTAATATTAATGTTTTAATACAGGGTTCCCAGGTTCCCTTTGTCTACTTTGCTATTTTCGAGATACAGCGTGAAGTTAAGAAAATATTACCACTCGCATGCAGCTCAGCAACTGATTGTTTCTCACTTACTCGTATACTTCGCAGTGAAGCTGCCGGGGTAAAATGGTAATATTTCTCACATTGACTCTATAATGCATCGCATATTACTTGTATCTGCAGTATGACGTAAAATAACTATTTTCCCGCGGGTTATTACTGGTCCTTGGTGGTTTATTGTTCTGCATAACTATGATATTACGGTTTATAATATTAAACGGAAATGGAATAAAATGCTATTTTCTCTGTTCCAAATGAAGCATATCATTTTATATTCCTTATTCATATGTATCATTTTGTTATCTGTTGTCGGTATGTTTAATCAATAATATTTGTCGTTGCAATTTAGTGTTAATACACTACTTAATAGTAAGCGGACAAGCCGCGAGCTGGAAGAATTCTTCAAAAGTCATATGTTTAATTTTGTATCAATAACGGGAACAGTTAACTAAACGAAACTTGAAAATTGTCCATTGTATAACTGAAATATGAAAATTGAACGAACTTCCTTTATTAGGAAAGCACGGAACAAAAAGAGAAGTTTTAATTGAACTCGCGTTCCTGTAAAAGCGCTTATAGAAAATAAAACCTAAAAAATACAAACGGTCTTTGCACTTTTGTTTTGGTCCTTTTCAGTTTACACATGTTAAAGTTACACACATTTTTTTGGTTTCTAAATTTTAATTAAAGGCACAGAGAATGTTGTGAAGTAAACGAACTTGTAACCGAGAACATTTAAAATGCTAAATGCATTCTTTTTATAAATGTAAATTGAAAGTTTAGTAAATATTCAATAATGTATAAGAATGTAACTATGTCAGTATGTATCTTAAGCCTAATTATAAAATTGTCTACTTCCTGTGCATTTCAGAAAATATACTATAATGATATGTTGGGCGTATTTTTCTAGCACTAAACCAGCAAATTGAAAATATTTTCTTTAGTGCAGAATCGAATCATATTCTATATATCTGTACATATAAACATAATTCCCATCATCATGAATTCTACAGCCAATACTAAAAGGTGTGACACGTAGAATTTTAGAGAAAACAGTGACTCTACTCTACAAACTACTTCTGATTTACCTCTTTAATGAAATGTTAAAATTAAAGTACTGTAAATAGACTAGTTCATTGCTGCAAATTCAATTTGTCCATATATACACCAAATTCTAAAATTTTTAAATTAAATAAATAACAACTCGGGATAAAGTTTGATTAACTTCTTGACACCCAACAGTGAGAACTTCGAGAACTTGAACAAATCCATTGGACCTGTTAAGATATTATGTTTGTATCTAATGTTATTTATGACATGGCTAAGAATGAGTTTATAATATAGGCAATATTATAAAAAGTCCAGTAAAGATCTCTAAATAATATCTGTTCAAGACCAAATAATAGTTTTTAGTTTAATTTAAGTGGATAATTTTATTTTAGTTTGTTATAAAACATTAGTTAACCACGCCTATTATTTTAACAAAAGCAAACATTTTATTTGTATATTGCTTTTTAAATTTAAATATATGTAATATTATCAGGTGTTTTTCAATTTCTGCCAAAATATGTATTTTGTCCAGAATAGTAATCCATCCTTGCGAGCACATCTATTAATTTCCTCCTTTTTCTTTAATTTCCTACTACCAAATATGTTTGTAAAATGGACTAGAGTATGATTCCTTATCAAAGTTTTTGATCGTTATCAAACTATAAAGATGTTAAGGCACCAATTTAAAAAAAAAAGTAAATATTGAAAGAGCTTTAGTTGTAACATGTGTATGACAAATATACAAGAACATTAGGGGTAAGGTAAATATTGTAAATCTAAGGAAAAATATTTTTGCAACTGTTAACGACGTTCTTTTGTTCAAAACAAAACTGTTATTGTTTCACTATTCCTTTTTTTGTTCATGTACATTTAACTTTTATTTAGTTTTAGATAATTTAAAAAAAATTTAAGCGTACGAGTATATGGCTTGTTTATATGTAGAAAATCTAAAAAACAATAATCTTAAAGTACATATAAAATAAATCTTAAATATTTTCAATTTACGAAAATGACTTTTCTATGTATAAAGTGTGTATATGTTATAATATAAATTTAAATAAATATTTCATTTCCTCGGGTGGTGATCGAACCCACAACCCACAACTTGTGGTGTTAGCTACAAAAGCATTATTTCGGCTTTCATTATAAAAATATAACTCTTACAATACAGTTTGTGCCATGTGATCCCGGCCCAGAATAGGATCATCCAGGTGCTGGTGGTGTCGTAAGAGGCGACTAAAGTACGTGTGGTAGAGTCACGTTGCCAGCAATGGCAACACGCATGGGCAGACTCGACCGGATCATTACCACCCCCGGCATTTGAAACCGACGTGAAGTAGTGGCTTTATGCCACTGCGTTTCGCATCAGGTAATGCCAGGCCCCGGCGCCCAACCCATCTTGGGGGCTGGCAGCGCGCCTGTAGCTCCTCTGGGGTTGCACGGGGTCGTGGGCGGCGGTAATCACTTACCATCAGGTGACCCGCACGCTCGTTTGCTGTGTCTTTTCCTAAAAAAAAAAGGTTACATCCATTCTGTGTAATTATCACGAAAACGTAAAATCTTTCGCAAAGCAAATAATTTATCAAAGTAATTTCACTAACACACTGTTACTAGGAAACACATTTCCCCCAAAGTTTTCCTGATCGACGCGTAAGTACTCGTACTCGTATGTGTGATTGATGCTCCGTTTATACAAAACAGTCTGATGGGATGTGTATATGCATGTGGTAACATGTGGCCATAGTTAACAAATGAGTCCAGAGAGATTCAGCATCTCTATAACATCAATATATAATTTTGGAAGAAAAACTGTAAAAGTTACAATTGTTGAGGCTATTTTTAAGGTGCTATACTTTTAAGGAAAAAAGGAATTCTTATAAGATTCATAGCGGGGTAGTCATTTAATGTAAATCTATCTATATATATAAAAGGACATGTACCTGACCGACTGAGGTAAGACGCTCGCACAGCCGTAACCGCTGATGGTAGCAACGTGAAATTTGGACAGATGTTTATTTTTATAATCTGGACATCCACCTCCATCATCCAGCCTTTATCACACCAACGCTTGGAGATTTCGGGTTGAAATTCAAACCATATATTCAAGTCTACGGCCCCTTGATTTCCTAACAAAATAGTTAACATTTATTTAAAACGGCCATATCTTTTTTTTTATTTAAAAAAAAAGGATAAGGCCGTTTATATCGCAAAAAACGAGTATTTAATTTTATTTTAATGGGGTACTTCCGGTTGACCTAGAATTATGAAATTTGGCAGCTAGTATGTACAGGTAGTACTAGTTCAGGAAAGAATATAAAAACTGTAAATTTGTGGTTAAATCATAAAAATGAATCGCCTTAAAAGGATGTCAAATTTTGGTGTTAAGGTCGCTAGTTCAAGAGTGGTATCAGATGAAAGGCGTCTGGCTAAGCTAAGCGTGAATTTCAGAAAAAGCTAAAGACCTCTAATTTTTGTACGGAACCCCCGGTGGGTGAGCTGCCCTTATTCGGTTTTTTTTTTATTGTGTAAAATCAATCAAAATACTTTAGTTGTCGGCTATATCCATAGTCATATCGATTACAAGCTCAAATACATTAGTGAAGAAAGTTTGCAGACTCAAATTAATACTCGTATAAAAAAAATCATATAAAGTTACAAAACCGATTTGCATAAAAAAAAGACCATTGGTTTGATTTTTGTCGACAGTAATACTAAACAACTACAATATTGAAATAGTTTTATGATTGATACTCACAAAAACAAATCGAAAATTGTTTGCAAAATACTCATACACTTGACTAATCGGTTTTTTTTGGGCAATACGACCTCTGGTTGTCGCTGTGGTGATTTTTGATTAATGACATAGTTTTTACTCGTAAGATAAAGACGATTTAATTGCCTATGTAGTATCTAAAAGTAAGAAACATACATAGACTTATAAATATATTATTGAGGCCAGTCATGGCGCAGGGCTGCATGTGACTGTAAATGCGACAGGTTGAGGGTTTAACTCTAACTCGAGGAAATGATATATTTAATATTTTCACTTCCTAGTAACGAGGCAATACGCGAGAGTTAGGATAGAACGCAGAATTAGGTGGAAAGTAGGCAACGGAAGCTTATTTATAGAAACTCTATTATACAAAATGTCCAAAGTTGAATCTTATTTGCAATATTTGAACCACATTGTTACATACTATTATACTGCTGCAGAATAAGCGTGGCGTGGAACGTGACATGTATGATATGTGAATTAATTTCAAATGTAAATTGCGAGAATGCCAACCGAACAATATTCGAAAGCGACAAAACAGTTGAAATGTTTGCAATTTAACTTTGCCACGATTAACTGAAAATCTAATTTGGAGAGAATATTTGAAATATTATTTACTTGACTTGTTCAAACAGAATATTTAAGTAATAAATAAAATAAAATTTATAAATCAGGAAATCTCTGATATTTTTTTCTTTTTTGTTCCTACGATTATCCACACCTAAACCTAAAATGATGGTATCACTCAAAATAATCCATTTCCTTCACTTTACTAATCGACCAATTACATAAATTATTCCAAATACATTTTAACATACGACCACATAAACTACTATATAATAGTTTGTATAATACCACATAAACTATTTTCCTGGAAAAAAATGTTAAATAAAATTTATGCTCAAGAATAAAATTAATATTTTATTTAATTATCTAACGCGCCACGTGTTAAAATAGAACTCAAATTAATATAATTGTGATTTCAAATTATATGATTTATAATATAATGTACGATAAAAACATAATAATTCAATAATAACTGGTAACAGCAATAGGTAGATAAACATATAGACAAATACTTACTACTTACGTATTTTTCTTTCCTAACTGTGGAAAAACACTTTAAAATGCTTAAAAATATATAGACAATTTATAATAATTATAATTATCATATAAAAAAAATGTAATCTTAAAAAAAAGTTAGCGCCAAATTTACTGCTGGAAAGTCGAGAGCGTAAAAGTGAAAAGCTTAATTAATTTTCGCTTAAATCTCAAAGAAACTAAACGGGAACATGACCTATTGAATTTTTACTTTAACTACGTGTATGTTCAAACATATTTCTTGTAAATATTAGGACTGTCCTGATCATTTAATACATGTATTTAAATATGAGGATAATATTTTATTATACGAGGTGATGTAAGCGCGACGATTATGGGTTCCATTTCCACTCAGGGTCAAATAATTCAACATAAAATATATTTGTAATGGGTGACATATTTAATTTTATCACGTTGAAATGAAACTATAGAAGCTATAAAAGTATTTGAACGAATTTCATAAAATATTTATTTATTATTTTGTGCAAGTGGCTTAAATCCGAAAATTGAAGTACCAAGTGTAATACTCGCTACTGGGGTCTCTTTGTGCCCTCAAAGTAACAATACGAATACGAATATACGAATACATTATTCGTGAAAATAAAAAAATAATGAAATGTACACTTGACATTTTTATTTCGCTGTATAATTTAGAAAAGAAATGTAAATGGAAACACAAAACGCAATAAGTCCACTATTCCAGTAGGTATCATGAGCAACAATACTTTTGAAGAATGATATTTAAAAGTAAAAGTCATTGGAGAAAACCAAATCCATATTAATGTACATACATTTTGATCCAGTTAAAGTTAATTTTTAAACTTTAACTAGGCAAATTAATTTTAGCAGCAAGCCTTAATTGGATCATATCTATTAAATTTATACAAATGACAAACTACAAACGATATTAATTCAGAGGCTTATCCCGTATGATATATTAAATTTAATATCAGAGTCCACTTTAAATTTCATGATGAAATTAATGAGTCCCGGTCATTTTCACGCTTGTGAGTGAATTAATTCTCATTGATCCGTCTTCCTATAAAAGAGTAAACGTCGTATTAATAAGAGTTACAGCATCATTTATATAACGGCAGCTTTAATTTTCTTCATTCTGCGGTCGTGTGGCATACGCGTGTGACTGTACACGATACGAATATTGGTTCGATTCCCATTTGTGGCAATGAATTATTATTTATTAAAATTTGAATTTCTTCGTTCTGGTAACAGCACCAAAGAACGGCGATTAGCTCCGCAAATCAACACGCCTTACCTTGAAAATGCTTTGAAAATTCGGCAAAAATTGGACAACGAAATGTTTTATCACTAAGTTCCCTCTGCCTTCTCTGCTATATGTGAGGGATGCAGCGTGAAGCTGGAAAAAAATTGAGGTAGAACCATGATTACTTAGTGATGCACCTTTATAAAATAAACTGACATAATTACAAGCCATTATGTAGCATGTATGCTGTATGATAATAATATATACCTATATAGTAAAAACGTGTATTTGCATATATTAATTATAACAATAAAAATAAATATTTATCTGTACATAAATCACCTATTTATTCAATGAGAGCATTAGAACAGTCGAATGTTTTGAACTAGCCCCTATAGTTATACATCAGCTAGTTCGTGCGATCAATCGGTGTGAGCTCATTTGTTCGTGCGTATTTCACAGTTCTAACAAACGACATTTCCAATAAATTCAGGACAATACAATAGGGATTACATTTAAAGGCACTCGATAAAGGTAATCAGGTTATGTACGACCAAGTGATTACGCCAACGTTCCTTGACTAGCTCCTGAAGATAGAGAGCTTGATGAAATTTCAGTATTATCTATTTGTTGTACAAAGGAATACTATAGATTATTTAGATCTAATACAAAATGGAGTAAGTACCAAGATTTCTATAAAGACGTTTCCATACTAAAAGTTTTTTTTTTTAAGGTTTTGTCTTTATAACGAGGATGTGAAGATAATTCATTCCGGCAGTTGTAGTTTCGTTTTCCACTCACTGAGTCGCGTTTACAGTCAGACTCTGTACCGCTGCGCCACAATAGCCTCAAATTTAAAATTATATTTTAAAATATAAAACTTTAAATTTAGCACTAGCGAACTGGGTCATACGACGAAATTTAACACATGTAATTGTTGAAAGTGTCGAATTAAAAGTTAGTTTCAGACAAATTTAAAGCGAGAATAGTTAATAGATTTTAACTCGATCTCAAAACGTTAATTTCGCTTAAAGTTCCCTGGCTCCTATAAAATTGTAACAAGTTTGGTAAAATTTGCTGCCAATAAAACGGTTCGCCTTTTAATCAACTGTTTAAAATAAGTTGAAATGTAATGCGTTTTAGTTATATTTTAACTTTCGAGTTTATTAGCAGTTAAAACCATGCTTTTGAATTTAACAAATTCTTTTTCATCCACGTAGCTACTTCGATATTTAGATCATTTTGTTATGACGTTGCATTTTACGAGTGGGGTTTAGCCATCCAAAATCCGACAAAACTCCTTTTTTTTGTTTGAAGATTTTAAATATATATAAGTTCTTTAATCATACCAGTTAATACAAATATTCAACTACAGTTATCCAAGGAAAAAGCAATTCTGAGCTTAAAGCATGTTGTCGGGTTTTACACAGGAAGAAGTACTCTTGTATATCCTGCTTCTTGGACATGTCGAAAGCTTTCGATCTAGTCATATACAACTTCTTGTGGGAAAAGATAAAACAGGTGGAAATGCCTGCAGAACTGATTTTATTTGTTTAAATATTGGTATAGTAATCAACTAAAATTTTTAAGTGGGCAAACGAGTACTCAGAGTCGTCTAGGTTGGAATGTGTGGTGAGAAAGGGAGGGTTGAACTCCCCTAAGCTTTTAACCTCTATATCACTGCGCCGATAGAGAGACTTAGCGGTATGAGTGTCGGATGCCATATCGGTAGCGTTTGTTTTGATAATATTAGTAACGAGGATAACATGGTGCTGCTGGTTTTCTCTGTTAGTGCTATTAGAAAAAACAATTTTTTTAGGCTTCTTGTGAGTCATATGCTGAAGTGCATGGATTGGTGTACAATAATAAGAGAAGTGAATATTTAGTGTTCAAAGTTGGTAACAGACTACTGCAAAATGTGCCTTCAATTAAGCTCAATGGGAAGAATCTTGTTAGAGTACCCCAATTTAAGTATCTGGGCCACATTTTTACAGAAGACCTAAAGGATGATTTCAATATTGAACGAGAGCGCAGGGTGTTGTCAATCAGGGCGAAAATATTGGCTCGCAGATTGGCTCGTTGCTCAACACCAGTTAAGATTACGCTTTTTAAAGCTTTTTAAAGCTTTACTGTACTTCATCCTATTTTATACGCACAGTTTGTGCATCAATTATACTCAGAAATCGTTTAGCACGTTGCGTGTTCAATACAATAATAGCTGCTAAGGCTGCCGTGGTACTGTAGCATCTCGAGTATATTCGCACTCGCAGGAGTCAACAGTTTCTCGGCCATTCTCCGTAAGAAGGCAAGCAGCCGTTTTAAGACATGTGCACGGCAGCCTCAACAGTATCTTGAAGGCTTTCGCCGATAGTGGGGACTGTTCGCTGACCGTGCACATGTGTGACATAACTAGGTCACTATTAGATATAGCGTAATACTAGACACCAAAATTTATGGATTGTTGGTCCGACTAGTAAACCTTTTTATTTTATAATATTTATTTTGTGCCGTGTAGTCCCGGCCTAGAATAGGATCATCCTGATGGTGTCGTAAGAGGCGACTCGCGAGGCGTGTGGTAGAGTCACGTCACCAGCAATGGCAACACGCATGGGCAGACTCGACCGGATCATTACCACCCTCGGCATTTAAAACCGGCGTGAATTAGTGGCTTTCTGCCACTGCGTTTCGCATCAGGTAATGCCAGGCTCCGGCGCCCAACCCACCTTAAAGGCCAGCAACGCACCTGTAGCTCCTGTGGGGTTGCACGGGGCCGTGCACGGCGGTAATCACTTACCATCAGGTGACCCGAACGCTCGTTTGCCGTGTCTTTTTCATATATACTTTGGTTAAATAACACTAATAATAAAAAATACACTATGTCTTTTCTTATTTGTTGGGTAATATTGGCGTGAAAACATAAAAAACAAACTTACATTTACATTTATAATATTACTAATCATACTGATTTTAACGTAAATGCAAAGTGAAGCGATTAAAAAGCATTCAAATCTTTTAAACTTTCACTGAAAAGCAAAAAGACTTTTGTAAATCTTTTGCTTAAGACTACCAACAGATAAGATAAAATAAATTTATAAAATGAACTTTATGAAAGACAAATTAAAATCTCACCTCAGAATAAATTCAACTGCGAAGAGTTATTGGATCTTTATAAGATTTTGAAAGGAATGTACAGCGTCTTGGATCCAATTTTAAATATGCATTTGAAGTTTTAGTAACGCTCGGGTGGTATTTTATAAAAATAATGCCTTACTTTCTATTGTACATTATGTATGATTATATTCTTTCTTTCATTTCTTTTCTTTCATTTCTTTCAATATTTTATATAAAATCTTAGATTTTACAACTAGGATTCTTTACACTTTACAAAACATTGGAATTATAAGTGCACAAATAGAATTTAAAAAGGTCAGATACGATCGCGTTCTAAAATGCTGAAAATGCATTATTTTACAATTTTAAGACAAAACCAAAAACATTACATTCTTAACAACTCAGCTAGGTAAGTTTAACACTTCTATCATTTATTTTTGGATGAAGAGAGAATTTTTCGCTATTAATATGAACTGATCTATTTCTTGTAGACAAGAGCGCTGGAGCCTCGCCAACAATCCGTCTGTCGCCAGCACAGCGCGGTGGTGAGCAACGACTGACATAAATCGCCTTTATTGAATTGCAATTGACTATATTTGAAATTCTGAATTGATTTTCCTTTGATATCCTTTCATGGATCGTATGTTAGAGACGTACAAAGAGTTGCTGTAATTTTAAATTTTGCAATTGTCATTGAAAACATTAGAAAAAAATTATTCAGGGTGTTAAAGGATAACTAACGTTTTGTCTGTTCGTCTGTTTATATGATCACTTATGACATAAAAAGTACACAATAAATTTAAGCAACTTTTATTTAACTTTTACAAAAAATGCAAGTAACTCAAAGTAAGTTTTAGTTTTTATTTCATTGTAATCGCTTCAATCTATCAAAATATATAAGAAGTTTATATTCGAGACAGTAGAAATACGAGTAGTTACACATAACGAAATCTATGGCAACAAATAGTAGTAGTAGATACAAACGAAACTTGATGAAAAAGCATAAAACAATGTGTGGAGTTAAACATTAATTACGTCGGGAGGAATATTAATCTAAGGTTAAAATAATTTTATCTTAGGTGAAATTAATCATAAAAACAGCATTTTTAACTGTCCGAACAGTCACAGCTTAACTTAACGCCTTAAATCAATGGCGCTGTACATAAAACACTCAGGCTTATCAACAGTCATATAACCAAGACAAACGTCTTGGTTTGTATGTATTTTTCAAACAAACGTGTTTGTTCGTTGTACAAACTGTATAAATAAAATTGAATAGTTTGGAAAGGTTACCGCCACTCTCTATCAAAAAATAATGTACTTAAAATTTTCAAGAAATTTATATTTGCAAAAGTAGAAACACATAACAACGATATATATGGACTACATATGATAATAAGTGTTGATAACGCATAAAACAATAAAACATATTGTTGAGTTATTATTTGTTAAACGTTAACGACGTCGTGTAAGTGTAATCTATACTTATAATAAATTTACTTAAACATTGTATTATTTTTCTAACAATATTCGAATGGTTACAGTTCAATTGTAAGTCCAATAGATAGCGCTGTGAATAAAACGTTTTATTTCTTTGACTGTTGATAAATTTATGTATTTGTAAAGTACTTAGTAGTAACAACAAAGTAAACAACATTGAATTGTTGGTGAAGTTTACTTCGTAACAGTTCAGCTTTAGTCGTCGCTATTTTAACACAGAGATAAAGAATGATTTAATATTCAAAAAAATATCGACAAAATACTCTATATTTTTACTTGATATTTCTTTGAATAGGTTCTTCAGCCCATTCGTTCGTTTATTAATATTTAGATAAAAATAGATATAGATTTTATAAAAATGCCTGAAAATCTGCTTTCTGTGTGTACTCTGTAATATCTACATATTTACAAATTTTATATTTACCTAATAATATATGTTATTAATTTAAAAACTGTACAGGAGCTAATAATAGTTATTTAACAAAGAATATCGTGAATACTTATCCAAATCAATTAGTTAATAATTAAGGCTGTTAGTAATATCTCTATTCCTTAAATGAATAATCATGTAATTCAAGCGGGCAAAGCCGCAGGCTGGCCGTTAGTATAAAATAATTACTATACGAAGATTTTATGATGTACAAAACCCTTCGCTACTCATATATGGATATAACAGGTCACCACCACCAGTTCATGTATAAAATTAATATAACTGCGCTTGTAACGTGTTCACACGTCAAAAGCTTTTATGGGGTTAGGGTTTATGCATATAGGGTTGTGACAGAAATTGATCTATGTAATTGAAAACAACGTGGAGGTAGTATCATTAAATGTCTATAATAATCCTCTGGATCTATTCACAAGCACGGACGTTTTGCTTTGTATTTGTATGATACATACTCTATGATGCATGCTTAAATAAATAAAATTACAAATAAATAATAGTGGATTTTTTTTATTGAACTTCTATATCTACGTATAAAAGGAATCTTATTAACAATATATTAAATATATTGTTGAAGAATCAACAAATTTTCTGTCTCACTGACTTATGCAAGGCTTAGAAATATTTTAATGAAAACGCAGGGGCACAAGCGTTTCATCACAAACTCTAAACGCGGCATGTTGTGGGTTCCGATTCCCACTCGCGTTCGTCCCCCTGTCAAGGACTAGGAACGGCGTGAAGTCATACGCGTGAAATGCATATCAAATACTCAGGTCTACTGTCCCTTGGTTGTAAAAAACCTATCAGGTACTTTTTCCCGTGAACTCAGAATTATGAAATTTAGTACGAAGCATCGTCTACTGGCTAGAAAAAATTGCAAAAAGTGAAAATTTATTGATTTTCTATAGACAAAAAAACTTGACAAGCACGGGCTCGCCCACCGAGGGTTTCGTAAGAAATTAAAGGTCTTGTGATTTTTCTGAAATTCAGATGTAGGTTAGCTAGAGCCCTTACGTCTGATACCTCATTTGAATTAGCTGCTTTATTACCAAATGTTGCTCCCTTTATAAGGCTTTTATTTTTAGTATGTAGTCATAAATGTACAGTTGAGATTATTTCCTGAACTACTACTGTAGATGCTAGGTGCCAAATTGCATAATTCTAGATCAACCGATCAATCAAAATCAAGAGTACTTACTCTTGATTTTGATTCACTTGACAGTATCGAGATACTCGTTTTTGCGATATATATGGCCATATATTTTTTAAGTAAATGTTAGATCTGAGATTAGATCTGATCTAGCCTTAGATCTGAGTATAAGGTTTGAATATCAACTTGATATTTCCAAGTGTTCCTGAGATAAAGGCTCTTGACAGACAGACGGACAACAACTCGTTCAAACAAAATTCTGAGATAAAAAATAATAAAAAAGGAAAGCGATCTATAAAATGTTATAAATGGAATGGAAATTAGCAAAATTGAAATTTACTGAGTATAGTAGAGAAAAGAAAATGATAGAATATATTAGTTTTATCTTGTAATATATGTATATATATTTAACTTTTGTATATTACGATATTCCCACTATTCCGCCTATTTAACGCGATGCATTTTGTTCAACCAGACCGAGATTACAACCATTTCACTCTATATTACATTATACTCTCTATATTACGTTTAAAATACATCTGTACATATGATAATTCGTGAGACAAAAAAATTGTATCCTTTTACGAAAATTGTGCGGAATGAGGAGTATGAGATTTGGTACTATATTATTAAGTACAGAGAAGGAGTGCAAATCCATTTTATTTTAATTACCGCACAAATTTACATTAAATTAAAAAAAATATATCATAACAAGCACTAATTATATTATATGTTTGATAATAAATACTTTCGTACAAAGTGATGCACACGGTACAGTGCGTGTTGTCATATGTGCAACATATGACAACACGCACTGTACCTATCAATTCGGTCTTTATATAGATTTTGTCAGCTTCACGCTGTATCCCGCACATAGCAGAGTAGGCAGAGGGAACCTGGTGTTAAGACACTCCGTTCCCCAATTTCTGCCAAATTCTGGAGGAATTGCATGTTGAGTGGCAGAACTCATCGCCGCCGTAGTTTATTTAGATACACATACAAATATTAATGTAATTATGTTATGGCGATAATTATGGTAACCTAACGACTCAACAAATAGGGCGAAGTGTATTATTATTCTCATTGTATGAACATTTCGTAGACACGATCATTAATTATGTACGTACATATATATGTACGTGCTGATTATTTAGCAATCACAATATGTTACACAGCCTTTTGCTATAAAGCGGAGATCAGAAATGCGTATAGGGCCTCGAAAGAGGTTAGAGAGGTATTATGTTTTCGCATTTAATGCATTGTTGTTAGTATTCTACGATTCATTTTGTTTTGACCGCTCGAATGTTTTAGAAAAAACGTCCCTAACGTAGCGTAACGATGATAAATAACATAATGTATAGATATTAATTTTACAATAATCCCCGCAACTTTGGTTGACTGCACTATAACGCTAATCCGCGTAAACATTATTCCAGTTTATATAAGAATTTTGAAAACTGAATAAAAAAATAATAAAATTGAACTGAATTAAAGAAAAAAAAAGTTTTTTTGATGGTATAATTAAGAATATTCAGCACCTACTTTTTTTCTCGGTATCAAAATGTAACACGCTTTTATTATTTATAAAATTGGTACTGTGATAAAACTAGAAGATGTATTCATTAAGGTGTACAATTTTAATGTTAAAAATATATAATTATGTACTATATGGAATTAGGAATTTATATATATAGCACCAAAGTACTCGCCGAGACCAATAAAACGAGTTTAAACTCGATGCTGAATTCAGTCAGGCTGTGTCGTTTAATTATTTAGTTCGTATGGTTCGTTTAAATACTCAGTTCTTTTGGCCACTTTCCATCATCAGACCCTGTTTACCATTTAGTAACAAAGTACTCACTCGTGAAGACTAATCAAATGAGCACAAACTTGATGGGGTTACGTCGTCTAATTACGGAGTTCCTATAGCCACCTTCCAGCTCCGTCATCAGATCAGCTCTATGTCCTAATAATATCGCGTTGTCGGAAACCGGCTAGTGGATCAAATTTAACTTGCAAAATTTGATTACAAACAGAACGCGGGACAGGTGAAGTTAATAAAAGCTTGTAAAAAATAAAATGAAGGTCACATTATATTTAAAGAATAACATCGAATATTGAGAATGAGCGTTAATGAGATAAAAATGATTTTTAAACAAAATTAATTATTTTCAATCGGCTCGATACTAAGCAAATACGAATACAATCAATAAGTAGTTATATAACAATCACCGCACACTGTCTTGGAATCGTTACAAGAATGATATCTATCTACAATACAGAGGAAACTGAGAGATCTTCATTATTGATCCAAACTTTCCTTGGTGTCTCCGATAAGACGTAATTTACCCAGTTGTTAATCTTCTATCAAACAAAACCTTTCATCGGAGTATCAAATTCAAACTAACACCCCTGATTCTGTAAATCTTCATATTTAACTTCGTAAACTTAGATCCTATTCAATATGGAAATTAAGATTTGTCTTCATAAATAAATTTAGACGCCCCTCGAATTAATACAAATATAATTATATATGCAAAAACAACACTAAGACAAAAATCTCTTTAATTCTGTAGTTTTTCTTTTATTATTTAGTGGATATTAATAAAATAACGTTCCTATATTTATCAGTATTTATTTATAATGGCGTCGACTTCGAATAAAATGTTGAATCAACTAATATGTATATATAATTTTGAAATATACAAAATAAGAGGTTCATATTTTGTAATTTTGATTGTTATATAAAAATTAAGATTGTAAAAAATTATTTACAAAATAAAAATCAATATATTGTACAACCAGAAAATATTACAGTAATTATATTTTAGTAGGTAATGAAAAGAAAGACACAGGTAGGTAAAAACATAAATATAATAATGGAAACATAATCTCAATAACTCAGGGGCTTTATGTAATTTTTATTTACGAGACTAAACAAAAGGATAATACATAATATATAACTTTATAATTAATTCAGGTATCGCAAAGCAAAATTTCTAAAGAGATGAGGGTTTAATGGGGCTTAAGTAGTCTTGTGAAAGACACTAAGAGTGACGTTGGCTGTAAGTCGACCGGAAGTCTAACAATGTCTCACTCTATATTTGTTGACAATTGTTGACCTTTGCGGTAGTATAAATTCAATTTATATGTGTTAATCCACACTTAGGAAATATAAATACTTATTTAGAAAACGTATAAAAATTTGAACGTAGCGGGACTCGAACCCGCGCCTCCTGGAAACCGACCAGGCGCTCTGACCACTGAGCCATACGTTATGAACGTATGGCTCAGTGCTACGTTCAAATTTTTATACGTTTTCTAAATAAGTATTTATATAAGAGTTATTTACATGCAAAATATTCTTAAGAATTCGCTAGTCAATAAACTTTTAGTGTACTTTGTTGAGTATTTAATATTTTAAATCGGAAACATATAACATTATAAATAACATTTCCTCTTATTAACATTCTTATCTCAAATATCCAAATAAGTGCTAAACAAAAAATACTTCTTACATATTATTACATTCTAATTTATTCTTCTAATAGAGTTATTACATTCTAATTTATGAAAATCAGGTCAGAACTTTAGATAAAATACTTAGGTCTGATAATTTTGCATGTTATACTATGATTAGAAATTTTCTATTAGTCTGATTTATATTGTGCCTGAATAAAAAATTATAGCCATGTTACTATTACTACTTTATATTTCGTTAATACCGCTTATTAATTTTACTTAAATCCACATTTGTATTTAACTTGATCTTGTCCTTCTATTGTATCTCGCCTTTCATTAAAACAATATTAATTACTTCCTGATTTCGTGGTCATTATAACTCTTGTAATCTTAGCAATCTCTATATTATACTAATTACATTGCGGTTTTTGACAAAAAATATATATTTATTTCAACTACTAAAAAAAAGTAAAACAAAACTAAAAAAAAGAGCACTTGCATAGTCGCACCTTGGGCGTTTCGCCTCTGCAACACCACATAGAAACACACATAAACACAGAGACTGATAAACATATTACCTCCTTTGCGTCGCACAGTCGGGTAAAAAATAATGTAGTTGTTGATCTGCCCTGTACCGAAGATTAGCATATACAGAAAGACAGACAAACATGTAGATAACAATTTTTTTATATCGTGTATATAATTAATTTCCTTTAAAAATATAGAAATCACAGATTAACTTCAAAATAACTGTGTTTTATTTATATGTATATATTATATATGATAACTATACTTATTTACATATTTTCATCACAAATTTAATATTTTTATAAGATTTATTCAAATATGAAGCACACGCTGATAGCCTGCAATAATGTGTTTTCGTCTTCAGTATTGTGGAAATACCTAATATTTAAATAGCTGAATAAAATATACTTGGAGACAGACTCGTTAGCTTAATCGGCATCTCCATTACCCGCAGTAAGGTGAGGTACTCTAAGCATCGCTTTTATTTTAACTTTTTACCACCTGTAACAAACTGTTTATCATAACTCATTTGGTTCTAAATTATTTGTAGCATAGCCCCTTTATATTTAAATTTTATATTATTTCTTAATGGATTTTTTTTATTACAATAGACATTTATGTGAGTTATGTTTTATCTTTGTAATTTAATACAGTTTACTAATATTACACAGTACGTAATAGTTAGAAATTTTGTGATTTTAAAAATCAATATATATATACATCTGGCCAAGGGTTTGATTTGAAATCTATAAAATATGTTTACATATTCTGCCAAACATTATGTGTTCACCAACAGTTTTTTTGTCACTTAGATATCATCTGATTTTAACTTTACGCTGTCTCATGCATATATCAGGGTGAGCAGAGGGAACCTCGGGTTAAAATACTCCGTTTTCCCCTAACAGTAAATCCAATAAGTTCTTTGGCTAACGCTATTTGTTCTGTGCCTATAGGCCCCTAAAATGTGAATTTTATAATTTACATCGGAGATACGCAGAACAAGTCCCAGATCTGCCAAATACAGTTGGCATCAAACTACGAGAAGTACTTCGACAAAGTTTGATTAACGAGTTCTGAAGATTCAGTGATGCCGTAATCGCAAAAAACCTATGCCAGCCATTTTTTCTACACTAAATAATATAGTTTTACTGCATATATTAATTATTTTTTGTATTTCCTCTGTCAAAAATCTTTATATTACTCCCGCGTCAAGGTTAGCCGTCACAATAACTGCTACTAGTACAGCGGTAGAAGGGACAATTGTGGTCAAAATGCTGATCGTGCTGGTTATGACGAGAGGCAGAGTGGAATACAATTTAAAAATAGCCTCAAAGATAGTAACGACGTAGTCATATCTTCTATAGTAGGTTATCACCACAGGCAAAGACAGGCAGACGACAGACACATAAGATTACATTAAAAGGAAAAAGTAATTATTAAGAAAATATTGTAAAATAGTATATAATAATGTATTAAACGAATGAAGTTATAAGATATTAAGTTAAATATGCAGAAAAATGTAATCCAATTGAAGTCATACAGTTCTTATCTGAGAGCCCCAAATCCTGTCTAGATTCCGATAAAGATCCCTTTTTATTGTATTTTTGTTGAGGGAAACTCCAGGCCCCACCGCGAGTACTCCTATTAAAGCCATAAAAAGATATGTAAGACATAGAAATAAAATTACCGGTATCGCTAAGGATGGTGATACCGGTAATTAACATTGGACGTAAAATTAGTGTTCAATTTTCAATTGTTACTGAAGCGAATTTATTTATCTGTGTCTGTGTAAATATTATTAAATAAGCATTAAATAAATATTGCCATTATTCCTGCATTTAATATCACCCGTATGGGAATAATAAGAGATGTTCAAGTGGACTTTTTGTCAGACGAGATTGTGATATGTACTAGTAATTAAAGCAAGGACACTGAATAAGAAAAATGTTAATGAGAGAAACGGAATTATGTAATATAATTCCTTTTCTTTTTTTTAATGTTTTATATTTCTACGATTTATATCGATAGGTTATAAAATAGGGTAATTTTTTTATGGCACATATATTAAGGATATCAGAGACTAAATGCGGGAACAGAGTTGACATCTTAGTACGGAGTAAACTTTTAAAGAATATAATTATGTATCACAGTGTATTCCTCTATAGAATATACCTTACTCTACATTATGTTATAAAAAAAACAGTTTTTAACATTACATAGAAAGGTATCCTCCTGTACGATAACTATTTTCATTTACTACCAATACTATAATGTTGATACTAATGTGGTATGATAGTGTAATTTTGAACATTTTGAATAATTTCCTGTCGATATTGTAATTAAAACAAATTATTTTTTTTGTAAGAATTATTTACTAGCTGTTGTTGTAGTTTTTCAAAAGGTAAAATAATTTAAAAAAAAATGCCTAATATAAGCTTTTTTATGCATTGTAATAACTATTGGTGTTTATTGACCAAAAAAATACTATAAATTTATGGTGTGATTGTCCGTTGTCGCGACGTTGATTATTTATTTATGTTTTCATTTCTTCTTCTTAAATCGGTTGAGCGGTTTCTGACATTAGCGTGAATAAACGCATGGACAAACAGACAAACCGACCGAGTAATATTGAAAAGAACAAGTTTTCCAATACATCATTTATGTACAGAGATCAATCTGTTACAATTTTATTGAAAATATCGATAAATTGTTATTTTGTTCAATTGAATATTCTTTTGGGAATTACAAAAATGCAACTTAAGGTTTTAATAATGTTTACGTTAGAAATCTTCACTGCTTTGCAAAAATAAATTATATATTACAACACGAACGTTATTAAGTAAATATTTCAGTAATTTAAGCGGGCGAGGGCGCGAGCAGGTCGCTAGTCTGTAAATAAAATTGAATGTATATTATTAGTAGTATTATTGTGACATTTATTTACATAGTTTCAAAATTTTTATTTATTTTAATATAGCTAGCGAAATTTAAGCATCATTATAACTCAAGTAGGGTAATATAATCCTCATCTACAATTCTAGGTATCACAAGGGAGCCGTGATTTATTGGGATCAAAAACAAGATAATGTAGATTTGTAAGAAATCTCGGCCTCTGGAGAATTTGTGATTACTATCAGAGTAATAACTATTTCTTAGAGACGTAAGGTAATTTGGCGAATGTATATATGTGTATATATATATATACATATATTTACCTAGCTTTTCGTCATTTGTTTGAATACAAGATGAGTGGAGAAGGGAGGATGTCCTTGCCTGTAATCTTCCAAGTGACAGTTATAGGGATTAATAGGTACTTTGAACATCTTGAACTATATACTATTATTTTTTTCAGTTTTCCATTTCATTTAGAACTAAATATTGTTATAAAGATAGAAACACAATTTTTGTTGTCTGGACAACTGTGACGCAATACAAGGTCATTTAGTCTGCCATATCCAGTATTTTTTTAAAGCTAAACTACCGGCAAGTTTTACAACAACAAACAGCATTTCATGTCCACCTAGTACACTCTACCTTCCGTGTGATTATACTCTGCCATTATTAGAGATTTCCTGTATCATTTTCCGCTTTTGGATTAGATGAAAAGAAAAGTTATTTATTTTTAATATAGAAACAAATATGTGCAATTAATGTTAATAAAGTCTAATTCTAAAATAACGCAAATTAATACAGTAATCATTTTACTAAGATGGTAATCCAGTTACACTAGTTTTAACGTGACGTGGAGACTAGGTAGTCTCTTGGCCACTTTCTTCCCTGTAGGCATCGGTAGGCTACCTGCAACCACCTGTTGTAAACCGCGGTGCTTAAATTTGAAAATCAGTGGTAATATCGAATTTTGTTTTACTAACACTCATCAGTCGCAGGAGTTAATACTTAAAGCACGACTATTTCTGCTATGATTATACTCTGGAATAAAAAAGGTGTACCTCTCTCTCTCTTGAATTACATTACATGATATCAAATCATATTCACAAAAATATTATATATAATATAAATTTATGTTTAGATTTACATGTAATTGTTTAACAGTTTAGTTGAGTATTAGCGTATCTTAGTATTGATATATGAGAATCCATTAACGTATTACGGAGTATTATAAAGTTCCAGCTATGTATACTACACATTTTAAAAATCAACAGTTAAAATATCGTATTATAATATTCAAAATTTAAATGTTTGGTTCTCGTTCTAATGATACTGTGATTTGCGGTGAGACAAAAATATGAACAAAAAAAAAATAAAATTCAAAAATACACGTATTGCTTCTGTAAAAAAAATCGTTCAGATTTATAATTTTGCATTGATAAAAGTAGGTCAGTAGGCCCCTAGCGATAAATAGACGCAAGCATAGTTCACAGCTCTGTGAATGTGAATAGGATGGAGTTTTAAATACTTATTTTACTTAATCATCGTCACATTTGAAGATTACGCTTATTTATATTAACATTAAATTAGAATAGTGTTTTGGGATGCTGGTTCATTTATGTGATCAATATATGTACATAAGTCGATGCATTGAGCGCACTACCGCAAAGCGAGCGATATGTTAAATATACGCACGGCACACACCCCGCAGTCGCATCTCTAGTATTTTGCTATATTCAAACAAATTGTTAGAACCATAGGAGGACACTACTATACAGGCTGAAAGTGTCAGCGCTCCTTTTACGGTAACAGTATATAGGGTCGATTATTTTTAGCCCGTACCTTAAGAAATCAATCAATATAACTCAACAGTTTAGACGTAGGATTTTTTTTTCAGTTCACGATCCATGCCTGTATTTCGTGTGACGCAGTTACACATTGACTGACCAATAACATAAACGCATATAAATACTATTACTACGCATATAAATACGCTACATAAATACAACTACAGGTTAATCAACTTTGAACTTTGCCGCAATTACCTACGCCTCGATTTCGAAATGAAGCGTGTGCGGCGGATTCCCTTTGATAGGTTTATGTGTGCGTGCGTCGTTCTTGACAAATAGCGTTTTATATTACAACAATAATTTATTTATTTAATATGTTTAATAAAATCACTTTCATTTTTGGGTTTTTTTTATTACTATAATTAACATAGTTAATTATGAATAATGAAATAAAATAAATCAAAATCAAAAGTTTAGTAGCAAAAATTGCCATACATATTGTATATATTATTGTTATTTTTATTTATTTATTTCACAACTAATATCCAAGGAACTTACTGTTACACTTATAAAAGTTTGTTTTTAGGGTTCCGTACCTTTTTAGTAAAAAATATTTTTAAATTATTACTTAAAAAAGAAATGACAAACGCAAAAACGCGTATTTCGACACTACAAAGGGAACTAAAATTAATAGAGTACTTTCAATTAAGCAACAATTATGAAATTTGGCAGCTAGTATAGGTACTATACATTTGTGTTTAAATCCTAAAAAAAATAACCATAATTATGGGGCAAAATTTGGTATTAAAAGCCGCTATCTAGTACGAGTGAGGTATCAGAGGAAAGGGCATTGGCTAAGCTAAGTCCAAATTTCTGATAAAGCTCAATATCTCCAATTTTTACACCGTACCCTCGGAGGGCAGGCCCGACTCGCGGTTGCCCGGTTTTTTTGGTTATGACTCAAGTCATACATACTGCTTCAAAGCAGTAAGCCAAACTGCCAGTAAAGCTGTAAATGATACCAATGTATTGAAAAAAAAAACCCCAAGTACGACACCATACCATTATTTTATTTTCTGGTACCGAGGCATAGCGCCTTTTTCCACCACTGAATACGCAATGCTTCCGGAAATTGGCGGAGAGTGGGGAGCGGAGTATCTTAATACTAGATTCCATTGCTATCTCTGTTATTTGTGTAATACAGTGTGAAGTTAAAAAAAGGTATATATATTTTAGCTAAGCATAAATCTAGCCCACAACCTTCTTAATTACATAGTCAATTTCTCACTACGCTAAGATCAATTAGGTAATTATAATTTATTTTTATTCGTTTGCACTACGTTATCCGTGGCCATCTGACACAGCTCGCTCACAAAAAGGGGTAAAAAACTGTGCAGGCGAGAGTCAAACGAATTTCAAATCACATGAAAAACTGCCCCCAAATTAAATTTGCATGAAACTAGTAGCGTCTGTAAAATAACAGTGAATGTATGTATGTGAAATAACAGTTTTTCATACCAAATTTTTTGTAAATTTCATTCTTTTTAAATGAAGCAAGTATATTTTTTTTTTCAATTAATTTATTAATAGATATCTCGTTATGTTGAAGTATGCGAGAGAGCAGTATCTCTGGCATACTGCAAGATAACGAGAGAGTACGACGACAGATGATAATCATTCACTCGTATACCATAATTTCAATTTAGGTGTGTGGCGTATTTTATAATGTTTTTTTTTACATATACATTTACCACAGTTGTACACTTTATCACAGTTTTATAACTTAAACGGGTGGGTCGCCTTTTCGAGAGATAAGTATTTTTATTCTTTTGTTTTTGATAACAAGAAAAAAGCGTGAAGCTATAATTATTATAGATAATTATTGTAAAACGTATATAATAGTTTTATTTATATTATAAATAAACAAAATATTATTTAGAAAGATAACCATTACACTTTCAGTTAATTACAGCAGTTTAATTGAATTATGTAAATTTGAACATGACTTCGGTCGAAGCGAGGGCATAAATTCGATGACTCTTGTTTCTTGTTAATTTACGGGGCCAGAGACCCGTCTATTATATAAAGCAAACACTATGGGGCCACGTAGTCGAAATGGGGGTTGAATTAATACTTGTAATGATTTGTGTTCGTACGTAAAAGCGATTGTTAGCAGATTACTGGATAATAAATTAATTATTCTTAAATTAAGCGAGTTTTTTTATTTTTTTAATATTTTTTTACAAAAGCAAATTTAATTAGGTTTATTTTATAGATATCAACGTTCCCATAACAATGTCAATGTCATATAAAGACATATTTATTGAATCAATAATCAACCAATGTAAAGAATTTCAAATATTAATCAGTTCTTGAGTAATCGTAAGAGTCCTCCGAGCAAGGATCGCGCTTACTAACTTACCGCCAAGTACTTTTCTGGTTTAATAAAGATTTATTATAATTAAAATGGTTAAAGCTATTTTAAAGCAATTTTTTTTATTTAAAACACGATCAGTCGCGGCGCAGTAACACAAGCGTGTGACTTTAAACGCTACAGGTTGTGGGTTCGATTCCGATCGGCAAATAAAATATTTTTTCATTTGTTTGCTCTTGTTTCGAGACAAAGCGCAGCGTTGGCTTTTGCCACTCGACATACCAGGCCTCCAGAATTCGCCGGAAAGTGGGTAGTGGAGTGACTTAACAAGACATTCCTTCTGTCTAACCTGCTACATGCGGGATACAACGTGAACCTTCGGAAGTATTATTGAAATTGGTACTTACCTAAATATCATAATGCCAAAACACTCTATTCTCCGCCAAAATTTTACACAATCCGAATTTAATGGTGGAATTCAGCACTCTACCTTACCAGAATGAGAGAAGAGTATAATTCAAATACAAATAATTTTCCTTTTTTTTTATAGAAAAGACACGGCAAACGAGCGTGCGGGTCACCTGATGGTAAGTGATTACCGCCGCCCACGACCTCGTGCAACCCCAGAGGAGGTACAGGTGCGTTGCCGGCCTTTAAGATGGGTTGGGCGCCGGGGCCCGGCATTACCTGATGCGAAACGCAGTGGCGGAAAGCCACTACTTCACGCCGGTTTTAAATGCCGGGGGTGGTAATGATCCGGTCGAGTCTGCCCATGCGTGTTGCCATTGCTGGAGACGTGACTCTACTACACGTACTTTAGTCGCCTTTTACGACACCACCAGTACCAGGATGATCCTATTCTAGGCCGGGATCACACGGCACAAAATTCCTGTATGAGGCTTGAACTCATAACCATTTAAATATATATATATATATTTTTTTTATTTTTTTCACTTTAATTTTTGTGCTTCAGTTAGATACAACATACTACCTGGACATATTCCAAACCAACCCGCTCATTGCGTCGTAAATCCTTATCTACATCGTTTTTGCATTTCCTGTTTCCAGTATTAGGCACAGATTAAAAATTAATTACGTTTTACTGTGAAAAACTACATTTAAAAGGAAAATATTTTAGTATTTCACTTTTAAGTAATCCATTAATACGAATTTGACCATTTTTTATCAACATAAATCTGTTTTCGACAGTTTTTGTTGTGTTTACATAACAAATAATACAAGTCCGCATAAAGCAATCCACATCATACCGAATAATACATTTATTTTCTTAACATCAAATACAGTAACACCATATCATATGTTACTTTTATTTCACGAACTCGAGTAATTCACAATTATATACATATTTGATGATCGTAAGAAATATTTACAAAGATACAATTGATAACTTAACTTAACTTAGCTTCACGCTTTATCCCTAGCGGGGTAGACAGAGAGTACGGAGCGCCAAACGCTACGGTCTCTACATACCTCTTTCGCCTCGTCCACTGTCATCAACCTCTTCATACATGCCCTCATGCTTTTTACGCGACCTTCCTCCAGTATCTTTGATACTGTGTTTTCAAAGATCAATCGAGGTCTCCCCCTACCTCTCTTACCACTCACTTTTCCATCATAAATCTTTTTACAATTGTTCTTTTACTAAATTTGGGAAATTCAATAACAATCATCGTTTTAAATATAAATAAATTGTGACAAAGTAGTAGTTTATGTAACGCTGTAGTCAGTTGTAGCTTGTTGCCACAGGATACGAGGGTATTTTCTTCTACTTCTTATATACTTAGCTTCACGCTTCACGTTCTATCCCGCACACTGCAGGGTAAGCAGAGGGAACTTAGTGGTAAAACACTGCATTCCCCACTTTCTGCCGAATTCTGGAGGCATTGCGTGTTGAGTGGCAGAACTAAGCGCCGCGCTTGTCCTCGACACCAGAGCCAAGAAATGGTAATATAAATTTAAGTAAATATTTCATGTCCTTAAGTGGGGATCGAACTCACAACCAGTCGGTTTTACAGTCACACATTGTGCCCCTGCGCCACAACTGGTTTCTTATATACTGGTATTTAGAACATTTTGAAAACAGTTTACGATAGTTCGGAAGGAGATTACAAAAACATTTTATAGAGGGAAAAATAAATTGGTTATATAACAACATTAATTTAGGCTATAGACTATTTATATAAGTCCATCAAATTAATTATTTAAAACTAGAATCTTTAATCTTTTAAAAGACACTACATTGTAAAAATCAGACGGAGGAAAGAAAGAAGTTTAAATTAAAATCGTGATTGTTCGGAATAAAAAAGTGAATATTTGATCTTATACGCTTCGGAAGTTCTTGGCCTTCATTCACTGTATGTGTTCACTGTTGACTCCAATTATCTTAAAGACATCTAGAGAATTTCATTAAATTAAAATTGTTAGTTAATGGAAGATTGGATTTTTAATTAAGACTTACAAAAAAAAATGATTTTTTCTACGATTCACTATATTTCTTAGTCTTATAGAAATATGATGAATCATTTTGAATTTTTGATTAGTAGAAGTACTAGTGTTTATTAAACAAATTTTACAAAAAAAAAAAACATTGCAAAATAAACAATGTAAAGGAAAAAATACTATTTTAATAAGTTCTTTGATTTTCACGATTATTACACATTGTAAATGAAACTATTTTTACCGGATTAATCGCGTATATTTTATACATTTTTGGGGGAACCCGACGTTTCGAACACTTTACAGTAGTCCGTGGTCACGGGTAGACAGTCAGGTAGGTAGGTAGGTTAGTCTACCCGTGACCACAGACTACTGTAAAGTGTTCGAAACGTCGGGTTCCCCCAAAAATGTATAAAATACAAAATATACGCGATTAATCCGGTAAAAATAGTTTCATTTACAAATACTATTTTTTTTTAATTTACTCTTAGTAGGTAGGTACTATCGATCAATTAATTTACAAATTCTACTAATAGAATCCAGGCCTCAATATTATTCATATAAACTTTTATTATTGTCGTGTAAATTTTTGTGGGTTAAATACACTGTACATTTGGGAATATTGAGCGAAATTTGTATAATGTTTCATGTTTCAATGTTTTTCTCTTATAATGACAGTGTCTTAACAAAATGTCAAGTATCATTACCTCAAACATAATTATGTTTCTAATGACGAAGCATCAAATGTAGACAGTTATGAATGACTACTATTTACCATGATGTCGTTGAATAATTAAAATCGTAAGAAGCATTACTTAAAATGAATCTGTTGTGAATATAATATGTGATGTTAGAAAGACATACATATATGAACTTAAGAGTAATCGTACGAGTATATATTGTACGGGAACGAGAAAGTGCGACAATTTTCTCGTTCAAGGATTTTATTGCAGAAATTCAAACAAATAGTACAGTGAATGTATTAATTTTAAATGTTTTATATAAAATATAGCTTAAAGCTGTATACCGCATATAGCAGGGTAGGCAGAGGGAACCTTGTTCCTCAATTTCTGCCAAATTTTTCTAGGCATTACGTTTTGAGTGGTGGAAGTAAACGCCGGACTTTTTTTGTCTTGGTGCCAGAGCGAATAAATGTAAATATTAATAAATAATAATTAATAAATCCGAGTAGAAATCGAACTCACAATCGTCGCGTTACGGTCACGCCATTGTGTCACTGTGTCATGACGGCTTGGCACGGAGTGGTTAAGTATAATAGCTAATTAAGCTATAAAGCTACAACAAGTTTCTAGCATTTGGTGAAAGCCAAGTTCTATTTCTCATTACTTGGAGTTTCAGTTCAACTTGGCAATTTAGTTTCGTACGTTAGTGTATTTCAAAGGTTAAATTTAAGCTTATTATTGTATGCTATTTATTTTTTATGGAAAAGACACGGCAAACGAGCGATCGGGTCACCTGATGGTAAGTGATTACCGCCGCCCAAGGCCCCGTGCAACACTAGAGGAGTTACAGGTGCGTTGCCGGCCTTTAAAGTGGGTTGGGCGCCGGAGCCCGGCATTACCTGGTGCAAAACGCAGTGGCATAAAGCCACTACTTCACGACGGTTTTAAATGCCGGGGGGATCCTATTCTAGGCCGGGATCACACGGCACAAATTTTTTTATAATATAATAATGAAGGGCTTCATAACATTGTTCTACACTTAATATGTCTTAAATTAGAGTAAATATTTATTTATAGTTGTCTTTTATTTGTTTTGAGCATTCCATACCTTTTAGAAAAAAAAATAATTTTACCAAAAAAAAATGACTTAACAACGAACTAAAAAGTAAAAACTAATTTAACATAAAATAAAACGTACCTTGATTTTGGTTTACATATTTTATTATTTTGAAATCAAGTAACACTTTGTTGTCCGTCTGTTAAGATCATTTATCACGAGATCGCATGGAGGTATCAAGCCGAAATTTATGTCCAATAATATTCAAGACCACTGCACCTTAAAGCACACAAGCTTCTAAATCAATAATCAATAGATTTACGTCATTACTGTATTTTGTATGAAATTAGCCGCGTAATCAAAACCTATAGGGTACTTCCCGTAGACCTACAGTTATGACGTGTGGCAAGAAATGATAACTTGCAGTTCAAATAAAGGAAAAAATCTAAAAAGCTATAATTTAAAGATATTTCAAAGAAAAAAAACACTACAAGCTTATAATTGTAGTTTATTTCCTATAAAATGATTAATAAATAGCATTATGATTAACTCATTATCTTTGGGTAGTGGAAATTTTTAAATTCTTTCTACGGAGATGCTAACAACATAAATAAGTTGTGAGAAGCGTATAAAAAATTCGACGTAGCTTGATTAGAACGTATGGCTATGTGGTCAGAGCGCCTAGTTGGTTTCCAGGAGGTGCAGGTTTGAGAAAATTTTTTTATACGTTTTCTAAATAAGTAATAAACAAAAAATTATCCACAAATTTAATTTAAGTTTTATTTTTAATTTTATTTAATTTCTAGTATAATTAGTTAATTTTATTTAAATAATATAATTTATTATTTTAACAACAAAAAGCATATCTTTATTACTATAATATATTATTTTAGTAATAAAAAGTATATATTTTATCAAACATTAATTCAAAAATAAATCTAACTAACAATCAAATAAAAATATCTATCGATACTCTGTATTTGAAAATAACGATACTAACGAACGAAATCAAGTAAGCTTTTAATTTTTTATCACACATACATTTCCTACTTCCACATCTAATGCGCGAATCATGTTATACTGAGTTATCTCAATGTTCTCTTTAGCATTTTTATTCTTCTGAGTCGGAACAGCACGAATTTGCAAAACAGATTACTTTGGGGACGTGTAGAATTTGCAATTTATTCTCTAAACCTTCTTAACTTCATGTAGGATTGTATTATTCAGTGTCATATATATATATATATATATATATATATATATATATATATATATATATATATATATATATATATATATATATATAACCTAACGTATTTTATGAAAGGAAGCGAATTATTAGCGTGTTGGTTGTGGGTTAGATTATTCATTCGGGAGAATAAAATATAATCCCCGTTATGGTAAAACAAACTGCGACAGTCAGGACGTAGAGTCAGGATAAAGCAGTAAGCAAATCATTTGCAAGAAAAATAATCGTATGGTTACGTAACCATAAACAGAACAAACGTTTGTTCTATACACATTCTTTAAAAATTGTCTAAGTAAGAAAAAAACCGATGCGTAGGTTAGTTATTAGGTAGCTTCGTAATATTATAAAAGAATTTAAACAAGATCGTCGTAGCGTGATTGTGGGTTCAATAAACATTCGGAAGAATAAAAAAAAATTTATTAAAATTTTCTTCATTTCTTCTTCAAGGCAAAACACACACACACACCTGAAAAAAATTCGGTGGATAGGGAGAAACGGCGTGTTTCAACACTAGGTTTCCTCTGCCTACCCTGCTGTATGCGGGATACAGCGTGAAGCTAAATACAATGTAAAATAAATTTAATTTGATGATAATAAGAAATATTAATAAGATTTGGTCACGTCTTTTAAGATGGAAATTAACTAATAAACAGTTATTAAATTTTGAAATATTATAACTACAAATAAAGAAGGTCCCTAATTAATAAAGTAATAAAATGAAGTTAAATAAGGAGTTTTAATTGAAAGATGTTCTTTACTCACTGTAGGTAAGTTAGATTTGGATCAAGTTTTAAGAGTATTTTTTTAAGGGTTTATTTTATAAGAGTTAATGACTTCAAAGTAAAAAAAAACACAAGCAATAACTTGTTAAACAATTATGAAACAACAAAATTGAAGTCAAAAGAACTGAATAAATTTAATTGACGCAGTTATGGTGCGACATCGGAGGTATTGGTGTGTATCCACAACTGGCGTTTTGCCAGTCAACCATTCTTCGAGTTTAACGACTATTTCATTATGCTAGTAGGTTTATATATATTGGACTCGCATCATATGTATTTAGGTTAATGAATCTATAGTTCCTTTTTTAAAAAACATATAAAAATTTTTACGTAGCTGGACTCAAACCCGCGAGTCCTGGAGTGCTTGCACTTTCTCAAAATTATGAAAAATGAATGAATATATAAGTGTGCCGTGCCGTGTGATCCCGGCCTAGAATAGGATCATCCTGGTACTGGTGGTGTCGTAAGAGGTGACTAAAGTACGTGTGGTAGATTCACGTCGCCAGCAATGACAACACACATGGGCAGACTCGACCGAATCATTACCACCCCCAGCATTTAAGACCGGCGTGAAGTAGTGGCTTTATGCCACTGCGTTTCGCATCAGGTAATGCCGGGCCCCGGCGCCCAAGCCATCTTAAAGGCCGGCAACGCACCTATAGCTCCTCTGGTGTTGCACGGGGTCATGGGCGGTGGTAATCACTTACCATCAGGTGACTCGCACGCTCGTTTGCCGTATCTTTTCCATAAAAAAAAGTTCTCTTATGGCAAATATAATAAAATAATTATAGGTGGCGTATGTGGGCGAGTGGGCCGCTAGTATTATATAAAAATCGTATTACTTATAGCAGTATATAAAGCAGGATAGGCAAAGAGAACCTGGCAACCGCGTAATATAACACTGCGTTTCCATTAAGACACACATCTATTCCCCATTTTCCTCTGAATTTTTGAAGCATTGGCTACCCTGCTATACGCAGGATACAGCATCACCCTGAAAAAAAAAATACAGTACTTCCCAGTTTGTCAGTTAATGCCCCTTAACATATAAGTAAACATCTTTATAACTGTACCATTTCCACATCTAATGCGCGAATCATGTTATACTGAGTTATCTCAATGTTCTCTTTAGCATTTTTATTCTTCTGAGTCGGAACAGCACGAATTTGCAAAACAGATTACTTTGGGGACGTGTAGAATTTGCAATTTATTCTCTAAACCTTCTTAACTTCATGTAGGATTGTATTATTCAGTGTCATATATATATATATATATATATATATATATATATATATATATATATATATATATATATATATATATATATATATAACCTAACGTATTTTATGAAAGGAAGCGAATTATTAGCGTGTTGGTTGTGGGTTAGATTATTCATTCGGGAGAATAAAATATAATCCCCGTTATGGTAAAACAAACTGCGACAGTCAGGACGTAGAGTCAGGATAAAGCAGTAAGCAAATCATTTGCAAGAAAAATAATCGTATGGTTACGTAACCATAAACAGAACAAACGTTTGTTCTATACACATTTTTTAAAAATTGTCTAAGTAAGAAAAAAACCGATGCGTAGGTTAGTTATTAGGTAGCTTGGTAATATTATAAAAGAATTTAAACAAGATCGTCGTAGCGTGATTGTGGGTTCAATAAACATTCGGAAGAATAAAAAAACATTATTAAAATTTTCTTCATTTCTTCTTCAAGGCAAAACACACACACACACCTGAAAAAAATTCGGTGGATAGGGAGAAACGGCGTGTTTCAACACTAGGTTTCCTCTGCCTACCCTGCTGTATGCGGGATACAGCGTGAAGCTAAATACAATGTAAAATAAATTTAATTTGATGATAATAAGAAATATTAATAAGATTTGGTCACGTCTTTTAAGATGGAAATTAACTAATAAACAGTTATTAAATTTTGAAATATTATAACTACAAATAAAGAAGGTCCCTAATTAATAAAGTAATAAAATGAAGTTAAATAAGGAGTTTTAATTGAAAGATGTTCTTTACTCACTGTAGGTAAGTTAGATTTGGATCAAGTTTTAAGAGTATTTTTTTAAGGGTTTATTTTATAAGAGTTAATGACTTCAAAGTAAAAAAAACACAAGCAATAACTTGTTAAACAATTATGAAACAACAAAATTGAAGTCAAAAGAACTGAATAAATTTAATTGACGCAGTTATGGTGCGACATCGGAGGTATTGGTGTGTATCCACAACTGGCGTTTTGCCAGTCAACCATTCTTCGAGTTTAACGACTATTTCATTATGCTAGTAGGTTTATATATATTGGACTCGCATCATATGTATTTAGGTTAATGAATCTATAGTTCCTTTTTTAAAAAACATATAAAAATTTTTACGTAGCTGGACTCAAACCCGCGAGTCCTGGAGTGCTTGCACTTTCTCAAAATTATGAAAAATGAATGAATATATAAGTGTGCCGTGCCGTGTGATCCCGGCCTAGAATAGGATCATCCTGGTACTGGTGGTGTCGTAAGAGGTGACTAAAGTACGTGTGGTAGATTCACGTCGCCAGCAATGACAACACACATGGGCAGACTCGACCGAATCATTACCACCCCCAGCATGTAAGACCGGCGTGAAGTAGTGGCTTTATGCCACTGCGTTTCGCATCAGGTAATGCCGGGCCCCGGCGCCCAAGCCATCTTAAAGGCCGGCAACGCACCTATAGCTCCTCTGGTGTTGCACGGGGTCATGGGCGGTGGTAATCACTTACCATCAGGTGACTCGCACGCTCGTTTGCCGTATCTTTTCCATAAAAAAAAAGTTCTCTTATGGCAAATATAATAAAATAATTATAGGTGGCGTATGTGGGCGAGTGGGCCGCTAGTATTATATAAAAATCGTATTACTTATAGCAGTATATAAAGCAGGATAGGCAAAGAGAACCTGGCAACCGCGTAATATAACACTGCGTTTCCATTAAGACACACATCTATTCCCCATTTTCCTCTGAATTTTTGAAGCATTGGCTACCCTGCTATACGCAGGATACAGCATCACCCTGAAAAAAAAAATACAGTACTTCCCAGTTTGTCAGTTAATGCCCCTTAACATATAAGTAAACATCTTTATAACTGTACCATTTCAAAGAGAAATAACAAAAGCTTTTAACAATTTAATCTTTTTGTAACAATGACAAATTACACTATCACGGAATACTCCCAGACCTGATGCACGAATCGTGTCACACTGAGTTATCTCTAAATTTCCTTTAGCATTTCCATTCCTTAAATAAGACTAATATCAGAATACTATATATATACCGTACTGTTAATCCTAATAAACTATTGGGTTTCTTTATTTTCTTTTAAGTTTTATGCTGTCGATGTTTTTTGTTGTTATAAATATTTTTTAATTATATATAACTATCATCGGGCATACTAATCCATAATAATTAAACGCATTCACAAAAATGTAATTGACCTAAGGATGGCCTGATTTATTTACTTTATTCGTTTAAATTTTATGGATATTATATATATAAAACTGTGAAATAAATAAAAACTGGTTGTCTAATTTACTTATTTAAAACTTTTCCTTTGACTGATATAAAACAGAAGTAAATTTATAAAACTTGTCAAAATGTTATTGAAGGCGTTTTGCTCCACTAAGTTATATACCGTTAGGCACCGTCGTGTGCCATGTTTTAGTTGAGATTCTGATTATATTTGATTTGTCTACAGTGTAAACTTGAAATATATAAATTTATATGACAACATGCATGAATATTCATATATTTTCCATTTATAATAGGAATTTATATTTATTTATTTTATTATTTCTTTCAGACAGTTTTTTTTATTAAGCCTTGGAAATAAACGTTTAAAAGTATTTCTAAAAAAAAGCTTTTTAAAAAACCAAACCATAAGAAATTGTGAGAGTATGAGTAACATTTTTTAAAAAAGGAATTTATCCTTCTTTAGCAATTGCCACTCCAGTGATATGACTTTAATAAATTATTTGCTTACGCAGCTATTCGGAGTACACTCACGTTTCGTATTCGTGTCACATATCAATGTTTTCATGTTTCAACATTTTTTCAGTACTTTTTTATAGTAACTTAGTTTTGATGCTAGATTTTTCCTATCTATCTTGCTATAAGCTGTTTTTTTTATATTAGCATTAAATACAGAATTAGAATAAAGATGTGTATGTATATAAAAAAATACATTAAAAACTTCTTTCTACATATGACACTGTATGAAAATTAATTAAAATTATACTCTGTAAATATTATAAAAGAAGATAATTACTTATTATAGAAACTTACTTGGCTTGCTAAACGTAATTTTCGTGTCTTTATGCAATCCAAGATTGCATAAAGACAGGACCGACGTGTGTTCAATAAATTTATATTGAAATAGGAATTCGACAGTCGCAAAGTGCTCCTTTTACGAAAACTCTAAAGCGCAGCAGAAAGATCTCGTTCCCAGTTCAGTTGCTTTAAAATTTATCTCAATTACAGTGTCTTGGTAGGGAAGGAATATCAGTGAAAATAATAATTACTAATCGATGTTAGTAATCGCTACTTTTTTCTTATCTTCACATGTATCATGTGTCTGTTGTTTCCTTTGTTATTTTCTGTGTTTATAAATACTATTTCTGGTAAGGTAAGTCATTTGGTCTGCATTTTAAGTACAAAAAAAATTCAAGTGACAGCATTGGCAGTGTTAAATTTATTTCAAAAATAAATGTATACACTTTACCACCAGTACATCTTAATGGTGATTTTATACCATTCAGCAAAACTCTAAAAGATCTTGGTGTCTTTCTGATACAAAAAAAATAATCTGACAGACAATGAAATACAAATTTATTCTGAACCAAAAAATATAAAATAAATTTACTCTTTAAATTAAGTTAATTATTGCGGCGACGGAGTAGCGCAATACTTCTGGCTGCATAATTTTCTTGTACGCGAAATATCTACTTTTCGTATAAGAAAATTATATACATACAGCAAGATACAGCGTGAAGCTGATTATCTAATCAGTATCCCGCACACAGCAGGGTAGGTGGAGGGAACCTAGCGTTAAGACACTGTAAATATCAAATTACTAAGCCTGTTTTACTTTTCACCGACTTAGTGTTTATATAAATGTTCTATCACAGATTATAATTCGAAAATAATTATTAATTACCATGTTTATAAATTAAATTAAATTAGCTTCACGCTGTATCTCGCAAACAGCAGGGTAGGCAGAGTGAACCTAGTATTAAGACACTCCGTTCCCCACTTTCTGCCGAAATTTAGAGGCGTTTTGAGTTAGAGGAGTGGTAAGCGTTGCGATGTTGAGTGACAGAACTCAACTCCGCGCTTTGCCTCGACACCAGAGCGAAGAAATGAAATATAAATTTAAGTAAATATTTCCTTTCCTCGGGAAGCGCTACAACTGGCCTCATGTCATGTTTCATAAGGAAAATTGTAATTTTCCATATGTAGTAGGTACGTTTAAAATAGTTATTTAAAACTCTTTCACCACAATGAGGGAAAAAGCTTACAAACACAAAATTTTCTAGCTATCTTGCAAAGCTTTTATGCCGACAAAAAATAAATAATTATTTTTCAAAGTCCACAACTAAAGAGTTTATTTTTTTTTTCTTTTGAAACATGATTATTAAACGATAAAGGTACTTAATGAAGAAAAATAATCAAATGAGGTCTGCCTTTTTCATCTACTGCAGTAACATACCATTCTATTCCGTACTTTCTCGCTTTATAAACGTTTGAGGTTTATAGGTTTTATTATATTTTGGTTTATACGTTGTGTTATAAAGACGTAAGTTTTTTATCATGAAATAGTAAGTCAAGTAAGTATGCCATGCAAAAGTTAGGATCCTGTTAGAGATATGAGTATTTCGTTATTAAACTAGCCTCTTCATATTTAAAAAAAATTAAACACTGGAATAATATGAAACAAAAATTTCAACTCTTACATAGCGCTAGAAGGGTTTCGAAAATTGGATTTTAATGAGTTATCCAAAGAAAATGTCTTTCAAAGCAGCTGGAACAAATAATTCGGAAAGGCTTTCAAATTTGCTCTTAAATAAAAGTTTCAGCCGCGTTTGGAATTCCAAGTTAATTAACTTTGGCTGACAATCAAGCGGGCAGTTGGAATGTCGTTTATTTAGCACCATAAAATGGTCGAGGCGCTGCGGCACGAAGTGTGACTGTAAAACCGACTGGTTGTGGGTTCGATCCCCACTCGAGGAGATGAAATATTTACTTAAATTTATATTTCCATTTCTTCGCTCTGGTGTCGAGGCTAAGCGCGGAATTGAGTTCTGCCACTCAACACGCAATGCCTCCAGAATTCGGCAGAAAGTGGGGAACGGAATGTCTTAACACTAGGTTTCCCTCTGCCTACCCTGCTGTGTGCGGGATACAGCGTGAAGCTGTTTTTTTTTTTTTTAATAAAATGGTCGCTATTCTAAGTGCCCCGCTCACATTATACGTGCTAAAAATGCTTTAAACAAATTCAAGATAGATAAAAAAAAAAATTTTGTAGAAAGATTTCATTGAAAATATAAATCAATGCTTATAACGTTAAAGTGAAAGATTAGGATATTAACATGACCATTATACAATCTTACCAAATCTGATAAATACAATATTTTTAAATTAAGTTAAATAAGTTACAACATTTGCAATTATTTTAAATATAAAACGTTTGGACGGAAAATGAATTCACTTCATTTCTTAATAATTATAAAGCTTTTTTACTTCATAAGCCAATATTAAAGAACTTGTATGTACTTTATTAATATTATTTTGTAATCTAAAAAGTTTTAAAATTTTAATATTAAAATTCTTTAATACAATATAATATTTTCAACTTGATATTATTTCTTATTATTTCTAAAATTATGCAATGCTTTGAATGCAAACACATAGAAAATAAATATTTTAAATATAATATACACCAGTCGTGGTGCAGGGGCACAAGCGTGGGACGCGACGAGTTGTTGATTCAGCAGAAAGTATTGAGCGGAGTATTTTACTAGGTTCCCTCTGCCTACCCTGCGGCGTGCGTGATACAGCGTGAAGCTGAAAAAAAAAGACCATGAGAGAAGATACAAGTTCCATCAAACAACTAGCAAGTATATATATTTTTGTAGAGTTCAAATGTGAATTCTTATTTCGAGACTTTATTTAAACGATTTGGAATCTTAATATTTACGTTTTCTTTGAAAAAACGGAGGGCGGGTCATTAGGAATCCAAATTAAGAGGTCTTTTGCAACGAAACTCACAAATGCGACCGCATTAGGTTTTCCTTCTTGATTTACTTTTAATTTTTTCTCTAATTGTATGCATTTAAAGTACAGTAGATTTAAATGCGTATTAAGTTTCTCCAGTTCCAGGTCATGAATAAATCTTTTCATACCTTATAATTAAACTTATGTGGTGCGATTTACGGTGTAAATTGCAAATAAAGAAGTCCAAGACGCGTGGATAATTATTATTTTTTTCTTTTTTTTATGGGAAAGACACGGCAAACGATCGTTCGGGTCACCTAATGGTAAGTGATTACCGCCACCCACGGCCCCGTGCAACCCCAGAGGAAATTTGAGATTGACTATCATCACCAGAGCAGATTCTTGTTTTCCCGGAAGTTAACCTTTCATATCTTTCTTTTTATGAATTTTCAAGCTTCATCTTCATTAATGAGTTTATTTATCAATGATTGTGTGATGTTTTTGCAGTTTATACTCTTTTTTTATCTCTCTCATACCTTTATCTTTACCTGAAGCTTTATAATCCTGTCATATTTTCTTTCTCTCTTTTTTCAGCATCTTTCATTTCATCATGCCCACTATTCGACGCGCTTTTTGCTAAACCTCTTTCCCCTTTACCGCATATCTCTATCACTTCTTCCTACATACAATTTCAAAATTTTTGGCAACATACTTGGCTCTGTCCTTCTTGATAGTTCATTTACTTATCCTATTGAAGTATGTAGATGCCCATTTACATTTATCCAATATGAAAAAAAAATGATTATTAAATTCTGCCATACATTTCTTCTCAATACAAAATACAGAATTTGTTAACAGTTCATAATAATCAGCTCATCTAATTTAGAAACCTTATCAAAATTACATTTCAGAAAAGGTTAATCTAAGATGCTTTACAAATTGTTTGAAAATGCTATAAAGTTAAGTTTGAACGCAAAGTTCAGACCACGGTCTGAATATCAAGATAATGACGATACCATCTGTGTATTGAAGAAAATCTCCTTTGAATTTATTTGCAAACTCCAAAATTATCTTTAATATGATATCTTTATTATGATAAATAAATTGTATCTGGGAGTCAAAATGTCCTGATTTTAATATTATTTTTATTGTTTACTACCCCGCGCGGCTTCGCCCGCAGGAACTATACGAACAATTATTTAAGAATATTTAAGAAAAAAATACTAATAATTTTAGTTTGCTTATCTGTACAGCAATGCACGAAGTTAATTTTATTTTAAGTCTTTTAGTAATTTAGTCCCATAACAATCATTTTAGATGATTCGAACAATCAGAAAAACAGACAAAAAAAATATTTTGTTCCTGTCTTGATCAGTCGTGGCGCAGGGGCACAAAGTTTGACTGTAAACTGGTTGTGAGTATGATCCCCACTCGGAAATGTACAGATATGAAATATTTACTTAAATGTATATTTCCATTTCTTTGCAATGGTGTCGAGGCAAAGCGCGGCGTTCAACTCCGGCATTCAACACGCAGTGCCTGAAAAATTCTGCGAAAAGTGGGAAATAGAGTCTTTATATTAGTTTCCCTCTACCTACCTTTTTTTTTCGTGAATGGATGGCGAGTTTGGGCGAGGCCTCCCTCGCCCGCTCCGCCAACTTCTTCTAGAGCACCACTGCCTCGCAGAAGGCGAAGACCGCATCTCACGACGTCTCGCTGCCGGCCATGCCCGGCAGGGTGCTGGGCCATCTCATCGAGGCAGTCATCGCAGTGGTAGCAGCAGGCGTCGGGGCCATCCCAGTGATTCGACACAGTCCTTATCTTACTTACCAATACGAAATTTATTTATTTATTTATTTAACACTTTATTTTACCAACTTAATAATAAAAATATACTTACTTATTATATAACGAAAAATTAAATTAAACAACCCTAAAAATTTAAAATTCTCGGTTTGTATAATTCTTACTCAAACATTATTTTTACCAGATCCACTTCTCCCTAAAATACAAGTTTGTTCCTGGCTTAGGGGGCAGAGAACCATTTTACAACTGTTTAACTTTTACAACGTTCATATTCTCTGAAGTAATTTTTCTTTGAGGAAGTATACATCTTATTTATTTATCATCTTACAATTTGTATTTAAAACTTGAAAATTCATATTTCTATATCTAGAATATATTATAGTCAAATTATAACAATTTTCATTTACCTTCACGCTGTGTCCCCCACACGGAGTAGGTAGACGTAGACTGGAAATCCAGTATTAAGACATTTCGCTCTCCACTCCCCGCCAAGTTGTCGATGCATGCATTGCGTGATGAGTGGTGTATCTCAATTCCGCGATTTACCTTAAGTATAACAAATACTATTATTGTATTGTATTGTTATAATTTAAAAAACGTTACTAGTAATATATAAAATTAATCATTTTATTAAATTTCTGTATCTTTCAAATATAAATAAACCTTTAGAATTAAATTTGCTCTTTACGTCTTTATTAATGAGTAGAAATTGAGTTCTGCGCGTTCTTTTCGTAACTTTGCACTTAACTCCACAACGTGAACAAAGTTTACCGTTATAAACGGGATACTCTAAATGTTTTTCTAAGGTTCCATTTTATTCATCTTTTAGATTTTTTAAATTTATTTTGCAACATTTGCTGTCACGAACTATTTCATTATTAGTATTTTCCTAAAATTAGAACCATTATTTTTATCTTTTCGTAGTTTTTATCTTTTAGTAGTTTTTTATCTTTTAGTAGTTTCGTATATAGAGGTGTCGAGCTTTTTCTGAAATTCAGACTTAGCTTACCCAGTGCTCTTTCATCTGATATATCACTTCAACTAGCGGCTTTAATATCAAATTCTGCTCCCCTTTTAAGGCTATTATTATTTAAGATTTAAGTAAGATGTTTAGTATTTTTCCTAAATGAGTAGCAAAGTGTTCTATATAAGAGCAACAAAGTGATCTATATAAGAGTTCCTTTCCTTAAAAGGTATGGAACCCCAAAAATAGTCTCAACAATGGCATACATACATACATATACGCTTACGACTTATTTGGATGTACATGTCTGCTGCATTAAGAAATGAAGTAAAGTAATCTGATATCTATTTATAAAATCTAGTAGACTATCTTATTTCAAGTCACACTTACTTCTGTCCTAAACTAAAACGGATGGCGCACTAACATCATACTGCCAGGCCTCACGTCAAAACTAGAATTAGAAAATCTTGAAATAAGTTTGTAAAAATACTTAATACTTAGTACTTGTAACTTGTACTTGTACTAAAAAATACTTAGTACTTGTAGGCAGAGTGAACCAAAAGTTTAGTAAGTAGTATTTTTAAAATTTTTTACGTATTGTTTTACGCCACAGACTTTAATATGTAATTGTCTGTGCCCTTTGATCTTAAGATTTTCGTAATTAAGTTATTCATTGAAAGTAAAGTTACATTTTTCAAGAAGACTAAACTAGAAAAAAATATTAATAGCTTGGGTTAATGAAGGCTAGGATTGTCCTCGTTGGGAACCTAGTATTAAGACACTTCTGTTCCCCACTTTCCGCCGAATTCCGCCGTGTTGAGTGGCTTATTACTGGTGCAGGACAATAGTACTAATATATTTTATTTATATAATAACAACAAATAGTATTATTTACTGACACAAATTCATCGTGGCCTCTCATTATGTACCTTTCATGAAAATCTCTGGTTTCAAGAGCATGAATAGATGCAATGGTTGGTCCGTACAGTAATTTGCTCGTTAAAATAAGACCCCAAACAAAGTTTTAAGGCTGAACGGATTTCAACCAAGATTAATTAAGATTGCCGCTAAGGTGTTTTATTGTTGTTTAATTCTATTGTTTATATATCAGGCATTTAATGATTTAAAAAATGTTATTTGCTTTTTCTGTGTGGTAAAAAGAACAAAGAATGTAACCTTATTACATATATGTAGCTTATAATACGGTAATATATGCTCTTTTGAAGAGCAAGAATAGAATTGACTAACTATTCTAAAGTAATGGAGACTTGAATATAACTTAAGTTCATATTAGAGTTATTTCACAAGTATAGTGTAACAATAAGTATTCGCGGACTTACTACAATTTTTAGTAGAAAAGCGTTCTATTTAGTCAGAAATTACGGCAGTACTCCTGCTACCATTTCTTCCGTACATGACTTGCATGTCAGTTGCAATAACTGATGCTCAGTACTGCTTTGAAATAGATTTACTAAAATTTTTATAGTTTGTTCAGTACGCTTACATACTTTATTATTATTTTTTAATTTTACGCAGTATTACGTGTTGAGTAGCGAAACTCAACGCCGCGCCTTACCTTATTACAAGAGCAAAGAAATTAAAATAATAAATAATTAATTTATTCTTCTGAGTAGGAATCAAACATGCAACCGTCGCGCTTGCATTCATACATTGTACCACTGCTTTTTGATAAGAACCAATCAAATATTATTATAGTTAGAAATAACTTCATTATTATTCCACTACATAATTTTTATGGCTCATTTTACCTATTTATATTTTATAATAACAGAATGTATGAGATAAATACAAACATTATTTTGTTTATGTTTCTACTATAATGTGTAATTAGTGTAGTTTTCAAATAGAATATGCCTACCAATTCTATAACAGTTTTCTATTGCAGCATTCAGATGTATATAAAACTTTAGTGCTTGAAGTAAAAAGAAACTACGCTATGTATCGCAGCATCTGATATTTTCTTTGGATTTTTATTTTTTATCCTCTAAAAACTTAAACGAGGTACTTCAAATAAAATTAAATTTATGGGTAGCGTTCTTTGTAAACTTCGTTGCTTTTATATTTTAATTATGTTTTACTAAGAATTATCTTTTCACGAGCATCATTTAAAAAAAATAATAAAGCACGATCGTAGTGAACTCGAACCCGGCCTCTTGGAAACCGACCAGGCAATCTGACCACTAAGCCATATGTTCTCATCAAGCTTCGTCGAAATATTTATACGCATGTTACAACTTATTTGCTAATAACATAAATATTTGACACGTTCTACGTTTAAATTTTTATGCGTTTTCTAAATAAGTATTTTTCTTTCCCAAGTGTGGAATAACACTTTAAAAATGTTAAAAATATATATAACTTTGGAGAAATATTAATATTTTTTTTTTTATTTTTACTCTTTGTTTACATGTAGCAAAGTGAGCAATACTCGTCACTCTCTGCCAAATTCTGGAGGCATTGGGTGTTGAGTGGTGGAACTCAACGCCGCGGTTTTGTCTTGACACCAGAGCGAAGAACTGAAAATGTAACATTTCATCTTTTGGAGTGGGAATCGAACTTGCAAATCATGTTTACAGTCACATGCCTGTGCCACGACTGGACTGTAAATTAATTTTGTAAGAATATTCAAAGTAAACTTTAATATATAGTTAATCTTAAACAGAACGTTGCTGTATTATTGTGAAAGTAAAGAGTGAAAGAAACTCAATTTTACTTTGCCATCGTCAGTAAGTTAAAATCCATTGAAATATTATTGGCGCATTGCCACCAGCAACGTTATGCTTTGCATTACAATCGTGAAATAAATGACTGAAAAATTTACTGTACAAAGTAAAAATACAAAATGTTTTAAAATTATTAAGTATAAATGTAAGTTACGAAAATGTTAAACACAAAATGTATGTATGTACTTGTTTTCAATCTATTTGTATGAGACAATTCATTTATACTTTTGTAAGAAAGATAACCTAAAGCCCGTCGTTGTAAAAAGCCAATCAACACAAAATGACTCGAAAATTTCATGATAGAATTTAATTGAGGATATTGGAGTGTCCTCCTATCCTACAACATGCCGAAAATGGGATAAGGTAGTTTTTTCTTTTAATGAATAACATTGTATAAATCACGTTTAGGACTTATGTAACCATTAATTGTAACTTGTAATTAATTTGTATAAATAAATATTTAAATTGAGTCTGTGGTCTGAGACCTTGGGAGACTGCCCGTACAATACCCGTGCGGTCGATAAACGATCGCACGCAAATAAGTTGTAGGATAGAATGAATCGGGATTGATGACGTGCCTTATAGTAGCGGGATCGGTAGGTGTCGTATAAAGATATATATACAATTTCTACAATATGTCGACAAATATTCCAGTATTAATTTAATTTCACAGTATTTTATTTCTAAGTTCAAAATAATATTTAGAAACATCTATCTATCTATATCTTTCTTCTATACATATAACAAAAAAATAAAAATATCGCATCTACATTGAATATATTTACGAAATAATAATTGAACATAATAGCCAAAATCCATACAAAACAATCCATGAAATAGCTCGAAGCACCCGACGCTCAGTATGGGCATTTCAAAACCAGGACATTAAGAGATACGTATACGGGTTTCATTACTCTGAAATGTTAGTCCCTCGGTAAATGGACGGTGATCCCGGTCTTTGAGTTGACGCCTTAATGGATGAAGAACAACCTCGCTGAATGATAATTGAATTACGAATTTGCTGTTTAGATATTTGTAGTATTTGTTGTTGTTTGTTAGTTGAGTTTCATGTAATTTTGTGGAGAAAAGATTATTGTATTCTAACTCTTCCGTGTCTACAGTAAGAAGAAAACGCATATTACATATATTAATTTAAGTATTTGTCAAGTATATATTCAATATGAATGCGTGTTATGAATAAGGTTTAATTTGCATTTACTTGTAATATCCTATAATATTATGAATCTGAAATAAATTTTATTCAAAACTTAGAGAAAATATGCGATATAACAAATTATATCTATAGTTAGTACTCTTTTCCATAAAATTTATGAAGTGTTGCGAGTTTTCTCAACCTTTAACCTTAAAAACTTTACGCCTTATATTGTAGTTTCGATAGGAAATATTATATCTTGCAGCGTACTACATCCGGTGCAACTTTATAATGTTATGAAATTCAGTAACTTACTGCTTTCTACATATTATTAAAACACGTTAGTACAATAGTTTTATGCATGTTTATTATTTTTAGGGCCGGTCGTGGCGCAGCGGCATAAAGTGTGACTGTAAACCGACTGGTTGTGGGTTCGATCCCCACTCGAGGAGATGAAATATTTACTTAAATTTATATTTCCATTTCTTCGCTCTGGTGTCGAGGCTAAGCGCGGCGTTGAGTTCTGCCACTTAACACGCAATGCCTCCGGAATTCGGCAGAAAGTGGGGAACGGAGTGTATTTCACTATGTTCCCTCTGCCTACCCTGCAGTGTGCGGGATACAGCGTGAAGCTGATTTTTTTTTTTTTTTTTATTATTTTTAAAATGAAATGATCACAGTGGCCATTGTCGAAGTAATCGAATATATTCAATCCACAAAAACACAAATAAACGTATAAAAATAAGTAAAATATTAACATAATCATTTATCATAACATTTTAAACATTATAATATAACGTAACAAGAAAAAGTATTATGACTTGTGACAGATATCCAATATTCTCCACAGCGCATCGCACGTACAGCGGAATACTTATAGAACACAAATCAAGCGAGAAAAATGAAAGAATAGAAGCGAGACAAAGCAGCTCGATCGACAAGAATTTCATTGTGAAATATTGACAAATGCGAAGAAAATGGCGATTTTAACTTGATTCCTACAAAATTGATTTTATAAGAAAATGTCAGCCACGTCGTACATTGTTTAATAGATTTTTATTTAACTTAATGTCGACATGACTAATTGGATATTGTTATTTTTTGCTTAATTTTGATCGACGTGAGATACACGGTGAATGGAATACCCATTATTATAGTTTAGTTAAGAGGTGACGAGCTGAAAGACCGCTTATGACAGTAAGCAAGTCTCAACACGCAGCATCTCAAATTCGGGTTGAATAAGTAGAATAGGATGTTTTATTTTCTTTACCTGGCCACCCGTCTAACAAGGTATAAAGAGAACCTAGTGCACTTCACACGCACATCTCTGTAGGGAGATTTTTACAAATTTCCGCTACCCAAAGATAATTACTAAGAATTATCGAGATACTAACAACATAAGTTGTAACAAGCGTATAAGAATTTCGACGTAGCTTGGCGAGAACGTATGGCTCAGTGGTCAGAGCGCCTGGTCGGTTTCCAGGAGGCGCGGGTTCGAGTCCCGCTACGTTCAAATTTTTATACGTTTTCTAATTAAGTATTTATCTTTCCTAAGTGTGGATTAACACTTTAAAAATGTTTAAAAAATACCTACAACAATTTTTTGTTTTGCAACAAAAATTACATGAAATTTCAACAAAATGTATACCTCTAAATATTTTAAATTTTCGTATCTAATAAATGAAAATTGATAACAACTGTTTAACAAAAATCGAATGCCAATAATTACGCATGAGTTAAATAAATGAACGTTGTAGATGCCTTTGTTTTTAAACACATGCCCTCTAAATAAATTTAAATTCTACAAAACCAGCTTTTGTTTATTCAAAATTGAAACACATATATTTATCATTCCATCATTTATGCTTCAAGTATTAGATACGATTACGTATATATAACAATTATAAATAAAACCTCGTTTGTTTTGTTTAGTTGTTGGATGAAAACAATATGAGATATTTGTTTGCGTTTCCCGCATTAAAAGATAAAAGGTGAAACGTACAAAACTCCATGGAAGTAAAAGCGTAGAAGACATGAAAACAAATTTAATACAAAGCAGTCGTGTCAAGTTGTAATTTTAAACAAACGCGTCTACTTGCCAGCGCTCTCCATTGTGTGCTCTCTATATGATCCCCGTAAAAAGAAATCCATTGAATTTGACAGCTTACTCTATAATTTTCTGGTTCGTTGAATTTTCAGCAATTTACTTTGAATTTGCAAGCAAAATTTTGAGCTACATCTTATTATTTTATTTTCAACTAGCGACCTGCTCGTGGTTCCGCCCGCTACACTACTTAATTATTTACTTATTTGTAATATATCATGTATGCAAATTATATTTAAGGAATTTCCATAAGAATATTCAATAGAAGGTTTGAAAAAAAAACAACTAATCGATACTTACAATAAAATCGTAACTCGTCGTTTTCTGTGCGTGAAAGATGAGATGAGAGAAGAGATTTAACTATGTAATAGACCGCGGTCGGTTTGCCTTACACCTACCGGGTTTGTATTTTTAGTCCACAATATAAACTATATTTTGTATATAGAAAAAAAAATGTAAACCAAAAAAAATATTAGAAAGAAACAAAAAATATTTTGAGCCACTACCATAATGTTGTGATAAAATATAGTCTTAGCACAAAGATAACAAAATGCTTCAAACGTTAATGCGTGTCATATATCGATACAAACTCCAATTATGGGGCATCAGAGCAAAGCGTAATTTTAAACGCTTGCGGTCGGTACACGGCTCTGCATACTTTTTTTTACACATACGATTTGAACATCAAATTCGACTAAACGCTCTTCGACGCTGCCCATTCATTTGTCCATTTCATTTAAAGGGTGCTTTTAACTACTATTAATTTATGCAAAATACTCACGAGGACAGATTACAGAGTGGGTTGCGTTACATTTCAGCACAGTTTGGTCACAAATTATGAAGGCAAAATTTTTGGATATGCTGTAATTTTATACAAACGCTGTATCACGCACACAGCAAGATAGGTAGTGGGAACCTCGTGTTGTTCCCCATTTCCACCGAATTCTAGAGGCATTGCATGTTGAGTGGCAGAACTTAACGTCGCGCTTGCCTCGACACCATAACAAAGAAAAAAAAATCATGGAAATATACATTTTTGTAAGTATTTCATCTCTTAAAGTGGGGATCGAACCCACAACCAGTCGGTTTTACAGTCGCACTTCGTGCCGCTGCGCCACGACTGGCCTTAAAATACAAACAAATGAATATATAAATTTAAATAAATATTTCTCAAGTGGGAATTGAACCCACAACCAGTCTCACTAACTCATAGTTGATTAATATAATATCATCTACACAAAAGAAGAAAGAAATAGTCTCTTTATTTTTAATTTTTGGCGAGCTGTTAAGCCATTACTGATCCAGGTAGCTACTCTGTAGGTATTCGTTTTGTAAGCCGGTCAATGAGCCTGACTATGAGTTCCATTAGAGTGCTCATTTGTTGTAGGTTTTGCTTAAATTTATCGTTTGATCTTTTGTGATTTTTTTCGATATTGGGACTCAGTCGTTGTATGTTTATTTAGGTTTTGGCACATTAATATTTTTTAGAAAAATTATAAAAGACCGTATTTTTATATTTTGTTTTGTTTATTTAAGTATATTGCTGAAGATATAATATAGCAGCTATAATATAGGCAGCTATAATAAAAGATTTTTTGTTAGTATTTGACCATTCAATTCAAAATACAACAGAGTTAAATAATTCGTGTTAATATATAACATCGCACGTCACGTTTTGTGACTAAAACATATTTGTGTAAGTATATATCATAAAATATAGAAATTTCATTTTTATATTGATTTTATTAATACTCACGATATGTATGCAAAATTTTATTGAGGTCATAGAATTAGAAAAAGATTAGAAGATTTTTAAAACATAATAAATATTTCTTTGGATAGTTAACTATCCAAAGAAAAAAAGTCCACTTAAAATTCACTTATTTAATTATATGGACTAATAATGTTAATATGCATCATATTTTAATACAGCTCATACTGTACCATGTATATAGGTCGAGATCCCAATGCATAAATCTGTAGTGTGTAGTATCTGTTTTTAATTAAACTTATTTTTAGAAATGATCATGATAGTAGAATAGATTACACCAGAGTTGCCTAGAAGGTTCACGCCGCAATCGCCTTTAATGAAATTTATGGTAATGCGTTTTTAGTAAAATTGCACTTATATATTTTTTAAGTCCAATTGAAAGGCAATCGCATAAGGAATTAGAAAAACAACAATTACCACCTTTCAATATGCCGCATTTACAGGGTTGCCTGATTTAAACAGGCCACTTAACAGCTTATTTTTTTCTTAACACTATAACACATGGTTGCCTGGAAAATAACTGCCACAATCAATGGTTGCCATCACTTGAAATCTTATGAATGCTATTAAAAGTAAATTAATACAACATTATTGTACTGCAGAAAATGTATGTTTTGTGCGAATCACATTTAATATTTTTTTTGTTTCATATTTTAATAAGTAAATAAAAAACCAATCAAGTTCGAGTCGGATTCGCCCACCAAATATAAAAGTTTTATTGATTTTATAATGAGGAGGAACAAACCGAAACTCAGCTATAATATCTCTAATAAGGTGATTTGGTCCGGGTCCAATGTTAATAATGTAAATAAGGAAATGGGTGATCATTTGTTTAAGAGATAGCCGCATCTGGCGTTTGTTGGATTAAATGATTAAATTAATTCAATAATCTTTATAGCAGCATCTGAGTAAGGTATTGTCTGTCATTTTGTCGCTTGCTATATAAATTATAGCAAATTTAAAATTAAAGTTAAAATCTAACTTGATGTCTTTTGATAGCCATTGCAATTATTGCTATTGATGTTTATTCAGTTTTACCAACTACGACCCAGTCACGGCTTCGCCCGCTAAAATATCCGTGCATAAATTGTAGTCAACGTATTATTCTGATGTAGAATAATACATTGACTACCCTAATAAATAGTATTCGACAGAGCGATAAAGTATCGTCCCCATCAAAACTTTGCGAACTTTTCTTGTGTAAACGCAATTCCTATTATTAAACGACATTCTGTGTTCAATCTCTCTTATGTCTTTGGAAGGTTAGCAGTTATAATACAAAATATCTCATATGTACATTATTTTTTTTTATAAAAAGAAGCTTTATTCAAAGAGAAAATAATACACTTTTTCGTTTTTTATTAGCTTCACTCTGTATCCCATATATACATAGTAACCACAACCATCACATTCACGGTTTTGCCACCGCGCCACGAAAACTACGATAACAGAATTATGACGTTATCGGGGTTTGGAAACGTGATGATATTGTTGTAGGATTGATGGCTACTGGGAGGATAGTCGATATTTAAATTTTCATAAGATAAATATTCGTAAGATTTTTTTTTTATTATATTAAAATTTATATTGAAAAGCATCATAGAAAAAATGGGCAAATCTTTACTGTGCTATCAAGTATTATGCAAACAATAGGATTTTACGTTTACAGATTATGATTCATTGCTTCTTAATATTATAACAAAAGTTCTACTTAAAAAGTTTTAATAAGTTTTAAATAAATAAAGTTATAAAATATCAGAATAATAGGTACTTTAAAATTGATCGTATAAAGAAGCAAAGGTCTCAACGCCTCTTTGCTCAAACAACATTATGACTTAAGTCACAACAGTAATAAAAGCGAACAAGCGTATTAAGTTATTAAGCGTACAAGAAAAAGTGAAGACCAAAAACCAACTTTCAACACGAAATGGAAGAGTTTCAAAATGGTTAATCTCGGACTTGAAACCGTTTTCTACTTGTATTCGAATCCATATGATGCATAAGGCCCTGACGCAAATAAATAAAATTAAATCAAACCAGCTTCACGCTGTATCCTGCACGCAGCAGTGTAGGCTAACGAAACCTATAGTGATAATACACTTCGTTCACCACTTTCCGCTGAATTCTGGCGACATTGCGTGTTGAATTGCGGAAACAAACGCCGCGCTTTATCTTGCCAGAGAGATAAAAATAAAACGATTCGTAGCACCCAACCACCGAACGTCGTAAAATAGAACCCAGAACCATCACTTTTGAGAGTTAGATGCTCTCGCATTGCGCCACGATACATTATAATTATTTTTTTTTTGTCTACGTTAAACTCTACGTTACTAGCCTTTTAAAAATTTCTCGTTCCAGCTTATACATCACCTACGTAAAATTCTACGAGCGGCGTATCGCTTCGTTAAATTCTCAAAATCGGCTCAAAAGGTTTGCCTAGGACAACGCCCCGTAATCCAATTTATATCCTCCCTTATCGATTAAATCACGTTATTTTTTGTTTTTTGTTAATTTATAATTTTCCTTTTTTTTTGTTTCAAAACGATGTTTGTCGCTACCAGGTAAAAAGTTGTAATAAAAACATACATATCTTTTTTTCTACATAATTTAGAGAAACATACAGGTAAAAACTTTTAGTAAATTGGTGTCAGAAGTAAGATTCCTCATAGTTGCATTTTTTTTCAACTTCAAAAAAGGGAGAGGTTCCTAATTCGACTAAATATTTTATATGTTTGTTTTTGTCAATATGTCAAAATATTAGTATGCACAAAAATAATACCTATTTAAGATTGAAGTTTTACATAGGACAACCACTACCTACTTGTTTGAGAAGCATCCTTTCTCACTTAAAACCACTTAAAATCGTAAAATACCTTATATTTTAACATCAAAAAAACCGACTTCAAACAATGAACTAAAAAGTAAAAAATAATTGTACATAAAGTATACCGTACTTTGATTTTGTTAAGCAAACAGAATTAAAAAAATATTTTATAATTTCAAAGTCGGTGCCAAATACAAAGAAACAAGCTTAGTATTTCGATATTGTAGTTGTTATGGTGGTAAGGCTATTGTAGATAAGCCTCACATTGGCTTTAAAATTCAGTGGTTAACCCTAGATTCGCCTCGTGTTGTGGTAAAATAGTTTCACTACTAAAATTGTAGGTTACAAAATGTATAAAATTTAATAATCCATTTTTTAAGACTTGAAATATTTTTTCATATATTGAAGTTAAAATTTAGTATGACGATATGATAATGAGATATTAATTACAAAAAAATGCTTTTTGTGCTAAAAATAAATAGATGTACTTATATGTATAATCTTTTATTTAGTTATAATAATTATTTTATGGACGCTAAGCTTTATATAAATGATGACAGAAATATTTGTGAGATAGAATGCCGGCCGTTATTATTTATAAGTGTCATTAACTCGGGGCGAAAATATACCATGAATTGTATTCTATTGAATTTCTTAATTGAAATCTTCATTAATCCTCTTTAAGTTCATTATATTGTTGTTATAATGATATTATTCTCAATTTTCCTTAAGTGTTATAACTTTTATTTAGCTTTACGCTGTATCCCGCGCACACCAGGGTAGGCAGAAAGAACTGGTACTAGAAAGTGTTAAGACACTCTGTTCCCCATTTTCTGCCGAATTCTGGAGTCAAGACGTATTAAGTGACGGAACTGAACGCAGTGCTTTTGCTACGACACCAGAGCGAAGAAATGAAATATTTAATTACCTCGAGTTGAGATAGAACTCAAAACCAGTCACATTTATAATGCTTCTTACCTAATATTTCTTACCATTGTTTTTTTTAGAGACAGTAAAAAAAATATTAAGTCACTCAAGTACATATTTTTTTAAACACGACGTGAAAGGTCTATTTCAGTTATATCACATTTCAAAAATTGTGTATGTTTTCACAAATAAAGCTTTGTGTGAAATCTCACAGCTGTCGCCTTCGACCTAATTACACTGTAAAAGCATCAACATTAAATGCTTAAATTTGACGTGGTTGTTACATAACCTACTTAATGTTCTCTAAACTTTTGGTATCTGCGCAAAGACAAACGACAAGATTGGATTGAGCCCTATAATATTAATTCAGATTTATACGTTACGATATGACTACAAAACTATATACTTATTAAACGTAAAATTCTTTTGTTATATTCTAAAAATATTGAATTCAGTAGTGCAACATATTTTCAATGTTTATTTATGGATTTTTTTATAAAATACATATGCGTTTCCTGCTACGTGCGAAAAAAGCTGTAAAGCAGAAAAAAACTTAGGAACGCGTATATATTATGCAAACATGTCATTAGGTAAACAACGTCATTTTGTAATAAATATGCCAATATTATCTCTAAAATAAATGAAAAGTTATTACCGGAGAGATATATTATAAAAACATTATATTTAGGATTTCCGCATGACGCAGATAAATAATGCAAGAATAAAATTTGACTTTTAAGTTACTTGTAAGGGGTCCAAGATGGAAACCTTGCCTGCAGCAACCCCTGCCAGCCGCTCAACGAACGACGTTCCATCCGCCAGGTGCACCTCGAGAGAGCGCACTGATAGGGCATCCAAGCGACGCGCGTCAGTGCTATGTCCGGAACGCCGGGAGATGGAAGACGGAGCTACAGATAGCTACGTGGAATGGAAGAGGAGAGATGGAAGAAACGATAAATGCATTATTAGATATGATGGATATAACAGAATTGGATGTCTTTTGTGATAGTGAGCCCAGAAGAAAAGGCAAAACACGACCAATTTACCGAGCAGTCGGATCGCTTTTAGGGCCAGCGTACCAGAGAGCGAGCGGGGCTGTCAAGGTGTAGGTGTGTTATTGTCCTCTCGATTGGTTATTGCAGCATTTCAATATAAGGCTATCAACTCGAGACTGTTTTGGGTTCCCTTCAAGCTGGGGTTAACAAGAGAATTATTGTTAGTGGCGTATGCGCCAGTATCCTCAGCTCCATTAGGCGAATTTCGATTCGATATTAATTACTCCACAATCTTATCAGAATTGCTATTAGATACAAGTGAAAGTTAAATACTATCAGCCAGCTTCAATCCTGTTGTCGATAATTAATTACGCTTGAATCGGCCGTGATTGGGTTCGTTCAGGTAATTATCTATCCTAACACGACTATAATGTAATAGAGGCGTATTAAGTCAAGATAACGATAACACATAAGCTGCGCTAGGTGCGTAATTTTTTTTTATAAAAGTAATTATATGAGGCCGGTCGTGGCGCAGTGGCACAAAGTGTGACTGTAAACCGACTGGTTGTGGGTTCGATCCCCACTCGAGGAGATGAAATATTTACTTAAATTTATATTTCCATTTCTTCGCTCTGGTGTCGAGGTAAAGCGCGGCGTTGAGTTCTGCCACTTAACACGCAATGCCTCCGGAATTCGGCAGAAAGTGGGGAACGGAGTGTCTTTCACTATGTTCCCTCTGCCTACCCTGCAGTGTGCGGGATACAGCGTGAAGCTGAATATATTTGTTATTTATGTAAAATTGTGAAGCTGGTCGTGGCGCAGTGGCGCACAAAGTGTGAATGTAAGTATGACTAGTTGTTAGTTCCATCCCATTCGAGGATATAAATATTTATTTAAATTTATATTTTCATTTTTTCGCTCTGGTGGTAAGGTATAGCTCGGTGTTGAGTTCCGTTACTCAACACGTAACACCTTCAGAATTCGGCACACAGTTGGAAACAGAGTATCTTAACATTAGGTCCCTCTCCCTATCCTGCATTGTGCGGGAAAAAGCGTGAAGGTGACTTATGATTTATTTTCTATGTTAATTTGTATATAAAAATAATATAAATATATTGACGAGGAGTAAAATCATATTTTATGCTTTCACTTAGTCAAAATTTTCAG